>OX465579.1:105038860-107438860 GCA_950022655.1 Alentia gelatinosa
GAGAAATTAATGAGAGAGCTATTACTCCAGAAATTTGTAGAAAACGAAGACCTACACCAATACCTACTTGACACAGATGGATCACGCCTATATGAAGCTACTCTAGATCAAGAGTGGGGGTGTGGCCTGATGCTCAACAAAGTCAGAGAGATCTACGGCAACAACTACCCTGGTCAAAATAAACTGGGGATATACCTAGAAGAAACAAGGAGCATTCTCATGAGAAGAGAAGAAGGTGAGGATCGAGAGGAATAGACAGAAGAGAGTGAGGAAGAAACCGAAGTTCCCAAAGACGATAATCAAGCAAAACCCAAAGAACAGACTGCTAACGAAGAAAAAGATTAAGACCACAAGGACACTAAATGACAAGTCCCCCCAGGGGATAACTATAAACTGGACGAGCACTGTTATATAAATTGTTAAAATGCCACCCAAGCACGTGTTTATAACGGACTCACGCGGCAAAAGCCTACAGTGCAGGATTAATAGTATAAATAATGACATAACGGATATTAAAATACGTTATTTTAAAGGTCGCACGATACAGGAGCTTATTGTGATATACTCATGTTATATGGATACACACCCAGACGATATTTACTACATCAGCGGCGGTGCGTGTAATGTGACTACTAAAACGGGACGATGTATTAGCTTTGATTGGTCTGACCCAGTCAAACTAACGACTCACTTATGGGACTACATCAAGAACAGAGTAGACTGGTTATATCAAAATAACCCAGGTGGTAGGGTGATTATATGCCCGCTGGTAGGCATAGAAATATCTCGAGCGACTAAATCAGCAATGATGAATAAGCAACATATAGTTAACTTAGCTATTGAAACTGTAAACACCAGGGTAGTCGACCTGAATGTAAGAATGCAACCGGCACTAACTATACCGTGGTTACAGAAGAGAGTGCATAAACGGAAAAATGGCAAAGTTAAACACACCTATGATCAACTAGACAGAGATGGAATCCATCTAACTGAAAATCTGGTAACGATATGGGCTAAAGAAATAACGAAAGCCTGCAAACAAAATATTCTTTAACAAATAACAACCTTCGTCCAGGAAAGAAATACTAGATAAAGACCTAAATATTCGAAAGTTCTTACTTCTTTCCTTACACAACTTTAACTGTAATATGAAAAGGCGGTGAGTGGGTCCTATATGACCAAGTGGGTCGCTGAAACACATGGTTATGGGGACACACTTACTGCCAGCCCCTCTGAAATCTGGTGACATCCTATATTATCATATTGACTTGACTCCCCTCGGGAAAACTTCGGATATCTTTTGACACCACATATGGTATTTACAATGTATAACACCAAAGAAAGCATATCATGAGACATCTATGAAGGTACGTGAAATAGGAAGGACACCTACCAGTAGTTTATGTCAAATAATCTTGAACCGTATCTATATATATATTTCACCATTATGTAGTATGTAAGTGGTCCAAACCTACAATGAGAATGTGAATTATGATAATCGAGAGAATATGGAGATAGCTATGAAGTAATATGGAATAGCAAGGACATGTAACTATAGTTCTATCGCCATAAGTGACTGTCAGAGATACACTATATGTATGTATAAAAAACATTAATGAAGTATAATCGCAGAGGCTAGAGATGATAAGGATATTATTATATCCCCAAGGAGGCTGCCAGTAGAACACCTACGACAGCACACGGCACCTATTATTAAGTAAATATCCTGATGGTCAATGGTCATAATGGCCGATATTGTCCCTCAATAGGTAAGACTATGGAAGGAAATGATGAGAAATGTAACAACATAGATAAGATTACGACTGTCCACATGTTTGTACACATCCAGGAGATGATTGTTACTAATGTAAAACGGTATGAAGAAATGATAAAACAAATGAACACTACACTCGACGATATAAGTGTACAATTTATAAGAATAAGATATAAATGGAAGATATAAAATATTTAAATGAACTAGACAAGCTTAGAGGTATGACTATCATGCATCTAAACACGTGTAGTTATAGAGCTAAGTATGAAAGATTGAGAGCAGAACTTATTAATACCAATATTGATATAATAACAATATCCGAAACATGGTTGAACATAAATGACGCTAACACATCATATCAATTTCCGGGTTTTAGCATGATACGTCTCGACAGAGGATGGAAAGAGAATGAATGGGATGATAAACCTAAAATAGGAGGAGGGATACTGACACTAATTAAAGATAACATTAACTATGATAGACAATCGTATGAAAAATATAATACTAGTGAACGAGATATAGAGATACAAGTTATACAAATAAAAACAGAATCGGCTAAAAAAACGATATTGATTAATACATATAGACCAATAGATGGATATAAAAACAACTTTATCCAGATACTAACAAGAACTATTGATGAAATTAGTCAAGACACAAATCCAGAGATATTTATTTTAGGGGACATGAACATAGACCTAACAGAAACAAGGGACCATCATGTAAGAGAGCTTTTACAACAAATGACCCAGAGAGGTATGAAACAACTAATTGACAAATTCACCAGAATGCAGCAGAAAGATAGCATACTAGACTTGATATTCACGAATACAAATTGCCTAAACACCACTGGGGTCCTAGATACAATTATTAGTGACCATATGATCATCTATGTAAATAGAAAGAAAAGTAAGGAGAAAAATGAAAATATACAATTCGAGGGACGCTCATACAAAAAATATACTAAACAAAAACTGGGAAAATTTGTGGATACAATAAACTGGAACGAATTTATAAAATATAAAGATACTAATAGACAATGGGATTTTATGATAAGCCAATTAAAAATATTTCTTAATAGAACATGCCCAATGAAACAGTATAGAATAAAAAAAGTGAGCGAACCATGGATCACAGGAGATTTAATCACTACACTTCAAGAGAAAAACAGACTAATGACTAGAGCAAAACTCACAAAGAAAGAAACAGACCGAAATATAGCTCGGAGAGCACGCAATGAAGCAAACCGACTTGTAAAAAAGGCACGACAAGAATACATTATTGCACAAACCAATATGAACAAAAAAGAGCCAAAACATTTCTGGCGAGAAATAAATAAAATACTCCCTGGAACTAATCAAAAAAATCAAACACCAATTAACCTAGAACATCAAGACACAAATGAACCCATACCACAGTCCGAAGTACCACAATATATATATAACTTCTTCCTCAATATTGGACCGAATTTGGCAAAAAATAAATACATTCCCTGGAAATCTTATGATGAGAGAATCGAGGAGGACATGGATCCCCTATCCACTGACAAGGACGAAGTGTATAAAATCTTAAAAAACATAGATATTAAAAAACCCTCGGGAATATGTGATGTGAAAACCGAAGTTTTACGTGATTACCTGCAAGCTATATGTGCTCATTTTACAAATTTGTGTAACAATATTTTTACAGCTTGTGTCATACCGTGTGAATGGAAATTATCAGTGATCACCCCAATTCCGAAGGGAGGTAATGAGAAGGATTGTTCCAACCTTCGCCCCATATCAATACTCCCACTACAGGCAAAAATATTGGAGAAAATGGTGAATAATAAATTATGGGATCATATTAACATGCATAATATTGTTACCCCTCAGCAAGGTGGATTTCGAAAGGGCTACTCAACAATCAAAACATTAGCAGACTTTACAGACGAGGTTGCCCAGAATATTAATGTGGGAAATACCTGGGCCCTACACTTTTTTTACTTTATGTTAATGATGTTGTTAAGCTTTTAAAAGATTTTTTTTTGTAATTTTTTCATACAATTTTCCCTTCCCGGGAAGGGAAAATTGTATGAAAAAATTACAAAAATAATTTCATATAGGCCTCTAGCAGCCCGATTACGAAAACCACAGAGAGACGACTCTTCTCAAAAGAGAGAGACGTTCCCTCCCACTCTATGTAGACATCAATTAGGAAGCCCTAATTGCATATCACACACCCCGCAACATGACAGAAGTCATCGCACGCCTGATGAGTCCTTGTAGAGGACGAAACCACGTTTACCATTGACCTGTGACACTGGGGAATGCCACGAGCGTGATCAGCTCGAAAAACTGGCCGAAATCGACATATCGCACGACTTTCTGCGACAACTTGTCGGATCCCCGACTCCGCTTAATGACTGGGCCATAAACCCCCACCTTAGGCACAAATGATCGCTCCCGTGGGGACGACCAACGAAATGTATTCACTCTCCAAGCGTTACCGGGTTGAAAACACGGTGACTCAACGCAGACACTACACAAAGCACGGCGCACGCCATGCGACAGCGGAGGTGCATTTCGAAAGAAGCCAATGAAAAACCGGCAATATGGGTCACAGCCGTCGGCTAGACCAATCAGAACACAGGAAAACATAGAGCCCGTATATAACGTGCGGAGGAGAGGGAGTCCAACTCTCAGTGGTAAAAGCGTGGTCGCGTAAGCGATAGCCTCGTCTACACACACAAGCTTTTAAAAGATGTTAAACTTAAGTTGTATGCAGATGATACCCTTATATACACACATGGTAAAAACAGGGAAGAAATAGAAAACACACTCCAAAATGCCCTTGATCTATTCGAAACCTGGTGTAACCAAAACAAACTGTCAATTAACGCATCAAAAACTAAATATATGAGCATGGGATCAAATTATAATATTAAAAGGCTAGGACATTTAACATTAAAAATAGACAATAGCAATCTACAAAACGTACAATCATATAAATACCTGGGAGTGACCTTAGACACCACATACAGGATACTATAAAAAAGATAATATATCGTACATACCAGTTAACAAAAATGCGTCCATATTTGGACTACAAGTCTGCCATGTGTGTGTATAAGGCCTTTATTTTACCGTATTTTGATTATGGGGACATCCTTTATACAGATGGCCCCATATCCCTATTGGATAAATTACAAAAAAAACAAAATTACTGTCTGCGGGTATGCCTGAGAGCCAATTACAGAACAAGTATTTACAAACTCCACAAAGAAGCAAAAATACCTTATTTATCAGAAAGACGCCAATGTCACTTATTGAATCTTATGTACCAACGATCGCGTCTAGATAAGTATATTGATAAGAGAGATAATAGAACAAGGCTATATGATGCGCCAGTAATTCGAACATACCAACCTAATTGTCAGACTTACATGCGTAGTGTGGAGTTTGTGGGGGGAAGGATTTGGAACAACCAAAGTGCCATAACACGAAATACACCAAGTTACCATTTGTATAAGCAACTAACTAAGACGATCTTGATGGATAGCATACCAATATGAAACTAGATGTTAATCAGTAACATACATACTATGTATACTATATATATATATACATATATGAAGATTACAAAAGAGTGTATACGAATAAGTAAAATGTTTAACCAAGAGCATAACAATTTACACTTGGAGTGTGGTACAACATGTACTCAGAAGTAATATGTTATGATGGGTGATAATGGCGCCCGACGAAAACCAGCCACCGGTAGTGTACCTAGGCTGACGGTACGCCATCTCTATTGGAAAACACAAGAGACTGATGTGTAACGATGAAAATGTAAAATATTATAGATACCAATAAAGAAAGTTGAAAAAAAAAAAAAAAAAAAAAAAATGACTGTATTGGCCGTACGCTGACGGGCAAATGTTAATGTCCTTCACCCAAAGGCAGAGCATTGGTCGTCGTAGTAAAGGCCGCCCACCCCGAAGCACGTGAAGGGGATGTCGACAGGGTCCAGACATAACTGCCTGTAGGCCTGGCTCAAACCGGTTATCCATATCCAAGACCCCCGACCTGCCAAAGCCACAAGCTAATATGGTTCTCCACACATATTCTTGAATAGACAGAACCCCAACCGACTTTTTTTCCATTTCGAGGCCCCTAAAAATATAAGCATGCACCAGGTGCCTGTCCCAGGCCACTGGGCTCCTGCCATCGCCGCGCTTAAGCCATCCAGGCACGCGGGAGGGCTTTCTAGGGCTCTGCCTGCGCTACTAAGGTCGGTCAAATAATCGTTCAAAGTCTGTCTGAAGCATACATGTACATCCTGTTACATCATTGAAAATATAGGTGATGTCTCTTTTTCTGGAAAAAAACATCTTCTTGCTTTATCTCCACGTAACAGGGTTCTTTTGAGTGATAGGGCGATATATGATACATTACTAAACTACTACTCTTTTCTTTACCTGCACAGCTCTTTACGTGTTTCCTTACGTCTCTCACCGTAACCATCTGGGCTAGAACATGCTCATTGAGAGTGAAGACTATAAGATCGTGTTGACGAGGTAGGCTATGGGCAGAGGAGGGGGCGGGAGATGGAGGGGAGAGGAGGCAGTCTGTCTGTACATTTAATCTGGTCGGGCACGACCTCAGAGAAATCACTTCCTGTCGTGATTGGACGCCAACTGGCGATGCGCCATCGACTGCCAGTGTCTGTAAACGGCCTGGTTTAGTATTTCCGGTGTTTTCTGGAGTTTAATTCTCCCTTTCTACGGAAGACGATGCGCCCCCTGGTACTGTGAACAGTGGGATATGTGTCGATAATGACGTCTGTAATCTCATCATTGGGATACAGCGGGGTCAAGTGAGACCTGTGAGACTCATTCTCATCCTACTCAATCCGATCGAGTTTTATAAAGAATAATTACATTGTCCTCGCTCTCCATCTGAAAACTAGTGACTCAGGAAGGGAGGAAGGGTGGCTTTCATTGCAATGATTTCAAGACATATCGAAAGGAAAGTCGTTGGGATGATAATATTTGTGAAATATGGGGAATGAGTAACTTGAGATGACTGAAAGCATTTTAGATTTTTGGGTGCGGGTGGGTTAGAAATAAGGTTAAAGCTGTTGAATAGTGGATGATGACAGAAGGCGACTGGTGTATTTGTGTGGTAGTTATGCGTTGTTGACAAGCTATTTCTTCTTTTTCTTTCAGGAAGCGTTTATTGACTTAATGCATTACTTGGCGATGATCACCTTAATCAGGGCGATAATAAACTTCCTGAGAGCATTTATTGACTTAATGCATTACTTTGCAATGTTCACCTAGATCAGTCCGATAACAAACTTCCTGAAAGCATTTATTGATTATACATCTTACAATACATGAGATACATATCAAAATTAGTGAAAAAACACATAGAATCTGTGAAATTTCTTAACAACGGTCTAAAGTCGGTAAACAACAATAACCTATCATCAGTTGGAGCACAGGCGTAAAAGATACAAACAGACCCTTTCACCCTGGAAAATGGCATAAATAAAAGAAATAATTATCAGAAAATTGTAACAGGCGTGATACACTTTTATTTAATAATTTTCTAAAATGTTAAAGTAGATAAAATATTGTTTTTAAAAATTACTGAAATAATAAGTAAACTGTACGTTCAATCGTCCTCAATCGGCATGCCTCCTAGTGATTGACCGGGGAATTAGTGTTAAGTGACTGCAGGCTGTAAGGATTGAGCCCTAGCATCAATCGTGTGATAGGCTTTTTTTATTAATTCAAGGTATATAGTAATAAGCAAACATTCTAATTGTAGCGAAACATTTATTGTTCTTGGACAATTATATGGCCTGCCACTTACAGTGTCAAGCCGTATATTTGTCATAATTGACCTCGAACAATGAACGTTTTGCCTACAGTTAGGATGTTTCCTAATAATACTTGTTTGAGAAAGCATCAGGTTTGCCTGTTTGACAACAACCCTCTGGTTCAGACATAAAAACATTCAACTAGGATGCAAAGAATGGACCTTGTTAATATGTTCTTAATGTTCCCTATATCTGACATTCATGTTGAGGGAAGAATGAGACGACTTGAGCACTATAGTGACCAGCATGTTAGGTCATCATATTTTTGTATTTAGAACAGGTACTGGTGTTGGATTTTTTGCTTGCCCAGCCATCTGTTACAATCTTTCTGGTATTACTCTGCCCAAATTCCCTGTATCAATTCTCTGAAACTGGGTTTCAAGACGGTTCAATTCACCTCATCCATACTCTCATTGGATATTGATTCCAGAAGGAAATGCTCAAGTAAACCTTCAGTTTCTTCCTTGTCAACTATTGAGTGTATTCATTCCTCTTTCAGCCCATGTACACTTTGGATGAGCTTTTGGGATAAATGTCACCAAGTTGCATCTTTTCAGTGTAACATCTGTTTCAGAGCTTGCAAGGGCCTCAGGCAACATCTTGATGGTTGAGGTTTAGATTTGACATAACCCTTTCTGCTTGATTACATGAGTTCTGTACTGGCATACATTCTGATCCTATGCATAGATCAATGTCAAGCTTAATAATGCAGATCATTGATAGTTGATAATACATTACCTCAATAGAGACTTCATACCATTCTGGGATTTTACACCTCAAATACGGTAAGATTGTTAATGATTCTTTTATGATCTGAGGCTACATACAAGGAGCATGATGGCACTAGCAATTTCTTAGCACTCCAGTGGAAGCCGCCATTTCTGGCTCTCCCATGTTTATTGTCATGAAAACAGCATATAATCTTCAGATTTAGCACAGCCTACTCACTTAAGTATTTTAGTATGTGATTGGAACAGCAACTTAGAGTTATGATATCTCTAGAATAGTGAGAAAATTAGTTGTTTTCTGTGAAAATGTTCTTTACAAATGTTTTAGAGTGCATATTTTGCTGTATGTTTGTCCTTATGTATTTTTGGGGGTATTTTCCATCAGAAATCGCGGGTCACAAGCTCTGTAGAGGCAAAAAAAATATCTAGGTAGGGTAAGGTTTTGGTGGGGGGGGGGGGGGTAACCAGAAAAAAGACAGGTCTATCTTTTTGGGGGTTCTTACGATCACCATACCCATTTAGGTTATCATACATAATTTTCTGACCCATACATGGAAGAGCGACAGGGAACCATCAGTGTTCTATGTCTGTAATTGTGATATCTATAGAAATGGTATATTTGCCACCGATTATTTAGAACCAAAAATATTTATCGGCCTATATTTCATAGGGTCCCCTTTGTGTATTCATTTAGCTTATGGCCTTTACACTAACTGAGGCTTGAATACCAAAGAAAAAAGAAGAAATGGGTTAAGGCTGGTTTAGGAAGATATAGGCCGGTCTTTCAATAATCTTTCTAAGCTGTTCTGTATTTTCCACCATTGCTAACACTGCCATGGAAACCTGGCTAAGGACGATGAACCCTTATCACAATTCGTCCATCTGATTTTTATAACAACTAAAGACACAGCTTTAGTGAAATCAAACCGTCTTCACTTCAGCAGCAAATCCATTGTTTGCGTGCTTAAAGGAATTGCTCATTATCACAGAAGCAGAAAGATGATGATAACAAAGGTGGGCTTTCCTCTTGCCGACAAAATGTCCGCCGTGTTTGGGGAAACACTTGTTGTAATATGGAAATAAGGGGAGAATGGTACGAGTGCTAAAGGTCCGCACTTGAGATGTCCTTCTTTTTCGATTTGCCAATCGACTTTTTGTGACAGCTCTGGCTCGATTCCCTTACAACAAAATCAACCTAAGTTGAATTCGTCTGTAATCAATTTGTCAGGTAGTGCTGTCAAAGAATTTCAAACATTTGACCATGATCGGTCGTCGATTTTTTAATGTTCCTGTCGCCACTTGCTATTTTACTGGTCCGAGGTGCCATATTTTCCTATTGTAATATTGAGATTTGTGACGGTGTTACTGCGGGGCTTGTATTCCTTGACGCTCATTTTATAGAAGGTGTTGACCATAGAAAGATATTAGATTTGACACATATATATCAAACTACGAATCACACCAGCAGTTCTTTAATTATGATGTTATTATCCAATGGGTATTTGAATTACTTATTATGCCGGGGACACACCAAGCGAGTCAAGGCGGCGATATCTGGAATCGCCTAGACAAAATAGCATCTATGTGAGATATTATTTCATAGTAATGTCTCCCATCGATAATTTTGCGTCTCGGAAGTAATAATCAGGTGAAATATGAAACACTAGGTGTTGGCGATTCTGGGAATCGCTGGGTTTCTCGCTTGGTATGTCTCCAACTTTAGTGTGGTTCTTTAAGTTAGTCTGATTTTGAAGTTATTACATGTATATCATAAGAAGTCCTTTCATAAAGAGGGGTCATCCCTACAAGCATTCTCCATTAGAAAAATTAGGGAGTGTAGGGTAGGGGTGGGTGAAGAGGGGACACACATATCTAACTGCAAAAGAGGAGGTTACCTTGCTAGTTCTTGATCCAGGGGTGATAATTATTATGATAATATTACAGTAGGACATATAGACGTTCTAAAAAGTTTGATTTCACATAGTAAACTCCATGTCACTTTCTTAAAATTTTCACTACACATTAGATCTTTTATAACCATAAGTGAAAAATTATATGTAGATTTTTCAAATGCAAAATTAGAAAATACAGGTGCAGTGACCAAATACCCAAAAGTGGGGGGAGGGGAGTATTTTGCCACATTTGTTGGGGTGCAGAGCGATTAATCTCAGGGAGTGATGTTTGGGTTTTATCTCACCCCTGGTATTTTTGTCCCAAGGCTTAAAATTGTTCTCTATGTCCCTACGAGTATTACAGTCAGTTCTCCATGGTCTATGTCCTGTGCGATATCCCACTCGTTTGGACATTCTCTTAGTATGTCCAGGGGTACAGAAAGAAACTCGTTTTGGTGAAAGAAGTTGTTCTCCAACTCGTCTGAATGCTACATGATATTCACTCAGCTGTCACCTTGTTCATATCACTCTCCATCAAACTCGAAAACGACGACTTTGACCAAAACCTTTTGGCTTCTTCTTTAATCCTTGGCAAAGGGAGTAGCCCTGTCCCTCAGAAATCTCCCATCCAGGCAAATGCCCTCATATCAACCCCTCCCCTGAATAGCTTACGTCCCCCCCCCCCCCCCTCCACACACACACACACACACCCTGCCGTAAATAGTAGACGTAAATAGTAGTCTCTTTGTAATGATTTACCGTTGGAATAGTAGTGGTCACATGCATGTAGTAGATAACAAACATTGTAAAGAGGTAGATTGCTGCCAATATAAAATGGAACATGCAGTTCCAGATGTAAAGTTGTCATAGCTTCTTACTGGTTAGGATGTTGAGGTAATTGAATAATAGTTTTGCCTTGGTGTACAATCCAATTCCTTCGAGTTTGGAAGGTTGCATAACTCAGGGAATAACATGTTCCATAGAACACTAGCTTCTGTATTCTCCCCATGTTTTGTATGAGTCACAGTTGATAACATTATTTACCCCTGCAACATGAGTGACACCTGTACGATACTCCTTGTGGATCTAATTTTATCACATCGTTCAAGAATCTTGACTGAGCGATATAAAGGGTTGTTAAACAACATCGCCCCAGCGACGATACTACGAATCGTTAGATTATTGTTCGTAGTCTTTTAAACGGACCCATGGCTACTACCGCAGTAATCCCTTCTCTTATATATAACCCCGCCCACTACTTTCTAAAAGTCGACCTGATGGCCACCGGAGGGCTGGCTAATCAGCCCCCGATGCTGGTCACCGACCTCCAAACAACCCTCAATATACAGCACCTTGAGACATGCAAGGAACCAGCCAAATCTCAGTCTTGGCATCGGTCTGATTCTGGGGATCGTTGCCAAGTGCGCATGTCACAAGCTGGACAGCTTGCTATCAGCCTAACTCCGTTCACCCTCTGCCCGCTGTTTGTCCCTCGCTAGGAGCTCCCCTCTTCCCGCTATCCTCTCATTGGCCCTCATCGCACCCCTACCCGCTACCGACTGATCTTACTCATAAATACAGCCTAAAAAAACTCTACGATGTGTATCTTAACGATATGTAAATTGTCTGTCATTTGATAAGGTACATTGCAAATTGCAGATAAAAGGTAAATGTCCAAATCACCAGGGATGTGGCCCATTCCATTTAAGTCTGTCTAACGCATTTATGTTTTTAAACTCTGTAATGAAATACACAAAGAATTGCTACGCCATGGAAGCCACATGGAAAGAGGTTCATGTATCCGAAAAATTATTTTAGCCTACAGTCAAAATAGAGGTTATCCAGAAAATCTTTTAAAAGCATGCAATCCTGGTATGCAGTGAAAACTACAAGGGACGCTACAATACAGTTTGTGTGTCTTTGTGTGGTTTTTCTTTTATCATTCTTAGTAGTAAGACGATATATAGCACACACCTCAACTGCTACCCTTCACTCCACCGCCATAGCTATTTGTTTGGCCTCACATTCTCTTTATATATAGGTCTCTGAGCTAAACGAACCACACTCATAGGGTTAACATAATCGTCATTCCTATAAGCCCTGTCAAATTGGACCTTATATCTAATAAGATCAGAGTTTCATGTTGCCCAACTGCCGGATATTGATAGGGCTTTTCTTTTTTTTGAGTTGATGAGTGTCGTTCATTAACGTCTCTCACATAAAGCTGAAAGTTAAGGGCATCCAAAAGAGAAGAACGTGCAGTTCTGGTACCGTAAACAGATTAAATCATATAGAGTTTCACTAGCTTGTAGAATTTGTGTTTAGGTAATATGGCATGATTTAAAAACTAGTATCGAAGAGAGGAACGGTGATATTGCCCTCAGGATATGTCTTTAGTACCGTTCAGCCCACAATCTGCCTGTATCATCATATCATGTTAAAAGGGATGTCATATAGTGATATCAAACTCATGCCATGTTCATGACATAGCCATGCAGTCCTCATTACAGGCCACTGCCATCCTCATATTCATGTGATATACCTAAAAACATAAGTGACGTACATACATTGTCTACGTTCCTCCAAAACTATGCTTATTATATATCCTAGCTCTAACTCCATTACTTAATGTGCTTGTCTAACGAGTATTTGTATATACGGTAAGGTACCTATCCTGTGACAGAAGACTCACTATACAGATAAATTCTATGAGATAATATATGAACATAAACACTTTATATGAATGAACCTCTATACTTATGAATATCGGTATGGTGATAAAACCCAGTTACCTACAAGTAACTGATACTAACGCCCATTTATTGATGGAATCATTATACACTAAAGCCATAACACACTGTACCATTTAAGAACATGAATGTTCTGTTCTAGGCGACAATCGTAAGCTCAGGTTAGGGCTCGAAACAGAGTCGGTCTGTGTGGCAACCATCTTCAGAAATTTGTCTCATATAAGAATATGCCCTATGGATATGTACCTTTGTCACCGATGAATCACAACCGAAATTGCAACCAATAGATTAAGGAACCTTTTCCTTCCTGTTGTCAGCAACATCAGAGTTTTAGAAATACCCTCCTGTTGCGCGTACCGATTTCGGCCTCTCCATAGCCACTAGGAAAGGTCAAGATTAACCCCATCCATAAATCCTGCTGCGACGGTCGAAGCCCTGCGCAATTTCACCTGCTCAAGACGTGTTAAAACTAGCTTACGATTCAGGCATATTCTACAATTCACAATGGTGCCACCTGGTGATTTTGAAATATTTTCAATTATCAGTCAAACCTGGTTCTATGTGATTCACTCTGATTGTAAATCAGTAAATTTAACGTTCCGTCCAGTTATCCAGTCTTAATAGGTAAAATAGGTTGATTTACATATTCTATATATATATATATATATATATATATATATATATATATATATATATATATTCTTTTATGAATTTATCATAATGTTGATATTTAAATAAAAAAACGAGCATGGTGACCCCGATTTTCTAAGCTAGATATGTGTTCTATAACACTTGAAGATAATTTTCAAGACAAATTGTCCGATATGCCTTTAATCGGTGGAACCGAAATCGTACAATGTACTTTTCACTTAATATAAAACCTAAATTAGGAAAATTCATGTATGAACCAATACTGTCAATGAAAACCTTTAAAAAAACCTATGCTTACCAATGCCCATCTTTAGCAATACTTTGTTGAAAATCTCATGGAATCGGGAAATAGGTATCGAGGACTTTTTCTGGTTTCAAAAGCTGGTCAATGGGAAAGCCAACTCTGGAGCTAAAACCTGCTGCCACCCACCCACCGACCCACACACACATACACACACACCTACACACACACACATACACACACACACACACACGCGAATCCACTGACCTCACGCGACGTCTCGCGGGACCTCGCTGTAACAGCAGCTCCCTCTGGTGAGAGCACCTCAGACCAATCCCCTGAAGCAGTTTCCGGATCCTGTTCCCCCAGACTCTGTGGTCAGTCCGGCCAGGTAGGCGCCAGGGTCAAAGGTCACCCCGCCTTATTGTCACTTCCGGTTACAGACAGAGCGCCGTGAGGTGACGCCACCTCTCGTAGCGCAGCGCCACCTCACGTAGATTACGTGAATCTTAGCCCAGGGGGTCTGACCATACCTTGCTAATCTCATTAATCACTTTTAATTAGTAATCATGTCGGACGACAATGTATGCTGGCAGGTCTCTTAATGGGCTTTGTTTCTCCAGGAACTTCTCAGGCCGATATATACTGTTTTCCACTGAAGCTTATTTGCGGTTAGTTCTGGTGTCCTTCTACCCTACCCCAATTTTCCATCTTAGAAGATGTCATGGTGATACAAATGCGCTGATGAGTAGGGGTATTTTTGATTGGTGTACGTATCTTTCATTCTTGGTGGTATCTTTGATGGGTGCCCGAATCTTTGATGGGCGCTTGTATATTTGAAGGTTTGATGGCAGGTGGTATCTGTGGTGACTACTGATACTGCAATGTTGTGACCCAGTAGAGACGTTGCATTTGCATTTATTAGATTCACCAATCCATCCCTACACAAGACTCATCTCCCAACTGCCCTGTAAATTAACATTGATATTGGTCTTCGGGATTTTATTTAAAGAGGAAAACATACTTTCTAGATGTGGAGTTAAACTACTCCCTCTATCAATGTTGAGGAGAAAAGGCTGCAAGGACCATAGTCTTCCGCAAAATATGAACGAGTTGAAACTAAAATTCCCGCTTTTACCTACTATAAGTTGCGCAGAAGAGATTTGGCTTGATTCACTTCTGGTTTGTGATTCTTACACGTGTTTCATATCCTAGTTAGGGCCTGACAAAGTTTTTTGGGTACCATCTAGAATGGGTTAGTCCATTTTGTGTCTGAAGTGGGGGAGGGGGCTAGGAACAGTACAAGGGGTGCGGAGAGGTCGAAGGCGGGTGCGTAGTCAGACAAATTGGACAAATTCACTTGTTTTCGATGAACTTCAGGACTCTTAAATTGGTACCATTATTTCAGGGGAATATTAGCCTAAGTTTTCAAATGATCTGTAGCGATTGTTTAAAAGACTGAGTCTTTTATGAATCACCGGGCGTTTATAATAGACGACTAAATACGTGGTGATTGAAGATCAAGTTGCCAGGTAGTGCTTGATTACGCAATATCGGCCGCAATAGTCGTCGACCTACGAGTTTCCTCAAGCGTTTACAAGAGACGATTTGTTACTTTCTGCTGTCACCTTGGCAGGTGTTTACCCTAGACGATTCCAGGTGACGATTCTTTAAGGTTAACCCTGTTTGAGCGATATGCAGGCCAATATTTTCGTTTTGTGCAGGTACAGGGTCTGGCTGGTTTCCGTCATTATATGGTAAATAGAATGCGGACAATCCGGCTGAACCGGTTCCCCGTGTCGTAGTTCTCCGATCTTATAAACAATGGCCGATTTTTAACTACAGAAACTGCCTGTTATTTAGTGTGTAAGTTTCCATTTCTGGCATCGGATTCTCTAATTAGAATGGATATAAAAACCCAAACATGGGTTTTTGTGATGAAAATAGATGTCTGTCCATACTTCGATGCTGAGCCAGTGACACTGTTAAACTGCTTCATATCCCTTCAAATTGAAAATCCAATGCCCAAAAGAGAAATATAGGTATTTCTACATTTACATGCCAAATTGCATTCAGTTTCTCCAATAAGAAATGGGAAAACGGTGGGTCATCGGGAGGAGAGGGGACAGGCGGCCGTGCTGCGGCCAGCAAGTCGGTAACGGATCCACTAGGTGCCCAGGGTGATATCAGGGAGTTTAATAACATCTGGAGGGCGTAGGCAAGCTACAAGGGTGTACGCACGCGTATATTTGCGCGACTTGGTCTAGAGGTTCTAGTCACTGAATACAGACTTATGGTTGAAGTTTAAGAATTTGGTAACGTGGAGCTATGCGTCATAGGGATCATAAGGGGCACCTCTACAAGATCCTGTTCCCATAATACTCAGCCCCCGCAACAAGCCTTAAAAGGAAATCAGAGAGTAGGAACTCGGATAAGTACATAATATAACAAATTTCCATCAGTCCACACAGACACCATAAAAGGTCCGCTAATGCAGTTCCTAATCGTTCTATGAAGGGACCGGAAGATGCAGATTTCCTTTCAGTCGCGTATGAATGTGCGCATGCGCCGTTATTGGGTTTACGGTATGCACCTTGTAACCTCTCACTGCGTGCACGTGACTCACGCACGTGACTGGGGACTGTGGATTGATGACGGCAGAGTAGCAGCAGGTTACCCGTAATCACCAGGTGTCGTGGAGAGCAGGGTGGCGGGATAGCGGGGTGAGGACCTTGCAGCCCAGGGTACATGTTACTTGTCATCACCAGGTGTCCCATAGAGTCTTATAGATCTAAACTCAATATGAAAAATTAAAGAAAACTTGGCAGTGTCAATTGCACTTCCGTCACGGCAAGAGACTCCGCGGCTCATGGTGTCTTTGATATACTTAGGCCGTACATATTACCAGGAAAATATTGCTTCGTTTGATCTGAATAATGCAGGCTATTATTTTGAATGTATCATTAGATTGAAATGCACAAAAATCAAGTGCAATATCTAACAAAAAGACACAAAACAATGACTGGCTTGTAGCTAACTACTTGGGAACGATGGTGAACTGTCGCTGATTCTAGTCGTATGTGGTCACCTCAATCAAAATAGTAGAAACTTTCTGAAACTGTATATGAAAACGTTTATCCTTTTGTAATGGATATTCTACTTATTTTGCCAGATAGGGCCATGTTTAAGTATGTCTTCTGACATGTTTTTATTATGTTAACCAACAGGTACCGCTATACGCTTGCCGAGCTATAATAAAAGAAAGCTCGGGTGACTCTTCATCAGGTGTTGTTATAGCGGTCTCGTCCTGGTGCGTACGTTACATGAGAATACAGAGAGAGAAGTACAAATAAATACCACCGATGACACCACCACGTAATTGTCGTTCCTACATTATTAAATGAGCCATATGCATTTTCTCAAGGAATCTAGTGTGGCTAAAATAAAGGCCTGAACATCATTTTAGAATTTTACAAATTTTTCTTAATTTGATTTTTATTCCAACAGGATTGATTGATGGTTATTCGTTGATCGATTAAAGAACGACACCCCGACACCCTCTTGGGGTGTCGCCTGTGAAGAGAAATTTTAACGAGCCAATTGAAGAGTTGTCTAAGCTTTTATCAACACTGTATTAACACTGGTATTTTAGGATATGAAGTCGCTGGAGGGTGTTTTAAGTCTCAATAATAGTGAGGCTCAAATTACAGAAATATTGATAGTCGGATGAAGACGAGAATCGAAAGTTATTCTCCGAGACTATTGTAATTTGTTTGATTACACGCAAAAAGAAACCGAATAGCAATTTGAAATACTATTCAAGAGTCACATCTATGCATGATACATCTATATGAAACCACACTAAACATGATCCATGAACAGCTTTTCCTTAATCATCCCCGGTTTAATACTAAAAGCTTGTCAGGCTGTGAAGGTTTTCTCCCTGAAGAACTCAGCTGTGGCGTTTACACCTGCCGACGGCAATTGCACCAGAATTAAATCGGTTAATGAGACCGCAGGAGATGATGCTCACCGAGAAAACATTGGTAGCAAATATCAGTAACCCTCCAAGTAGTTGAAGTTTTATAAACCTGATAATTTGTTCTCGCCCTCCAATTCTTTCTTGTCAAATGCATGCCCTCCCCATGAATATTTCATTCCATTTTGAATTCGCCAGTGTAATTATACAGAGAGAAATTGTTGGCTATGTTTGGTATATTGCAGTTCTACTGATACCGGCATCGGAAAATAATCTGCCGATGATGCTCAATGCAATCATCTTGAGCAAAGCTCATTTAGTGTGAATTGTGCCTAAGGAATGACGTGCGAGGAAAATCAGCCTGATTCTCCTGTCGTCACAACTGTGTTTGTTTTAATGCTTTTTTCACATAATTTCCACGACCCGTTTTGGGGGCTTGGATCAGCTGTTGCCGGGTGTTTTATAAGAAGACCAAAGGCAATAACAAAGAAATGAAATTAGCATCTTCCCTGAGGTTTCTGTCATTTTAGAAACGTGTTATATCCTACGGCCCTAGTACAAAAAAGGCAACAAAAGAGATTAATTTGGCTTAAAATCAAAACCCATGTAAATTTTCCTGACATTGGAATGTGATGATCTCCAAGTGTTCTGGTATACATATCTAACTTAAAAATTGGGGGTAACCATGCTAGTTTTTTATTCAGAGCTCAATATTATGACAATTTTATAATAGAATATAGAAAAATTCTAAAATTTTAAGAGGTGAGCCTCCCGTGCCTGTCTGTCTGGATATAACTGTGTATGTATGTTTTATCAGCAAAAATCGGTGGGCAAGCCAAAAAAGATGACAATGATTCAACTACTTTAATGGTCACTGGTTATTGGTACTTGTCATCGCTAAGCACCACTTCACGACGTTTCTGGAACCGATGTAATATAAATTGGTGCAGTATAAATGTTGCGTTTGTAGATATGCATTCGCCTGGTTTGAGCAACTTTAATAATACCATGCCCTAGGCACGTACAGACAGACTACCCGGTCCCCTATGGTATCTTTCCAGGGTCACGCAGCCCTAACCTCCACCCCTCCCCCCATCCCCTTCCCACCTCTCACCCGCGTCTACGGCCGCACACCGATTATTAGTTAATAACACTCGTTTACCTTTTCCCTCCATTGTTCTCTTAATTTAGCATAGTGGTCCCCATAGCCCCTCCCAAAGGAGTCTGAGTTAGGTCTACTGGGACCGAAAGTCATACCTATTGGCGACCTAAGTTTGGTTCAGGTAAGTGTACTAGGTGCATTAACTGATGAGATTGCGTGGGACTGAGAAAGGTGTTCACACTCATGGATCTCTCTGAGGCAGTAAACTTTCAGCTCTGACCAGCATTTTTGTCTCACCTCACCTGATTAGGAGTCAATTATATCTACATTACAAATTTTATAAGCCCGTCAGTTTCTTTTCGTGTGTGTGTAGGCCGTTCTCAATCGCCTACCTATCATACATTGTTCATATATGCTCCCCCATTCAATGGCGTTATCCTATATCACTCTCTGTAGACTTGTTCTTTATTTGACTAGCTGTTGCAACTTCCTGTCCAGTATTTCTCTTTCCTTCTGTAATTGATAGCAGACTGCTTCGGCGGTGAAAAGGGAAAAAAAATCATTTTCTTTTGGAATTAGACTCTGCTTGCCAAGGTTTGGGCGCATACATAATTAATTTTTTGGCAGGTTATCAGTATTGGAGAAGGGAATTAGCGCCATCCTGTTTGTCTGATTTGGCTCAAGTGTTGAATAATTCAAATTGAACAAACTGGCGTCAACAACGTCTATATATGGGCAGACGTCATACAGTGTAAGGTTAGACTATAATTCCTCTCTGACCCTCAAGGACGACAGCAGCATACGCAGATAGTATTAGATAGTCAATATACATGATCCCGCTTTTGGAATGCCTGCTTAATACCACATCAATAATTACCATGATGCTTTGAGATACACTGAAACCCACTGAATTTACATATATATTCGTATTTCAACTCAGTTATCTACGTATATAGTGACAATCCATATACAGCCTATTGTATATTCACCGCCGTACACATCAAGTTTTGATACGTCACTATATTATGTTATACTAGTTACATGGGTGCAGATTCCGTAATCAGTGGTTACCTAGTAACGAATGACTCGCCCTACCGTCGTTCTGTCTTCAACTACCTTGTACCCCTTTTTTCTTTTTTGAACAGTCCTTCATTGTATCATAGATTATCATAGATTATCATAGAAATCTCGTATCATGATGGATTATGATTTGGTTTCGATACAACAAGCGGGCAATCCGTCAGCTACTTTGCAGATAGCTGGTCTCAACCGGATCCCTTGATGAGATAGGCCATAATCGATTATGGAGGCAGGTAATTCCACCGGGGTGGTATACATATTAGTTATGCAAAAATACTGTTTGTCATACCATCATTCAAAATAACCCAATAAATGTCTTTTCATTATAGTTAGAGTGTTGCAGTGCTACTTAGGACAACAAGATCAAATACAAATTTTATAAACACCATCAGGTTAAACCACACCATGTCAAATTATACACGGATAATAGGGACAGCCCCCATCATTGTTTGCTCGTTAAGATTTTTAAACTCTTTTAAAGTTTCAACATTCCTTTAAAGTGATGGTAGGGTGTTCCATCACTTTTAAGTAAAATTGGAACTATAAAAGACCCTTGGTATTTCTAATCTGCCTTTTGCCGCTGGTAAATTCGTCAATGACTGATTTTATGGGACAAAACATTGGTTAATAGAAACTAGGCATGCACAAACAATCTGACTGATTTCAGTACGGAAATAAGGTACCACCCACTGAGAGAATGAGCAGCGAGATATTCCATCAGGGTTAAATTTGTCTTTGATGAAATGCTAATGACTTCAAGGATTGGTTGCTTTGCACAGTAGAGGTTGCCTCCATCAACTATTTGATTTTTGGCCAACTGATTTTCTTAGCCAGCCAGATGGCTTATGGCTTTTTGTTCATTCCTATGGGTATGAAGATGATGAAGGGCGGACTTAATGTCCACCATGATACCCCTAGGGGAAAGACAGGGACGAGAAAAAAGAATAAAGGGAAAGACAACAGTACATGACAGTAAAGGTATGATAACAACTAATCAGAATTGACTACATAGAGTCCGAATACGGATTCCATCTTCCATTACATTCATTCTTTGTTCATTCATTCTTTGTTCATAACCTCCAAACCTCTAAAACATCAACGCTCTACATTTCTTTGTATAGCCTGTCAAGAAACTTGAATCTATCTTCCCTTAGCATCTTACAAGTAGTCTTCTCTATTAGAATTTTGTGTTTGAATTCTCCCAGAAAGAGGGTCACATCGAGATCATTCCCATAGAAAAGTATCTGCCTATGAATGAAGGACTTGGCATGTAGGGCAACAAAATTTGCTACCTTGACCTGATTGTAGTTCCTCAGAGCCGGATCTGAAGCATACTGGCCCAAAAGGATAGCCTTTTCCGTAATATTTAGTATATCTTCCCCAAGTACCCCATACAACCCAGAACTCCTCTAGAACTCTACATCCCGTAAAGAAGCGGACAATGTCATCTTCCCCAGTACAATATGAGCATTCAGGGGAGTCTTCCACTTTCCTCTGAGCTAAATATCGGTTACATGTGATTGTTCTGTTCAGAATCCTCTATTGTAGAGATTGGGTTTTTGTTTCCCTGGAGAGTCGGAAAGAAAGGGAATCATCTGAATCGAAAGGAGGGTCTGGGAAGACCTCTTGCCATTTAATCCTAGTTCTAGGGAATCTCGCAGTCCTATCCAACAACCATTGGTGAGTCCTCTTACTATTCATTTGTAACATGTCCTGAGGTGACTCATTGGGAACCTTAAATAGTATAATATCACAGTCTTGGGTACCACTCTGGGGTTCTAAGTCACGCAACCAGGGGATAGAGGATCTTATGGAGAACATATCTAAGAATGATGTTCTAGTCCCATATTTGGTATTAATTTCATCGTTTGACATTAATCCACTAGAATTGAACAGGTGTTTAACCTGATTGATACCCGCTTCCAACATATATCTCCTGGTAGAGGAGGGGAGACTGGATTTGAGAAACATATTGTCCCATAAACATTCATTAAAACACTCATAGTCCTCGCGTGGAGGGCTGTTATATAGTTTGTCCCAAGCTGACATGACCGCTTTGTAGAAGGCATTATTGGTACTCAATTTATTTTTGGCGTTTTTCTTCAAGAAGAAAAGAAAAGCTGTATCATTCCTGGTAAATTCACTCTTAAAAACTTTTCCCCTCACCCAAAACGAGTCTGCGAACCCATTGAATTTGTGTAGATTGGACCATCCTCTCCAAATCGAGTAATTTCAGGCCCCCGTCCCTTATCCTCATAGTCAAGGTATTGTACACAATCTTGGATGAGCCTCCATTCCAGAGAAAGCCCCTGACAACATCCTTAAAGAGGTTGAGGGCTCTCTCCAGGACATGTGTATTCAAAGCGGAGTAAAGCATTATAGGGATCATCAAGGAATTAATCACACAAATTTTTCCCTTAATGGATAAGCCCTTATGTGCCTAACTGCCGGCTATGGCCTTGCACTTGAGCAGCTTGTGTGCAAAATTCCATTCAAAGTGTTCCTCTGGGCATCTATGTCTACTAAAAGTAATACCCAGGATTTTGATTTCTGAGACCTCTTTAAACTTACACCGAATTTTACTACTATGATTTGCATTAAAAGAAAGAATTTTAGATTTCTTTTCATTGGGTTTCAGACCTGAAAAGGCTCCAAACTGATCAATTAGTTTCGACAAGACGTCCAACGACCTCTGATTCTGAATGAATATAGTTACATCATCTGCAAACATGGAGAGCTTTATTTCTCCCATGGAGTTTTAAGCCCCTTGATAGTCTCTGTATTCCTAATCATATGTGCCATTACTTCTGTAGTCAAATTAGACAAAAAAGGGGAGATACAGCAACCCTGCCGTACCCCGCGTTTGGGGTGGAACCAACCAGTAGTTATTACAAATGTTGTTAATTACACATGATTCTTGACCTTTGTAAATAAGTCTCACCCAATCCACAAAATTATCACCCAATCCGCACAGAGTCGAAAGCCTTCCTAAAGTCCAGTGAAATCAAGCCCCCCTCTTCCCAGTTGGGGTCATCTTGGAGGAGGGCGTCCTTACTAAGGCGGATGTTGGTGCCAAGGAACCTCCCCTTAACAAAGGCAGTCTGATCATCTCCTGTCTGATCATCAACCGATCAATGACCTTCCGCAATCTGATGGCCAGTGCCTTCGTGAGAATCTTATAGTCAGTATTTAGTAGAGTTATTAGCCTCCAATTTTCCAAATGTTGTCTCTCCTCCTGGGTCTTGGGGATAAGGGTCATAATCCCTCTCTTCTGTTCAGTGCCTAACTCACCCCTCTCCAATGAAGAGGTTAAGGAGGAAAAGAGCGGCTCTTTCAGAGAGTCCCAACAAATTTTGTAAAATTCAGTTGTGAGGCCATCAGAGCCGGAGGATTTGTTGGTATTGAGTTCCTTAATTGCAAGAGTCAGCTCTCCTATCGTTAATGGGCTCTCCATGAGGTCCTCCCCTACTTCTGTAAGTTTCGGAATGGATGGGATGACCTTTTCCCTTAGGATATCTCCAAACCCCTCTGGGGGGTTGTCAGGGGGAGACTGGTAGAGATTCCTATAATAATCAAAAATAACTGGGCGCACTTCCCTAGCTTGACTAATCAGTGTGCCCTGGTCATTGTAAACCTGGCTGAGAAACTTATCATTATATCTCTTTTTTTCTAAATTAAGGTAGTATTTTGTGGGTAGTTCCCCCATTCCCTGCCATCTTGCCTTGGTTCTTAGCATGGTAGCAAGGGCCTCCTTTTTAACCAACTCCTCCAGCTCCCTCCCGAGAGAAGACCTCTCCTCCTCAGTATTGTCCTCCTCCTCCTCCTCCTCCTCCTCCTGCATTAGCCCTCCCTCATCATCCTTCTTCACTAGGAAGTCTAGTCTTTCCTCCAGCCCCTTCCTATATTCCGTATCCGTTCTCTTTTTTCTTTTTTTCTTAGCAAATTCCATAAATTCTTAACGACAGGAAATGAAAACCATTGAAGTATATGTTGGCCAATGGAAACCCTACTTATGTGGGATGAAGCAATTTATATCCCGAAATAGGACCCGATAACAAGCAAGTACTTTTAAAGAAAATTATCTAATACCTTCATGGTAAATATAGAAAATAATCGATGGTTTTTGCAGACAGTCGGCTATAAGTCACGATAGGGTCGACATGTAGTAATACACGAACGTCACTGAGTGCATTACGAGGTCAATCTCGAGTGGTTTACAGAGCTGTCTCTCCACAAAACTATCGTTTGTTCTTTTTATTATCCATCTTCTCAAGTAAATTGATCCCAGGACTATTTTTCCGTATACCATGGCTTAGAGCCGTATACCATGGATTTGAATCCGTATACCATGGATATGGTATCTGACTATCTTTAAACAATGGGTAGTGGTTTACTGAGTCCCCTTACATTGTGAATGAGGACTTTGTACCCCATGGATGATAAACAGTATTCCTCAAGAGCAATATGTATAGATCCGTTTACATTGGCCGATTACTAGGCACCAATATGCAGTCGCGAACCACCGATCAATTATTTTGGTATTTCAACACCAGACTGGTGAATAGAAACGGCCTGGTATTTGTAATGGTCGCTGATTGATTGTGCAAAGACTATGTAATAAAACCATCACCGACTGACTTGGTCAACGGCATCAGTAATGCTCAAAGTTTCCATCTGAAAATTCCATCGGCATTGTTGCGGTAAAAACCGATTATTTGATACCGACGTGCAGTCGGTGGCATCACCAATAGACGTTTAGAGAAATTCAATTGATTAGTTCCGTTTTCGTCAGCCAATAGAAAATTACCTCTCTACAAGACGGACATTCTAAATTATTCATTTCTATCAAAATCTCATTTATGTTTTGCATAGATATTTCTTGGTGTGTTGGACAGTTCTCGTACCGTTGTCTTCGACATTATAACCTAATATCCTGATATCCTAGTTGGTATCTGCTAGTTACTAAAACACACGACTATAATTTTGTTTAATCATTCTATATGGCCATGGTCGAGATCGAATGTAATTAAACAAAAGAGATTAGTAAAACCAATACAAAAAAGGAGGCCCTAAGGCGCAAAAATCTGATTTATTTTCTTGGAATTGCTGCAGGGGTCAACTGTGAGTAGGAAGAGGGTTAATGTCTGTAGGCAGAGCTTCGATCTCAATTACTAGCTGGGTGAACCTGCAGATAAACAACAGACACCCGAGCTTCAATACGCACTACACCGACTGGACACAAGAAGATGAACTGAGCCCATAGGTGTTAGCTGTGCCAGTAATTTCTTTACGTCCTGAGAACTGCACTAAAACCTGGTTTATATCCAGCTGTACATAGACACCAAGGACTGTCATGCTAGTAGTCTCACATTTGAATAGGATATTTCAGAGCCAGTAACTTTACTCACCTTGTCATACCAGTCATTAGAGGTCTTTATTGTGTTTCATTTTGTCTTACACCTTGGGTGCTCACATGTGGCAAGGTTTGGTAAATGAGTGTGCTTTCATGGGATGTGAATGGTGTTGAGCGAATATATGTATAACTCACGTCGAGATGATTTTTGATCAGAGAGATCTAGTCCAGATTTAAGGGGTTTGTTTGTGGATGCATCGTCACATGATCAACTCTTTTTATAGTGATATTCCTTCAAATGATATAATAATGTGGAACATTTCATCCAATAGGCTCATGATGAAGCTGTACACATGAATAGCATATCAAATGAAAAATCTAACAATAATTTCACCTTGAAATGTATAACCAATATGATTTTCCTAAATTTCAAAATGATAACCTCAGAGGGTTATAAAACCCTTGCATATCTTATAATAGTTTAATTATGGTGCCATCTGTTATAAAGAACGAATCAATCTTCCCCTGTCTTTTTCAATATGTGCCATTGAATTGTTGTATCGCTATCACATCGAAAAAATAATAGTGATATGGCGTGAATATAGGGATATGTTCCGATATTACGGGAGCAACGCTTATTGAATCGGATCGTTAAATTAATTGTAATAATCAAATTGCCATCCGATTATAACCAACAAAAACTCGAGCAGGTCGGAAACAGACCTTATAGTGCAAAAGGTTTTTTTTCATTCACCATATCTTTTACGACAGATACTGTTCATACTAAACACGTGCTCCCTGCCCCGACTAGATGAGTCGCGATACGAGTGTCAATTTGTTAATCCTTTGTGAAAATAGCCTATTGGTGTACATGTATATCATTATACCCCTTTAGCTATTAAAAAACATTTTTTAAGTGTGTAAACTTTCGGAATTTTCAGCTGGAACATAGAACATCTTTGGGAATATTGTTGGGAACTGAGGGACACCCATCCGTACACCCTTATCTTTGTAAACTATATTGAGATCTAGGAATCATTTGTATGATGTGGCCTGCAGTCATTTCTAGATCTCGATGGATGGAATCGTCGCTCGTAACTCAGCCGTGCCGCCTCCTCTAGCTTCACAGCTTTGTTGTAGATCCGTTCACAATGTCATTCCTTATCTACAAAAACGATGACGCCAACACATTGTTGAACTCCCCTCAGAAGTAACATCAGGTGGCGACATGTACAATTTTGTCAATCTCCATCACAGCATGCCCCCGAACACGCTATAGCGACATCTGGCGGGCTAACAGTCGGATGGGATTTCCCGGCATGCATTTAGGTTTCACAGAGTCCCTTATATCCGGCGTTCGGCGGAAACGTACATCGAGAAGTCAGTGGAGGAAATCATGCCCTATGGTGGCGATACGGGACACTACATGAACGCTCTTACACAGGCACCGCCAAAGGGTGTGTTGCTCCCGTCTACTGGCACCCAAGGTGCCTGGCGAAATGATAAATGCATACGTACACCTTTATCAGGGAACCAGCTTTAAAGGACCATTCATGTTGGGGAAACAGCATTCATTCTGTCCTCTATAACACCAGGGACTTGGCCCATTCGTATAAGGTCTACCTCGAAAATCCATGTCTCGAGAAATGCATAATTATTCCCAGACCACCGGTGCTGGGTTGAAAAAGACACGTATAAAAACATATTCTAGCCTCCAGTCAAAATAAAAGTTACAAAAAAGCATGTGAACCTGGTACGTGGATGGCATTATAAAAGAGCTACCAGTACAACTTACTTAGCCTCACATAAAGTTATAGGTCTCTTATTTTAACTGATTGTACAAAAACCATGTTTATTAGGAGCACTGATTTACTTATATGTTGTAACACCTAACAAGCAAAAGCATTTGTATTATTAGAATCATCCTACATTCTCACTCTAAACTCCTATTGTAATTTCAAAAGATACCCCTAAACACACATTTTTACACAGTGTTGTGAGATTGCCTCGGCGCACATATTGCTTTAAGCTGCTCTTCCTGATCCGGACTTGATAGATGTTCAAGTTCATTCCACACACTGGGTAACCAGCATGGGTAAGTGCTCTCTATGTTTTGATACAATGAACAAATGAAACACGATGGTTAAAGTGGCGTCATTGCTAGGTTCCATAATCTTGGGCCACTCAAAAAAACTTGTTTCTCATCACCAAGCCATGAAAAATATGACGTCATTTTGCGCTCCATACCTGTGCCACGGATCTGTCGCAAATCATGAACTTCTCATCGCACCCACGTTCAAGCCCGGCCACACAGGTGTCGTTGTGTGAGGCGTTTATAACCTTTTATCAAATTGCAATGATCCCTTCTCCCAAGTAGAGCTGGGGCTTAAATTATAAATGGAATCCCCAAAAGGAATTGTCAGCCTATGATTTATCGCTCACATCAAATAGATGGTTAGTATGTATCTGTGTTACACGAAATATTAGGGGTTTAAATGCAATCTGAGGACAATGACCTATATCCTGACCACAAGACCATACACTTCTGACCACGTGACCAGTGACCACATGACCAGTGACGCAGATCTCGTGGACTCGTCAATATTCGCCACAGTCGTCCCCAATGTTATCCTTCACGACGTCCTATAGGTAGGGTGCGGACAGCGCCGCCCTACTGGCCATGCATGACGGCAGCAGAGCAAGGCTGTATCCGCGCCCGCTGGGCCCTCTCCTGGGCCTCCTTGAAACCACGCGGGCGCGTGCGCAGACGGAAGTGACGTCCTAATTGAGGTCGGGGAGGTGTGGCGCGTCGCCGACCTCTTCTTAATGCATAGCGTTCGGTGTCGCCATCTAGGGGCTACGTAATTAACTACAGTCTTTAGCAGCTTCTGCCAGCCGGTCACTCCCGCGCTGGCCACCTGGTGACAATGCCCTACCACGCCATATGGCGGCGAAACAAATCCACCTGGTAGTAGACCCTTCTGGCCTTATTTTGCGATTTTGTTTTATCAGATTATAGAGGATATAGCTGTAATGACTAACAAAAAGCGCGGGTATGGGCAGAAAATTCATTGAGTACGAGTAGAAGTACGAGATAAGTTTAAGTGGTCCAATATAGGATACGAGTCAGAGATAAGAGATAGTTGATGAGCTATTGATAACCCCTACGGAGTAGGAGAAGATAAAAGAAAATTGAGATTTAAAAGTTTTTGTAGGGTGGGTGGGTGGTTCCTTCTCGTTGGCGGCCCAGGGTTGAAGTGAACGCAGGCGGGTTGGGGTGGCGTGGTCACGTGACCGGGACCACGTGACCGTAACCACGTGAGAGTCCCTAACGAAGAGGAATGAGTCCGTAACGACCGCGCTCTGATGCGCATTAAGGCCAACTCTTCAGTTAGCCCCAACAAGCAACCTATTGGTGTAGGCTTACAACATGGTGTATCGTTGGTTTTCCTGACGATATTGAGAGAACATATCTATTAACCCCATCGGAATCGCCATTCGAGGTTTTTAGTACAATATCAAGTCCCAACGCCAAAGGCGAAGGGAAAGATGTATGGTGCAAAAGGCCGCGAATGGCATCCCAACGGAGTCAGTCACGAGCTTTTCTTATTATTCACCTACCACAAATAGACGTTAGAATTCTAACGCATCTGCTTAGAGTTTCTCCCACACCTAGAGACAGAGTAGGTACCTGAAATCATATGGGCCTGCAAGACTGCTTGTAAGTGTTATTTCATCACATAGTCACGTACGTACCAGGCGACCGATTGTAGCAACTGCGACTGTATAAGAGGTATTTCTGTTCAACGTTACCTAACGGTGAGTCCGGCCTCCTGCATAGAGACACACAGCAATCACACATATCCTGGACTTCGATGACCTGGATTGGCAACACGGGGAGGCTTGCTTATCTCTCTATGCCTCGCTATTGTTCTCTAATTCCCAGTTTTTGCCACCAGTGCGGCACCACCATAGCTGCAGAGGGTTTTCTATCTTTAACCACTATAAACTCGTTGAAAGGTGCAAATATTTCTATTAATATAATTGGTATATTATACTTTGGAAAGACTAAAGAATAGGTTTCTCAAGCCTTGGTGGAAAGGAAAACATTTTGACTGCTTTTTGCTGACCATTTCAAATACCATTTGTGAGTGGTGCTGGGAGGTAAAGTCACCCAATTTGTGCCAATTGATTAGAAACTCAATGTGAAAATGACAAAACTGTTGTTGTTATGGCCCTAGGTGTGCTGGAAGTTTCTAAACAATTGGCACAAATTGGGTGACTTTAGCTCTCAGCGCCCCTCAGAAATCAGTCATTTTTACATGGTCAGCCACAGAAAGTCTAAAATTTGAAAATATAACCCATCTAGCAAGCCTTGATAAACTATTTGTTGGTCGATTCCTGCTATGTTCCTACACAGAACAGTTGTAGTTATGACCTTAGGCGTGCTGGGAGTTTCTAAACAACAGGCACAAATTGGGTGATTGTACTAAATTCAATTTTCCCAATTGTCAATTAAACTATAATTAACTGGAAAAAACCTCGATTGTGATTACGACAAGGTCTGTATGACCATAGCTCCTGGTTGCTCATAATGTACCGGATAGATAATCTGCGATGAAAGTCCCTCAAACAAAAGGGCCCTAATGGAAGAACGGCATTCCTGCCGAATTCGGTGTTTGTAATGTTATCCTAATTACCCTAATACAATTGTTTAAAAAAATATTTTTTTAAATCAGCTGACCTAGAAAACAATTACCATGACTCCAGTTTAGGATTACTAAAAGAAGATGCCCAGGATATGTTTGTCATGACATGCAAGGCTCTATACACACATGTACTTTTATCAGCATGGTAGTGTTTAATTTCCTCCCTAAGCTTCCTTTAAAGAAACTAGCATAGATTGAAATTCCTCGCTGTCTATTGATATAAAACCTATACGATTGTCACTGATCCGACGAATTCGTTAGATCTATGACCATCGGTGATATCTATTTATCTGTATAAACTTCACCGAAGCGATTGCTGCCCAACCGACGGCCATAGGTCATTACTCACATGTGGGACGAGACCGAATCCCCAGAGTCTTTCCGCGGCTCACCCTGCATGGCCTAGCCAACAGTGTCACCTTTCTGATTTCAATCAGGTCGTTGTACGTAAGTATTGTACATCGAAAATGATATTACCCACGATCAGATCAGTGAGAACCGAGGATCAGTGTCAACGTCTCATAAATGGACTTACCCTTCCCTCTATGTCTGGTCCCCTCCATCCGTCACTCTGCAACCGTCCCTCTCAACCCTCACCACCCCACCCTCCCCTCCCTCTGTCTCCATGCTGTCGCTGCTACCATTCAACCATCCTCCCGACGCTTTGATCAGCCTCTCCTTCTTTTTTCCCGCCACAAACATTGCTGACGTTGTCCTAATCAGAGACAGAGAGAAAAACCACCACTTGATGTGGAGCAGAAAAATATATGTATCAGACATCGACGACGACGCCACCTCGCGGAGCCAGCTTGTATTTATCTTGTAGGGCCCTGTGCTCGCCTGGGCGTCTTCAAAGTTCGCGTAAAAAATAATGCGTGGTTAATAAGCAATTATGAAACCCCCCCAGGGAGCGTTGTGATTGTGATACAGCTAGGGAGGGGGGGGGGCATTTATTTTCCATCTTTTTTCTTCCTTCAGTGGAGTGTAAGACACATATGGATTTTGTTTTCATTACTATCAATTACAAGGTGGAATTCATGTATCATGTATACAGTGGACCTCTGTAACTAAATATGTCTTATTTTTAATTGTTATACAATTCTTTGATCCTTCAATGGTATTATCTATTGTATTCGAATGGGCTTTTGATAATGCATGGTACAGAGTGATTCAAACATCTGATTTAGTCCTTTGGAGGCGAGCAGATTATTGAGCAGGTTGGTGACACTGGAAGCCAGTGATAATTTTGGCGATAAGTTGAGTAATACATTTTATCGGTTGGTGTGTTCTTAAGAAGGCACGCCGAAAAGAAATTGTATATATATATATATAGAGAGAGAGTCTTTAAAAAATGAGCAAAGTATTTATGAATAGACTACTTGCTGAGAATTGTTGCCAATGTTGGGCGATTCCGTTTAGACACTCCTCCTTTCTTTTATAGCTGAGATATCGTCTCGCAAGGTGTGTCCATGTCATGATCCTGCTCATACTACAATATCTATAATTATGTATATTTATATAGAACGTCCTGACCATGCTGTAAAATCACAGGACGAGATGCTAATTTACGGTTTGTACGGACCGAGGCGTGTACGCCGAGTTCCGTTCAAACGGTAAATTAGCATCGAGTTCTGTGACTTGTACAAGCATGGTTGGACGTTATATATTTACTTTATACCCGAAATTTATATTTCATGGCTAGGTAGTCCGTATTTTGGTGTACGGAACACTGTTCCGTACAGTATTTTTATGCCATATGCCAAAACAATGCGTATTTACAGTATATACAGCATGGGTATATAGTAAATATATATATATATATATATATATATATATATATATATATATATATATATATATATATATATATATATATATATATATAACATGTGTAGATAGTACAAGGTTTAGTAGCGGAATGAACCGTTTTCCAGGTATTCGTTACCACATTACCTTTAGTTACCGCATCAGATACCTAGATACATAACAATGACATGAGCTGATGCGAACTGCTCTGTTTCCGCAGTGAACAGTATACATAAGCGAGGTTACATAATAATAGAAAAAGAAATAGAAACTGCTCCTACCAAACAAAAGGAAAAATAACAATTTTTCAGTCTGAGGTTTTGAGCACTTGTGACGCTAGCCCGGCTCACTCTGGCGCTAGTAGCCTGGTGCTAGAACAATCCTGGTGAAGGCGCCACCTCCTACAGGGACTCCTGGTGATATCTAGTGTCGCTCCTCGTGATGTATTCACTCCTTACATTTATATAAAGCCTTATATATATATATATATATATATATATATATATATATATATATATATATATATATATATATATATATATCATCCTGGTCATGGTCTGGAAATATACTGGATCATAATAATTACATACAACGATTGACTCGTGAATGGCGTTAAATTCATTATTATTGGCAAAGTATTATAGGTGCCGCCACGAAGTCAATCAAACATCTTTTTTGAGGTTGAACTCATCCAACTGGATAATTTTTGTTGAATAGATCGTTGAAGATAGAGAAGCACCGACCATGCCGACCAATCGCCTATCTCGTTAATGTCAGCTAGCGCCACACCAGCTTGGAAAATAACAACGCCGAAGCTCCCCTCTCCTAAGGGAATGCAAAGTACATTCCCTAAGTCCATTTTTTGACAATTCCCACTTCAAATACTTAGAAAACCATACAGAAGATGATCTATGTCTGCCAACTTTGACCACAAAAGATAGTAATTGATCGTTTTGATTTTTATATGAAACCATTGATAATAACAAAGGAAAATGATTTTTAAAAACACACGAAAAGGTGAACCTTGAATCCCTGAGAAAGGAATACTCCAAACTGAATAGTTTTAGAGAGTGTTATTGAGATATTGACTACAGATTCACAAAATCTTACATCCTTTAACTTAATTGCAAAACCTTCTTCTACCAAATTTGACTTCCTGAGAAGTCCCCTAAATCCCAATATGCAACATAACCAGAAAGCTACATGTTTTGATGAACTCATATCAAGTATAGAAAAAATTTATAACAACTCAGATTGCACAATTGGTCTAGATTTATGAACCTCTGAACCATACGTCCTCTTAATACCTAACAAAATTTGTTTTATTTCAAAATCCTCAATATCCAAATGCTCCACCCCATTTATCATATGGAATACCCACACTCCCCATAAATAATTTATGATTGAAGTATATTTAAATTTCCGAGCTATTTAACATAGAAACATACAAATAGTCAAAACCCATGCTGGAAGAGGTTCACAATGAAATTCCTCACATAATCTTATAAAATGTCTCCATTGGCAGTGTCTAGTTGTGGTTGTGTTAGCAGACATCCAGGATGACTGAAGAGATTGCATCTTCTTCTGAACTAAAAACAACAATGACCACTTGTTAGCCAAGGAGGAACTTCCACCTTCATATTAGGATCACATAACCTAGACAGATAATCCGGCAAATTATTATCTCTCCTTTGCATGCAACGAACAATGAAGAAAAATTTGGGAAAAAATGAAAGGGGCACATTTTTCCCCGAACACCAACCGATTTGATTCATAATATTTTTCATTTTCCCCAGAATCTTCTAAATCCAACATAAAACCTTGATACTTTCTGTGATCTGACTGGACCGGCATCGCCCGATACGCATCCTTGATATCAACAACTGCGATAAAATCACCTGGTTCAATCACCTCTGTAATTTCATCAATTTTCGTGTATCTGAATTTTTCAAAAACCGTAAACATGCTAGTACACGGGTTCAATTGATTCGTCCTACCCAAACACTCTCTGCCACATGTGCAATAATCAGGGATTTGACAATTACCGTCCAAACCAACATCAGAACCACAAACAATGTCCTCCTTATTTCTCTGAATACTGTCAGAGTTTGATTTCACCTCAAAATCCAAACCAAAAACACCAGAAATTACCATATCGGGGGGTTGACTCACACTGTCAACCAAGTTTTCCTCCCCTTGTCTGCCATCTTGGATTCCCAGCCTCGATTTCTAAAGTTGAGAATTCCAAGCACCGGCGTTGTCATTTCCCATAAACCTATGGTTAAACCTGTGTTCAGAGAGTGACAAGTTAATCAAAGTTCTTTCTAATTTGAAGGTTGCCACCCTGTTTTTCATAGTCGATTATTTCTTTGATATATCAGAGATGTGGACAGAGTTCATACATTGAGAAAATGGGGATTCTTTTTCTTTCCCCTTGAAATGTTCAGTTTATACCCACAGTCATTTTCTGGATGCTGAAAGGAGATTGGACAGAGCAGGTAGACGAAACATAATAGTGGTGAAAGAAAAGTTATGGAGGACAGGAGATTACTATATACCCATGCCGTATATACTGTAAATTATATACGCACCGTTTCGGCAGATGACGTAAAAATACTGTATGGACCGCTGGGCCGTACACTAATATACGGACCACCTTGCAATACACGTTTATTAAAAAATTGGTTGTTAAGCCAAATGAAATTGATTTTTTTTTTAATTTCGGGTATATAGTAAATATATAACGTCCTACCATGCTTGTACAAATCACAGAACCCGATGATAATTTACCATTTGTACGGAACTCGGCATAAATGCCTCGGTCCGTACAAACCGTAAATTACCATCTCGTTCTGTGAATTGTACAGCATGGTCAGGACGTTCTATAATTACCATACCAGAGATATGCAGAAGATGCGAGGAAGGGGAACATGCTCCAGATTTTTACATTTCTCTATACAAGTCTCTTGAGAATTTAAACCTATGCAGTTGATTTAAGTTATTGTATGCAATCTTCTCCATTTTTTTTGTTTTAGCTCTTTGATGAAGACTATCTAGAAGGTTTGAATGCAACAATCTTCGCCTGTGTACAAAGAATTAGGCATGTAGTGATGTAAAGTTTGTCAGTATGACATCATTGCTTAAGGGGTATTTATCTTCCCTAGCAGGAATTTTTTGGTGGATAAGTACATCAGATCTTTCTTAAGTAAAGACCCATATACCCAGTTTCTCAGGTGCTTCCAAAATTCTCTAACGTCATGACAATCCACGAAAAGGTGAGACAGTGCGTCCTGTCTGACACAAAAACTACATTCTGCTAACCTTACAATTTTTCTCCTACTACATAGGTGTTGTAGGCGATAGGACCATTGATAATCCTGTATTGATAGGACTGTATTTTGGTTTCTGGAGACACTAAGAATGGCAACTTGTAGATTTTTTCCCAATCTTTGGAATAGAACCGGAAGTCCTTGAACTGCTCCTTCCACCTGTCCCTAGCCTTGGGAAGCATTTCCCTCCTGTCCATTAATATATTAGTAGAGCAGCAATGAGCAAAAGATTTTAATGAACCTTGCACATCAAGTTAACCAGAAGAACAATATACCAAAATGAAGCTCAAAATGTCCCCTGTTTGAATCAACTTCATGAAGAGTCAGATTATTTGTAATATTTTTGTAATTCTGGTTTCCATAGCGACATAACATATTTTCAAAAAATCACACCGACACATTTTTTGGTCATAACCTTTTTTGATTTTGCATGTTTTTTTTTCCATATTTTATACGTGTAAAGGTCTCTATGAACTCTACATATCATTACTGAAAACATTCCAAAACTATCATTAACTTTTGTACTCCCCTTCTGCAGCATATGGACTGGATTCTCCCCAGGCATCTTAAACAATAATTTTCTGTTTTTGTGCTCACTCACCTCTATGATATATTAAACTCAAGTCAACAGCAATCATCAAACATTAATATTCAAGTAAGTGGTCAAATAGTTATTGTCAATCTTCACATATAAAATATAACACTTCAAGCCCCATTAGGCAATAAATCCGAAATATGTCCATAGTTATTAGGATGGATTTTCTGTTAATGTTCCACTGTCCATGTTATGTCCTTAACAATTTCTTAAGTCAAAATATGTCAGTTCACGATTCACTCATAGTCACTACACCCTTCCTTGATGTTAGTCCATTCAGTGTTCCGTTCTATTCAGTCCAATATATCCTCTCTGTGTTCTCTCTTGTTGAGAGATAGCAGCGTGATAGTCGTTCAACAGTAGCCGACTCCACTCTATATGAGCGAAGCCTGCGTCACCTCAACTTCTCACAGTTCTCTACTAGATCTTATCCTTATACTCAAGTGCTGCTCTCTGCACGAACCACAGAGGTATACCCCGCTGTTGCTAACATCAGCAGCTCATGTGATCATTCACTTCCCTTATACAGACAATCGATGCCAATTCACAAATATTATTTCCGGCTAACACCATCTTGCTTTGTGCTAGCAGTGTCCACACACACATTAACCTTTATAACATTATATAGACAAAACTCTCGTTATTCAAGTCATAACATAATCTCGGACAAAAATATAGTGCAATGGGTATCAACAGGCAATTGACCAGACAGATTTTCCCCTTCACAGTGAGGGTTCGATGAGCCCAACTATTCACAATCAATTTGCACTTATCAATCTATGCATAAAGTTCCACTACATGCCGTCATTTAGACCAGGTTTTCTGGCAAAGAACAGTCCAAGGACCTTCTATCTCTCCACCTCATTGAACAGTTTATATTTGATTTTGTTCACATTATGTGGACTGAAGCACATTAAATTTGGCCTCATTCAAACACAGTCCTGAAAATTTGCTAAAACCCTCCATGACATGAAGGAGGCTGTTCAGAGAATTTTGATAATGCACAAATCTATAATGTCATCCGCGAACATGGGCAGCTTATTGCTAAATAATTGTGCGCTGATACCAGTAATACTTTCTGTGTTTCTAATTACATATGTTAAATTCTTTGGTGAGAATGAATAAGTATGGTGAGACACAACAACCCTGATGGGCTCCTCTCTCTGGGTTAAACCACTTGGTGGTTATGCCATAATCTATCTATCACTTATGATTCTTGACCAGTATATATAAGCCTTGTGAAAGGATTGTTATGTTATAATTTAAGAAAGGCGAGAAACAGAATCGCCCAACATTGGCAACAATTCTCAGCAAGTAGTCTATTTTCCATGAAAGGTAGAGGTACTTGCAGGTGAACTATTTACATTAACCAATATTTTATCGGGAACGTGTAAGAATCAGATGGCCAAAATTTGAAGATGTAACCTGGGTATTTACACCAAACGAATAAATATGCAATTCTTTTTTCTTGGGGAGAAAATCGTCATTAAATGGTGCTTTTGGACGAAGAGCGAACTGTGTCCAACACAATAATTCATACAATAAAACACATGTATCCAGACATTAGTGAATAAATACAAACATCACAAAAGAAGACGAGATTACAATGCAATGTAGACCCATGATCCGTAGTGGCATACAACAACGGAACATGCTTAAGCGTTTACATCTAGTGTGCAAAACAATAGGGAGTTTACAGTCAGTTAAATTATACACACTGATATTTTGGTGGAGTATTGATACAGTAAGCTGCTAGGCATCTTCGTTTTCACCAAACCGCGGTCACAAAATGGAATTACTATTAGAAAAGTCTATGCCTTATGAAATCACATACAATTTTACTGTATACTTACTTAATGATACACATTTACTTTTAGGCATTCATGAATTATTAAACAAATACAAGTATCAAGACAGCCAATTAGGCCGATATAAAACTCCCACAAAAAAGGTCTGAACAAGATCGTTCATTAACTGAGGAGGATGGGAAACTAATTACGGAGACAGATTACTTGAGAATGCGCCGTCTTTCCCACGAAAATTTCTTTCACTTAAACTATTGATCAATACTTTTTTTTAAGCTGGACCTCGCTCCTCCTCTAAATTAAATCTCCAACGTTTGCCCTATTCCAAAATAAAGGCCAGGGAGGCGGGAAAAGCTGAAACGAATAGAGGCACTTTAATAAAGTTTGCTCATTAAATGAGGGTGATGGAGGGGAAAGCACATTTCTCTTTAAGTATTGTTATTGCAGCTGATAGGGAGTTTCCTCTGCGATGCTGAGGGGTGTCAGAACGGGTTGGGAGTGTGTTTAATATGCCTTCGCCTGGAATCACTGATATCGCCAAAGAGTTTTCCACAAACACCACCAGTATAAAGTAATTTTCTTTTCCGGGTGTTTTCAGATGGAAGTTGGAGAGATCCTGCAACGAACTGTTTCATTTGATTAATACCCCTCTAACTCCAGTTAGTGGCCGTTTGATCAGTATTATTAATGGACAGGAAAAGTATAACTATTGCGGAAATATATGCCGAATGCAATTGAATTTACTATTACCCAAGGTTTATCTGTATAGCTGTTATCTATGTATGTTATAATGGACGGCTGGAGGAATTGAGACAAAGGAGGGACAAACGAGAACGAAAGGACGATCCGCATCATATTGACCTCCTGTGCCAATCGGAATCATTCTAAAAACTACTATATTCCGGTAGAGAAAAGAACAAAACGCTTACACTTAAGATAGCCTCCTTAATATGCCACTAGATGGCAGATTTTCTCAACCCATTTAATTGGCACCAAGCTAACTATTCAGTTTTACACCTTCCCACCTACTCAGTAGACTGAGAGGCTGCTGGTTCAACCCTGTCGTACTAGTATGACAGGGTTGAGCATATAGAGAGCACAGAATTAAACGCGATGAAATGTATGTATGGGCTTGGGACCACACCCATGAAAACATCCTTCCTGGCAACATGATTATTCATTATACTCTGTCTCCAATTACTTTTGAAGGTATATTGGAGAATTTGTCTTAAAGATTAAAACCCTTGTCATTTTCCTGAAAATTGAATATGATGATCTCTAAGTGTTGTAGAACACATATCTAAGTTATGAATAGAGGGTCACTGTGCTAATAGCTTTTGATATAGAGATCAATATTGATTTTATGATAGAATATAAAGAAATTCCAAAAAGTTGTTTTTCACATAGCAAAACCTATGTAATTTTCCTCAAACTTTCACAGAGTATAGTAGATGTAATACTAATAGATGTAATACTACTACACAGTTAAGATATACAATTCATAGGTCACCATCCTTCTTCCTGAAAAAAATATGAAGGAAACCATATTCTTCAGTATATTTCTCATGCAAATCAAGCAAATGAAAATTAGCATATTTACCCATTAAGATTGGATAAACTGTACAAAACATTGAATTTACTCATTTAGAACTAGAATACTGCGCCACTGTGAATAGTGTATTTCCAAATACACACTGAGGGAACTACAAAAGCAATGCATATTGTAATAAAACCAAGTTCCTGGTTTTGGTCGCTTCAATATTCTTTACTTCCAGGTCCATCAGTTCCGGGGGGTTCACAATAGAACTTGCTCTAGTAACGGTCACCAGTGGGTCTGGTGGAGCCTTCTTATGGGCCTGTGAGGCTTTTGGTTTGAGAGGCACCTTGTTACAATAGTTGGTAACTTTAGAACTTGCTGGTACCACGGTGCCATTTGTGTCATCATTCCTTGGTTCAGTAACTCCTGGAACTGGTAATGGGGGAGGCCATCTGGACCAAATGCCCTCGGTTCCTTGACACCAACATTAGCAGGGTTATGGTTCCTATGTTAGTGGGCGGCATCCGAAGTGTCTAATCCAGGTTTGGAATGGTTTGACTGGTTGTAATTGGAGTCCACATGGATCAGATTGAGTTTCTGATCAGAATGAAACATATAGGTCATCGGTCCGTACACTTCCATCACCACAACTGAAATCTGTTTCTCCTGTTCTCTGCAGAAATTCCTGACCTTCATTGCTCTGTCCACATCAAAGCGCCTGATTGTTTGTTTGGGTAGTTTAACATCCAATTTGTTCAATTAGACTTACTTTGGGTTTGACCAAATCTATGAGATGAATGTAGGTAAAAATCTCACCCCTACATATTTAACAAGGTGAGAGTTCTTTTACTTCCCACACCACATAGACATGATGTGAGAAGGATTGGCCTTTGATATCACAGTAAATCTACCACTGCTGGGGGTGAAGGAGAAAAGTGGCTGCAGTGACACTTGAATCAACAATGTCTGACAACCTTGGGATTACAAGGCCAGTGTTCTTTACCACTGAACACTCGACTTGTAGTCCCAAGGTTGGACTTTGTTGATTCGAGTCTGACAACCTTGGGACTACAAGGTCCTGAGCACTGGCTTTGGACTGTCCTGGTACTCATTGGTACAAATCCGAATGCCCGCCACCTGTCTCTGTAAACCTCGATAGTGGCCTCTGATGTTGTTTTATCATGGAGAATACTTCATGCCACTTTGAAGAACTGTCCATGATGAGGAGAAATTGTTGTCCATCGAGAAATGAATGGCCCAAGGCCCTCATTTTCACCATTCCCGGATGACATGAGTGCAGCTCATTGAACATGTCAATCCTCAATTTAGAAGATATGATGACTCTCCACTTTCATAGACAAATAACCTTGATAGAAAGTTAATGTCAGCATAGGAAAAAGGGCTCTGCTCTGCATCATCATAATGCTGAGGCCATCCATTCAACGGTATAGTACAGAATATGTAATGTTCATTAGGATCATGAAAAAATGCAGTCTTCACAGGTAACCTACTCATTAGATCTGCTATGCCATTTTCCTTTGAGCAGCTGTACCGGATGTCATATTTGGGCCAAATGTATGATAGATAGGTATTATGGTGGTATTCCAAGTCTTGCAACCGGATTGAAAAATGACTATTTTTTCAAAGTGGCTTACTCTTAGCCATACTGGTTGTCCATGGATGGTGTTCAGTCCCCATGGGGCCTGAATCTTGAGCCTGTAAATCCAACTGAGTTCGATCGTGTTCCGTAAGTAGCTGGCTCTTTTGCTACCTGGGTGTCTGAAGATGAAAAAATCCAGTATATGGATTTTCACATCATTCACTCCATTGTGGTTGCACTCGTGGTTGTAGTTATCAAGGTAAATTCTCTGATATGCCTTTGATTCTGTCAGTTGACACATGATTAGTCCGAAAAGGATTCGGCTCGTGAGGTTATAGCTGGCAGTTCGCTTCAGAGGCTGCTAATAAACTTTTACATTAGTCGCAGGGCTACTGCGTCTGTCTCTCTCAATTAGCACCTGTCGTAGGCAGACCGTCAACATCTCAATTATCTAATATATATCTGCAAGGCGGGTAGCCTGAATATGTCTCCCTTGTCACGTGTCTACAACAGTCGTGGGGTCGAGTGTAAACAATGTTTTTGACCTCTCTTTAGATCAGCTGTTATCCGCACGTCAAAGCCATGCTCGCGGCGTGTTTTCCAGTCACCAGCATCGTATGGGCGGCCTTGACCTTTGGCGGAGTTCAAATAGCCGCCATCTTGGCGTCGGACACTGCGGCCGGACGCCGCTCGATCCGCTTTGAGCCCGACAGAGGGCTCCACGGCTTTAGTGTGATTATCCTGCCCCCTGGCAGAGATAATTGGCGTTTCCCCTTCTGCAATTGATTTTAAATCCCGGGGTCGGCGGTTAGCAGGCGGCGCGCGGGTGGCCCTTCTTCCCCCAGCTGTCAGAGCGCACGCCTACTGCCGGATAAGGCTTTCTCGGCCAGTCGGCGACCATGACAGCACAATTTGCCATAGGAAATCCTAGATTTGGCCTGACATTGTAGTAGCAGGAGTAGGGGTGGGGTGGGATGTGAGTGTGAGGGCTTCGACGCCCATCTTGGTGTCCGTGAATAGGCTCTACTGAACGGGCTCTTTGTGACAGTTGAGCTGAAGGCCATGTTCTGAGGCTATGCATGGTAAAAGTAGTATCCCATAGCAGGGGAAAGCCATGTTGACATATCATGAGACGAGTAGTTGTCATTTCATCCCGCAACTTTTGTGCTTGACCATAAATTGCGAGGCAGGGGTGTTTCACATTTGACTCCATGGAATTCCAAGACATACAGTGGAAATTCTGGGACAATGAGAATGGGTGAATTAAAAGCAAGGTTATAATATAACTTTGATAATATAACATTGGATTTTCCATATACCAAGGACTTAATGACTAATGGCATATGAAATATGATACCATGGTGTCTCCAAGAAGGAGAGATTTGAACTATTGGATAGTGGTGTAAATACAACAGAATCCGGTGTATATATGAATCAGGCGTATATATGAATCAGGCGCCCACAGATGATGCCTATACACACGGGGGATAGGACAGCCTTGTATACACAAAAGCATACCTATATACGCCGGGTGCATTCATATATAAAGTGGTTAGTTTTGTGCAGTGTATATAAGAGAGGTATCGATACCTTCAAGCTTTAGTCCTTCAGTTTAGCCTTTCTTCATCACATGTATCAGCTACATTGTAAATCTAGTGAAGGAGAAGTCGGTAACACAGAAGTAAGGTTTCAGGTCAGGATTCCAACTGATGTTTAATTCAAATCGTTCTGCTTATAAAGCGAGCAGCATCACGGTTCGGTGAACATCTGTTCCGGTCCGATGGTTGCATGCGGGCAGTTGACATGCTCATTTGTTTCAACGTTCCATCTTTTACATGCCCGCATGCGTTCACAGTTCGGTGACTGTTCCGGTCTGATGTCTGGGAAATATTCGTGCTTCGCGCACCTGCCAAATTTCGGCAAACGCAGCGGCCCGTGACCGTTCCGTTCAGGTCTAGTAGCCGATCACGTAATATGCAGGCGCACTCAGTCACATGCAGGAGTGTGAGGCCCACCGAACGCCCACCGAACTACAACAGCTCCCAACACAAGTTTTTGAAAATATAATTCAAGTTGATAGACTAACTACATTGGCACAGATTACCATTTACAACATCATTTCACTGGAGCTACAAGATTAACTGCATTGGCATAGGTATTAGTTACAACGTAATTCCACCAGAACTTGACTTATGACGTTAATTGCATTGACATAGACTACAATGATATTATTTACAAGCATAATTTCCTAGAGCTACAACATTAACTGCATTGGCATAGGTATTATTTACAGGTATTATTTACAACGTAGTTCCACCAGAACTACAACATCAGCTCCCAACAAGTAGGCACTATAATGGCTGCTGTGGGCCTCGGCTTGATTCCCCAAATAAAAACAACCAAAAAAAATATAAGTTGCACATCTAATTATATATGGCTAACATAGATTCGTCTAAGGCCTTGTCCGTTTGCTAGGCAGGAGGTCCATCGCTGCCAGACTGCTCCACTGTTCTTCAAACCAGCCGGCATCACATTCCACTCATACAGACCCATGTGAGTCGCCATGGCTGTCTTTTCCTTGCTGTCCGCGTCTACCTCTATCTGCCAATACACCGATTTCAGGTCCATGGTAGATAATACCTCGGCTCCCTGAAGTTGGTTGAAGATGTCCTGCACTATGGGCATCAGATGGGCATCCTTGATTGTGATGGCGTTTAGCCTGCGGTAATCGACAACGCAAATCGTGGACCCATCAGGTTTCAGTACGATCATTACTGGGGATGCCCAGAGGCTGGAACTAGGGCGTATCAGCCCTTTTTCCAACAATTTGTTAATCTCTCTCTCCACCACCCGTCTTTTCTGGAGGCGGACACGGTACAGCCGCTGACGGACTGGCTGGATATTTTCGGTGGTGATAAACATCTTTACCCCTTGGGCCCGACCGAGGGGTTGGTTATCACATGAAAACACATTAGGGAAAAGCCTTGCCCATTTGTCGAGGTCACTGTGCACCCCACACATGTCCTCACCCTTATCTAGAGGACCGGCCCACTGGTATGTTTCCTTCATGACATGAATCAACCCTTTCACACAGTCTACGCTAGCTTCTAGAATTCTTAACTCATCTATTCCTAAGAGCACATCGTGCATCATACTATCCACTATATACATGGGGATGTGTTTCCCCTTGAGTCCTACGAGGGCCACCCCTCTAGTAGGGATATCGTGGCCCGACAGCAATTTTTTTTTTTTTTTTATTCATTTATTTACCCTGGACTTCATAGGCTCTAGGCCTGTCTTCCTTCAGTCCAGCCATAGGAATTCCACTGGTGGATCAAATGTACATGCTATTCCAGTAGTTAGCATTGTTCATTACATCACATTGAAGAATAACAAGTGAGGCTTCCAGCCTGTGCTTATAAGTGATGATGATAGGGGTCAGAAAGAGGGTAGCCCCTTTTTGGTGACTAGGTGTCTCCAGATGTCTGTCCTGATCATCAAGCGGCACGCGCCGGTGTCGGCCAGGGTGCTCAGCCTGAACCCATTGGTTTCCAAAAGAAACGTCACCCGACCGTCCAGGGCACCAATTAGTTTCCCTGGTTGATGGGATAGGGGTTGAACGAATCCATCTGTGGGGCCGATCCCCATCCAGGGTATTCTAGCGCGGGGTTTTCCGTTACTGAGGCGGGGGCGACCTGGCCCCACGTCAGGTGTGCTACAGCAGCATGCTGGGGAAGGACTCCAAACCGGAAAGGCCATGGCGGCCTGTGGAGCAGGACTGTCCCTTGTTGTTTTTGTTCTTGTTGCCGTTGCGGCCGCCGCTGCTCCCCTTTCCACGCCCGCGGCCTTGGCCCTAACCAAGGTCCCCTCTTCCCATGTACATGTTGAGTATCATAGGAGCAGGTGTTCGGGGATGGTACTGGGTCATCGAATACTCGCTCGGCAGGTACCCGTTCGGCTGCGTGCCTGCAGCGGCCTGCACATACAGGCCAGTCTGGTATGGATTTCGGTATGTGGGTCGGCTCCATGGAAGGTGGTACCTGATGGCACAGTTGCAGCTGCCTACTGAGGGGCCGGTGGCATTGCCAGGGCCTCCAATTTCTTCTTGAAGCTCCTCACCTGCTGCTGCAGAGACTTTAGTACATGGCTAGCCTCATCGACGGCCTGCTTCGGCTTCCCGGGTTTCGTCAGGGAGGCGGCCTCAATGGCCTCAGTCTGCTCTGCGTCAAAACGCCCAAGCAATTTTGCAGCTAAGCATGGTGAATTGCATGCCGCTGCCAAATCCGTTGGCTCTGACATGTCAATGTGGGCCTGGATTGCGCGATCATTGAGTGCCGAAATGAACCTCTCCACAATGTGGTCTTTGTGGCCGGTTTCATCTAATTGCTCTGGTGTGTATGCTAAGCGTACCGCTTCCCGAAACCGGTTGCAAAATTTTCGCATTTCCTCCCCAACTCCCTGTCTCATTCGGGAAACCCGAGCCCATCCCACGTAATCTCATCGGGTTTTATCCAGCACACAATGCTGTGTATAAACGTTGATAGGGCCCATTGTGCCGAATACAAGACCATCTCTATAACGAGTGGATCAGTGGCCTTTGATGCCGTGATTGCAGCCTCCAACATGGATAACCAATCCCGCAATGTTTCTGTGTCAGAACCATCACAGCTCTTGGAAAAACCCCTGGAGTGGAGTTCCAGTTGATGCCTGATGCAGGTGTTCATGTTGAGGTTGAAACATTCCTCGGCGTGATCGACCATGGTTTTATAGTGTTTGAGAGGGCGGAATATGTTAAGATCAAATTCATTTTATGTCACTATTTTACCTGAGTTATGATTAAACTAGGACAGCAGAGGAGAGAAAATGGCCTAATACTTAGTTTAAGATTACAAATCTGCCCACTTAAAAGTGCAGATAATATAACAGCTTTGGAATTCTTTATAATAATTATGGTTGGCTCAGCCAAACAACTGAATCAATAATGCAAACACAAGGAAATGTACATACAAAATATAAATCGTGGAGGTATTCTCTGTTTCTCAAATCTGGACACCCACGGACACATCCGGACAATAGTATGTCAACGGACGTGGGAGGTTTCGAATTTATGTGGAAATTGACGTGAATTTTGACTTGAGATATTCTCCTTATTTTCAAATTCAAATGTCAACAGTCACACTCAGACAATAGTAACGGACGAGGGCGGTGCGAACCTACGAATTTCACAGAGATATTAACCTTTTTTTTTAATCTGGATGCCTATATTTCTCCTTATTTCCAATTTCGAATTTATGCAGAAATCGACTTGATTTTTGCAGAGATATTCTCCATATTTTCAAATTCAAACGTCAACAGACTAACTCAAACAATGGTAACGGACGAGGGCGGTGCAAACCTACGAATTTCGCGGAGATATTAACCGTTTTTCAAATCTGGATCCCAATATTTCTCCGTTTTTCAAATTTGAATGCCAACAGACACGCTCAGATAGTAAAGAACGCAGGCGGTTCGAACCTACGTATTTTCGGATTCCAATACCAATGGACACGGTAAATCAATAGTAATGGGCATGTGGGGTTCGAACCTGTGAATTCCACGAAGATATACCCCGTATTTTCGAATTCAAACGCCGACGGGAATGCTCAGTCAATAGTACACTGTAAAAAAATTCCCGTGAATTTTACGGTATTTCCCAGGCAACTGGGGTGCCAGGGAAATACCGTAAATTGTGCGGGTGACCGTAATATATTTTTGACCGTAAATTATAACTGTCCTAGACTGTATTTTCCTAACAGTTTAAACCTGTAATATATTTCAGACCATAAATTTTCACTGTAATAAACTGTATTTTGAAAACGGTTCAGACCTGTAAATACAGAGGAGCAAAGCCATATGAAATATACTATATGCACAGCCCTTCGCTATACATATACCAGAAATCTTGTTATTGAGGTTCTTGAGAATTGTTATATGTAGAGGGCCACCTATAGAGTATGTATACAGAATTTCAGAAATTTCAAACCTCCAACCCCTCCTCCCAAACTTTTATGCAATTGATCAAAGAAAGAGCATATGCAGAATTTCCTAAATCCTTGACCCTCCAACCCCCACCCCCCCCCCCCCTCAGTGCACATGGCATTTTATGAATGGCCCCTAGGAGATTATGAAAAATAAAGTGAATATTTTGTATTGGCTACCATCATATATTCTCTATCAGCCTATTGGCTTATCAGTATCATTAATAATTATTATCAATGATATTTCAACATTTAAGTTTTTCAACTCCTATTAGTGCAAACTATTTTACAGGAATACTCATCAGAATCTGACAGTACAAGACTGCATTTGATATAGTAGGATGAAGTCCATCCTACATATGTTTTAGAAATGTCCTATGAAAGTGGTGTCTAATCCCCTTTATGATATTGATGTCATGACAACTTGAGAATAAATGTGCTCTAAATGGCAGGAACTTCACAGGAGATCGATGAATATCTATTAAACATTTTGATGAAGTTAACTCTTGCATTTTATTCTCCACTTTGATTTGTTGCTGATATTGGAGTTAATCTAAGTGTATCTAATATGTCCATATTTACAGATTTATACTGTAAACTGACCGTAGATTGGATGGATTACAGTCCTGAATATTTTTACAGTTGAATACCGTTTTTTGGTATCAAATATACGATATGGAACTGTGAGTAAGATTACAGTGATATACCGTCCATGTTTACGGTAGTATACTGTATATTTTACAGAAATTTTTTACAGTGTAAAGAATGCGTGCAATTCAAACCTATGTATTTTCGGATTTGAATACCAACGGACACGGTAAATCAACAGTAATGGGCAAGGACAGTTCGAATCTACGAATCTTGCGGAGATATTCCCCATATTTTCGGATTCAAAAGCCAACGGACACGCTCAGTGAATAGTAAAACAATGGGCGCGGGCGGCCCTGTATTTTCGGATTTGAATATCAACAGACACGTTTACATCAATAGTAACGGGCGCGGTTGGTTCGAATCTATGTATTTTTCGGATTTGAATACCAACGGACATGGTCGGACAAGATTCAAACAAACAATCAAAAAGATAATAACTTAAAAGCTTTAAAAGTTCCGTTCAGTTTAAACAGAAGAGTGAGTTTTTTTTGACGTGGCATTTAAGTATCCCTAACCATACCGGTTGTCCATCGTATTCAGTCCCCAGGGGGACTGGCTCTTGAGCCGGTGAATCCAATTGAATTCGATTTTGTTCCGCAAGGAACTGGCTCTTTTGCTGCCTGGATGGCTGAAGATGAAGTCTAAGATGTAGACTTTTACGTCTTCGCATCCTTTATGGTCACACTGGTTAAAGTGTGTGGGGATATAGTGTTGTCCGTTGAACACTATATTGTTGTTTTTGAGCACCATTTCTAGTAGCTCTACAATGGTTTCGTTCGATGGTTTGAGTCTACTATCTCGGTAACTCATCGATGCGTTTGACGAAGTCGTTCGTGTCTTTAAGGTAAGATTTTACATCAGGTACCAGTGGTTTCAGAAAGTTATCCACAATTGCGGATATTTTTTCTGTCGGACAGTTGTTTGCCAAGACTACTGGTCTACCCGGAGGTGGTCTCTCCTTTTTGTGTATTTTCGGTAGAAAATATACATTCGGAGCTCTCGGTTTGGGTGTTTTTAGTGCACCGGTCCTTTTGTGCGTGATTTCGCCCATCGTGTTCAATTTTTTGATTTTTTCCTCTACCTTCTGATAGAGTTTGCAGGTTGGGTCTTTATCAACCGGCTCATACGTGTCGGTGTCACCTAATTGGCGGTTGGCCTCTGCTATGTAGTCCAGGGTGTCCTGGATTACAGTCGCTCCCCCCTTGTCAGCCGGTTTGATGACTATACTGTCATCTTTTGGGAGATTGCGTAGCGCAACCTTCTCCCCGGGTGTCAAGTTGGGTTTGGCCTTTTTAGCCTTCAATTTGGGAGTCATGAGGCTAATTTCGTTTATGGCTATGAAACTCTCTAGGTTTTGTGACCCATAGGGGGGTTTCCAATTGGATTTTCCCCGGAGTTTGCGTACCAAGCCCGCGTTTTCGAATGCCCAGGGAGTCCCCGTGGACGATTTTGACCAATTGCTTTTGGTTTTGGGCTGTTCTTTCTCGAAGAATTGAATCATTCTTAGCTTCTGGTGAAACTCGTCTAGTTCGATTTTGAGGTTACCATCCTCTGTCCCGCATACCGCGGGGCAGAAATTTAAGCCTTTATTTAGGAGAGAATTTTCATCTTGAGTTAACTTACGAGATGATAGATTGACCACTATTAAATCCTTGTCGTTAGGATTTTTCTAATTGTTACCTTTGACACTACTGTTTTTACATAGTGAAGGAGAAATGTCCACACCTGTGTACAAAACATTTGAACCTTTATTTTGAGAAACCATTTTTTCAACAACAATTGGTTTGGCAGTGCAATTTGACGGAACACAACATTGTGATTGTTCAAAGTCCAAGGTCAGTTCATTAGTCGGCATCATTTGGTCAAGTGTCACTTTGGTGGCTGCGTTGGTGCAGTCACTCTGATCGCGTGACACTATTCGTTTGAGGACTTGCTTGCCTGCGGCTTGCCACGGCTTTTCCCCCCCTCCGCTGTCCCCCTCCACGGCACTCGGCTGGGTTCTGGGATCTGGGGTGCGGCGGTTCTGGGATCGCTTGGAACCACGACCCCCTCTGGTGGCAGTTGACGGGGTCAACTGAGGAAAACCCTGGTTAGGGTTCTCGTTCTCTTTCGCGGCCTTGGCCTGGTTGCGGGCAGCAGAAGCGGGGTCTCGGAGATCTTGTGAGACCGGACGTCTCGTGGTGAGACCCTCGAGGCGTGTTTTGAGGCGCTCCTCCTCAGCGGCACTTTCGTGTCCGTTCGCCTTGGCATTAAGCTCACGGACCATCCTCATTATCGCGACTGTCCTTTCCGGGGGATTGGAAGCCAAGACGAGCAGATGAACGGAGCCGTAGTAGGCTTCGGCCATCTGTTGTGCGTGGTTGCTCGCTTCGTAAAGATACATTTTGGTGGCCTCCATGATCTTTTTCGCGGCTTGGGTGCGTATTTCCTTGACCTCGTCCATCAACTCTGACTGGGCGAGGTACTGCGGAGGCTCAGTAATGCCCGCAGCCCATGGCTCGATATGGTCCAGCCTCTGGACCCTCTCATACCACTGAGCCTGTAGACGTGCTTTTACTGCTCGGTTGGATTCGGCTTTTGCTGCGCGCCAGGGGCCCCTGGCTTGCTTCGGCACGAAATTGTCGATGTTTTGCAAGGAAGCGGAAATCGTATCAGTGGTTTGTTCAAGTGGGAACACATTATCAAACGGGTTGACAGAATTTACAACTTCGTTTTCGAGTTCCAAAGCCGGAGGGTCGTCGATGCATGTGACATCGGTGACGACTTTACCGGCCGACATTGGGGGTTCTACATTATGTGTACCCTTAATGCAATTACTGTCTGCGTCTATGTCATGTGACCTTACTGTATACACACAACGTTTTTTTAGCGGTGAAGCCTGTACTGGTCCACTGTTCTCTAGATCAAGTAGTAAGGACAGAGTTCTATCTCTATCCTCTGGGCTAGAGGCCCGTTTGCGTTTCAGATTGACAGCACTTTCTTCTGTGATGGGTGTCAGATTCTGTTTATTTACATGTTGGGTATTGAGATTTGATCCTTTTTTGGAATCAGTTTTGTCCAAACACATAAAGAATGGCTCTAGTTGTGTTGACTGAGTGGATGTAGTGAGTGAAAGCTTAGAATAAATTAAATCTTAACTGTTATTTACCACAAATGAATGAGTTGACAATTCAGTAGCCTTCACTGTAGGCTTGCTGTGTTGTTGTGTGCTAGCACTCAGTGTTATAGCATTGCTGTCACTGATCTGGGCAGACTGACACCACATCATTGACAGTTTACATTGTTTCAAAGCAGGTCTGGATCTGCTTTTGATTATACATTGTTTGGTTGGAAGAAATCCAGTTACCTGTTCATTGGATATCACTTCCACGATCGATGCAGGCGGAGGATCGTGTGGTTCCTCGCCGTCGAACGGGTTGTACGCATCCTCGGCACATCCCGTACTCACGGACGGTTCCCGTAGTCGGCGTGTCGTGGTGCGGGGATCCGCGACCGCGTTGGCGGCGTTGGCATGCTCCACGGCCGGTGTACGGCTCGGCCCCGGTGCGTTCTCCGCTGTCAGCGGTTGACACACCGTGTTGATGGCCGTGTTGGTGCGGCGATCAATCTCCATACTGGAGGATTGTTCCACGCTGTCATCGTCCATAGCTTCGACCCCTACTGTGGCCGAAATGGACGGTAAGGCAGGATTCTGTTGAACAGACATGCCAGTAGTTTATGGTTTAAATCAATATGTGGGAGACAAGGCTGGAGTCCAGTGAAACCGAACATAAACACTACCACAATGACGCCGATCGCAGTCTCTGTCCGCTATGGCTTTGTTCCTGATGCCTCAATCTGATCGGACGCCACCAAACGGTTGGCGAAAGCGAAACAATCTTTTTCACAAATATCAGTTCTCAACTAAAGTATCACCTACCCTACCAAACAAGTTGCCAATCTACCTCTTCCACAAAATCCAGAAAGTCACTGGACAATGCTGTGACGTTCCGCCCGTCAAAATACCAAAATCAGGTAAAAAATGACGGAAAAACAACCCGTACATACCTTACGACACCTGACGAGAATTCAGTATAGATTCGAAAGCACAATCCCAAAGCCTCAGCGGTAGGCGAGCGCGAAGAAAAAAGATCTTCACGTACAAAAAGATTAAATTCTCCCCGACCGCCCCCCGTTAATGACCGGCCCTCCAAAGCCTAAATGATCGCTCCGCGCGGCATGCGCCGAACATCGCCGAACACGCCGACAGCGGTCGGGTTGTGAGGCACGCGGAGAAAAGCGTCATTAGCAACCAATGGGAGAGCTGGCACGCGGCGGCGCTCGACCAATCAGATTGAGGCATCAGGAACAAAGCCATAGCAGACAGAGACTGCGATCGGCTTCATTGTGGTAGTGTTTACGTTCGGTTTCACTGGACTCTATCCTTGTCTCCCACATATTGATCACAACCTGAATGCTATCTTAGGTTATAAATCTTTCTGGGAATTCCTTGTGTTCCGAACTCTCCTTGTCCACCAAATTATACATACAATATACTACACAAAATGGCCATCGTTAATCAATGCACTTTCCCGGCTGGCATCCAACGTCTGTCTGAATCCTGGCAAGATCGCCACTGTAAATCTAGTGAAGGAGAAGTCGGTAACACAGAAGTAAGGTTTCAGGTCAGGATTCCAACTGATATAGCTTGACATTGCTGTAATGCGACTAGCGAGTAAGTGACCGATTCGAATGCCGATTTCAGCCGTGTTCCCACGAAATGTCATCGGGGTTCTTCAGATCTTGACCGTGGTTGGTTGGTGGTGGTCAGATGACCTGATTCTAGCGTTTTCTTTGGCTGTTTTAGCAGACAAAGGCACTTGAACCTGTGTGTTAACCAATCCTTGCAGTTGTTATTCCCTGTCTTTGTTGACACATACTGTGGCGCCACCACTCTGTGGTGGAATGGTGCTGCCATCTGGAGTGTAAAGTGTGAACTAACTTGTTCTGCTGCTCCTGACCTCTGTGGAGAGAGAGAGAGGAGTTGTTCTGAATATAGAATCTATGGAGTGCATTCTTTGTTTGTGTACTGGTCACTGGTAGTCGTCTCTGGATGTTTGGTGAACTAGAAGTGATATTTATAGTGCAAAATTTCCTCTTCTGAGTTGGGTTTTCTCCCGTCACCTCTCTGCGAGTCTGTAGGGGAGACATCATTCTCATAGAAAAACTGCTTTTTCTTACATGTTAACTACTGTCAGGGCAGATTTATAGAAAGAAGCGGTGTTGAGGATGTGACGGCATAGCAGGAGCAACCGTACAGTGGCTGCACAACCTAGGTCCAGCCAAACCTGATTAAAAACCTTTTTTTACTGTTACAGGCCAGTGTTGTCAGCTATGTCTGGTGGACCCCTGATAGTGTCCTAATTATAGCTAATGATTGTGTGGAATACACCCTTTATATATATTAAAGATGTCAGATTTCATCATTGCTACATGCTAAAAGTTCAGACTCTTGGAAAACGTCTTGCAAAAAGGTCATGGCTTCATCTATGCCTGAAAGTCTTGATTTTGACATTTTTCCATAGTGAAAAGTCAAGGCTTAGCCTTTATGCCACACTAAAAAGTCAGACTTTCACCTTTTTCCATGGTGAAAAGTCAAGGCTAAGTCATTATAACATCCTAAAAATCAGACTTTGACATTTTCCCACAGTGAAAAGTCACGGCTTATCCATTGATATGGGCTAGAAAGTCAGACATTTCTTCATGGTAAAAATGGCTTCCATGGCTTAGCCAATGCTCCATGCTAAATATATTTCTGAAATATTGTACCTATCTACCTTCTTTATCAGGTCTGGGATGGGAATTGGAAGACACTTGCCTCTAATATACCCACAATCAATTCATTCGGCCAAGACAAATCCACTTATGTTTTGAAAATTGATTTTGAAAGACCTTTTTTTTCTTTTTGACATAAGGGGGATACCCCAGGGTGCCATATTGGGTGATTCCGCCTTTAGATTGGAATTGTATCAATTGTATTCCAATCGACTATTCTGACCCAGCATGATCTATATTCACATTAAGAATGTGTCTTTTCTACTTTTCTTCCCTTGAAGAATTTCTTTTTTTTTAACATTGTGACTATTTGCCTTCTTTATCAGTCCTTGGGTCTGAATTGGAGGACACTTGCCTCAAATTGACCCACAATCAATTCATCTAGCCAAGAGGAAGCCATATGTCTTGAAAATTAAATTTGAACGACCTTTGTCTTTTTTCTAATTTTTGACATCTGCCCAATGTGCAATTTTGAGTCGCTCCGGCCTCAGATTCAAATTGTATCAATTTGTATTCCATTTAATTATTCTGACCCAGCATGATCTATATTCACATTTAGAATGTGTCTTTTCTACTTTTCTTCCCTTGAACTATACATATATTTTTTTAACATTGTGACTATCTGCCTTCTTCATCAGTTCTGGGAGGAGAACTTCAAATTGACCCCCAATCAATTCATCTAGCCAAGAGGAAACCATGTCTGTCTTTAATATTGATTTTGAAAGACCTTTTTTCTTTTTTACTAATTTTTGACATAAGGGGATAGCCCAGATTGCCTCAAATAAACCCACAATCTAGCCAACAGGAAGCCATTTATGTCTTGAAAATTGATTTTGAAAGACAGCTCTTGGAGACAAGACGATGGGTAATGTCGGCCATGGGTGCCTTACTTGCTGAGTAGATCATTATTGCCAACACGCAAATTGGGCCGGCAACTGTTGCCGACGTCCACAATTCCACCACAATTCCATCGGCCAGCCTTAGCTGAGGCTTGGTGGATCAAACGCATAAATGCTAGGTTTACACCATCACCCCAACTGTCCCCACATCTAATTTTTCGCTGATCGTAAGTCGGCGTGGAACTTCTATTACATTTTTATGGTTTTTCTCCGCTTAGCCTAAAATAGGCCGTCCACTTAAGGTGCAGACAAAAAATGAGGTTAATTTACGTAGCTAACACGTATTTGTGTTTACTGGGTGGTTACCAAGGGTGTGGTTGTTATTAAGAAAGTCCTGGATGGCAAGGAAGTCCGTTGCTATGTTATCATTATTTGTAATAATTTATATATTCTCACCCCTCAGTTCTCACTTTTTCGGGAATGGGATCTGGTCCGTTCGCTTATGATATATTTTTTCCTTTTATATATTACCGTTTTAATGAGTTTTAATCTGGGCTCCCATATGCGACGACTGGAGTTTGGCGTAGTGATATCACAAGGCGGAGCCGAGTGATATCCGGAGCCAAAACTCCAGGAGTCGCATACGGGAGCCCAGATTAAAACGAATAGGGTTTAGATTTTTTCCTACCCCTTGTGAACAATATTTTTATGTGAGGATAATAACAAAAAAACATGATAAAAACTTTCTGAAGTCTTCCATATAGCTCTCCTTGCTGCTCTGAAGGTGCTTGGAACTACTTTCAGCTGCTGATCTCTGATTGGTCCAATTTTTGTATGCTCCTAGGACCGATTTTAAGCCTATGGGATTTTATATTAGGGGTAGGATAAATAGTAGTACAGAATGACGAACACACCAGAGTGCAGTTAAATTATGTTTATTACTCTGTAAACAGTCAAGCCTCAGGTGGCATGTACGAAAGGTAAGCAAGCAATCCTAGTTAGTCTTGGTAACTCCGGGGGTTGGCCCCAACCTCCAGGAACCCAGCTAGCCAACACGGGTCTAAAGGCCCTCCTGGTGCGCAAAGGTGAGTTAATAGGTAAGTAATCACTCTCCGGGCTTCGTCCACGTTAGTGCCGGGTGGTTGCCCTGGTAGGCGGCGGAGGTGTTCCAAGCCCAGTCCAAGGCCAGACTGACTCTCAGAGGACCCTCCCCCCCCCCCCCTGCGGAGACTTAAATATAGGAAGTCACCAAGAAAAACAAATACAATGTTAATAACAAAATTAGATTGGCACCCCCTCTGAATTAAGAATTAGATACTGAAATTCATGTACTAGGTATAATTATCTTGGAGAATATTTTGACAATAGTGTCAATTAGATACCCTATGTCAACAAAATAGTCAAAACATCTAGTGCCCGTTGTTGTATATCTAAACCGCTAGGAGGTGCTACCATAGTATAACGCTATAGTTCTTGTATCAACCACCAGATGTCTTTACTAGTATTAAATGGCTTGAACACAACAGTATGGCGACCTGAGGATGGGATAGAATCACCCAGCTCGAAAATTAGACCATCTTGCTTGGCACACAAAGTGTCTCTACTTGCAAATGTCAACACAAGCTAAGTGCAAGGCCATAGAAGCCATTTACTACAAATTGGATGAACTTTCATTGAAAAAACAGTGATAATTTGTTGTGTGAAAAGAGCCCATGTGATTTTAACTTCTATACTCTCTAGGCCTGAAACAAATCTAGGTCTAGCTGGTTTCAGACCACAGTAGTGAAAGTGAATTAAGCCTTCAAAGTTAAATGACTGTATTGACATAGGCTAGGCTCTCTACAAATTAGTGAACCAGAAAAAAAGTGACATTGAATCTGAATAACCCAGAAAAATTATGGCTGAAGCTAGGAATGTTGTAAATGCCATAGGTGAGTTTAGTCCCAATAAAGAAAAATGTAGCAGGTCAAGAGATTGTAAATCTATCCAACCACAACTTAAACGAAAATGAAAAGTCAATACTCGGTAAGGGTCTGAAATTCTGCCCAACACAAAACTATGTAGAGAAAGGTGAACTAAGGAAAGATCTAGACATCTTCGCTTACAGACTTAGAACCAAACAATTCATGGCTAAGCTGGATAACTCTAAGAATAGCTCGGATGTAAAAAATACCTAGCATCATTGATAAAATAAGCCCATACGGCAACACAACTGATTTTCAAAAATTACGGAAACAGTCAATGTGGAAACCTCCACCAGGTTCCACAAACCTAGAGACCTTCATAAACAATGTAGAAACCGAAATCACCAAAGGAGATACTAGACGTATTGTAAGGCAAAATGTAGATAAGTCTGAAAAAGAGGCCCTCAGAGGACTAAAAAGAAATAAAGAGATAGTGATCTTCCCCGCTGACAAGGGGGGAGCCATCGTAATCCAAAACACCACGGATTATATAAATGAAGCAAAAAGACAACTAGGAGACAAAAAAACATACGAAACACTCAAAAGTGACCCCACCGCGACACACGTGTCGGAAGTGGAGGCACTCATCGACGAAATGGTGGAAAATGGTGACATCACTAAAAAAAATGTCGAACACCATTAAGGTAAAAAACCACGCACGCCCCAAATTTATTTTCTACCGAAAATTCACAAAAACACTCTCCCCCCACCGGGGAGACCAATAGTGTCGGCAAACGACTGCCCCACAGAACGCATATCGGCCATGGCAGATGTTTTTCTGAAACCATACGTCATGGAAATGAAATCATACATGAAAGACACCACTGATTTCATAAACAAAATTGAGAAGACTGAACGGTTAACAGAGGGAAGCATAATCGGCACAATGGATGTAACATCCCTATACACAAATATCCCCACAGATGAGGGGATAGATGTAATCCGAAAGAAACTCAGGGAAAACAGAAACAGTTGTGAAAAACCAACAAACGAAACAATCTGTAAAATTCTGGAAATGGTCCTAAAAAAGAACAATTTCCAATTTAACGGCGAAAATTACCTCCAAAAAAGTGGAACGGCAATGGGCACCAGGGTAGTGCCATCTTTCGCAAATCTCTTTATGGAACACATAGAGAACCAAATTCTAACAGAACCAGGCCCAAAACCAAAAGTTTGGTTTAGGTACATAGATGACATTTTCTTCATCTGGGAACATGGAGAAACTGAACTACATCACTGGATCAACAGGACGAACGAATACCACAACAGCATAAAATTTACAGCAGAATGGTCTAGAGAAAAAATCAATTCCCTAGACACATGGGTCAAAATAGACAGCAACAGAAACCTGTATACTGACCTATATATAAAACCCACCGATACCAATTCATACCTGAGGTACGAATCAGCTCACCCCCCCAGCTGCAAACGGAGCCTACCAGAGAGCCAATTCCTCTGAATCAAAAGAATCAGCAAAAGGGAGGAGGATTACGAAAAGCACATTGAGAAAAAAACAAAAGACTTCTTAGAAAGAGGATACCCAATGGAGATCCTAGAACAAGCCAAAGAAAAGATAGCCAAAAAAGAGAGGGCATACCTACTGAAACCCTCTGAAAAGAAAGAGAGCGAGAAAGAGAGAATCTTTCTCACAACCACTTTCAGACCTGGAAAAAAGCATGTCCAAATAGCAGTAAAATCAAACTGGGACACTCTAGGTAAATCAGTGACTACCACAAAACTACATCGAGCAGACCTAATGATGGGCTACAAAAGACCAATGAACATCAGGGACCACGTAGTTAAGTCCAGACTCAACTACATGACCGCAAAAGAACAACCAAAAAAAGACCCCAAACTATCATCAAATGCGTGTAACAAAAAGAACTGCAAATATTGCAGCATCCTTGACAGGAAGGGAGAAATCACCAATGGCAACCGCAGAATGGAATGCAAATCCAATATCACGTGCAACAGCTCAAACGTAATCTACTGCATAGAATGCATAGATTGTAACATAAGATACGTAGGACAAACCAAGAGAAAAATAAAAGAACGAGTCCGCGAACATATATATGCAGTCAAAACAAAAAAAGAAACAGACATAGCATACCACTTCAACAACTGCCCAAAAAACGGGACAGAAAATATGAAGGTCTACATCCTAGACTTCATATATACGAACATCCGGAAAGTGACCGAGCAAAAACACTAAGAAATACAATCGAACACAACTGGATCCATCGATTACGAACAGTAGCACCATACGGTCTCAACACAATGGATAACAAATATGGTTGAGGAACACAAAATGCCACGTCAAAAATTTTTTTAGGTTGCCCACAAATTGGAAATAAAATTTTCACCTATGTTCCTCAGACCAGGCTCATAATGAATGATCAGGTAAAATTAAATCTTCAATCAATTTAACACCTACACAGACCCCAACAGAACAAAGGGGCTGTGACAGTGTGGAGTGGAAGCCACTAACCACACCCACATAGAAAACATCAATCAATCACTGGCTTTAAACAGCCAAAAATGTAAAAAAGAAGCACAATCTAAGCAGAAAATAACCCCTCACATGAAAACAAAAGAGGTTTAGAGTCCCTTACTGTACCTGAGGAGCCAGAAGATGGCGAAACTGCACACAATTCATGAAGATTTAGGCAGCACATATCCAAAAATGTAAACAGAACCGCCATGACACATGTCAGAGTTCAGCAAAGGTCAGATCAGGTCACATCCTGTACATCTGACCAACCACAGGCCTAAATCAATGTTGTGGACATGTAACCAAAGACAACCACACAGCAGAACCAATAAAAATCGATCTGGAAACGGAAATACGTTTTCCAGCGCGAATTTCGCTTGAAATTTGACTTACCTGATCAGTTGTGCAGTCGTACTTGGACCTTACGCCTCGTCCATACACACTCTAACTATCAAAGAAAGTTCAATGCCTGGATGCGCATAAACAAAATCCAGGATGATGAAAAAATCAATGCTTTATTAGCTATGGTGGGGCCTGAGATTGTGGACTTGTTAGTTGCATTGTATGCCCCTGCTGAAATTGAAACCAAAACATATGCTCAACTGACTGATTTAATTAGTAAACACTACACCACCGGATCCAATGAGTTAATTGAGAGCTTCAAATTTGATGAGCGCAAGCAGGAAGATAATGAATCTGTAGCAGATTATATCATGGCTTTGAAGAAAATAAGCATACACTGTGGGTTCGGTGATGAGGACCAAGTCAAAAAGAGGTTAAGAAATCGCCTAGTTACTGGTTTGAGGTCCGCAGCAATTAAAAACAGACTGCTAGGTGTGGGTGCAGCGTTGACATGGGAGAAAGCTGTCGATGTCAGTACGTCAATGGACACCGCTAGCCATGGTAATCAGCTCATGGGACCCACACAGGATGTAAACCGTGTTCAGCGGGGAGGTTACAAGTACAAGGGAAAAGCCCCCTCTAACAAAAAGTGTTATCGGTGTGATGGTGACCACGAAGGTCGGTGTCCCTATGAAAAGGAAAAGTGCTTCAATTGTGGTAAAATAGGTCACATTTCCAGGGCTTGTAAAACAAAGCATGCTCAAGGTCAGTCTCAAACAAGAGGTAGCTCGCATAGAGGCCGTGGCCGTGGAAGAGTTAAGAGTGGAAAATATGGAGAAATAACGGTCAAGGCCCAAGTCAAAAACAACAATATGACATTTGCTTTGGACACAGCGTCGGCAGTTTCAATTTGTCGGTGAGGACGACTACCGAAAATTCTTCCCCGATTTTGAGTTGCGCGAAGCGTCTATCAACTTAAAGTCATACACTGGACATAAAGTCGAGCTACTTGGTGAGATAGACGTACATGTGGAGTATGGGGGTCAAAAGAGACATTTGCCATTAGTGATCGCGAAAGGTGCGCGTACACCGTTATTCGGACGGACCTGGCTGAAAGCCATACGTATAGACTGGGAAAATGTCTTTGCGATCCATGCAACACCCCTAGAGCAGCTCCTGCATGAGTATCAGTCCTTGTTCAAAAGAGAGACAGGAGAAATAAAGGATTTTGAAGCTACAATCGAGTTGAAGCCGGATGCCACACCAAAGTTCTACAAAGCACACCCATTGTCTATGCCCTCACAGACGGTGTGAAGAAGGAGTTACAGAGGCTGGAAAATAACAGAGTCTACCGTCGCTTCGAAAAAAGTGAGTGGGCATCTCCTATAGTAGTGGTTCCAAAGGGGGATGGGCAGCTACGATTGTGTGGTGACTACAAAGTGACAATAAACAGTGCGGTCATTGACCAACTGTATACGCTACCTACAGCAGAGGATATATTCGCGACGCTGGCAGGTGGTAGTAAGTTCACGAAACTGGACCTGTCAAATGCCTATACACAAGTGGTGGTAGAGGAAAAGTCGTGGAAGTACCTGACCATCAACACTGTGCAAGGACTTTATGAAGTACCCAGGTTGCCCTACGGGGTAAAAACAGCACCACACATCTTCCAGAGGATAATGGACCAGGTATTACATGGAATTCCTGGAGTTTGCTGCTATATCGATGACATATTGATAACTGCTCCCACAAAGCACGAGCATCTAAAGCGCCTTGAACTGGTACTTCAGAGACTGAGCAAGCACAATATTCGAGTCAAACGTGAAAAGTGTACGTTCTTGGCTCCCGAGGTCCAATATCTAGGACATGTACTCAACAAGGAGGGTCGTAGGCCAGTCCCAGACAAAGTTTCTGCGGTGAAAGAGGCAAAAGCATCCTCGGGATGATCAATTACTATGGTGGGTTTGTTAAGGATTTGTCTACCATCCTAGCTCCGTTAAATAACCTGCTGAGGGATGACGTACCGTGGAAGTGGTCATCACAGTGCGAAGAGGCATTCAACAAAGTCAGGGATGCCCTAACAAGTGACACAGTCCTAACCCACTATGATGTCAACAAAAAGCTACTGCTCGCTACGGACGCATCTTCTTACGGAGTCGGAGCAGTACTATCATACATCGATGACAAGGGAGAGGAAAGACCGATAGCCTATGCATCAGTCACGCTGACAAAAGCCGAGAGAAACTACGCACAGATAGAGAGAGAAGCATTAGGCATCATCTTTGGAGTGAAGAAATTTCATAAATACCTATATGGAAGAACATTCACATTACTGACAGACCATAAACCACTGACGAAGATACTCGGTCTGAAAACAGACGTGCCAACCTTGGCAGCCCTACGGTTGCAAAGGTGGGCGCTGATCCTCATGTCCTATGACTACGATGTTAAGTATAAAAGATCCAAGGATCATGCCAACGCTGACTATCTGAGTCGTGCACCAGTGGACATAGCCAAAGAAAACATGGAGGCTGAGGTTAACTACTTTAGTCATACAGACAAACTACCAATCAACGCTAGAGACATAAAGGAAGCAACCCGAAAAGATCGGATCCTAGCGAAAGTGCTAGAGTTTACCATGAATGGTTGGCCAAACCATGTGGATGACGATGAACTGCTAGCCTATTATACAAGAAGTCACGAGCTGTCGTGTGATCAAGGATGTCTTCTTTGGGGAATGAGAGTGGTCATTCCTCAGAAGCTACAGGAAAGAATGCTTGAGGAGTTGCATATTGAGCATGTCGGTATAGTGCGCATGAAAGCATTAGCATGTAGCTACTTGTGGTTTCCTGGCATTGACAATGAGATAGAAGCAGTAACCAAGGCATGCAAAACATGCTTGAGTCTTAAAAATGATCCACCAGCTTCTCCGATGTATCCATGGCAATATCCGGAAAGGCCATGGGACAGGCTACATATGGACTTTGCTGAGTACAAGTCGGAAATGTTTCTTGTTGTAGTAGACGCCCACTCAAAGTGGTTGGAAGTGGTCCTGATGAAGTCTACAACGGTTGAAAAGACCAGGGAGGTGCTTGAGTGGATGTTCGCCCATAACGGTTTCCCACGAGAGGTTGTAAGCAATAACGGGCCACAGTTTATCACAGAGGTGTTCCGTGAGTTTCTGCACAATAAGGGTGTTAAGCATACCCTTACTGCTCCCTATCATCCAGCGTCCAACGGACTTGTAGAGCGAGCGGTGCAGACCCTAAAAGCAGCTTTAAAACGACACACACTGGATGCAACACGAGACATGACTACAGAGAAAAAGCTTTGTAGTTTCCTGTTGTCCTACAATTCAACTCCACATTCTGTGAGCGGGGTATCTCCATCTGAGTTGTTTCTAAAAAGACAGCTTCGCACCCGGTTAGCGATGATAAAACCCAACCTTCATGTGACAGTGGAGGGGAAACAGGAGAAGATGAGAGAGTACAGAGACGAACGAGTGCCAAAGCTTCGAGAGTTCGAGCGAGGAGAGCGCGTACGAGTAAAGAACTGTCGAGGCACTGATATCAAGTATGTACCTGGCTCGATCGTGTCAAGGAAGGGTCCAGTACAATACCTGGTGAGAGTTGGCCTGAACCTAAGATATGTACATGTTGACCATCTTCGGAAATCAGGGGAAACCAACGAAGATGACAGTGACAATTATGATGATCAATCCATGCAAAGGCAATTAACTGACGCAATCATCAACGATATGCCAAAAGATGGAAATCACTCTGTGGTTGCAGATACACCACCCAAAGTAATGCTACCAGCGGATCATGGGGTTACCCATGAGGAACCATCCAGAGTTCCACCCCTGGTGTTACCTACACCACCTAGGCCTACAGCATCGTCACCAAGATGAGTGCCAATGAGAGCCAGAAGAGCTCCCACAAAGTTTAATGACTATGTTACTAAATGACTGTTCTATTTCAGAGACTAAGATTTCTGACACTCACTTTTGGTTATGTTAAAAGTAATAGTAAGTAAAGAAAACAGTTATGGTTAGTTGATAGTTATATAGAACTGCATCGAGAATCGTATAAATAGACAATACTCCACAAGTTTGGATGGGCCGCAATTGTCATCGAGGCGAAGCCGAGTGTCGATTTTGGCCCATACAAACGAGTGGAGTTGTGTCTATTTATGATTCGAGTGCAGTTCTGGATTTATCTCACCCCTTTTTATCTAATTAAATATCATCAAACTATCACAATCATTATAAAATACTTAGCAAATCCACTACGCCACGGCCGTGGCGTAGTGTTGTCACTTTACGGGGGTGATCGTTGAGTATTTTTTTCTAATGTTATTCCTATGTCTAAACTTGTACCAGGGGTGAGATAAAGGACTATCTAAATACAAGTTGATTTATTGGATTTTAAAGACTCACAAGAACTAAGCATATTCATACTTATAAGCAGTGTACTCATAGTTATGGACATCTACCTCAAAGAGACCAAAGACTTTAAACATGTTCTAATTATATGTTTATTCCAGTACGATGTCAAAACCATTAAGCATGGAGGAGTGTTGCATATCTAAACCGCTAGGCCGTGCTACCGTAGTATAACGCTATAGTTCTTGTATCAACCACCAGATGTCTTTACTAGTATTAAACGGCTTGAACACAACACCCGTCTTTTAAGTTTCGAAAATTAAGGCGCTGCCTAATAGAAAATGCCATTCAGAATTTGGCGACATAAAGTCATCTCGATGTGATGTAAACTATGGTATTCCTCAGAGTTCCACACTGGACCCGTTCTTATCTATGTTCATGATTTATCGGATTGCCTGAAAAACTGCCATACCTTGATATACACAGATGATTTAGTTATAGTAACCTCTGACAAGGAAATAAAAAAAGCAGAGAACTCCATGCAATAGTCTCTTGATAACATTTATAATTGGTATATTGCTAATAGGCTTACGATAAATATTAAAAAGACAAACTGTCTTTATCATGGGACCAAAGGAATGTTTAAGAAATGTAACATGGAGAAGATCACTCTAGGGGGAATGCATGTAGAGGCAATTATTATATACCTGTGCCAGTATGTTATACAAATACCAACCTCTGCTAGGGTATTGGTATTAAATATAAACCGGCACAGTATGGTGGTATAAAATGATGTACCACTCTACTTTGAATACAAATTCTGATTGGCTGAAAAAAATTGCACTGACCTACTTATGAACTGCTGGCAGTGACTTGCAGCACACCACTAATTTATGCGTGCAAAGGATCACAGGAGTTGAAGGGGAAAAAAGAGTAAAAAATGCACTTTCTGTGCTTGACTTTCACTAAGATGTCAACAGATATACCAGCACACTTTGAATCCAGCTCGGACATTGTCTTATTTCCTTATGCAATTAATCAAATACATATATTTGAAGGTATATAATAAAATAAAAATGTATTACCTTACTGGTACATCCTCGCATACCTTGTTTCTTTGGCTAAAAATATTCAACTCGCTCTGCGAGCTCGTGGAATATTTCTAGCCAAAGAAACGCAGTATGCGAGGACGTACCAGTAAGGTATATACATTTGATCTTATAACGGAATTGAATTATCTAGGAGTTATTATCGACAATCATCTGAACATTCATAGACATACGGAACACTAACTTGACTAAGTGAAAAAGATTAATGGAAAATTAGCTATTTTTCAAACTAAGAAAATGTATGAGTAAAATCGCAGCTATCAAAGTAGTCCGGAGTTGTATCATACCAAGTTGTAGATCATTGTTCCTTTTTACTAGAAGGTGTTTTAGTATATAGTATACTCATGCAGTCACATTTAAGTCTGTTTCCGTTCAAATGTAGTGGCAGCTCTTCAGTACTGCCATCTAGTGGTCTAAGCTGACGTCACTCAGTAGGCTAGCTAATGCAGCGTCACCTATCACCAACAGAGTTACGTGATAACGGGTTCTATCACCCGCATTACAAACATCAACAGTTTAGACACACTGCACCGCTAGACCAACCTACGGAAACTCGTTTTGCGGCACAATAATAAACCGGAGCGGCGCAGTGTGCAGATTAGAAGGAACTGCGACTAGCAACACGTGTATGACCATGTTGTATCACTAACCAAAGAGAGTTATACTTGACAGTTGACGTAAAGGCACAGTAAGATGAGCTAAGTGTAATGTTAACCGCGCTTGGCTGTCTGAGAAATACGCGACTTCACAGAAATATCTTCGTGAACAAGCCATCGTTAGTGGTGCCACATCGGCACAACGTCTAGTAGATCTAGAAGATAGATCTAAGAATTTCTGGACTCTGCCAAAGCCGACGTGAGTCTATTTAATACACTAGGCTCTTTATGTTTAGGTTTAAGCTTAGCTATAAGTATAATATCACTGACCTGACCATGCTGTACATGCTACAAATACGCACCATTTCGCCATATAACGTAAAAATACTGTACAGAACGATTGCAGGAAATTCGGGCCCACCACTGATTTTTTTAAACCCTCAGAATTACTAGATCTAGATCTAGATATCTACTCTAGAGTCTAGTCTATATTTTTTTCTATCTATTAATTGTATACGAACTTACTCGTATTTTGCCTAAAGTACTGGCTTTATTCTCCAATCTTTATCCCACCCCTAATATAAAATCCCATAGGCTTAACATTGGGTTTCCGTATGCCACGCTGACTGGCATACAGGGTTTTATATGCCACTACTAGTGGCATGAAGAAATGTTATCATATATTATCCTACCCCTAATATAAAATCCCATAGGCTTAACATTGAGATTCCGTATGCCACGCTGACTGGCATACGGACGTTTGTATGCTACTAGGGGCATACGGAATTTTGATGATTTTCATTCATGATTTTGATATTAAAATATTGTAGAGAGGGGTAGGATAAAATCAAAACCTGATTCGTTTTAATCTTGGCTCCCGAATGCCACTCCTGGCGTTTGGTTCCGGATACCACTCGGCTTCGCCTCGTGATATCACTACACCAAACCCCAGTCGTGGCATACGGGAGCCAAGATTAAAATTCATCCGGTTTTACGATAATATTAGGAAACGTCCTACCGTAAAACTGGATGAGGTTTAATCTTGTCCACCGTATTCCACCACTGGAGTTTGGCAAAGTGACTTCATGAGGCGAAGCCCAGTGAAGTCCGGAGCCAAAACTTCAGGAGTGGAATGCGGTGGCCAAGATTAAAACGAATCAGGTTTTGATTTTATCCTACCCTATCTCGTCGAATTTGGAATATTACGTGATAACAATGCTGTATGCCACTAGTGGCATATAAAACTCCGTATGCCAGTCAGCGTGGCATACGGAAACCCAATGTTAAGCTAATGGGATTTTATATTAGGGGTAGGATAATTACTGTGGACGAAACGGTTCCTGTTCGAGGTCAGTCGTCTATATCATACTGCCTGACGCCATAGGCGGAAGACAGTATGAAATCGATGACTGACCGAGAACTAGAATCATTTCGTCTACAGTCAGGACGTTTGCTTATAATTGTATACCTTAAATCGATGGAAAAACACCATTTTAATGACTTATTAAGTCACTTTCACAGCGGGCACGAACATTATCATTACTGCACCCCTAGCAGCGGGCAGTATTTCATAGACATTCAGACACAGGTATATAATAATATTCCAAAATCGAGGAGACAGGGTACCTAAGGTAGGATAAAATCAAAACCTGGGACCTGTTTAAATAGTCTTTAGGATGTCCGTTATTGGGTCCTGCGACACAATAGCGGCAGGTAGCGTTTCAGTAGTTTAGTGACAACCGATTCCACGACACCGCGTTACAGACAGGTGTTAAAAGTGACATGTACCATTTCATAAAACTGATGTCCAGTCACTGTTGGTGACACTGTTGTGTCCGAAATAGCGAGAGGGTGTGAGATGCGCCATTTACTTCCCGTTTGAATTAAACTATGAAACTTTATCCCCAGTTAGGGACACATGTAACTTAGAACCACGCTGGCCCATCCAATCCAACAATATTCGCGTTTGAATTTTGTCATAGCAAACGCTGCTCTGGTGGCCAGTGTAGGATTACTCAAGTGCGGTTGCTAATTTATGCAGCGACCTTCACCTTGACAGCACTTGTTCCCGATAGCACATACACCATCCATTGTCAGGACCAGGGAGCAATGTCACCACTGCAACAGTGACATGCCTTATGAAACAAGACTTAAATTTTTCCGCTATTCCTGCCACTATTGGTGTCACTATTCATGCCACTAACTTGCGAGTGACGTCCATCTATTGAAACAGGCGCCTGGTTTGTTTTTTTAATTGTGGCCAGCACATTCCATTCCTAGAGTTTTGGCTCCAGACCTCACTCAGCTTCACCTCACGAAATCACTATGCCAAACTCCAGTCGTGGCATACGGTGGCCAAGATTATAATTCATCTAGTTAGAGCGTGCATGCACGCGCTATATACATGATCTAGAAGTTATGGGGGTCCATATAGACTTTCAGGGTACTGCATAGAAAGTATCCCTTCACTATCTGTGTGCTGTTCACTGTGATATTGAGAACAAGGCAGGGACCCAGTGTCTCAGTGTCTAAGAGGCGTGCCCAGCTGACCATGACCAATCACTCATTTCCAAAATACCTCAAGACCCACTCAGGGCCCTGAGACCCACTGGTGCTTGATGTGTTTGGATCCTAGACTCACACAATTGCAGAAATGGCAAGGTAATTGGGTACGAGTGGGTTATAGAAAACTGTCCTTAGACTGAATGTAATCCAAACCTTTTAATCGTTATTCATATATAATTGCATGCTCATTCATCAATGATGAACATACTATTTGCTCCTAGTTTTACGATGGTATGATCGACCGTAAATAAACATGTTTTATAAAAATGGAGAATTGGTTAATATTTGTTAGCCTGTTAGCGCTAAAAACGGAAATGAGACGGAATTTGCAAATTTCATGAAATGTAAGTAGTGATTTGACATGTATATTTATATTTCAATGATATATGTCGATGCTATGATAGGTGGGCCCTAACATCCCAATGAGTGGGCCCTAACGTCCCGACTCTCGGGTGGTGGGCCATAACGTCTACATACCTACAGAACACTTTTCCGTACGGGAAAATATGGAACACCTTCCCAGATACGTTGACTAAAATATTAGTTGTTAGGCCAAAATGAATTAATGATTTTTCCTAATTTCGGGCAGATAGTTAACCTTCCACATATAAAACGTTAGAATTCCGTCGGATCCGCTTGGGGTAGCTACTCCACATAGTGACAGACCTACCAGAACTAAGAGAAAACATGGTTACTGAGCCCGAAGGGATTGCCATTCGAGGTCTTCTGATGCCATAAATATGTCCCGACACCGCAGGCGGAGAGACATATTTATGGTATCAAAAGGCCAAGAATGGCATCCCTACAGGCTCAGTCACTACGTTTTCTTATTATTACATACCTAAAGTTAACCTGTATACAAATCTGAACTATTACTGCCTCTGGTATATGATCACCTATGGCCTGTGTAGCCCCACCACATATGTTACTAGCCTGATGATATATACTGTACCTTAAGAAACTCCTGCATCTTCCTATTATTTATCTCAACACCTTGTTCTAAATGTTATTAGCCACATGTTGATGTACTTATTCATGGATGACCTGTCAACAGACACATTGAATAAAAGCTCTGAAACAAAAATAAAACAAAAAAACCGCCATTTTATAAACTTATTATATGTACCAATTGACCCGATGGTCACAGTGCGCCCGAATATGTAATACAGGCGCAGTGCGCCCGGAAATTATTTATACTGTACCCTTAATAGCGGGTAGTATTTCATAGACGTTCGGCCATAGGTATGTAATAATAAGAGAAAATGTGGTTTCTGAGCCCAAAGGGATGGCCATTCGAGGTCTTTTGATGCCTTAAATACGTCCCGATGCCGCAGGCAGAGGGACGTATTTATGGCATCAAAAGGTCGAGAATGGCATCCCCACAGGCTCAGTCACTACGTTTTCTTATTATTACATACCTAGAGATCAAGAAAAACATCATTTTTTATGCTTATTTATGTAGATTTTTACATATAGGTATGTAATAATATGCCTGAAGAGTGATGTCCCACGAGAGTGAGAATCTCGTGTTGAGAAAAACATAACCAGCTCTTCATTTTTGTTGTTAGAACTCAGCTTTCCTTTTTATGTCGTGATTGATGTCTAACTATTCAAAAAACAGAATTTAGTGCTGTAGTTTTCTCGTCTCAATCACGACCTTATGCTGGTAACCTCAATGCCTAATGTTTGTAGACACCACTAACAAGCTCATGCCACCTGTGTCATGAAATAATACCCCGACATTTGGTTGACCACCGCTCAGGACCCAGCAGAGTTGCTGTGTCACATCAAATAATAGACTCTTTCATAAGCGACTTCTTCACTAGCGCATATATATGTGATCGTGTTATCTCGTGAAAATAAATGGTTGGTATAACAATTTTGCGCTGTGTGCCCGTCAACTTTGTTGCCCATCACCCCTGCCACACTTGGCGTGAGAATCTGGACTCTACACTGGCCACCAGAGCAAACCTCTACGCGACGAAGTCGCTAGTAAATATATAACAACCTACCATGCTTGTACAACCTACAAAACAAGATGATTTTTACGGTACGGAACGAGGCATTTATGTCAAGTTCCGTAGAAACTGTGAATTATCATTGAATTGAATTGAATACCTACATTTAAATTGGGCTCATGTTTGTATGGTATTTGTAAAAAAAATTGATACTGCCGAAGAGATACCATTGATTCTCGTTGATGTAACTTCCACCCCCTTCCTTCGCGATATCAACTTGGATTTTCACCTACCACCACATGTAAAACGTTAGAATTCCGTCGGATCTGCTTGGAGTTCCTCCGTCTAATTCCGCCGAGCCCACTAGCGGATGATCCGGGAACCAGCGTACGCCACATAGAGGCAGACACACCAGAATTATGTATGGAGAGTGAAGTGTCACGAGTGTGAGAATTTTGCGGAGAGAAAAAAATGAACCTGTTTTTCTTTCTTGTAGATCTATACACATACATACCGTACTTTTTTCTATCATGATTTATTTCTAGCCATGCCAAAATCAAAGTTTAGTATTAGAGGGAAACTATGTTCCGGTGGAAATAAGTCAAAGTTACGAGGTAAGGCTTGGAAAATTTACTGCCCAAGCCAAGGCATAGCCGCGGGCAGTAATTTTTCCAAGCCTTACCGTGTAGAAATGGCGTCTTGTGTACCTCGGCCAGTCCGGAAACCATATTGAATGTCACATAAAGAATTAGCAGCCATTAGGAGGCGGTAAATTGTACGATGAACAGCTTTCTCCCAACACTTTACTCGGGGTTATCAGCAAGGATATTGGGCGCCAATTCTCAATCAACCTGAGGTTTCCATTTTTTGGTATGGGAACAATTTACTAACCCAGTTACCCCAGTGAGCAAGAACTCAGGTTGATAGCATACAGATTCCCCATCATCGTTGCTTTCATTTGCTTGTTCTATTTGCAGAACATTTTGCCCCCTATCTCCACAAAAAAGTTGTTCATGACATTGGGGACATCTTTATGCGGAACATCTACCCCTTCAATCTCAAGTTCACAAGTACTATCATTTGTCGATGGTGAAAACAAGTTACCAATAACCAACCAGATTTTTTTTTTAGTTACCTTGTCCCTCAATAAGTTTTGTCCTACAGAAATCTCTCCTCTCCCGTTTTATTCCACCCCTAATTTCCCTGCTAATTCTTCTAATTTCTTTAAATAGGTCTTTGTTTTGGGGTTTTTTTTTTTGTTCTGGCTTACTAACCCTCGCCTGTGGTTAATCATGTTTATCAACTTCCTACTCATCCATTCCGGTTTTGAGTCAGCAAAGTGCATATTTTTAATAGGACAAAATTTATCAAGGTAGCTGGTCAGTAGTTGCAAAATGTAACTCCACTGTTCATCTACCGTGTAGACCGAGTTTACAAAGTAGGTCCAGTCGTGCGTTTCTATGAATTCCTTTAGATGGTTCTTATCAAAGTTCTTGTAACTATGTCCTGTAAAGATAACAGCAGTTTTCTTTCTTACTTTCATCTTTCGTGTAATTAGCATAGGGTGGTGATCACTTAATAACTCGTTTCCAACCTCGACAATATCAACATGATCACAGTTTGTATAAACATGATCCAAGACAGTGCCTCCTCTAGGGTTTGGTCGTGTCACATCCTTGATTAACTGTTTTAACCCACTTTGCCTTATAAAAGACTGAGTTAAGCGGTATTCACCAGAAACTGTGTTTTTTAAATCAATATTGACATCTCCTATAATCCAGGTCTCCCGACCATCAATACCTTTTGTTTCTATGATTTCTTGTAACTTTCTATAAAATTTGGATGCAGATTTTGGTGGCGGTGTGTAAGCCGTAATGACACACAGTTTCCGGTGCCCTGGTATGTCGATTTTCAAAACAAGAATTTCATAATCTTCAGTTGAAGAGCTTAAGTCTTTATCATAACTTGTGAAAGGAACAAAAAGATCCTTGACATAACACGCCACCCCATCCCAGCTGCCGACCTGTCTGTCAAGCCTAAACAATTTGTACTTTGGGAAATATAGCATATTGTCATCATAAAAATCATGTAGTAGTGTTTCACTAAGACAAATAAAACTTGCTCCATTAAAGGCTAATTTCACTTCAGTAAGTTTATGATACAAGTTTCAGATGTTTTGACCAATAAACGAGATCCCCTTTATCCTTTTTAAGTTATTATCCATTTTAATTTAATATAATACATTCACTGGTAATACATCCATAATATTACGGGTCAACTTCCCTAACTGGTAACAAGTACTGTCAACAAATGAGAGAATGAATGAGATGACATTGGTCGACTCACCCATGTTCGTTACATGGGCGGGCCCGAACTGCCCCTCCACTACTTCAATAGTAAGAGAGGTAGTCAACAGTAATAACATAGTAAGTAAGAAAAAATACAAGAATTGTGGAAATCAAGATATTTTACGGAGGTGAGCTGGCCCCCTGTAGATAGTTATAGACAGAAAGTAAGATAATGCAGGAAATAAAGTTGAACACCTTTGCTATAACGTGATTGTTTATACTAGGATCATTTCTCAGCATATAAAACAGTTTTTGATATCACCTATGTCATTGCCTCAAAAATGCTTAAAAGGAAACCTCATTTCGATACAGTATAAAGTAGATTTCAGTATAAGGGGAATTTGATTTCAGGTACTGCAACGTGGAGAGTATATGCCATCAGTTCTAGTTTCATCATAGGGGAGTGTCTGTAGTCCGGCCATATATATTACGAGGTCTTGTTTGTGGATACCCGCTGAAAGTTCCTACGCTTGCCTTGATGCGATCGATTTCCCTAGATCGAATTTGCAGATACATGAGTAACCAATCATTGCTCCGGACAGAATCTAATTTGCAGATACCCGACCGGACCTATATGAGTTTTGACAACCATGTGCCTGTCCCCTAGTGGTATAAAGTGCCACCAGCACCCGTTCTTAAGGGGATAGCTTAGCCGCAGGTCCTCGTCCTTAAAGGTTAAGACAGTGGTTTGAACCTCCCCACATACCCTCCATTTCATGCTATTCCTGGCACAAACATGTTTTCCTCGTTTTCTCGGCCTCTTTGAAATATTCCCACTCTTTTTGTCCAGACCTGAACGGATGTCCCTGTACTTGCCCCTTTTATCTCCCTACAGATGTCGCTGATGTTGCTGCTCAGTCAGGTGGGTCGCGCCTACAGGAGACACCCCGTGGTGGGTAATATGGCGCTGTACGGGTCGCTGTACTTCCTCGGGGATCTCAGTCAGCAGACCATCTGTCGCCGGCCGCAGAAGAGTGTGGAGAGCGCCGTGCAGGTTGCCGCCGTCGGCGCCGGCGTCTTCGGGCCCTTCTACCACTACTGGTACCGCTTCCTGGACGGCCGGCTGGCGGGCACCGCCGTGTCCACCATTGCAAAGAAGGTGGTCTTTGACCAGATGGTGGCAGGGGCAGGCTGTGTATTTATTTTCTTCGTGGGTACGTAAGGATATCTGATACATTAGAAATCAAACAGACTTTCGTCCTCAGTATTTCTAACATTTCTGTTGACGAACCATGCGAATTACATAGCGATCCAAATAAGATGGGATCGAACTCTGACCATAAAATTGAATGTTTCTGAATTTATATCACCCTTCACATTGACTAATCAGTTAAAATTTGTGACAAGTAGTTGTGGAGTATGGATCAAGTTATTTCCATCTCGTGAGTTTCCTTCTAAATATGGCACGGACCTGTCATTCAAGTCCGTGGACACGGTTATGTGCATAGTTAAAAAGCGGAAACCCAAAGGGATTTTTGAAGATTAAATCGTCGATTCGTCTGGCAAAGGTGTGATCGGGCAAAATGGTCGTGTCGCTGTCTCATGGGCTTAAAGGCCGTGCTCCATTGCGCCGATCCACTAGAGATTGATTTGGTCACCGACCGATCGGCTCCCATTCGCCGATATTGGAGCTAGAGTCCCGATCCCCCCAACGGTCGGTGCTCAAACTCCTGGTGGTGCTCCATACCAGAGATTTAAGAGCCGATCCACTGGGGACTGGGGAAAACCCGGTCTCCAGCTGGTCACCGAAGTGGAGCAGCAGCTCCGACCGAGGTAAGATTAAGGGAAGTACCAAAGGCAAGAACTATCGGAGAAAGTGATGGGATAGGGTTAAGAATGGTCGACGACCATCAATCTCCTGTGGATCGGTGGAATGAAGCACAGCCATTATAACCGGTGATTGGATCGGTGAGAATCTGTGGTCGATGTCGCTGTCTTGTGGGCTTAAAGACATCGACATTTTATTTCCGACTCTCACCAAGCCGATGGTGGGGATGCATCGGGAACAAAAGTAGATGTCTTATAGGCTTTATTGATCGAGTTCTCTTGGATTTATGAATTTCCATTCGTAATACACTGAGTGCTTAGTGAGGTTATCTTAATGAATTCTATTCTAGTTCTATATACCCTGAGGGTCCCCTTATACACTTAAAAACAAATGAACCTGTCATTTGTGTTGAAATAATTCATTCAAATAATATTTCACTACTTTGTAGCTACAAGCGTAATAGAAAGACGTGAAAACATCTTTGAAGAGGCAATTACGAAAGGACCAAAGACATATATGGTAAGTAAAGTCTGATATTCAAGTTTAAGCTGATATTTTGTTGCCTTATTCATCTTGTAAATACCAGGTACCTCAACAAAATTATAACGAGGCCTAAATTAATGCATCCCTGTATTTTTGTTGTTAGACCCATGACCCAGCTGTAAAAAAAGATACAAATACATTTGGAATTTAAGAAAAAAGACGAAATATGTTATAAACTTAGTTTTCTAGCTGTTTTTCATCGAGCTTTTTTTATTTTGTAAATCTGCTGCATCACTAATAAAAAGCAATCATCAAACCAATTTGGGCAGCTGTTGTGCTTGTTTTAAATCATTTGCATATCTTTATTTTGTAAATCTTTGAGTTTATGTCCAGTTGTTTAATGAATCTTTAAGTTCATACAGTGTACATTTATGTCGTTACTGAGGCTGGGTGTTTTTACTGGTCTAACTCTAAGTGAGTTCATACATTGTATATTATGTTGTTTGTCAGACTGTGTGTATTTACTGGTGTATGTGATTGTATGTTTGTTTGTTTGAGTATTTCATGTCTCGGTAGGGTAGTTGCATCCTTTTGAGACTGACTCATTGGTTAACCTAGCTGGTCCTGGAAAGGTAATACTTTTTTTTTTGTTACTTGAAATGTTGCCGATGTAGGGACCTAATTTATCCTTGGGGTTGTTCCACTCTGCCCATCGTGGGTAAGGGCACCGTGTCATATCAAACTGTCACATTTCTCAGCGTTTTACCTCCATATCTTTGTTTATTCACGTTTATAAACAAACAGAAAACGGAAATATCTTTATTTCCACCTCAGAAACGATCCACCGTTGTGTTGCCACTTAGCAACCAGATAGATTGTTGACAAAAACTAACTCACCCTTAGCTAGTTACCGCGTTTAAAAACGATCGTCGTTACGGTCGTTTTTAGTAGAATGCAGCCTGATGAGTCTCATAGATGACACTGCAGTACTATGGAGAAACCAAACAAGAGTTAGTCGTGTTGTTGTTTATCGCACAACAGCAAGATCGTGTATTACTGCGGGAGGCGAAGCCAAGAGCAGTAATACGCGATCTTGCCGGAGTGCGATGAACAATAACATGACTAACTCGAGTTTGGTTTAGAATTTATCCTACCCCGCCCGTCCAACAGTTCTAACTGTCACCCATATCGTGGTTCCTGCAACTACTGTGCAGACGTTGAGATCTAGCCACAATTTCATTGGAAAGGTAATACTAACTGAACTGAACTGCTTGTGGCAGTGGGACCCTATGCCCGTTTTATAGTGCTGCCTCTCTGAAGGGCTGTGCCACAGACCATTGTGAGTTCATAACATTACATTTTGTTGTTTGTCAGACTGGGTGAATTTACTGGTCTAAGTGAGTTCATACATTATACATTTTGCTGTTTGTCAGACTGGGTGTATTTACTGGCCGACCGTGCAGTCTATCAACTTCGCCCTGGTACCTGCTCCGTATCGTGCTGTCTATGTCGCCTTTGCTGCCTTCGTCTGGACAAATATCATCTGCTACATCAAGTCTAAGAAGGTCGAGCCCAGCTACGGTTAGTGTAGAGTGCCTTTTCAGACTTAGCTTCAAGAAGGTGATCTGTCTGGAGCATCCGTGTCTTGTAACCGTTTTAAAGAATTACCAGGTCACTGGAGTCAGAGGACAGAAGCTACCTCTGAGAGCCTACACTCAGATAAAAGTTACAAAAATGAGGGGGGAAATATCACGCTAGTTTACGTCTAGAACAAGGGGAGTGCCACCATTATATGTCTCTGAATTAAACCGATTGGTCCAAAATCACTCTCTGAGACATCAGTCTCTTTTCTCCATTGGTAATGTATGATATGCCATAACATTTATTCAATGTGGGGAGCATACATCTAGTTCTATTTAATATGTATATCTGGATTAAAACATAAAAGATATCTTAATCCCTGATCAATACAACGTTGTTTAATCAGTTGTTGGTAATCTTTACAATTGCAAGAAATACCCCGCGTATAAGACGCATCTCTTGTACATAAGGTGCACCCTGAAAATCCTTTAAGACGCACCTGGGCGTTGAGTATTTAGGGTAAAGACCTGCGTACAAGGCCCCCAACTTTGGGAAAATCCTATGAGACGCACCCCCTCCCCTCCCCCACTTGTCATTTCCAGCAGAAAAATGTGGTTCCAGCCACATATTATTGGGGGTTTTTTGAATGTGGTTTTATATAGACAATATATATTTATGTATTATTATGCAATAATATAATAATAAAACATTAAAATCACTTATATATATCCTTTGATTTCGAGGCATTTCCAATGGTACCCCTCAAAATTCTGAATTCCCCGCGTATATGACGCACCTGAGTTTGAGGGAATCCTATAAGATGCACTAGGGGTTTGATTCGCATATAAGACGCAACTTATACGCGGGACTTAACGGTATTTATCATAGGTGAGCATCGTAGGGAAACCAAGTCCAGGTTTGTCCATTCGAAATTTGAAGCCACTGAAGCTGTTATGAATTCATACAAAGTGTTAATCTAGACAATTACTTCAGATAAAAGGAACACAGCTCGAAGTTTGGTTTGTATTCGTATAGGCTATATTGTGTAAGTGTTGATATTATTCTTTTGTTTATATCTTGATTTGACTGATTAATATAATTTTTATTTCAGAAGCTTTACCCGCACTAGGTACGACTACAAATTAGATGCCTAGTACAGAATAGGATCCAGAGACTTCTTTTGTTCTATTGCATAGTCTGAGGCCACATATGTAACAAAAAAGTTTTGCCATCTTTAGTTCTATTACATCTTCCAATACATTGTGTATGATAGAAGAAAGTCCAGTCTCTTCTTCCAATATGATAAAAGTGTTGTCATCTTTAGCTCTTGCACATTGTCTGTAACCCAATGTGTTATTTCATCACCTCGTGCGAGATACATCAACTATGACAGAGTGTTGTCATTCTAAGTTTCATTACCTGATATATTCTGATACATCATATGCGATAAGAGTATCACATCTTGTTATTTGGTGAATTATCCGATTCCTCATACACAATAAGTTGTCTTGTCAGCTTTTTATAAGTATCTGATACTTTGTATGTAATAGAAGAGTTGCCGTCTTCAGTTCTCGCACAGTGTCTAACAATTCATATGCGCCCGGGCATTTATTTCTTCTGTGGAATAGTCAACTGAACTCTAAGTATAAAGGCATGTGAACTTTGGGGGGGGGGGGGGGGTTGCCGCTCTTTCAAATTAAAAATAAAACAAATTTGATACAGTCATTGAGGCGGGACTGCAGGGTTGGTGATATGATTATGACACCTAAAATGGTTCTGGCTTTAGAGATTGTAAACCAACTGACCATTCTTCCAGTCAGTAACTAGTTCTGAAATATGCATCCTGCTAACTACATTCTCACCTTCCTTTGCTATTGCTGGTTCACCTTTCATGATTGAAAAGGAGCCTCACGATGCTACAGCGATCATGCTGAGCATCTCAGAGCTTTGGATTTGGCACCAAAATGTCACGTGGTCTGGAAATTCTTAGACATGATGTCAGAGCTAATGCAGTCTATGTGGATGGAGAGTCTTGTTATCATTAGTTATTGTACATTATCTGATATCTTATACGTTACTGAAGAGTAGTGTCATTGGTAACTCTTGAACATTATCCGATGCTACTTATGTGATAGGAGAGTGGAGCTCGAGAATTCCACACTACGCATTGAGCATGACTACAGCGCTCCTGGTCCAACATGGGACGTTGTATCTCTAGTCGACCTATTCTTATACAAACAATAATGTGCCCAGTCTTTCCCAATATGTGTGTTGACCATATCAAGACTCAACACGGCTACTTGATGGACAGGCTGATGGTCCACAGACCAAAAGGGTTATAGTCATTATTATTTGTGCCAGGTCTAACCGGTTGTGATATGAACTTCACCTTTTCACATTATTACACGAAAACTAAATGATTATCAAGTCTCATCCTGAAATTTCGTCGGAAACGAGGATTTCATTGTTACAAAAAAGTCATTAATTGTTCATCGAATTTCCTGCGTTGCGTAAAAGCTAAGGTAGATCCCTAATATGTAGTTGGTCAGTGTGGATCTGTTGGTAACAGCTTACCATTTACATAAGCACCATACTGCATAATCCCATTTCACAGGCAACAAATTCCAATTTGGAAATCCAGTCATACTCGCAGAATAATCAAGGATGAAACTAGGATAAAGTATCCCCAATGAGAATAGTAAATGTGATATAAGTAAAGTGAATGTTTAATGTTTATGATAGCCAGGATCTCAACAGGGTGCTCATGTCCGTAGGTAAGATTAATTAATTCAATGATCGTAGCGAAGTACTGTATACGAGGCAAGTCAAGTGATGACTTCACAACACGGCGCTGACCAAGTATTCCCAAGATGATCTGGACATATTAGCCATGTATACATGTATGATACAAACTAAGTTTTTAGCACGGCGAATATTCATAACATGGTAGACTTAGTAAAAAAAGAATTGGTGAGTTTCAAGTTCTGGTTGCTTGGAATAACGGGTATTCTTGACAACTTGACGTCGTATTTGTACATACCATATACATAAAAACAAAGTGTAAGTTCCATGTGATAAATAATGGTCATAATTGAGAATACATGAATTTGTCTCATCTGTATAATTAGTTGATTAACTGGTGCATTGTTGATTTGATAACCGAAGAAACATGATATATCTACATAAACGAAATAGTGAAAACCGAAGTTGATGTTGTATTTTACTAATTTCGGTAAAATACATAATTGATCTAGTCCAATTTCGTAGGAATACTTGAGTTATGTCAATGAATTTCCAGGGTTGTATTTATTTTCCATAATTTGTTACGTATTCTTCAACGTTATAGCAGATCGTATTATAACCGTTTTATGGTTGCTGTCTTTTAGGTAAGTGTCTTCCCAGGTGGTTTTCTTGAGTTCTGTGTACCAGAAATATCTCCACAACGGGCCAATGCCTAATCATTATCACAATGGACCTCTATTTAAATATATACACAATATTACCATGATTTCGATCTGAGTGGCCGTATTCTCCGCGTAGTTGACGAGTATTGCGTAGCGTCAACTACAAGGAGAATACGGCCACACAGATCTAAATTATGGTAATGTTGTATTTATTACTCACTTATTTTTAGATTTAAGCAATAAATATGATCGTTAGAAAACTTTTCAACGTAATTAAGAAGTCATGTTTGGGACTACTTTCATCTCAAAAATCTGTATCCTCCTAGGAGGGTACGGAGCTTTGTATCCTCCTCAGTAGCGATCTGTAATCTCCATAGGCTTAGTATGGAGACTCCGTATCAGGTGGGTAATAAATGTCATTATGCCTGTGCGTATATTGTTTAGGTGATTGTATTTTGAAAGTGTTAGCTATATGATATTTATTAAACTTACAATCATGTATTTTGTGGTGAATGTTTTACATAATCTTTATTGATGTAGAGTATTAAGAACAAGTTAACACATCATATCGCTCAATTATGAGAACATTTAAGCATGCAGTGGTGATTTTAAGAATCAGTTATCCAGTTTAACAATAGACCAGTTTCAGGATATTTCTCGCTCTGTGGAATGACGTAAAGAAATAAACTTATTTTTGCGCCCAACTTGTGAAATGTATTTGAGTTAATTTGCAATGGGTACAACCACGGACTTCGATACACTGGATCAGAAATGAGGCTTATCACAGTGCTTATTCTATGATATGAGTGGCTCGGCTACGCTTGACAGATTTCACGGGTAAAACGCCGATTCCCCGCACAAACGATAGGAGGCGTAGCAGGAGACTAAGTTCTAGTTCTACCCACCAGTATTCATTCTATTCAAACAAAATACTAAGAGGATGATATGTATATTCCATATCTCAGCAAGTAAAAGGAGTAATAACATGATCTAAAATGCACAATGATGATAAGTATATAATGTTTTCATAGTTCTGATTTTGACTTGATGTGGGATTTTAAAGGGGTATCCAACAATTCACGGTGGCGCTACCTGATGACTTTTATATTCCCATTCATCCATTAAATTGGTAATTTACGGAATATTGCAAACTCAAAAGAGCAAAATTTAAGTTTTGTCTCGTTTGACCTAATCCAATAGGTAAAATATGCCCTTTTTCATTTGCTTGACTTAAACAGGAAATATACTAAAAATATAGTTTTCTTCAATTCTTTCAAAAACTAGGATGGTGACTCATGACTTTTAAAACCTAAATAGGTGGTACTTTACATATACTATATATATTCTGTGAAAGTTTGAGGAAATTGACATGGGTTTACTATGTGAAAAATGATTGTTTTGAATCTATATATTCTTATTTAAAATAATTATAATATTGATCTCATAATCAAAATCTAGCACGGTAACCCCCGATTTTTTAAGTTAGATATGTGTTCTACAATGCTTAGCGATCATTGCATGCAGATGCAGATAAAGACTAAACTCTGTTTTCGGTCCCAAGTTAAAGTTAAACAAATTGAAGGATGCATTACGGGAAAATATTGTTCCCTTGAACGACTAGATTGCCATATTGTAGAAGTTATGATCATTTAGGAATCTTGCTTGATGAAACACTAAGTTGGGACAAGTTTATCAACGAAACCCATAAACGAGTGAATCACAAACTCTTTAGGCTAGCCAAAATAAGGAAATATACTAGACAGGATACTAGTATTACAATTTTCAAGAGTATGATTGCTCCTAATTATGATTATCCGTGCTATTTTGTTGGAGGTGCGAATATACAAGTCTTGCATAAATTATAAATGGCACAGAATAGAAGGTTGAGAATCTGCACTCTGTCAAATGTTGGTGAGCTCTTAACCAAGGATCTCCATAGCATTTGTGGCGTACAAACAGTTGATTGTCGACGAACATATTCAAACCTACTGTATATATTCGCAAATACGCATCAAAGATTGAACAGGAAGAATGCCCTAAACCAGGGGACAAACTAAGCGAACAATAAGACTACATAGACCTCACACATGCTTTTTTAAACATAGCCCCATTTATAGGAGTGAGACTGGATGGAATGATTTTCCTAAAGAAGTGCAGGACGGATCTTTGTATGCCTTTAAGAAATTTATTAGGCTAAAATACTAGGATAATTTTGCCGCGGATGATAATAGATAAATCATTTTATTAAGTTAGGTTAGAGATTTTGCTAGTATTTCTTCCTCTTCAATTATCATCATTACCCTCATCCCTTTGTACATATTGAATAAATGTAATTTGGATAGAGCTTGTTATTGGCCTGCCATTAAATTGTTATTGGACTGGCCAGAAAACCTGCCTTGGTTGTGCAAATAAAAAAAATTGTATTTTTCAGAAAATGACATGGGTTTTAATTTTCAACCGAAATTGTCTGATATGCCTTTGATATTAATAGAAACAAATACCTACACATTAATTAAGATAAAGAAAATAAAAGCCAGTGCACTTGGCACCATAATCTTAACTGTTTCATTTTAATATATACGGTTTTATGGTGGCACAATGCCTTACAGTTTTAATATTTAGTATTTTGGCATGGATTTAAAAGGAAGGTAAATTCAGTTTGGGCGGGGGGGACTTTTGTAGTCACAGGTCCATTTTTAAGAACTCCTTTATGGGCATATTTCTACCCTTAAAGCGGCTATTCCACCAAAAATGCTCTTAGTAGGCGGGTTTTTACCCTCCAGCCGATGTCTGCCGCTGGGGCCAGCCGCCCAGCTGCCCCAAATCCCTTAAATTCTCTGAGCTGTTCCCCCAAAGCGACCAACAGGTGCACACAAGGCGCCCATCATTCGCCCCGAGAGCCAGCCAGGTCCGGCACAGTGATACACTCAGAGCAGATTTGCTGCTGACATCTGGTGGACATTTGCTGCACTAATGTGCAGTTCTCTATACACTGTGCCATTTTGGATCTGCGAAAGCCGCTTATCGAGCAGAGCAGTGTGCCACCACATTGGGATCTATACTGGAATGCTCATAGCTCATCAATTTTGTGCTGGATTCTCTGTTAAACCGAACAATGAAGGTAAATAAAGATAAGGCTTTATGTTATGAATGTGTATATTCGACTATGGTGCTTATACTCTGCCCAAACTGCCGCACCTGTCTGAAATTTCGGTCTCTGTGTAACCTCGGGCCTGCCCGCTCCATGTTGACGGTGTCAGAGGCGGTATATGTGGGCGAGCATTCAACGCAGAGCCCTGGAACAGCTCTCGGCGTGCTCTCGCGTCACTCTAGGCATGGGTCATGGCATGCTGGCCAGCCGGTCGCGCCCTAAAAATCAAATGAAACAGTTTTCCAGTGGCGATGCTTTGCAGGGGATATCTTACAAGGTTGCGGTCATAACGCCCGGCCACCAGGCCGGCCTTCTCTGTGGTTTTTACGATATCTTGGTGGAATACCTTCAAAATGGACGTTTGGAAATGGCCAGTGGCTGGAGACTACCAACAGCCCAGCCGATTCTGCCCGGCGCCCGGGTTTTAGAGCATGGGGAGGGGCCGGCGGTCGGCGGGAGCCAGCCATGAAGGTGCTATGAGCTATCATGAGCTGTTCCACCAAGCAGATTATTGCTGCCGGCAGGCGATTTGGGCTGGCTATTGCCGCAGAACACCAATAGGTGAACACAAGGCGCCCGGGGGAACCTCTCTCCAAAGCGAGGAAAAGGTCTAGGTCTTTGCATTGAGGGTTTGGGAGTGAATAATCAGGCTCCATATTAGGCGGAAAATTCCAGTCCATAAGGGTTTGCTCCCGCGTCCCCTTGTCCGCCATCTTGGTTATGTGGCGTGGGTTGGTGTGCAAATTGTTGAGAGTTTGAAATAATTGCTGGAGGCACATAATCTAATTTTCCACTGGAAATTTATTCCACAAAATTTCAAGGAGATACACTTCCCCAATGGGTCAAGACAACTCCAAAGAATTTTACAACTAAATACTCTAATTCCGCCAAGCCCCCTAGCGGATGACCAGGAAACCAGGGTACAATATGTTTATCTCACCCCTCGTACAAGTTTAGCCATAGGAATAACATTAGAAAAATATACTCAACGATCACCCTGGTAAAGTTACAATACTACGCCACAGCCGTGGCGTAGTGGATTTGCTAAGTATATTCCGATTATTCTGGAGTTGTGATGTTATTTAAACGATAGAAAGGGGTAAGATAAATCCAGAACTGCACTCGAATCGTATAAATAGACAATACTCCACTCGTTTGGCTGTGCCATAATTGTCACTCGGCTTCTCCTCGATGACGATTGCTGCCCAGCCAAACTCGTGGAGTATTGTCTATTTATACGATTCTCGATGCAGTTCTATATAAGTATTTTGGCACTTCCTATATATATCGTAGCTGGTTCCTCCTGATAGGTGCAGTATAGAACCACAGATTTTGAAATCCACCTCAACAGGCCTTTATAAACTATTCCATCGACGATTTCAGATATGTACCTAAATGGGACAGTAAAGATTATGGCTGTATGTGTTGTGGGGTTCCAGACAATTGGCAGATTTTTACCTGCTGCCCTGAGACCTAAGCCAGAGTCTAAGCCAGTGACCTCACTCAATGAGCTGGTACACCAGATTGACTCAGAGGAGAGCCACACTGCTCCGCTCGATACGCGAATGTCGTCAGCAACAAGTCCACTGTGAGTGTATTGCCTCGCCGGGGCCGGCTGGCTCTTAGGGCACAGAGTGCTTTGTGTACGGCTCAGGGTGGCTTTGGTGGAACAGCTCAGAGAATTTAGGGGGTAAGGGGCAGCCCCGGCGGCAAACGTCGGCTGGAGGGCAAAAACCCGCCTGCTGAGAGCCTTTTTGGTGTAATAGTCGCTTTACACAAAGGTTGCACTAAACCAGAGCTTACGTTGCGTAGCAAGCGTTTGTTCTAGTGGCCAGTGTAGAGGGTGTGGGGAAGAACTATAGGAAAGAATAGGCACCAGAGTCACTATATTTTATCGATAGGTTAATGCTGTCAAACAACAGCTGAGATTTCAGATTGCGTGCTGAATGGAGAATCAGAAAAGGGATTTAATGAAAGCCTATGACAACTTAAATATCTTCAGTTTTACTCTCAATTTAGCATTTACCTTGCCAATATCTATTTCCTATTTCCATTTCTCATTATTTCAATGGGATGGTTGGGTATGTAAACTTGGGACATGGTTATTGGACCTAAAATAACTTTTCCCATCAGACATGCGCGAGGTTTTAAAATAACACATAAATAGAAACCCACTTTTGTGAGATCTTCGGGTTTTATTCATTATATAAAATAGGAACACCTCAAATACTTCTATTAAATTAGAATTTAGATGACATTTTGGGGGGGTTAAATAGACTTGCGGGTATCTAAGGATAACCATTTAATAGCAAGAATCTTATCCTCTCTGTTCTTTTTATGTGTGGAAAGGGAGGCGAAGGGCAGGTGGCGTATGTTGGCTGGCGGGAAGGAAAGTTTAAAGCGGTGGTGATTGGGTAGGTAGGACCTACACTCCGATGTCATAAGCAGGATTTCCACATTTCATTTCACTATTATTTGTAAAGTTTATATATTTATGAAACCGGCGCAATGTCAACATATTTACTTGTATTAAAAGAAATTATAACAAGATGTTTAGATTGCCATGGTATCTGTTTAAAATGTATCTTTATTATAACAGGAACGAATCTTCTCTGTAATTTCACTTTTGGAAGTGCATCTACTGAGAGACCCCATAGACAAAGTTCATAGGATTACTGGCACAGAACCACTTTCTCATGCACAAACTATTTTACCGAACCCACTGCTTTCATTGAAAATGCATGACCTCATTCCATTCATCACTGATCTTCTTAAATATACATATACAAAAAGCAAGGTCAATATAAAAACTGTTTATTTAAAAAGTTTGCTTATTTACAGAATTACAGCTGGGGCGGGATACGGAATGGTACTACCGTTTTGGAGATGGTTATCTTTAAACACTGCATAGCCTATAGGCAGTCTGTGTACAAGAATAAATTAGGCATTAACAACAAAATCATGTACACCAGTCACCACTAGATTGCAAAGACGTCGTCTCTTTCTTGATGTACTGTTCGACTTAAAGTGGACTATGAAGAAACTGTTCCTATCGTTGGGTATCATGTACAGTGGACACAATAGCTTACACGGATTTTCCTCTATAAACACTGTATTCCGGTGAAAGGTAACTCTCAAAGCAACTCTCATGAATCAAAAGGGCAACTTTTTACATGCACATATATTCTACTTTTTTTTCGACAACCACTTTCTTACCATGTCAAAGGTGTTGTGGGCTCGATGGTGAACCAATTTCCAATCACAGCTGCCTACACATTAGAGGTCTACCTGTATATTTACAGCTGAACTAAGGAAAATTAATAATACCTAAGGCAAATGAAAGAACGTAAAAGTATTCGCTATCAATATATATACATTTATTGTCTTGTAAAGTTGTATGTATGCTTGTTTATATTGATGAATTATCACATGAAAATCTCAGAATAACTTCAGTTATCCCTTGCCCAAATTGCAATTTATAACCAGAAGAAAATAATGAAAAGTTGGCATACTGGAGAAATATATGGAACAGATTTACAATGTTAATGCCAGTAATATACTACAGATAGTGTATATATACACACCTTAGTGGTTCTAGTGTAGTAGAGACCGAGTATATTACAAGTTCTTCTTGGTGTTATCAAGATTCAACAATACATTGCTTATTTATATGCAGCCGCCGGTTCAACACTCAATGATCTGGAGCGGATGGGTGCAAAGAGTAACTGTTCAGTTTTCGTACCGTTTTCTTAAAACTGCTTTGGCGACTTTTCAGTCAATCATTTAACTAAAGAACTTGGAAGAGATTTCATCCTTAGCAACTCTCTGCATAACAAAAATGAAGAAGGGGAAAATCCCAAACAACGCAGATTATTTATGATTCTGGATATTTCCATTAATATCTATCAGTACTTAGTACTCGATATAGAAATCCAAATGAATCTGGGAAACCACAGTTTTGTAACTGACACGGGAAAATAGCTGAGATTTCAGATTGTGTGCTGAATGGATAATCAGAAAAGGGATTTAATGAAAGCCTATGACAACTTAAATATCTTCAGTTTTACTCTCAATATAGCATTTACCTACCTTGCCAATATCTATTTCCTATTTCCATTTCTCATTATTTCAATGGGATGGTTGGGTAAGTAAACTTGGGACATGGTTATTGGACCTAAAATAACTTTTCCCATCAGACATGCGCGAGGTTTTAAAATAGCACATAAATAGAAACCCACTTTTGTGAGATCTTCGGGTTTATTCATTATATAAAATAGGAACACCTCAAATATTCAGATACTTCTATTCAATTAGAATTTAGATGGCTTTTATTTCATTAACGTCTAAAAATAGCATATCAAATCCCTAGAAATGAGGGGATCATGACACTTTATTTTCCAATCATGTATTCACTTGTTACCATTTGGATCAAACTTGAACACATGCTAGCAAACGCAGAAAATTGTCCGATGGTGGAAAATAAATGGAATTATTGGTTTAACTAGCCAGAAGACACTGAAGGGAAACAACACTTGTAGTATTTATGACTGCATCGTTGATAACCACTGCGATAAATTATTTATACCCTCAAATATTCCCATATGTAGTGCTATATGTATATTACACAGTCAAAGGTTGAGACAATATTCACCATGCTATTTGACTTACTCTTGGAAAAACCAATTCAATTGTAATATGTCGTCGGTGTATGCTCCTATGAAAATAACTTAATAACATAGCAGTTTGTTTCTCATCCTAGATAACAACCAATCACCCAGCGCAAATCTCATATATTCTCAGTATTTCAGTTTCTTCCACTATGCAGCCTACCAGACTCTATGTATCAAGTCGTGTAGTTTAGTTACAAACACTCCAATGACGGGTGAACGCACTGCGGTGACTTCCCCTTGTGACGTCATTTACCTCCAGACGACATTCAATAATACAGACTCTATCCGCCAGGAGGCGGCTCCTTCCTTTCGACGTGACCGGTTCCCGGCCGCGCGGCGCCATGTCTCTCTCTCTCTCTCTCCGCTGGTGCCAGCGTGTTGTGGTCTGGTCGGCTATCTGCGGTTGATGAAGTACTTGTAAACGAGGAGCGTGAAACCTGTCATAATGGCCATACCGACTCCCACCTTCACCCACACGCCGTGGTCTCCTTCACACACGCCCTTCAGGTCACTGTAAGAGAAGATGGATTTATAGACAACCTGCCTCCTTTAATAACCGATGGCATTGCTCTCTCAATCTTAATGTACATTCATAGTCTGTAGATTAGTGCACTATCAAATAATATAAAATCCTGCAATCATGTAGCTTATTTTTGGTTTATTGGGTTGATTATTACATCTATAATAAATTCTGAACTTAAGAATCTCATATTCTTCTCCCCATGATCAATCATCTAATAACACACTGTATTAAATGGTGCTTATCATATCTTAGGGAGGAGAAATTCTCTTTAAAAAAACTTAAGGAATTTCATCTCCCTTTCACAGAGTCCAATGCTCTAAATACAACTCACTCGGTAAAGAAAGTTGTATAACACCCTCTCATTTCAATTAAGTATAAAATACTAAATAGTCAACCCATACATAAAACAAGTTGAGTGTACGGGGTGTTCTAAAATACACATAACAGATGTTTCACAAACACTGAATTTAATGTCTAGCCGTCACCAATACATAGAACTAGAACTGAACATGTTATTCCATTAGGTCCAGTAGGTCTACCATGCCACACAGATAAAAGAGACATCATTTTGACGGAGGCGGAATTTTAAACTTGTGTGGGTCTAAGTCCAACTTTCCGTTGCTGTGGTTGTATGTGTCTTGTTATTTGATTGAAACGAATTTCATGCCGTTAATGTCCATGTGCCTCCATTATTTAACACTCACATATCTTCAATGTGGAAAAGATAACCTTTGATATTTATCTATATCCAATAGTAATAAAAATTCTCAAGCATTTTCCTTTTTTTACAAGAAGAACCAATTACATTCAGGGTAACTCAATTTTAGCGTCAATGTTCATTGGCAATTTTCCCAACATGCTCTAGATATATAGAGGGAGATAATAACCTGTGGACGTTTCTATTCGCACACACACAAAAATCAAAAGAAAATAATCTCTTAATTATCACCAGCTCATTGTAGTGAAATTCAGGTGGCAGAAATTCAGATGTTTGCTTTAGAGTATAATTGTTCAATTTTACATGCCCGCCGAAAAAAGGCATGCTAAACAGCATTCTCTGTGTTAGTACTTAAGCTGACACGACTAAAAGAAAAACTATATATTTAACAATATCTCCATCTGGAAAAGAACTGAACTGAAATTGATTAAAATCATATCAAAAGTACACATAGGATGTGGAAGTGTTGAGGTTTTGCAATGTCTCCATACGCGTAGTGTGTTCAGAGAAAGGTTGCGTGGCCACAAGAAGCTAGAAAAGTGAACTTTACATTGGCAACAACAGGAAAAAGGCACATGCAAAGGTCCAGAGGAGGGAGGAGTGGGGCGTTGTTCTCGTGTTCGCTGTACAATCATCGTAAATAATATCTAGTAACTGACTGGCTATACGAGCCTAAGCCTGTCTGTTTACCGCTGAAAAAAGACCTTGGTCTTACCAGATATCTAGGTAACCTAGAATCTATTCAAATCCCTAGCATTCTTGTATTCTTTGAATGTATATAAACACAGACAGGAATACATGATGTGCCGTTTTCTACTGCGAACTCTATTAATGTTAAATACATTACGTCTTACAGGAGACAGACAGGACAGAGTACCAGTGCAAGGTGCAACATGCCTTCATGCCGGAAGAGACCGTCCATACTTTATGGCTATCACACACGAGCAGATCCTGCAGGGCACCACAGTAAAGCCTAAATATTATCACCGATCCGACTAGTTCATCAGATGGTGACAATTTGTGATATTCTTTTCAATGTATTATATACTTCACTGATGCCATCAATGACCTTTCGGTCATTACTCTCGCTGACTGCCCAGAGCCGTGGCCTGGCTCACAGCAGCACCTCTGGTCTCAGTCAGGTTGAGTACGAAGTATTGTACATTGAAAAGATTCTAACGGATTTTATCTAATCATAACCAACCATCAGATCGATGGGAATCGGGGATAAAGTGTTGATGTCTTATCGGCTTAAGCTGAGTGGCAGATATTCATTCATGGAACAGTGCTTCCCATGAAAACAAGGCTTTACACTTTGACTACAACCATTGATGGACGGTGTGACACCCCATGTATGCATCCACTCTCTTTAAATCAGGGATGCAAGACATAGCTAGAAAAAATAGAAAGATGGAAATGTAATCCGAAGGGAAAATGACAACATTACTGGGACTGGTAGTAAAACATGCTAAGAACTGTGGGATGTGTGAATGCATTCCGGACATCAAAATGTTAGCACATTTCAGTCGCCTGATGGCACTCTTCGGGGGCCTGCTGACCGTCTGGTGCCAACAGGGTTTAGCTAGGGAACTGTTGGGTGTAGCCAATTTGTAGACCTTGGTGAATTTTGACCACTGTGAATAAAGACCTTACGTAATCTATGGGAATACTTGGATGTATCCCTGTTAAAAAAACATTTTGTAAATACTGATACCCAAAGAGACTCCGTATAGATTACGTACAGGCTCGTCAAGAATCGGATATTGGCTATACATTCTTGAAGTCGAGGCGGTAGTCTCTAATCCCCCTGACTCACTTCACTATTTACCTAATGCCTTCAATATTTGCCTGAATATGAGGATGATTCAGAAACATCTTCAAACTAACCCTTGGCAAGAATTTATTTTGTTTCCTAAGCGCATTTTTTTCCCTCCAAATTGACAAAAACCGGAGTCTCTCTAAATTATCGCATTTAGGTTAAAGAAAAGTTTCTAAAACATGCATTGAAAGATGCATAAAAAGCGTATGTCTTTTTTAATAAAAAACACCTTATCCCCATCATCATACTGTTGAGGTTTGTCAGGTGTGATTCTTGAAATGATTAGGAATGCCCAGCAAAGACCACGAAAAGTGGCGAGAACCGAAGGAGGTGCATGCCCTCTCTCGAGTCTCGCGTAAAGAGGTTGGTAATGAGGTAGGGGTGTGCAGTGCGGGCAGGAGGCAGGGTGGTAGAAGAGTGGGAGCGGCACCTGATCCGGTCCTGCAGCCACACACCGGGAGGCTGACTCAGCATCAACATGTGCACGACACGCCTCAGGTTGCTGAAAGATACAACGACACTTCGACTCAGCGTACCGTATGCCAACTCACACTAGTGGCAAGTGGGCAGTTAAATGATATTCCGTGGTGTTTAGTCATTAGAAGGATATACCTAAAACGCCCCTGTTCATTCGTATTCTTCAAACATAAAAATAATTTTCCTTTCAGACACAAACTTTATTTTGGAGACTACCACTCAACGAATATTAAAGGACGATTTGGTTCGCGGGCTCTAAAGAGCGTGTCGCTCGTCTGGTATTACATCTGTTGCATTAAATTTCAAAACAAGGCCTCCCAAATCCATTTAAATGCATTCCTATGTCAAAGTAATAAGAAAGTGTCTTTTATTCTAAACGGAAAATCTTCACCACCGTTTTCCCCTTTTGATGATGAAATACAGCAGAACCAGGCATGGGGATACCTTCCGTTCCGAGCCAAGGTGCTCCATGTTGCAGGCTGCACCATTTATTGGGGTATAGTAAACATGAAAAAGGAATTCTGTTCTGGACCAACGCTCCCAAAGTTCAGGGTGCCTACTTGATGAGTACCTCTCACCTCTGGTTCTACTCTATATATTGAATTCAAGGGTAGTTTTTGTAGAGGCAAATATCGTTAAATCCGGAATGTTTTTAAAGATTAACTGCAAACCATGGCTAGCTATATTATATCTTTACTTAGCAAAATTGTAACTTGTTTGATACTTTAATTCGAAATTAATCAGTTAGATATGCCAATGCAAGAGTAGCACTGATCACACAAGGTGGATAAAAAGGGTGGTGGTTGTTGGTGGGGGTGGGGGAGGGTCTATGATCTTACCAAGCATATATATCTGGGTCATTTTAGTGGAGTATATTCCTAAAATATAACACTTAAGTTAGTTAACTTATTTATTATCCAATGAACATAATTAGTTATAATTTAGACACACGATGTTAGTACTCACGAAAGTCCCGTCAGTATTTGATTGCTCTTGGAAAATAAATACTTGTTTCTAATTACATTTTTTCCCTTCGAATTATTACTTTTTGACAGATGATAAAAGACTCTGTCTAGGATTCACGAGTGTTTTAGGGAATTTTTCCTCATAATACGTTTTCAGTTTCTATGTAGGAGAGAGATCACAGGGTGACGTGAGAAAGGTGACTCGCAGCCTAAATGTGCAGCATGTGAAACATGAAAGTGCAAAAAAATGTATTTTTAAAAGAAAGTAAAACAGGGGTATCCACCTAAAAATGGAGGAAGAACCATACATGGTGATTCAGAGGGAGGCACAAAAGGCAAATTTATTTCATTTGCTTTTTATATATCTTCTATTAAACAATCAGAAAATACAGATTGAAAAAAAAACCACCAAAAAAAACAGCACAACCACCAACTTATTCTGGGGCACTAAAAAGATAGGTTATTGTATATTATCGGCCACACATTGTGGTTGGAATTTTGGGGTGGGAACTGACAGTCATTCTGAAAATAATACAAATTATCAAAGCATTAACTGAGATGGAAGGAATTGCAAAAGCTTGTATTTCCAGCATGGCAATATCACTTGGTTCTGTGTTATCCTAGAAAGGAAAAAACACTAAAAATGTAAATTGTACTGTGGAAATCCTGTTGGAAAACCACAATTTGAATATTGTGGCTCCTTATGAAAAAATGTATCAGGAGGTCAGTTAAAGGCATATCCTACAATTCACAGTGGCGCCACCTGGTGATTTTTTAATAATGTCAATTTTTAGTCAAAACTGGTTTCTTGGGATTCTTTCTAATTCTAGATGAGTAAATTCAACATTTTCCCCAGTTTATCAAATCTCAATAGGTAAAATAGACCAATTTACATTTGCTTGATTTACATAGGAAATGTACTGAATAATATAGTTTTCTTCAATTCTTACAAAAACAAGGACGGTGACCTATGATTTTTAAAACCTAAACAAGAGCTAAATGTGCATTTAGAAAATAGAAATATTGGCCTTTAAAGACCAAATTAGCAGGTGGACGCATTTAAAGCTCAATAAGGGAGGGAGGGAGGGGGGAGGGAGGGAGGGAGGGATGAATAGGGAAGGCCCTGCATTGATTGAATATTTTAAGCCCTACTCTTCTGTGAACTCAGCAGGTCATGGCTCAATGCACACATATATTTTTAGTTATCTGAGGGCAATTTCGGTTGGCAATCAACAATTCTCTGAGTACATAGGAAACGTTTTCAGATAGCTTCATGGTGATAGCTTCATGGATGAGTGCACACAGACCTGCCTGCATGCTCCCTAGCCATGTGGGGGACAAAACTTTGTTTCTATATACACCAATAAAGTAGGTCAAGCCAATATCTGGTGGTAAATGACATTACAAATAATTTTACAAACCAATATCATTTGACTGGGTCTTGACTGATTCCTACAACAAAGTTATGAACCATTTTGACTTCTATTTGTGTGTAAATATCCTGAATAAACCATCCACTCATACACCTGCTGCCTCCCCCCTCACATTGTGAGATTTAGAAGAAATACATGAATAGCACATCAAATATGTATTTTACCTAAATAATGACACTTCCTAGTGTGTAAGTAACTGTCAGTGCCACTTATGGAGATGGTAAATGTTACACTAATGCTCACTATAAATCAATATTGAGTAAACATCTGTTTGAGCATGCCTATTTCACTGAAAATCCCCTCCACTTTCAACAAATACTTGAATATCTTGGTAAATATAGAATCTACTTAAAATAATCCACTTCTTAGCACCTACTGTTTTTTATTCTCTTTCAAATGAGGCATATCATATTATAATTCAACCAGTATAAGTGGTAGAAATATGTCCATAAAGGAGTTCTTAAAAATGGACCTGTGACTACCAAAGTCCCCCCCAAACTGAATTCAGTTTTTTTTCAAATACATTCCAAAATACTAAATTTTAAAAACTGTGAGGCATTATACCACCATAAAACCTTCTGTCCAAAACAGAAATCATATTCCTATCTGTACTTAGTGAGCTATAAAAAGCAAAAATATGGTCAGGTCACCTAATGACTTTACAAGCATGTGTACTACAGTAGGCTATAGCCATAACCTAAAGACCAACCGTCCACATGCTAATAATTAGTACTATACATAGTCTATATTCTGGGAAAGTTTAAGGAAAATGACATGGGTTTTATTATGTGAAAAAAAACTTTTTAGAATTTCTATATATTCTTATATAAAATTATCATAATATTGATCTATAAATAAAAAATAGCACGGTGACGCCCGATTTTTAAATTAGATATGTGTTCCACAACATTTGGAGATCATCATCTTAAGTTTTCAGGAAATTGACATGGGTTTTAATTTTCAAACTAAATTGACCGATATGCCTTTAAAGCTGTTTTGTATGTCCACTTTGCTGACGGAGAATGAAAAGAACCTCCGGGACGGGAGACCCGCAACGAATATCAGTAATTCATCTGAACACTTGCATCTTGCAGCAAGACCCTTCTCTTTTGTTTGTTTCACCCAGGCTATCTCATTACAATCTGCAGCAAACTCTATTGCTTATAACACTGTAACCATACAGTTCATCATACTTAGTTGTGGGAATTACTGGTGGGTGAGTAATGGTAATTTTACACCATGCCAACAACAGTAGCTATATTCATGGCGACTGGGCATTGCTTGACCAGGCACTTGCCTTACCAGGTTAATGTGTCTGTGCAAGACACACTTGGACGTATTTTTTCTTTATCCTCATTCTCATTACAGATAAATATGAGAAATTAACTGCACCTGTGCTCTCCATACATCTTTCTAAATAAAATATCAATTTTCTCTATACCCTACTTCAAGGTAGCATCTTGCTGGAGTTAGTATAGATCTTCTAGTCTCATATTTCACATACTTTCCACACATCCAGTGACGTCATGGTGACAGGTCAGGTGGATTCTGACCAGCTGGTCCCGAATACAGTATATTTACAGTGGGCATGGATGAGGAAACCTTTCAATAAGATTGTTTTTATATAGTTTAAGATAAGAAGAATGGTGGACTTACGGATAAGAGGCGAGTGCAGCTGCCTTGTCATAGACATCCTTGGTGATCCGGTCGACACAGGTGAACATCTGTGGCGGGGCGAGGTGGAACTTTTTACAGAAGTCTTCAGGCTGTAGCTCACTGTCCTGACTGACTGCTGGATGCTCTGCTTTACACCCAACTATCAGAACGGGTACACGTGACTCCAAAAAGTGGTTCTGTATTAATAGAGCAGCACCAAGAGGAATTGTAAGGACATTACGGTTTAACATGGGTTTCTTTTATCTATAACACATGATATGGCTATTTTCATAAACTAAAACAGCAATTGTGTGTAAAGGGAAATCGGAGACGGGGCATATTTCAAGTCCCAGTACCACTGCACTACTGACCAGGTAGGCAATTTGAACAACAGATTCTCGCGCATTTTCCACTGATTTCCGTTTATTTATTTAACTGGATGATACAGTGGTTGTAGAAAAAATAAATATTTTCTTTAAAACCAGGGAAGTCAGGCTTTCATGTTGACAACCAGTGACTCCAAGAAATCTTTGGAAATCAAACATTGTAAGTGAAGCTAGGAAGTTAGAGTTGATTGATTTTGCCTTATTGGAAAGTCGACAACGCTCAATCCCTTAGTATTTTGTCTTTTATCTTAAACCCTCGTTAAATACTTTCTAGAATGGATTCAATTAACAAGTCAATAGAAGTTTCTAAGTACATGTATGTCACAGGCTATGTAACTAGTATGAATCAGGCATGGGATTTGAAAAATCCTGAAAACAATTTTCCGGGGTTTGGAGGCCTATATTTTTCGCCATTCCAATTGAATTTCTGGATTCAGCTGAGAGCTGACACGGCATTTTTCTATTAAGTTATATCATTTTCTCCTCGGATTTACATTGATATCAAGAATTTAGAAAGATCCCTGGGCGCAAAAAAATTCGAAGAAATCCCATGCCTGGTAAACACTTGTTTACACATCTGGATAGAATGGTTAGAGCACAAATTATGCAATTTATTAATCAGACGAGAATCGACGTGGCTAAAGAGACCTAATAGAAACAGAAGATATTTACATAAAATTTGCTAATCAATACACAATGGGGCGTGTACTTACGTGATAGATTCTAATTACAGAGTTAAATGATTTGGGATTTGTGACGTCATAAAGCAGGCAGGCGACGTCACACGTCATCTCTGTGGGGCTCATAGGCTCCCCTTGTAAGACGAGACCCATGTCAATCTCTTGCAACTGTAGAGCAAACAACATAGAATGTGTCAGAAAAAAGAAGAAGATATAAATGTAGCAGAGATGCCAATGAAGTCCAGGGTAAATAAACGGGAAAATTTCCGATTCCTGCTAATCTCCATTTTGTCTCTCATTTATTGTATTTACCGTAGACGGTGATAATTTACTTTTGGGTACAGTTTAGAAAGCCAAATCACTAGTATATACTTGTCCTGGTCGTAAACGCTGAGTTACGGATAATTACACTTTTTGGGTGGAAACAAAGTTGACATATCTGTAAATATTGTTATTGCCATAGATGCTGGGCTATTGACGATTTTACTTTTGGGATAGAGGTTGAATATGTGTTTGTGGTTTGACGTCTTAGAGGACCCTCAGCGTATATAGGGACCATCAAAAATTTAGATCTTTCACTTTTGTAGACTGGGTAGAGTTGAGAAAGCCGACTAACCAGTAAATATTTGTCCTGGCCGTAGACGCTGACCGTGTTTATGGCATACCGGGAGAAGTGCTCTTTACTCAGCGTGGCCACATACTTCAGATTCCGACTCAGGAAGCCTTGTAAAAATGACGACTGAAAGAAAGTTGTTCAATAATTTTAAATGAACACAATTTAGGCAGATCAGTAATATAATGCAATTTTAAAAACACATATAAGACATTTCATGTGTTGCGTATTTTTCTTTTACACAGGAAAACTAGCTATAACTGTAACACTTCACTACCATCCGTTCTTCTCTTCTTCCAAGGGAGAGAAGGTTGATTGGGAGATTGAGTTAACTCAGTGAGCATGCCAGATGGTCACTTTTCCAACTGAATCACTTGCAAACAGGTTGCATAATAGTTTACAGACCCACGCAGGGCCCCTGTTGATAACATTTCTTAGACGAAGTTACATCAGCGTTTACTTTTCATACCGAACTTCGAGTCATCGGATCCTTATCTTCGACTCACTTTGAGCATACTCTTCTCTATCCCTGTTGAGATCTGGTAGCCTAATGAATGCGAGGATTTAAAAAAAGGTCTGGTGTGTTACAGGGATGAAATTTGAGACTGAGGAAAAAATCGGAAATTTAAAACACTTATAAAAAAGAATCATGGATAACATTATCTTGGAACAGAATGGCTATGAATCGATATATATTCTAGTGTACCGGTGAATATGAAATTTCGGAATTCCGTCCTTTGTCGGAAAACCTGCATCCCTGGTGTTATAACAGCTATGCCATTACAAAGTATTTGCTGATGACTAGATAAGAGGAACGCGTCTCACCTTTCCTACTCCTTTTGGTCCGAGAACGTGACACGTGAAGACGTTTCTGTTTGTCTGTCTTTTCTGCAGGTCGACTTTTTTGTCGCGGGTTACTAAAAATAGTCACAAAAACAACATTTAGTGTGACAGGATTAACCTCAATTAAGCAATTCAGGCAATTTTCATTTGAAGAAAATGTCCTTGTTAACAACATATGATCTTTATAAATATCATAGACTTCATATCATTTTCCACGAAGTTCATGCGTCTGGTTTATCTGTGTCTCCTGACAATCTCAGACTAATTAAATGATTTTCCTACACCTAACAATGAGCTTCATGTAAAACACTAATAGATGCTGACTGGGCACACTCACTGTGGATGGCGGAAAGTTGGCTGTCGTGTTCATACATGTAACCTAAGTAAGCAAGATATTCAAGGGTTCTTGGCACATCAAGCAACGTTGTCAACCTGAAAATAGAAATGTAGACTTGGTCATCTCCTCTACTCTATTATTATATACTCATGGGCGAATGTCTTACATTCAGTGACAAGGAGTATAGATTCCCTTCGTCACTGAGTGACAAAAGAATATTCATACTTCCTTCCGTACCACGTGACCACTTTCATTCTTGAAAAAGTGAGTAGCAAAATTGTAAAATGGCGATTTTAATGACTTCTAGGTATATATTGGTAGGAGATACGGTGAGTCTGTCTGAATTCCATCTGTTCCTCAATATTTTGATCGGATATATTCAGCTCGTTCTTCGAACTCAGTGAATATTTCCTACCAAAAATATCTCTGAACAGATTCCATTTAGGCACACTAACCACGTCTCTATATATTAGTATATACTTGTCTGCGAATGTCTCAGAGTTACAGCCCACTACTCACAAATTTGTATTCATATTGTTCGCAAAGTATTCATCCTCAAATCGACATGTTTGAAAGAGAAAAAGACGACAAATTCTTTTTATCAAATCTAGATAACAAGAAAACTAGAAAAGATTGAACAAATTGAAGTGTTAATTTTAGCATTTTCTACATTCCTCCAAGGAATTCGAAGAGAGGTACAAAAACCCTATAAAGCCACGTTCCAATTCAATAAGTTCACTCTGACCAAGTTTCTCAGAGCAGAAATTATGATATTCCTGGTCAGCCAGTGTGAAGTCAATACCTTATTTTTTCATGTGTGTTTACCACACAGAACAACTCCACTTACTAAAACGCCTGAATTTTGTCACCCCTCGGTAACACTGATCAGCAAATCAGCTGTGTTAAATCACATATCCTCCAACCCTTTACAGTTTGGCAAGGGGACTACAAGTAAAACTAAGTTACCAACACTGATTTTCAAACAAAGAGAAAATTCAACTGGATGAAAAAAGATCAAAACTCGAAAAGATTACAAGTTAATTACTGATTACAGGGATGCCAGTTGGGGTCAGAAAAAACATTGAAATATTTTCCATTGCAATACAAGGTTTACCCATTACATAGACATTACATTGGGGAATCAAATGATCAAAGAAAAGCTAAACTGTTTTTTACATGGGTCAGTAGGGAGGTTTAGTAGGGGCTGTGGCTGAATTGGGTAATTTAGCAGTTGGTATGTCAATATTACTCAAGAAAAAATTATTTTTTATCCTGAAAATGCAAACATGATTTTCAATGGAAACATTGAAGACTAGCATCCCTGTGATTAGGAACCCGCATCCCAAAGACCAAAGCCTCGCGAAGCCTTGGATAGTCTGTACTCACGTCCACTGAGCAAGGTATCCATAGTATGTGATCCAGCCCTGGGCGTTGGTCTGCACGGTGTTGTTTACGTCAGGTCCCCATGGCATCAGTGGACACGTACTGAACAGGTTCTGCAGCTCCGTCGGAGAGAGGCACCCGTCTCCGTCCTGTCATAACACAGTAGGCAGGGATGTCAGTAGCGGTTAGGAAAAAGGTGCAAATTATTATGTGTAGAATTTGTTGTCTCAGAGAGACCGAGAGAATATGGAAAAGAAGTTGATATCGGCCACGGCATGGGTCTATGGGGCTTGGGGCCAGGTACTAGCGTTGGTCTATAGCGCTAGGGGACGGGTATTTTCATCTCAATTAAGGTAATTGGACTATTTAATTATATGTGATATATCATCCTTACGCATATTTCCATTTTGTTGTAGCAATAGTGTTTCGACCAAATCCTACTTTAAATGCCTTAAGGTGATGTTTTTGTTTGTCTGTTTCACATCCCAGGGAGCCCGTACAGTATTTACGGTTTAGCTTACGGTTCTACGTTTTTCATTAATTTTAGGCCACAGGGGCAGTGATCAATCAAATCCATAAGATGAATTCAGGTGTATTGTTTGTTTGTTTGTGGTTTAACGTCCAGGTGTAAGTAATGTCCTTACACATTAACAGGCTTGAGTGATTTACTTCCAACACCACATACACACTTATAGAAGCTTTTCTTTTGTACAGAATTTGTATAATTTCCTACTGTAACATAATGCGTCCGTATGTTAACATTGGTGACAGTGGTACCACCTGACGAAAGACATGAACCTTGTACTGCCAGAGAGCAGCCCTTGGGTATTTTGCGTGACATAAGAAAATCCAACTCACCTCGTCGTACTTGTCGAATAGAGAACTGAAGAAGGTGTAGCCCTGGTGAGTCAGCTCTGCCGTGCACCCTACCGGAACCTTCAGGCTGCAACACCAACACTACATTAATCACTCATCTCTAATAATAATTACTTGTATATTATATTGTTTTGTATCAGCTGCAGCTGAAGGCTGCTGCCCTGTGTCACCAAAATCAAAATAATATTATAGGAAAGAGGAATAAAAAAAGGAAGAAGTTCACATGGGACTGTTAAAATATTTTGCAACTTAGAAGAATCGAAAGCTGATTTTTTGTTCAATTAGAATTCAATTTGTTCAATCAGACTTTAATTATGTGTACACACTTACTGCGGCCATAGGTAATCTTTATTTAGCGATAAGTTGTCGTCATAGCCAAACTTGCGAAGGACTGTCCACGTTGTTTCGTGCCGGCCTCGTTGGATGAATAATGTGTGTAGGAACAGGAACCCTGCAAACAATGACAGAAGGTTATTCCACAATATATTTGCAGCTCATTGCAACCATTAATATTGTAATAAAAGGGCCCATTTAGAACAGCAGTATATTTCTAGTAGTGTATTTCGTACCGAGTTTTGGTCTCAATGGCAGTTTGGAGTAACAGGTAGCAAATCGCCTTATGGTTTTGCTTAAATATGGATTATACCCTGTGAGTTTGATTTGGTTTGGTTGATTTTACATCCAGTCAGATTAGAATGTCTCTTCGACCCTGTAAGTACCATAGGTGACCCGCTTTATATACAGAATATTTATATCTCCACGGCTATGTGCTCAAATCTGATGTGTCGTCTTATCCAACCTGGGTTTGTGACATATATGTATATGCTTGATAGGAACACGAAAGTTTTTTTAAATTCTTATGAAGACTAATGAAAGCCTTGAAATTGAATCTAGTGGTAACCATACTACCTTATTCCCCACTCTATTACATGATATCAAGCTTATCTATGAGGATGATTTAGTGTTTACGTCCCAGAAGGGCGGAGAGCGTACCTCTGTGAGTAATACCGTCATTCTGCACTCCCTCCGTGATGTTCTTTCTGACAACAGCCTTCACATCCTCTAGTGCTTGTGGTTGGAGTGGCACGTTAAAACATCGCCGCTGAAAACGGAAAATAGCATGAACTATCCTATCAATGACGCTCATTATAGAAAGGAATAATCACACATGGTTTTAACAAAAAGGCTGCAAGTCATGGCTAGAAAAAGATACATCGAAAAATAAAAGTCATAGGACATAGGCGCTTATTTCGGTTACTATGCTGATATTTCGTACGGGGGCTGGGAGGTAACTGACAAAATATACCTTGAAGTGGAAGGTATTACTGCCCTGAAGAAGATCTCAAGATTGGAAACGTCGGTTTTTCTGATAAAATACAGTAGTCCAAATTGGGCGTCAAACACGTTATACAAGTGGTCGTCTCTCTTTTTTAAGATATCGGGGGTTGCCTATAAGATTTTAGGAACTCTTGAACAAAAACTCTGGCAAAATTGCGGAGTGAAAATGCCGATAACATTTATGAGAATATAAATTATAACACTCGAGATTCCAGTTAAACACTCTTAAAGGTGGAACGACCGAACTGTGAAAATATTGGAATTCGCCACTCTATATCGGGGAACGTCTATGTAACTTACTAGGTATATAGCAATTTCCTAGAAGTGAGTTACATGTATATAGCATGAGAATTGGAAAAAAAAAATTACTGAACGCTAACATCAACTGGTTCGAAGTCATACTTGGATCTTAAGGTATCAGATTACGAATGTAGGTTCAAAAGAATCAAAGACTGGCTTCTTGTAACATAATCATTTAAAAGTTGTTTGCGAATTAGTTGTGCTGCATATAAATTTGTTCTGGAAGACCAACCTATGTGGCGACTGCCACTGTAATTCAATGATCTTTGACCAACCTATGTGGCGACTGCCGCTGTAATTCAATGATCTCTGACTGAATAACATTTCGAGTCATTCTATTTTTTGCCATATCTGTATTTTTTTAAACAGCCTGGTATTATAGGTATAACTTTATTCGTCTTTAAATGCCTTGTTTATATAGGCAGGCAAGGGAGATTTCAGTGCCCTGGGTGGGGGCTCAGCGGACAAGGCCTACGGAAGCTCGTAAATTTGGAGCTATTCAAAGTAGATTCCTAGCTTCAACTAAGGAGTAAAATGGCAGGGCCAATATAAACCCCAACCCCTAAAACTTTTTTTCCTTGGATTTACGACGAAGAATGATCCTTAGTACACCATAGTAACAGCTTAACAACGTAGTTCATGTCGTGATAACAATAATCAATGTTTTTCATTTTTAAGGAATGCTGAAATTACCTGAAATTGGTAGATTTCCCTGTCGTTCAAGATTCCATCGTTATCCGTATCACAGATCTGCAATGTATACATGCACCGATTATATTTAAATTACAGTTAGCATGTAAAACTGTTTATCATGTTTTCTAAAGAAAATATTTTAACATTGAAATAAATATAAATGGTATCTACATAAAATGTATATACACTGTAATTATCCGGAAATATGAAATCAGTGAATTCAGGTGCAAAACATTTTATGAAGCTCAATTGAGAGTCCAATAACTTTAAGGAGAACAAATACAGTAACAGTAAACGGAATCGTAGGAGGAGCTACTCTTATCACTCTGGCGGATGCACGGGGAAACCGGGCAGGCTATGAGCTGTATTTTTTAGACTTTCATTTTAAACCTGTACCTCCCATCCCAAATGAATTTTCTCCTCCGAATTATGTTGATCTCAAGAATGAACATTTGGATGTAAAAGAATCCGGTAAAAAAGACCATGCCTGTTAATACACACATACCACTTGGCACCCCCCCCCCCCCCCCCCCCACCCTCTCGAACACACACGCACTCTGATTTACATCGATCGCACGTATAACCCTTGGGACTTCAAAAGGTCTGGAGTGCCGGGGAAATCCCTAACCGATGAACTCACCTTAAATATCCTAGTTAATGCTTGTTTGCACTTTGGTGTGAGCTGGAATATCAATATATTCAACATAGTTACTAACCATATTTTACTGTAGACCAGATATTGTACTGACAGGAATTGGCAGTTTATCAAATGTCAATTTTCCTGCATTTATTTCTTGATGAAATTTTAAAATTATTACATTTGTTGAAAGATCATTAGATTCAATCATGAATTCGTTATTCGGATATAAACAGCACACTTCAGTATTCCCAGTGTATATACAATGAAAAATATTTATCAGTATGTATGCAGCTGACAAATAGCTTTGTTTCATACATAGAAAATAATTTGATATTAATACTGGAAATAAAAATAGATTTTCATGGAAAGCAACACTGTCATGTCTTTTACTAACCTCCTTCTCCTCGGCAAGGTAAAGCGGCGCTGTCGGGTGCAGCACGGCCTTCTGGGCGTAGTAAAATACCTCACTAATATTCTTCAGGGTTTTTGCTGAACACTGAGAGAATTAAATAACGCAACTTTATTATTGACCTTAGATTTATAATCTCTCAATCTATGAAATCGTCGGACGTGGCTAATAGCCTATTGGGCAGCAACCGCTCAAATTAAGAAAAAAAATCTCTACAGATGTGTAGGACTTTACACTGTCACTGTTTCTAATATAAATATTTCTTTACATGTAAGATACTTAGAATACAAAGTAACTTATCTGTTATAATTCAACCATTAGGTACGCACGTGATATATATCTATATGAATTCAGACTAATTTGAAGTTCATGTATGCTCTCATGGGAAAATATTTGAGACTAAAATACATTGCTTAGTCGTAAGTCTTCCATATCTTGATACCAACAATAAAAAGTTAGCAGGCATGCATTATAATTAGCTCATTTTGAAACTCTCAACTTACCTCAACGCATGTCTCTACCTCCGCAAACTCGTTCATAATTGGAAGGATGGACTGAAATATAAGAGGGAAAGGCATACATTGATCGTATTTTACGTCTGCGGTTAAAAATATCATAGGAAAAATTTACGTCGCATTTATATCAATTCAAACAAGAGACATACCATTTTATCTATTGTGCTAAATTAGGTTTCTTCCCGATCATAAACGACGTTACATATGCAACTGATGATGATACTGTGACCAAGACTAGTTGGTAAGCTAGTAGCTAATCAAAAAGACATATCTGGAAACTGAATCTTTTGAAAGGGAACAATATTAAAAGTATCAGCAAAATATAAGCTAGACTTTTGAATCGTTTGTCGTATCACTCCCAACATCTTTTAAAATACAAATTCGTATCAAATCATCAAATTTACGCCCTCTAAATTATTGAAAATATCTTTTCTTAGAATAACAACGTATTTATCTCCCCCAAATAGTTGAATGTGATCTACATTCTGTATCGTCAGGATGCAACACTAAGTGACGGTAATAATCGCTTGCTTGGTAAAGATTATAAACAAATGTGACAGTGATAAAGCTTAAACGTACCTCCATACTGCTAACCTCCAGCATGTCAGAGCGGTTACCGACCAGGATGATCGGCCGGCGGTGCTCCTCTGGTAGAACACGCCGCATCAACGGCATCCAGTACGTACGGATCTGCAGGGTCAGTAGAAACAATGTGAGAAGCGGAACTGAAGTAGTTCTTGATATTAATCATGAGGGCATATCTTATGTCATCCATGAATATAATGTTAGGTGTGGTTTTGAAGTAGTCCTGGAAGTAAATATTAGGTTTGGATGTTAAATAGTCCTTGAAAATAATGTTAGGTGGGATCTATTGTTCATTAAGTAAAACTACCGAATATTTCACACAAAACTTGCCAAAAGTCCCGGCGGAAGATAAAAAAAAAAAAAAAAAAAATTGCAGCAATGCTATGGGTTACTCTTTATAAGAAGAACTACTTGTTAATTTTTGCTTTTTCATTATATGCAGCTATCTTGATGTATGCTACACCATATCCGGATAACATATGCACTGTATCAATACAAAAGGAATAAAGCTGCTTTAAATAAAAAAAAAAAAATATGAGAATTCCGTCGCAGGATACACCAGATTACACCTTTGTATTGGAGTCTATTTTTATTTTTTTTTTATTTTCGAGGTAAAGCTCCCCTCGCCAACTGCCCCAAGGGAGGTGGGTGTCATAGTGCACTGCCTAAAATTTGGAAGCCACGCCCTATTCCTTGAATCATAGCTGAAACTATAGAATCAAGCCCGATCACCATCATCGGTACTTATGAAACATTATCATAATTGGAGGGTACTGACTTCTTTCGGTAGCATTAGGTACTCTATGCAAGTGACACCAGCCATGGTCACTTCATCAGAATCTCTGATCGAATATTCCTCTGAATAGACATATGCAAATGTATCCACCTGTCATCCGAACCAATTGGTCTATTCAATTATTCAATATGCCGTGTATTATTATTCTATACATGTAGTATCGATCTTGTTATCAACTATTTTAAACCGCAGCTACCGTCTTTTGTTGTTGCCAAATTAATAATGACCCTACCATCTGGGTCTCTCCAGGCCTGGTCAAGTATATTGGCACAGCATCTCTAAATTATTTAAGTATTTGTCAACTTAGCCGTTAGAAAGTGGCTGAGCAAGCGGTCTTGCCCTTGAAATGTCCCTTTAAATCTGTCAGCTTATTTATCTCTGTATTGGTCTACTTACCCGTTCAATAGTGTTGTCATCGTCGACAGAGTAGACGATGCAAATGACGTGTGCCTTCATGAGCTCGTCAACGAGTGCATTCTCGTCCTGTTCTTGAGCTGTGTGTTGTAAATGAAAGATTCTTTTTCGTAAACAAAAGGAGAGGTCTCACAACTTTTTCAGATATATTAATTTCAAAGATTGTTTTTCTTTTAATTGTTTTATACAAACAAATACTTAAGCTAATTAGATATGCAGCGCAAGTCAATCTAAAAGGTTCTTTAGGGAAAAACTATTTGAAATAGGATCCCACCATAGTCCCTTATATGCCTTCCTGGCCTATAGAACACCCATTTTCTGCTAGGTTTTTACTGGTGGTCCAACTTGAGGTCCGACCTTGACCCCTGGCCTGTCTACTCAAACGAGTGTTTATTTGAAGGCATTTGACCTTTTAGAGGTGATTAAACATTGTTTATCATGATTATTATGAAAAAGAATGGAATTCTAAGTATAATCTCGTCACATAACCGTCTACAGGGCTCAAACTGACTAACTGGGGTGGACATCAAACTTGCACATTGCATCGCTCAAGCAACCTACAGGACAGGTTTTGGCTACAAGTTGGAGTGGTGCAGTGTGTCAAATTGTCAGCAAAAATGGTCATGTTGCCTCTCCCCCCAAACATAATGAAATTAGACAAAAATACCTGAATATCATATAAAATATAAGTTGAACCTAGATAATTACACTTCCTAGGATGTGAGCAACTGTCAGTGCCACTTATATTTATCACCAATGCTCAGTTTGAAGCAATATTCTGTGAACATTTTGTGCCCATTTCACCCCCCCCCCCCCAACCTTTAACAAGTACTTGAATATCTCTGTAAATATAGAATCTACCTAGAATATGCCACTAACTAGCGCCTATTGTTCCTTTTTTTTCTCTCTTTCAAATGAGGCATATTATATTATGCTTGAACCAGTTTTACAGGTAGAAATATGTCCATATATGAGTTCTCAAAAATGGACCTATGACTCAAAATTTCCCTCCCCCAAACTGAAATCTCTCTTTTTCTAAAAATCCATGTCAAAATACTAAATAACAAAACTGTTTAATATTGTATGGTCATAAAACTCTGTCCAAACCAGAAATCATATTTTTATCTGTACTTAGTGAGCTATAAAAAGCAAAAATGTGGTCAGGTCACTTAGTGACTCTACAAGCAGTTGTACTACAGTAGGCTATAGCTTTAACCTAAAGACCAACCGTCCACCTGCTAATAACAGGAGATTCATCTTACTTTTGTTAATTTTTTTTTACAAAAAACGATCTGTTCCCCATGAATGATATCTAAACTTGATACTGAAAGTATCTGTTAAAGCTGTCATATTTAATTTCTTTTGATATCCAATGTAGAGAGCCATTTTTCTTGATGAGTTGGGTGTATGTCGGGTGACCCCGCTATAGTGACTGCTCACCTGCTCGGTCCTTGCCCGGCCCCTGATATTCAATCTGGCCTATAAAAGTTGGACTTGCTCCACTAAGGCATTTACAAAAAAATGACAGAATTCTGAACAAGGCTAAAACTCCCATAGAGATAGGCTGGAGCCCATTGGTTTGTTGGTCCCCCACAACACATGTGGTGGAAGGGGTGTCCAGTGAATGACGTCAGCAATAATGTAGTCTATGTCAGTTGGGGGTCATGAGAAAAGAAGGGAAATATTTTTCGTGTGGAATTTACTGCCTTAGAAAGACTAACAATACATGGACACGCCTTGTTATTGGACATAGTTATGAGGCTGGGGTATGTTGGAAAGTTTCAACCACTGTTTATTGCTGTGAATGGGCCCCAATTTATCATCTCTTCGTTTTACATGAGGGAAAGAACCTTATAATAACACTCTTACCTGAGTAGTCTACAATGTGTGTGGGAACTTTCTCTGGGGTTACATCGGCAGGAATAGTGATCTCTTCGGCCTTAGCAGGAACCTAAATATATAGACACGGCTTGTACATTTGTAATCACTTACATTTATAGGGAAACCAATCATTAAATCTTCATCATGATTATTTCGTATGAGATGAACAACCTTGTCAAATTTGAAATCTGTTATTGAAATAATTTATGAATTTATGGGCATGGAAATGGGTGTACTCGTCATCTAATCAGTTAGTCACTAACTATGTTGTCCGTCCTGAGCAGAGCAGACTGTTCTCAATGAAATCGGATACAAGTAAACCTTCGTAATGTCCGACACTATTGTACACCTTTTCGTGATACATATGTAGTGATAAAAATGTAGACTATTCACCTCCTCTGGGAATTCTTCGCTGACGAGGGACAGGATAAGGGACGTTTTCCCCACACCCGCTGGAAGACAAGATAGAGAAAACTAGATTGTATACAATTAGACACATCAATCTGTTTCTTTAATAAGTTAAAGGTCCAATAACCGTTATGAAACTTCCTAAATACTTTACATACACTACATACGGCGAAGCAGTTTAATGGTATTTATATTTTTTCAAAAATGTTTTAATGCTGTTGTTTTTTTTTCGGCTTAAGGGAGCATCGTCTCAACACTGTCAAAATATACTGGGCCCCTTTAGGAATTCCGGAAAACACTGCTCATTGATGTCGAGTGAGTCTGATCTAGCAGCTCTTTGAGCGTGGTCACTACCCGAGGCTCTGCACTCTCTACCTATTGTAATGTAGGTTAGTTAGTTCGCAGGGATGCCAGTGGTGGTCAAGAAGAATTCCTACATGGGGACTGAGGCCAGTCTATGTATCATCTAAAACGCACATGGTGTATGGGGAATCCCCATCACTCTCCTAGCAGATCCTTGGGCATGGACTGGCAGTATAGGATAGCTAAATATCTGCTATGAGAGTGGGTATATGTGTAGTTCTGCTCTAAATGGGGTACTCTTCAAAGAAAATCATTTAAGAAAGATTACCACACACTATCAGTTCTATATTCTGCAGAATATCTTTACAAGTTCATTAGGAATTCCTCTAATGTTTGCTTTTAGACTTGGTAATGCTTTAATATTCTCATGTGACAAATTTAAAGCCAATCAGATGTCAGTTTTCAAGTTTGCCCTTATCCGTGGGCGCATTTCCCACAGGAATCCTACCATCCTACAGCTGTAGGTTGGAGCACTGGGATCCATGGGCCCTCGTCGTGATATATTCAATCGGCTATACGGTTTAATAAGTTATTACATAGTGCCCAAAGGACACGGCATAAAAATATATACAGCTCGAATCATTTCACGTGTTATCAGTGTGCTTATCGTCCATTGACGAGGTCACAGACAGTATTTAAGCACAGATTTATTGTCAAAGCACCAAAGGTAGTTCAAACAGTTAGTCTAACACATGTAAGTTTAAGTGACGTTATTGTTATGGATGCTCAATACATATGTTTTGTTTTTTTTAAATTATCGCAAACATTGAAAGCTTGGCCACTGTGAGCCAGGCGTCGCCTCATCCTTAATCTAACATTGAAAATCATGAGAAACACTGAAAAGATAAAATTCTGGGGAAATATATTTGATATTGAAGTCTGACCTCAGTAGAGCTTTTGCCCTTTAAAACCATAATCCATTGATACATATATGTCATAAATGGAAGACCATCCTTGTGATGAATTTATGTGCTAATAATAGCACTAATAATAAAAAAAAATTCCTGTGCTATTTGGCCTTCCCTGAATAGCAGGGAGGGGAAGTTTGTTTGCAAGGGTTATCGAACCCCACAGTGGGGTGTGCACAGCAGGGGGTTGGTACAGGAATTGCATGCGTTTTGGGGGGTCCACTGTGCGCTATGATCTATAGTGGAGTTAGGATCATGATGAGTGGAGCATGATCGGCGTATAATCCACAAGTAACCGCAGTTTGATTTCGTGTGACTCTTGACTAATTCTCTCATTAAATTGAAAATGACAATGAAAAAAAAAGGATATGGTCGGTAGGTTTGATGTGCGTACGGCTCCGGCGTTAACTGCTTCCCCAGCTATACCTCAATGGGCGCAGTCAACCTGAACGGTATTCAGCCGTGAACAACTATCCCGCAAGCGGAGGCCGACAGTTTAGAAAGATTTGACACACCAGTACATGCTATACAAATTCATAACATCAACACTTATCTTTATTTACCTGGGTTATTTGATTAACCACAGTATTCAGCCGAAATTCATGAGCTGTCATTCAAGCTCTCATACAAATCCAAAATGGCAGGCACTGTGACACTCCAGTACTGATAGTGCTTGATAACAGACAAAGTTGTTGTTAAAAAAAATAATAACAATAACCTAGTTTGGGCAAACAAAGCAAGTAAACTTTAAAATCGGTGGATTCAGGTTGTAAAACAGAAAAAAAAACCAATCCACTTAAATAACCAGGTGCAACCAATTCACCATCTACTAATAGAGCGGAAATTAGCCTACAAATAGCACATAATGTGGCCAACATCCAGAGGGCTTGACAATGGGTGGGGATCTCCGCTACCACGTTGATAGAGCACAGTGGAGCAAGTCCTCCGATCCATTGCCGATTGAGAAGAGACTGACAAAAAACAATTCTTGCAGGAGTGGAGCACCATCAATTAGGGTAAGAATTGGTAGAGAATGGGTGGAGAACAAGAATCGGTGCAGTGGAGCAACACCTTAAATTGCAGGTAAACAATTATTCCTTGTTGGTCAGGTTTATGGTTTATGGACGCCTTGAGCCAGCGACGATTTGAGCTCTGGACGCCTTGAGCCTTTCTGTGGACACCTTGAGCCTACCCTGTGGATGGTTTAAGCCTACCTCTGTGGACGCCTTGAGCCTACCCTATGGATGCCTTGACCCCATCCCTTTTGGACGCCTTAAGCCTCCAAGTGTAAAGCTTTCAAGAGGGGCATAGTGATACCTGTTGTTTTCCCCAGTATTTTCCATGTATCCTACAAATCTGTCTTTATTCAAAGTCTCTTAGTTAAATATCAACTGAGATCTGCCAGAGTATACCCGGCTATGTAGTATGTTGCCTGTCGGAACTCTATTATTGCTCATGTTTACACCACTATATCTCTGGGAAAAAGTGATGTAGAAACGCCAAATGAAAAGTGAAATGTAGGGAAATAAACAAGCAGGCAATTCTTGTTGCAGTCACCGAAAATACAAAAATTTTAAAGACCTGAGAGAAGTAACTTAGTGTATCTTAGCCCATTGCCCATAGCCCTTAGCTGTGACTGAGTCTGTCAGTGTGATGTCCATAAAATCTTTTATTACCCACCTGATACAGAGTCTCCATACTAAGCCTATGGAGATTACAGATCGCTACTGAGGAGGATACGGAGCTCTGTACCCTCCTAGGAGGATACAGATTTTTGAGATGAAAGTAGTCCCAAACATAACTTCTTAATTACATTGAAAAGTTTTCTAACGATCATATTTATTGCTTAAATCTAAAAATAAGTGAGTAATAAATACAACATTACCATAATTTCGATCTGTGTGGCCGTATTCTCCTTGTAGTTGACGCTACGCAATACTCCGCGTCAACTACGCGGAGAATACGGCCACTCAGATCGAAATCATGGTAATATTGTGTATCTATTACCCACCTGATACAGAGTCTCCATACTAAGCCTATGGAGATAACAGATCGCTACTGAGTAGGATACAAACCTGCGTACCCTCCTAGGAGGATACGGATTTTTGAGATGAAAGTAGTCCCATTGAGATGAAAATAGTCCCAAACATAACTTCTTAACTATGTTGAAAAGTTTTCTAACAATCATATTTATTGCTTAAATCTAAAAATAAGTGAGTAATAAATACAACATTACCATGATTTCGATCTCTGTGGCCGTATTCTCCTTGTAGTTGACGCTACGCAATACTCCTCGCTATCGCTCGGAGTATTACTACGCGTCAACTACGCGGAGAATACGGCCACTCAGATCGAAATCATGGTAATATTGTGTATTTATCCTACCCCTAATAAAAAACTCCATAGACTTAACATTAGTGGACTGTATTTGGTCTACGGTGCAGGAAAATGAAATTTATTGCTCTAGAAGGATACAGTTGTCAAATGACGTCATTTAAAAATTGACCAATGGTTATCACTGATTATCAGTGAGTTTTATGTTATTTCTTAATTTGCTGAAGTAATTTAGACAGGGTAGGATAAATTATAAACCAAGATCGAGTTAGTCATGTTGTTTATCGCACTCTGGCAATGTCGCATATCACTGCACTTGGCTTCGCCTCGCGCAGTAAACGCGACATTGCCTTCGTGCAATAAACAACAACACAACTTACTCTCGTTTGGTTTCTCCTAAGTATCTAACACTGTCCAAGTAGATATCCATAATCATATACATTTACAGACACCTAATAATATATTCTACATCAAATATTAGCAATACATTTGTATTTGATAACAATAAAAACAACATATCCAGAAACGGCCATGTGGCAGTTAGTACTCGACGGCTTGGCCCTACTCGACCTAAGGCCTTGCTGTTTACATCACATAAGCAAGCTGGAATTATACTTTCTAGCGCATTCACAGGGATCTATAGAACAAAATACTTGTCGTTAGAATGCAACAACGTCCATCATTATAATTCCAGAAAATATTCATGAAAATGATGCTAAAATAGGTGGAGGCTCAAGACCTCTATAGGGTAGATCGAGTCCAGCGAGTGGGCTCAAGGAGTCCATCGAGTAAGCTCAAGGCGTCCACGTTTTTGCGCTGACAGGAGGCTCAAACGATAAAAGGCTCAAGGCATCCGATACCCAGATTTACCCTGCAATTTTGGGACAGGCGGCCATCAACCCTCTCGAGACGGGGTACATGGCCCCAGGAACAGAATCACAGGGAAAAATTCAAACATGTTTGATGCTAAATGGAGGGGCTGGTAATCGCAGGGAAAGCAACAGGAATTGCACAGTGAGTCACTCTTTAAATCAAATTGAGTGACCACCTCCTAATTACCAGTTGCTCAGATATTATCTTGAATGCCATCTGTTTACCGTTATACTAATCTCGAGTATGTCATATCATGGTTATATACATTGGACCATATATATAGGAGTATCAGACGATTTGCACCAGAAAATTCGCACTGTAAAGGGGGAGTTCCACCATCTAGACGAAAATGTTATACAACGTCCGTACAACGGTTGCTGAAACATCGCATGGAATTTTGTTTTTGTCTGTTTGCTGAAGCATCACACGATGCCATGCGATGCCCATCTGCCAGACACCTGCTCTTGGTTGCTGGGTTATTTGAGCATCAATTGGGGGTGGCTTGCACATCGCCCCATGGTTGCTCACGGTTGTTGGAGGGTTGCTGGACCATCGGCGGTGGTTTCTGCCAAAATGCTCTTCCACCCACCAGAATTTACAGGAGATGTCCCAGCCAATGCTCCAACAACCCTCCACAAGATGGAATTATAGCGCCGGCTGAATAACTGATTTATTGGCTTTGTGTCTGCTGGAATAGGGCTTCTGGCCAATGCATTTGAAGAGTATGACACCCGCCTGCGAGCTTTGCTGGGGCCTGCGGCGAGGGATTGCAGCCAACAGGGCGCAGCCGACACCGGCGATACCCAAAGCCACAAATGGACATAGAAAACTCTGACACTTTCGGTATTTTCGGCAGAATTCTAGCACCAGAGCGTGCCATACACATACATAACATCAATCTTTATCTTTATTTACCTTCATTGTTCAATTTAACGTGGAATTCTGCAGGTACTTGACACAGGGATGTCAGCAGTCCTTGAGGAAAATCCCTGAAGTAATTTGCTGGGACAAACTCCCCCCCCCCCCCCCCCCCGACTTCAATGCTTACTGGGAACTCAAAAACAATGAAAACTGTATCCCCTGGTAATTAGAACCGGGACTACAGTCTGTGATCTCCAAGCAGAGCCCTACCATCTATGTCCTATTGATTTTAAACCAAATATGTGCATGGGATATTGTAATATTGAGCTGGTTCTTGATGTTCGCTATGCATTCAAAGTGTAGTTTGTATGGTAACAGTGCAAGGGTTTCAGGGATTTCAGGGATTTTCATCCATGCATTATCAATGGGAAGCTTCTCAGGGAAAGCCCTGAAAATCATGGAAGTAATAATACCTATATAAAGAGAAATCGGGTGTATAGGGTTCCTGAAATAATATGGGGTTGACATACACAGGTTCTACGGCGACACACCGCTCCGCTTGATACACAACTTTTGTGGGTTCAGAGCGTCATAGTGTATCGCCGGTTTAGTGGAAAACTTGTGAAATGCGACTAGCGTCCACCAGACGGCACCACTGTCGGCACCCTCTGCTCTAAATGGAGCGTCGATTGAGACATCGGCTGGAGGATCTGCTGGAACTTTGGGCTATTGCCTGAAACATCTGTTCGGTGGAAGCACATGCCAGACGCTCGTACGGCAACCATATGAGCGTCCGCTGGGCGTTTTGGTGGAGCAGTGACGCATTTTGAGGCCATTTCAAGGGATGTTCCAACCGACGTCGGCTGGAACGACGCCTGGAACGTCTGTTGACGTTGAAAATGTGGTTGTTTGGTGGAATGGTGGTGCTCCACTGCCCTGATTCTTCTTCTCCCCCCATTCTCACCCATTCTTCACCTGATTTGTTCTTACTCTAATTGGTGGTGCTGCTTTATTAGCGCTTCACTCCCTCAAGAATGTTTTTTTTGTTAATTTCTCCTTCATCAGCACTGGGTCAGAGCACCTGCTCCATTGGACTCATTAACACGATCGCGGAGAACCAGCGCAGACTGTCAACCCGTCAGGTGGACATTGGCCGCAGTACACGCAATATAAAAGTCTCCCATTCAATCGATAGGGGGGCGCATCGAGCGGTGCATAGTGCATCGCTCGGGCAATATATGGGAAACTCAGGTTTTGCTAACAACAAGCTGGAGCGGCACAGTGTGCGAGTGGTGTAGTGTCCACTATGTTGGATTTTGTACGGGAGGGCGAAAAAGAGCTCGTGAATTTCCGCTGAATATTGCGGTTAATCAAATAATGCAGGTAGATAAACATAAGCGTTGATGTTATGAATGTGCATACCAAGCTCTGGTGATAAAATTCTGACAGAACCTTCAAATATTATGTTTTTGAAGGGGCACCATATCTCATTTTTCTAATTTCATCACTATTCTTCCCTCTACATTGCTAGTCGAGAACATAGGAGTTGCCTCTGAATGAGGTGATAGCGCAAACAGTTAAAGAACTAGTCAAGAACCAGTCAAAACTCAATGGAGATCTTCTGTGGTCGGGTGCCGATGATTGTGGCCCTAGCTCCACTACTGGCAATTGAGCACTGGTCAGCTCGCGACCAAATGATTGGAGCACTGCCTTCAACAAGGCAATTCACACTAAGGCTTCATGCCGCAAAAAAATATGAATCTCATGTCATAACCTTGTGAAAAATAAATGTAGATAAAGTCTGTCTCTTTATATGTTGGTAATCTAAAAAGAAAATTCATATTGTACATAGCTGAAAATAGTTTGTTCATAGGAATACTGGACGCTACGCTCGGTAGCCAGCACACTTTGGATGCTACGCTTCGTAAATTGGGTGCTTTACTTGGTTTTCAGGAGGTGACATTCTCGCACTCACGGCGAACCATGTAACAAACTATGACAAATAATCTTATGTTGCCTATCGTGAATCAACTGTTTTTCACACAGGTTTAGTTGTCTACTGATGTTTATTTGAAGTTCCTACGTCAATTATTGACATCCGTCCATCCGTCATCCGCTGAAAACCGAGGTGTGCTGGCTACAAAGCGTAGCGTCCAGATACCATTCATAGTTCAATAAACAATACTCGATAGTTACAATAACTTGGTTCAATCAACTTATGGGGACGTTGGAAAGGTTTCCTGGCATAGTTACCATGGTTCCTTTAATACTGCTATTAGAATTAGTAGTAGTACTTGGTATGAATACACCTCTAGATCGTCTAGAGCTCCCAGTCTAGATATAGTATAGCCGGACGAGTCCGACCCTATACACTAGTAAATACGGGAACGTACTGTTTCGGTCGACCACGACTAGATATAGTATTGCTGTAGTGTAGTGAAAAAATGAAAGCACTATTAGTGGCATTACAATCAAATAGTTGTACTAGATCTAGAGATCTATATCTGGTCTAGGAGTGTACACATGTGTATTGCCATTCTTGCATTCATCGACACAAACCCCTTAATTACAACATTACTTCTGGTGGAAAGTTTTATTTTGGTGGGGTGCATCAATACACGTCAATGTACTATGAGTATTGCAGTATCTGACTATGTTTAGATGAACCATGGATGGGATTTGAACTCAGCCTCAGACCAAAACCAAACCTTCGCCAGATCCCTGCCTCCAGGGGAAATAGACAGCCTTCTATTGATGTAGAATTCTATATTTGAGCAAACCTGAAAGTATTTAAACATATATTTACCTTCCCCTACCAACAATATCCGTACGTCCTTCCTCATATTTAATATGATGCGTTTTCAATCCACTAAGCCAAAATCGGATGAATTTTGTTGCTGTCTCAAGTCAAGGGCAAGGATGCCACACACCCAGTGAAGACCGGTGTTTGACAGGTCTCCCATGCGGTCAAAGAAGAAGACAGTCTCTTGGGTTTTGATTCTCCTTTTGCTGTAGATTAAGTAACGTTACCTCTGACGTATTGTTGGGAGTTTATAATCCAAAATCACAAGGCATATTATTGGAATACACGGAAATTATCACATCTTGAACAGAGGAAGTGGTTCCGTTCCTTCTCTAAGCCACCGCGCAGTCGCATTACAAATCAACCAATCAAATTTCTGAACAACCTCGAAAACACATATGCATCTCGATTACTTTTGTTAGTAAGATAGGATGTTAATAAGTACTTTATTACATACCATTCAATATTAAATTGAGTTATTATTTGAATTTTATATCAGTTTCAGACTGATAAATTTATGATATTTTGCGAGGTGAATACTGGTTCTCCGATCATCCGCTAGGCGTCTCGCGGAACTTTACGCTGGTCCCAGCGTTATTCGCTAGATGGCGCGGCGAAATTAGACGCTGCATATAGTAGAGATATGTCCAGAATTCATATCAGCCTATTATATGATTATGCCCTACTTGTATTCTACAGATTAGACATAAACTTTTGAAGTAGACTCTTATCCACCAGAGTAATCCCATCTTGGCGGTTAGCCTGCCTAGTACGCGGTCTGGCTAGTACGAGGTCCCTAGCGGATAACTGGGGAACCAGCTAGCCTGGTACTTTGCCTGGTTGTCATTCAAGAGCAATAGGGATATCTCTGCACGGAGACCAGACTATAGACCCTCTGGGAGGTCGTGACTGAAAAACAGTCTAGGGCAACCGGTTGCTGGCGTCGGCTGCATCTTGGCTGAAGAGAGGCGTGGACATCGTGTGAACTTGACAGCTACTTTTGGCTTCATCGAATTTCGAACAAATAAGGATGGCATTTGCAACAAAATTACTCTCTCGAACGCTGTCTACGTCAGCATCACGTCTCGCTATAAAGAATGTCACCATCATTGGAGGCGGATTGATGGGTTCTGGCATTGCACAGGTTTGTTAGGGCCTTTCCTACTGTTTTAAATTGAATAGTTTATTTAAATATGAATCTTACTTCTGCCTAACAAAACTGGTATTAAATAGCTTTAGGGGATATACTTTCTCGGTTACTGGAGAACTCGACCCGAAACGAACTCGACCCGTGATTGACCGGAGAACTCGACCCGTTTTGGAGAACTCGACCCGCGAACTCGACCCGCAAATCTGAAAAGAGAACTCGACCCCTTGGACAACTCGACCCGTGATTTAGAGCCAGTTTTAAATGGAAGGGCCAGTTCCTAGGGACAGTGACTCTGTTAGAGTTAGGGTTTAATAATATTAGGGTTAAGGATGGGGATAGGGTTAGGGATAGGTTAGGGATAGGATAGGGTTAGGGATAAGGATAGAGATAGGGTTAGTGTATGGGTTAGGGTTAAGAGAAAAGTCAGTGCAAAACCTCACCTTGTGATATTTTTCAGGTACAAATCTTAAGGTGTGCATGGTTTTTCTTTAAATATTGTATCATCCACTTTTCACTGAAATTTTCCAATGAAGCATGTTTCATTTATTTCCTTGAGATTTGTCAGTGCCGAATGGACACTCAAAACTCTTATCGCTCGCAATTTTGGCATAATTTGAAGCCAAGGTAATACAAATAGTAATAATACTTCCAAAGTATTCTAGTTCATATATATCCATATTTGCATCTATAAGATACTTGAGTTCAGTGCCGGAAAAACGAGTCGAGTTCGTTGCGGGTCGAGTTCCGTTTACGGGTCGCATTTTTTACGGGTCGAGTTTTTTACGGGTCGAGTTCGTTGCGGGTCGAGTTCTCCAGTATTCTATTTTCTCCAGGGGCGGGATTTATCGCCATGTCATGATTATAATTTAATATAAGAAAATCATGTACCTGGGTACTACTAGACTGGTAGAGTCTAGATCTAGATCTATCTATTCTATAGTATACCGTATACGGTATAGTACTATAAGTATACCGTACTTGTATTTATAAGTTGTAATTCGGTTTATAGTGAAATATTGACTGGTTTCCTCTTTAACCCTTTCCCCACAGCACCCTGTTCCCTTGCTCAGAATGACACGGCAAGCATTCCCTACCCAAACGACCCTGCTATGACAGGCACCTTTTTGGGGAAATATCAATGTCATGTGATGTGTCATGTTATCTAAGTAATTTGCCTTGGTGACTGATCATATTTTGTTATACCAAATCAAAGGTCAATATGGTCTTATGCATTGTCAATTTTTTAATTTTAAATCAAACAATTATCTTTTTATCTATTGAATTTTGTATATAAGTATTAGTGATGCCTCTAGGATCGCAAGGGAGCATCAATTTTGTGTGTAGACACCCCCCCCCCCCCCCCTTGCGACTGGGGCACTTGCGTTTTTAGGTACATAGGTACGCCCAGTCTCAGACTGGGCGTACCAAATATCAAACATGTTTGATATTTAAAAACGCTTGCGATCCGGGGTACATGCGGTACCTCCAGTCTGAGACTGGAGGGAAAACCTGCCGTCTCCACTATGCGTTTTTGCCCTTGCAATCTGGGAGGTACCTCCAGTCTCAGACTGGGCGTACCTATGTACCTAAAAACGCACAGTGGAGACGGGGCTTAAGGTGCCTGGAGGCATCTTCCTGCCATAGCCAGGGGAATGCCTGGAGGCATCTTCCTGCTCTGAGGAGTTGACACTGTCCGTCACCCGCTGAAAACCGAGGCATGCTGGCTATGAAGCGGGGCCTCCAGATACCGTCCACACATAGTCATAGGGAGTGTGTATTAAACTCATATCAGCAGGCTGCCTATCCTGAAATCGATAATAAATAGAAGAAAAAAAAATATATATACAGGTTTCAGGTGAAAAGCGGTAATTATCATATGCTCCTCAGAATTGACAATGCAATATCGTCGAACTTACTTGGATAATACTACGCGTCACCTCGGAGCATATGGCATACTTTCTATTTCTCTTTACAATACTAGCTAATTGGTGAAGCGGACTAGATCTAAATATATACCCCTGACCTACTACTAAATCGACTGTATACAGCAGTTCTGAGGTGTTTGGTAATTTAAAATACACAAACATTTATTTTGTGCATAATAATATATTTATAAAATTCATCATTGTTGTCGATCTGGTCACCATTTTACCTTGACCTAGCCATACTACGACACTAACGCCGGCTATATAGCGTTATCCGCTATATAAACGTACATGTACATGTATTTTCAGTCGTGGACCTAATGTTGTTGCCATGTTGGTGTGTTTTTTTAGGAGTGGTTTGGGGTGACTGTTGAATCTCATCTGATTCGAGATATAACACGTTATCACTCTCATACTCTGTACTATCACAGCGGTCACTAAGATAATGCATGAGGATTTTAGACTTTGCACGGGACATACTTTGGGTAGATTAACTCATACCATTCTTATCGGTGACCTTTAAAAGAGATATGGTAAAAAAGAAGATATATATAGTCCCTAACCCTTCTGTAATGCCTCAGAAGCTGATCTCACGTAGCATGGCCCCATCCATTATCATATTGACATTTGAAAATAAAATATGAAAAACTTTGAACCAGTTATTGGAAATCACACACAGAGGCAATAATACCCTCAGTATTATTAGCAGGTGGACGGTTGGTCTTTAGGTTATGGCTATAGCCTACTTTTGTACACATGCTTGTAGAGTCACTAGATGACCTGACCACATTTTTGCTTTTTATAGCTCACTAAGTAGAGATAGGAATATGGTGTCTGTTTTGGACAGAAGGTTTAATGGCCATACAATATCTGGCAGTTTTAGTATTTAATATTTTGACATGGATTTTCAGAAAAAAGAGATCTCAGTTGGGGGGGGGGGGACTTTATGAATCACAGGTCCATTTTTAAGAACTCCTTTATGGACAAATTTCTACCTGTAAAACTGGTTCAATCATAATATAATATGCTTCTTTTAAAAGACAATAAAAAACAGTAGGTGCTAGGAAGTGGAATTTTCTAGGTAGATTCTATATTTGCTGAGATATTCAAGTATTTGTTAAAAGCCGGGGGATTTTGGGTGAAATTACCATATTCAAACAGATGTTTACTCAATATTGATTTATAGTGAGAATTAGTGTAACATTTACTATCACCATAAGTGGCACTGAAAGTTGCTTGCACCCTAGGAAGTGTCATTATTTTGGTAAAATACATATTTGATGTGCTATTCTTGTATTTTTTCTAAATCTCATAATGTGAGGGGGGGGGGGGGAGGCAGCAGGTGTATGAGTGGATGGTTTATTCAGGATATTTACACACAAATAGGAGTCAAAATGGTTCATAACTTTGCTCTAGGAATCAGTCAAGACCCAGTCAAATGATATTGGTTTGTAAAATTATTTGCAATATCATTTACCACCAGATATTGGCTTGACCTACTTTATTGGTGTACATAGAAACAAAGTTTTGTCCCCCACATGGGTAGGGAGCATGCAGACAGGTCTGTGTGCACTCATCCATGAAGCTATCACCATGAAGCTATCTGAAAACGTTTCCTATGTACTCAGAGAATTGCTAAATGGCAATTGAAATCGCCCTGAGGTATATATGTGTGCATTGAGCCATGACCTGCTGAGTTCACAGAGGAGTCGGGCTTTAAATATCCAATCAATGCAGGCCCTTCCCTATTCATGGATGCCCTCCCTCCCTCCCTCCCTCCCTCCCTCCCTCCCTCCCTCCCTCCCTCCCTCCCTCCATTCAACAATTTTAAACATGTGTTAATCTACTTGTAGTTTTAAATGCGTCCACCTGCTTATTTGGCCTTTTAAAGGCCAATGATTCTGTTTGACTATGCACACGTAGCTCTTGTTATCATGTATGTGATCATAGAATAGGTAATTGATCTTAGAATAGATAAAGATTATTCCACGCAATTGATTTTTGATTTGGCAATTGATAATTTAGAATACTTTCTGTGTTTGTTATATTTTTACTTGCTGGAATGAACTTGAGATGTAAAAAATGTCCGCAACGGAAAGCTGTTAGTGCAATAGCCATCTATTGAGAAATAGAGAGACTAAAGTGCTGATTCCACCAACACACAGAATATAGCGACATTAGTCACGATTTGGGTATCTTGCTAAATCCTGCTAGGTTTCTGAATAATCGTGTGCATATTTGCCGCGATGCATTTTGAGGTATTGAGGTGGTGGAGCACTTAGAAGGAAATTCGTGAGATCAAAATAACTTGGTCCATACTCCACCGAGTTTGATCACAGAGTAATTCATGAAGCAAAGCTGAGTCAATTACTCTCCGGTCAAATGAGGTGGAGTACAGTCCAAGTTATTTTCATCGAGTGGGTTTCTGGTTTTATCTCACCCTGTAAAACATTAATAAATAATAAAATGAATCACCCAATTAGCCATTGAGTATCGGGTATACCTGTACTACCTTCACGACTGTGGAGTATGAGTTCCTAACGTTAAGCCTATGGTGAAACATACCACGGTGAGATAATAAAATATACACACGATTTTGTGAAAAAGTACTAACACCACAAGGACTATAGTACTTAGATATTGTGATTTTCTCAAGGTTCACCCGTTGTGTCCCATTAATAGGTTGTGTTTCTGATTTAACTTATCACTGACCTAATGACCGAGTTACTATCACCTACTATATTTAAAAAGAGATAATATTGCTTATCAGGACATCACATAAAGCATAGCTGAATATCGCGTCCTTGACATTTTGAGGCCAATGCTTGTAAAAAAATCTATCAGTAAGGTTAGGAAGGTTTTTCGGTGTATAATTCTGAGACATGTATATGATAACACCTAGTCACAGAAATATAATATGTAATCGCCTAGACATATATAACACATGTTATGTATGGCTATGGTATTCGTCATACACGAGTGACTCCTTGATGACATTAATTACATCTAAAATTATAATCATGCTTTCCCTTAAGTCCCATTAAGAAATCTAAAATGGTGGTTTGAAGTATTCACAAATCAAAATGAGTTTGGTAGGTCATGTACACATGTGTAATCTTAGAGCAGGATATTTTTAAAGACTCGTATATTTTAGCATTTCAAACACGAGTGTTACCCGTGTTAGAATTCTATTCGTTTGAAACTGATTATTTCTTTAGGTTCTTCTCCCGAAATAGCTCATGGTCTTTATTCGAAAGTTCACATGTGTCAAATGCTCAAACTATTGTCCGGGAGCAGTCTATGGTATGTCAGTGATCAGATTACAGGAGAGTCGTTTACAGAACCAAAACAATAGAATGCCAAAAAGACGGATTTAACGAACGTAATGGTCATCTGTAGGCTTTATTATCTGACCGTATTGTATGTTTCTACTGAATTAATGAAAAGCAACCATGCGATTTGTATGTTGATGCACAGAGGATTCAAGTATTTTGATGAATTACGGTTGTCCGACATTTCAAGCTTCATATTTTCAATTATCGAAGTTTCGGAATATATACAAGTCTTGCCAAACCCCAATCGCACCCTGACGGCACAAGGCCGCAGACTATCCACCGTATTTTGTAGACTAATCAATTTCTGGGAAAAGGTTGAGTCTCCTTACTTGATCAATGTATGCGTATACATACAACAGCCATAAACATGAATCCCTCTAGATTTTATTTTCTATTTCTTTTTTTCTTACTATTATGTGCATCCCAAGATAGAACTACTTTTAATGCATTATATTTCGGAACTGAATTATTGATATATGTTTAGTTGTATTGATGTTCGCGCTATTCTCTGATGTATTGCAGGTAGCAGCTCAAACCGGCCACAATGTGAACATAGTAGAAGTGTCAGATGACTTGTTAAAGAACGCAGAATCAATCATTCAAAAATCACTAGGTCGTGTTGTCAAGAAAAGGTATGCAGAAAACCCAGAGGTAATGATAGCTGCCATCTAACATATTTAGATCAAAACCTTTTTTTTTATTATTGTCAACATCAAACAAATACTTTGTGTTGGCACAATAGTCAACGTTATGTAAGTAGAATATATTTTTATATGCATACATGTTTCAATATGATATAGACCGCAATGAATATAATACAATCAGATTACCAGTATAAACCAATAATAACACCGATAATGATTCGACTACGCGGTATTCTAATTCATTTTTATATCTTTGTAAAATTTCTTTATTGAGACAATCACGGTTACATTCTTATCCACTTACTAGTATCTTTCATTTCTCAATAAAAAAAAGCAAAGTAAGTCTAATTGAACAAATTGGACGTTAAACTACCCAAACAAACACCCAAAATTTCAATAAAGGGGCTTGGGCGTCAGCCTATGCATAATGCTGGTTTTTATGGCCTAGTCTTGACCTGTGGCCGTCAGTTAGTTTTGTATCTCATTTGGAAATTTGTCTCCTTATATTATAGCTTTATACAACGTTTGTAAAGAACATACAATTTTCTTATTGTCAGCGCTTGTCAAGTAATAAAATAAGCAATACGATGTGTCAGTTTAAAGCATCCAAACCTTTTCTTTCGTGATGGTTTTGGTTAGCGATTTAAAAGATGTAAAGTTTTCGTTGTTTCTAACAATTTGATTAGTCCAAAGTAAAAGTATTGCTGTCAACATCACAGTGTGTATAATCACGGATTTGGATAATATAGAGGTCCTTGCTATAATCGAGTGATATTGTCTTATATCTTACATTTTAGGATGGACAGAAGTTCATCTCTGACATCATGGGACGCATTCAGCTGCTGAAGGACAGTGGCGCAGCGGTTTCAGACGCAGACCTCGTAGTCGAAGCTATTGTTGAGAACATAGATGTCAAGAGGAAGGTCTTCTCTGCCCTGGACGCAGCCGCACCCGAGTATGTTTATTTGGTTTAAAAAAAAAAGAATCTTTCCCGTGATTTTCTTCTCTTGTTGAATTCTGAAGAAAATAATAATGATATATAACTACATACAGTATATATGGGAATTTTCAAGAGTTTTTAACATATGTTATATATAACATATGAACAATGAGATATGACAGAAGGATGTAAGTATTGCGATAAACTACATATGTCGGAATTTTCAAGATTTTTTATCATTGTGATAACAGTTCCGCAATATCTATCAATTGGCATCGCTAGGCCATACCCGATCGAATTTCTATGGCACCAGGCCATCGGCAGGTCTCCGAAATGTGCCTCGCCCTTCTAATTTAACAAATTGGACGTTAAACTACCCAAACAAAAAAGTTATCCTTTAAACTCTCCGTTGTAAGAGACATTAATTCAAAGACACCAAACTGATTAATTAGGAAAAGGGAATAAACAAGTATTTAGGTAACAAAGAAACACCTGCATTGAATAACCTTGGTGTGAATATTTTGTGTCACATCATTGGACAGAGGAGATATACTTTCCATAATCCTGACCTCGGATGATCGCTGACGGATATGGTGTGGTCAAAGGATATCCAGAGCATGAATCGAGGTTTTTTTTTCCACCCAAGATAACAAGCACAAGCAAGCGGGATAGTCAGTGAAGATAATAAAAGGGCTTAACTTTTAGGTCATATAGCGGCCAGTCTTAAAATGTAGCTATAAATGATTACAAAACCAATAACATGCATATGTATGGATTTATATTGAGATGCCATGGGGAGCCAAAGTGAACCCGCTAAAATGGCAGATACCCGTGTTCAAATCACCGTTTCTGGAGGCCAGTAAGAACGAGGCTTAGTGCTAAACCTATGGGGGTTTGAGACTAGAATTTTGTTTTTGGTCTCGTTTGTTACTTTTGAAGTGTAGTTTACTACTATCGTCTCTGAATAACTCTTTCCCGAAGCTACAATGACAGTTGATAGGTTTATCAAAAATATGGATGTAAAAGATTGGAGATTGACACATATAATCTCGAACCTACATAGTCAAAGTACTTAGCGCCTACATCCGGAAAGGGTGTTTTGTGAATGGGTATCTGTGGTTTCAGCGGGTTCGCTTTGGCTCCCTATAGAATGACATTAGAATGATTTTATTTTAAAACCATCAATCTGCACTAACGGTCCAACCAATAATCTATAGCAATGAGTGTAACCATGTAAACGTTTGTAGACCGCTGTGGGTATGATATAACATACTGGATATCAAGTGATAAAGCACATTCTGGTGAAGGAGACAAATAGTCAGAAACATGTCGGTATTTGCCTATTATGAACTCGGCCCGGCATCGGGTTATTTGTAATATTTTATTTCATCTCATCCTATAAATACCTAAACGATAAGTAGTAATGTGAGGAAACGTCCTTACTGTGGACAAAACTCTCATTGTTCGAGGTCATTCTTGGTATTCATACGGATGCCAGTTGGGGGTAAAAAAAAGTGGAATTTTTTGTAACGACAATACAGGGTCTACAAGTCATTTATATATGCTCCAAAATCCCTGAAATGTATTATACACAAGTAGCAATATCTTGGCTGGACAGATAATATATAAGCTTTAGACAAAATTCCTTACTGTTCTTTACTACAGATTAGCCTTGGAAAAGGCTTGGAAGGTAGGGGGCGGGGGGTGTCTAACCCCCTCCCCCTCCCCAACCAAAAAAGACTTGATTACCTATCAGCATGTTAAGCCACTTATCATATTGTATACAATAGTGAAGAGCTGCTATAATGAAAAAAAAACCCAGAAGTTTCAGACGTCTCTAGCACATGGGCTTGAATAAGCCAGTGTACAAATGAGTGGTAATGGGGATAAAAACTTTGTTGAGTAGATATGTCACAAGCTGAGTTATAAATACACTTATGATATTAGATAGTATTCACATTGGGAGCAGACTTTTGGTCAGTAAATGTGACATTAATCACCAAATTGAGGATTCATGGAGTTGTCTGCTTAAAGGCCTTTCTCCACTGTGCAATTTGGAGGGCTTGCGATCCTGTACCTCTGGAGGTACAGGATCGCAAGCGCGACGTTCCATATAGCTTGCGATCCTAGGTACCGCATGTACCTCGGATCGGAAGGTAAAATCGATTCTGTGTGGAGACTGCCCCACTTGCGGCTGGAGCGCTTTCGATCCTAGGTACATAGTCTCAGACTGGGCATACCAAATATCAAACATGTTTGATATTTAAAAGTGCTTGCGATCCGGGGTACATGCGGTACCTCGAGTCTGAGACTGGACCTACCGGTACGCCCAGTCTCAGACTGGAGGGAAACTTGCTGTCTCCACTGTGCGTTTTGCCACCTTGCCATCCTGAAGATATGCCCAGTCTCAGACTGGGCATACCTATGTACTTTTGATCGCACAGTGGAGACAGGGTTTAAACAAAATGGCCGCTTACACTTACAAGCACCATGTGGCTGGTACCCTTGTTTCCAAGTATGGTATATGTATATGAGAAGCGGCATAAGTTCGCTCTGAAATTGTAGTATCTTTCAATGTGGAACTTGCTAGTCCCTACCCGACCTTTAAGTAGATTGGTTGGGGGATTTTGACCAATCAGAGGCTAGGAGCCCTGTTGCTGCCTATGAGCCATATTTCTGTGGAAATTTCTGCCTCAATGACACTGACTTATTGTGGAAATCAGGCCCCAAAATGTGGCCGAGGGGCTGTGGGTAGATGTAAGGTTTGTCATCTTGACATATGGTGGACTTGTGATTTGTTTATGACTTCGATAACTTGACAGATTTAATGTTTAATGTAAACTACTCTACCACTTGCATAAATGAAACTCAAATAATAGAATTTGATAATCTGAAAACGAATTTCTTTTCAGGTAAAGAAAAAGTGAATTTCCACTGAAAAGTGGAAAACTGGCATCCCGAGTATATGTTCTTTTCTTTTAATCATTCCAGGAAAACCATCTTCGCCAGTAACACCTCCTCCTTATCCATTGGTGAAATAGCCGAAGCCACCCAACGCAAAGATCGCTTTGGTGGTCTACATTTCTTCAATCCAGTTCCTATGATGAAGCTTGTTGAGGTACATCAGTAAGATGCATGAAAACAGTCTCCTCGTTATATCCATTCGAAAATGTTGTTATTGCCTTTATCCTACCCCTAATATAAAATCCCATAGGCTTAACATTGAGTTTTTGTATGCCACGCTGCCTGACATACAGAGTTTTATATGCCACTAGTGGCATACAGAATTTTCATCACATAAAATTCGAAAATTGAGGAGACGGGGTAGGATAAAATCAAAACCTGATTCGTTTTAATCATGGCCACCGCATTCCACTCCTGGAGTTTTGGCTCCGGACTTCACTCGGCTTCGCCTCGTGAAATCACTATGCCAAACTCCAGTCGTGGCATACGGCGGCCAAGATTAAAACTCATCCAGTTTTACGATAATGTCTCATACCATTCATATCTGAATTGCAGTTACCCTTTCCTACTAGGAGTAGTATGTTCTGGTTTTAGTATAGCCCGTTCTAGCATGATATAACAGACTTGTAAAACAGTACATGTATTAGAGATACTAGATTACCAATTTCACTTGTACTAGATTTTCATTATATTAGAGATAAAGAGTGGAGATAGACAGGATTCGAAAACTTTTAAGCTTCTTTTTTAGACCTGTCATCTGTTTCTACACTTTTTTGTCATCTGTTTCTCGAATTCTGTGGATTTAGTAGGTCAAGCTTGTATTACTATGACAGCTGTGTCGTAGACAGGCTCGTAGTGTATGGCTATCTATTGATGAATTTTTTTCATCTATTCTGTAGGTTGTTCGGACACCTGAAACATCTGATGCTACAAACGAAGCGCTCACAGTGTTTAGTAAAAATGTGGGCAAGACTTCCGTCCAGGCCAAGGTTTGCCCCCAATTTTTATCTGATATCTCTAGTCTTTCAGAGAAAACTATCATTTATTTGTGGTTCAGACTAGTTTGATATTTTTTATTCTATTCTTAATTCCACTATTGACAGTCATTATCATATATGTCAATTGTATTAGTCCAAATAGATGAATATTTGCTGCCAGGATTCTAGTTGTTATGAACTATTATAGAGTCAAAACAACTGCTAGATGATTTATTATGGTTTCAAAATAAAATGGAAATTCTTCAGGGAAACTGAATTTGTGAGTTCACTTTAACTTTTTTCCATGGTTTCAGGACACACCCGGCTTCGTCGTGAACCGTCTGCTAGTACCGTATCTTATAGAAGCCATAAAGATGGTGGAGAGAGGTGAGTCACCAGGATATTATAACAAGATATGATCATATTTAATCTCAAACTATACAAATCTAAAAATAAAACACCATTCTATAAAACTCTACTTATATGAGCCAGCGTACCTCTGTTTGTGTCCCTGTAATATTCATCGGGATATATGATAATTATAAAATTACCAGAGGTACTCAACCTTGATAATGTTAGGGGAATTGAAGTTCTAATGAGCTTTTGGAAGAAATAAGTGTGTGCCAAACAGTGCCATGTCTCTTAGTTTATCCGCAGTTATAACTTACTTCTTTTGTCCCCATGTGTGATTACAAGATCTCTCAGGAAAGAAACCACGTAAAATATGCACATGATGTTTCAGTTGATGGCAATATTGGTTTTTATAGTATATATTTTAGGAAATACTCATTGAAATAAGAAAATTGTAGGGACAGTTGGATTGGTTAGGGATTTTACTCCTGTGACATAATTCATTCCTGTCTATAGTGAATGAAAATTACACTTCCAGTAGGAATCTAAAACAGGAAAAATTGTTTCTACACTATATGTTTTATCTGGTATCACAGAATTTCACCAGAGATAAATGAGCGTTAATTCTATATTAACTCCTCGTAAATCAATTAATTGATTATTTGTCCAATAACATGTTCTCGTTTCCAGCTTCTGTATAAAAAAAATTCTCAGGTGAATGGCACCTTGGCACGGTGTTGGTGCCGCACCTGTCCGGTTGGCGCCACCTGACCAACTTGGTACTTAGGTATTCCACAGGTGACGCTAGTATATTTTTATAGACACATACATCTGTGTGTTGTATCTGATCCATATATATATATATATATATATATACATGTGTTTTCTTAATAGGGATCGGTCATTAGAAGGGTAGGATAATGGACATATTTGATATGTACTACCAACATAGCCATACTGCTACCTTATATCAACATCTATTACAAAGTTGGCAGGTTTGATGGGATAATGTTCACTGTTGGTAACTTACATGGAATCTAAAATGTATGTATATAGCAGGAGGGACGATACATAGTAATGAATGTTGATGTTAGCCCATTGTTCTGATTCAGGTGTGAAGATGATATTGTCATGATAGGGTTGGCAAACTGTTTGAAGAATACTTCATACTCTTCACCCAACGCTCTTGCGAGTGCGATAACAAATACCCACCGGCGTAGGGCATGTTCTCTTTTGTTATACATTTTAATAACATTATTTACTTGAATTCGGGGGGGGGGGTGGGTTGTAAAGTCTGAAACCAATTTGATTGGTTTAGGTTGACTAATATGCCATTTGTTTGATCGCTACGTGATTTCACAAGGTGAAATTACTACGCTATCAAGCTCATGGGATGTTAGCCCGAACTACTCTCATTAGTTTTTCCTATAGTTCACATATGGTGAATTGGATTCAAAATCATGATAGGAGCTACTGATATTAAACCAAGACGAGACGATGAGGCTTTTGACAGGTGGGTTGGTGATTGGATCAACCATGCCATCTGCTAACACTACTCGTTTCTAAGTATGAAGATATTTAAAGCTCATGTCACTGTTAGAATCGAAACAGTCCAAAGTATCAGACACAATACTAAGAATTAACTGTTGTGCCCTCGAGCTTATTCGATTAAAATGTTGATTTATACTTATTCTTTAGTCAGGTTAGAGTATGCCCTTTTATCTCTCTAGTAGCCTGACCGTCAAACGTCAAGGAATATATGTAGCAGGAGAAATAATTACCATTGATTCTCTCATGTAGTTAAACATGATTTAGGTTTATAATTTTGCATACTATAACCAGGGGATGTCACAAAAGAGGATCTTGACACTGGCATGATGTTGGGATCAGGGGTTCCGATGGGTCCAATACGCTTAAATGATTACGTTGGACTTGACATCATGAATTCTATCTATCAGGGTATTTTGTCACTGCCAGTCTTACATTTGCTTTTACCAGCCTTAAGACCCCTTGCTTCCATGCTCGTCTTAAGGTAGAAGACGTATTTGATATACACGTTGGCTTCATTGAAGAACCCTGAGAATCGGGGCACTTGTTAAGGGAACCTCCTGCAATTCAGAATAATTAACATGGAATGGAATCCCGTTTTTCTTATTTCAGACATGGGATTTCCCTGTATTTCTTTTTGAATTCCAGACCTTTTGACATCTCACGGGAGTTTTTAGGGGGGGGGGGGATGTCAATGTAAATTCAAGGAAAAAATGAGGTGGCAAAATTTAAAAAAAAAAAGAGGCAATTTTAGCTCACAGCTAAGGCCAGATACTCTTTTAGAATAGCTGAAATACAGGTCCCCAAAACCCGACAGCCTTTTTCCGGATATGAAAAAAAATGTTTCTCAGGTTTTCAATTTGCATGCTATAACCAGGGGATGCCACAAAAGAGGATATCGATGCTGGCATGCAGCTGGGATCAGGGGTCCCGATGGGCCCAATACGCTTAAATGATTACGTTGGACTTGACACCATGAATTCTATCTATCAGGGTATATTGTCACTGCCAGTCTTTTATTCAATTTTATCACTCCGAATAAGCGATTTATATCGTATAGTGACACTACCCAAAGTTAATATTTCTATTTCAGACACCCTATGTTTTAAGTGTTCATGTACATTTACCCCATAAAGAAATTCCCTTCCTCTTGTGATAAGTGCTTGTATCCTCCCAGGTGATGCCTCTGCAGAGGATGTAGACTTAGCGATGAAGTTGGGTTCTGGTGTTCCCATGGGCCCACTAGCACTAGCCGATTATGTTGGTCTCGACACATGTCAATTTATCGTAAACGGTAGGCTTAAGCCCCTTTGTCAGCATGCTTAACCCAATGAAAATACTTATCTGGTAGAAACTTGCTTGTTCTTGCAATCGTTTGTATTGTATTTCTTCTATTCTACTAATGTTTCTTTCTAAAACCACATAGTGCTTATTTTTCAGAGGAAACTTATTTATCCTACCTCAATCTGCAAAGCTGAATGTCCTCTGTTATTGCATTTCATACTCCTTTTTGTGACGGGTTCTGGTAGAAAAACAAAAATTCGAAACTAACAGCACCTAAGGTTCACCCCTAATTAGAGTAACTTCAGCAATGAATAAATTTTCGTCGGATTATCTGATTTATCATAATATAAAGAGAAAATCTATTATTCGTTCAGAATTTTAAATTATATATAACAATGTTGGAATTTTCAAAGCTCAGCCTGCACATTTCCCCTCAACCTGCTTTTTGATATCTAGATATTTTAAGGACTCACCTACGAAAAACAGTGTAATATTTGACATTTCCTTTTATGTATATTTGCAGTTCAATTTACAATTCTAAAGATCAAATAGATAAAACTATTGTTAACAAACGGACACTAGAGTGAAATAGTTCAGAATGCACATTGTATCAATTATCAACTCTATTAGTATAATGATATACACGTTATATAATCATAGAATGACAAATATTTATCAAATATTCTTGGATATATTCTGCTGCAGCCCAATGTTTTAATCTTACAATGACTGAAATAGTCCTATCTTATCATATAGGCTGGCACGCCAAGTACCCCGACATGCAGCTTTTTGAGCCGAGTCCGCTGCTTGAGAAAATGGTCAGTGAGGGAAAATTAGGCATGAAGAGTGGTGAAGGCTTCTACAACTACAAGAAGAAATAGAACCCTAATGTGTATAAAGACAGGTATGCTTTTCTTGAGTGAAGTCTTCCTAACATGAAAAAACAGGAAGTTAAAAAAGAGGGGCTACCGGTAAAAGATATTATATTCATTCTGTATACAGTTTCGAACAACACTTACAGATACGGTTTCGATAACTTGTGACCTCCTTATAAAATCTACCCGTTTTCTGTCTTTAGTATGTGAGAAAAGATCAGGGTAATTATCGTTCATATTTTACATATCCACGCATATTAACTTTTTACTGAAGTGAAAAATGCTTACTAGATTACATCGTAAAAAGGTTCTATTTTGTATTTCAGAACTTGAAATGAGTTTCCAGAAGAAAGAGCAGTATCAATCAATCCGTATTGGATGACAAAATGTTATCACAATTACCAAACAATTCCATATAGTTCATTAATGTGATATATTTTTTCTATAGATTCTCAAATAAAAAGAAATCGTTTTCTAAATTGTTTTGGTGTTCTTTATTTTGTTCATGATTTGTCTAAAGAAAAAACAACATAATTACGTGAGGTACATAAGTACTGCAGGGTTTTTTTGTTATCTAAAATAAATAATTATCTGAGTTTTTTTATATAAAATCTAAATACTCCAATATATATCTCCGCATGGAAGTTTGGGGAAGGAGGGTGAGCCAGTGACCCTTTATGCACTCTTGTTGTGCCTAGGCTTGTAAGAACAATTCCCCTGGTACTTTGGTAAGTACCTCTTGTTATTAGTGGATGAACGGTTGGTCTTGTAGGTTTTGACTAATTCACCTGCTTGTAGTCACTAGGTGACCTGACCACAATTCTAAGTACAGATAGGATGGATCTTTAAAAAGAAATACAGTTGGGGTTGGGGGGGGGGGGGATTTCTTGAGTCAAAGGTCCATTCTTAAGAACTCGTTTATGGACATATTTCTACCCCTGAAACTGGTTTAATCATACTATGTTCCAAGGTCATAGTTATGAATCATTCTAACTACTTTTTGTGTGTAAATATGCTGTATAGGGGCCATCCCACCTGCTTGAAGGAACTTCTGCGGGTGGCAGTGTACTTGATAGGGGCCAAGTACCGGAAAACCGACATTTTTTACCAGCGAGGGAAGGGGGGCCAGTACTACCCTAGGGGGCGTGGCCCAGTGCGCTGGGGAAACCGACGCTCACACAACCAACTACCTAGAACATCAAGCCTGACATATGTGAACTCCGACCGACCTGATACTGAAAACGATTACATTGTGTTCCTTGTGTTGAAATTAAGTGAGTGAAAAATGAAAAGGTTTATAGAAGCAATACCACCTTTGAAAGTGAAAATGTAAAAAAATGAAACCTGTGCAGTTGTCAAGTAACCTGTGTCTTAATCTGTTTCCTTACACTAGGTGTGTGGTCAGAAGATCGTCAACCTCTCGGATCATGAACTAGATGAAAATGAAAAATAAATTCTTAGGAAAAGGTTTAAAATTCTGTCCAACAAAACCAGAAGAAAGGGGCGAACTTAGAAAACATCTAGATACATGTACTTTCTCCAACCTTAAAACCAATCAGTTCAAGACCAATAAAAAAACCCGGAATAGCCCTCCTCAGAGTCATAAAAAAAGCCAATATGGCAACATGGTTTGGGATAAATATTATAGCACAAGAATTATGAATACACTGGAGTAAAGTGTGAAGGTCTATTAAGCAAAATAAACAAGGCCTCAGACAGCTACACAAGGTATCAAGTGTTCGGTCTTAGTTCGATCAGGTACACACTCCGGCCAGCATGAGCTATGACAGCTTACAATAATAAACTGAGTCTCCAAGGAAGCTGCACGAAAAGTCCTCAAAATGAGTTTGATATTGTCTGCGTAGTGCACATCAACTCCATGTCTGCTGAGGCACTCTTCTATCTCATCATTGGTGTTCAGGAGACAAAGTTCTTTTGCAAGGGTTTATTGACAGTTTCTCATCACCTTCACATTCGAAATAAAGGCACAATACCTTTTTCAGTGGAGACACATCTCTCAGCAATCCCCTATTTTCACACGCCTAACAAAGTGAACAGGTGCAGGTAATAGCACAAAAGTCACAGCACTGGTGTTTAGATTCATACTGGTGTTCATTTGTGAAGGTCAAGTACTTGGCAAACACTTCACGGCGACAAACTTTGGCGATACAATACTGCCGAACCTCTTCAGACATATGCTCAACATTTGGGGCTATGTCGGTTTCATTATAGTATGTAATAGCCTCAGCTGGTAATCCATCCTTACCAGCATTTCCGATATCCTGATAGAGTGCTGTCCAAAACAAAAAGAAAATAAGTAACACTATGAAACAAGAGCTAAGTGTGCATAGTCAAATAGAATCATTGGCCTTTAAAAGCCCAAATAAGCAGGTGGACGCATTTAAAACGACAAGTAGCTTAACCCATGTTTAAAATTGTGGAATGAAAATATTTTGATATCTTAATTCTAATGAAGGGAGGGAGGGAGGGGAAGGGGAGGGGAGGGAGTCCCTGAATAGGGAAGGGCCTGCATTGACTGGCTATTTAAAGCCCTCCTCCTCTGTGAACTCAGATCAGTTCATGGATCAGTGCACACATATATTTAGCTACCTGTAGGGGATTCAAATGGCATTCACTAAAATGCCATACCTATATAAATCGTTTTGGTTCATGGCACCTGATCATTCATGGATGAGTGCACACAGACCTGTCTGCATGCTCCCTAGCCATGTGGGGGACACAACTTTGTTTCTATGTACACAAATAAAGTAGGTTAAGTCAATATCTGGTGGTAAATGAGATTACAAATGATTTTACAAAACAATATCATTTGACTAGGTCTTAGCTGATTCCTACAACAAAGTTATGAACCATTTCGACTTCTGTTTATGTGTAAATATGCTGAATAAACCATCCTCTCATACATCTCATGCCTCCCCCCCTCCTATTATGAGTTTTGGAATAGCACATCAAATATTCTTTTCACCTAAATAGTGACACTTCCTATGGTGTAATCAACTGTTAGTGCCACTTACGGAGATAATATACTAATGCTGAATGTAAATCAATATTGAGTAAACATCTGTTTGAGTATGCCCATTTTACCCCAAATACCCCCCCCCCCCCCCCCCCCCCCCCCCACGCCGCCTTTCGATCCTCTTTTCCCAGAACTTTTGGTTCATTTCGCCATGTCTCCTAGCGGATGCTCAGAGAACTAGCGTAGTACGTATGCGACATCTGGTGAGGTGCAGATTTGATTAATAGCTACAAGGCTGATGTACCGAAAACCAGCTAAAGACTGCATGGACCAATCAGAAACCATACCCTAGAAATTCCCCACAACAACAATGGCGGCGAATCGCCGATGCAAGCAAACCCTTTCGGACCCATTATATTAATTGGACTTTACGCACAAGTCTTGTCGAATTTGGTAAGTAACGGATATAATCTTAATTCTACTGTTTTCAGTGAACTGGGGTTGGATTGATATAGGCATTTAGATGGCTGCATAAGGTTTATTGCACACCATGTTACCGCCTGGGTAAACTTGTCAGTTCGCCAAGACTAGAGACACGGGTCGCAACATGCTAACGCGCTGATCCAGAGAAGTTTTCCCAAACCCCTCTCACATGAGACTCTCCCGTCTTGGTGTCTGGTTATGACGAAAAGGACAATTTCGTCTATTTCTGAACCGCATGTACTATCAGAAAATGGTAGAAGTAAACGCATTGATTAAGAATGTACATTCCGAAGGTATGGATGAACTGGGTCTTTAAAGTTTGAGCGCAAAAGCCAAAACATACTAGATGATGATCTAGAACTAGTTCGTCTCATGTAGTTTTTGCTGTTTAAAGTTTTGTTGTTGTTTTTTAAAGAAAGAAAAAAAAACACAACAAAAACAAAACGCCAACAGAAGCTGAGAGTTCAGTTATTATTGAATTAGCTTTGCTCATGATGGAGACAACTAGTTATGACTTTGACTTTGAGTGTACATCTACTGAGACTGCTGGGGTTCTGCATGAAACCACTGTCAGCAGTCTCATGCTACTGCAGTGCCAGTGCCACCCACTGGTAGTGTTTGATTACCTACCGGTACCACATATAAAACGTGTAAATGTCTGTACTATCCGCTTGGAGAGTCTCCCGCACATAGAGGAAAAGTGAACCAGACCTAGGCATGGAGACTGAAGAGCCACGAGAGTGAGATTCTCGTGCAGTACTTAACTTTATCTCACCCCAAATATTTTTTCTCCATAGACTTAACATTGGGAACTTGTATCTAATGCCTATTAGATATTTATGAAAAATATCCAATTGGGGATAATGTCACAAATGTTAGCCCATTAGTCAATATTAAGGGTGAGATAAATTCAGAAACCCATTCAAGTTTAGGGTCAGAGCTCGATCCCATCTCATTTGAATCACGTAGCAATTCACTCGGCTTCGCCTTGTGAATTACTCTGTGATTCAAACTCGATGGGATACGGGCTCAGACCCTAAACTTTGATGGGTTTCCTCTATATAGGCACTTCAAATGGTCGCGCGAGGGGGAGGTGTGAAGTCTGCTGCTACACAGATATTTTTTGGCAGGTCCAACTGATGGTCGCGCAACGTGACGTGTGCGACTTTTCAATTTTGAGAAACTTTCCCTTTGAGGATCTTCATGATCTTAGCATTGTTAAAAAGCCATTGATCCAGGGTATCTGCTTGCGAAATCAGAATTAAAAAATATTGATTTCCCGCAAAATGGCAACAGTTCAAAGGGAAGGCTTATGTTTGACCGTAGAAAATTCCATGAAGGACTTTTCAAACTCTTTCAAGACCATGTCAAATGCATTTTTCAGGCCAAAAAGGTGCTATTTGCAAAGTTTCATGTGAATTACCCTTTGCCCACCCCTTTATTTTACTTGCCCCAAATTAGTCATGTTGGAAAGTTTTCACTCAAGTGAGGTGAGGTGTGTGTGACCACTCACACTCACTACTGCACCAGTGGCCGCGCTACATAACCTGTGCGACTTTTTAATTTTTAGGAACTTTCCCTTTGAGTATCTTTATGATCTTTACCCTGTTGGATAGCCATTGATCCAGGGTATCTGCTTGCGAAATCAGAATGAAAAAATATTGATTTCCTGCAAAATGACAATAGGTCAAAGTGAAGGCTGATGGACTTATGTTTAACCTCCCAAAATATCCATGAGGGACTTTTCAAATTCATTCAAGACCATGACTAATGCATTTTTCAGGTAAGAATTGTGCTATGTGCTGAGTTTCATTTAGATTTTACTTTGCCCAGCTCTTTATTTTATTTGCCCCAAATTGGTAATCATGGGAAGTTTTGATCAAAGTGAGGTGAGGTGTAAGTTAAGACTCACTCCTGCCCCAGAGGCCCCCTTACATGACCTGTGCGACTTTTTAATTTTGAGGCACTTTCCCTTTGAGGATCTTCACGCTCTTAGCGTTGTTGAAAAGCCATTGATCCAGGGTATCTGGTTGCGAAATCAGAATTATAAAGGAAATTATGGGAGACATAACAATCACCTTGCACAGAAAATTTCATGTCAAAATGACTTATATTAAATGAGTTATGTCAAATCAAACTTAATAGTCTCAACAGGTGAAGGCCTGTTACATGCCAAAAATTGTCCTTAGATTTGGTCTTTTCAATGCAGAAATTTTTGTCAGATTTGCCTCACAAAAACTTGAATATCTTCGTAACCAGTAGTGATACAGACAAAAATCAAAAAGATTTTCAAATCATTCAATAAGGCCCAAATGGCTACTAGCTTAGTTATGTAATTAAACCTTTTTTTGAATTTCACTAAAGTGCCTACTCTATAGAATCTAGTTATGGTCCACAACCCAACCGTTATCTCACTGTATCTCTTTAATATCTGGTACCGGTACCTATAGATAATTAAAAATACCATTTTACAACTCAATAAATAGCCGAATTACAGTGGTCACCTGGTAAAGAGGAACATATATGAATATTATTTGGTCACTCATAGACGAATGGACTTTGTCCTGCTGGCGAGTAAAAGTAAGACATTCGCCCACAGGTATATATATAGAGAGACATACTTAGTACGACTGAATGGAATCTATCCAGAAATATTCTGGTCACAAATACTCACCGTTCATTCAGTCACACTACCAATTTCTCTATATTCACCATGTCTATGTGGTGTGGGAAGTAAAAGATCTCTGCCTGAATTCATCTCATAGATTTGATCACCACCCTTGTGATGTAAAATCAGCTAAAAATTCTGAACCATGAGTTAGTCCCTACATACCCTCAGGGTACTCTCGGACGATAGATAAACAAACCAACCAAACCAAACTCTATATATTTTGATACCTATAGGCGAATTTCTTACTTTTACTGACTATGAGGATAGCCGTCTATGAGTGACAAAATAATATTCATACATCCCTATGTACCACATGACCACTGTCATTCTGTCATTCTGCCATTTAGTGAGTTGTAAACTGGTGTTTTTAATGATTTCCAGGTATATGATAATCAATAAATTTCGGGTTTGCATGACACTCAGCCAGCTAGATTTGAAACTTCCACTAGGTAATATTACAAAGAGGAGGCGTACATATTTATAAGCAGATGTGATTTCCTCTTGATTTCAACTGTGCATCTGAGTTCTAATGATTCTTTTTATTTGCCGTCAGTATACAGGTGATAATCACTAAATTCGGGTAAATGAAATCACACCTTAAATCCTGTACCATCTGTGACTCTTGTGATAATTGAAGATCAATATGTTTTTACCAAAGTACAGTAAGACTTGTAAAACGGAGTCAATGCACGCGGCCCTAGCAGGTGGGCGTGGCCATTAAATATTAATCTACCTCCAGGCTTTTCTCCATCATAGCCTGACGTGTTTATTGAAAGTATATAGATCTAGAGGATAATATGTAGACAAGATCCTAGTTCTATACTCGTTGGTTAAATGATGGTTGGTTCACAAATTATAGTAAGGGTGTTTTGTAATTAAGTGCCGCTGCAGTGTCGCCGTCAGAGAATCCTTACTGCACACTGTTGAGGTAATAAATGTATGGGATATGCATTCCCTTTTAGAATAACAATGGTCGCCCCCAAAGGCAAGGCCCTTGAGTAAATGAACGTATTCAAGGGACCTTTCTTATGGTACTTCTCATTTGCAAATTCCTTTCAGCTCGTTCATTCAACTTGTACACATCTCTGCTATCTAGGTCACGACAGGATATCATTACAAACTTTACTTTGATGTGAGAAACCGAACATCTATATATCAGGTGACTGCGCTTATCACATAAACAGAAAATAAACTAATTCAATCTCTTGCAGTTGCAGGGGGCATGAGGTAGCTAATGGCACTTAAAAAAACCTAAAAAAACCGTTTTTTAGAAGATCTTTTTTTCTATTTATAAGATGAACCTTGATAGATATCATGAAAGATATGTGTATTTGGTATCAAATTAAAGCTCCTGATGGCAGGGATGCATTCAACGTGGTATTAGTGGGAAACTATGATTCTCTAGTGAGAGAAAGTCAAAGTTACGGGTTAAAACTCAGAAAAATTACTGCCCAAGGCCTTGGCTGTGGAGACGGTACGGGTATAGTACAGCCATGACAACTTATGTCATGAGCCAGGCAGATTACGGAAGTTTCCCGTCGACATAAGTTGACTTGCGGTGAATTGCGGCAGTCCCGACGACATACAGCTCTTTATCTCACCCCTAGTACAAGTTTAGCCATAGGAATAACATTAGAAAAAAATACTCAACGATCACCCCCGTAAAGTGACAACACTACGCCACGGCCGTGGCGTAGTGGATTTGCTAAGTCTTTTCTAATTATTGTGATAGTTTGATGATATTTAATTTGATAAAAAGGGGTGAGATAAATCCAGAACCGCACTCGAATCATAAATAGACACAACTCCACTCGTTTGTATGGGCCGAAATCGACACTCGGCTTCGCCTCGATGACGATTGCGACCCATCCAAACTCGTGGAGTATTGTCTATTTATACGATTCTCGATGCAGTTCTATATAAATACATATCACACATCAAAGTTTCATGTTCACAACCGTTTACTGTTGTTCATCTTCTCCAGTGGTTTGCATGTATCTTATTCAGCGTATTCTCTGCTTGTGACTGTTGGAAGTTGAATGAATATCCCGGCAGATTATGGCAGACTTCAGCCCTATAGGCCTAGTACTATCCAGAAGCCAAGTTGACTTACGATTCACAATCCCGACGACCTAATGCGGACTATGTTCAATTACGGCCACTTATGGCAGTCACCATTTTCATTAGCCACAGGGGATTGCTGGGACAGTCGTGGCAGAATTTTTGACAGTAAAAAATTCTGCCCTGACTTTCCCGGCAACACCCAGACAGCCAAGTCGACTTATGATTCACAACCACATTGAGATATGACTACCTCAGAAGTAGCCATTGAGATACGGCGACGGCATATTGTTATTTCACAAGTCATCCAGCAAAAAAAACCAAAAAAAACCCGGCTTGGTGATGAGAAACAAGTTTTTTTTTGAGTGGCCTAAATGGTTAAAACACTTGACTAATGATAATAAGGTTAGGGTTTCGAGTCCCACTGCAGTCAATAGAGCCTGAAACCTAGAGGGGGAGTGGGGATTTGGTCAAGATATATTTGATTGTTGTGATTAACCTTCACTTTTGGGAGGAAGAATAGACTTTTTAGAAAATGACAGAGAGCCTTCCCAGCAGCCTCAACGCAAAACACGTAACAACCCCCCGTTGCGGTTTGGCTTTGACTTGTTAATGACTAGAGTATGGGTGGTGGGTCACATTTTTCTGAAGTTGTTCATACATTCTTAGTTGATTATGTAGTTGTATTTCTGACTCAACAAGCAAAACTTGTGGCTATAAATGTTGTCCATCTATTGATAATCTATAATTTTTATTTAGTTATTTATTTTTTTTAAAATTTTTTTATTTATTGTCATATTCAAGGTAGCATCGGTTGGGACCAGAAGTGCTTTTCGCCCCGTATTTTAAATCTAAATATAATCTATAATTTAGAAACATAAGCATTGGTAGGTCTTTCATATAATATGACCATGTGGTTGGTTTTGCATAAGTGGCTCATACACACCTTGCACTTATAGTACACAGAATAATATTTCTTTCAGAAAGATTTATTAGTTTTTCACCTGAGTTACCCAAATAGAAACAAATATCAAATCAACCAATGAGATCTACAAAATGAGGGTACCAGGAGGCTTTGACATAGCATCCCACAATAGCTATATTGTGAAAAGTGATCTGGACAGGTTCAAGGGGTGCCACATGTAGTTATACCCTGATACCAGATTGGAAATGCACACCTGTTGCCTCTTTGACAGATCTCTTTGTGAATATACAACCCTCTGTTTCTCACACACAACTCAACTCACTTGCCTTTTCATTCATTTTCTTATGTGGCTACAGTTTGCATTCACTGCCCTATGCATTTTCAGGGATGTTTAACTTTCATTAGTAACATCAGACCTTGTCGGAGAAGGGTCTCCCTGCTTGAACACATGACAGTGTTTATAATGCTGGGATGAGGCGCCTGTGTGTAACTGACGGGATAAAGACGATTTTGCACTTCAGAACTGGCACTCGTATAGATCAGGCTTTGATCGTATTGATATAAACCTACCACCAGAGCTGGCAGGATGCCAACTCGAAGTACATCCGTTGAAACAACAGTTACATGTTTATCTAGACAGTATACTTTTTAAGTATAAACAATTTACTACACATACTCAAGGATTATCTACGTTTATGCTTTGATTTTGTCCTCTTTTAAACAAATTTATATACTACGATCGACTAGTAAGTACACTGTTCTTTCAGCGAAATGTTGGTCATGTCGTTTAGAAAACATACCTAACCGCAATAATAAAAGTGGAAAATTTAATTTCCAGTAATCTATATGGTTGTACCACGGACTTGTCCGTGGTTGTACACTGGTTATCTGAGCGACTATATGCCAGTGAGCACAATCGCTTAGCGTCCACTCGTGTATTACAAGAACCGGCCCTGGAAAAGGAAACTGATGTAGATGTAACCTCATAGTGCATGGCCGCATCAGAACAATAGGTGCAGGTCAGAACATGACCAGGGAGCGTGGTTCCCTCCCCAAACTAATGAATACAAACCATGACTTGATCTCTGGTCAGGAGGAGATTATAGATTAGTCCATATTAATACGGCTAGTATAGACGGAACATGCCAGAGGACAAAATGCACAGCCGTCTGGGACTACCTGGGGACAGTGAATTGTAATATTGTGGATTGCAATTAGATAATTACTGCTGAAGGATAAATGTTCAAGTAACTTCGTTCCTGTTAGTTAAGATTACACGATTATAGTTGTACACCGGCAATTATGTGCACAGTGTGCTGTGTGGCTATTTATGAATCTGCATGGTTAACAACAAACGTTAAAATAACAATAACAACTACAGTAATGATGTTAAGAAATCAAATTACTTTGCAATATATGTAAACTTCACCTGACAGGCTTGTGTCCCAGCGAGGAGGGGCGCAATATATGAAGGTGTAGGCTTAGGACCGGGGGTCTGTTTAATATTGAAAGAACGTTTCATAGGCTGGACGATACGATTTATGCAGCGATGAGGGACCTCAGGGGCGATCCTTGATAAATCTTGTTTAATAATCCTTATCATAGGTATGCTGTCAGATCCTTCGTGAAAAGGGTAGTGCATTCGACATACATCGTTCATGGTGATAGACCGTGACATTCATAGAGACAGACACCCTGGTTAGGGACTGAAAAATAGTTCGAAACTTGTCGGTCAAATAAGTCTCATTAGTGAATTGTTACTATAAACGGATCTAGCCCATCACCGAATTAGTAGTAACATTTTGGTCACGTCTTATAGACAGAAGTGCGGGTAGCATAGTTCAAACAGATACTACAGGTGGCACCACTACATAATTAGCGTTCCTTCTGTGATACTCTATCAAGGAATCGATTCTGGGTAAAATAACCGCCCAAACATCGTTTTAGTACTGTGTGGGAACTTTTCTGGCATAGATCGGTACCCCGATTTGTGTCAATCTGCCCCCGATTTTATCCAAAATAAAATTGCGGAAATCGGGCCCCCGATTTTATCCTAAAAAAAAAAAAAAACGGGCAAAGAACCTACCAACGAGGTGTCTTAGCTTTGTTATACGAGACCTAGCCCTTCTTTTACCCTCCTATCGTCCAGGTGCCTTGGACGACTGATGCTTAGGTTTATTAATCGAAGACCTCTTATTATCGTTCGTGAAATATTAACCAGACTCCAGGCACTGAAGGCAGCCTCTGCCCACAGGTATACAGGAATATTAGTTTGATAAATTGTAGATAACATTCTGATGTGGCAGTAAAATTACTGTGATTGTATCAAGTAAGCTCAGAAAAAAAATCTGTATTGGAGAGAAAGCCTAATAAAGCAAATAATAATTTTTAAAAGGACAAAAAAAACCTGCTCCCTAACGGAGAATCTGTACGGAGTGTGATCGTGAGTTGCACACCTAAGTATTGCTTACACCATATGTTATCACCAAACCTTGTTATTATTTCATAAACCAAGAATCTCGAATGACTCAATCGAACACAACTGGTGACTCAAACTGACTCATAGGTATATTCTTATTTGTGTCGATACAGACAGCGTATAAGGATGCTGGAAAGTAACATATGTAATGACATATTGATCAGAAACTGAGCACCAAACCCTGTAACATAGTATGAGTAATTGTACACAAATAATATCGGCAGTGTTTAGCGTTTTCAAAAACCTCTCCTGATGCGCCTACGACTGACTCTGTACACTTGTAAATTTGTTATGAATATCATTTGAGTCATAGAATGGACAGCTCTGTTTATATGAATCAATTGATTAGTCAACCAAGTGGTATTTCGATCAATACAAATTTAGTTCTCATGTAAAGATTAAATGAATGAGTCATCATTCTTCTATTTTCTAGTTGTATGAAAATATATCTCTATGGATATTTGAATGAATGTTGTTAATATGATACACCAGTGCTACATTATATGTATAGTGAAAAAATTCTACTAAATTTTATCTTGATATTCTCAAAGGTGGGTGAACATTGGTGAGATCGCTTTGGTTTCCTTACATATATCTCATCCATTACAGTTAGTAGCACGCTGGCCTGTGGACCACGGGGTCCCGGGTTCGAGGCTCATATTTGTCGCTGTGCTTCTTACTTATCTGTCACCTTGATCTCATATAATTGACCTCGCGGTGATATGAGCTTGGCAGTTGCCATGGTGTAGAACACCTATCAACCAAAAATCCAAACTGATAAATTATAATTCTTTGCTTCTAGGTGGTGCATGTAGGGTCGTGGCGATGCCGGGGCTTCACGTACAGGTGGCGCTGTCTGAGGCGCTTGAGGTGCGGGCGGGGCCCCTCTCCGAGCCTGAGATATGGGGCGTGCTGTGCCAGGCCGCAGAGGCCCTGCAAGACATCTTCCTCACAGGTAACCATGAACGCATTAATCATAAATCAGGGTTCGAACAGAGCCTGGAAAACCTGGAAAAGCCTGGAATTATGCTTTTGGGTTTTCCAGGCCTGGAAAAGCCTGGAATTCTCACAGAGAGCCTGGAAAAATGTGAAAGAGCCTGGAAAATTTAGTTTTGCATGAAAACAATTTCTACGAAATTCTGGTCATCATTAGCTTTCCTTAACTATGGTACCTGACTGCCTATGAAATTTCAGTGACTTGGATTAAATAGTTCCAAAAAGCCTTTATTTGTTCAAATTGCTAATAATATAGCATAGATTTGATTACATGTCTTCATATTTAAAAGTGGAAAAAAAAAGAGTTTTGAAGATATCTATCCCAAACCACTGAAATGCGAATTTGGTGATGAATCAGACGTGGTTTTAAAAACAGTGACCAGATGTGCCTGGAAAAAAGATATAAGAGTCTGGAAAAGCCTGGAAAAAGCCTGGAATTTTATTGGGCTGCCCATGTACGAACTCTGATAAATGCATGTCAACTTGGTGCAATGCACTACCGTACCCTAACACTGTAAATTCTCACGATCTGTTGTCAAGTGGTGTTGGAAAATGTTAACATTTTAAAAGCATGCTAGAAAAGATAATTGGTGTCTTGTGGTCTAAGATAATTAGTGTCTTGTGGTATTCTACAGAGATCGATACTCATACTCATAAAATATTAGGGATAAATTATGGATTACCTAGGATTTCAGGGTTCTAGTCAACAACGGAAGGCCTTAAATCCCCAGGGTAAAATTGGGGTCAACCCCAACAATTACCCAATCTCCGATAACTGTCCTTTGTCCTTAAAAAACAAAGAAGTTTGATTTGTGCAATTAGGTAATATTCCTCAGATACATTTACCCAATTGAATTTTAGAAGCATGGGTGATACAGCACATAATAGGAAGTTACTAGTTTATATTTCAAAAGACAAAAAATGCTGCACTTGGGTCGGCAAAGAATATATCAGGTTGGACACTGTGCAGATGTTAGTTGTAAGTGCAATAGTATTTGATCTTTTTATCATATCCGTAAAAGATTCTGGTACACAATAGGTGCAGAGCAAGCTATAGATTTCGTATCAACGCTGATTATACTTACAGCTGACAAAATAATGTGTTCAAATCTCGCCTTACTTTGTTTATTTCATTTGGCCTGCAATGATAGCGCCGCCTAGTTGTCAACGCCATCGCAATCAATACTACTCATACATCATGGAGAAAGTTTTAAATTCTTTGACATATTTTCCCATGGAAACCCACGTTTCAATTTTCAGTATACAATTATTTTTCCTTGTATAAAACTATTTTTCTGGCCCCAGCTTACATCTTTAAAAAAGACTGACACGTTTAATTGAACTCATGAGCCTGTGGTGTATACATTGGGAGGGTTTAGTTTACACCTCACACTCCCCATGTGTGATGGGTTGTATTCAAAGACTCCTTCGTTGTCTCGTTGTGAATGTAGAGGGTTGCTCGTGTGCTAACACTGTAGCACGTTAGGGGACGGATTATAGAGAACCTTAAACACACAAGTCTAACCGCATACAAACACCGTATCCCCCACCGACATGTGAATGGTGCTGTGTGGTATGCCAGCCACTCTCTCGTAGAGATCTCTCTGCTGAAAATATTTGGTCCTCATAGAAATGGATCTTAGCTTCAAATATAGGCAGTCATACTTGATCAAAACATCAAAAGGAATGGGATTATTCCATCTTATTCACATCTGGAAAGAGAATCGTCACTGAAGACAGAGTTTTCCATGAGAGATTGAATAACATAGTAAAAGCAAACCAGAGAGTATTGTTTAGTCTTAAAACGGGGACGAGGGAAGATGTATGATGTCGTCTAATATTCATTACTCACCTATTACAAAGTCTTCATTGAAAACACATGGGCCACAATACACCACTACCGATGGTTTATTTCCCCACATATGGTTTACGGAAAACGCACTGCCCATTCATGTGTTCCTTCCCACTGTAATGTCAAAGATTTAATCATTAACTACTGCCATTGATACCGATCCAAAATCTTCAGGTTTATTATGCAATTAGAATTTTATATAGTTCATAAGAGGTAGCAAAACACCTATTATATCTTAGGAAGAAATTAAATTTGTAGAATTTGAACTTCTCCCCTAAGATATATATTGTAAACGCTCATATGAAATGCTCATGGGCTTTACACAGAGTACACTGTTTAGCCGTTAAGGTTGAACATAGACCACTGGCTGTGTTACATTGGCCACCTTTCAGTGGACCAGTGCCAGTGAATGTTGCACGGCGCCAAGGATTAGCCGGCCACTTATTCTCTGCACGCAGTGCTCCCGGAAAGACTTAATGTGTTTGTACTTGAGTAAAGGAGTTTACTGAACAGTTTTTGTGTTGTTTTTTTCTATAAAAAGCTTATCAATTCCATTTAGGTATTTGTTGGAGGCTTGACACCATTTCTTCACGCATATTCAGAAAAGATTTGAGACTCTTCCACTCGGCTATGGCAAACAACTTCAAACCTCATGATATTTCAGTATTCAATGTAACAAATGATTTAGGAGGTATCCAATCTAATCGTGCCACTCGCAGGTGCATATGGTCTTAACAAAACTCAACGTAACAATATACAGTATTACTGGTATGTTACCCTATAAAGATGAAGCTTATAAGCCATGATCAAATACTGTTATTTTGGTAATAGTTGTTATAACAATATCTGGTAATATTTATATACATGTATATATATATTCATGGACAAACGAAAGATAGTACTACTGCCACCTATTGATGCAAACACTGGTTGAAGAAGTCCCTGATAATGGTACTTATGCTGTATGTGCTATGCAGTTGATAAACAGTCGATATGACAAATTTGCCATCTTTTAGGATGGTGTTGAATTATTCTGCTCAATTATCTTATAAGATGATTGACCGGAATGGTTTGCTCTGATTTAATACTAATCAACAAAATGATAAAATGAGGTATTGGGTTTGAATTTGATTAAAGTGTGGAGAGTGACATGAAGGAAGTATTCTAAGAAAATGAAAATAAATTTCCTCCCTTCTCCAGACAGCTTTTTGTTTTTCCATGAAAATCCACTTTTTCATTATCAGTATTTGAATGATTAAAATTAGTTTTCCTTGTGTAAAACAAAGATAGTATTACACGTGCCTCATCCCTCCCAACAAAACAGTTGTTTGAATCTGTCCTTAACCCCACTCCATAGCCGACACCAATATGTTTTCCATGTTTTCGTGATCGCTATGAGACAGTAAATTCCATAGGAAAAGTATTAATACTTTCCCCTGACCCCAACTGACCTCTATGAAAAATGCAAATCAATCTCTTCCCCTCTTAAAATCTCTAACCTACAGGGATGCAAATGACGGAATTTCGACATTTCATATACACCGGCAAGACTAGAATAGATATCGATACATAGCCATTCTGTTCCAAAATACTGTTATAAATAATTCTTTTTTTATTAGTGCTTAACATTTCCGCAGTCCCGACTTTAATCCCTGAACGTGTAGCTGTTGTCTTTATCAGGTGATTTTGTGAGTGAGGAAGGTCTGGGCTTCGCAATCACACCAGACACGCTGATGCTGTGTGGCAATGGACGCGTGGATTTCGCCGAATCGAGCTTCTCCTCCGTACCAAACCGGAATGTGGTACCACCCGAGTATCACCCGGCGTGTAGACCTTCCGAGGCTGCGCTCGAGAAGGTACGTATCCATGACATCAGAGGTCGAGGGTAGTAGTAAGCTAATTCTTTTTTGAAGGTATTCAATTATAACAGTCAATACTGAAGTTTATGTTTAGTACAGGCAGAAACCATTGAAGGACAACTACTTTAGGGAACTGATTCAAAATAATGATCAAAATATTATACAATTAAAGAAATCAAAATATTACAAGGAAAATGATAATGAATTAGATATGATTAAACTGTCAGCAGCTGTCAAACTTATTGAATTTGTATTATTCCTACACTCAACATTAGCAGAATACTCACTTGCATCCTCCCAAAATTATGAAACTAAATAGAAAAGAGAAAAGAAAATCTCCGATACAATACAATCGATCAATAACAAATCATAATTGATAAACACGCCTTCAGTTAGTTCTAACACAGAAAAACAAGGCAGCTACTTTATTAAAAAAAAACCACACAGTAACCATGGTACACTGCATGCTCCGACATCATCATGGTGTTGGATCTAAAAGAACTTTCACCTCGGTAGATGTGTAGGGGTGAGATTTCTACCTGATTCATTTCATAGATTCGATCATCACCCTTGTGGTGTAAAAGAACCTTGAGAAAGTCTGGTGAGAACCTAATGGTTAACTGGACGTTAGATTAAACCAACTAACAACAACTAAAATCATGACAACTCTGTAGCGCAGCTCTCTTTTGAATCAGCCCCACCCCTACCAATTAAAAAAAGAAAATCGAACACAGAATTAGCCTTTTTAGACCAGACAAATAGTGTTGATAATCTGTTTGTAATTTGTTTCATTCCTCAGATACTTGTCTTCGCACTGGGTATGTCTTTGTACGAAGCCGCAGACTTTAGATTGCCGACCCATCAGGTGAGCTGTTGGTCTTGCTTCCAACTGAATAAGTCAAGGAGTAAATTGCCAAAGAACCCTGTACGGGCGGGTGGTAGTGTTTGTGTATACCACTCTGGGACGGGCACATTGTCGTCTGAACTCGATTGCTTCATCACGTGATATGAGACGGCATTCTTTAATGTAAAGTTATACCACTGGTTATACCTACATTCTGTGAACATTTTATGAATAAATGAAGAAGAAAACACACAATATTAGTCAATACAAACAACTTATGGCTGTATTAACTTTGTGGTACCGTTACATTCTTTGGCTGGATTTGTTTTCGCTATTCTATGTTGGTCTGACCATTGAACCGTAATTTGCTTTTGTAATTTAACATCTTCTTGTCTTTTTTCTGCAGGAATTATCACTGAGTGAAGCACTTGACGAGTTGCTCAGTGCAATGTGCGAGGAGAACCCGTCACTACGCAGCTCACTCGCGCAGGTGCTCGAAGGATGCGCACGCAACACACGTCATGAGCCTTATGTCATGCCCAACTCTCACTACGTCATCAAGCTGTACAAACTGGTGCTTGGCAGTGACGAAATGGTACATGTAACTTTTATTAAGAGCAACTCCGCTCCCAAATACTAGTTAATATATTAGTATTTATAAATGGATTGGATAAATGAAAAATACCCCAAAACTGTTACTCTCATTCCCTATTGCTTTATAGTGATGTCGGTTGCTTCACTCTTCAAACAGATTGAATAAATAACTAGGAGAGTGTCTGAGAAGCATTGGAAGAGGTCTTGTGTTCAAAATAGTAATGACACACTTAGTTTTGTAGTTTTAGTTTACGGTTTAAAGGGATGGAGGAAGTAGCTATACACCAGCGGATATAAATCTTAACAGGAGATGTTCAAATAGAATTGGATAAATGTTTGATCACTGCAGTGTTTATTTGTGTACACAGATTGAACCACTTAGGCCACACAATGCAAGTTGTCTCCACAGGGGCCCTGTGTATGTTCTATTTGCGCTAATATTAGTCTGCTGTGTAAACTATAGTTTGACACGTACTTGTTGATACATCCTGGTGACACCTCTACATAATAGTGGGGGAGCATGTAAAGGCCGCAGACGACAATTTTCTCTGAGGGCGGGAAGTCCACAGGTAGACCACAACCAGTTTTTATCTGCATTCGTATGAGTGTCTTTTAACCAAACCACGGACTTGTATCTATGTTCGTCCCCAAACTATGAGTTTTCTTTCTGTATCAGTTTAGAGTTTACCTTTGTTATCATGCATCATTCTCTCTATATTTTTTTTCTGTAGCTTGATAGTTGGTTTCGAGATGGTAGGAGCGAACGCGCTCCTCGAACTAGGCAACGAAGATCACCTCTGGGGATTCATAGGTCAAGATCACGTTCAAGATCAAGGTCAAGAAGCCGGAGTCGAATCCGAGAAGAGAAATGTAAGTGACTCATTATTTCTCAGGTCTTAAGTGGGAAATGGGAAACAAATATTACCAGAAAGTAGGACGCTGTTGGTGATGCTTATCGGGTTTGATAAAGCAAAAAAGATACATAGTATATAGGTTTTAAAGCTATTCTGTAATCTATATGTAATTTTAAAGTAGATCTTCATTGCCTTATTTTGTGGTCTATATATCACTTCTTTGAAATCACGCGTGCTGTATTACACACCTTTTGTAATATATTATGCACACCGATTATTTTTATTTGGTGATTTCTTTTAAGTCTTTTTTATCCTTTTTTTATGCCACAGTTGTGGCATTGTGATGTACAGTCACCCGCTCTGTCTCATACATATCCCTTTACATCTAAATCCCTATTATTGATCGAAACTAAAATGAATTACACAGTCACCTTCGATAAACCTAGCCTAGCAACTCAACCAAGGTGATATTGGCGATCATATTCAACCCCCTGTATCGTATTCCATTCCAAAATTTCATGAGTGTATAACAAAGTCTTGATGTGTATGAAAAACATACTTTCCAGCTCACTTCCATATTAGTATTATAATCAAGGTAAGATGTATTATTCGTTGACTACGTCAGGTTATCACTACACGGAGCGCCCTCTCCCGGTGGGCCGTGACCAGCCGGCTGACTACGTAGACGGGCGTCCCTCCCACCGCCAGCATAGTTTCTCCAGTCACCGCAGTGGGCGCAGTGGTCGTAGCCGCTACAGCGACTACCACGACTCGAAATACGGCTCGCGTCAGAGCCTCGCCACGCACGTGTACGACTCCCACATGGCGTTACCGCTCCCCAAAGCGTCTCCGCCGCGCCGCGCCCTCTCCGAGCTCCAGCCCCGCGCCGGGTACGCACTCCACGACTTCCCGTTCGGGCGGGAGTTCGGCCCCGCGCCGCCAGGTGGCCTGGGAGGCGTGGACCGCGAGGACGGGCTCCGACCCAAACAGAGCCTGAAGACGCTGCAGCACACCTACCACCGCTTACGTGAGCGGCGCCGTAAGCTGCAGGCCTTGCGTTACGGACTGGAGATGGAGGAGGTGGACGGCAGCGACGCCGGGTCGGTTTTCAGTGAGGTCACCGAGTACACTGACCGGAAGTCGCTGGTGTCAGCCAGCTCCTATACGCACGGGGTGTACCAGCCAGGACTGATACACCAATACGGTTCACAGGGGGCGCTGCAGATGGGCGGCCAGAAGGTGGCGCTGAACGACGTGGGAATAATGGCTGCTGAGGAGGAGCTACTGAAACGACAGCAGAGAGAGGTGGAGGCGGCAAGGTACGCATTGTATTGGCGTCTCACAGTGAAATGTGGGTAGAGGTTTGATAAAAATCAGTGGCCGTGTAATATATTGGTAACGTGTTTACTTTTGAATTGCAAGGTCCTCTGTTCAAGGCTTGATAGTGCCGCTGTGACCTTAGTTTTGGCGTGGGAAAAAATATAGAAATGAAAACAGAATAAGAAACCCCAAGAATAAAAACCCCAAACCAGTCAAATCTCCATTTCAGAAAGATTTTCCTTCAGTTTTTGATTTGTTTAATTATAGTCAGTTGACTTGTGCAATACAACAATGAGAGCTAAAAGAAAATCCAGTTATATGTTGGCTTTAATTAAATCTGCAGTCTACTTTTTATACCACGGATACCTTTAGCGGACACCTGTATTAAAATAACGGACAAGTTTATGTTAAGCAGCCCTCTAAAACATACAGAGTAAACTATTCCTTATATGTGTACATGTATATAAGTGGCTAGACGCCTACAAATAAAGTTTGACTATATAATCTTCCCTTACCTCTGTTCGTAGGAGGTCACTAAGTGCAAATCGCCAGGCTACAGACGGTGGTGCCCCAAGACGAGCTGCGTCTCCTGCCACCAGGAGTCGGAGTCAAAGATCAAGAGGACATAGCAGAGAGGCACGCAGCCGAAGTCGACCGAGGGTGAGTGCTGCATGCGGGTAGATAAAGTGACCATCAAATGTAATTCATTTATCTACAGAAAAAAAGTCTTAATCCTAACTAACTTACTTACCTTTCCAAACTATTGCGTTTGTGTACATATATTTCTCTCTGAATTAAAAAAAATGATCTGAGGTTAACTTTAGAGGATATGATGTAGTATATCTGTAATAATAGCAATATTACCTCTTTAGTCTTCAGTTTTTAACACTGTTCCTGAACAAAAGAAATAGGAAAAGGGAGGTGATATATTTGAAAAGATTGGTTTTCGAAGTACGGATATCTCAACTCGGCGTAAAGCTATATATTTTTACACTTTGATAGGAATTTACGGGACCTGACTTCGTATACATGGCCAACAAACCACCAGTGCACATCGTAGTACCACAAGCCAGAGTAAGTTGTGTATTGAAAATGTTTTTCTCTATCCTCTGAAGGGTTGTCTGTTCTCTACATTATTTAAGTTTCATAAACGAAATTTCTGTATATGAACATCTACTGTAAACGTGGATATTTAAATTGTAAATTACAGACTCGATCATTGCAACATCATAACAAGTGTGGCATTGCAATTACATGTAATAGATATTGCTGGTGCACTGCCTCATTTCTTTAATGTCTCTGTTTAGTTATAATATGTAAACTAGCCCAACTTGCAACAGATGACTTATGTTACAGGCCAATGCTCCGTTGTTTTTTTATTTCCGTCGGTGCTGTATTTCTGTTTTATCACAGCAGGTAAATCCGTCCAATCTGCGGCAGATGACCATCGTGCACCTGACAGGTCAACGCTTACAGGTGACGGTGGAGCCCAACACAACAGGACGGCAACTGTACGACACCATCGTCCGCCAGCTCGCTCTCCCCGAACACTTCTTCTTCGGCGTCACTCACCTCAGAGGTACGCCTTGTCACTAGTCTCATCTTCCTTAACCAAGTGATAATATGGGATTGTGAGAAAAGAGAGAGGCCACAGCACAACTGAAAAAAAAATCAATCAAAACAATTATAATAGCATATTTGGTTTCTGTGAGAATGTAACACCTGTTTACCATAATTTAATTTCGCAAAGATTTGTTGATTAATTGAATTCCATTACTGTGAACTTTAACGACTATATTCCGCTGTGCGTTGAGTGATCTATAATAGATATCTCGTAAATATTCCGGGAAAATAAAATTTATAGAAATTATTTTATGTTGTATGGTGAATTTGCATTATGCACCTGTAGCCTTCTTTCAGTGGTCATGTTTACTATAATACTAGTTAGCATCAGCTTGATTTACATGGATATATAACTTACTAAGTGAATATTTATTGACGGATAAAACTGGCTTTCATCCAGGCTGGTCCTGTATGGCCGACGATCAGGACTGGTTCATAGGCCTCCACGAGACTTGTATGTTAAACCATTTCATACAAAACAATGTCTTCTCGTGTCTGGTTATAATTTGACACAATCCATTATATTTTTGCTCGTCCTGTGGTCACTTCTTGGTTTATTTATACCTTGGTGCTTTGGGGTTCCCATGTAGTCCCTCTCCCATTCAGAGACAGAACATTATCTTGTTTCTAACTGCTTATACTCAAGATGGTAGGTTGTGTTTTAGTAACATTGTATCCTTAGTTGTGAACACATAATAGACCACGTTGCAGTTACTCGTGTGTTATCAACTTAGTTTGAATACGTGGAAAAAGACGTCCAATCTCGCCAAGCGACTGTTGGTATGTCAGTTGTTAGTTTGAATACGTAGGTCATTGTTCAACTTAGTCTTGATACAAACCGCTGTGTTTCCTTTGTATTTCTACACACTGGAATGTCGTTATTTCTCTAGCCAGAAGCACACGTCACTTCGAATGCTTTATATGTATGGAAAACATACCAAAACAAATATCACACTTGAAAGTGATAGTGCTTTCATAAATGCTCTCCGAAAGCACTATTATACTCATCTTATTGAAACTTCTCAGGTGAAGTGTATACTATATTACACCTTTTTTCATATTATCCCACATTTCCATACGTGTTACGAACTAGACAATATTTCCAGAAGATTTTTGTCCGTAAATTGAAATTGGGCAGTGAGTAATACTTATATGTATCACCAGATGGCGAACATTACTTCTTGGAAGATGACCAGAAGCTGCACAAGGTAGCGCCGCCAGGTTGGAAAGACCCCGGTAAGAACCGCGGTCTGCCGTCAACATTCATCACTTACCTGCGTATCAAGTACTACGTCGATAACGTAGCCACCATCAAGTAAGTGACCTTCATAGTAATGATACTATGTGAAAATATTATATAATAGAAAAAAACCCAGGTAAATGGGTCCCTGGGGGAGCCTAAGGTCAGTGCTTCCCAGGTCCATCTCATTAGAAATAAAAGAACCAGAACCCCCCCCCCCCTAGATAAACCTACCCAAATATCTCCCCCCCCCCTCCCGACTCCATAAATGTAATTGAATTACCCCCAAATTTGTACAAAAAAAATCAATACCCCACGTACCTGCACATTCTCTATAGGCTTCTTCTGCCTGTAGACTCATTATCATTCCAGCCCTGAGGAAGGCTGCATCCCCCTGGCTGTAAATTAGCCACCAATAAGAATATGTAACCCCTCGTTTGATAGCTGTATGTACAGTTTGTTTGTGTCAAAAAAATTTAAAAGGGCGAATATAGTTATTTGGTGAATAAGGTAATTCACTGCTGCAAGCAAGGACCTATGAGGCTGTGCTGCAAGGAAGGGTCAATAGAGTTAACTGGAATTTTATTTTTCAGGCAGGCGGTACCTCGCCATCTGTACTACTTGCAACTCCGCCGTGACATTCTTGAAGAACGCTGTCACTTGACTGACGACCAGGCGATTGATCTCGCTGGTGCCGCGCTTCAGGCAGAGTACGGCGATTACAACCCCGACCAGCACCAGCGTACCTACTTCCAGCCGGACCACTACCTGGCCCAGCGTAACCTGCGGCGACTCGGCACTGGCTACGTGAGGGACAATGTGCCGCCCAGCCACGCCAAGTTTGCCGGGCTCGACCAGGTGGAGGCCGAGTGGAGGTTCATGAAGCTACTCCAGCAGGTGCCTGAGTACGGGGTGCACTTCTACAAAGTCTACAGGGTGAGTTTGTCTCTGACACTTTGGATATTTCAGGTGAGGTTGGTAAGATATGAGAGAAATTATGACATGGCATAATGGGTCGCTCTCGTGTGTTCCCCCCCCTGAACTTTATATATCACTTACTTACAAAGTATTGAGGGTAAATAAATGGTTTTGTTTAGGATACGAGATTTATGTTTGTTCAAGATAAGATTTCACCCGATTCAGACTCTTCAGGCATCTACATTTGACTATATACATTTGTACAATGCACGTAGCGTTGTCATGTATTCGGACAAGTGAATGATATCCATTCGTCAACCAGTCAATATTTAGGAAGTGAAAAAATTGGAGAATGGTCAATCTCACCCCAGATGTTCTTTAACATCTGGATGGAATGGAAAATTAAAAGGAAATTGAATACAGGAGTATTCAGATGACTCTCTGTATTTCAGAGCAAAATTGGAGAATGGACAATCTCATCCCAGATGTTCTTTAACATCTGGATGGAATGGAAAATTAAAAGCAAATTGTATTCAGGAGTATTCAGATGACTCTCTGTATTTCAGAGCAAGAAGGACACCGCTGTGCCGCTGTGGACAGGGATCGGAGTTCACGGCGTACTGATGGCCGAACAGCGGGGGGACCGGAGAGAACCCCAGCACAGACACCCCTGGCACTTCACTCACAAAATATCCTTCAACCGACGTCGCTTCAGCATCACGCCCAAGTCAGAAGTGGGACCTCTAAAACTGGCCAAGCTCAACTACTACACAGACAGCCACAAGAAGTAAGCCCTGATAATGTGTTACTCGTTTAGCATTTAAGGCTGGGAGCGGTCAAGACCGATGCCGGGTTTTCACCGGTCTGATTTGTGAAATTGATCAATGACTATCGGTGTCAATGGACTAATCTTCTACAACGACCAAACCGTAATCAAAGGATGCCAGCCCAGGCCCGGCCCGGCTGGGACACGGTTAGAGTTAGTCCGTCCACATGCTAGTAATGTCCGACGCCCGCTAGTGCATACATTGATAAGAATATCACAGATTGTCCAACGAATCAGATCGGGAAAGTATCAGTATAGATGCTTTACGTTGTCTAGGAGAAACCACTTTAAGTATGGCACCCTCTGTTCTGAGCCAAAATAGTTCGAGTTGCGGCGCGGTGCTCCGTTTAACTAGGTACAATAAAGAAGAAAAAGAGTTTTGTTCCTGGCAGATTGGTCCTAGTTGCAGGTTGGTTCTCTTGATGAGATGAGATGTCACTGAGGTTTTGCTGTATTGTAGGTGTTAGCTGGTTTATGACTGATGTCCATACTGTAGCATGTCACATTTTTCCTTATCGCATAGATTTAGTCTCACCATGATTTGATTATGACTGTTTCTACAGCATAAAACCCCATCAATATCAGCTAAACTATTGTCAGTGCTGCCGCTTTAATGTCCTGGCAGTCTTCTGTCAAGTGACGTCATAGCTTGCTCACCAACGGAAATATATCCTGGATGTATAATTTGCATTTTTATATCTAGTAAAAATATTTAAACCACTAGCGTGTACACAATCTAAGAAAAATCAAAATAGAAAAACACTATAAATAGTACGGTGGTTTAGTTAGGATTTGTGTTGAAAACATGAGGCAATAGCTTAAAATTACCACACCCCCCCCTCCGGTGCAAAAAAGGGGAGAAACAAACAGGTACAAATAGCTTCGCAGCTAAGGATTTGAAAGTGAAATAGGAGTTAAGGGTGTTCCAAGCCCAGTCATCACTAAAAGGACATCGCTCCTGCATGATTTATATCGACTTTTGATTTTTCAGGGGTCGGTACCTTCTACAGTTTTGCACAGCTCAGCACAGGTTCCAGATGAGGATGAAGACAGTGGCGAACGTCAGCGATATGTTTGACCAAGGTATTGTATGAACTCCAAAATCATCCAACTATATCAACCTGTTTTCTACTCGTATTGCTAGATGTATACTGTCTTTTTGTTGGTTTTTTTTCATCTTTACATTTTCATATCTAGTAAACATTTTAAAACCAGCTGCGGTAAATATCTGTTTGATTGACAATAGTGTGTTCACAATCAAATTGAAAATGAAGCAATATTTAAGCTTAGTCTGCTTTCTCTTCAATAACATTCATAGCTATTAGCAGGTGGACGGTTGGTCTTTAGGTTATGGCTATAGCCTACTGTAGTACACATGCTTGTAGAGTCACTAGATGACCTGACCACATTTTTGCTTTTTATAGCTTAATAAGTACAGATAGGAATATGATTTCTGTTTTGGAAAGAAGGTTTTATGGTGGTACAATGCCTTACAGTTTTAATATATAGTATTTTGGCATGGAATTTTTTTTTTAAAGTGAATTCAGTTGGTTTTTTTTTGGTTTTTTTTGGGGGGGGGGGGGGCTTTGGGTACAGGTCCATCTTTAAGAACTCCTTTTTTGGACATATTTCTACCCCTTAAACTGGTTGAATCATAATATAATATGTTACAAGACTGTTACAAGACTGTTGTAAAGCTGCTACAAGACTGTTGCAAGACGCTTGTAAGACTGTAGGATATAAAAAGTTATGTTTTCTGGACTTCTTCAAACATCTCTACATAACTTTGTACAAAAATATGGCAATGCCATATATAACCTTTGTATCCTTGTTTAGTATTTTGACATGGATTTAAAAAAAAAAAAAGTCATTTCAGTTGAGGGGAGGGGGACTCTTTTAGTCACAGGTCCATTTTTAATAACTCCTTGGCAGGGTCTGGTTTCTCCCTAGACTTGCTCAAGTCTTTGATTATGGACCTCAAATTCTTTTGTGAACTTCCCCAAACACCTGACAGGCCCAGTAATCAAAGACTTGTAAGATATATGCACAAAACTCGAGTAAGTTTCTTCTATGTTATCCCACACCACCCTTTTCCTCATCCCCTATATCTCCAATTCCTGCCAATTCCTGGGGGGCTTCCTTGTTATCATAGTAAATTATTATTAGCATACCTTTTATTGAGTTTTAAATGCATCCACCTGCTAATTTGGTCTTTAAAGGCCAATATTTATATCTTTAAAATGCACCCTTAGCTCTGGTTAACCATACGCCTGACCTTTCTGTTAACATGATGAACGTTTTTTAATAAGTCAGATTTGAAAAATAATTCTAATTATAAGCACGACTGATGTTTTTAGAAAACCATGGTGTATGCAGGACTGCCCACTTGGTGTTTTCAGAATACCCAATGGAGGCAGGGACAGGGACGTCAGGACGACTAGAATTTGGCGATTATGACTACAACGACTACCATGTGGATGATCTGGGTCAGGAAGACGACGGGAGTTACGACGAATTCTCAGACAACGAGCAACAGGTAATATACTGCAGGTGTATATGATGCTAGCCACTAAATGATCACCTGAAACTGCAAAAAGACAAACCGAGGTTTTATATCATTTGAAGACTGGCCTTACCATTGAACATTTTAACAAAGTTCCAGTTTAGCAAATCAGAAGTCTAGGTAGACCTCACTAATTTTTTTTTTTTTTATCTATTAAACTATTTTGTGATAAGTATGTATCATATCTCAACTAATGTGTTTGGTGTTTCTCCAGTTCATGAATGTTATGGAATGTAACGCCCAGTAGGAGATCTGACAACCAGCAAAGCTGAATTTGAATTAAAAAAGCATAGAAAGACAAGGAAACAAAAAAGAAATGACTTCATGTGGCAGAAATCTGGCAAAACCCCATTGTCGTTGAACTGAATATTCCATATTCACCAGTTATTCAGTGCAGAATTAAAAGAATATGGTAACGATCGTGTGTATAGAATGACAAGGACGAGTAGATTCCAGTACACAAGCATTGACGCACCTTTATTAAAGGTAAATGAGCTACAGCAAAGGCCGCTCAAGCCTAAATCCTTGATGTGTATTGCTCAGAGTATAGTAGACGACTGACTGAAGCCGCAGACGGCTTCTGTTTATATACGGGAGCGGGTGACATCATCTCTCGCGGACTCTCGTCCCCCGGGAGAAACCTCGAGACGGAGACTCCCCCGGAGCTCCCCCAGAGCTCGTTCAAACCCACAAGAGACGACGCCCCCCTACCACTACACTATATTGACATTCATTATGACTGCCAGTAAAATTGATGATATCATTGAATTAAATCTCAAGTCAAGATTTTTCTAACATCATAATAGTCCATGAATATCTTAGCCAATTTGATATAATATCATGATCCCTAAATGCTTGGTCAATGCCACATGTCTAAAGCAGTGACAAATTCCTACAAGTATCTATAACTTACCAGTTATCCTCGTATTTGTCTTCATTATTGCTAACAAATCAGGGCCAGGTGAATATTTCTAGTTGATGTTTTTTTTTCAAAGATAGAGAGTTACACCCCACTTATTTGATTTTTAATATCAGACACTCAGTTTTATTGAATCTCTGGATAGGTTCCATTTAAATTCATATATGTGTGTATAATTCTGAAAAATGCTATTGCTAACATTTTGGCTGTGCAAGAATATGCATGTTTTTTGACGTTTGTATTGACGATAGGGATCCGCATATTATACATACAATCCATTCGTCACGAAGTTACACAGAAGAAATGCATAGCATATCAATTTCAGTTATATGAATCCTGACGACATCAGTGTTAGTATAAATAACATTAAGTGCGTTTTAATTTAAAAAACCGTCAGAAACGCGTCAGGTCAGTGAAGGTACTTCTCTGCTTCTAGCACAGAACTGATGTGACTTCTGAGTTCAACCACATCCTCGGTGGCTGATGCCTGTTGTGAACCACTGTTTTGCTGAGCTTTAACAGCACTAAATCCTCTCCCCTCTCAAAATAGTCGTCGATTTAGTGGATTATTTATACTCTGTGTCGTTTTGATTATTAGATTAATAGGGTTATAGACATATTTATAGATATAGCTCGTTATAAGGCTATTATTATTAAGAATTAAACTTTTTATGCTTACTCATGACACATTAAAGTTCTAGTATCATGATGCATGCTTTCTGTCATACTCAAAATTGTATCTTTTGTGGTTTCTTAAGATTAAACACTGTTTCTGATAAGGCTTAATTTGCAATATATTCATTTTTTTGTGTATGATATATTCTATTTGTCTTATCACATCTTTATCTCACGTCATCTAAATGATATACATTTTCTTAAGATCTAAATAAACGTATGTTCCTGTTATTAGCAGGTGGACGGTTGGTCTTTAGGTTATGGCTATAGCCTACTGTAGTACACATGCTTGTAAAGTCACTAGATGACCTGACCACATTTTTGCTTTTTATAGCTAACTAAGTACAGATAGGAATATGATTTCTGTATTGGAAAGAAGGTTTTATGGTGGTACAATGCCTTACAGTTTTAATATTTAGTATTTTGGCATGGATTTAAAAAAAAAGTGAATTCAGTTTTAGGGGACCTTTGTAGTCACAGGTCCATTTTTAAGAACTCCTTTATGGACATATTTCTACCCCTAAAACTAGTTGAATCATAATATGATATGCCTCATTTGAAAGAGAATAAGAAACAGTAGGTGCTAGGAAGTGGAATTTTCTAAGTAGGTTCTATATTTACAGAGATATTCAAGTATTTGTTCAAAGTGGGGGGGATTTTGAGTGAAATGGGCATGTTCAAACAGATGTTTACTCAATATTGATTTACAGTTATGAGGACGTGGCTAAAACACCTCAACTTTTTTTTTTTTTTTTTTTTTTTCAATATTGATTTACAGTGAGCATTGGTGTAATATTTAACATCTCCATAAGTGGCACTGGTGGATGCTTACACCCTAGGGAGTGTCATTATTTAGGTGAAATGTATATATGATGTGCTATTCATGTATTTCATGCCAAATCTCATAATGGGAGGGGGGAGGCAGCAGGTGTATGAGTGGATGGTTTATCCAGCTTATTTACACACAAACAGAAGTCAGAATGCTTCATAACTGTGTTCTAGGAATCAGTCAAGACCCAGTCAAATGATATTGGTTTGTAAAATCATTTGCAATATCATTTACCAGCAGATATTGGCTTATCCTACTTTATTAGTGAAAATGCAGACATGTCTCAGTTTCTGTGTGCACTGATCCATGAAGGGCATTGCTGATTGCCAATTGAAATCGCCTACAGTTAGATAAATATACTCTGGGTTCTAAAAAGGTCTCTCCCCTACCCCATTCCCCCTCCCACCCCACCCCCTCAGCTGTGTTCACTGATCCATGACCTGCAAAGTTCACAGATGGATAGAGCACTAAGTATCCAATCTCTCACCTCTTTGTAAATAGACATATTGAGTTTAAAATGTGTCCACCCGCTAATTTGGCCTATAGAGGCCAATGATTCTATTTTAAAATGCACATTTAGCTCGTGTTTTAACATGAACCTGCACGTGTTAAACAAGTGTATTTTTATTTATTCATAATGCATTGTTTAAATATAGATGTTTTTTTTTGGTTTTTTTTAAATTGTTTAAAAATATGCTGATGACCTTAGTTTTTGTGATTTCTAGATGGAAGACGCAGGTTACGAGAATATAAGACATCCCAGTGACCGCCAGACCTCCCCACGCACCAGGTAAGTGTGAATCAAGATTTACAATCTATAAAATATAAAACTTACCTGTATTTGGACGCATCATTTTTAGCAGGCCTTGCTAATTTGGTCTTTAAAAGGCCAATATTTCCATCATTAAAATGCACATTTAGCTTGTTTACAATTATTGGATGTTAAATCAACCAAATAAGATATATACATATAGTGACCGCCATGTGAGAGAGACGTGTCTCGGAGCTCCACCCCAACATTCACTCGGCTACCTAGTTTAACGGTGGGAAGATCTATCATAAGTGTTGTGCAGCGCTATGAACACATACTGAATGGGGAACATATGATATGACCGGAGTACAAACTAGAAAACAAGCTAAATCAACGTCCGACTCACCTGACTGTCCGCTATCACCGTCACTACCCAAGATGGCGCCGAAGGACAAGAAGCCTGCCTGCACCAACGAGGATCTTTGGGAACTGCTGAAAGAGGTAAAACAAACTGTAGGAAAGACACAAAAAGACATTGCAGAAATTAAAAAGGATATGGCTTAACACAAAAAATCAACTGAAACCGCTCTACAGGAAATTAAACAAGATATTAATAACCTAACAGACAAGTCTGAGAGCGTGGCATCGGAAGTCACACGTATGGCCGCTACTGTTGACACGCACGAGCATAAATTGACAGCTCACGAACACAAGTTTAGTGACTATGATTCAAAGTTCAAAGTAGTAGACCAAGAGAGGAGGAGACTTAATCTTATCATAGAGGGATTACCCGAATCTGACAAACATGTGAAAGTCGAGGTAGACGAGCTTCTAACTGCCATAGGCACTAATTTTGACATCACTGACACCGAAGCGTGCTATCGCCTCGGGTCACGCACGGATGACGCTACCCAAAACAAAAACAAACGGCCACGTGCAGTTATGCTACGCCTGCGCTTCCTGTCACAAAAGTCGGAGTTGTTCTCGCATATCAGGAACCTAAAAGGGGTCGATAAGTACCGCCATGTGCACATTAACGAGGACCTCCCCCCAGAGGAAGCGAGAGCCCGTAGGGATCTACGTGCTATCGCAGCTAAAGCAAAAGATCTTGGGAAAAAGGCCAGTGTTTGTGGGGCAACTCTAGTGATAGACAACGTCAACTACACCTATAACCAAATGCATCGCTTACCCGATGAGTTGCAACCGTCAAACGTAAAACTCCGAGAGGTGGGTGATGGCTATGCCTTTCAGGGGCACCATGTGTTCCTATCCAATATGTACCAGTGCAAAGTTACAACTGATCTAGGAGAATTCACAAGCGCTGAGGCCGCCTACACGGCCGAACACGCCGACTTTGAAAACAAGCCTGGGCTGTTGCCTCTCCTACACAGATGCGAAGATGGATATGCTGCCAAAAAACTCGGACATCAACTCAAATCATCGGACGAGTGGGATAAGGAAAAGGAATCAGTTATGACAAAAATTGTTACGATGAAGTTTGACCAAAACCCGATGTTAACTACGAAACTCAAGGACCTCGCTGGGCATCTGTACAAGGCAACGGGTGACGTCTATTTTGGTTGCGGCGTGCCAATTCATAACAAACAAAACATCACACCTGGGAAAATCACCGGCAAAAACGTTCTGGGGTAGATTTTGGAACCGCTGATTTTTATATTATATACTAGCGACTTCGTCGAGTCCGAGTTAGGGGAAAAATATAGAAAACAGAGCTGATGGACTGCCGATCACGGGATTCGAACACCCTACACTCGCATTCCAAGCAGCACGCTCTACCGATTGCTCCACATGGTCAGGTATTAGTGATGTGCCAAATACTTAGATTGGTGTAGAAGTGGTGGGTTTGGGGAGGGGAATCAGCGGAGTTTTGAAAAGGTTACCAGCGAAATGTAATCTCATTGGTTTCTCACGAGAAAGATCGATTAGAAAACTACAGTTCTAAATCATGTTTTCAGTATGGCTAGAAACAAATCCTAAGGATAGAAGTACATCTGTGTAGACAAACACAAAAAAGAGTAGCAGGATTCAGTTAAGAATTGCACGAGATTCTCACTCTCGTGGCTCTTCAATCTCCATGCCTAGGTCTGGTTCACTTTGTCTCTATGTACGGCAGCAACTCCAAGCGGATATCACAAAATTCTACCGTTTTAGATATAGTAGGTAATCAATGATCTGGAGGGGGTAATCAGGCACTGCGGATGCATACACTACGCGGACGATACAGTCCTTTCCACAGCCGATGGTGACATTAACAGGGCGAAACAAACAATGCAGCATGACCTGACACAATTGGCTCTTTGGTGTGAACGTAACAGATTATCGATCAATGTCAAAAAAACAAAAAGTGTTATTTATGGCTCTATAGCCCGGGTAAGCAACAGAAGACAAATTGATTGCCAGAAGTCTATCAGGGGCAAACCGGTTCAAATAGTCTCATCTTACAAATATCTTGGTGTGACATTAGATCAAAACCTCAACTTCAGCTCACATATTAAAAACACAACAAAAAATGTCATGCATAAGATTTATATATTAAGAAAAATAAGAAAATATTTGACTATGGATGCGTGTATGACGATATATAAATCAATGATACTACCGCTGTTAGATTACGGCTTATCCAAACTACAGGTTTTGCAAAATGAAGTATTGCGAATTATCTTAAAATGTCACCCTCGAACCCCAAGAGCTATACTGCACCGCAGTGCCAACACCCCATATCTGGAAAACCGGCGAGATTTTCACATTCTGAACTTCATGTTTGATCAAAAAGACAATGTCAATATGATAAGTACCAGTAATGTGAATACGAGGGCCACACAAGGCCCACTGTTTAAGCAATTGCAGCCACAATGTTCGGCCTATGTCAAATCGTTAAATTACTATGGACCAGCAAGATGGAATAGGCTCCCAGCCGACATCAGAAATATGAACTCTAAAAAGGAACTTAAATTACTGCTTAAGAAAAGATTGGCATCTACAATCCCATAGACATTGTTAAATCTATGAGTTATGATTTATGGTTACCTACAGTGAAGTGGTTAAAAAGGGTGAAAAATTAGAAACTAAGTTCTACGTATAAAACTGGTATAATCATACCAGGGCCATTGTTGTGTCCTGAAGTGGATCGCTGAAATGATATTTCCTCGTTGCATCAACTATGTATTCTCGTTATTATATTATATATAGTAATTTGTTATATTATACAAGCCTCACATGGCTAGAAGTATCAACCTGGATTTTGTAACACAACGGAGCTGGCTGAATATGAAAACCAGTTAATTATTGTACTGAATTCGACCAGCATAAATGAAGGATTTAAAAAAAAAAAAAAGGAAACTTAACCCAGTGACTGCCTTAATTTCTGCCATATTTTCTTTTCTACCATAAACACATACACATATTCTTTATTAGCAGGTGGACGGTTGGTCTTTAGGCTATGGCTATAGCCTACTGTAGTACACATGCTTGTAGAGTCACTAGGCGACGTGACCACATTTCTGCCTTTTATAGCTAACTAAGTACAGATAGGAATATAATTTCTGTTTTGGACAGAAGGTTTTATGGTGGTATAATGCCTTACAGTTTTGATATTTAGTATTTTGGTATGGATTTTAACAAAACAGTGAATTCAGTTTAGGGAGGACTTTAGTAGTCACAGGTCCATTTTTAAGAACTCCTTTATGCACATATTTCTACCCCTTAAACTGGTTGAATCATAATATAATATGCCTCATTTGCAAGACAATAAAAAAATAGTAGGTGCTAGGAAATGTAATTTTCAAGGTAGATTCTATATCCACGTTTAGGGCACTACATGTATGTATGAAATAACATGCCTTGTTATACCCATTCAGGGCATCGCCTCTGTATGGAATAAGATTCTTGCTATCCACGTAATGGGTATCTCCTTTGTATGGAATAACATGCTTCATAATTCACGTTTAGGGCCGTCTACACGGAAGGGGGAGGTCTGGCAGAGCGGGAGGACGCAGACGAGGAGCAGCTCAGAGTTTCCGATGATGAAGATCATTCACACTACGTACTGGGAGCAAGTATCAGATCCCAGGATGCAACACTTCTCCCCAACGCCAACGAAACCATCTCAGGTAAGACCCGAACCGAACCGATAATCTAAACCTTTCACCACAGCACGATGCCTCCAGGCGTCATTGATGATTATATACACATGTCGATGGATATATAAATGTTTGTTTCCATAAAACGTTTGATTTCTATAAAACTTTAACAACCTTAATGTCCCATATAGATCTCTCATATAAAACAACCGAAGGAGTGGTTTTACTGTAGGAATTGCCCGTTGTGTCAGGGGAATTGAGTGCTTCAGTGAAAGGACTAGTGATGATTCTGCAATAAGTTTCGCCAAAGGGGCCATATTGTTTAAACATGTACCTAAAAAAAACCCAAAAAATAAACAGATGTGTAATTTTTCTCAATCACTTTCAGACTCTCTGGCGAGTCGTCTCGAGCACACACCAATAGACTCTCCGGAGAGAAGGATCCTTATCGTGGAGCTGGAGAAGGATGCAGACCAGGGAATCGGGCTCATGATTGTGGGCGGTGAGAACACCGGGAGATTGGACCTTGGCATCTTTGTCAAATCGGTATGTCACCTTTGAACCAGACCTTTTCTACTTGTATCATAAATAAGACAAATATAGGATGTTGGTGGCTTTACTAAACATGTTTTCAAATGAATTGTCCAATAATAAGAATAGAATGCCTTTTAAAAATCTATTTATTGTGTTATTTATCAATGTGTTAACTGAGTTATCATCGGTGGAAGCTTTGAGGATAAAATGTTGATGTTGAATTTTATACACAGAAACAACACGGTGAGTTGAATAGATCGCCACAGTCTTTGTAAATGATTACAGAAATCTTTACAGAGATTCAGTATGGAACGTTGGACATGAACTTTGTAGATAATTACAGAAATCCATACATACAGACCTAATATTACCTATCTGTCCGGCAGGTGGCGGCGGACGGGCCGGCGGCGGCGGACGGGCGCGTGCATCCCGGGGACCGGATTATTGCAATTAACGGACACAGCCTGGAGGGCATGCCACACCACGTGGCTGTGGAATTAATCCGCGACGCGCCCTCTGTCGTCCAACTCGTCATCTCCCAGGCCAAGGTCACGGCCGCCACGCCCGAGCCTATGGACCGCGAGAGTTCGCCCAGCATCGACGCCGTGAACATAGAGAACACGCTGCGAGGGCAGATGGCCAGCGATCCGTACGAGGAGATAGGCACCGGAGCGGGACTGGGTGCCAGAGACTCACCCGGCCATCCTGGACGAGACATGTACGACGGTGCATCGTCAGCGAACAGCTCCGACTTGGAGTTGGAAAACGTGGTCCCGCCAGAGGCACTTCAGTCGGACTACCCCCGTCACCACATGAGTTACTCCCCGCCCGGTCAGCCCGGGGGCAGGTCCCCGACAAGCCGGCCCACAACCACCAACCGCCAGCCCACCACAGGTACGGTGTCCCGCAGCCGCTTCTAAACTCGTATGTTTATGTACAGGGATGCTAGTTTTCTATGTTTTTTTCCCTGTATTTCCATATTTTCAAATGTGTATTAAGTTATCATCTTGTTCGAAGTAAATGAATTAGTTCCGAAAGATGTCTGTGTTTTTCCCTTAACACCTTACTGACAACTCCGTATCTGGATACTGTCTGAATATAAGGAGTACATCCAGCAGGGCCTGATGACTGTATGTCAATATATGTACACATTTGTAAGATGATAAATATATTTGGGGTCTAATCTCGAATTACTTGATAATTTGTTGTATTTGTCAGCATATTAATTTCGATATTATATATATATGTATATATGTAATGTGTGTAATCTCTTCGTTCCATTGGACTTCCGTCCGGAGTCCGTGGTTTGAATTTTTTTTATATATGTGATCTCCAGTTTGTAATAACACAAAACAAATGTGTATACATTGGTTATGTTTATGTCCGTATATATATTTGTATTTCTTATTGACTATATATACTGATTGGCCATGATTGTTTTGGGCAGAGGGCTCTGACGGGTACGTGTCGGACGTGGAGCTTGACGAGGCTCTGCGTGCCGGGCAGCAGCGCCACGCGGCGGTGACGGTGGGCGTGACGACACGCGGGCTACCCGCCTCCACAACATCCCCAACGTCCCCGCCGCCGCACGCCGACAGCCCGGCCGGCGACCACGCCCAGCTGAACACTGGGGACCGGTATGACATCGTGCTGCGGAAGATCGACGCCAGCCTCGGCCTCAATGTCACTGTGAGTCATTAGCATATTTGGAGAAAAAAACCATAACATTTTTGTCTAAATCATAACAGAAATTTATTTAGCTATTACAAAGTATAGTTTCATTTATGTATTACCAAATGTAAGTGGTATTTAAATACGTATTTCATCCACAAAGTATCCCGATCAATATTTTTCATTTTAGAAAAGGTTTCTGCTAACTCTCTATACTTATATAGAACGACCTGACCATGCTGTTCTAGCTGTAAAAGGAGATGATAATTTGCGGTTTGCACGGAACGAGGCATTTATCGCCTGATAGATCCCTCAAAAACTTATTTGTTATAGACTGATCATACCATCATAGGTAATATGCCAGTTCTCCGTTTTGTTCATGATACACTAAATGTTCAGCATATTACAGAAAAGAGTGGAAATAAGCAGGGTTGTGAATATTTGGTTTTTAATAAGCCTCAGTGACGTCGCTACCTTTAGAAAGTTGAAATTCAAATGCATGCTTTTCATAGGACATATTCTCTATACCATAAGTCAACCAGAACTCATCCCAATACACCTTTATACACTCTCGAGACATTATCCTAATGAACTCCTGAATCTGACCTAACACTTCATACTATTTTTATACTTCAGGGGGGAATTAACACCAGCGTAAAACATGGAGGCATTTACGTCAAGTCTCTCACTGAAAACGGAGCCGCACAGCAAAGCGGTAAAATTCAAATAGGTGAGTGAATTTAAAAGAAGAAGAGTTCCCATATCATCAGAGAATCCCATGTCGCCTTGGGAAAGCGATTAATTTCCATCAGAGCAGGGAGCCTATTATCAGTTGGAGAACAGAATTACCAAACTAATTTTAAGAAATAAGTTCTCCTCATCTCAAGGATATCAGTTTTCAGGGTGTGTAAGGTTTTCCTATATTTTTTCCTTAAATCAAAATATATCGGTCTTTTCTTGTAAATGAACTGATAAATATAATTCTTTATATTGACATATTTATAAAAACGAAATCCAAATATACCGAGGTCCCTGTTCTCGTCCCTAGCATCTAGAGCTTCCTACTCTGGTCTTTGTATGTGTACTTCAGAGGTTTACAGCCTCCGGAATTTTGTCTGATACAGCCGGACTATATTCCATAGCAGCTTGTATGTACCGGAGCTTTCCATACAGATTCTCTGCTGTAGAACGTGAATATGATGCCATCTTCCAATTCTGACTGTATTTTCTTTTCAAGTAAGACCTCACGGGCATCTCTGTACTCTCTAGATCGATGCGACTGTTGCTGTGTACAACTGATGCAGTCGTTGCTTGTTGCAGGTGATCGGGTGTTAGAGGTGAACGCGGTACCGCTGGCCGGGGTCACCCACAAACAGGCCGTAGAGACGCTGCGGAAGGCGCCACCCGTCTGCCGCCTCATTATGGAGCGCGGGGTGCCCCCAGCCCAGCGTGCCGACCACCAGATGGCCACACCCAGCCTCGGATCCGAGTCGTCCGTAGGTGGCGTTGACTCGTCGCTGCAGATACGCCCCCTGACGCCGGCCACTGTAGTACGCGGGATGGAGTACTATCCGTTCGTCACGCGAGGTAAGTATCTACTATACACCACGCACTCAGAAACGTTACACTGTGATGCCGCTCTGTAACTTTCCGCACATCAAAATTTATAATTAGGGAGGAGGGGACATTTTTTATGCTGTTTCTGCTCTCAACTATTCATTTTGTGTCCTATAGAACTTACTTTTCCACCTAGTATTGTCTAATTTTTATTATGTACAAAAGTGTTGTATGTTCATTAGTCTTCAGGAAGGGCTAATGTTCTTCAACTATAAACCCCCCCCCATACACACACACAAAAGACAGCAATAACTTATTGACATTAGAGATTTAGAGACAATTCTTTGTTTTAATGGTCGTAGTCTAAAAATCCCAGGGACATGCAGGTTCTCATTTGAATAGGAAACCGTCTACCCTGACAAATTTTGATGTTATGATGTATTCAGAGCGAGCTGATGCAAACCTTACAAGTCGCCCGTTTTCCCAACACAGCCAAAATACCCAGTATTGCAGTAATAATGCATTTATTCATACATTTCCGATAAAATAATACTCATACGTGTACATGAAAGATACCTGGAAATTCTATTGTTTGTAAAATATCTGTTATTAATTCATCAATGCAGAGATGCCAGTTTTCGGGTCTTATCTCTTGTTTTGTTTTTTTCGTTTTTTATTCTCGTATTGAATTCATGATGTTAAATAAACATGGGATTTCCCCGGATTTTCCCAGATGTTTGACGTCCCAAGGGTCATTCTTCAGAGTAATGTGAATCCGCGGAGACATTAACAAATAATTTAAAAAAAAACAGTTTTAACTCTCAGCTGAGGCCAAATATTCACTTAGACTATCTATTACTTTTCCCGGATCTTTTGTTATTTCGAAATCCCAAACCCGACTAGAAATAAGCAGGTTACAAAACACCCCACTTCACTGGCATCTCTGTTATTATGATGTGTAAATGTGTGTGGGTGGCCTACGTTGTATGCTATTCACGATTCTGTGCAGGTTAAAGCTTTTAAACCATATATTGCGCCGGCTTATCACCACACATTTCATCCTCCAGATGTGCTCACATACAATTTTCACCTGAAATGTAACTCAGTTGTACTCTACATACATGTATTTTCCTTTGAAATTACCACCTCAAGTGTTTATGTGCAGTATTCCTATGTGTGTAAAATAATTTCAAAGTGCGACGTATCACACAATAACATACGATTTCCATTGATTTCCGTTGCCGAATCATACAAAAATATCTCTTTACTAAACATATATAGCAGGTAATAAAAAAAAGACATTGGTGACAAAAAAAGCATCAATGAAAAAACTTAAAAGGAAAAAAACACCGAAATAAAACGGTCGTGATTACTATGCAAACAAATGCAAATAAAGGCAGGGAATTTGCCTCATGCTAGTTCTCATACACCCTAGAAGAACCAGTGTCAAGCTTCACGCCTTGGTTTCGTTTCAGCTTTCTGACCGCCAGGAAAGCTTGACCCGCATTTCTGAAGAAAACTTTCATATTTTCGTTTTACCCCTCTCTGAGAAGCACCCCTTGTAACAGAAGTTTCGACCTTTCGGAATGCCATGTTGTTTTTCGACATATTCAGGAAATTATATACTCGTCCATGCATATTCAGCTCTATGTATAATCATGCAATCGCCAGTCCACTAGATATACTTGGGTATGAATCAAACCTTGCCTGCTTGGAGAATAAAGTAGAGGTTTCCTTTAGATTCGGGGAATGCAAACAGTAGGATAACTCTACACGCATGCCAGGTTGAGTGACATGAAGTTTTTGTGATAGCGTTGTGCTTATACATGTGTGGGTACTGTTTTAGCCCCTAACAATAATGTATATCTAGATTATCTGTCTTCCAGAAAAGGCACTGAATATTATATTCGTCGGCAATTTTTTTTTTTTACAAATTGCCATTGAGGATAGACGCAATGGAAAATACCATGAATATAGATTTTTGAAAATATATACGGCTTTTTCGCCATCTCACACGACATTGGGCTATGTCATGAGCATAATGTACTTTATTCTGATAATGTCATATGCAATGTGTCACTATGATGTATGTAACTTAACGGTAATAATTCGACGAGTTAGGAATAACCAGTGGGATATCTGATGTAGTAAATGGTAGATTTCTGGATGAAAAGATTTGTTCTCCTTAAAACATGTAACAGTCACCAAATAAGTATCATACACGAATGTCTTCCTAAAAACTTATAAACGGCAGACTCTCTAAGCCCTTTATGGATGTGGTGAGGTTTGGAAATTAAGTCCATTGATATGAACCTGTGCAGGAACCATGTTTTCAAAATGACGACATTCAAACTATTCCCAGATGGGTTGTTATATTGTAAATTAGTCAAAGATCAGTCAATCTTGTATAGAAGTATGGGCAGTCGCCTGTGTAGACAGTCAACAGATTGCAGAGTTGGCAGATTTCAGGGTTAGTAGTCAGCAGTGTGGGAAGTCAGTAGTGGAATAAGGTGGCGGTGTTGTGAGTCAGCGTGACCTGTTGTCTGCATGGGCAGTCAACAGATGGCCGAATGGATGGTGGGAAGAAGGCAGTGTTTGTTGCAATCAGTAGATGGCAGTGTGGGCAGTCAATAGTTTGGCCACTCAGCAGTGTGAGTAGTCACCAGTAGTCCATGGTGGGCTGTGTGGGCAGTCATCAGTTTGGGTAGTTGTCTGCATGCGCAGGTAACAGATGGAAAGGTGGATAGTGTGCAGTGTTAGTTGCAGGCAGCCAGAAGAGTGGGCAGTCAGCAGATGGCATCTGTGGCCAGGTGTCAGGGTCGACCTTTGGCAGTGCGGGCAGTTGGCAGTATGGGCAGCGTGGCTGTGGAAATAACTCACTACAGGTCACATCATCTGTAGGTTTCGATTGATGACCTTTGTGAACTAATCATCAGAGGGCTGGAACACAGAACTACCATCACTAACCTACCAATTATAATTCCCCCTTTAACTGCATGTTTGACAGCGCAGTGAGCATGTATGCCCTTGATCCATTCTGATTTGTAGAGAACTCATTCGCTGTGTGGCTATGCAAAGAGTCTGTGTCCCTGTCTGAGTTGTCCGACTCGGAGGCCCGCAACTCAGACCAAGGTAAAGTGGTGATAAGGATTAGTTTTCTATCCGTACCCCCAGGCGGCGTGGCAGTGGCGAGTGTACAAACAGAAGCGCCGCCTGCTGCACTTATGTATAGATACATCTTTACGCGTGGTACACGATGTGTTGACAGTGTGTATGATGTATGTCAGCTACGAAACATTAAAAGCACCCGTGTGGTGAAGTCTCACAATTTTGTCATATAATAATACACGCGAGAGACTAACATCCATGCACTGACAGAAACATATCGCTACCACAGATAAGCGTAAGCACCCACAAGAATATCCCGAAGTACTTCCATATGGGTGAATCAAGGAGTTTGGAAATTTCTTTCTTTCCTTTTTAGGTTTAAGTTCTATTATAGATAGTATGATGTAAAAGGTATAAATACTTCTCTCAGGCAGTACTTTCCCATCCCTTTAGAAAAGAGTAGTATAAGGTATCAAGTTATATTAAGTGTTGGATTGACCTGCCTGTGTATACTACATGAGTTGGATCTGATCTATAAGATTTTCAGCCATTTCTTATATTGCTATATAAAGATAAGTTGCTTAATTAAACCAGGTGGCTTCACCCATACCCTGTCCTCCACCTCCTTTATTTACAGTGAAGGTACTGAAAATCTAGACTTTTCATGATGAGGCACTAAGACTGAACTCATTTATAGAGTTTACCATTTGTGTAAAGATATTTAATTTAAAAGTTTATTGACTGAGGTGCAGATACGCATACTTAACTAGCTTGTAGTGTGAAATGAGGATCCTAGATCTAAGGTAACCGTTGACTCACAGTTGAGTCTTGAATGCATTTGTGTTATTGCTTTGCTTCCGTTTGTTTGCATTACCCCAACTGCATTTGATTTTCCTCGTGGATCGCATAATTAATGTTCCGTACGATAATTGTCATATTTTCAATAACTAGAATAATTCTGAAAATGTTTCAAGAATCATTCACTTAAATAACCTAGATTGATTCATTCCAAACAATTATGTACGTAATTTCTTACTGATTTACAACGATTTCAAGTATATATATATATATGTTTTATGTAAAACAAATTCTTTTCCTTTTTCAAGAATTATATTGGAAATTTCTTCTTTATCGTCCTTTACATACATGGTGCCTTAAGCATCACTACGACTGGTTTAAGATCCTATAGTATAACCTTGTTTTAAAACTAAAAGAAAAGTCTATATTCTTTTGATGTTTTGTTAGATATATATGTATGTCACTTTCTGATGTTCCGTTCAAATCTATTTATACATTTCTTTACATAACTGAGTTTTCTCTATCATTTTCTCTCAGAATCTCTACACTCCGTGCACCTCCACAAGGCTAGCAGCGGGCTCGGGCTCACTGTGTTTGGTGGCAGCGACGTTCACAATGATCCTCTCTTCTGCGTCGTCCGCGTCCGTAAGCTCTTCCCAGTGGGCCCCGCGGCACAGTCCGGCGAGATTCTCGTCGGTGATGTGATTTTGGAGGTCAACGGCAAGCCCACGACAGGACTCACACGAAACGTAAGGCTACTTCTTGTTTCTCACCTCAGGGATTGGAATATGAGACCAGTAATTCCTCATATCTAGGTAGAGTCACCAAAATTAACAGTCAATAAAACCTTGTTAAAAAATGATAGAGAAATCTACATTTCTGGTATCAAATAAAGTGGTAGGTAGATTTCAGTGTAAATCAACCATACTTAATGATGTCTGAGAATGATTCATGGAAGGAACAAATAATCAAACATAGTTTTACAGAGATATGAAGAATCCCACAAGACTTGGAATAATAATCACAAATTTGCTTAAATGTGCTATATTTGGATTTAGCTGGTTTTGTATCTGGACAACTTTCTCAAAGAGTTGAAATTTCAGGTCAGATTCTAAGCCAAAAGCAGTATGCAAATATTTTAAAACTTACTTGAATCACTAACAACAAAGTTAATACTTGTCTTAACGTGATCTGCAGGAGGTACTCACTCTTCTCCGGACAGCACCACAGAATGTCGAGCTGCTCATCTGCCGCCCCACCGAGCAAGTCCTGCCAAGCATTGACCAACTCGTAAGAATTCCTAAGTATATACAGTGAGATAAGGAGACAGCTCCTGCCCAACATTGACCAATTTATGAGTACTTCCATGCATACACTGATACAGAGTTTCTGAAAAAAGAAACAGACAGACATATTGGTCCAATTGGTCACAATTGGGTTGGAGCCGAGGACCTAGCAGAAATAGTACGCTATTCAGAGCATCGTTTCCCCTCAGCATTCATTTTTCCTCGGCCAAATCTCAATTTAAATGTCTAGGTTTAAAAAAAAAAAGAATTTTCATTCCATTGTAATTCTCGTTTAATTATGCCATAAAACATGTATTTTGAGCTAAATGGCTTTGCTGTATGTTTCCCTAGGCGGCAGAGACGGACTACTCACTACGTGGCACCCCGTTATCACAGAGCACCAGTCCACCCATCACCCCAGGGCTTGGGGAAAGAGGGGGACACCCAGATGGGGCATCCCCATCCACCACTTCTCAGGCCCCGACCCCCCTTAGCATTGCTACCTCCCCGACCCAGGATACATCCCTGCGGCACGCCCAAGACCATCGGGCAGACTCCCCGCAAGACTCTGAATACTCCAACAATGATGAGTCTGACATCGGCGACTCAGCCTCTGTGGTGCATATGAACAACGAGAACAATGAAAAAAGAGAAGCTCAAGAGGAAAATGCCAGAATGCAGCTGCAGGAACCGTTGCATGCTGGGAAAGAGACAGTGAAGCTACCTGGTGGGCATATCGATGAGCAATCACAGCGGGGTTCACACGAGGCAGCACCCGTCGAGACGCATGTCGTTGTACAGGACTCCGGGCCAGCGCGAGACCTGCTGCACTACATGACACCTACAGGGGGGATGTATGGGTCTGATGATTCTGAATCTGATTCTGAAGAGGAAGATGAGGCGGAAAAGGTTCAACCAGGCGAGAGAAGAGAAGGTGAAGGGCAGCCCCGCCCGCCCGGTGATGAACTCCGCCCAGGGGTAAGTTGTGTAATGTTTTCACTGCTTATATTCGGATTGTGACAGAATTCAACACTAGATTGAATGAACATTAATGCGGAAGAATATTGTTTGAAAACGGGACTCGTTTAGATTACGGAAAAAACTGCAGATTGCCATGAAAAAAAGTTTACCATTGTTTACTGCGTAATGTATAATCTGCAAGAACTATACACGGAATACAAAGAAGAGAATTGATTCGAAAATCGTTTTTCTATATATCAGATAGATCAAGAGTAATTTAACTTTCCATTAATTTCTATGGGGAATTAGAAAATAGGGAGGCTCGAAGTAGTCCCAGGCTTACAGTAGTCTGACCAGCTGGTGTGAAAATAGCAAATCCCGTTGAAATCCTTGTATGATTTTAAGTTTCCCTGCATTTTTTTAAATACATAATCTTTCTGTTGCTGCTAGTGTCTGGTTAACAGAGTGGTGGTAATAATAGCAAACTAGTTCTACCGAGTTAGATTTACTCTGACCAAGAATATAAGGTCACAACACCGAGGCCACAATAACAAAGGGCAACAAGGGCCTGGGCGTCACTTAAGCAGGCGATGCCTGCTTAACATAGTTTTTAAAAAAAAAATTTTATTCAGTAATTTAACGACATTTGTAATCGCCTGCAGGCGTTCTTCCTTACAAAGTCAACAACATGGAAGGACATAAACATGGACAAAATACAGTAGCATACTATCAGCATACTACACACACAGATGCACTCCATCAATTACAATCATTTGTCATTTTTGATCTTATGATCAACTCTAGGTTTTACCTAAGCATTAAACATCCAAGCATGAACTCAATTTGCAAAAACAATCGATCTACAGAATATCATGTCTCAACAGTTCTTCCTTTATTTTGGCCTTGAACATATCACCTCTGGGAAGTTGTTGAGTTTCCAAACTTAAAGCGCTCCATATCTTGTTACCCTGATATAGGGGCGAATTTATATATCTATTACCATTGGGTTTTTTTATCTTGAATTTTACCTTATTTGCCGTTCTAGTAATCTGGTTATCATCATCTATACAGTTATTTAAATCTTCGCTCCACCATTTCATTAACGACATCAGGTGGGTGGCTCGTCTAAAATTAAGTTTCCTTATCTTACACCTTAAATGGAGATAGTTATAGTCATGGTAAACTGTTTCTAACATGTCATATGTTTTCTGACAGGAGTTCGAGGTCACAATGACAAAGGGAGACAAGGGGCTGGGGTTCACTGTAGCCGGTGGACAGAACACCACTGGGTACTTCTACGTTAAAGACATCCTATTTGACCCAGCGCTTTCTGACGGCCGTATTCAGAAGGGCGACCGCCTCATCAAGGTCAGTTCTTCACTCTATCATACTCTATACAACTGACCGGTTCACAACAGATCTGGTTTCGCTTGATTGATGAGGACTTAATGGGTGCATACCCAGGTTCTTTCTCTATGTAGACTCAAGCGATAGCCACGTCATTACCCATAACTATTCCTCTTATTGGTTATATTTATAATAATTGCGTTCATATGGTTTTCAGTCTTATATTAATGAATTATGGCGATGTAGTGATTATCTACGAAAACATATACCAATGTAAATTTTGTATCATAAAATCTATATTCACTAGAATATTGGTCATAGAGCCAAAGAGCTCGAATAAGTCGGTTTTCATGGTTAGCGATAGAATATGATAAATTGCCATGAAAGTGTAACGAATCTAATGACTGCATACATTCCAGAAAGTTGCCGCGATCGACACTTGTAATTCTAGTGAATTAGAATTAGAATTTGGGAATTGGAAAATATATAGATCTCTAAGTGCTTGTGAAGAGAGGTGAAGGTGTCCTCTGTGAGTTCAGATGAAAAGTCTATTTGCCCAATAAGATGTTATTGTAGTGTTAGAAAACGTTCACTGCTCCTTAACTCGAATGACTGTAGATGGACAAGCATTTGAGAAATTTGTATTCTCACCTTTCTCAGGATACAATAGCAGCCTAGAAGGGGGTACATCCTTTGATACATATATCCAATAATTTCTTTGGTCTCTATATATGCTGAGAACTTTTTGGATCGTATTCAGTGAAGTCCTTGTAGTCAGTCAAGGTACAAACACATCGCCCTTGCATAACTAGACAAAGCAAACCTCAATATTATTTTTACCATTTACAAGGGTCAATGAAATAACCTGATTCACTATTTTCTACTTGGCTGTGGATGCGTTCTTCTAACCAACATCTTATGCCGTGTGAACATGTGTTGTAGGTGAACGAACAGGACATGCGGGATTTGAACCACAAAGAGGCAGTGAACTACCTCCGTCTCACCCCAAACACCGTGACCATCCGCTTCTACCGGCCTCTACGTGTGGTCACTCCAACCGACAATCTCCATCACAAAACTGTAAAGAAGGTGGGAGATTTACCGTCATCATAGTTATATGTTCTTCATCTTTCCATAGGTTACGGAATGGAACTACATGTATATCAAATGAAATATCATGTATCCATCACGATAAGGAAAGAAATATTTTCTTAGAAGTCTGAAGTATGAAAAACATGAAAGGAAACACACTGCACAGAAACATTAGTCAGATTTACAGTATCAATTTAAATAAAATTGCCAGGTCATATGCTAGAAAATAAATCGAACACATTATATACCATATTGAAATGATAAAGCTGATTCCACATATACTTTGATATATGAAATATATACAATCTTGATATCGTGATGTTGTATCTGTCCTGTATATACTAATGAATATTTGTCGTTTCCTCTGTGATGACTAGGCTTACATATGAATATCATTGCGTTCCGTAAAGAATTGAATTCCTAAATTCTGTTCAGTACAAACAGTACAAAAAAGGTGCAATTGAAAATTATTAGCAACATTTCCCCATACAGTCCCGGGCAGGGTCACTGTAGCCTATAGTTGTTGGTTTCTCGACTATGGATCCTATTTACAGGTTCAGTTTTCTTCACGCCTGACCGTAGCACAAAGAATTCCCAAACTAAAGAAGTTTCAGAAACTCAGACAGGTGAAGTTTACTACACACAAACACAACCAGGCGATGTTATTTTACCGCCCTCATATTCACGGAGAGAGAAAAGATTTACTGGCTTCCTCTCCATTCAGATGACATGTTCACAAAGCTTGACATCAAATCACATCATTTATGTTACGTGTTCCTCATTACAACATACTCTGACGCTTCACTTCTGCACCACCACAAACTATCTGGGTTTTTTTCATTGACTTTTAAGTCAGTGAAGGATATTTTCCCCTTTCGCTTTAACTCTCAATTTCTTACGTTATGTGTGTGAAGTAGTCAGGCATGTATATTCACATCTACAGATTTCTATCCCGATCATTTCGATGATATCTCATCTTCACTAGTCAATACAATATTACTATTTTATTGAGTGGATTACTGTACTGAATGATCAGAACCAGTTTGGAAGCAACAAATACACATTTAGATATACTGGAGAATTCAGTTATAAATAGATCATTCACTCAAGCACGAGGCCTTTTAGTGCGGAACGTTGCTGTTCTACAGTTTCACAGTTATCTCAATATTCATACATTTATTTCTCACATACATCTTACTCTGTATTTTTTTCGCTCTGATTGTGCTCATGGCATCTTCAGTGTGATAACCTCCTGTCTGTGCATGCTCAATGTGGAATATGTGTATACTTCACGAATTGAACATTGGTGAATCATTAAAGAAATCAAGACTAATTTCTGAAAATGGGTACCAGCAATGTGTGATGCATTCATTTCTATCATTTATGATTCTAACACTGCCATGTATTCAATTAAATCTATTTAAAATATATATTAATTCGTTTCTCGGTATTGCTGACTTACAGTACATAGGGGACATTCTCTGAGTAGGGCAGCTGGATAGAGTATAACCCTCGATGGTAGGGGTTGGTTAAGGTCCTTAATAGTTCTAAATCTAACAATATCTTTTATCGTTATAAAATGTTGATTTGAAAAAATTACATACAGGCATTCCCATTTCTGCATTGCAGATGCAGTTTATATTGTATGCATTATGGTGAATATATGGTAAAATGTTAATATGTTAGAATGATAAGCATATACACATGTAGCTGGTATTACACCAATACACTTTTCATAGGTTTGCCTTTCTCATAGATTCCAATTCAAATGACCGCTTGATCTGTTACCATGATGAACATCCCATTTACACTCTTCTGATAATGACTAAGCAGCCATTCAATTCTCACACATTTCATCAAATATCATTCATCCATTTTAAACATGGACACTGTACTCTAGATAAAACATTACCCATGGATCAAATTACAACTGTAAAATAAGCATACCATTTCGACTGTACGTAAAAGATCTAACAAGCGATCAAAATCCTATGCATTCTATTAGTTTACCACTGCCATGATGATCATGTCATTTTCACTGACCTGATACGGTCTTGCTCGTTTGATATCTGCAGAACAACAGCTCAGAGCCGGGCACTCCGGAGACCGCTCCTCGGACGACGGCGGCGGTCGGCGGTCCGGCCCAGCACGACGATCCGGCACGCGGCGCCGTCAATGCCCACGAGCAGCGCGTCTTGGCTCGGCCCCTTCCCTACGGCCAGCGCACGGGCACGGACGACAGCGACGAGGACGAACTGGAGGAGCTGGAGGAGCGGCACCGCAGTGGTATGCTGACCCCGACCCACAGCCTGGACCCGACCCCAGTGCATCACCACCAACATCTACGTACGCCGGACCTGCGTACGCCGGACCTGCGTACGCCTGATGAAGCCCACCGCCGGGCGCTGACGCCAGTAGACCGGCCGCTGACCCCGCATGACCGGGCTCTGACACCAGGAGACAGGCCGCTTACACCAAGAGACAGGGCTCTGACACCAGGAGAGAGGCCCGTGGGCGATGACGATGGACGTGTGTCCCAGGTAATGTATACAAAATGAATATACAGCGGATTATGTTGCAGTCTTTCCCACATCTTACATGAGGCTAGAGGCCATCGACTATTTCTTGACTTATAAGTTTCTCTTCTGATAGAGAACAAAAAGATTTCATCCGTCCGGATAAAATCCTTGGGAATTTGTCTAAGTTTGATTGAAGAAGGAGGATTGAGAATGAAATAAAAATCAAAACAGTTACATTTATACATTGGATGTATGGAAATCACTAAATGCTTGGCGACAGAATTTCAACAACCAAAAAATGAGAAAAGAAAAGAGAACTGTTCGAGTTTGTATTAGTATTGTAATAAATGTTTCTGTAAGGGTGGAGGTGCAATAGTAGCTATTTGGAATGGATCAATATAACAGATACAAAAATTTAAACCCTATGTATGCATCCAGCCTATAGTTTGTGACGAGGCTTTATTTTTTGTGCAGGCTTCTTCATGGGGAAACATGACCCTGCCAATGCCGGATGAGGTAGAAGAGCAGAACGAGGAGGTACAGCGTATCACAGCTCAGACCCCGGGCCCAGCAGAGGTACGAGTCCAGATAATTAACAAATAACAGCAAATTATTATTACTTATTCAGTTGATTGAATAAGTCTACTTTTTGTTACTGGTTGGTCCCTTGTGTAAAACAAAGATATTATTAGCAGGTGGACGGTTGGTCTTTAGGTTATGGCTATAGCCTACTGTAGCCTGCGTCCACCTGCTAATTTGGTCTTTAAAGGCCAATATTTCTATTTTCTAAATGCACACTTGGCTCTTGTTGTGCATTATTTTTTTCACTTTCCATTGCTTATAAGTTCCTGTCACATTCTCTAACTGACCTTAATTTGATATCAGGGTCGGACGATCCGAGTAGCAGTGGAGCGTCCGGAGAATGGAAACTATGGTTTCAGTTTGGTGCAGGGCGAGCGGGGCGCCTCCACGTCTCTCTACATTCGCTCCATGACCCCAGGCACCACGGCCGCTGAGCGACTGCAGGTTGGAGACCAAATACTCCAGGTAAGAATTCTATACAGAGTAGAGACCCCTCTTAAGAACACTATCCAGGGCACCACAGCTACTTAGAGACTAGGTAAGTGACAAATTGGGAATTTCATTTGGAATACACCACTAAGTAACTCTCTCTCCCCGGGCACCTTAGTTGCGGAGCGACTGCAGGTTGGGGACAATTTTATCCGAATTATGTATCTATGTGCTCTTAAAAACACCATCTCATACACCACAACTGCAGGTCAGCGACAAGTAATTTTTACTATGGGTGAGAATATTGTAGACAGTAGAGACCCCCCCCCTCCCATTGTTAATGGCATCACTCGAGACACCACAGCCACTCAGCGACTGGAAGTTGGTAACAATTTAATCCAGTTAAGGATACTTTATGGCATAAACCCCTCTCAATAACATCACTCTAGAGATTACAGCTGTTGAGCAACAGCAGGTCAGCGGTAAGTTACTCTGGCTGAGAATTCTGTATCAATAGGCCCCTTTCTTAACAACATCATCCCGGGCACCACAGCCACTAGGCGATTACAGGTTGGCAAAAAGTTACTTAAGGTGAGAATCTCATTTATGAAGACTTCCCCTTTTAATGACCACCTAGCAGAAGTCAGTAATTGATAATCATATTGGGGCTTGGTTCTCTCCTTCCACAAAAGAAAAAAATGATAATGAGGCAGATTTGTCTGAGAAAATCGCTATACATGAAAAACGGATTGTGACATATCCCGGAGACCCCCTCATTGATAAATAGTGAAGTCCCATATATCAAGACAAATACTGAGTAAAAGCCTTCCTCTTTTCAGGTCAACCAAACGTCCGTCATTGGAATGCCTCACAACAAAGCTGTAGCCCTGATAAGAAAAACTCAAGGAGTTCTCAATCTCGCTATTTCCAGGTAAATACAAACTTCTTTATGTCTTATTCTGAATCTCCTATTTCTATGTGAGTAACATCAAGCTGATTTTAATTTCATATTACTCTCAAAGTTAAGTATTTACTCTGTTACAAATAGTTTCAAACCTGAATAATTTAAAGTTTATGTATAGAATATATCAAATGTCCACAGTTATGATTCTTATTGTTGACCTGCATGCTGTCAAGAGTGTGAATAGAGTTGAAGAAGGTACTCAGTAGCTTAGAGTGCAGCAGTTTTAGGATGTCTAATCCCCAAACTTTTGATTGAAGTTAACTCGGATCAATTTGAATCCTCTTTTTCTTGTTTATTATACTTGTGAAGCAGGGTTCGTCACAACTCAGACCAATCTGGTTTGGAACAGAGAGTGTCTCGCTTATGAGGGTCCCACAGATAGACCACCATCGTAGTAGAATGAATATAAATGATCAGCTCTTTCCGTTTTCTTGTTAGGCCTGGATCCCGATCAGCGTCTCGTGTCTCTCAGCTGTCACGAGGCACCCCGACACTGTCTCCACACCCCGGGCGTGAGCCAGACTCCTGGTCTCGAGCATCCTACACAGACACCGAGACACACGGTGACCGTAGCGTCTCCAGAGCGTACAGTGATGGACGCGAAACCCCCTGTAGTACAAGAACCACCCCTATAGGTAAGGCGAACGAAACGTTTCTTTTACCCTTTGGATCGATGCCTACTTTACATTTGTCAACTCTTGAGAAATTAATATCTAGTGAATCTCTTGTCAAGCACTGAAAAGTTAATGTTAAGTAAACGTCTTGTCAAATAAAGTATACATATTGTCAGGAACTGAAAAGTGGATATCAACTAAACAGGTTTTTAACTACTGAGAAATTAGTATGGCTACTACTGAACAATCATATAAGAGACTCGCAGGCTTGAGGAAAGTGCTACCAAGCGCCAAAATGTCGTCCAAGTTAGCAGAAATCCTCAAAATTGTACTATCTAAAAGGGTAATAAAACTTAGACTCACATCCAATTGGTTTGTGGTGGTTGGTGTTAAATTTCCAAACAACAATTTTGTATCAAGTGGGAGGATTAAATCACTGTTGTCTGATACTTACAGGAGATATAGATCACCACTCGGAGGAGGAGGAGGATGACAGTGATGAGTACAGCTCGCTGGAGGACCGCCAGCTGTACATGCCTTCCCGAACCCGAGGAGCAGGGGCAGAGTCTGGTAATGAGGAGGACTACGATGACAGGGAACTGACGACCAACCGTTCTCCTCCAGAAAAACCACCACGTAGGTCGCACTGTTATACTTCTAGCACTTAGAATTAACCAAAAGCACTACCTATTTTCGTTTTTCCCTTCAAAATGCCACTCTCGCCCTTGTATTGTAAAAAGCTATCGTGTGGTTGTGTTTATATATTTATTTCATATGTGTTTGTCTCTATGTGAAATATTATAGATATGTGATATGGTTCTATTTCTGTTTGTATCAAGATATGTGTGTTTCTATATAAACTATTTTAGATAACTATGATATGGTCGTATTTATGTCTGTATTCAGGTAAAGGTGTATCACGCTTGCCAGCTGAGCTCACTGACCAATGGCTGGACAGTCTGGCCATCGTGAAGGTGGCACCTGATGCCGTACACTACACGGGACGTCAGCTGACCGCCACCACCCGCATGTACGCCAACAAAGTGGAGCAGGATGTCCCCGTTGAGGAGTACAAGGTAGGCCCGCCTATACAGCACATAGGTGTCCTCTTATAGGCTCTGCAATTTGCCCTTCGTGGCCAAAATTTTCGACCCCTGCGCGGTGGCTCTTGATTATCAATATTTGAAATAGCATGGAGGTTGACCTCAGACTGGTGACGGCATCTCACGGGTCTCACTAGAATTCCCTGTGATCCATTCAACATAGGGTTGGGAAAGCAGGGTAACTATGTGCCATTTACATCGCTATACACACGTTAGTTTTTAATACCAACACCAAGGGGCTTTCCCATTGACCTGCAACTAACAAAGGCAACTTTGTGTACCTGTATAACAGTCCTCCATACATACTCTGGTTTAGGTAGAGAGTATGAAAGAAATGTTTTTTTCTCTCTACGAACCCCTCAGTTTGGTGCAGACGCGTTTAAAAGAGGGAGAATTTTGATAACTGGAAAAGTGAAAGCACATACAAAGATTACAATAAGCTAAGTCTTACATGGTGATGGTGTGATTTCTGTACCTATATCGTTGATGCAGGATTTAAATGAATGGTACAGAAATCTGAGATTTTGTGACATTATATGCACATCCTGACAGTGTTTTTACATTATGCCCAGCAGCGGGCAGTATGCCAGTGAATTTCGTGCACAGGTATATGCTACTATTTATTATTCAGACTCTACGTCACGCCAAGTTAACGGACAATTGTAACGACGCCCGGCGCCCTGAAAACAAAGCTAAGAACCGCTACAGGAACGTCCTACCATGTGAGTATTCCCATAAGCATTGGAAATCTGGAGAAGTCATAGAACAAATTAGCAGTTATGGAAACTCACGGGAAATATCATTTTTACAAAAATCCAGGGAAAAACCACAGCCGTCCATTATAATTTCGAATAAGCTAAATTCTGATATTTTCTTATAGACTTCTCTGGCATCTCTGTTAGCTTAAGTGTATTTTTCTGTATGATAACTTTGTTTCTATTTTGGTGCATTGCCAAACTAAATTTTCCTCACATTAGAGAACCATTTGACATCATATCAACGTGCGATAAAGAATTTAGATAATCAGTGAATCAGAAATTTCCGAGACTATACGGGGATCCTGACAAGTATTATACCTATGTATTTCTATGAATATGATACATTTTTTCTTGTTTTTCTCTTCTGATATGATCAGACGACGCGACGCGCGTGTCGCTGAGCGGCCTGGAGGACTACATCAACGCCTCCCATGTACGTTACCAGGTGGGGCGCGACTGGCTGCACTACATCGCCTGCCAGGGCCCGCTGCCACAGACCACCGACGACTTCTGGCGCATGGTGTGGGAGCAGAAGGTAGACACCATAGCTATGGTGACGCTGGATACGGAGAGCGGCAAAGTCAAGTGTCACCGCTACTGGCCGCAAGCCACCACCGTACCCTTCACAGTCTGTGACAGGTAGGTCAAAGTCAGAGTCGGACTGAGATTCAAGGCGCAGGATGAGATTCATAATTTAGATTTCTAAGAATTAAGATAACAAAAATGTCTTAGAAGATATCTAAATTGGCATAGTATCAAGACTTTTTCTTGTTAGTTATTTATGGATAAAAACAGAATATGTCTTCAAATATTATACCAGTTGTAACAATTCTTTTACATTTTCACTGGATTGCGTGCTTATTACTCATTAATACATAATCTATTCGAGTTGGAGATATGAGATGGGCTGGCTACAAATTCATAATCTAAAGCTGTTTGCGTCATAACTACGAGGCGACCTGGTTACAGTTTGCTCATTGATTACTCAGTATGACAAGTCACAATACTTAGATTAATTGAATTAAATCTGTTTAGGTTATAGATACAAAATGAGGTGACTAGTTACTACAGAATCTTCATATTTTACTCGATATATAACATTGCTGATATGTTGTAATTGTGGACAAAAGGTGAGCGGCTACAGATTGTTCATCAATGACTCAGTATGACGTTAATGATTTGTTTGGTTGTAGATACGAAGTGAGCCTGCTACAGATGCAGACCCTGGAGAACTTTGACGTGCATTTTGTGCGGATAGTGGACATGGAGGGTGGTGCGTCACATCGCGTCACACACGTCAACTTCACCACCTGGCCTGATCATGGCACGCCTGACTCCAGTGTTCCCCTCCTCCAGGTAAATTTACTTACACGCATCTCTCACACTGCGGTCCAGTCAGTAGAGTACCTGGTTAGACAATTTAATCATGTATATAATATATCCCTTTAAGTTCTCACGTAACAATACAAAATTGTGAAAGAATGGGAGATTATGAGAAGGATAACACCTATCTGACATTGAAGGCCATATTCTAGTAGGCAAGGCTGACATTGAATTGATCAATGTCACCGACCAATTAACGAATATATATGGCAGCTGATTACCTACTATATTTAAAACGGTAGAATTCCGTCGAATCTGCTTGAAGTTGCTCCCATACATAGAGACATAGTGAACCAAACCTGGGCTTGGAGACTGAAGGGCCACGAGACTGAGATTCTCGTGTAGTACCTAACTGAATCCTGCTACTTTTTTCTGTGTTTCTCTACACAGATGTATTTCTATCCTTAGGATTTGTTTATATTCGTACAGAAATCATAATTTATAACTGTAGTTTTCCGATTGCCTTGCCCCGTGATCAGACACGAGAATAATTGCGCTGGTTGCTGGCAAAATACCTGTGTCATCGAAATAATAGGAGCTGTAAGGTCTTGCAGTTATCCGCTGATTCCCCCACCCACCAACATCCTAAGTATTTGACCCCACTACAGTACCTATCCTTGTGGAGCAGTCGGCAGAGTCTTTGGCCCCGAACGCGAACGTCGGAAGTTCGAACCCCGCTATCAGCAGTCTGTCATTTCATTTTTCTACATTTTCCGGACACGACGAAGTCGCTAGTACAAACTAAAAAGCCTGAATTGGCATTGGTTAATGCCCTGAATCTTCTATCTCCATCTCACGAGCCTTTCCTGAGGAGAGAGGGGAGTTTGGTCATTCTCAACGGTGTGGAATAAGAGATATCTTCCCCATCCGAGGCTACTCGATTGAGTGGTGTGGGTGCCAATTGTTACTTTTTAACTTCCGAAAAAGATTTAGCATTGATTCATATTATTTTCAAGAATTATTCATTAATCAAATACATTCCCATGTACATGTATTAAAACATATCCATTTGTTTCATGCAATAAATGATGGTAGCTTTACAGGTATAATTTGCTGTAGGCTTCTCCCCCACCACAGTAAAACACTTGTGAATAATCAATGTCATCCTTTTTGTCCCAGAATCCTCAAATACATCGCCACATGTTGATATTTTCAGTACATTCGGTTCCTCCGTCTGGTCCACGATAGTGGCCCGTTGGTGGTTCACTGCAGTGCAGGAATCGGTCGCACGGGGGCGCTCATCACGATGGACGTCGTGTTGGCCATGATCGAGCGCGACCTTAAGTTTGACATCCACAAGGTGGTCACCGACCTGCGGCGTCAGCGTCAGGGCATGATCCAAACCAAGGTGTGTGTGGTGTGAATAACTCACTAGGGATGCAAGTTATGGCTAGGAAAAGAAATCAGAATAAGTATCTAGAAGCGATACAACAAAGTCGAAACTCCGCATTTTTGTGGAACGTGTATCCTGCAAAATATTAAATAATGTCTAAAAATCCCTTTATAAAGATTACCTCAGTGCTTTTTTTTCTCACACTATTTACGTGAGCATTTCAAATAACATGTAGTGTGGCTGTTGTTAAGGTGTAAAGCACCACGGAATGTCATGTGTACTATAATCAAGAAAAACAATTGCAACAATAATGACACTAATAATAATGGTAATGGCAAAAATGTTTAATCACTAGTAATTCTCACTGATATCAAGTGATTAATTTCTTCTTTTCCATCTTTTCAGGACCAGTACATGTTCTGCTACAAGGCGGCATTGGAAGCCTTGGAAGCCCTAAATCAAACCCAGAATAGTTGACAGGCCTACCACACCATGAATTAACTTTCCCAGATGATAAAGACATTGGGTTTAACTCTCTGGGACCAGTCACAGTGAAGCCAAGATTCAAGTGTTGATCCGATATAAGACGTTTTATATATTCTCCACAACAAAAAGTGCTGATTCATAATTCATTGTAAAATACATACATTACCTCCATTCGTTATATATCGGCATTTGGATGTCCTACTTTGTATATTGTCATTACAGTCCCATTTGAAGAAGAAAAAACTTTTATTTTTCAAAAGTTTGCTAAGGACAGAGTTGTCTCAAAAAGGTATTATGCTTTTAGATGCTGTATAGCTTTTTCTAATATACGATTTACGTGTATTTATTTTGGAGGAATATAAGGTGGTTATTGGATTACTCTCTTGGTCATATTGGGTATTGACTCGTTGCCAGACCTGAGATATCAACATAGAAGCGGTTCACATTTCCCGAAACATTTCTCGGGGTATCGAATCGAACCAGTGGATTTTGATGCATTTTGAATCATATCAATCAAGTAACATACGTCGATCTCTTCATAACAAACTATTCCCTTATTACCATTCCAGAGCTGCCTTATTGTTGCGATTAAACGAAAATCTCTTCTTGAAACCGTCCGTTCTAGTGTAAAGCACTGGATTCTTCCCGGTCACAAGGGTAATCAATTGAGCCAAAGAAACCAAGGGAATTTTCAGCCTTTCCAGGCTGGCAGGTCACTAAGCAGTGGTAGGCTCTCCCGAGGCAGTGTATCTCTGGGCAACGAAGGTGCCCTGATGCATTCACGAAAATTTCACTTGCCACTCGACGTCTTAATAGGCATTCTCACATATAGCTGACTTGGTGCCTAAATGCTTTCTCACACAAAATTGAAATACTGCCTTAAAAAATTCTCGCCTGCTTGAATGATGGGCATAGTCTAATTGACTCGGATCTATCATGAATAATAGCACACTGGGGTAGGCCATTGCAATTCCTGCCAAATTCAATCAGTTTAGATATCCGCATGAAGGTCAGCTGTATCCAGTCTTTGGTTTGGTCACTCTAAAGCCCAATTCACCTTTTACAATTTGTGGAATTCCAAGTATGTCTCAGTGGACGCATTGTGGTATATTTATTCTCTTTTCTTTATTCTATTTTTTTTTCAAATTTTCTTATGCTTGAATCTATATCTGCTCAGTATATAAAAGGTATCTTAATCACAGTATATGGAACGATTATCATGTGTATTCCACATATATTTACTACTTAATTCAACAACAATGTATGTTCATTTTCTGTGGTACCTCTTTATATCTTTAGTGCTTGTTATGGTGCACCTGGCGATTTGATGTCAACTAATAAGTAACCAAGAAAGAAAAAAAATGTCAAAAGGAAAATTATACAAAAAATATTTTCCTTATTTCGTTTGTAAGGAATATTTATTCTATACATAACCATTTCACATTGCTAGAGAGGGGAGTAAATTAAGTAAAGCCTAGGAAACGTAGATTAGATGACCTTGCTATTGTATTTAATGAATGTATCTCTTTGTGGCCGTCCAGAGTTTATTACACAGACATATATTCAGTTTATACTCAATAATTTAAATATATTAGTTACTTGTCACAAATGAAATACGAATTCAAAGGATTCTGAGATTTATACAAAATGTACTTGCATTGCATCTCGATATTATCTTTTATTGGTTATGCCCAACTGTATATTTTTCTTTGCGTATGGGAAATATATTTATATATCATAAAATTATTTATACTTTTATCAATCATTGAAATCAAATGACAATAAATACAGAAATCAAAGTCTTGCAGTTTAGTTTTATCTGTAGTTAAGATATTGCTCAGAAACACTATCTAACCAGTCGTTATAAATTCTGGTCATAGGGTGCTAAGTTGGGCCCCGGACATTCTCCATTAAGAAATTTGGCAAGCATAGGGGGGAAGGGTTTCCTTGGGGTGGGACTTTTTCAGGAATTCGAAGCAGGGCCGATTACAGGGGTGGGGCACATTTTTGTGATACCTTGGAGGGGGGACAACTTTTTTTCTGTTTTCGAAAGAGGTATTCCAGTGTTGCCTGGGGATCCAACCTTTTGAAGGAGGCTCAACTTTTTGGTATTGCCATTGGAGGGGCAACGGTTTTTGGGATGGGGGGTAAATTTTCTTCTTTTGATATTGTAATGGGACGGGAATCCAGCAGTGTTCGTTTGTTTCTCGGAAGGTGGCGCGATATGCCGATCCTTACTGTGTAGTGATTCCGGGCAACGCCGCACACGAGAGTGGCGCGGCGGAGACCGGGATTACGTAACGCTTAGTATATATACTCAGCGTTCACAGTAGGTCGACAGGCTGTCCTCGCGCGTCCCTTCTACGGAACGGACCCTTGGGCCCTCACTTTGCAGGCGGGTTCTTGTAACCTTCCTGGTGGTTAGGCGAATCTTCCGGATTAGCCTATCCAGCGTTACCTAGCACCCATGTGCTAGGGTACTGTACTTGTGGGGAAGATCTTCCAGATCTTTCCGGGAAGTAAGTGATTAATAAACATCCCTGTTTATTAAATGACGTTGTTGTGTTGTGTGTGATTAGGTCTGTGCAAACTAACCGAAAACCGAACCAACCTACGTGAGTGCGTAGGGTGGGATCCTGCCTGGAACTAGCGTTCCGGATTGGGGTCATCCAACCTGCTAGACAGGCGGCGACCACCACACTGGTGCCGTGACCAGGATCCCAGGTTGCTTGCACAACCCGGGATTCTCGGTAAATGCACGGATCTGGAATAAAAACCAGATCTCAGACTGAACAGGAGAGTGAAGATGGGGAGGTAACTTCTCAACAAACTCTTCCGGCCCGGAATGACGACAAGTCTCCAAAACCAGAGGGAGGGGGTGAAACCCAGAAGTCCGGTAAGGAGAAATCTCGGAAGAGAACCGCCGCTCAGAATCTGAGTTCGACGGTCCTGAAGAGTTTCAGTCCGGCGGCCGACAGCCGACATGGCCCCGCAAGGGATCTGGAGGGACTCAGTAAAATTGGGTCTCAGACAGATAGTCCCGGAGAGTCTAGTACTCCCCGGAATAGGTCGGAAAATACCTTAAGAGTACCTTCCGATGAAGTTCCTGTAGGTTTCCTTGGACCCGAACTCTTAGCCGAGTTTGATAGAGAGAGGGAAGCCAGACATGTGTCGGGAACTAGAAGCTCGAAACCGTGAGATCGCCGAGAAGGTAGCCCAAAGGCACCATAACTTGGAAGAACTCTCGGTTCGAGAGATTGAGACTCTAGAGAAAATCGAGCGATTGGACCAACATGTACAATACATGAAGGACCAAGTTCGACTAGCGGAGACAGAATCATCCCAACGGATGCCTATGTCACAAGCTGGCTGGAGTAATGTGAGAGATCATCTATATTCCCCACCAGGGAGAGTAGAAGATCCAGAGAAGACCCCTAACAGATTCATATCTGGAACAAAGGGTGTGAAGACTCCTTTGGTTAGCTTCCGGCTACCCTCTGAGTCAAGAATGGGTTCTCCGAGTTCCGAACGTACTAGTAAAGCTATAGCTGAACTAGGGTTCAATTCGTTCAACCAAGTCCGGGAACAAGATCGGATCTTTAACTTGTCAATGGCGAGAGCTGACAAGGTTCCGATGATGCGCCCAGAGAACGCAGCCAGAAAGAACGCTGTCATTCCAAAACCTTACGGGAAAGGAATGGAGTGGGAACACTGGTTCGCGGGATTTTGTGAGGATATACAATGTAATGGCTGGAATAAAGTCGATGCATTGCCATACCTCAAAAGAGCATTGCGAGATGGACCCGGAGAAGCTGCACTTCGCGCTTTTCGCCGTTCCGGTGGTACGGAATGGGATGAGCTAGTAGAGGTAGCCTCATACTACTGTGGTCAGTTGGTAACGCTGAACCCCCGATCCACTTTTCTAAAGAGGATCCAGGGTAAAGAGGAGACAACTCGCGCCTATGGGCTAGCTTTGCAACAAATGTTGTTAGAGGTTTACCCAGGGACGGGATTAGATTCTCCTGTGCTGCATGAAGATCTATAAACTCAGTTTGTAAAAGGTCTTCGAGATGATGACGTGAGAGCGGAAGTCATCTCTAAATGGGAGCCCGGTATGAACTTCATGCAGGTGTTGCGAATAGTAGATGCCTATGAACAACGGTGTATACTATTCGGAAAATATGCTAATCCAGGAAAAACTTCCCGGGTTAACATAGTGGGTTCTACTTGGTCACAAGTAGAGGAAGATACCTACGAGTGTCAGGAAGCAGAAATAGAGGATATACTCTCTAATGTCCGCTCCATGGTACTCGGAAGAGGAGGTTTCAATAGACGGGGACGTGGAAGAGGTCGAACCCCTAGCTTTGGAAGGAACAGCGATGTACCTTCTGTGGCAGAGGCAAAACCAATAACCACTGATCCTGAAGGAAAATCCTCAGAGGTTATGAAGTTGTTGACCAAAATCAACGAAAGACTGAATCAGGTGGAGAAAAACCAGCTGGATGTCCGACGTTGTTGGGGGTGCAACAAAATGGGACATATCTCTCCAGATTGTCCAGAAGCCCGGAACGTTACTACGGTGGAAACACCTCGTAGTCTGCCTGCGTTGATGGTTGCCTCTCAGAGTGAACCGGAAAACAAAGGAGGACTGTAGCGAGTGGCAACACTGCGGTCCGGGAAGGAAAGTGCCAGGAAACTCAAACCTGTGAGATTTATAAGGAGGAAAATATTTCCAACTTACCAGAAAAGGGGAAGATACAAAATACGTCTCTTGGATTTGCGCAGGAATGTCATGTTCCTGGAGCTTCGGCAAAAGCTGCTAATGGTACTCACATGAGATGCTATGGTAGTGTGATTATTCCAGTCTCAATAGGTAACACTGAATTCGTATGGGGTCCCACACTCAGTGATATCGAAGAGAGTGGAATATTAGGCGTAGATTTTCTCACCCTCTATGGAGGCTCTGTAGATCTACCAGATGGCACTCTCCGACTCAAATTCCCTGAGTTAATGGAAGTGGAATGTAGATATCGACGGATTTCTTCTTTGATTTCTGTTCGACAAGACGTGGGCATCCCACCCCAGCAGATGGTTAATGTCCTGATAGCTGGGGAAGGCGACTTACCACGTGGAGATGCACTCTTCGAGCCAGATCCAGAACTGTTTTCTAAAAAAGGAATACAGGCCTGGGATACCTTGATCGGAAGTGCCAGAGAAGGATCAATTCCTATAAGTAATCATACCTCCGGGTTGATTAAATTAAGGAAGGGTGATACATTGGGCTGGGTAACCCTAGCTCATGTAGATGGCCTAGTGGACTCCAGTCCACAGGGAATCACACCTATTCCAGTTTCCGAAATAACCGGGGAAGATGAACAATCTGAACTGGGAAGGTCGGACTTAATAGGAAATGATTATGAAGAAGTACGGGTTAGTGCTATCAATACAGGAACGGGATCCCTTCCAGTTCCGAGTCCATTGCACGAAACTCTGGAAACTTTAGTTCAGACAACAGACGCACTAAACAGTGGGGAACGACATGAACTAAGGATTCTTTTGAAGAAAATGGAGTCAATCTTTGCTCGACCTGGAGATCCCTTGGGAAGAACGGATCGAGTAGAACACACGATTGACACTGAAGGTCATCAACCTTTCCGCCTTCCTTATCGACGGCTACCTCCGGTAAAACGGGAAGCTTTAGAAGAGGAAGTAGGGAAAATGATGGACCAGAAAGTAATCATCCCCAGTGCAAGTCCTTGGGCTAGCCCGGTGGTAATGGTTACTAAAAAGGATGGTACTTGCCGATTCTGTATTGATTACAGAAAATTGAATGGTATCACCAGGAAGAATGCTTATCCAATACCCCGGATCGATGAGAGTCTCGACTCTCTGGGAGGGAACCAGTGGTTTTGTACTCTGGATCTCCAGTCTGGATATTGGCAAGTAAAGATGAACAGTGGCGATCAGTCTAAAACGGCATTCACCACTCATCAAGGGCTTTACGAGTTTACAGTAATGCCATTTGGCCCCTGTAACGCCCCCGCGACTTTCGAATCCATGATGGATCAGATGTTGCGGGGTCTACAGTGGAAAAAGTGTTTGGTTTATCTAGACGACATAATCATCTTTGGAAAGAATTATGTTGAATGTTTAGAAAACCTAAGGGAGGTATTTGAGCGTATTCAATCTTATGGGTTGAGGCTCAAACCTCAAAAATGCAAACTGTTTCGCAAATCTGTGGAATACTTGGGACGGATAGTTTCCGGAAATGGAATCTGGGCAGATCCTTCCAAGTTGGAGGTAGTGGCTAATTGGCCACGCCCCCAGAATATAAAAGACATAAGGTCTTTCCTAGGATTTTGTTCGTATTACCGCGACTTTATCCCGGGTTTTTCTGAAATTGCACACCCTATGCAACAGTATGTAGTACTAGATAAGCCAGGGAAGCAAAAAGAGATCCAATGGACTCCGGAAGCTGAACACGCTTTTCTGGGACTAAAAAGAAAGTTTATGGAGACCCCCGTGTTGAAATACCCTCTAGCCCAGGGTCGGTTCATTCTTGACACTGACGCTAGTAATGAGAGTATTGGAGCGGCGTTGTCTCAGATACAAGATGGTGTGGAAGTTCCAATAGCTTTTGCCAGCAACAGCTTAAGTAAAAGCCAGCGGAATTACTGTACTACTAAGAGGGAACTCTTAGCGGTTGTAGTGTATGTAAGAAAATATCGACACTTCTTAGCAGGTGGAGATTTCATCTTACGTACCGACCATTCTTCTCTCAAATGGCTCTTTAACTTTAAAGACGCCGAGGGAATGATTGGAAGATGGCTGGCAGCTCTCTCCGAATTCGGGTTGACCAACTGCCAGATTGAGCACCGGGCTGGAAAGTCACACATTAATGCGGATTGTCTCTCAAGGAGACCAGTGCGGAAATGTGGACGACCAGATTGCCGGGATTGTGGCGAGCATAGAGCAGTAATAGCTACTCTACGTTCCCAGAAAGTGAAGCCGCCACTAAACTATCAGTGGACACTAGAACAAATTAAGGAAAGTCAACAGGCTGACCCAGATTTGTTCTGGTTAACTAAACTGATAGCTAATGGACTCCATAGACCTACAGGACCCGGGATCTCGCCTGAAAACCGAGAATTTCGGAATCTATGTGGTCAATGGAAAGAGCTAGAAGTCCGAGATGGGGTATTATATCGATGGAGAACCACATTGCAACCACTTAAACATGCTCTACAACTAGTGGTCCCTCGAGAATTATGATCCGGACTAATGACTCTATGTCACGAACATAGGAGTGCAGCTCATCTAGGACGGAAAAGGACGGTAGCCAGAATAAGGCGTCGTTACTACTGGCCTGGAATGGGTGCAGATATTCGAAGATGGATATCTGGATGTTCCATATGTAGCAAAGTCGAACCCGGGGTGGGACTCGGAAAGATGCCGTTACAACAGGAACTGTTTGGTGTCAGGTTTGCCAGAATCGCTCTAGATATCATATCTGGTATCGACGAGTCAGAGGAAGGAAATACCTGTATGATGGTGGTGATGGATTATTACACAAAATATGTGCAGATCTATCCCATGAAGAATCACAAAGCTGCCACGTGTGCGGAAGCTTTAGTGAAAAACTGGATGTTGCCTTTTGGAACTCCGAGCGTACTACATTCCGACCAGGGAAGGGAATTTGAATCCCAGATCTGGAAAGAAATGTGTAGGATACTTGAGATTAAAAAGACACATACGAATCCATATCGTCCACAATCAGATGGTATGGTGGAGAGATTCAACCGGACATTGATCCAGTGTCTTCGGACCCTGGTAGATGAAAATCGGAAGAATTGGGATGAATTGGCACCATTTATAGCTCACGCATACAATGGGACCATTCATTCAAGCACGGGGTGTTCACCTAATTTACTCGTCTTTGGCGAGGAAATAGTAATGCCCGCTGACATAGTCTATGGGGTTCCTGGAATGTCTACGGATGATCCTTGTCCCATAGGATTTGTCGAAAAACTCAGAGAATGTTTTATAGAGGGATATTACCTCGCGAGACGGAATCTGACGAAAGCTGCAGAGTGGCAAAAGACTGGACATGACGTCAATCTTAAACCACGTAAGTTCCGAGTAGGAGACCGGGTTGTACGATACCACACTCCGTTGGTAAATGTAAAACTCGCTCCTAACTGGGACGGACCATTCAGAATTGTTCAATTATTGTCAGAAATGACAGTAGTGATAGAAGATGAATGGTCAAGAAGGCGTTATAAATCCCATGTAGCTCGTTTACGACTATGGGAAGGAAAGCGCGAATGTTCCGACTTTGAAGTTTCACACCCTGCTACAAAGCGGGATGTGTCACTGAACACGGGTCCTACTGGGGAACCAGAGAGGTCCCGGGTTCAAAGAGCCGGGAAGCCGGGTGTCAAACCCCCGTCAACACGGCGGAGGCAGGCCCCGATAGGGAAGTCCCGGTCAAAGGTTACCGGGGTTCCGAGTGGGTGCTCGCCTACACGGCGAAAACCGGGACGTCCGCGGAAGGTGATTTCTACTTACGCCAACCTAAAAAGGGAAGTGTGGGTAGAAGAAAAACCTGACATGGAAAAGTCTAAATTTGCTACAAATCGAGCTGTGTATAATAAACATGGTTCGAGATGTAGAATGGAGTCTAAAATAGACTCAAAACCCCGCCGCAGCTCTCGACTAAAATCGAAGGCTGTGGTTAGCTACAAAGAGTAGTGGTGCCGGGGTTGTCAAAAACACAACGAGAAGCAATGGTACGAAATGTAGATCGTTGGTAGTCAGTGACGTGTCGATTATACATGAATGTTGATCAAACAGTTACCTTAAAATCAGTCGTTATGTGCCGCAGCCCAGACGTTGCTCTAAGGGACCCCGTTGAGGACCCTCTAGAGGCTGCAGAATTGCCGAACGCTCTGAAAGGTCTGATCCATTTACATGGAAATTGAACAAGTCTCCCATACTATCAACGAGATACACGACGGCGATAAGAAAATCCACGTGGTGGAGAACTCGGGGAGGAGCTCAAAAAGGGGTTTCCCCGGGTTTCGGAACCTGTGCTGGGTGATTGAAGGCGTGAACGAATCAAGTCGAGCGTAACGCTGACCTTTGGTTTCTTCACGCATGCGGTGTTGAGACGCTCAAGATGAGCCAGTCTCGACACAGTTGATTGGTTCGCGACTGCGAATCTAGGTCACTTAGGAGTATATAAGACCCTGTTTTTTCAGTAGTCTTCACTCTGTGATCGGAGTGGTGCCTAGCACCACAGGAGTCGGGCGGTAACAGCATGGCTGACCGTGCCCCGTCTACGGAGGGTGAGCGCGAGCTCCCCTCACCCCTGCCCGGATCCTCAGCTTCGGCTGAGCGGGGGGCAGATCTGGACGATGATGCTTTGCTCATCGGGTCAGATGATGGTGATTTTGACCTGGAAGGGGACGAGTCTGAGGACTCTGTTCTTCTTGGGGAAACCCGAGATGAACGACCCGGAAAGGGAAAAAGTCACACCGGGAAGAAGTCCGAGGCGGCCCCGGCCGCTAAGGGTTCTTCTGGTGCCCGTCCGAAGACGAGCTCAGTGAAAACTGAGGCCTCTGACTCGGATGTGGTTATGGCCGAAGGTTCCGAATCGGAGCGCGATACGCCAAGGCGAGGCCGAGCCCGCCCGCGTCGTCGCTCTCCGAGGAAGTCCGAGGAAGAGATGGGTTCCAGGCATGAGGTTTCAACTCAGAGCCTGGAACAGATGTTGGCTGGGATCCCAGATCCCAAAACGTGTGCCATAGTACAGTCAATGTACCAAAATTGGACTCCACCTGGAGTGGAGCTGGCGGAAGCCGGGACCTTTTTGGCCCCGGGTCCGGTAGCAAAACCCGGAAGGTCTGAGGCTGAGACAGAGACAGCTATGGAGACTGATTCGTCAGTTGGGGGCGACTCTGTAAAAGGGTCGTCCAGCAAAGGTGAGAAACCGGTGTCACAACCGGCTAAGCCCGCGCCGGGGAAGTCTGTCAGCAAGACTGAGGTGTCAAAACCTCAGGATGCTAATAAGACTGAGCCGCAGCTTTCGAAGCAGAACCGGAAGCGACTCCGTCGTGCAGCCCGAAAACGGGCTGAAGCGGAGTTGGAGAAACTAGAAGGTCAGCCGGAATCGCGTGACTCGGGGAAAGGGAAACCTCAAACCGGGAAGCGTGAGGAGTCAAAGGGGGCTGAGTCGAAAGGCTCGGACAAACCCGCGGCGCAGGCTGGTCCTAGTGCCGCTGACGCTACGCCGAGTACCTCAACAGGTGCCACGGGTGGCGAAGATGTCAAGTGTTGGGGAACGGAGATGGACAAGGCTAAACCCCTGGCCCAATCCAACCCCGACAATGATGACAGTGATTTCCAACCTGGCGTAAAGCGGGCTGGGAAGAGAACGGTAGCTAGACAGAGACCCGCCTCTTTGCTGGGCAAGACTTACACTTGCCTGGAAGATCTCCGTCATGGGAACCGACATTACATCCCCGATGGTGTCGGTTTAGATGGAACCTCTGACGACGAGGAATGGCTAGTCGACGAGGGTTCTCCCAACGCCTGGTACATCGACCGGGTGAAAGGAGTGTCCCGAGTTAGCTGGCTGAAGTACGAGGATCAGGTCAAAGACCGGATCGCGTACGCATGGCACAAGTTTGGAAACGGCAATCATTGTGTCTTTTTGAGTTGCCATGGGAGGGACAAGAAATTGTCACCGACCTACGCGACTGAAGGTCGTTACGCTAGGCACCTCGTAGAGGTACACTTAGCTGAGCGACCGTGGCTACAGTGCCTTGGCAAGAAGGGTGGTTCTTGCCAGGCCGGGTGTGCCAGTTCGAGGCGATCGTGTCTAGTCCGACACATTGCCCGGGAACACCGGAGTGCTGGTGCTGCTGCTCGGGAACGGGTCATGAATCTGTTTCAGAGATTCGTTGACTTAGGTTCCGATGCTCAGAAAGGCAAACCGGAACCCGAGACTTGTGTGACAGACGGTCGATTGTTTAAGATCGGATGGAAGAAGAATCCTGGCTGGTTCGGGAGTCTGATGCTATCTGCTTCAAAACATCGACAGATGTCAAAGGAGTCGAGGAAGAAACGGTCCCTTAGCCGGGAACCGTCTCAAAGGTCCTCGAAGGCTAAACGACGGGTCAAGAAGTTGTCATCGTCCTCGTCCAGCGAGACTGACACTTCTGAGCGATCCAGTCGGAAGCCTAAGAAGAAATTGGCTCCTAGTAAGCACGCTGACGTGGTGGAAGCTGCTTACCAGGTAGGGCCAAGGTTGTCTGAGGGATTGAAACTTCTCTCAGACCCGAGCGAAGGGAACGTTCCAACGGCTTCAAAAGCCCGCGGACCCGCGGAAAAACCAGCTGGGACTCGTCCTAGCTCAAGTCTCCCGGGAGTTTCCCCGCTGAACAGAGGTGCTACCCAAGCACCCGGGAAAGTTGAAGAGGAAGAGGCCTTTCCGGCACTCCCTCCACCAGCCAACCCGGTTGTTGAGGTAAAGAAGAAACCAACGACACAACCACCCGTTGCGTCGAAAGTGACTTCTTCTCCCTGTGCGATGTCGGTTGAATACGTCCAAAGGGCGGATCAGCTAGAGTCGCATATAGGTGGCACCTTGGAGGGCCGCGTCCGAAGGGGCGCGCAGTCTCTACATGAAGGCCTCGTTAAGGAGCTAGTAAACCTAGCCCGATTCGAGGTGAGAGAAGCCACGAAGGGCCTGGCTAAACAGTACGCGTTGGACTTAGAGGACGCGCGTATTGCTAAAACCACGGCCCAGTCGAGGTTTGCCCGGGCGGAAGCCCAGACCCATCGCCAAGATGAACGTTGTCTTCGGCACTTGGGTATGTCACTCTATGACATCGGTGACGACCCGCAAGCCCTCGAGGAAGCGTGGTTGGCCCGACAAAGGAGCCGGGGAAGATTTCTTCAGTTCACCACGGAAGAATCAAACCCGACACGTCAGCAACTCGCCGGCATGTTGGGATGGTCACCCGTGGAAGAAACTTCCCACCAGGACACTACATCCATAAAGGCCCAGCCTATGGATGTCAGTGTAGATACTCAACTGTCAGGACCCGGTCAGACCCAACAGGATCAGACTGAAGTCCTACAGTCGAGGAGGCCTCCCGCCGTGACACGGGCTGAGAAATCAGTAAAGCCTTCCAAGGCTAAGCCGATAGACCAGCCCGAGGAACCAAGTGGGGCACTGGGGATGAATGCCAACATCATCCCGTTGGAGTCTGGAATCTTTTTAGATACCGGACCAACCTCTCTACAGCAGTTGATGTCCCAGTTGCAGCCTACGTCTGCGCTGAGTCCACTGCGACCAGAGAGGACCACCCCGGCAACGTCGGTTCCACCGACGGCTAGCGCACCAAGCCAGTCGGAACTTCTCGACCTCAGGATATCCTCTGACGAGGATATCTAGGGGTTGATAATGACCGACTCGGCTGGTGCCTAACAAGCCGGGAAGACGCCGTCTAAACTCGGAACCGGCAGAGCCAACAACTCTCCTGGATCCGAAGTCAGACGGGTATGGGAAGTCCCGGGGAGGAAATTTTTTTTCCGACCTAGCTACTTCCAGAATGTGGCCTCCTAGCCAGAATTCTGCACTTTCTCAGCAAACCGCAAGGATCGCTGGGAGGGGTGGAGGGAAAGTTAGGAGCGACCAATGATAAGCGATCCTGGGTTGGGGCTGGGGAAAGCCAGTAAAATGACTTCCCTAAGGCACAACCCTGGTTTCAGACGGCTGAAGGTTCTCTCGATGGTAGATTATGCCTTTCGGGTATAGATCTGACTTACCAGGTCTGTGTCGGAACTGGGTTCATCGACTCGATAATGAGATAGTAGACGTAATCCCTGTTCTGTTGGATTACGCCGGCTATTTCTACCTTGGGTCGGTGATCGTAAGTTCTGAAACCGGCTTAGAATTGGGGCCTTAATTGGTACTCGATTCGAGCCGAGAAAAAGATATGCCAGTATAGCTGGAGTCAAAATGAAAGAACACTGATACCACACACTCTTACCAGGTGGATGGAGAATTGTTTTGCCCTTTTAGCCGTTATTTCCGTATTCGGAAACTTTTCAACACGGAAAGTGTCTAGCGAGGCTGACCCTTCTCTACATATGGATGTCTTCCAAACTCAAGAATACGCTCCCCGGCTCAAGATGGGTGAATATCACATTTATTCAAGGTGCTAGCGAGGCTAGTCCTTCATTCTTCAAATGTCGTTTCCTCTTTCCTAAATGTCATATCTTCCATATTTTTAATAATTTCTCCATCTTACAATTCCACCTTTTTCACTTATACGTTGGTATCAGTGAATTCTTGTGAACACCAGGGCCCTGTTTTTTAGTCGAGACGATCTCAAGTTGAGACCGTTTGGAAGCCAAACTGTTTTTCAGTTGAGACGATCTCTGGGGATCTCAGCCTGAGACTGAGATGCGACCGTTTTGGGTGATTTGAGTGTTTTTCAGTTGTGATGATCTCAAGGGATCTCAAGTGAAATGATCTCCCAAAGGGTCTCAACCTGAGACCAGTTGATACTAGTCATAACTTATTTTTTTAGGTGCTTACACTTATTCAAATTAGAAAATATTTAGAGCGAAAGGTTCTAATAATCTGACATACCTATATCCGAAATTTCATAGTTTTCTTGTGGTTATTAAGACTGTAATAAACATTTGTCTGGAAATCTTAGAGATGCAGTCACTGCCCCACTCAAACAGCTTGTGTATACCTACTGGAATGCTCGATGTTATTTGAGCAGGGTAGGGTCAAGGTCACTCCATGTTTATAAATAACAACACTACCCATTCACAAAGAAAAACATGTCTAACTCTTGGAATATTCAATAGAAAATTATGAAATCTTAGGACGCAATGGGATGGACATGGACAATTATTCGCTGTAAATATGGTCTAATTTGAATTAGTATAAGTATCTCAAATCAATAATTTCTGAGTGCAGTATCTTGTACCTGGCAGAAATGATCTCAGCTAAACCTGAGATCGTCCTGAGATCCGCTGTGGCGCACTGAGACCCTGACTGAAAAACACCTGCAGCCATTGATCTCCGAAACGGTCTCAGGATCTCCCATGGATCTCAGTGGATCTCAGCTTGAGATCGTCTCGACTGAAAAACAGGGCCCAGGAAGCTAGAGAGTAGACCAAGAACTGCTGGATATATGTTGTAATTTTTAATTGGGTAGTCCCTTAGCAGCAAAATGGCTGCCTTGGTTCCCCCCTTAGTAAAAACTGGGAGGGGTAATGTAATGGGATGGGAATCCAGCAGTGTTCGTTTGTTTCACGGAAGGTGGCGCGATATGCCGATCCTTACTGTGTAGTGATTCCGGGCAACGCCGCACACGAGAGTGGCGCGGCGGAGACCGGGATTACGTAACGCTTAGTATATATACTCAGCGTTCACAGTAGGTCGACAGGCTGTCCTCGCGCGTCCCTTCTACGGAACGGACCCTTGGGCCCTCACTTTGCAGGCGGGTTCTTGTAACCTTCCTGGTGGTTAGGCGAATCTTCCGGATTAGCCTATCCAGCGTTACCTAGCACCCATGTGCTAGGGTACTGTACTTGTGGGGAAGATCTTCCAGATCTTTCCGGGAAGTAAGTGATTAATAAACATCCCTGTTTATTAAATGACGTTGTTGTGTTGTGTGTGATTAGGTCTGTGCAAACTAACCGAAAACCGAACCAACCTACGTGAGTGCGTAGGGTGGGATCCTGCCTGGAACTAGCGTTCCGGATTGGGGTCATCCAACCTGCTAGACAGGCGGCGACCACCACAATATTACAAAAAATTCTGGGGGGGGGGGGGGGGGGGGGGCGGGCAATTTTTGTATTTATCCATTCAGGACTTGCACACTAGCGCCATCTTGTAATGGCCGCTTAAGTTGGTCAATTAAAAACGAGGCGAGCGCTCTCCACTCAGTGTTTTGCAGGCAGACAGCTATGCATTACTGTGTGATTCCAGTGATAAAACCCTAAATAAAACTATTAAAAATAAGTAATTCAAGAACTGTCTGACTGGTACTGTAAGCGGCCAGACATGCCTCACATGGAGGTCAACTGTTGATGCCAGTTAGGCTACTGTAAAAAAGTACCGCAAAAAACAATTACGATTTTTAACCCATTAAGGATGAATGATGCCTTGAGGCATCAACCGGCCCGGTCCAAATGATGCTTCAAGGCATCATTTCTCCAAAATATATAAAATCATTTTTGATAAATAAATGATATATCAATGAACATCAAATTTTCACAGAATGTGGTTCTAATATCTAGTATTTCTAGTGAGAAAACAAATAAATTTCAAGGATGATATATTATACCACGTGATTATACCCTCAAATCATGGGTTCTGACACAGGTAACTGGACCGATGGCACCACGGACCGATGGCACCTAGACTGATGGCACCTCTTTTTAGTTTTACCCGGACTGATGGCACCCGTGCCTGGACTGATGGCACCACTTGCCTAGACTGATGGCACCACCTCATTTTTTACCTGGACATATGATCCACTTGATAGATATAGTATCAATGTGCAATAGTCCTGTAATATCAGCGTTTCCAGTTTAGTTTTCAGGTTTTTTTTCTGGTTTCTGAAAAAAAAATTGATTTCAGGAGACCACCGCTGCTACCGCGACCGGTACCGAGGCGGCCGCGACCGGTACCGAGGCGGCCGCGACCGGTACCGAGGCGGCCGCGACCGGTACCGAGGCGGCCGCGACCGGTACCGAGGCGGGGGCCGCCGGCACCGAGGACCACGAGTGGCCGGGCGGGACCACGGGTGGCCGGCCGGGATCCCCGGCTGCCGATGCCGAGGGGCCCGAAGCCGGTTTTCTTTAAAAATGTTTTGAATCATATAAATTCTTCTTTATGTGAATATAATATATTCGGCAGTTGAAAAATGGTGTACACAATATAATCTGGCAATAACCATTAGTCTAAGTGAGTGGTGCCATCAGTCTAGGTAGTGGTGCCATCGGTCTAGGGAAAATGTTGCCATCAGTCCGAAGAGGTGCCATCAGTCCAGGTGCCATCGGTCCGTGGTGCCATCGGTCCAGTAATCCTGACACATATGTGGCCGTTCCCTAGCGGTATACACAGACACCATCACCCGTCCTCACAGGGGTAGCACGGCCGTACACACCTGTCCTTAAAGGGTTAAACAAGAAAAGAAATAGAATGCTTGTCCTTAAAGTGATAGTCACAGTTACTTCTCCAATAATTCATAAATGGTAGACCACTGCTGATATCAATATCATCATGTATAGAATTACAAACTAGAATAAGATTTAAGATTATAGAAATAAGTAGAAATAAAGATAGAAGTAAATCCAAAACTAAGAAAAAACAGTGATTATGTATGAAAGGAGATCAGTGTGAACAGGAATCTGAAATCTCATTCATATAGTAGAATAATTTCCAAATAGGCCACTCAAGCCATGAAAAATGTGACGAGAGCTTTTTTTTCCCTGCTGGATCAGAGACGGCTTTTGAAGTGTCATAAAATGGATTTCAGACTTATTTAGGTCACATCTTGCACTCTCACTCTAAGCTCCTAATATCTTACTCATTTTACTGTGTGTAATTGTCTCTGTATAAGATGTTTATTATAACCCTGTGTAAGTGACCACCCCATGTAAGTGAACACCCTGTGTTAACGGACAGTTATTTCGGTACAAAAAGCCGTTTAACCCAGTGTAAGCAGTGACTTCAGAGGGACGCCTTATCAAATATGCCTGGGTGGGGTGGGGACAACACTCCGGATTATCTTGATTCTTAGTTTATGGTGTGTATTGCCTGGTGTCTGATTGTCTAGACACCAATTTACCGGCCTGCATAGGCTACTGTAGGTGTCAGGTAAGCGTCTGTGGGATGTCTGTGTGGTTATAACAGTTTATCTCACTCCCTGATATTTCCCCCCATAGAGTTTACATTAGGAAGTTGTATCCAATGCCCGTTGAATATTTAGAGAGAAAAAAAACTCAATAGGGGATTTTGTCACAAAGGTTTAACAATTCAGTCAATGTGGAGGGTGAGATGAATCCAGAAACCTATTCAAGTTTAGGGTCAGAGCTCTATCCAATCTAGTTTGAATTGCTACATAATTCACGCTACTTTGCCTTGTTCATTACTATGTGATTCAAACTTGATGGGCTATGAGTTCTGGCCCTAAACTTTCATAGGTTTCCTCTGTATAGCCTAACCATCGACAGACTGAAAACTGCATGTAAGCAGACACCCCATGTAAGTGGACAATTTGGCCCAGAGTTGGGGGTGTCCACTTATGCATGGGCCTATTCTACCTAGAAACACATACAGTAGAACCCTGCCTAACGGATACCCTGCATAAGCGGACACTTTTGTTCGGAACGGAAATTTTCCCCTCTATTAGATGTTTGATTTAACATAGCGTAAGCGGGCACCTCAAATAAGCGGACACCCCGCACCAGCGGACAGTTATTTTGGTACAAAAAGGTCTGAAACCCTGTGTCAGCGAACACCTCTGATGGACACCCTACCAAAAATTGATTAATCTGTCTCTCATGAGTGTTTTTGAGTATATTCCTTAAAATTACATTTTGTAATTAAAGGTTCAATAATTTTGGATCCAATTAAGATATTGGAAGAGGAAATCTTAAAACCCCGCATAAGTGGATACCTTCGCCTGGAACGGAGGGTGTCCACTTACGCTGGGTTTTACTGTAATTGGTTACACTTGATATATCACTTATGCCAACTGTATAACCACATTGAATGCATCCCTGACATCAGAAGCTTTAATTTGATACAAATACTCATATCTTTCATGATTTCTATCAAAGTTCATCTCATCTTTAAAAAAGAAAAAACCTTCTAAAAACGTTTTTGCTGATGCTCGTGGTGATGGGAAACAAGGTTTTTGTTTTAGTGGCCGTAAAAGATTTTTGCAGTGAACAATTCTATATTTGCTCTACCTAAATCCGAAATTAGATAATTGTTATCATGATTATCTCAGCTGTCTGCTGTGTAGTACTATCCACGTGTGACTATGGCTCTATCAACCACGTTGTGTAACTGGCTTCACTTCCGCAGCGCTCGCCTCGCTACCAAGTCCAGAACTGTAGCGCTGGTGCGCCGTTTGTACACCCCACTTTCACAGAACCAGCGCAACCCATTATCACGACGACCGCCACGCCACGCTTATGTGCAAGTGGTGAATAGGAAGCCATCTTTGGAGAAAAAAAATCTGTGGGGCGCAACTTTCTGAAGGCGGGAGGAATTTCTGTTTGAATTGAGGTAAGAGATTTTCTGAGGGGAGGGGGATGGAAAATGTTTTTGGTATTTCAGAGCAGAGCGGTTTTCTTCGTTTTTTTGGGGTGTTTTTTTTTTTGGGGGGGGGGGGGGGTAGTGCTGAGGAGGTGGGCGATTTTTGCCTTTCTTTTGGGGTATTTTTATGGGTTGCTAACCTTTTTCAGGGGGCCAAGTTTTAAAAATCTTTGTAGGCCCAACCTTATAAAGTATTTCCGAGCAGGGCCAACTTTGAGGTTTGGTGTGGGGTGGGAACCTTCTTTGGTGGGTAGGGAAACTTTTTTTCAATATTTAGAAGGGCGACAATATATCTAAGTTCCTTGTATTTCCGTGAGTAGGCCAAGCTATATTTTTTCAGCAATTTAAAGGGGTATTTCTGTGGCCCACTTTATGGTATTTCCATGGGAGCCAATGGGGTATTTCTTGGGGAGGTAATTATGTAGAACTGCAAGGGAAATGGTATAAATACACTTATTTTACTATTCGAGTGCTGTTCTGGATTTATCTCACCCCTTTTACATTAGGGACGTTTATATCGCTTGTTTTGTCTTGTCTTCCCTCTGAAATCCTGGCCGCTGATTGGTCAATCGCCTATGCCGTCATCTCGAATTCCCTACGCCACGACCATGGCGTAGTATTGTCACCTTAGCGGGGTAATCGTTGAGTTTTCTAGCGTTATTCCTATGGCTAAACTTGTACCAGGGGTGAGATAATATGTGGGAAGGGATTGCAACTGGCAGTTCCAGTGATCTATTTCCCCTAGACTGTGCCATGTGAGTCCTGGCGCCGAAGGCGCTAGTATATTTCCACATCTTGACGTTTATGGTCAGTGGTAGGTCCTATGATTTCCACAAGGATCGTTATAAACGTATTGTGTATCGTACCCCTTGATAAAAGGCAAGACAGTATAAATTTGTTTAGATTTATCTTCTCTCGGCCCAGGTTGGCGTGTATCATAGTGTACATGGGCTTAACCTTTTCCAGGCGAGAGTGCCAAGGTAGTATGTATATGAAGGAGAATGCCTTTAGGCAGTTATGAAAAACTCAAACATTTTTCAATGAATAAAGGAAAAACAAAATAGCTTTTATCAAATATAAAAAGATAAGATATGTGGAACCCAAAGTAATATTTTTAGAAAATGATTGATACATTAAGCAGGCATTCCTGCCCCTCAGAGACATACTGCCTAGGAAGATCGTTAGGTACCTCCTCGATACTGGATGTTCTACTCCTCACCAAAGTAGGTCTGTAAATGGTTAAGTTAAAAGTACAACTCATCAGAACAGCTACACTGCAGCCTAGCAATGACTTAACTGTTATGTGTTGGTGCATGCACAGCCTCTAGATTCACATTGCGTAAGCCAAGATAGTTTCATGACCTAGTATGACTGGCTAAACCTGGTATGACTGATTTGACCTAACATGACTGATGACCTACCATGGCTGCCTGACCTGACCTTCAGGTCTGGTTTGACCTGATAAAGTTTAAATTTTCTTATGCCCTATACTATTGCCGTACACGTCAGTGGTCCGTTTTGCGAGATGGTCCACTTAACCCTTTAAGTACGGCCACCTGTGGCAGAGCTGTCACCATAAGGACGAGTCCTAGTGACTGTGTATATCCCTAAAGGACGAACACATTTTGCATAAAGTCCTAATTTGATGTTCCATCACGTGATATTATTGGTAATCAATAATATTTCACTTATTTTAGCTTACTAATATTACGTTTGATATTATACCTACATTTTCTGAAGATTTCATGTAAATTGATTAATTATTTCATTGTCAAAAACGATTTTATAGGTTTAAGTGAAATGATGCCTTGAGGCATCATTCGGCCTGGGCCGGTTGATGCCTCAAGGCATCATTCGGCCTTAAAGGGTTAGCGAGGTTGGTTAAATATGAATTAGTGGATCCTGCTCCGGGTGAACTGAATTAAGGAATCTCCCAATTAGGAACCTGGGCCTTATTCTAGTTGTATTGTGCCAAAGTTCAGATAAAAACATGTCCTTGTCTACCTGTTACAGTGCACCTGTTGTCAATGGGTGGATAAAGGGATAGGGGTAGGCTGATAGTGGGGTGATGGAGGAGGTGGGCTGGATGTCTGACTGCATGCTGTCTCACTCGGTGTGTGAGGCTTTTCTTTAGACGAGACTCTACACATTTACCTTGTCAAGGCATCCTTCCAATTTGCCAATTGAAATCTTAAGTATATTGCTGTGGATTAGAATCGATAATGCTGCTATCACAAAAAGCCGCCAAGTGTGAGAATGAAACTGCCGATACTGCATGTTCAATCCAGAACAGAATGATCCTGAGCTACGAAGTTGACAGAGATCAATTCTAAATGCGACTGGCGTTGAACAGTTTGGTAAAAAGAACTCCCCATTCCGCAGACCATCACACAGGACTGGTGCGGTATCGATGAATTGAAAGGGAACTTTTAATCTTTGGTGTTTACAAGTTCTATTACAAATGAAGAATCTGAAATATTGAGTTCATATTACTTGGTTCAACGTTTGTAAAGACAAAGGCTGTGCATAATCTTGATTATACGGACTGTTTATTGCAATTCTACTCATACTTTAACATATTCAGTAAAGTCTTTAATATTGATTCATCCCCTCTAATCTCAACCAATAAACGAGCAATACACATTTTGTTAGATACCTGTTATTGTGAGACCAATAGCGTCGGATTGTGAATTCCCATGTCATTTGTTCTACAGAATTACCATATACTGCTGTAAGAGCCCACAAAACCCATCCATGACTGTGTTTGTCGGTCTCTGGCGGTTAGGGAATCCTTCCTACTGGTGATGGTTACCATAGTCCCTTATCAAAAGGGGATATAAACTGTGTCCATTTGGGACCTTTCCAAAGATAAGTTTGCAATATAACTGCGTATGTCTAGGTCTAGATTAAATTACACGTTCTAGATTAATGAAAAATGCAGGGAATATACATTGCATTATGATTGACATAATCGTAGTTATTCCTATATACCTATGAGCGAACAACCTATGATAACCTAACCCTGCTGTCAGTGGAATAACTTTTGTTTACTGCCCAGGTTGACGTTTTCTGCCAGGTTGACGTTTACTGCCCAGGTTGACGTTTACTGCCCAGGTTGACGTTCAGAGACGTTCGGTTTTTATCGATATTAGCCGACAATTGAAGGTATATAGGAATAAGGAGACCACATACCGGTGGAAATAAGTCAAAGTTACTCGGTAAGGCTTAGGAAAAATTACTGCCCGCTGCTACGCCTTGGGCAGTAAAGCCTTACCTCGTAACTTTGACTTATTCCCACCGGAACATAGTTTCCCTCTAATACTCCAATAGATTAGAAAGTGAATAAAACGTTATTACATGTAGTCAGATTATTTCTCCCCTGATCATAAAGCAACTGCAGCATCTCTGACAAGGGGAGCTCTGCTCCGTTCATATTGGAACTATAAGAAGGCCTTGCTTATATTTCAACTTGTTATTACCACAGTTAATGTACGACACAATAGATATAAAAGCTAGATTATACAGATTGGAGAGTTATGAAGCTGCATGAAGGTTCAGAGTAGGTGTATTGTAAAATGTCTTCGTTCGCTCTATCTCTCGGGATAGCAGCGTTGGGAAAAAATTCCCAAGGTTCAGAGTAGGTGTTCGGAGTGGTGTAGCTCCTTGTAGCTCAGTGAAATGAGTTCAATGCTACAGAAACTCCTGTCTTTATTCAGAAGTAAGACCATTTCACACACATGTACAGTTATGTTTTCAGTAAGTAGTGCACAAACGTCATTTTAGGTCCATGGCAGCAGACGCACTCCGTTCATTTCTATGATACATTACTGGGGCGTCACTCGATGACGGCCTTTGCACAGATGTTTCCTTGAACGGATGATTCCAGATAACCCTGACCATCACCGACTTTCATCAATAAAGGTACAGTAAAAGTTGGCTATTAATCCTACTCACCTAACATACAACAATTTATATTTTGATCTAATATTGCATCAGGGTGATTTCCCGTCTCCTTACAAGTATTTCTTAGCTAATAAAGATAATATTCGAAAAGGGGCCATCCATAAAGTACGTACGCAGAATTTCCAAAAAATGTTACCCCCCCCCACCCCCTCCCGATCTGTACGCAATACAACAAAGGGGGAGCATATGCAAAATTTCCAGAATTTTGGACCCCCCCACTGCCTTAGTCGAATGAAGCAGAATTTTCAGATTGGTGATGAATGACATCAGACGATTGATTTGCATGCATCACCTAACCACAAACTCTAATTGTTTACTACTACTTGTCCATGTTTCTTGTGTAGAACCAGGTTATCATAATCTCGCGCACATAGGCCTACTCACAACAATAACACCATAGTATCAATAATTCATCTGATTCTCCTTCAGATGTTTGTAGGGCATACCTCTAGATACAAATAAGGGAAGAGGGGACACAGTTGGATTTACAGTACATCTGAGATATGGGCGTGGTCGTGAGTTCAATTGCGTCCATATCATGAACAGTTCTGCGATCCAGGGAAGTAAACTAGAGAGAGGGCGTGGTCTGCCGCCCTGGGCATGTGTCAGAGAGCGTATCCACTGTATGGGTCATAGCTACTTCCACATTCTAGTGTGCCGCCACCTTCACCACTATCGCTACCACCGGCACCACTAGCACCGCCACCAAAGCAAGCACTTACAACACTGTAATGCTCAGATTTCCGGATCCACCAAACGAAGACCACCCGAAAGAAAAACCATCAGTTACCCCACATTCAGAAGTGGTCGTTTCAATTTGGCCTTTGTTATGTGTGAGGCAAGTGAAAATGCTGCATCACACAGAGAGATATACGGTAGAGTTTACTTGTGGCCATGCACTCTGAAGATCAGCCTATGAACACCCCCCCCCATACACACCCACAGAGCCTGGTGTGTGGGGAGTAGTGTGCATACCAAAATGCGATACACTTATTAACTATGCGGATACCTTCAGTACAGAAACGACTGTATACATGTACATATTCCTCAAGTGAGAGATCGCCATTTCTAATTAATATCATCAACATAGGATTGTTCATGTAAAGGTGAGATTGTAACAAGAGACATCACGAGTTTGATTCTGAGTTTATTTATGTCACACCCGTTAGATAAACAAATCCCATGTTAAGCCTATGGCGTTTATTATTAGGGGCAGGATAAATGATGGAGATACATCCTTTATCATATTGAGGCAGTGATATTCTATCATTCTACCTATTACGGAATCCTCTGTACGGAATCTAGAGGACGTGGTGTGCGCCCCTAGCCCTATAGCTGTATCTGATGTACCCCCACATTTGTTCTCTTACCACGCCCAACTCTTTCCCCACCGTCCCCTTTACCCCTCAACACACGCACGCACGCACGCACGCACGCACGCACGCATTCCCTCTCTGTCTCCTCCTTCCCTCTTCTACTCCCCCTGTCTCTCGCTATCTCATCCCTGGTATTTTTCCCCATAGACTTAACATTGAGAACTCATATCCAACCCCCATGATATAATCCCCATTTAATATTCAATGGGGATTATGTCACAAATGTTAGCCCATTAACTCATCTAATTTTAGGGTCACAGCTCGATCCCATCACGTTTGAATCACAACATAATTGGCGTGAATTACTACGTGATTCCATCTCGATGGGATACGAGCTATGACCCCAAGTTTTCCTCTAATATAGTATCTGTCCATATTTCTCCTCCAATGAAGTGCAACATCCAACCGCCTGACTGCTCCTACCGCTGCTCTCCCTCCATCCCTGTCCGTGTAGATCTGCGTCTTTCTCTGTGTTTGGCGGCAATCTATCCTCATTGAAGTCCTTCGTCCTTAAAATATCCTCTCTTTATTTCTCACTGCTCATATTCTGCTACCTCTTTCTATATTCACTGCTGTGGTCTGTCGCCCCCCCCCCCATTATCCTTAAGCCTATAAAGCCTATAAGACACCGAAATTTGTTCCCGATTCATCCCGACCATCGGCTCGGTGAGAGTCGGGAATAAAATTTCGGTGTCTTATACCTATAAGACACCGACATTTAGACTCTTCCCGACGACACCTCCTCCTTTTATAACCTCGTAAATTACCCGGGTTAAGATCAAAGAGAGCCGCCGGGAGCCGAGCCGGGGTGAGCCACGGGCCGCTGGTGTGGACTCATAGAAATTAATTCAAAGTTTAATAACTTCTGATCCAATTAAGATATCGAGAAACGGTTTTCAGGTTTATAATCGCCTCTGTCTCCCCTACAAATCGGCATACGGAACTTCTAAATCGGACTAGGGGATAGGTAGCATCGCTATTCAAATGGCCAACTCAGAATCGGTAACAATCGGTGAAAGTGCGTACACCGGAATCTTAAGGTCGGGCAGAGTCGGTCATATCTGACATGGTAGTAATGCCTGACGCGTCGGGAAAAGCAATAAAATCGGGTCGGTAAAGTGCATACACCGATCCGATTGATGCAGATTGTCACAGACCCGACGGATCCGTCGGGAAAAGGTAGAATCGGGCACAGCCGTCGGGTCGGTGTCTTAAGCCTATAAGACACCGACCCGACCATTGCTTTTCCTGACGCGTCGGGCATTACTACCATGTCAGATATGACCGACAGTCCCCGATATAAGAGTTCGGTGTACGCACTTTCACCGATTGTTTCCGATTCTGAGTTGGCCATTTGAATAGCGATGCTACCTACCCCCTAGTCCGATTTAGAAGGTTTTTTATACCGAGTGGTAGGGGAGACAGAGGCGATTATAAACCTGAAAACCGTTTCCCGATATCTTAATTGGATCCGAAGTTATTAAACTTTGAATTAATTTCTATGATTCCACACCAGCGGCCCATGGCTCACCCCGGCTCGGCTCCCGGTGGCTCTCTTTGATCTTAACCCGGGTAATTTACGAGGTAATAAAAGGGGGGGGGGGGGGGTGTCTTCGAGAAGAGTCTACATGTCGGTGTCTTATAGGTATAAGACACCGAAATTTTATTCCCGACTCTCACTGAGCCGATGGTCGGGATAAATCGGGAACAAATTTCGGTGTTTTATAGGCTTTAGTCCTTTCCCTATAGTGTTTGCGGCGGCTTCTGTTCGCATGCTTGTGAGACAGTGCTTATGGCCACCGCCCTTATGGAAATAGTTACATCACCCCCTCCACACTGACACACTCGACTATATAAACATAAATATATACTTCTCACTTTCCAGTGCTTACTAACACCCTCAAGTCTGGGATGCACGTGTGTAGATACAGCCGCCATGACACACAGATGTATCCCAAGCACCCGCCTGTTAATTCTACCCTAGTTAATCTATTGATCCAATCCACTGCACCATGGTCAGATTAGTACCTCAATAATCCGATGTAATACCATTATCCCCTTGAGCTGACCTCTCAAGGTCATTGCAAGGTCGACTCATGGTCACAAGGCTGAAGATAGCTAGGGGTGGGGTGAGCTGTACCACGTGGAGGGGATGTACGTGAAGGTTGATCGTGTAATTTAACTGTCACCCGCTGTTAGGGAGTGGCGCTGTTCAGGATCCCTGTGCTTTCTCCATGCTCGTGCAATATAGCCCGAGGCATTGAGGCGCAGGGGACCAGTTTGCGGAGAGGTCCTAGAGGCTGGAGGTGTCATAGGTGGGGGTCTCATTAGAATCATACCTATACGGTGAGTGTGTGTGAGTGTGTTTTCCTCCAGGTGGACCACTGATACTGATACTGAAACTCCACTGTAGAAAAGGTACCTACTTGCCTTAGCTTTACACATCTCGTGACCTGCTCATTCAAAGATCATAGGCCTCTTACTCTGTGGTATCTGCAAACAGTTGAACACAGCTCCAAAGGAAACTGGAGATGAACTTTCAGACGCAGCTCAGGAATTTCAGAAACAACATCCTTTGAAAAGCTTACATCATAGGAAACTACAATCTGAAGATCAAGGATCCAAAGTTCTACTTCTTATTCCTTGTAGTAATTCTTTTGACTACAGACTGTTAGTCCATACATTCATACTACAACCAATTCTGTTTTAGTTCCTGAATCGTCTACGACATGCCGGATGTTCAGGAGACGCCCGAATTGACTGAAGCGGAACTGCTGGCAATCAACATCGATGCCTACAAACGCCAGGCCGTCATGAATCGTATTAACGTTAGCGAGGCCATCAAATCGTAAGTAATACAACCCTTCTGAAAACATTATTTTTTTCTGCTACTGATTTGCACCACAGTGAAAAATATGATCGCGTTAAAGCAGAGTGAGCATTAAGTCACCACAAATCTCACTGAAAACATCTCAAGGGATCATCTATAAGGTATCTGTGGAAATAGTCCGAAGAATATGAGCCCACGCCATTTTATACGCAGTTAAAGAAGTAGTGAAAAACGTATAATTTCCAGAATCGTTGGCCCCCCAACAATGCATGTATCGGTGGTCCTCAGGTTAATTGATAACGTTAAAAGCATACGTTGCTTTAAAACCTACCTTCATATTTATTTGTAAGGGTATGTGAAATTGGAATGTGTCCATGGGGAAGGGCAAGGTTCATGGAGCAGAGTTCTGTATTTTCTGCAAATGGTACGCCCAGTCTCAGACTGGAGGTACCTCAGGTGCGCCTAGTCGCTAGCGTTTCTGAATATCAAACATGTTTGATATTTGGTACCGCTAGTCTGAGACTGGGCGTACCGATGTACCTCCAAACAACGAATATAGACAAAGCGTTCCAGTTGCGAGGTGGGGGGGGGGGGGGGGGGGGGGAGTCACACACATGTATCTTGCGACTGCGCGCTTGCAACTGCGTACGTCAAGTTTCATGCGCGGTACCTAAAGACTGGGTATATCCGCTCGCAAGCCCCACAAATCGCACAGTGTGAACTGGCTTATAAGCGGGGTTCCATTGATTCACATCCAGCAATATGTGGCCCCCAATAGGTTTTGCTTCTTCTCTGTTCTATTGCGTACAGAATTGAGAGGGGAATTGAGGGGTAAAACATTTCAGAACTACTGCGTACCGGTACATACTGTATGGATGGCCCTCAGGACCAAGCATGTGTGTGGAATGGGGTCTGTTCTACCGCACTTTCTAAAATGGGGGGGGGGGGGGGGGGGGGTGGCTCCTGCTTCTTTACTTACACCCATTTGTACTTAAAAGGTTAACAGATAAAAATAAAACATACCTTTAAAAAAATACATACGTGTGTATCACAACCATGCTCAATCATGTAAACCCACTAGTTGGGTAACTCGAGTCCACGGAATTTGAATGCTGGAGTAGGTGGAAGATAGGTGCTAGCCACCTAACCTGAGCTCCAGGATAAATAAAATCTTTTAAAAAAAACTCTACACAAATAAGCCCGATTAATACAAATAGACAATGTACTTATGTTAATGCGTACAAGCAGTTCTACACCTGAATCAAGAGAAATAATTTCCCTAATTTATAATTCTCGCGGTTATTACCTTTCCAAATCTACTGTCATCGTAAAATCTCATTGGTCTGTAGCCGTAATTATTCTGACATGCAATACTGCGCAGATGACTCTATAAAATAAATAAGTGATACCCATATTTTCATCATTAACATTCTGTGGTGACTAGACCTAATTAGCATTCGCGTAACGTTTTGAACTGAGTCAAGGTGACATTGAACTGGACATAGACAGTAGTGCCCCCAGGGGACAATTAAAAACATTGCGACATAAGATACCTTCGCATACGAACGACATAAATCTAGGTTACAGTGGTGGATGTTTCATGTATCGTTCTGAGCTTAGTGGTACAGCCATAGTACTTCACTATTACTAGGCCTTTATGAATAATATGTAGATAACCCCAACTCCGTAAGAAGAAAACGATACCAAACACTTTTTCGGTCCTTCAGGGCAAAAATAAGAATAGATCAACAAATTACTGACTTATAAATCCCAAATGCGATGCGTTGGTCCAAGCAGTCGATGAGATATTCTGCGAATACTCTTTTTCTTCAGTTGCAAGTGCTCATTGAAAAGTTCACTGTTGTCATGACGAAGTCAGAACTCCTAAACTTACACAACTTTCTAAGTACTACATGTACATACCATAGTGAGAAAATTGTTTCAGGGGGATTTGTTTCCTAAATTGATAATCAAATGAAAGGAAACCAAAGAATGGAATGTTGTTTCATGTCGGGTTTACATTCATCAGATCACTCTCAAGTAAAATTATTGAATGTTGACCAGTCGATGCGCATCTGACATCAGCTTTCCTTCAACCTCTAGATAGCCAAACATTTTGCTAAACACTGGGATAGTATTTTGCAACCAGATTTACCAGGTTACAACCTGGGGCTGTCCATAAAAGACATCATGCTATTTTTGACAATTTTTGACTCCCCCCTTGCCATGTTTTTTATACATCCCTTGTCCTATATGGTCATAGAGACCCCCACCCTGCATGACGTCATTTTATTGATGACGCCTTATGGCAGTGATAGCAGTAAGCGGAGTTTCTGAGCAATCCTTACAGACACTACAACTACAAAGTATTTCTAGCACCAAGTACAGCCTGTGTGGCATCACATGAAATAGAGGCAGTACCGAAAGGAATTATAGAAATCGATAAGAACACCTGTACACCTTCCAGAGATGGTTTCGGTTGTGATAGAATGATTTAATAGCTTAGGAGTAAGCCTTCATTCCTGTAATTTCGAGATGGAGAGCCCATAACATTATCAATGGGTCGCGGGTCAGGAAGGTTCTCTGGTCTTTGAAGGGTATGTCAGTATCAACCCCAGGGAAGTCAATGTTGATGCATGATAAAAGTGTAATGCAATTGGAGAAAATGCTGTACATCTATACCCTTTACTGGAATAGAAAGCGGAGTATAGTGATGGGTGTGGCAAAGATGGACTCTCCGCCAGAGGTTTGGTTTATGTTGTGCTGGTTCAGTAACGAGATCGATACAATGTCAGCCACACCCCAAAACTGTGCACGTGTTACTCCCAAATTCTTCTATTTTTGTACTTCACATCATAGTGCCTGTAAAATGGAAACGTATTTTTCATCAGAAATACGCCTAATATATGCATAGCAAATGTCATGTTCTTTCTCTGATGCTCTGCTACTGCATAAATTACATTGAACGCACCACTTTCTACTGACACTGTATTAAAGTTAGTTTGTAAAATATGTCATCTGAAACTTCTGAAGAAACGTATCCTTCACACTCTTCTCATATTAAATAATTGTTTAGGCTCTGTTGATAATTAGGGACCATTCATTTTGAAGATACGATGGGGGGGGGGGGGGGGGGGGTTAATTTTCAGGTATTTGCCTTGTGGTGGAGGGGGGGGGGGGAGCTTTCATGTATTGTGGAGATTGCGCCAGCGAAGATAATAAGTGAAGTACTGTATCACTTGACAGTGCCATTGCTGTGGAGTGGGGGCTCACCATACTAAGACTTCTGGTGATCTGCCATGCAAGATCTACCATTTTTGATGAACACCCCCCTTGAAATAGGTCTCAGAGCAGCAGGTACCCAAGTTCCGGTGCCAATTTAAAAAAAAAAAGTTTCTTTATTGAGCATTAGGGTTACAACATATAATATGTTTCACATACATAACCTTAACTCAACAAAGTGGCAAAAGGCCTCATCCTTTTTATCGGGGTTGGTCTAAACGGCCTAGCCGTGACAGTTTCTGGTAATTAACTTCAGCTTTGCTCAAACAATAACAAATTCCTGTCTAGAAAGTTTTCCACATCCTAAATAATATGACTTCAATTAACTAAGTATCTTATCAAGGATTTAAATGCAGTGTCAAGGTTACAGTAACCATATTTTACTCCTCATACAAGCTTTAGTTAATGCCTTGAACATGGTAAAAGTTTCAGTGTTCCTTATCAATGAGCTAAGCTCATTCCATTTTACTCCTCCATGGTATTTTAAGGAGTGCATGTAGGCAGAACAATTTGGTCTGTCAGTCATTGGGACTCGTGCATCAAACAGTCTTGTTGTTCTTTTGTTATCATTCACAAAAGCCAAATTTCTGGACCTCTTATATATACCGGTAGTTTAATACATGAGCATGCCTACGATCTTGTAATAAAGGTATCTCAGCATATCTTTGAAGATCTCTTATCGGTGTATAAGCAGTAGCTCTAAGGCAAATGTCCTGATAGCCTAAGGGTCCACTTCCTAGATGGTGGACATGACATTTAACACCTTTTGTTTGTTTTAGAATTAAAAAAGAAATGTTACTCTGGGTTAACAATTTCTTTGTCTACAAGAGAACAGATATTCTACCACAAAACCTGTGCCGGTCTTTCTTTTGTGAGTACCGCACCATTCTACCAGAAATTGGTGCCTCTGTGGTCAATGGGATCAAAAGTCGTAGGATTGATCATTACTCTGATCAGTCGGAGTTCATTTCCCCGTCGTGATATCTTCTCTACACTCTCCACTTTGTTCGATGAACCCTTTGATATTTGACGAACCAGGAGGACCGACCATTTCGTTTCCCCTCTAAATTCGTTAGTTGGACCAACTTCACAATATGGCACGTTTGTGTACCCGTCCATGTGTGATATTTTTCGAGGATTTGTTTCCGATAGGGTACCACCATGGTGGTCCGTGATCCTACTTCAGTTTGACTATATCCCCAAGCATATTTACCATTTTCTTTTGGGTTTTATATTAATTTTTATTTAGGACACTAGTTCTTAGAGGTAGCAAGGAAACAACTGCTGGTGGTTATCAAATTTTATTGTCCTACGTAGACAACACAGTATAATGTATGATCTTTTTAATATTTATTGGTGATGTAGTATCAGATCTTTATTTATCTTTGGGGTTTCGTTTAACTTTTGGTTTCATGACCCTATTTTCTTTCTTGATACTTTGCAATAGAGCTATGAAGCAAATGTAATCAATTTCTTCTTATATTCTGCCAAAACCAGGTGGTATTCTCCACTGCTCGCCTTTGCTGGTCACACCCGCCCCTCCTCTTTCCGCCTCGACCAAGTTTACCTGTGAATAATATTCATACGATGACGTAATAGAGTAATCGTGGATTTCAGCAAATGAACAACTAGATAAAATGTTGTAGCTATGTGAAATGCTATTTCATAGAATTGCAAAATAACATGATGATTAATTATCACAAATGAAATACATACTATGTTGAAAACTTGGTAAATATGAGAGCACATAAGAAAATGACCACTTAGCATTAATTATTGCACAATCTAATGGGCAGCAGATCGCAGTAACTGGTATGGATGTTGATAGGAAACACAATTAGTTATGATTTGGTCTATTAACGTATTGGATCCTAAGTGATATGAACACAATAATTATTTACATACTGCGTGCTGTGAAAGGGTCAGCCATTTGTTGGCTTGTGGGAGCCCTCTTCTTTCTCTCGTCAAAACGTTCCTTTAAGATGTCGCCCAGCCAATGCCATCTATTCTTGACACTTCTATCAGTATAATGCCTCATGCGGACTATTGCATTATGAGCTTCCGTACTGGACTTGCCATTATTCACAGCTAGCTGGTAGATCATGTTGCATGTAAGGTGGCGTATCTGCCCCTCGACGCGTTCCTGCTCTTGAAGGTCGGCTGCTGCTATCTCCATGATGCGCCTCCCGGACTTTTCTCTCTCCTTCACAATCAGCTTACGGGCCTCGTCGCTGATGTAGGAAGGTGTAGGCGCGAGACCTACCACCCAAGGTTCGATATGATTCGCGGTGCAGCATTTGTGATAGAATGAACTGCGTTCTTTGAACAGGTGGTAGTTAAGATCGGTCTCCTTGACGTCACGCCATACACGGTGTGTAACCCTCGGGAGAATCTGATCTATCCGCTGTTTGGAAGAGAACATTTTTGTTAGTGTTGCACTCATCATTATCTTTGCATGAACGTTGCCATTATCTAGAAAGAACATGTATAGTACAGCATAGGGCCTACCAGTATCTGCACCGCCACCAGCCCCCGACGCCAAATAGAACGCGGTAGGCCTTTTCCCACTGGCTGGTGATGCGCCTTATCTACTTGGTTACGCAATCCGTGCAGCCAAACAATCAGATGGCAACGTATTCTTCAGCGTTAGAGCACTGATTGTATGAGGGTCATATGTTCATAAAACACATTTAGATTATGTTCAGAGACAATGTAGTAATTGCGTCATATTCTACGATGTTCCAGCTACAATTTGGTGGGTTTAACATACAGAAATGTATTTGTCTCAATAATACTTAAGGTGTCGTTTAGATAAGCTCTATTATAGAATTTGTACCATGACCCTTCGAGATGCAACCGATATATCTTACCTTTATGCCCTCTAGGAATGATTCAGGATTCATGGTTAAAGATATTTGTCCAAAATAATTGTTTTGCCAAGAATATTTTTCTATAAGTTAATCTTTGCACTATGGACGTGTATAGAAGATCTATGAGAATGGGCAAGTTAGCTTGTTATAAGCAAGCTTGTGTTACCATGCAGACCTGTAAGTAGAAGGTAATATTCATGATTAATATTAAGAAACAAATGTCAAATGCAGTGAATTGCTTACGATACAGAATAAGGGAAGGTAGTTTATATATATGGTCGAATCCCAAAAAGGGGGCCCAAATTTGAAAAGATCATTATTCAAGATTTTGTTGAAAGGACAGGATTAATCAGATATATAACTTTTGAATATTTAGTTATGTGTTAAAATTCTTTTCACTAATCTCAAATACTGTTGAAACTATGTAACAGCATATCAAAGAAATTACCTTAGCTGGTTGTCATTCTACGAAATGCCACTCACATACCCGAAAGTACAGTTGTGGTAACCTCTATACCAGTGTTTTCCCAAATTTTAGCAATTTAATAGCTGAGAATAGGTGTTATATTTAATATCTAACAACAAAATATGTGAAGAATGTGTAGATTATTATGAAAATACCATAGCTAGAAGAAAATACAATTTTTTCTAGAAATAGATATTTCCATCACATGCAGTTTTAACAGTTTTATCATTTATTAAAGTCAATGTCACAGAAATGGTTCATTGATATGCTGTCCCCAATAAACTACAGTAGTTTTGTATATGATATGTAAAAGTAAAGACTCAAAGTTGTACATAGTGTTATTTCGTAGAATAACAAGGCAATCTGAATGCTATAATGACAGCTAGCTATAACCCTATTTGTTACTTCATTTGCAAGAGATCTTTCACTTTGCATGTTTTGATTATAATACCCATGGTGCAGATACAAAATGATAGATTTAAAGTTATTCTCTGGATTTGTTTTTACACAAAATGACTTTTTCCTCAAAATTACTTTCAATAGAGCATATGTTTGAGTTAAAAGACCCCATAAATATAATTGTAGTTTCTTTGATTCCACTTACATCTTTCGTATAATTGCATCAATTAAAGCCACAAAAAGTGTAATTTATTGCTTTTTATACTAGTTTCAGGAATTAGGCTTGTCATGTTGTAGAATGACATGTAATGTAATAGAATGATAAAACCACACTATAACCAGTAGCACGAGTCAAGGATTGGGGCACAACTTGTGTAAATTATAAAATACCAAATCCCCATGGTCTGTACTTGTATATTCTGTGATAAATTCGAATAATAAAGCTGGTAAATCATTAATAATACACTTTCATAGCAGTAGGATTCTAAAATGCACATGGCTGTATGAGGTCTATCCTGAACATTTTCTGAAGTTAGGGCCTTGGGGTGCTCCCATAAACATTATTCTTCATCATCAACAAGTGTATATATAAGCAAATAATAGTTTTTAAATCAACATGTGTCTATCTGTAAGCTATTCATAGAAGATTTTCGTAGAATAACATGGCATTTTGTAGAATGACATGTCATGTTGTAGAATGACACAGGTGAAAACATACAATATGCAGTAACATGGGTGAAATGATAAGACACATTCTATGATATCTAATCCCCACACACTCTTTCCTTGTATTTTATAACAAAATTATTGATTCTGGAGCTGAAAATTTCTTGGGGACCTTTTATAAGAAAAATTTAACCATACCTACTTATAACCATCTGTCTATCTATTTAACCATACCCTTATCTATCCCAAACATAGAGATCTGTGTTACCCTTCATCATAACATTGAATGATGGTGGCTCTTCCACTAATTTCTCAAGCAAACACACTTTGGAGAGGTTCAAAAAGTGTCATTTCGCAGAATGACACTAGATGACAGCATTATTTTTTTTTTTAGGAATTTCCATGTTCTATCATAGCTTAAGTACACCACAAATACATTACACTGTGATACCATGTCTGTTAATGCTACGAGGAATAATAAGCTAAGTTATCTCCTACTAATTTCCATGTATTGAATTTATATAGACATCTTTATGTGTCATTTCGTAGAATGACACCCTACTATTTTACAAGACCAGGATTCATTGTGGCACATTTCTCATGACATATTACCCTGTCTAAGATTTGGAGTTAATATTTTGCTATCAGAGAGTTCCTTACCTTTTCATTGATACGTTTGCTTTTGATGAATATCATACTTTGAAAATTGTTTATGCATTCAAAGATTGTCATGTCATAGAATGACATAATTTCCTCCCTAAGTTTTCTTGAATGATATTTTTTTATATATTTCATGTTATGTGTATTGGGCAGCATGTTTAAAAATGTTCAAAATCACAAAGATAATTTCTCCTTAGCCTTTATTTTTTAAGAAACAAGGAAAGCCCTAAAACAGGCCCAATCCCTTTTCTGGGATTCGACCATATATATAGGGGGAATAGAACAAGGATCTATTCCAGTATAAACCTGACACGAGAGGGCATACCAGTCCAGAGAGGGCATAATTCCAACCCGGCACACCAGGGGAAGGGGCAGCGCCACCAGCACCCGTCACACCTGACCAGAGCACCTGACAAGCGCACCTGGGACAGGGATCCAATCCTCACTCGCTTCAACACCACAGCTCGAACTGGTCGTTTCATGCCTGCTGAACGGACTCTGAAAATTTGGAGTACCGAGTAGTATGTAATATATATATATATTACATACTCTGTTTGAGTATGCCCATTCCACCACAAATCCCCCCCCACCCCCACCCCCCACCTTTTAATAAATACTTGAACATCTCTTTAAACATAGAATCTACTTAGAAAATCCCACTTCCTAGCACCTACTGTTTTTTATTCTCTTTCAAATGAGGCGTATCATATTATGATTCAACCAGTTTAAGGGGTAGAAATATGTCCATAAAGGAGTTCTTAAAAAAAATTTCCAACAAGAAACTGCCAATAGCTTTTTCCTGAACGAAATACAATTTTTTACCATACATTGAATTTTGGTGTAAAGTACACACTACGGAGAGACTAGAGGAACCAGTATCTATCTCATGGAGATGGAACAATCCCCCACAGCCCTGCTTCCAAAGAAAACCCATCCTCTAAAACACTAAGTAGTGGAAAACCAAATCAAAAGAGATTGAAAACGCACCTCACCTAACGAGACCCCTGAAATAGGGTCGAAACTGCAAGAGATCATTTAGACCCTTAAAAAATGGCAAAATAAAAGCATATGGACATCTACTCCTCCCACCTGGCTTGTAACAGAAACAAGCCAAGACACCAGAGGGCACAACCCACTGGGACCACCTGTGAAGTTAGTTCCACTCTAACACACTAGATGGCCACACAATCTGACTGGACACCAACCTGGAACCAGCTCAGAACACAATCTCCAACCACATTTTCCTACTAAGGAACAACCACGCACAACCGGAGAATGCACACATGCAAATACGATGTCACATGCACTGTCATAACCAATAAAACAAAGGAAGCAGGCGGGAAAAGTTGTGATAGACCAGACACTGCGGAATCCTCAGTCACTTGCAGTAGTGAGCGCACTCTAACAGCAACGTTACTAAGTATGGAGTTCTTAAAAATGGACCTGTGACTACCAAAGTCCTTCCCAAACTGAATTCACTATTTTTTCAAAATCCATACCAAAATTCTAAATATCAAAACTGTAAGGCATTATACCACCATAAAACCTTCTGTCCAAAATAGAAATTATATTCCTATCTGTACTTAGTTAGCTATAAAAGGCAAAAATGGGGTCAGGTCACCTAGTAACTCTACAACTCCACAAAGCAGTGCACTACAGTAAGCCATAACCTAAAGACCAACGTCCACCTGCTAATAAGTTCAAAATATACATGACAATAAAGCCCACAATATCTGGTTTAATATGGTACCTTTTGTAAATATCTTTTTTACAGCCTAGGTTGTGAGAGTTTTTGTATTTCAAGTAAAAAATAGCTAGTTTTCAGTCCCCAATATGGTTGCGCGGATTATAGAAAATACACCCCCCCCCCCCCCCACACACACACAAAAAACCCCAAAAAATCCCCAACCTTTATCGCATTTCATGGACCGCGAATAGCCTCAAAATTGAGAACAGTCTTGCGGTGAATCATCAGTTAAGTCTGAGCGCCCGGGGTGTGGCACATGTTTTTTACCCCCAGATATTTTTCACTACTTAAATAATCAAATATCAAATGTTTAGATTATAGAGAGAATATATTATATTTGGTGACCTTGTAGGACCATCAAAGCTCAAACATTACCTGGTACAAATAATTTTTAGAATTTCATAAAGTAGACATGAAACGTCGAATCCCATAACCCTAAGTACTTTATGTTAATTTTGTTAGCAAACAAAGTCGTGACAATATATCATGAGCGGATGCTACATTTTAGCACCGCCGCATTTTACCCTTACATCCATGCTTTCTACAAGGCCTATATCATACATGTACTTTGTTGGATTAATGTATATTAAAATCATAGGAGTGATAAATCAATGTTAGAAAAGGGGGTGGCAAATTAATCTAGTATTACTCACACTGGCGCCTGTGCGGTAATCGGAGGGGTACTGCGAGACTGGGGTTTCGTTCAAATCCACTCCCCAAATATCGATATTGTCGTCGACGGGCCGTTTTCTCTTGGACGAGATTGCCACGATCGCCGTCTCAGATGTATTGGAGTCATCGGAGGTTGGTTCCACCACATCATGGACCTCCATGTTATCCGAGTTCGTGACTATATTTACTGGTTTTACGTCTTTGTCCTCCATGATGTTGGTTGGGTTCGAGAAAGTCGAGTGGCGGTTGTTCCTCGCAAACCCACGCAATAGAAATGCAATGGATGGTGTGTGGGTGCGTGTTTGTGAGGCAATTTTGAGGGTATGTTATGTAAGCCTGAACTCCTGATGGATATGGCCAGGTCGGGCACTTGCTCCTCTGGTGGGAAGTAGAAATTGTGCCTAGACATGAATAATTAAAACATTGTTCCTATTGGTCTAGAATGTCAGGTGGTCTGAATACCCCTTGTAAGTTGTTGTCCTCGGAGATCTAATTCACTGGTCACCTGTTACTTAACCCCCGTGTCGACTTTGAGTGGGATAGCTTCCAATCCAAATTGACAATCCATTCGTCTACAGGGATAATTGTTGGGTTAGGGCACGCACTTGCACAAGGACCAGAAGTAGGGTCATAGTCGATGAGAGTATTTGAAGAGGGCACTTTCTGCTTGATTGACTTCTTCTTGGCTATTCTATATCCATAATTGCTGATGTCCCATTATAGATATTCGATTAAGAGGCTTATTATAAAGTTTCGATTTCATAGTTACTATAATCGTTGGTGATATCAAGTATTATTTTTGAACGTATATTGTATCAGATAAAACGTGACCATGTGATAGGTAAACACGCCAATCATCCTAATTCTAAACTCTAATAAGTATCAATAAAGGATTCATAGATTATATCCATAGACTTCCTAGATCATATTAGGTAACCATATTCAGTGTACTTAGTGACCTGACATGACTATGATCGACACACTAGACATCGCTTCCAACCTCTTCTGCCCTGATCACCATGACCTCTGGTATTAGTGGCGTACCCATCTCATAACTTCTCTCCTGCTCTAAGATATATCCCTTATTTGTTCTTACCAGTTCATAAGCAGATAAATGGATTGTTATGGCTATGAGTCCAACAGAAAGAAAAAAATATGAACTTGTCCTTTATGAGAGGAGTGTGTGACTCGTCCAGCCATTGGGATTAGCTTCACTCTACCGTGACTGAGAATAGCCAGGTCACATCCGACATACTCCAAATGATATACAGACACATAGCTATACAGTGAAGGGGACGGCCATTGGCCGCCGACGCCAAATTAAAAACAAAAAGACAAAAGGGATGGCGGGCGCTCTCATCGATAGCATATCAAAAGGCTGGATCCGACCCATGGCAATATCTTCACGGGTCGCATTAATATTCTGGTGGATACCACAGACTTTTGACCCCGCAACGGGTTCTGCACTCCAGATATTGTTACCACGTTACTCCGAAGAATACTACTACAGATGGACGCCTATAACACATGAATTCATAAAAGCCAAGTGCAAGAACGACCCACCATATAAATCTATATGACCCTCTGGAATTTCCACTCCCGAATAGGCGTAATATCTTATCGAGTTTCATTGCTGAAGCACCCAGCTCACTCTTACTAGAAAAACGTGAGTGAAGTGTGAATGTCGTATATCCAAGTTGGAATGGGCTACAAGGCTGGTTTTCATTGGAAAATGCTTGGGAATTCTCCGACGCACATTCAGCGATAGCATAGTGTTACATGAATATTTCATTTTTGATGATTGTAGAGCCACTGTTAAACCAAATTTAAATTTTGTACGTTTCTCGAAAATATTGACTTTTCGATATATCCATGGTGAAAATCATAAGCAATCCGTATAAAAAGGAACCTTTCTATTTGCAGGATCATGGAGTATATTGAGTCTGGGCAGGAGACAGATCACTTTGTCAACCCGAACCACCCGCCAGTCAAGGACAACCCGTGGCTGGAGAAAAAAGGCTGCACTATACTTTAACGACTCAGTGGCGACCCCTAGAGTCACTCTACGGCGCTATGGTGGCGCAACCTGCGGGGAGGATTGGCAACCATTTATTCATCAGCACGAGGTGTCCTGTCTTTATAACGAGAGTATCCGTCACGCACACGCAGCCTTATGAAGACAAATAACATGCTACACATGTTGTACCAGGATTATCATTTCCATCACAATTGTCTAACTTTTAACGTAATCAGTTTGATATTGAAAAAAAAATCCACGCAAAGATAGGGTGGATGTTAGATATGCTGCCTGTTCCTAGGTCATATGCAAACATTTCCAAAATTTCTGAAATATCACGTTTCCATTTGCTAGAAAGATGTTGAATCACAACCAATGGCAATGTAAACGACGAGTTTCTCGACCAAGAATATCTGATGCCAGTGCTGTAGAATGAATTTAGGAAACGGTCTTTTATGTGTCTTTGATACTTTTTGTCAAAAGTATACAAAATACTTCTCGTATAAGTTTATAAATCATAATTTTCTACAGTTGACTCCAATATTTTGTATATTTTTTTCCTTTCAAGACTAGAGTAGGCTTATTCTAGTGAGGAATAGTTGTCTTTATTGATTATTTTCGGCTAGTACATATTGTTAAATCAGATCGATCGTATACTTGTATCCAGAACTACGGTACCCCTTTCTGAGTGTGGTCATTTTCCGTCAGTAATTTAGCATACATCTCGTCATATTGAATATCAAAGAGACTCAAACACCAAATGCATACATTGTACTACCTTTATACTTTGTTTTATTCGTAGGAGTATAGTAAATTAATTGTGTTCAATGTACATAATTAAACATTATCAACATTCATTTGATACACTTGTTTGACAACAAACATGGATTCTAATGATGAAGTAAACATTTTTATTCCCCCCCACAGGTTTCTTCTTGCTTTACTTGTTACTTTCAATACCCCTATGCTTTATTTCCATTTTATTTTATCACAGAAAGAATAAATACATATGCTTGTAGAGGAAATATGCCTCTACCTGGTTTTCCCTAAAACAATACTCATACAAAATGAACTTGTCTTTCATTTTCATGTAAAAAAACGGATTTATATTCAATACATGCAATGAAAATACCCAGTCAGAGAGACACACACTTGGACGGAGTTTTCATATTCAGAAAGCTTCTGTTAGAAGCGGTATGGTGACTACGGTGTAGATGGATAACACTGTCCATCACCTACATGTATATCAAGCATAACATTAACTGATTCCTTTGTTTAATTCCACTATCCGTGTACAATCGGTAGAGACAAATATAAGTGTCCTGTTATTAAAAAGACAATTTTCATGAGACATTAACTTAATTATGATATTATTGAATGGATTGGAACCAGTGAATAGGGGAATATTTTACCTAGTCACATAAAATGAACGGCGGGGAAAAATCCCAAATATGAAGCATTTTATAATCTATCACATGCACAATAGGGTTCTTATAACCAGTTAAAACCTAAGTTTAACGATTTAACTTAGGTTTTAAATAGTTTACAAATATGGCCCTTTTAAGTGAATATTGAGTCATAGTCAAATTAAGGTAGCTTTCGCTGTTATGACACGAGGACGAAGTCTTTACCAGAATAGCCGAATGCAGGTTCAGCATTTGGACGGCACAGTTGTGTGTATAGAGTGACTCACACTCTGTCACAGAAACGCGTCGTGAGTTCACAACTACTCGTACAGCTCCCTATGGGGAGCATGACTTCACATGAGTTCGAGTAACAGCGATTTGAGGAGGCGAGCTTCGTACGTCACCGTGTTCTTACCGGGGTGGATGACGTCCTCCTCTAGAGGCTGTTCGATTACTGCTTTAACGTCTCGGCCGTACACTGAAAGGATTCAAATTGTAATGCGTTATATACACATAACAGCCATGCATTAGAGAATAGTAACATTATCATACTATACACGTACATAACAGCCATGGCTGGCCGGATGATGCCTCAAGGCATCAACCGGTGCTGGCCGGGTGATGCCTTGAGGCATCATTTGCAAAATATACGTTTTTTAAAAAATAAAATTGAAAATAATGTCTTAATAAATATGAAACTTTCGGAGAATGTAGATATAACATCGTATTTGATTTTTCTAAGTGAATTGAAAAATAATGATAAGTATCACGTGTCATGTCACGTAATCCAAAAACAGAATTTACACAATAGGCCTATGTACCCGGCCTCTAGCGGCATTCACTGGCACTAGTACCCGGCTCCACGACTGTAGCCCAGCCGCGGGTACCCGGCGCGATAGGGTTAAAGTCCTTACCTTCTGTGAACACACCAGTTCATGGATCAGTGCACACATCTGAGGGGGTGTTGGTGGGAAAGAGTATGGGGGAGGGTAGAGACAAGTCACTCTCCCAAGTGTTCTATGCATACCCCCCTCCCGACTTTTAACAAATACATGAATATCTCCGGAAATATAGAAACTATCAAGAGAATTCCACTTCCTAGCAACAACTACTTTCTATTTTCTTTCAAATGAGGCATATTATATCATGATTGAGCAAGATAATGGAATAGAAATATGTCGATAAATGAGTTTAAAAAAATTGACCTGTGGCTAAAAAAATGTCCCCCCCCCCACCCACAACTGAAATCACTTAAAAAAATATCCATGTGAAAATACTAAATATTAAAACTGTAAGATATCATATTGTCATAAAACTTTCTGTCCAAAACATTTGTTAGCTATGAAAGCTGTAGTAGACTATAGCCATAACTCATAAGCATTTGTTTTTTGGTGCAGTTATTAACCATAGTGGGCTAATAGCATCTACCACAAAACTTACTTTCACAGTGTTCGAGGAACTGAATGGACTCTTGCAGTACAGCGTCACGCAGCATGATCATGTGCTTCGCCATGTTCTCTATGAGGGAGAGGAAGTTTCGCTTTGCGTAGAACCAGGTGTCGGTGCCAAGCTTCTTCTGGTATGGCTCAAGGGACTTGATGACTCGCGAAATCCCAAATTCATAATTCCCCTTCGCACAGTACAATGTCCTGTAGGAAAAGGATATCGTTTTATTTATAGAATGATTAAGAAAAGATTAATTCAGAGTCGGTAGTGGCTACTTGGGCAACTTAAAGAAACACTAACGATAGATTTTATAATACCGATAAGAAATCGTATAGATCAGTAAAAGAGCCTAATTCCCTTACTGAAACTAAGAATAACCCCCAACGAAACAAGACCGTTTAGCGACCAGTTAGAGGCATCTGGGTTGTCTGATGGTGCCGGAGTTCTTTGACTGCTTTGGACTTTCAGATATTGTGGAATTTTGATTATAACGAATGAAAATCTTAAAAACTCAGATAATTGTAATTTATTCTTTTATTCTGGAGTACATAAGCAAGACATGATACAAGAATGAAGTACGTAACTCTTAGGAGCACTGACAGTAACTCACCCTATGACGAGGTTGACAATGCACAGATGATAAATCTTCTTGTCTGGGTCGTCGTAGGCCACTTGCTCTTCTTCCTTCTCAATCTTTCGCATCAACTCTTCCGCCTGAAATGTCAATGTTTATGCTTTTTCTTAAAAATTCGGTCTATATACAACCAGCATCGTGTGAAAAGCTTTAATAATAAAACCCGAGTAACACATTACAGGGGGGTTGGGGAGTTACCTCAGTGGTTAAGGCACTGCACTTGTAATCCCAAGGTTGTAGGACTCTGTGGGTTCGAGTCCCACTCTTCTCCTTCATTCCCAGAAGTGGTAGATCTACTGCTATTTCAAAGGCCAATCGTTCTCATACCATGTCTATGTGGTGTGGGGAATAAAAGAACTCCCACCTCGGTAAATGTGTAGGGGTGAGATTTCTACCTAAATTCATGACATAGTTTAGATCACCACCCATGTGGTGTAAAATAACCTGTCTGGTAAGAACCTGCAATGGTTAACTGGACGTAAAGCCCTGTCTCCACTGTGCGATTCTAGGTACATAGGTACGCCCAGTCTGAGACTGAGACTGGGCGTACGTATGTACCTAGAAGCACAAGTGCTCTAGTCGCAAGCGGGGTAGTCTCCACACAGAATCGGTGTTACCTTGCAAGCCCCCCCCCCCCCCCCCCCCCAATCGCACAGTGGAGAAAGGCATCCAACCAACCAACCAACCAACCAACCAACACATTACTGAAGTCTTCATATTTCAGTTTGTTAAACGTCCTAGGGGGACCTGAGGGTACAGATAGACTATCCAAAAGTTCACATTGTTTCACTGTTTTGATACCACAGCGGTGAATTTATCACTGGTGGGAATAAAAGAGAAATGTAGCTGCAGTGAGAATCGTGTGATCACTAGACAAGTACAGTTTGTACTATAACCACTGAGGTATCCCCCCACCCTCCCCTGAATACTTCATATATCATCTGTGATATAAACCTGATAGACGAATCATATCAGTGTTTTTGTTTGTGTACTCACCTCCTCATTCTGACTGGTCATGATGTACGAGACACACAGGTTGGCCAGAACTATGGCGCTCACACTGAGGATCTGACAAAAGAAGACAGTAATGTATTTACACAAACATAACATGATAAGGAGGTGATATAACAGTAAATTTAAAGCGAAAAGGGGCAGAACCCAATGAATGACACTTTTCATGTGTTAGCTGATCGAAGTTTTAGATATGATCACAGTTCATTGATAGAAGTATAAGTAGGATTGCCATAGAAACATAATTTTCGCATAGAATGTCCATTTCAAGAGCAAAAGTAGCATCAGCAATACAGAATTCAGCCCAAATTACCTCTAAGTATTAACCACATTTCAGGGTGTTCACAAGATGTTGCATTTCTAGGCCTATCTTCAGGATCATATCCAAAACTATTTATCTCGTAATTTTATTTTAGGATGGCTTCTTTTTCCTAGAGGCGTGGCAAAAACACTTTGGGCACAGCTTTTACTAAATTCATTTTTTGTTTTGATAAAAGCAAAATGTTTATGCCTTTTTTAAATCCAGAGAATTGTATAATAAATTTCTTTCAAATGGAGGAAGCTCCATGCTATATCAATCTATAAGAGATACATGTATTATACTTTTCTTCGTTTATTTATAAATACTGACCTTATCCATTCAGTAAAGAAAAAATAATTATTTAGTTAGAAAAGTCATTCATAACAATTTACTCATCAATAATAAGAAAACCAAGGTTCATGGTGTATCTAGATATTAAAATCAACCTGGGAGATATCATAACGAACGGAAGATTCATCTAGTTAGGCGTATCACTGAAGAACCAAATGCGATTCAGCAGACTTACGTTATCGTAGTGTTTCTTGACGATGGGCTCGTAGAAACCAGTGGCTTCCTTGAACTTGTTCTCCTGCATGAAGAGGACGTGCGCCACGTTCAGCTTCCACACGTCATGCTCGTTACAGAACTCCACCGACTTACGGAAGATCTTCTCCACCTGTGCGTAGTTCTCCAGGTCCCAGTAGATCTTGGCCTGCTGCATCAGTACCGGGATGTACCTGCAACATCACGGTGTACTGCGTTCACTAACAAAAGAATTTTTTTATGATAGCATTGGTATAGCTGTAGGTATTTACCAGTAATACGAACATGTATCATATTGATCATATTTTTAAATTGAAATAAACGTTGACGTCGCAGGTATATAACTACAGCACCCAGAAGTAGTGTGTTCATTTCATTTAATATCATTATTTTTATTCATTATCATTAATATCAACATTATTGAGACACTATATGGTTACATATGTCTTATACGTTAACAATATTTTATATAAGATACTGGGCCATATGAAGGTTCAAACAACTCTTACTACATTCTATGTAAAAGGAACAATATACAAATATGAATAAACGGTATTCTTGTATATGCCTAGTCAGTTTTGTTACCGAGGTCTGCCGAAACTGTTGAATACATTTCTGTCGTTGATGCCAACAAAAAAGGGTCAACTTGTGCGTGTAATGAACAACCACTCTAGCTCGACACCAGAAGCGAAGCGGTTGGTAGAACCCAAGCAAGATGGTCATTTTGAATGTGCATACAATTTCTTTGTATTTTTTGGTTAGTTTCTATGACGTTTATCCGCTTACCTCTCTAGGGCCTCGTCATACTCGTTGACAGCCTTCTTAATGGTATCGTCGTCATGGTTCTGTCTTGCCTCTTGAACCTGCTTGGTCAGCTTGCGAAGAGTCTCCGTCTGCTTCGAGGCCATCTCGTCGAGCTTTCGGTAAGCCTCCTCTGGTGACGTCTGGCGGGTGATCACCGCCTCCATGAAGTCGTACATGTACTGTGGACACAACAAGATGATGACGTGCTGCGCTTTTATATCACTATAGAAACCGGACCCAATAGAATTTTGTTAAAAGGACCAATGTGAGGTAAATGCATGAATTCTAGGGAATGTAAACCTGATTCTCTTACGTTATCTTACTTGCCACAAGTTATGTATATAGGATATGCTCTCTTATAATGCTACCTCTTGTCAGCGGCATACGTGATGTGACTTAAATGACAATATTGTCTTGACAATTTCTATCCAGAAGACACATAAATCAAACATCAACCAACATTCCAAATGAACATTAACAGTAATATTAACATGCGACATTGTCTCTAATAGGTAAGGGCATACTAACACCTAACTGCCTCATGTGTCGATCGTGCTATATGAATGATACACATGTACTTATTGAAATTCATTTATTGACGTTGCTTTTGTTAATGGGGAATCGGATCAATACGACGTGGCAATAACGCCTCTATGGCAAACCGATGCTACCTAGAAAATAACAGTTTCCTGTCAGTTTTGAACTGTTGCAGCTTGCTATTTGGTAAAATATTTGACTGACGTAGTATATGGAATCCCTTATGTTTTTACAAACACAAGTCTATTAATTCAAACTGAATGGTTACACAAAAATATGAATAAAGCAACATAAATTGAGTTTACTCACTGGTGTCAGGAATTTATAGGTCAGATGGGCGTTTTCTGCCAAGACATCAGCTGCCAAATCGTAATACTGCAGAAGAAATAAGGACTCCTGATGGAACAAACATCTATCAAATTCAAACACAGCGAGGTTCCTCCATCTTCTCACCAATAAGGGGATTAACCATGGATGGAAAAGAAATCAAAGAAGATCTTACAGTTATTTTTTTTAAATTACCTGTTTTTTTAATATGGTCTCAAACTCTCAGGGAGATTTTCATTTTTGATTTTTTTTTAAATCTGTTATTTACAGACTGTTTTTACGGTCTACAACACGTAACAAGATGCTGCTTTTGATATGGCAAAAAAAAAAAAAAAAATTGATATGGCATCCGAGCTATCATTGGTTGATTAAACCTCGACATCGCCATTGTTGGTTACATCCTCCCTACCTCGTATTTGATGTAAAGCAGAAGCAGATTTCCGAAAGTCTCGGGTGGGAAGGGGTTCTGTTGCAGCAAGAACTGGAGCTTCTCGAAGCCCTGTGTAGGATTGTTGTCCATGTTCATCAGCGCCATGTTGTGTAGAGTGACTACATCGAGTTCCTCCTCAGCACGCGGAGGCATGTCAGTCAGCGCCTCACACGCTGCCTCATCTACGAAGAACAAACCCGCAACATCAGTGCCGAGCAATACCTACATAAACCGTATAATTCCCAGTTATGTTAACACCTATCCATTTAAATTGTAGTTTACCAATGAACACTACAGTTTTGTGAATGAGAACAAACTTTGCTTACCAGGATCACAATATTGTCATTCGCAATAAGCAAGGCAGTGGTCTCACATGCAATGCGGTTTTAGCATTGATGACTAAAGCCTCGTCATAAAGTACTATAGTACTGTAATAACAAAGCACTAGCGTTGCCACTAAGGACTACAATGTTGCCCACACAGCATGCGCTACATTGGTGGCAGTACGATGGGAGTCTTATACCATACAGAGATGTCAGCTGGGGCCAGCAAAAATGTAGAAATATGTAGGAACGTTTGTTTGTTTGATTTAACGTCCAGTCAACCATTAAAAGGTCCTTTCTAGACTTACTTATGGCTCTTTTACACCACAAGGGTTGTTATCGAATCTATGTGATGAATTTAGGTAGAAATCTCACCCCTACACATTTACCATAGTGAGAGATTTTTTTACTTCCCACACCACATACACATGGTGCGAGAAGGATTGACCTTTGATATAGCAGTAAATCTACCACAGCTGGGGGGAAAAAGTGGCTGGAGTGGGACTCAAACCCACAAAGTCTTACAACCTTGGGATTATGAATCCAGTGCTCTTAACTTATGAGCTACCTCCCCCCACCCACCCAAGAGGGATGTTGTGTTGAGAGAGAATCGTGTAGGCATGGAGCATGCTAATGATCATGTAGAGAGTACATATAATACGCCATTTAAGATGTTTCTCATCAGTTTATCTACAACCGATTCCCTGTAATGAAACGCATTTTATACATAAATAAATAAAGTTAGACAAACAAATATCATAACAGGAATTCTCGTTGTATGAACTTCATACTATTTAAACATTTATATTCGTCTTGAATAATTGAATGGATTAAATGATCAGTCAATCAGTATAATTACAATGAACCTTATTAAAGGAATTGAATATAGGGTGGGTCTTAAAAACTGGCTTAACAATACTCCTAATACTTTGAACAATTTATTGGTCATATGGGAATCTATTGGTATTGTCGACTGAATGCACCATCTTTTGTTGCTTTGTTCAGCTGTTTTTTCTCTTTCAGATGTACTTAACTAGAACGGCCTTTACCCAAAACATCACCCATGAATGGATTCGCCAATTTCAAAGGTTTATTCTATTATCCACTCTCCTGTATCATTCTTCAATGATATGGATATTTTGAATGGTGGATTCACCACACGAAAGGCCTAAACAGAAGTAACACATACAATAACAAAATAAATATTAACACCAGATTCAACTTTCAAATTAAAAACACATTTCACCACATCCAATTCATCCTATATAAATGCAATTCTAGACTACAAAATAAATCAATATAGAATAGAAATATAATTTGTCGTTTGCTATAACTGAACTATGACTGAATGGTAAGGAAAGGTTTAGTACAGTTTGACATTGTCCGAGAATGTCTTTCAAGATTTCCTAAAGGAATCAATACAAAGGACATCAAAGTTTGCCGAAGTCTAACCCCTCAATTCCCATGGTACAACAGCGGTTAGCAGGGCAAATGCAACCTCGACTTGCTATGAGAACTACTACCAGACCCTGCAGGTAGAAGGCCACGCCACCACTTAAACAGACACCTTACTGAATCTATCATAACCTTATTAAGAGAAAATTACTAGTTCTATTTAACCTGCTAGAGAAACATCGATACAACATTTTCAAAATCCTATACAAATTGTATTTGCAGCCTAAAATCATCTAGCAGAATGATATGGAAGTGTTATCATGATGGGATATTGCATCTTCTTTCACATCCCTCGCACCGTCTTTTAAAGTATAATATAACACAAAGCATAATTTTTTTTCCACTAGAACATGGATACATATATATATATATATATATATAGAACATGAATATGTTTTAGCAATTTGGAAGTTTTTTCTGGACACATAAATGCAATTCTTTAATTCAACGTGGTTAGGCAAATAGTACAGCGGTAAACCAAGTCAGAGAGAAGGAGTAGGGTTAGTTGAGGGACAGTGGCAATGAGTGGCCAACCTGCACTTACGGTCATTAACCAGATACATGTAGGGAACTGTAACGGCAGAAAGGTCCATCAGCGGCACAGTTCAGTTTGAAGCGAGTAGAACATCGTATACATGATAAATATCGGTTTTCATTTAGTCGGAAGTCATCGATTCCATGTTCTAATTACTAACAATTAGGGATGCGAGTCATGGTTAGAAAGAAATCGGTAATCTATAAGGGAAAATTATATCAATGATAGTAGTAATGATGATAATAATGATGACGGAAATAGAACAAATAAGTAAACTAGATAGATGCGAGAAGGTACAAAAATTGCTCCATAAGAATTCAATTTTTTTTTCGCCTCATCTATATCAAGAATTTAAATTTAGACCTGCTAACTTTTGTCCGCCCAGGTAAGTAGTGAGAGTAAAGATGAATAGGGGGAACTAGCATTGGGAAATTTGTTATGGAGTGAAAATTGGCCGCAATGTTCAAAAGTACTAAACCTTTCTTATTTTGTCCAATCACAACTTTTATATAAATGTTTGAATATAAAATACATGTATCGATTTCTAATAATGTGGAAGTTGATCACATGAGAATCATACTGGATGAATTATATAGGTATATGCTATTCATAGCATTATGTCAACCATATTGTTCTTTACAGGGTCATTTGTTGAGAACAAAAGATATTGTTTAGTAAACCCCGGAACACCATTAAAGGACCAAAATGGTCGGAACAGAATCCATCCTCATCTGCTTTATTGTATGTCGATGTCGTGGTTTATTTAGTTAACACTAAGTGACTACCACATTTTGCGTTTATGAGAATGTACTTGATATGGGCGTTTTGGAGATTAGACATAGAGAATCTAAATAGCTGCCAATAACTCCTAAGGATGTAATTGTAAAATTAACAAAAAGAAAAAAATCTACATATGTAATATGCAGATTATACGTCAAATATAAGTTTTTTAGCAGCTAGCTCATATTATAGTTCATAGGATGAACCTGTTCATGTTGACTGATCCTCCCGCTGAAGTTATTCACTCTCGTCCTTAGTCTGTTGATACTACTACATAATTACTACAGATGAGATTTGAACTGAGCTCCCCGTCCAATTACTTAAAGCAAGGTACAGTGGTGAGGGCCAGTCACGCATAGCTTTAAAGAGCCAACAGAATTTAGGTACAAGTGGTACGTACGGTTCTTCAGCTGGTACTCTATGGCCGCTTTGAGATTGAAGGCTTCTATGAGTGCCGTCTCGTGGAGAGTCAGAGTGTTCCCAACGCTACGCACGTCAATGCCTTCTGTGGTCATACCAACACTCAGTTCTGCGAAAGAAACAAAAAATTCATTGTATTCATTTAAACATCAATGCCCTCTGTGGTTTGTTTGTTTGGGTAGTTTAACGTCCAACTTGTTCAATTAGACTTACTTTGGTTTACTTTACTCAAAATTTGCATATCCTGTTGGAATATCAAGGTATGCTGGTTGATCCAGGCATCTTCCTCTTCTTTATTATATCTTATCGAAAATCTTATAGTCCCTGAGGAAATCAAGAATTTCTCTCTTGTGCCAGTGTTATGGAAAAACTGCGCATTATCGTTCCATTCTTTAGGAATGTCTTCATGCCCTCTGTGGTCATACCAACACTCAGTTCTGCGAAGGAAACGCAAACCTCATTGTATTCACCTGAACGTCAATGCTGTCTGTAGTCAGATTCGCGCTCGGCTCTCCAAAAGGTAGCATTTAGATGTAGATAAGTTCTTTTAAAAAATTCAAATTTAAAATATCGATGAAATCACAGGACAATCAAAATGCTACGATCAAGATGGACTTTATGTATTTTTCACATGTCTAATTTAAGTAATATAAGCCACACTGTCAGAAATATTTTTCAAGTTGTGAAATCCCCTTAGAGTCTTAAAGATATAAGATAATTTCTGATAAACACAATTCCATGGAGATTATGAAATGAAAAAAAGTCGATGCTAATTACAAGTACACACTGAACCAGTAGCACTGACCTGGGTGTTCTCTGATCCCTCGCTCTATGATATCGGCGATGTGTTTGAGGGCGGGCGCATACTGCTTGAGCATGTAGTGACACAACGCGATGTTGTAAGACAGGTCTGGTTTGTAGCCTAAGATCTGCATGGCCGTCATGAATTTCTGACATGCCTCTTCATAACGGCCCTCCTGAAAAATCAGTTTGTAGTTCTTTATGATGTATAAATAGTCAGATTATTGTCAAGGAAAAGGAGCCAATGACTCGGTGAGGTAGGTCCTAGGGTGGGTAGGTAAATGTTTGAGCGAGTGAATGATGATGGTATTCAGATCTATGATATTGGCGTAATATATAATTCAGAAAATAAGGTATAGAACAAAATAGAAATAGTTTATTAGATAGACAGAACAATTGAAGTGTAGTGACATTGTATTCCACTACAAGAGTAGAATAAGGAATACTTGTTCTAGTTAAAATGCAAAAACTCCTACATGGCAAGCCGATGCTCACCAAAAAGAATGGAATAATAGTATAGTCTTAAAATAACAACTTATATACCAAAACTGAATAAATAATAGGCAAACAGTGTAACACAGCCGAAGGTTCCGGCTCAATCCAAATAACTATCTGTTATGCTCCAATCATTTATACCGTATGATAATAGCAATTCTTTTATTTGCAGTGTTACAATGCAACGTCTACTATATTTTGTTATTATTCACAGAAAATATCTAATTAATATCTAACATCAATTCATTGAGTTCACGTTTCTTATAGATTATATTGAAATACGAGTATTGAACAGTGGCATCAGTCTCTAAATACAGCACATTAATAATCATTAATGAAATGTTCATAGAGACACAAATGATCTATCTTCGACTACATCACTTTCGTGAATTTTCTATTCTTTCCAGGAACTTGATTGCGGAAAGATATATGGTGAGAAGATAAATGTGGGGAACCCTACTGACGACATTATTCCGTTTAAGGATGTGCATCTAAAAATTTCACGTGCTCACCTTGAAGAGGAGGCAGCCCAGGTTGATCTCAGTGTCGGGGTCATCTGCTGGACACTGCTCCACCAGACCCTGCGCTCCGGGCAGGTCCTCCTCCATGTACTTAATGGCCGCTTGTAGTTTAATAATCTGAAAGACAGATTACAAAGATTGCCTTTTATCAAACACGTCCATACAGGTTGATAATATAAAAGACTGATAACACAGAATATGTTATATCAAATACGTACAGTTTCATATTTTTGGTGGAGCTAGTTAATAGACAATAGAAATCACTTGAGTATAGGTGCTATAAATTATGGAATGCCCAATAGAAGGAGTGCAAAGAATCGCAAACAAATATGCATTTAAGAGACATGTGAAGTCTTTGGAACATATTTCAGATAAATGGCCATAGTATAAATTATTTGAAATTGGGGAAGGAGAACGAAAGCAAGACAAACTCAACTCGACTTTAGTACTCGACATGCAAGTCCGAGTACCCATGCAATAAGAGACGTATTAGTATTATTTGTTTTTATATATGTGCAGATATAAGATCCCAAAATGTATATAGATTATCATGATATATAATCATGTTTGAATTCAATGCCTCTGCTATTCTGACACTATGTGATAATGTGCTTAGCTTTCACCAACATCTCCATTAACATAATTCATCAGTCACCTGAGAGTGGTGTTGTTATTATCAACATTATTAGTATCATAATATCCACACAAATACGGATATGATAAAAGATGAAAATACCCGGATACAGTTGAAAACCAAATGTACAATTGAACTTTTGACTAATAAAAAGAAAAAGACAACTGCACTATGCTAAATCAATAAATGATGAGTAGGTAGAAAAATTGTTGCAAAATGTATTTGATTGATTTATTGTAACCTACTATGCCCTAAAAAACACCAGAAGTCTAGAGATTTGAAAAAAAGTTTCCCTACATCTTGATAATTTGAAAAGGTATTTTCATATTGCATTGTTATAAAAAATAATTAGTGGAGTGAAGGGCAAATGTTATCCTGGTATGAAATATTCAAACGATTAATTGGGATAGATGTATCAGGTGGACAGTTTCTTTTCTAGAAAACCACCATTAATTTAGATAAAAAAATCATATATCTTTAATTACAATTGAAAATTAAACTGCATTCTTTTTACTTGAAACCACTTACCCGAGCACCATAGGCGGGGTTGTCGATCTGACAGGACACCTTCATGGCTTCCTCATTGAGACAAGCTTTGTAAAGTGACTGCGCGTAATAGAGTTTGTAATCTTCCACTTCTGGGTTGTTGGCCGCCAGTTGTTCATAGCAGTCAGCGGCGTTCACGAAGTCCTGCATTTGATAATAGCAGTAGCCGAGCAGAGAGAGTGCTGCCCGAGACTGCAAAAACAGTTATACAGTCTAGATATAACAAAAGTGGAAAAACTATTCATGTGGAATTTGCTGTCTGTGTCAGCCACACCATGGGGCTGGGGTTCTGGGAGAAGGTTCAAATAACTGTCGGTTTGTGTGGATGGGGCTTGATTAATGTTACCCTTGTTTTATATAGTGTGCGTATTTTATATACTGCAAATGATAAAGTAGATTTCATTTGGAAAATGGAAAGCTGTCATTTCTAAGGCAGAAATTTGACAGTTAAGATTATGTATTGGAGTACATATCAATATGTATATGAACAGAAATTATAGGTAGGAATTCGATGGAATCAGTCTGAGTGGGAGCGAAGCAGCGTCTCTCCATGTGCATTTCAAAGATAGAAATATTGGCCTTTAAAGATCAAATTAGCAGGTGGACGCATTTAAAACTCAATACCATTCAAAGGTCTGCCAGTAACTAATTCAGGACTTGCACTCTAGCGCCATCTTTTAAACACCGCTTAAGTAGGTCAAACGAAAACTAGGCGAGCACTCTCCGCTCAGTCCTGATGAATGCTAAAAAACTAGTGTTCTTCTAACCGGAAAGATAGAAACAGATCTCATGTAATAAATAATTGGCTGATATTTATAAACAATACATTGTTAGAAAGCTGGAACTATGGCCCATCTACTGGTATACATATGAAATACATGTGTCATGGATAAGATTTCCTGTCATAGATTGTACATCTGAATTACTTTTGTAAATCAAACACTAAAACATTTTACCTTCCTGTTTTCACAGTGATTTTTCTGTGCAATAATGGCCAAACTTTATCTATTCCGAGTCGGTCGAACTCAGCACAATAATCTCCCAGATAGTTATCAAAGGTCACTCAGAGAATTTGCAGTTAATAATTCTAGATGTCTGTTATACCTAAATCTGAATCATAATGATTTAAAGGCCGCTACTCTACACATAGAACTAGCGCAACCTGCTATCACGGCGACCAACGCACCACGCTTATGGGCAGGTGGTGAATTACTAGGATAACAAGGATGCCCCCCTGGAGGGAGAAGGAGAGAGAGGGATTCAGACCGTCATGGATGAGTGCACACAGATCTTCCTGACCATATGGCTCAAACTGGGGGAAAAACTCTGTTCCTATGTACACCAATAAAGCAAGTCAAGCCAATATCTGGTGGTAAATGATATAACAAATAATTCTATAAACCAATATCATTTGAATGGGTCTTAATTGATTCCTAGTACAAAGTTATGAACCATTTTGACTTCTAATTGTGTGCAAATATGCTACCCCCCTCCCATTAGGAGATTTGGCGAAAATACATGAATAGCACATCAAATATACATTTCACCTAAATAGTGCCACTTCCTAGCGTGTAAGCAACTGTCAGTGCCACTTATGGAGATGTTACACTGATGCTGAATGTAAATCAATATTGAGGAAACATCTGTTTGAGTATGCCCATTTCACCCCCCCCCCCCCCACTTTTAACAAATACTTGAATATCTTTGTAATTATAAAATCTACTTCAAAAATTCCAGTCAACTAGTTTGAGGGGTAGAAATATGTCCGTATAAGAGTTCTTAAAAATGGACCTGTAACTACAAAAGTCCCCCAAACTGAATTCACTTTTCTTTTCAAATCCATGCCAAAATACAAAATATCAAAACTCTAAGGCAGTGTAACACCATAAAACCTTCTTTCCAAAACAGAAATTATATTCCTATCTGTACTTAGTGAGTTTTAAAAGGCAAAAATGTGGTAAAGTCACCTAGTAACTCTGCAAACATTGTACTACAGTAGGCTAGAGCCATAACCTAAAGACCAACCGTCCACCTGCTAATAACTAATTCATCCACTGCCGATAGTGATGGGAACAACAATAGATATTTTATCATGATGCTGAAGAAACTGTCTCCAAACTGTCAACTTTTGATTATGATATCAATTGATCTGCTTACCAATTGAACAGTATTCTCAATGCCCAATCCAAACTCACCTTATTGTATGTCTGTATAACATTGTTTAAAACTTGGACTGCTTCCTTATAACGCTGATCTTTAATCTGAAAAATACAAAATTGTGAAGTATTCAATCCTTGCCCGATCTAGCAAGACAACCAAATCGGGCCGAATCTTGCTACATTGTGTGTGTTGGTGGAATTGGCCCTTAATTCTATTCGAACCCAGAACTTCTTACTGTATCGCTCGACCCTCGGATACCACTTCCATATGTTACAAGCGAGAGCTACAGTGTTGGCACCATAACACAGTTAATAATGCACGCAGGGACGTCAAATAAACAGTGAAATATGGGGAATGACACACAGAATAATTTGGAATTATCAAATTATTCATTTGTTATTGATATATAAAATGTTCGGTTTGCTATGCTGGCATAGCGATGGGAATGGCCACCTCAACAGCGAGAATACTCATGAAACGCGATTTTTGGGTTACCACTGTTGGTGCCACTGTTGTGGTCCTACCTCTCGCTTTGACTCCACTACTAGTGAAACGGCTCCCTGATCTACCAGCAACCTCCATACGGGCGCTTTTCGTCTGGTTGGTGGAATTCTCGCTTTAGGTCGGACCAGGTCTGACTATGTTTGATCTGATGGCAATTCTAGTTATAATTCTCAAAAATATTTCCCCGAATTCGGCCCCAGCTCCAATCAATACTACAAAAGACATGGGTCGTCATATATATATTATATTTCTATATGATTTAAACGCCTAAAAATTAAAATATCATAATAGCAATAGCGGGCCGAGTTCTCCCGGATGCCGGGTTCTACTCCGGGCCGAGTTCTCCTCGGTGCCGACTTCTCAGATATCTCACATTGGTGACTGGTCAACTCGTCCCTTAGTCAACTCGTCCCTTAGTTAACTCGTGCTTTTTTGGTCAACTCGTCCTTTTCCCTAGTCAACTCGTCCTTTTTGTTTTCCAATTGTCTTACACCTATATATATAACTGAATTATATAATAGATAACAACTATATGATGTAAGATAGCAATTGTTTACCTGAATTTGATATTAGTATGAGTACATTCCATTTTCATTTCATAAACATATGAGTACATTCCAATTTCATTTCATAAATTTCAATCATGAAAATACATTTGCACCTGAGTCACATAGTATTTTATCACAGTATGTCACATATTGTACAATACACACTTTCGCGGCAACTTCTAGCTAATGGTACGCGCTAATACTTAGTAGTATGCATGAATAAAAGCTTTATTTGTGTTCAGCACATGTTTCCGAACATTTTGATGTATATACATCCAGGATTACTCCATGTCTTATGAAAAAGGACGAAAAACCCGAATTGACTAAGTCTAAGGTACGAGTTGACTAGCATTCCTAACATAATGATACGGCAAAACCTTTTAAGCTTCAGTCAAAGTGTCGTTTGGTGTTTTGCAATGGAAATTTCATTAAAATATTCTCTGATGAATGCTACAATGACAGTGATACTGATGGTTTTAAATCATATGATAAATGCACCCTATTGAATAATCTAAAGTAAAGGGGAGTGCGGGTACACGTAACACTGGTTAACTGTACAGTGTACTGTAGACTAGCCTATATCTAGATCTAGATAGTGTTGCTACCATTTTTTTTAAAGTTTACTGTTAAATAGTACGGATGTCGGATTGACTGTTCTAGATCTAGTAATTTGGTAAAAAAAACCCACCAAAAAACCCACAAAAAAACTACAAACAAACAAGCACACGAAAGAATTCACAATTTCAGTGATTCGCTCGGTAGACTGGTCGACTGACACAGAGTGAGTGTGACAGGCCAAACCTCGAGTATTGAGCGCTGAAAGTTGCGTTTACTACAAAATAGTCAATATAAATCTCGCATACCATGCCATATATAGTGGAAGTAACTTCCCCTTCCTTCATCTGTAACGCTGCCATGATTTCGATGTCTTCTTGCGATCCTCTATGCTGTAAAGAGATCTGTTCACGCTACTTTCTATCCGTAGACGTTTGACAACAACAGTGGTCCCGGAAGTTGTTTAGGAATGCCGGTGGACGCATGCGCATTGTTTACACATTGCCATGGTTTCAGGTCTCACTAACGTGGTTTAGTGAAAATTAGCACCTGCTTCACAAAGAGACAAGATCTGCATATCACTTTGATTTACCATTGTTTCAATATGTCAACAACAATAAAATCATAACCTAGCCATGTTTGCTGATCAGTATTTAATGTATGGTGGTGGTTCAGGCAGTTACTGAGACGCGGAAGTGCCGCACAGTGTGCGCCCAAATCACGTCCCGGCAACTCTTGACAAAAGTATCAGACAAAAGGTAAAAACTCAGGTTAACGCAGGGGCGGGAAAGGTGACAATACATAAGTTCGAACATAAACTAACTCCCCCCACCCCCATATTTGATAAATGTCAAATGACCTACTTAAATCTGATAGGCGCATGTCTACTCTGTTTCTCGCTCCATGAACAGAATGTAATTGTAAGACAGCGACGAGGGCCTAACCTTGCATTGACGGGGACGGAGAAAATCACACGTATAAACTTGAAGAATTTTTTTTTTTTTACTTTATTACCCGGCATCTTTGTAAGATTATTTCTTAGTCGTATAGTTCTTTGCCTGAACATACACAGAGCAAGCAAATCGAAAAATAGGCTGACGTAGATTCTAGGCCCTATGTAAAGTTGAAACTATTCATCATCACTAATCGAGTGATGTCACAGAAGTTAAGGCTCTTAAAATATGTCGAAATATTATGGATGATTATCAAAGTTGCCGAAAATGAGCAACAACCCACTGGATTATAATTACCGCCACATCGCCCATATTAGGGGCGGAGGGAGGGTGGGTCGGTCCAGTTAAAATAAAACCCGGTACCGGGTAGTCGGTACATACAATGATGCATGTATGTATACATTGTCATTGTACGAAGCAAACAAGCTAATGTGAAATTGAAATAAAGGAAAGAAATGGTTGCATGTTTATTCCGAGTGGATAGTCTATGTTGTTTTCATCCAATTGTTTACTTTGCTTGGCTATTAACACTGCCAGCAATCCGAAGAAATTGGAACCCAGTGCTTGAGTAGTATAGCCAATTTGGGCTTTTACCCAGGCACCAGGATGCAGCCCGCTCAGCATCTATCGGTCCGAGACAACAGCTAAACATCATGGCGGCACTAGGGAGCATTCTCATGAAAGGAGGTGTGTGGAGTGTTTATATCTTCTCGTACAGTTACCTATTTAACTCTGCTCTTCTGCATATAAATCTTTTTATCACGAGGACTGTTCTTGTATCTAATCATTTGTTTTAAACGGCTTTATCAGTACTGCAATTCCGACTATGGACAACGCCATATGTTTGGCGTGTGATGGTGGTAGGGGTGGTATCTGCGCTGTCAATTGAGCTGCTAGCTCGGTGATATAAGAGTCTAGAAGTAACCAACAAGGCAAACTAGATAGGTAATTTCGTTCCATACTTGAGTGGCATGGTATAAGTATTATGTGATCAGTGAAGTAAGAGAGGTAGGCCTACTAGTGTTTGTTATTGCCTAATCACGTGATCTGAAGCCGGTCTAAAAATAGCCGGTTACGAGCACGATCTGTCTTTTTCGCCTGGCGAAGAAAGGAATGGTGTGGAGCCATCTGTCACATGAAGTTGTGATTGATATGAGACCATAGTCTCGTGACTTGGTCTTCAAAAGGCTAGTATTGATCCCTGCAATAGATTTTCCTGTGAGTCAATAGACAATCCTGAACATTCTTGTCATCATATGCTGTTCCGCCAGATATTGAATCCCTCTCATCCAGAATTATATGCCTACATTATAGCATTTTCTTATATCCTAAGATAATGGTAGTAATCTATTGATATTACCGATATATAAGGCTCACGAAAAATGCACCAATTGGGGTGAAAAGACCTAAAATTGATCTCTTTAGGCCACTCAAAAAGAAAACTTGTTTCTGATCACCAAGCCATGAAAAAATATGACGAGGGCGCTTTTATTATTATTTTTTTTTTGCTGGATCAAAGATGGCTTTTGAAGTGTTATAAAATAGACTTCAGACAAACTTATTTAGGTCATATCTTGCACTCTCATTCTAAGCTCCTAATATCTCACTCATTTTACTGTGTGTAATTGTCTCTGTATTAGATGTTTATTGTAACCCTGTGTAAGCCTACTCAAGTTTAGGGTCAGAGCTTGAGCCCATCTCATTTGAATTGCTATAAGATCCACACAGCTTTGTCTTGTGAATTACTACACAATACAAACTTGATGGGATGCAAGCTCTGGTCCTAAACTTTCATAGGTTTTCTCCATATAGCCTAATACTAGGTTTACACCATCCCCCCGGCAGTCCCGGCAATGGATTTTGGCAGAATCTTAATTTCACTTGGTCTTTTTATGGTTTTTGCTTGCTCGGTCACCTACATCCCGTTGACTTAAGTCTAGTTAATATGGACGTAAGTCGACTTGATCTTTGCCGTAGGCAAGGAGACGGTACGGCGAGGGTACGGCAAAGACGACTTCCGACCACTTATACCGTGAGTCCGATGGATTACAGAATAAGTCGACTTACAGCAGTCCCGACCAGATAGGACTTTTATGGGTTTTTCCATTGTTTTTTTTTTCACTCGGCCCCAAATATCCTGTCGATTAAAGTCAAGTTAAGATTCCTGGGCCCGATGACTTAAGGCAGATTACGGCAGTTTCCCATTGACATAAGTTGACTTGCGCCGAATTACAGCAGTCCCCAATGACATCTGTTGGGGTCTCACAGAGATGCCTACATATATATATCCATACATATATATATCCATAAACGATGACTTAGGAAGTACAAGTCGAGTTAGGGCTGGACTGCTGGGGTGATGGTGTAAAACTAGCACAACCATCGACAGACTGAAAACTGCATGTAAGCAGACACCCCACGTAAGCGGACACTTTGGCCCAGAACGGAGGGTGTCCACTTATGTGGGGGCCTACTCTACCTAGATGCACATAATTGGTTACTATAGAGGAAACCTATGAGAGTTTAGGGTCTGAGCTCGTATCCCATCGAGCTTGAATTATGTAGAAATTCATCTCACCCTTCACATTGACTAATGGGCTATCATTTTTGACATAATCCCCCATTAGATATTTTTCCTAAATATCTAATGGGCGTTAGATACGAGTTCCCAATTTTAAGTCTATGGAGAAAAAATATCAGGGGTGATAAACATGATGGATCATTTTTGCCAACCACATAACCATATTGAATGCATTTCTGACATCAGGAGCTTTAATTTGATCAAATACTCATACCTTTCATGATTTCTAAAAAAAATAAAAAAATTCTAAAAAACGTTTTTGCTGACGCGCGCGGTGTTGAGAAACAAGTTTCTTTTAGTGGCCTTAAATGTGATATTTGTTTGCTTTCCAATAACATATATACTCTGATGTATCTCTAAAAGATGATATTGTCAAGCGCCCTCATCATATTTTTCATGGCTTGGTGATGAGTGGCCTAATTGATATTTTTATAATAGCATTGAAAAAAACCCACCTATTAAAGGTTTGATAAAATATGAGGATTTTTATCTATTTAAATTAGTTTCGCATATACTTACTATATAAAAGTCAATTATCCTCTATCTGCTCAGATCCTGCTACTATTTTACTCCATTTTAAAACACACTTTGACTATTGCAAAAAGGGACATCCTTTGTTTTTACAACAGTTAGCTATACTTATTCACATATCTAATTACCAAAAACATGGGTTTTGAGTCTGAATTTGTTATCAAGTGGTTCAAAGCAGTTTTTCTTGTATTCTAATTATTTTATTTATTAAAACCCATTGGATAACATAGAAAACATATAACGTATAACACATTTCTAGTTCTGTTCTGACAATATTTACCATAATTCTAACATTATAAATAAAAATATGCATGGAATATAGTCAAGTAGCTTCAGAAATGACCTTATTTATACAATTGTCTGGTCCAATGATATCTGGATAACATAGAAAACATCCTCAAACAGTACTCTTCCTTTGAAAATGTTATTTTGTTGATATTTTCCACGTTATGAAAAGAAAGAAATTATAATTCTATCATGCATTAATTTGTAACTGTCCGAACAGGAGCCAAACTCAAAATGTACCGCTCGGCCAGGCGTCCACCTGCTATGATATGGCTCCGATATTCACGTCTTGCACATAAGTGTGGCGCTGCTGTAGCAGAGAGAATGTGTTGCGCTGGTTGCATGTGGCTAGCCACCGCTTGCCAAAAACCAGCCACACACTGGCAAATCGAAAACGAGGCGAGCCCTCAACTGTATCGGCAGCATGGCTTCAGTCCCATAAGCACAGAGTAACTGTAGAAGTGTAAATCGTTGTTATATCTTGAATAACAGGCCGATTTTTATAAATAAAATATTGTTAGAAAGCTAACACTTGGGCCTATTTGTTGATATAATATCATAAATACCTGTGTTTTGGCTAAGATTTCCAGTCCTAGATTGAACATCCAGATTATTTTGGTAAAAAACCCCACAAACATGTTACCTTCCTGTTTTCACAGCGATTTAATGAAAAATCTATCGTGATGACCTATAGAAATAAACATCCTATCTTCTTGGGAATTTCAAGACGATTAAAATGATACCAATATTAATAGGTTGTAATAGATATTTCCTGAGGTAATGGACTAATACTACATCTATCACAACCTGGTAATATTGGTATCATTTTAATCGTTTTGAAATGCCTAAGAAGGTAGGATGTTTATTTGTATATGTCATCGCTGTAGATTTTTAATTAAATCGCTGTGAAAACAGGAAGGTAACATATTTTAATGTTATTCATTTAAACAATTTCGATTTTTATTCTATGACAGGAAATATTATCCATAACACAGGTATATCATGTATATCCAAACAGATAGGCCCAAGTCTCAGCTTTCTAAAAACGTATTGTTCATACAAATCGGCCGATTAGTGTAGATGTGAGAGCGATTTCCATTTTTCATGTTAGAGAAACACTAGTATTTTTATCATTGCTCAAGACTCAGTGAAGAGGGCTTGCCTCGTTTTCGATTGACGTGCATAGGCGGCCATTACAAGATGGCGCCAGTGTGAAGAGGGTCTATGATGGACTTCCCGATGCAAAATCAAAATTGCGTCACCTAATATCGGGGCAGTTGACCATATCTCTGCACTGATGAAATATGGGGTCTACCATTTCGTTCCTATGCAAAACCCATATCATAGGGTCTCTACGACATATAAACAGATTCAAATTGCGGTGGCTAATTGGGAGCATCATAGAGTATTTTATTGCGGAAATCAGTCTCACGTTTGAGATACCGATAAGAAATTTATGAAATTTTGGAATTAGATAACCAATATGCCTTCCGAATTTGTTTATTTTCGATTAGGTTTAAGTGTCTCAAATCAATACTTTCTAAAGTCTGACTTGGAGCAGAGCTTTTAGTGCTTGAAAAAATACATTATTGTTCTATGTTCCCTGGGAATGGGAAACATTATCAATGTGATATTTCCTGAATTATCGTGTATCATATATCTAAAAACGAAGATAACACCTCAAAATATACACGTGTGCCCTGGTAATATCGTGGGTCATATCGGGACTATGATCACCTTTGCTTTAGCTGTCAAACCCTTGCAATACATGCTGAAGTGCCTTGTCTAGACATTTGTCTACGATATTGCCTCTTCCCGATATGTCTCTGATATTTGCTTTTTGTATCGGTGCCATATCGGGAGCAGTAAATTTCTATCGTAGTAGGTGGATGCCGGACCTTAAGCGATGGTCCTTTGATTTTGAACCTTTTACTCAATATCCCAGTCGTGAGTCATAAAAGCAATCCTTTTAACCACTCATAGGGCTTATTAGAGCGTGCCTGCACATGCTACGCATATACATCACCTCAGGTTAGCGTTGTCCCATATAGCCTTTCAGGGCACTGCACACAAACTATCCCTTCACTATCTGTGTGCTATTCACTGTGGTATTGAGAACAGAGCAGGGAGCCAGTGTCACAGTGCCTTAGAGGCATGCCCAGCTGACCATGATCAATCACTCAAGACCCAAATACCTCAAGACCCACTGGTGCTTGATGTGTTTGGATCCTTCCAAACACATCAAGGCAGTTGCAGAAATAGCAAGTTGACTGGGTGCAAGTGGGTTACAGAAAACTATCCATAGACTGAATGTGATCCAAATCTTTTAATTTTTATTCATTTATAATTGCACATTTACTAATCAATGATGAACATACTATTTCCTCCTAGTTTTATCATATCATGCATAGTCCATGGGAGACCACACTGGAAAAGAAAGTTAGTCATCTCGAGATATATTTTGTAAGTCTATACCATGTCTAGGCATGGAGAGGCTATATGGGGTACTGGGTATACACAGGAGCGACCTCGCAATAGCATGAATACATATGGCAGATTCTTTAAACTTAGTGTCATTCTAATAAAAAAAAAACATAAGTATAATACTTCATTAAAATTAATATATTCAATGATAGTAGGACAGAAGTCATAATAGTCATATGACCACACCAGAATGACGATATATCCCTCAAAACAGATTACTTATTTAAATGAATACTTAAATGAATGAGTTTTTTTCTGAATTCAGCGATACTGTAATTGCAATACATAGAGAACTAGTCTGTAAATCAAATTTGAATCAAAGTACGTGTTTGCATCAAGCCACGCACGACAGTCCCGGAAATCCAATCAATACATACCGAGGCCTTGGTAGAGATAATCAATATCCGGAAGAAATTTCCCAATTCTGACATCTATAATAGACCATTTTCCTCAGGCTGCTTTCGCACTTTATCTGTGTGGTTATATCATAACCCTAGCCAAACAAGGACTTGTTTTGGTACTTGTTTGAAAAAAATCGTTTTCGAAATCCCTGCGAGCATTTCGGCGGGGGACATTCGAGGATACTAGAATAACATATGCCAAAACAGTCTTTTCACCCTGACCCAGTTTTCCTTTAATACATCTATCTATTGGTAATGGTATATGTAATATCTATAGGTAACAACCCGTCAGCACATCGCACGACGCAGTATGAGAAGTTGGCCCAGGACCCCAGTGATAATGAGGAGGAAGATGACATCTTGTTCCGTAATGGTAACGCGCTTGAGGTCACCGGCGTCACACGCCTCCAGAACGGCATCAGCAAAACGTCACACACAACCAGCAACGGCAACCAGGTACCTAGCTCAGTCATTCCTGTCATAGATACCACACAGGAGACGCAATTAGATGAAATAGGTTTTTGACTTATAGGAATGAGAATCTTCCGCCGAAAAGCGGATTTCCACTTTTCTTTTCTGCCTGCGAGGGTTATTTTTGTAATGTAAATCCGATGAGAAACCTTTTGGGAAGGAGTTAAATGATTTAACCTATTTAAATTCGTGAAATCAACACCTAGAAATGCCCTATGGAGCACAAGAAACATCTCAATGTACGGTGCGCCCAGACCGCTTTTTCCTGTTCACTAATATTATATTATCTCTGATATCCCCCTTGACTTTCGGGATGCTGCTCTCATTAATATGCTCTTGTCTTCCCTCTAATTTATGATTTGGTTACTGATCTTCTCTCGTCTACTGACTGATCTCGGTTCTGACATACTGATATTCTTTGGACAGGTCACTAATTATCTCTGAACTTGTCAACGATCGACTCATGGCCACTTATTTATACCGAATCTAATCCCTGATCCTATCTGACCTTGGCACGGATATCGTGTTGTCACTAATATCTTGTATGATCACTGATTTTCTCCGATATACTTGCTGATCTCTATCATTGTAACTAATCTTTTCTGATCTTCATAGCCATCTGATCTGGGCACTGCTCTTCTCTTTGATACTCGAGACTCACCACAAAACCCTCATTGCTCTCTGGTCATTGACCTTCTCGTTGATAACTGCACCACTAAACCTCCACTGCTCTACTGTCTAACCAACAGGAGGGCATTGAGATGGACTCCATGCCCACCATTCATACGGCCCGCAAGCTGCGCAGTGATGTCAAAGTGCACCTTGTGCGCACGGGTTTGCTGACGCGCACGCGCATTGCGTGTTTCATCATGGTGCTGCTGAGTGGGATCAGCCTGGCGTTCGGCTTTGCCTTCATCCTGCCTTACTTCACCGGTAAAGGAGGCAGATCGGCCATTGTCATCAGTCGACCTACAGCGAGTTGGACTCACATCTTACCTGAGTTAGGTCAGTGGATATCAGCATCTACACATCTGCTTTGGATTTTAGATATCATAACGTAACGTGTTGACTATATGTAATAAAGGGAAACATGGCAGTCCATTGCTAGTAAGTATTGGATTCTGTGATGTGGCTTTTCCTTTTGTATGTCTGATTCCATTTACATTGGTGAAGCAATTTCGCCAATGATCACAATCATTACCCAAACGGTGAAATAAATAGTGAGTAGCAGCTTGGGAGACATAGAATTTTGTTTGTGGATCAAGTTGATAGATCCAGTAGAACACATACTATGAATACAAATGAAATAATATATATGAGCGATATGGCTGATATATAAAACGGGTAGTGGAAAATACATGTATACATGTACCGTGAAGGTTGCAGGGGAGAAGGCGGGGGAGAGTGCGCGTAGTTCTTGACCGCCTGTGACCATAAAAGCCATTAGTTACCAATGGATATTCGTGCCGTTGTGTAGGGTTGGCGAGTGCAGTCCTGGGGGGTGTTTTTCAGTCGAGACGATCTCAACTTGAGATCCCCTAAGATCGATCCGAGATCCTGAGACCGCATTTGAGATCAATGACATTGTTTTTCAGATGTGGTCTCAAGTCTACACAGCCAATCTTAGGGGATCTCATCTGTAAAGGTCTCAAGTTGAGATCACTAGGTCTCGGTATAGAGTGATCTCAAGTTCTATATTGATCTTCCTGTGGGTAACCAGCTTAAGTGAACTCTCTCCTCTTGCGAGGACGGGTAACGGAGCTGCCATCTTCTCTGGCCTCTTCATATACACTGACACGGGCTGAAACACCTCAGAACCGATCTTAGGTTGAGACCAATCTAAAGTTGAGACTGATCTCAAGTTGAGGCCAACTTTGAGCATTACAGTAGGTTCAGCACAAACTAGCTGAGTTGTGCAGTGCCTCCATATTTATGTTGCTTATCAATTGTTTCTCATGGTCATAACATGGACATGGTCATAATGAAATTTGGAATATAGGTTTGCCAGGTTATTAATACACTTTGCTCTAGATATCTTTTAATTTTGATAAGTTTTAACACCGGATAAAAAAGTTATGACAAGTATCAACTGGTCTCATGTTGAGATTGAAGTTGAAATCCTTCCACTTGAGATCCCCTGAGATTGTCTTAACGGAAAAACACCCAAAGCACCCCAAACGGTCTTATCTTAGTCTCAACTTGAGATCCCCTAAGATCATCTCAACTGAAAAACACTTTGGCCCTCAAACGGTCTCAACTGAAATGTCAGTCAGTCAAATATGCACGTAGAGACGTCAAATAAAAACTCAGAGATGTCAGTTTTCCACTTTTCCATATTCCGAATATGTAATTGCTTTTCCTTATGTCAAACAAGGATAATATTAATTTAGCCTTATTTACGCCAATAAGAAAGTGGTTTGGACTTTCTAACAGACACTAAGCCCCATGCCATGGCCAACAAAGACGTATTATTCAAGTTTTCCTGGTCTCTCTGAGAAAGAAAATCCGCATGAAAAATATTTACTTTTTTTTCATTACCCCAACTGACATCCCTGAAAACTGAAACGTGGGGAAAAATACAAGTAATGATTTGGAATTATTAAATTATCAATTAGATATTGATTCATTAAAAATAAGTATACTGAACGGAAGGGGGTGGCCAACAGCGACAAAGCTTCACTCTCTGCGCTGTTGCTTCCGCTGTTGGTGCCATTATTTCAGTCTTCCGTTCGCTATAGGCCCATTTACAATCCCAAGTCTCGCATTCTCTCGCGCTCTCGCAGCCAGTTTCCGGTGTACCAGGCGGCCGTCGTAAGGCCGCCAATACAATGTAAACAAAAAGTGTTTAGGCTGTTTTAAGTATCAAGAACACTGTTTAATTCCCAGAAACATCGGTGATGCAAATAGATAATCGAATAGTAAATCTTAAAACAATTGGTAAACAAGGTTTACGTTTATTTATAGATTGTCAGTATGGAAAACTGCTGTAACTTTGTGGAATGGCAGTCACAGCACTGTCAATGTCATAAATAAACATATATTCCCTATCATAGATCTAAATATGAACTTAGTCATCGTTTTCCTCATGTCTTTAGCAGTTTATTACTCTTTACCTGGCGCTTCTACATTAATAATTAACTTAATTATCCACAGAGTTAGGAACTGCGAAGTCGCTGCCGTCATTTGCTGTCGGGTCGGCCGCGGGCCTGACAATGTGACAGTAAATAACAGCAGCTAGCGGGCGGCCCTTCCTAGCTGCAACCTCCGGCGTGGAATGCTGGCAGGGACCGGCTGGCCGTTGGCCCTCTCACATCAGTGTAAAGTTGACTGAACTACTCATTAAACCCGATAGATCTCAGAATCCTGATTAATAATATAGTTTTTAAATGTTGAAAACCCGCAGATGGCCAGATCTAAGGCGGCGAGGTGCTGGCAGGCGGGCGGGCCGATATTACCCCTACTACTTTGGCGGGCTGATATTACCTAGGGCCGTGAACACCTCGGGCCGACCTCCGAGCCGGGCCGATATTACTCGTATTCCGCTGTGGCGATCGGACGATTTGCAGTGGCTGTTTTGCGTTGAGCAAGCGGACGATTTGCTGTGATATTTTTTAGCTGCAATCTCCGGTGTGTTACGATTATAGTGTATGTTTCCCTTGCAAGTTATATGCATTACAGGAACATCGTTTTATAATAGTATATTACCAATTTTCAATATGTGAATATAAATACTGTACTGTAGAAGTAAAGAAGCAGCTTTGTCAATGCAGTAGCTGCGTTGCTCACATGGCAGGAGCAACTGTCAGTCTTGACAGGTGTTTCACTCTTTGCAAGAGATGATTTGTTCCAGTAGAAATGTTCAAACCCACTATAACTGCACACTATAAGAACTGTTTTATCAATATTTAAGATGTCAGTTTAAATTTAGTACACTGTACAACAGTCTAGAAAAAAAACACCCACAACAGAAGTAGTCTCGCCAGAGCAATAACTGCTCCGAAAAGTGTGGCAGCCTCTTTTGCTCTATGACTGTCCGCTAGGCAGTCAAAGTTTCTCGGACTAATCATATATATATATCAACAGATAGGCTTATGTCTCAGCTTTCTAACAGTGTTTCAATTGTAAACTTTGGCCGGTTTTCAGTGCGAATCATCGTACATTCCTCCCTGTCTGCCAAGTATGCTATAGTGTATCAGTGGGTGTCGCGGCCGCTTTGTTTACAACGGAAACTGGCTGCGCCGCAAGGGGTTATGGGAAACCTTAATACGGCCTATGGGCCTGAAACTAGTGAAACGGGTGCAGGGTCACTGGGCCGCTGGTTGTGATATACAGGGTTAATTAGTGTGTGGTGCACCATGTTGTAGGTACGGACTCAGCAGTGCGGCTGGTGGATGTGGACGGGGATGGCAAGCAGGATGTGCTCTTTGGTACCATGGAGGAGTTCGGCTTCCGAGTCAGTACAATAGACATGATGCAGAGTCTATGTAAACAAAAAAGTAAGTGCCTTTTGAATTATCTGTATAATAACTTATCATACTAAGGTCAATATTATGCACAGTCTTGAAAATAAGATTTTTTTAATAAGAATACTTTAAAAACTCATGAAAAGGCCATTTTGTTAAACCAGAAAGGGGGATAAAATCGCACCAAAATCCTTGAAATCGTTTTTTTTTTAAGTTTCTAGAACCATCATTTGTCCGATCACCCCACGTTATCATACGAATAGGGGCCCTTGGAGTATTCTGTCTTTCATATGGCATGTGGATATCCTCTCATGGGCGCTGCCATTTTTGCCCCCCTGACACCGAACATGTAAACTCCTTCTGCTGTGGTTTAGTTCAGTGACTGATCATGGTACTATAGAGGAAACCTATGATCATTTATGGTAGGAGCTTTATCCTATCGAGTTTATATAGCATAGTAATTCACAAGGCTAGGCCGATTGAATTACGTAGTGATTCAAACAGGATGAGATCGAGTTCTGACTATAAACTTGAATAGGTTTCTGAATTTATCTCACCCCTCACATTGACTAATTGGCTAACATTTGTGGCATAATCTCCCATTAAGTATTTTTTCTAAATACTCCATGGGCGTTGAGTACGAGTTCCAATTATGTGGAAAAAATACCAAGTTAAAATAAAGCAGAGGATTTGTCCCCGACTAGTGGTGCCATTACACAGGTTGCACAGGAACTCCCTGCCATCACGCCTGGAGGTAGATTTGCCGCCACCCGTATCTCTACTCTATTCACACTGAGAGGATGGTCGGGCTAGATCACATACGGTATCTGCTGTATGCACCTCAAACCAGATACTTTTGTTCCATCTAGGTTCTGAAAGCAAGTCTACATATATATAGAAATATTATAGGCCTGACGAATTGATAATGAAACCTAGCTTTATGCTCATTATATCTTTTAGAAATATACATGAAAGGAAATAAGAAATGTTAGATTGTGTTCGAGAGTCCAAAATGATACAGCAAGCAATACAGACAATCTGGGTGGAGAGTAATCGACACTTACAGCTACTGGTTCAAGGAGGCCACGGATTTAATCCGACCAGTGCTAACGTAGCGTAGATCTTGCGGCCAGTGTTCCCTGGAGGATGTTTGGGAAAATAGGGTAGGTCATTTACTGTGCAACAGCTGAATAATTACCAACTGACTGGATTATACCTGTTTGTCTGACACAGATTTATCCTTCCCGTGCGTGGGGAAGGTGCTCGCACTCCGCGGTACAGACGGCGCCGAGCTGTGGCGTCTCACCACCTACTCCGGCGTCACCGACTTTAAGTGTGACGTCATGGACGTCAACAACGACGGGCGCCATGACTGCATCGCAACAGGGCGTATGGGAACAATGGTCGCCTTTGACATACAAAACGGTATGGATACCTATCAGAGGCAAACATATTTGCAACTAATATGTTATACCTCAAAAATTCTCTAGCTTTTACCTGTTCTAATGATGCATAAATATATGTGCAAATATATATCTTTTTCTTTCAAAGACCATTTATTCTGGTGTTGATATCCTAAGAAAAAAAAACCCAAATCAATGGTATATTGATATACCCAGTATTTACCTGGAATTAGTAGTACCAAGAATAAACATGAGTATAAATACGCTTGGACAGTCCAATCTCATTCGTGCATTGTACTACTACACAGTATTTTCATTATTCCTATATACCCATTTCCGAACAATCTATAGATAGTTACATACCGCTGCTGGGGGTGCAGTAATTATAAGTTATGTAGCGAGGCTGAGGTTTTCATCCCAGGCTGAGATTTTCGTCCAAGGCTAACGGCTTCGTCCCGGGCTGACCACGTGATATAGCTGTTGCGGTTACTCGATACTTTTCTTGGGCTATCGCAGGTAAAGAAATAACCACTTTTATTGATACTGGAAGGTATATAGGACTAGGGAAACCAAGTACCGGGGAGAGGAAGACAAAGTTACGAGTTGAGGACCGGAAAAATTACAGCCCAAGGCGTCATTAACCATGTCTATATTACCATTTAATGTTTCATTTTTCTGTTCATTATCTAAACAGGTTTATAACATGAAACTGAACTAAGATATATAGCAAAACAGATAACAGTGTATCATAAACCCCAGTATGTTTGTGAAGCTAAGTTCAATAAAAAAAACTACATTTATACATGTTAGAAGTCAGAAGGTTCAAGCTATATGTCCTTCATTCCATTTCGTATCTTTTCAAGTGCTATTATGTGGCACCCCTTACAATAAAAAACCATCCCCTTAATGTATATATCTTTCAGGTACTATTCTTTAGCACACATTACAATAAGAAATTATTCCATATATAGGTACATTTCTTTCAGGTACTGGTACTAATCTTTTGCACCCTTTGCAACCTAGAACATCCTCTAAATATGTACACTTATTTCAGGTACTATTCTTTGGCCCCCTTAACAATGTAAAACATCCTCTAAATGTGTAAATTTCGTCCAGGGACTATTCTTTGGCACGCGGATCCCACTGTGCTCAATCCGGCGTGGAACGTTTACGCTCCACTGATTCTTCCTGACCTTGACCTTGATGGGGTGCCCGAGATCCTGATAGCTCACGGAGGAGACGATGCCTTCCCACACGCTGTGAGTCCAGTTTCTCATTGACTGATTAAACTGACCCTTAAGTATATAACCGTCCTCCTCCTGCGCCAAGCACATTTCCTTGTCTTGAATCTGAAAGAATCCCATATCTGAAATGATGTTAATTGTTCATATTGGTTTTAATCATATTATATGCGGATGTTGTATACAGGGATTTCAAAAGACTTTAACTCCAGATGGCGTGACAATCGATGCGTAAAATAGAATATCCAAATTTGCCATGACTGGTGCTCATTTTTTTAGTTTCTACAAGTTGACAAATTTTCTGCAATCTAGCATGAAAACACAAAGCTCTTGTTGAAATCCTCGTATAGCTATTCATTTATTCGTAAAACGTAGGTATGTTGACATATCTAGTTGTATTTGTCAAATGTTACATTCTCTCACCAATGGTGTACATCTCTTTAAAACGTCTTCCTATCTAATACTCCATGTGCATAATCTAACAACCCTCTTATAGTTGTTGTCCTACACATAAAATCCTGTTGAAAGGCACAACCCTTCACCAACTAGACTATCTTACTTTATGCTGCCCCTACTGTCTTTGTTGATTGTAACCCCTTGTTTTGGTTTTGTTATTGTGGTGTAGATTGTTTTTCATCCGTTGTCAACACGAAGGTAAATATCAATTATTACTATCCCTATAATTGGTTAATCAAGGTTGGGTTTAGTAATAGAGGTAATGGTCAAAGAGATGGTCATGATTAGTGCACATCTTATGATAGCAAGGGAAGCGATGTGTCTGACTATAGCGGGTGTTCCATCAACCAGACGAAAATGTTGAGCAGCGCCCGTACAGCGGTTGCCAGCAGATCTGGTGAGGAACTGCTTGGTGGAACAGCTTACCAACGGTTCTGGACAGCAGGCGCCGGGGAATGGTTGCTGGTTGTAATCAGCACCTGCTGGAGTTTGTTGGAGCATTGCCATAAGGTTGAGTGTTTGCTGGCGTTTGCTGGGTGACCGGGTCATCGGCACTACTTTCCGCTCTCAGCCGATGTCCCACCGAGGGCCCTAATTCATGCGGCTACCTTGACCCTCTGCAGCTGTCACGTGACAAACATAGCTGGTTCTAGTACAGGAATTGGAATCGGAAGGCTGGTACTGGTGTAACGCAGAATTTCCGCCCAGCCGATCCACTGCAATTTTGCATTTGAATTTTACTTGTACTGTCCAAGTCTGATTGAACCTAAGACATTTCTGTACTTGTCGTAGCGGCCGACATTTTTCGCGGCGATCGTCCGTGCCGCGCTATGACACCGTCTATACGGCATATAGCCTATGATCCATGGGTGCCGCCATGACGCCCCCCGAGTAGGTGTTCTTCACTAATGGAGGTGAAAAAGTAGGTGTTCTTCACTAATGGAGGTGCAAAAGAACTGAGTGATAATTGGGAAATGTCACAACTTTAGCCTTGCTCACATATTTATATAAAGTGTTCCATATGGAAAATCTCATGTCTTGGGTTTAATCATTATGTCATCCTGCTTTGGGATGGGTGTAGAGAGTCAAGGGAACCATGGTAAAATATTGAAAGGCAGCTGAATTTCGTAAGAACAAAGAGCCAGAATACAGATTTGTCCCCCGACCACCTAGTGACTGCTTCGTGAACTAACAATGGCTCTGTCCCCTATAGCACACCGGCCATCTTTTGTCGCCCAAAATGTTGTGGATTCGCTGGAAGATCTTAGGGTATCGTTGGCCGATGATTTCGTGACTGAAAAACACGGCCCAGGGTCGGTGTTTGGTGTATGGACGTCGTGTGGACATCGGCCGGCTAGAATAGATGGTTGGTGGAAGCGCGCGGTAAAAGAAAATTCCTGTTTTCGGCCGGCCGATGACCAGGCGCCAGGTAGGAGCTCGGCTGAGAGGCCTGCCGAGCATCGAAAGAGCGTCTAGCTGGTGGAATACTCGCTTATAGGTCACAGCGACAAGTTAGGGGAGCATTGCAGCAACCAAATTCTGTGCGCTTTTTGTGGTGGGTGTTTTAGCGTTTTATTATGTGGAACTTGGTTTTGAACTAACGTGTGGTTATTCACGTGCATGCACTGAACTCATTCTAAGGGCTATGTAGCATGAGTTGCTTAAACCTTTTTTCTTAGTTGGCTTAGGTTATCAAATACATTATAGAAAAATTTAGTTCTGCCCGCAATAAATCTGGTGCTGGGGATTTTGATTTCTTAAAAAGTCACCATGACTGAGGATTTTAGAATTCAGTTTCCATAATGCTGAACATGATACTTGAGAGAATATGTATCTAGCAAAGACATTGTTTAGAATTTAGCTCCACTCTTCTTAATCTTATATAATCAATACGGTTTTATATTGGTTATTGAATATTTCATCTTTATATGTTTTAACGCTACCGATTACTTTCTGCTTGTGTTTCAGAAACTAGTTGCCCACAAATTAATGGTAAGATTCAACTCTATATTGAACTATTGAATTTTTCTAACATATAGAATTTCGTATCTTCTATTATTTCTTATAGCATATGCTGATAACAAACTGTGTATTATCAATTTCTAATTATACACACTAGGAATACAATCTGTTGTCTTACAGTCCCGTAAAGGAGCTGGTAGACTGATTCTGTTGAGCGGGAAGACGGGTAAGTCACTGGGACGTGTATTTGAGATGGCACGAAAACGTCAAACCTACATGTCACCCATCCTACACACCACTGCAGACGGCTCTACGTACGTGCTATTTGGTACCGGAGAATCGCAGGTACCTGGTGAGTTTTCAGTGTTTATTTACTTCAATACTTTCAGTCTACCTCACCGGACCGGTGTTGTTATCAAGTATAGCTACTATTTGTCTCTTCATGTTGTATGTTCCCTATACTGATATAGTCAACGCATTCCGAGAAAAATCGCTCTTAAAATCAAAGGTGATCAAAATGATTTATTAGTAATTCGGATAAAGAATATTAAAGGTGATGTATTTCATACTGAAGAATGGATACCTTTGTTTTATGTCGTAATATTGTAGAAATAAATCAAGGATCGCCCCCATTGAAATATCCCCATAAAAGATTTAAAAAACGGTATGCCATATATGTAAAACATAACAGCTTGCTGTACCAGAATACCCTAATTTGTAGGTTTAACATATTTCACTTCGCCCTGCCCATGAAATTTCAAATAATAGATATCTTTCACGTAGATCTATGTTACCAGTGAATCTATCTACATCACCGGACTGGTATTATTATTGGTACAGCTACTCTTTGTCTGTTTCTGTCTTCGTGGAATATCAACTGTAGCTACTTAAACAATATAAAGCAGTCTTAGTTTCTTCAGATATCAGTCTCAAAAGGACGTAACTAGCCTATCGAGACATAAAACTACCCAAACAAACAAACAATCTTCAGATATGACCTGTTTGGACCCCCATATACCAATATGTATGCTTAGAAATACAGTTGTATAATAGTTCGTGATACCTGATACGAATCGCTTATTCTTTAGGGACTAATATGTACTTAAGATAGCAATGTCATCAAGTATGGGTGATTTCCGTCAGGTTCTCTGTTCATGATCTCCGTACCGGACCTCTACCGCTACGTGCGAGGGTGGAACAAGACAGTGGAAGTCCCCAATACGAAAGGCGCCTACAAATCATGGTCGAATCTCATATGTGACGACCAAGGCCTCTGTGAGATTTTCAGGTATGCTCAAAGCTAGTCATTTTCTCAAATGGATACATATGACGATATGCGATGAGTGCGATCACCCGTCCTAGCAGTTGAAGAACGGTCCCCTCCAATATCCCATACGCCTTTTCGAACCATCCAATAGCGCCATGCTGTCCCATTTTTAATTTCTGAATCCGCCTGTGATAGTAGATCAAGTATTGTATCCAGTAACAGGGATGCAGATTTTCAGACAAATGATGGAATTCCGACAATTCATACACACCAGATTCGTAGCTATTCTGTTCCAAAGTTTTCTGATTTTTTTTATCGGCCCCTACTTTCACCTGCAGTAAAGTAATACCTACCGACAAGGAAAGTACATTTTTACCAATGTCCAAATGCAAAGATTCAACTCTACAGCTTAATCATAACGTATCCCACTCAAACGAAAAACAAGGAGAAAGGACGGAACTAAGAACTGAAAAACGCTGTGAGAAAATGTAAAATCGGTGGTTCTCGAAGAGGAAGCAGGAAACCTCTCTCTTCCCAAATTGACATGGTCTTTTATTGGGACATCAAAATAGCATATATTCACTCCCCGATTTTGTATGTGCATTTCCATCTACAACCGCATACTCACAACCCTAGTCTTGTATGTGTATTGCCGTTTACAGTAGCAGTATGAAGGGGCTGATGGTGCCGCCTGTCTGCGTCGACCTGACGGGGGACGGTATTCGGGACATCGTCATGGCCGCCTATGATGGTACTGTCATGGTACGTCATGGTGACACTATGAAGGAGGTGTGGAAAGTGACGTTTTCCAGCTACGAGGCACACAGGTCTGTACCCCACTTACCTTTAAACTCTTTAACCCCACTCCCTCTAATAGCATGGCACTACAAGCAATGACTGCAGTAACACCACTCCTATCGTAGGTAACTTAAACCCAGAACTGACAATATGACGTGATTTCAGTATTTTATCATAGTAAACGTTGATGATTTATTATAAATAAAAGATTTAAATACAGTCAGTTCTACGATTTCGAGGTTTTGAGGGAATTCAAATAATTATTTCTGCCTCTATCGAAATATGTATCATTATCAACGATGCATGGAGGAATTATGCTGAAGTAGCTACAAGACCGCTTGAATACATTATACTGTCGTGAAATGGTTAAATTCCCGTATATCATAGGTGTGTTTCCCATGTCCCATATCCGATTTAAAACTTTATGATATACGATGTGCTAAATTATTGTCAATGCTTGCAGCGCTCCAGCCCCTGCTTACTTTAATGATGACGACACTCTAGACTTAATGCTGCATCTCAACCATGGAACATGGCCACGGTTTAATCATTCTAAGGTATTTCGTAGAAATGATAATGTTTAAAATGTAATGACATGAACTAGTCATGGCTCCAACAAAGAAACATCCGTATAGGTTAATAATAGTAGTAAAATGGATATTTACTGCAGAATACATCAATGGCAATTAACATAAACATGCTAGTATATAACAGCAAAAACAGAGAGCAACACAAAGAGATATATATGTATGACTCTTGAACAAGTAGAATTGAAATGTGAAAATGAAACATGATAGCCACCAGAGAAGTTTATGGTGTAATCTGAGTACAATGTAACGCTATAATAATCGATCTAATGATACCACAACGAAATACGGATAATTCACTTGATGCCTCTGGTCCCAGGTGATCATTCTGGACGGCAATACGGGTGATACATTATGGAGCCTGCAAACAGACCAGCACGAGATGACGTCAGACCTGGTCGTCAGGACGACGGCCGCGCGACGTGACGCCTACGTCTTCCGCGTCCAGGGCCGTGAGGGCAAGACGCCCTACGAGTCTCTCACTCGTAGGAAGAGAGACACGCCAGGCGATGGTAAAGTAAGTACACATTGACCAGGGGGACACCCTCTCATAACATCTCACCAACTCTTAGTCAGCTTTCTTAGTGAAGTTCTCCCCTGTCACCGTGGAGTGAGAAAACTACTAACAGGTCGTGGGTAAAGTGTGCGATGGAAGGATGTGCTAGAACGTAATTTGTCGCAAGGGGTAATTTCTCCGTATAAGAACTAGAATTTCTCCAGTATAAAGATTATTGAAGAACTTTATCTATTTCACATTTAAGAAACATCCATTATGTATTTTCCTAGGGTTACGTGCCAAAGCAGAGATCACAGGACTACGACTTTGATGACTACCGGGATTATGAAGGGAGGCCTGACTACAACTACCACTACGGCAATTCGTATAGCCCCTACAGACAGGTAGGTCGAGGACATAACACAGCATTATATTATTATATACCTATGGCTGTATCAACTGCGTAAACTGCTCACTCCTACCTATAGCGTATTTATACCCGTAGTCAAATTTCCCCATTTTTAGGTATATAATAATACAAACAGGCTGACTGTCATCGTACTTCAATACATTGTACATGGTAAAATTATTGATCGCATACATCCCTCTGCATACGGCATCAGGATGTATGTGATCAATGATTTCACCACCTTTTTGACATACGAAGACAGTAAGCCAGTTTCCGTATAGTACTCTTATGCAATATGGCTTATTATGAGCGAAATATGTACAATCATTATAGATCTGATATAGACAGACAGGGAGGTACATGCTGAAGCCACAATAGAAACCATAGCAGACCCCATAACAGAAGATATAGCGGAAGCCACAGTAGAAGCCATAATAGACAATATGGCAGAAGCCATAGAAGAAGCCATAGAAGAAGCCACACCAGAATCCATAACAGAAGCCATAGCAGAAGTTATAATGATAGCCATAGCAGAGGCCCTGATAAAAGCCAAACCAGTGAGTGGCCTTAACAGTATAAACAACAATATAAGCTATAGCAGGAGCCAAAGTTGAAGCTATAACGGTAGTCACAGTGGAAGCCATAGTAAAGGTCATACTAGAAACCATAACAGAAGAAATAAAAAGCCAGAATGGATGCCATAAAAATATCCCTTGCAGACACTAAAAGCAAGAGCTACATTATAGCATCTCATATTTATATCATACTTGATAACTGTGTGGGTAAATAAATATTCAAGCTGGTATGTCATTGTAACAGTACCAGCGCTACCATCAGCAGGCAGGAAACGAAGATGAGGGGTACGGACCTCAGCGTGGCAGCGACTCCCTACAGCATCTATGGACACAGAACGAACAGCAAGACAGGCCACCAACTATCTTTGACGGGAGAGACGGCTCCTACTACCAGCATGATGAGGACGTCTCGTTCGGTGGAAAGATACCCAACAGCGACGATGTGGATAGGTTCATTAAGCAGAACCGCAAGTACGGTGCCCCGGTCGATCATTTGACAGGTGAGGAAGTTAAATAAGTACGTTGCCCTAGAGGATAATATGTCAAGCGACGAAATGATCAAGAATGATGCAAGTGAGAACCATTTGTCTGGTGATAAATACGGTACCCCAGAGGACCATTTATGTGAGAGAGTTGATAGATATGGTGACCTAGAGAACCGTGTTTAAGGTTAAATAGATATAGGACTATATGAAGATTGAGAGGACTATATGTAAGATGAGAGAGGATGATAAGATTAGTACCACAGAGTACCACATGTAGGGTGAGAGAGTCAATAAGTACAGTATGTACCACTATGTAAGGGGCATACTGACCATTCCTATATACCCATTATTGAACTAACTAGAGTTACATACCACTGCTGGGGGTGCATTAAAAATAAGTTATGTGTCGAGGTTGACGTTTTCGTCCCGCTCTCATGTTTTCGTCCCGCTCTGACGTTTTCGTCCCGCTCTGATCACGTGATACAATACAGCAGTGGGACGAAACAATAGCTGTTGTGGTTACTCGATAAGGATTGCCATTTGTTCGAAAGTGTTTCAGGTAAAGAATTATGCATTTTTATCGATATTTGAAGGTATATAGGAATAGGGAAACCAAGTATCGGTAAGCAAAAGTCAAAGTTACTCGGTAAGGCTTGGAAAAAGTAATTTTTCCAAGCCTTACCTCGTAACTTTGAACTTTTGCTCACCGGAACATAGTTTCCCTCAATTCCGACCAAAGCGTCTATAAACGCGGAGAGTCCCCCCTTACATGGAATTTTTCAGCTTGTCAATGGTTATAAAGTAAAAGAGCATGTCAAGCTTAAATTCAGGAAATAACAGAAAATCAGTATATACAGACTCTATTAAGTAACTAATTACAATCAAATGCATATATAGAAACTAGATACTCTCAGTTTAGATAAAAATCCGATATAAGTGAGTCCTCTCTCTGTTTTAAAACCCCCCACAAAAACAGATAGAAGAAATAAGTCTGATAATTTTGATATTACCATAACTCATAATCCTATAATAAAAGATCTAGCTCAGCTGAATCAGAAACAGATATATGCCTATATAAGGGAGATCAAATCAAAATGAGCTTGTTGTAATTGGTCCAACTTCGGGAAGGATAAAAGTAACATAAAACTGTTAAACTGATATAAGAAAGTATGAAAGTACCTTAAAAGGCTGGAGATCTTAATCTTTGTGTGTAATATTGTAAATTGTGTACTATTTCCTTATTGCAGTGGTTAACACACCGAGAACGGTGACAACACCTCTACGTAAGCTACAAACATACTGATTCATTCAACACTTCTTAATCAATTGAGATACCACTTCCCGCTCAACTTGCTCACACACTGTAACCAAAACACAGATTCACAATTTGCGTTACACTCCCTCTGAAAGTGTCCTCCAACTCTAAACCCTTTTCTGACCATCTATGACTTACAGTCTGGGAGAAAGAAAACAATCATTCATGGCGGAAAGGTCTGTACCCTACTATATTGCACTGTTTATTTACATGGTGTTAGTATTTTTCAATCACCGCTCAGATACGAATGCGAATCCTAATAATAAGGAGAAACAGCATAGAGCTGGTCAGAAGTAATGAGAGGGGTGCACCAACAGTCTAATGGCATCTAATTTCCACTCTCAGTTAGAGCAAGCATTGGTTTTATTCATTCACAATGATCAAACCTTCAATATGTACATGTTGGCCACACCCGCCCTTACCCTGACCCGACCCTGGCTATCCCCCGGCAGCTTATTTCTTCCAAAGGTCACCAAAATATGCTAACAAACACCGGAAAGTATGACTCTTTGATTCTGGAAATTTTGTGAGTATCTTTAACTGTTCTAAATGCACACAGACCCCGGCTCTGAGCATCACTCACTACTCAGTCCCGACAATGTCCTGCATACTTGACGATTTGGTTTTATTTCGAATCAATTTCTAGTCACGACTTGTATCGTTGGCTCCATATTTCGTTTGGCTATAGACTGACTATAAAGAATGGAAAAGGTTCGCATTTGGGATAGTAGTCAAGTCTTTCCGATTGCGGTATCTAAACCGACCATTTACCTGCAGAGACGTGACATACAAAAGCCATCCAATCACAAATGCTCTAACATCCACTACTGTTTGATGGTAATTGCCTATGGCATTACCACGATTTCTCCTCATAGGTGCCCATGTATTCTGCACATCAGAATGTATCATTATTATGAAAATGTCACAGAAAACCCACACGAAGATAAGGAGAAAGTTAAAGCAGGTCCGATCTGTCGGGGCAGAGAGGAGAGTTTATACCAATCTTGCCATGAAGTGGCAACTTATTTTGACTCACATTCGCGTAACATAATTTTTAGTAACCAAGCAGTTCTCCCATCTTGATATGACCAACTAAATGGAAATAGTTCTCAGACTGTTATCTTAAGCATGGGGCAGGTCCAGCAATGTCTGTACCCTTGAGTCCCACCTCATATGTAAGTCTAGATGGAAAGTGTTTTTAATGGAAATAACGAATTTATTTATTTTGCAGACAGGGCAGTTCTGGTGGTGTGTACACACTCCGAACTATCAACCTGCATGCGAGTCTAATACTGGGCCCTGTTTTTCAGTCACGACAATCGTTATTACCGATACCCTAAGATCGTACAGCGAATGTACGACACTTTGGAAGACAAAAGATGGCCGGTGTTCTATAGACACGATCGTAGGGCGCCACGGACGATCGCCGCTAAAAGTGTCGGCCGTAACGACAAGTATAGAAGTGTCTTAGGTTCTATACACATCACTGTGCGTATATAGAGGATTTTTCCACTTCCCCACGGAATTTAGCCATGAAATTTTTATACGAGTAAGGGATACATATAACCTATGATCGTTTCAAATATGAAGAAAAACGGCCGTAGCGTCCCAAAGATATGGCTGTTTGAATTTTGTCATAGCAAATACTGGTTTGGTGGCCATTGCATACTCCCACCTCCCTCTGCGCAGTGAATGTCGAGGTCGCTGCATAAATTAGGGTCACGTGAGCGTAGGGCTACACTGGCCACCAGAGCAGAGATTGCTATGACAAAATTCAAACGCCGATAACTTCATAACGGTGCGGCCGTTTTGCTTCATATTTAGTACGACGATAGGTTATATGTATACCTTACTCGTGTTAAAATTTCATTGCTTAATTCCAAAGGGAAGTGAAGTTGCGCATTCGGTACGACATGTCCAGAGTGGTCTTAGACCTACGACACTTAGGGTGACACTTTCCGGTCTAGTGCTCACCGAGTGTCGTGACTATAGCACACCTCACACCCCCCTACGTGTCGTAGAGCGGCGATAATTGTCCGACCCTCTAAAATGTCGCGACTATAGCACACTCAGAGCAAAAACATGCCGTTCATGACGATTGTCGTGACTGAAAAACAGGGCCCTGAGGTATTTTGAATGGGGACAACTAATCAATTTCGGTTATTTTCAGACGGGGCAGGTCTGGCAGTGTTTTTACCTCTGACTCCAACTCCATACATAAGTCCAAAATGGCTAGTGTTCTTAATGAGGATGATTAATTAGTTTCTTTGATTTGCAGATGGAGCTGGTCCGGCAGTGTCTGCGCCTCCGACTCCTGCTCCATATGTAAGTCCGTGTGAGAACGATCTGGACAGTTATAACACTGAGGTGTTCCTCATGGACAGGACGTTGATGAACTCCCCGCTTAAAGTGACAGAGATTCCCGCCACCAGGTACCGCTACAGTAAGTATAGATCTAACGTGTTCTCATATCTTTAACATCACCACATAACAATGTTTCTGTTACATTGATATTTGTTCAGAAGCCATGGAACCTTGGTGGGGCGTATGGCTATTTTCTAAGATAAGGTTTTTTGGGGGGGCTTTTTGGTTTTTTGGGGGGGGCGGGTTGTTGTTGAAATATACTTCTTTGTAGATCAATACAGCACTGAAGGTCTACTGCAGTTCATGACAATAACAGAATGACCATACACACGAGTTGCCATTCTATTTTCGGATTTTTCCTTGATGTGCATGTATATGCATTTCTATGGTTGATGCGTTCAGAAAAATGCAGTAGATGGTCCGTTTATAATGATTTATGGTGGAGTGTTCTTTTGTAAAAGGGAAATACGTCATGAGATATGTACACAAAACATTCTCGTTTATATATTATCTTTATACTTATGTATGCCTTATGTGTTTGTTCTAGACTTGACCAGCAATGATAAAAAAATGTTGGAGAGTATTCGTTCAGCTGGTTCCTCTCGAGGCGTGCGAGCAGTACCGCAAGGCCCCCCACGAAGACGGGGCCTTGCTCAAGGTCAACCTCTAGGCCAAGGTCAAACCAAAGGTCAAAGTCTACCACTGGGTCAAACCCAAGTGCCCCTTCAGCATCACTCTGCAATCGCAGGCTTGACCTCTAGTCGTCGACGCCTTCCACCGAACACTAAAGGACGAGGTAGAGGTCAAGGTGGGATTTTAGGTCAACCTAAAGGTCAAGTTCAAGGACGGTTACAAGAGCAGGTGCCCCAGCAGCCAGCGGCCAAGACGCTAAAACGGCCTGCTGCAAAGGCAGAGCCAGCTAAGGAGCTGTGTACAATCATGTCCGCCAGCGAGATGGTTACAGGTATTTATAATCAGCACCACCATTCTCGTTTTAGATTACTTTCAAATCCCACCCACCTTTCACATATTGACCGGAATTGATGTGCACAATGATCCATCTTGTATTTCAAACCACACTAAGTACAGGTTACAAGATATCAAAGAAGCTGTTCGGTAGGTTAGCACTGAAGGTGACCGTGGTAATTTTCTCCAGTGTGAGTCATACACTGATACCCATTGTCAGTGGTTGTGAAACACGGGTGAGATTAGCCTCGATACCAGTTAACTATATTCACATCACAGCGTGGCCAGCATCAAATTTTCAGGCATAACAAAGGTCTTCTTATTGCAATAATTGCTAAAGAATAGATGATTGCAAAAACAAAAACAAAATTCTCGAAAGGGATTGGCGTATTTACGTACTACCCCAACGAAATAAGGTTTTTTACTACAAATCTTCCACGCATCTGACCTAACCTACCCTACCCAGACTCCTATGTTCTCACCTCACAGACTAGAAGCAGTGGTCAAGCAGCAGCTGACACATTTCCCACATTTATTAAACCTCCCACACATGCCTGTAAGAGGAGGGAATAGGTTGCACTGGCAACAGAAGTGATGCCGTCAGCGGCTGGGTGCTCAGTAACTTCATCCTTGTTTATTTATCATCATTATCTGATTCGATACACATAATTGTGTAGTTATTTCTATATTATATATTGAGAAATGTAGTGGCAAAGTATATCGGAAAATGATATCAATATATATCTATATTCAATTTGAGCGTTTCAAAAGGGTGTCTTACCATCATTTTCATATACTACCCATGGCTAAAAACTAACCTACTTCGTTTGATGATTTTGTATAAGGTTAGATTTTTTTTAATGCATAACAGAAAGTATATAGCAGATTTTCAAGCCGACTAGGCAGAACATACTTGTTTCAGCGATTTGAACACTACTCGTCAATACTTGTTTCACGAGTGGGACGGACATGTACTTTGAGTGCACATGCAATGTTATTATGCTCTCCCGTGATCAAAGTTCAGCTGTCAACGTGATAACATGTTTGGTATTGAATAACCCTCATTTGCACTCAACTGCCATGCTGCCTCTTTGCAGGGACGCTGGGTGACGTGGACGGGGACGGCAGCCTCGATCTGGTTCTCATGTTTGACCGGGAGGCGGCGATCAGGGCGGCGGACGGCACCTACATCCGGTCTGAGTACGTCACAGAGGTCACCAAGGTCAACCTAGTGGACGTATTGACGAGGCGGGAGCTAGTGCCTATGAACGTCACAATCCCGCACCCTGAGACGATGACGAAAACGAAGGACGAGAAATCCATCTTCCAGGTCCACTTTGAGACGGTGAACAAACAGCCATGGATGTCCTACTTGGGCACTCACGGTGATTCTATATACAAGACCTAGTACCTCATGAGAAAGACTGTGGTGTCTGTCTTGTCTCGTTCAGTTATAGTTATATTTATATACAGGCATGTATACATCCACTCACGTATGTGTATACATATATGTGTAAGTATATACATGCTCATATATATATTTATATATAGACCTTTCTCAGGTTAGCACCGGTCAGCGCCATTTTGATTTGATAAATCCGCCGGCCAGCATTCATACGCATTAAATTATCTGGATATAGACTAAACATAGGGTATATAAGCTTTACTGTTGTGCATCAAAATAACTCGATTATTTTTCATACCATGTAGAAACTTTGTCGTTCCTGGCAAAATATTAATATCGTGCACAAAAGAAAAAATCAAATCAAATTGTTTAGGAGTATAGTAATTAACATCGTACAAATTGGTGTTTTGTACTTTGCCCCCTTACATAGCCAGAACTATGTTCCATATAGTAGTATTACAAAGGATAACCTTAGAAAGGTCTATACATTATACATACAAGTGTACACATACGTATGTACACGAATATATATATATATATATATATATATATATATATATATATATATATATATATATGTATATATATATACATATATATATATGTATATATATATGTATATATATGTGTGTATATATATGTGTATATATATGTATATATATATATATATATATATATATATATATATATATATATATATATATATATTATATATACGTCTGTGCGTACATAGAGGTCTATGGAAACATTCGCGTAATTCGTGGAGCGACTCATTGTTAGCACAATTAGTTGAACTCCTCCCCATCAGAGTATGACTCCCTCACCCAACCCCAAGTGCCGTATTCGTTCTACACATATTCAGAAACCACTGTTGTTATTATTACCGGGATATGACACGCAACAAAAACTGAAGTGTATTACATTTTACAACTTAAATCATTCATCGGTGAGAATGAACTGTACATATAATCTAATCAGCAACCTTTCCGATACTTGTGGCATATTACCCAACATGGAATTCAACATTTTATTCCCAAGTTTCCATTATGTTAGTATCACTCAGAATATGTTATTTACAACTAGTCTAGTTCTACAAATATCTTTTGATTTTCATTGGAAACAGTTACATCATTAAATGCTAATGCAGATAAGAATTACAGAACTACAAGGGTAAGCCTTCACGTTGGTTATATCATTACGTATTAGACCACGTATATTAAGGTTCAATTTCTCTACTTAGATAGCTGCCTGAGTTCTGACCTACAGCAAATGTGACTGGTTCTTTAAGGCGTAGAATGTAAGATTTGTATTTGATGGATATGCTCCAATTACGAGGTACGTTTAATTACTTATAATTAGGAATGTGCCATTTACACCAGAGGTCATAAAATCTAAATTGTATGAATATACTACCCCTTCCCAGTCTATACCGACATGCAAATTACGGCACACATCATCTACATTGGAATGCAAGAAAAACGTGTCCTGGTGTTTGGTATTGTGACCTGCTATTCAGTTGGTAGATGAAAATTTAAATTACAAAGAAATCCCTCCAGGATAATAAGAAAAATTCACCATGACTTTGAGAGAATGAGAGAATTTCAGTTATCTATGTATATTTTCGTCTATCAACATAACAGGATGATATACCAGTCATACAAAAATAGTGTATATACTTATGCATACATGAGGCAAAATTCAGTTGTGTTCTTCAACAAATAATACTGAAAATACTAACGATATGAGTGTGAATATAAAAGTAATTTAGCCTGGTTTTCTAATCTATTGCTATTGAATCGCCGTGCAATTGATAAATATATCTTTACCATAACGAAGAACTCCAGTTTGAACATGATTTATACTGTGTATATAGTGCTACATTCCACGCGTTGCGTTAGAGTTATCATCAACGTCATGAGGAGTTTTGAAATTATACTTGCAATATGTACACACACCGAACAAATACATCCTCAAATATTGCATTAGAATATGGTCTCACAAAAGGGGATAAATATATGACAAAACAGCCTACTTATAACTTATCGTGATTACTTTAAGTCAAATAAGAAGGTAGTATAACGTATTTGAATGACTTCACATTATTGATTCAATCACGTATGTATCCATTCCATATGTTTAAAACTGTATGCAAGTCAATTGTTGGCACCTGGAATGAAGGATTCTATATAGGGAATATTGAAGTAACATTGAACAATAATAACATTTTTACGCTAGTGTACCAGTATCTCTGGTTCAGACCTGTGCTTTATGACTAATCATGTTAAATCGTATAATTTACTAGGACCATCAAGGCTCGAGAAACTGAAAATATGAAATATTTGACCCAAATGCTTTATAAATGGCTAGAGTGCAAGCTTGGTAACATGAATCTCCCGCAAAAATATTATAGCCTCACATATTGTATTTCCCTACAAAAATCAACATTCCTATATCAATAACTGTGTGCATTTCCATACTAGTTTTAGAAATTATTATATTGATGGTTAACTCAACCCTGTGTTGTATTAAAAGAATCAACTGGTATATGTTACCATAATATACGGAAATACGTAGTAATGAATGCAGTTGAATTGATTTTTGCTTGTCATGTCCTGTATATATATGAGAATATTCCTTAGAAGCCTCTAGTATGAATATGAGTATTCCCAATCAAATATTATAAGAGGGTTTCCGGGAAAAAACTCTCCCCTCAGATTTTAATGGAAAGTGGCAGGGGTTTTGAACAATACATTATCATAAGTAATAGACTGGCCCTTCATTTCTGTGTAAATATACATGAATACCTGTATACGAATCATGTGATAATAGTCTGCTGTATATTGTTAGTCACTACAGATTGAATATGTAAAAAACTATGACACTCCAAGTCTCGATTTAAGTTTCCGGTAATGGCTCTCACATGGTTTCTGTAACGATTGATTCTTGATTCTTAATCCATAGTAAAACATCGATTGGGTCAAATGTTGGTATTGGACTATCGTTATTTGCTACATTTATGATCAATTGGTCAGAATTTAGTCATACATGTAGGAATACGTCTCGAGCCAAGGTGATTATCTATACTTATACTGTCATTATGCAGGAGCTGTGTGAAATGATAATGCCCACACCCCCGGACCTATATCATGTAATCCCTCCCCTTGAGACACTTCCTGTGTATGAGATTATCTACAGATGCATCAGAAACCTTTCGAGCCAACCGGTATGCTAAGACAGATGGCTCGCTGGGTGCCTGCACACATGTACATAGAACTGTAGGTACGGGTGAGTGGTATAGGCAGTACAGCCCTACACTGATTCCTCGTCTATGCAGCCCTCCTAGCCTGAGTTAAATATGCTAGGCGTCGAACGCAGGACGAATAGAAGCTCATGAGTTGCTATTAGCGTGATTATAAATATGAATAAGAGATATTTCCTAAAGTACACTCTCAATGATTGGGTTTGCTGTTAGAGATACGGTAGGGATGCTTTTATTGATTATCAGTATTTTATTGAAACGTTGTATTTAACGAGGATCAATGTCAGTATTCTAGCAGTATATGTTTGAGTTTGTTTACCGTCGCACATTGTCTCCTCACTTTATCAATGCTGAGGCAAAATGGGCTATCTATGAGGATTTAGGCAAAATAATGTCCAAAGTTTAACATGAGGAATGCTGTCTACGCTGGATATTATTTGGCAATCAATACACCAACAACATGTATTTAGAATGAAGGAATTTGTCCATTTCTTTATTTGAGACTCGGGATAGAAATTGATCTTAGTGTATATGATTTATGTATTGTCTGATGAAATCAAAATACGGATTTGAATGGGGGAAACTGCCTCTAATATGAGTTAACTATTCAAAAGTAAACTTTGGTAGAGTAGGGAAAATATGTAGCCGTGTTTGTCTCTGTGAGCATTTTGGATCTCGGTTGACTGAAGCAGACTATTGTTCTTTGCACTGAAATTCTGAAGAATTCTTCAGCTTTATGTAATTTTTCACGCAGCGAGATGCTTTCTTTCTACATCTAGGTTCCATATTTCATAGCGGGGTAAAATGTTACTAAAGCTGGATGATAAGATGATGTAGTTGGACGATATATTTCTAGCATTTGATATATTCATTCAGCTCAGATATGTCCTGCAGCTGGGGTGATATATACATTTGTCTCACCCCTGGTATTTTTTCTCCATAGACTTGACATCGTAACTCATGGGAACTCGTATCCAATGCCCATGAGATATTTAGGAAAAATATTCAACAGGGATTATGTCACAAATGTAAGCACATCAGTCTATGTGAAGGGTGAGATAAATTCAGAAACCCATTCAAGTTTAAGGTCAGAGCTCCACCTCATCTCATTTGAATCACTACGTTATTCACGCGGCTTCGCGATGGGATACGAGCTCTGACCCTATACTTTCATAGCTTTCCTCAATAGAACCATATATTTCTGCAGTAAGATGGTATATCTTACGTGTAGATATAGTATATCCGTAGCTGCTTGATATATCTAATCAACTTGAATACATATATCCTTGCAGGTGGATAACACTTTCCCAATGGTTATATGTCTGCAGCTAGATCATGTACTTAGATCTACAGCAATGCAGTATCTACACAGTGTATATTCCATAAATGCATTCCTTTATGCGAAGAGTGATTGGTTTGATGATATTAGTCTTTTAGTTTTACATTTCACAGGAATCTCTTGATCATCAGTTTAGTCTGACACTTTCCATCGTCTCAAGATGATGTAGACTGCACATATTCAACTGTGTAGCCCTTATCACTATAGTCAGGTGTATGCTGTAAATCAAGGGCTGCTTATTCTGTTCTAAAATTTAGGCTAGGTAGCATCCAGCAATACAGAAACCTTTCCTGGTGTTGTTAACCAATGGTGATTTTCGCTGTGGGATGTTCATGCCGTCATTGGCTACAGAGGTAACCCACTGCTTCATGTTATCCCCTCATTCCTGACGTCCCTCATCGATGAGAATGTATAAAAATAAACTACCCAGGCTGATTGAATGTATAGATTTATGTTAAACATGAATAACAGCACCCTGTCAATTAAAATATACAATAAGTGTATTGTTAACATGGTACCCTGTCAACTGAAATCTATAATGGGTATACCGTCAGCATGAGAGAAGCTATCCTGTCAACCGAAATCTACAGTGAGTGTATTGGTACACTGTGAACCAAAGAATGTACGTATATATATACAGTAACTACATTATTAGCATGAATGGTTGTACCCCGTCAAACAAAATCTAGAGTGCTAACAGGAATCGTTATTGTGGTAAAAAAAGTGCGGGCCTTTTGTAAACCACTAAAATGTTGTGAGCCTGTCTGTCATACATATCTAGTCGTGTGCCAATGTTGGTGTCTTGTTCTGGTTGAGCGTCATATGGCCGTTGAACAAGCTCAAGAGTTGATTCAGTGCAGGTTGGAAGACGTTTCTTCAGGACAACCAAGCTATTTATTATACAATCCACAATATGGCTTTTCTGTTCAAGGTAAGAGAGAAATCTCACTGAGGATACGATCTGCATCCTATGTGACTTTCCTACGTTTGGTAGTTGGGATGAGAGCTTTAAATGATGAATCAGTTTCGGTAGGTGTTTAAAAAAAAATCTAATTTAGAAGTAGGGCAATTAAAGAGTAATATGTAATTGCCCGATGTACTTACCGGTATAGAAGGAGCATTGGAATTTTAAGAAGCCCAGGATACCATATCATGCCCTAGAATAACAACCACAGATTACAATATGTCTGATGGCGTCGCCAGCGGACGTTAGGCAATAGCCATGCGACGTCGGCTGTGTATCACAGCTCCACAGCACCAATATCTATACCCGATTGACAGCCGTTGACTGCAGGCGAAAGAGCAACATTGACATTGTGTGTACCGCTCAGCCGTGTCGGCCCGGTGGAATAGACCCTTTAGAGATGAAGAGTTCCAGGTTATTCTTCTACCTCAGTGGGATCTGTAATGGGCCCGCTCCATCGGACCGACAGACAGATCCACATGACGGCACACAGCAGTCTGCATGGTGGACTTGTTCCAGCCGCCACAGGTCAGGGAGCTGTTTCAAAACGTGGGTTAAGTCTATGGTTTTGAAACAGCTCCCTGGTGACCGCCAGTCGTTGGCGCTGGGCGTTTTCCACTATACATTGGTCAATCGACTCACAGTCTCTTCCACTGGACGATCTCCACTAATAGCCAGGGTGTAAGCGGCCGGTGCATTGTTATGCGCATTTGTGAAGTTGTTTTTGACATTTGAGTGCCGTGTGTTGCACTCTGACAAAAGCTATTTACAATAATCTTTGTCGGCTGTCATCCATTTGCCTTGTCTCTATTCTTGTATAGAAACTCATATAATTGCAAAACATCTGTAGCCATTAATGCTTTTATTTTATTTTCAATTAATGTCAGTTTAAACTATCTAACTGCCCAGAAATATCAATTCGAATAAGGAAAGTGAGAACCACACACTTCACAGGCACTGCTTTCAGTGTTTTACATGTTTTCCACACACGCAATATTGCAACAGCCCGGCACCCAATGACACATGGAGGATGTGGGTATGGAGCAGGTCAGTAGACAAATAGGTTGAACGGTCCAATATAATCGGAAGAGCACAAAAGTGAGGCGTTTCTAGTACATGCACACCTGTATAACATTTATCTGAACTATCATAAACAGGTTACTGTCCTAGAATTTGAGTAATCCTAGTTTGATTTATTGTATCAGGTGGCAGTGTAACCATTTTCAGAACTCACATTGCTAGTCAAATGGATACATAATTCGAGACTTTCATGTTATAATTCTAGCTTCTGCCATTCATTTGTTTAAATATATTGAATACATTGCACAGGTTTAATGTGATACAATTGCGTCTGAAATACACACAGGTTTCTTCTCTCTGATCCATGTTGTTGTTTCAAATGAATGCGAATAATATTGACTGAGCAAATAACACTTGTTACAAAATGCTATATACTGTAATGCTTTCTTTGTATTGGTATAGAAAGTGTAACACCACATATATGGTGAATGTTTCCCTTGTGTCGAGGAGCAGCCATTACTGCAAGATTTATTTATATGGAGTGTGTATCTAACAGTAGAGGGACAAAGTTAAGGTCCTTGGTTGTTGAAGAAAGTGAAAGGAGTAAGACTGATGAGAGATAAAGTCTGTACAACCACGCTATCATTAATTCTTTATTTATGGTCTTCATCTATGAAATGACTTTTGTTAGGCTGGTAGCTGCGTTAGATGAGTGGCAAGCAAATACCGTATTGTACATTGTGAATATGTACCTAGTATGACTCGTTATTTTTGTATATGAATAGATCCTAACACTACACTGTTACATATTTTTGAAATAATTATATGACAGTTAACGATGAATAAAGCGATGAATATATGGTACCAATTTCATATTTATTTATTCACTACTGTACCCTCTTTTCTAATATCAATCCGTAGGTAATTGTTTTGAATAAGAAGAGGTTTCTACCAAGGTATTGTCAGTGGAACATTAGACTAGAGCTAAATTACCTACAAGTTTATCCAATTTCTGTGGGATCAAACCCCTATATAGAATTTCTCCTGAAAAGGACATTTTCATTAAAGGCATATCGGAAAATTTGGCTTAAAAATTAAAACCCTATGTCATTTTCCTAACGATTAAATATGTTGATTTTTAAGAGTTGTAGTACACGTATCTAACTTAAAAACCAGGGACACGTTTCACTAGTATGGGGAGTAAACAGGGGGCTGTTTCACTAGTGGGGTGGTAAAAGCGAGAGCTAGGACTGCAACAGTGGCAGCAACAGAGATACCAACAGTGACAATGGCAAGATCCCGTTTCATCAGTGCTCTCACTGTTGAGGTGGCACCAAATCTCACTGTTGGCATATTTTACAGCATAGTGCACTTAGTAAGCACAGGGTCTCCCTATGCTGTCAAACCTTACTGTGTGTATATAGAGGATTTCCCGTGCTTGCCATAGGAATTAAGCGATGAAATTTTAACACGAGTAAGGGGTACATATAACCTATAATCGCACCAATTATTGAAACGGGTACTACCACTGTTGGTGCCGCTTTGGTCTGTTGCCTTCCTCTCCTATTGCAACACGAGATGCTTCTATTTGGTTAGTGAGAGCAACTACGAGAGTTTTCTCAACTATTGAAACAGCTCCCTGGGGGTCACAGTGCTAGTTTTCGATTTAGAGATCAGTTATATGTTAACCCTGTAATACGCTGGCACTTTTCCCAATATCCACAGTGTCATCATTATATCACACTTATATGGAAATCCAAAATTATTAGGATATTATATGACAGTAATGATTACCTGCCACATATAAAACGTGTAAATTTCCAACGAATCCGCACGGACTTTCTCTGGCACATAAGGAGAAAGTTAACTAAACTTGGGCTAGGAGACTGAAGTGCGCAAGAGTGAGATTCTTGTGTACAGAAAAACTCGAACCTGTTATTCTTTTTCTCACATGTTTATTCAGATTTACTTTACCTTTCATGTATCATTTCTAGCCATGCTGAAAACAAAATTTAGAACTAGTTTTCTTATCTCCTTGCCCTGAGATAGGCCTCTGAGACTAATTCTGGTGGTTTCTGGCAAAAGCACCTGTGTCACGTGAAAATAAGTCGTAAGGACCTTATAAGTCGTAAGGACCTTAAGGTAGGAACTGCAGCCGAAAGAGGGCACCACCATCAGAATCATCTTCTGAGTGTCTGGAGTTGGAACCCCAGCATTGGCAGTCATTCATTTCATTTTCCTGAGAGAAAGGAATGAGACCACTAAACTGGTAGTTGGTAAAATCAAATGATGGTTGGGAACTAAATGATAGTTCCAGGCATTAATAGGAGGGGGCGCCACTAGGCCATTATTCCATCTTTACCACCAGGAGATCACGCTAGCCAAATACAATTGTCGGGAGCGGAACGTTCGAGCCAAAACCTGGGGGCCGTTTCACTAGCAGGGCTAAGTCTCCTTGTTTCGAATAGTACCACCACAGCGATAGTGTTCGTTTCATTAGAAAGTGCAGTCAAGCGTGAAAGTCTCTCTTTGAAGGGGCGACACCAACAGTGAGAGTACGCATTTCAGACGTTATCGCTGTACATGGCACTGTGGCGGCGCTATTAATGACAAGGTAGACCGTGTCACTGTTGGGTTTAGAGATCTATGTTTATGTCAGAGGTGGGCATGTTTCCACTTCCCGTAAGAGTTAGGCAATGAAATGTTTACACGAGTAAGGTATACATATAACCTATAATCGTACCAAATATGAAGGAAAACGCCATTTCTTTTTTATTTCTCTGTGTTGGATATTTACTGAGATATTACCAGAGATGTACAGTGTGTTAAACATTGGTTTCAATGGGGTGAAAAGTCGCTAAACCCTTTGTGGGGCACTGCATCGCTCAAGCAACTTTTGGAAAAACAAACTGCAAAGCTAAGAACCCGAGCGACGCAGTGCACTTTCGTGGAGCCGGACGTACCTGTTACTATGTTGCGTGACGTCGGCGCTGCTCCCGAGAATGCGACGAAGTCGCTAGTATTATGAGAAACATTAATAGATAACAACACAAACACTGTGATTGGGCCAGACTCGTCTCCCCACTATATAAATAGTTATTTTGCAACTATAGGCCACACTTTAGCAAAGGATATCAACCATAATGCCTCGGTTAGTTACTTACGTGAAGATGAGATTCAAGATTATGTGAGTGCAGCTGACCCAATAACGGTTTCGATAGAAACTGTAAAGGAGCTTGTCTCATCGATCAATGTGAATAAACCGTCTGGCATTCCCATGGTCAAAACTAGTGTCCTGAAGGATGCATTGTCGATCCTGACACCGCAGTTAGTGTTCCTATTTCAAACATCCTTTGACACAGGGAATGTCCCCAAGGGTTGGAAAAGTGCCAAGGTAACCCCTATCCCAAAGAGTGGCAAGTTGGAAAATCCATCCAATTGGCGTCCGATATCTATCCTCCCGCTACAGTCCAAAATTGCTGAACGCTTACTACATGGCCATTTAAGCAGGATCTTTGATGAGAAAGCCAGTATAAATCAGAACCAATATGGATATAGACCGGGGAAGGGCACCCTAGATGCAATAACTGACTATGTAGATGACCTCTTTGTGGCCAGGGACGAGGGTTTGCTTACCGGAGCTGTATATGTGGACTTTCGTAAGGCATTCGACAGTGTACACCATGGGATCCTACTAGATAAGCTGAAATCAATTGGTGTAGACAGGGCTAGTCTCAGCTGGATAAACAGTTACCTGAGAGATAGAAGACAGAAAACAAAGTTTGGCAATGCCGAGTCTGGATGGGATTTGGTACGTTATGGTGTTCCACAGGGGTCCGTCATTGGACCCCTCTTATTCATCTTCTATATAGATGAAATCTCAACCATCCTAGAGCGGCATGGCCTACGTTACAAAATGTATGCGGACGACCTGGTAGTTTACCACTTGGCCCAAAACCTGGATACTATAGCTCGAATCATCCAGGAGGGTCTTGATACCCTCTGGGACTGGACGAGGACTAAGTTCCTAAGCATAAACTGTAACAAAACAAAGATCACGTGGTATGGCTCAAGGTCCAAACTTCGCAAAAAAGTGCTACCAGATGTGTTTATGGGCATGGAGAGGCTGCCAGTAGTGGCTGAGTACACTTACCTGGGGGCAGTCCTCGACTCGCATCTCACTCTAGAGAAAAACATAAAACACACTATGAAAAAACTGAACCACAAGATCTACATGCTTGGCCGAATCAGGCACTTGCTTCCGGTTAGTGTTGCATGTCGAGTCTATAAGCAGACAATACTACCGGTGATTGACTATGCCAGTATGCTGCATACTTGTGCACCAAGAGTGCAGCAAGAAAAGTTGCAACGAATGCAAAATGGCGGACTACGAATCTGTCTGGGGGTGGGTCCCATGGTGTACACTGTCAGTGAACTGCATAACCTAACCAACATTCCCATGTTGGACCACAGGAGGAATGTCTTGTGCTTGGTCCACACAAGAAAGGTGGCTCTTCATGTTCATAAAGTGATCGGAGGAACAATGACAAGTTCCAACCCAGTTGATCCTGTTGGCCGAGTCACTAGGTCGAAAGGGAAGCTTTTGTTGGAGCAGATAAGACCAAAGACTGAATTTGTGAAACGCGCGCCCTTCTACCACAACAGAACGTTGTGGAATGCCTTGCCTGAAGAGATCAGACGACTTCCAACTAAAGCTGCCTTTAAGGCTGCTCTAGCAGTTCATCTCGAGACCGCCCCGAGTTCATAACATACACATCCTCATATCATCTCCCATTATGTAAGGGAGCTCATGGTCCAATGTAAGACGGATACCAAAAGTCAGACAGAACCATAAAAGAGTGGTGAAACAAAATTACTCTTATCATCATCTATCATAGACATTGCACACAGGTATATAGTAATAACTATGAATAGTTTTACATAGGTTTGAGAAAAATTATCAAAATGTTTGCATCATTTCATTAACAAATGGCAATTACATAATTTTCAGAAATGGGTTACTCATGGCCTTTGGTCAGGGGTGGACATTGCTCCCCCTGGTGTTCCCCCCTTATGCGCGTCACGAGCGCCCCTCCTGCCCCCTCGTGGCTTGCACGAGCGCGCCCCCGGTACCGGTCCCGGTCTCACTTCTTCTCCAGCCCTACTGCAGTACACACATACTCCAGTATTTTCTCGTCTTCTTGGCCACGTGCTCGCTGCCTCCTACTCCAAGAGTAAAGGCCGGCACGTCCATTCTACCACGAGGAATACGGGTCACGAGTGAGGAGGAGAACAACATGGGTCCACCAAATACCCGTAGTAATCCCGTTGCCGGGCCGTCCCAAGGACCAGATGCAGAGCGCAGCTCAGAAGGTACGATCACAGACTCGAGGCAAACGAGCACGGAGCACGTGGCTTCGGTCTCCGACCACGGCTTGACCGTTAAGTCCTCGAGAATGACCGCTCTGGAGACGAAAGTGGACACGATGCTCGACGCTATCAACAGGATGTCCCGACAACGGTCGCCATCCCAGGCGTCAAGGCCGCCGACAGAACCAACCGCCGTGGAAGCCCGCACCAGGGAATGGGCGAACGAGCAGACCTCACGGCTCCCTCCACCCAGACAGCTGCGGGAGCGATTCGTGCCAGAGGACTTTCTCCAAAGAGAACTCGACTGTGAGGCTCTGTGGCATGACAGAACGACTGGTAAGTTGGCATCAGATTTGACCACTTCACGTTTGATTTCAAAGCTGTATATGTTTGTAGACCGTGAGGGCATATATACCCTCAGTCAGAAACTCGAGGTCAGAGGTACGCTGGGCCCCCTCGAGTACATCAGTGCCTTCCTAGCCCTTATGGAGGAGGACCGTGCTACACACGAGGAGGACCGTAGGGATATGTATCGGCACCTCCACCAGGTCTCGGTGGACGCGCAGTCACGGCCGTGGGCCGGCGTCCACCGTTGGTCTAACTACATTTTTGACCAGGTGGAGGCAGGACGCATCTATTGGTCGGATCATGTGAGAATCCAGGACGAACGGGTTCGTCTGGCCATGACCCCTACGGGCGGGAACGGTCTCGGACAGGAAGGAGCCAAGTCCGGCGGGCACGTGCTGCCATGCCGGGCTTACAATTCGGAGAGGGGGTGCCGCCGTTCATTCTGCGATTCGGTGGGCAGGATGTGCACGCACTCCATCCACGCGTGTAACCGTCATACGGCGTAGGGTACAACAGTACTCTGCAAACACCGACACCCGCACCATGCCGGACACCACAGGCCGGACACTCGGTTCGCACCGCCGACATCAAAGCGCTACCACAACAGGGTTAAAAAAACAGACCGGACGCCCCGCGAGTGAGCGAGGCGCGTCGCTCGCCCCCCACGCCCAGTACACACGCACCGCAGCGGAGGGGAGGCTCAACAGTCAACGGGTGCATAGGTGATGACGTAACACCCCACGTGTCAACAACACCTCCTGCCGGACACGTGGGGAGCACACAGGACGATAACACCACGCCCACTGAATCCACTTCCGTTGTTCTCAGTGCTAGCGTGTACAAGGAGCAATTGCCTCGGCAATTGCCCCAGGAGGAATTGGACACAGTCACACCGCCGGACTTCTCAGCCATCAGGGAGGTTTGCAAGACCGGTGTCCCCTCCCCCGGCATCCGCACAGACCCCGGGCGTTTGCGGACCACAGGCGGGCCCACTAGCCGGACTTCGCCGGGCCCGGGACGCCGGGCCACGCATACATCTACACGGAGGCGCGGGAGACAGGGCTGCCCAACGCACTTGGAGCACGGATCGAGCTCCCCTCCGATCTCAACGTACCGGCATGGGTACCATACCTCGGGGAGGACCCGGAGAGGAGGGAACTTTTTGATTTCGTGCGTTACGGGTTTCCTCTGGGATACATTGGCCCCACCAGCAACACATGCAGGGTACCGAATCATCCCAGCGCCACGGGATATCCAGACCACATCAGGGATTTCATCAGAAAGGAGCGAGGTCACAGCAACCTCCTGGGACCGTTCCAGGATTCCCCATTCTCACCTTAGTGCCACGTGTCGCCACTAATGACACGCAAAAAACGGGCCTCCAGCGACCGGCGTGTCATTACAGATATGACATACCCAAAGGAGCATAGTGTGAATGGCTACATTATCAAGGATTCGGTCTACGGGCAGGAGCGTGAGCACTGCCTCCCGACCGTCGACAGCTTCGTCGGCCGCCTTGTGGCCTCCGGGCCCGGTAGCTATATGTCCACGATAGATTTTTTATTTTTTTTTTTTTTTTTTTATTTCGTAGGAATACAGTGCAGGACAGTCTGCCAATTGCAGGTTTTTTATGCCCTCATTAGGTTAACTACATAAGACTAGTACATGTTACTACATCAGTCAGGTGCAGCGAGTCAAAAGCTACTATACAAAAGAACAAGATGAAAGATGAAATGGAATGTAGGTTTGGGTAATCACAATAGCATCATCTGGCAATCAGTAATTCTTCAAGAATGATTCTACTCTTAGCTTTAGCAAACTTCTTAAACTCATAAACTGAATCTGTGTCCTGTATTTCACGTGGTAGATTGTTCCAATATAGCATTCCCTCGTAAAGAGGATTTTTCTTGAAGAAATTGCTTCTTGGTCGCTTTAGTTTAACTGTTCGTTTAGTTTGCCCTCTGGTCCTTGGCTCTTCTTCACGTTCTATGTCCTTTGTAAATCTTCGCATATGCATTAGTTTGAGATAAATTCGCCTAGCATTCAGACATTCGATTTCACATTTTTGATGCAGTTCATTAACACTCATTTCCCTTATAGTAGATATCGCGAGGGCATATAAGAATTTCAGGTGCGACCCCCTCGACTGGCCGTTGCTGTGCTTCGCGTGGGAGGACGGGTTCTTCTGTGACACGGCCATGCCGTTTGGTGCCCGTGCCTCCTCGTACCACATGCAGTGCGTGGCAGATTGCATCGTTGGTATCCTCGGCCAGAAGGGGGTTGATGCATGCATGTACCTCGACGACCTGATCATCCTGTCTCCCACCCGGGAGAAGGCGGCCGTCGACTTTGGCACCGCCCGTGATCTCTTCAAGGAACTCGGCCTCCCGGAGGCACGGGATAAGGCACAGACCCCGGCACCGGTCGTTTCCTGGCTGGGTATTGTAATCAACGCTCCGGAGATGTCCCTCACCATCCCCGAGGACAAGCTGGTCGATGTACGGAAACACGTGAGGGCAGTAGCAAGGAAGCGGTCCCTCACAAAACGGCAACTCCAGTCAGTCCTTGGCAAGATACTCCACGTATCGAAGTGCATACGGCCGGCCCGGCCGTTCGTCAGTAAATTGCTCGAGGCCCTCTGGAGGATGTCCAGTTTCTACGTCAACATCAACGCCGAGATGCGGCAAGATCTACAATCGTTCCTCCGCTTCACTGACGGCTGGAACGGGCATGCCCTCATCCCTCGAGGTCCACCGACAAAGTGTCTCATCGTCAACGCGTGCCTCTCGGGCGTCGGGGGTACAGACGGGAAGTACTCGTATGCCGGGCAGGTGTGCCCTGTCGACGACCCCGTGAACTGTATCGCCGAGCTCGAGGCCCTCAACACCATATTCGCGATGAACACGTTCCTCACTGACCGGGTTCGAGGCACGCGCGTGTAGGTCTTCTGCGATAACCTGGGCACCGTCCAGGCACTCACATCTGGCCGTGCTAGGAATTCGGTCCTCGCCGAATGTGCCCGGCAAGCCTGGATGGTGCAGGCAAAGTTGCAGATCGACTTTCTCTACATGCACATACCGGGGGCACTCAACACCGTGGCCGATGCCCTCAGCCGTGCCCACCTGACCTCGAGAGACTATGACAAAGTGGCAATGATCATGAAATTCCATTCCCTCACTGAAATTATGCCTTGTACACACGCAACATTTATTCCTGTCCTCCGTCTCACATGCAGATCCGGTGCTACGATGTCTCCAGACGAGGGCATCTGCTCGGCAATCAGAGGCACGTGCCCCCGGAACGGTCACGAACCAGAGGAGCGCTGTCGCGACCTACCTCGCGTTCTGCCGGAGGATGGGCGCTGACCCGCAGAGGCCCACTGTGAGCTTTACCACGGCGTACCTCGAATACATCGCGGACCACGCCCCCTCACCAGCAACGGTCGCGAACCACCTGTCACACGTGCGGTCGCACCTGCGACTGACGGGAGGGGATGTCGCACCCATGGAGCACTTTGGGATCAAGCGTGCTCTCGAGGCGATGCGGCGAAACAAGACGTATCAGCCCAATGTGAAGCCGCCAGTGCCGTTGGCCGCGATTCAGGGCCGTTCTCGCGGCCCTAATGGATTCCCCAATTCACCTCGCTCTACGGGCCGCCATTCTGATCATTTACTACGCGGCACTGAGACAAAGCGAGGTGGCACCTCCAACGGCCTAGAAGTACGATGCGGCACGACACCTGTCGCGCCGGGATGTGGTGGTCGGCCGTCAACACGTGACAGTCCGTATCAAGGCCGCCAAAAACATGCAGCACGTAGGGGAGGAGAAAACGGTCACGCTGCAGGAGTCACCCGACCCGCGGTTCTGCCCGGTACATGCGATACGTCAGATGTTATTGGCGTCCCCTACTGCCAACCTCGAGGACCCGTTCCTCCAGCACGTACACGGGGCGACCGTTACGACCAGAACCTTGACAAAAGAGTGGAAAGCCATCCTACAAGCCGTTGACCAACCGCCTACATACACGCTGCATGGCCTTCGCAAGGCCACAGCAACACAGGCATACCAGGCCGGTATGCCAGAACTCTCAATCCAGAGGTATGGCGGCTGGAAATCAAATGCCCATAGGACATACATAAAGAACAATGACGCCCACACAGTTAACCGTGCATTGGTCCTATCTCTACTCAACAAAAACTCTTAATTACTCCCTCCCACCCTCGCCTCTATTACTGGTTCCTTGGCATTTTTATTTACCATATACAATTTACCATGTATTGTATCACATACAATTAACATTTATATTGTATATCATATTTTCTTATCATAATTGACTGATACTCTACATGTCAATTATCTTATACCTTATTACTTATCCTCATATTAATATCACATTTATATGTCGTCCAATAAGGTTGGCATAAAATTTTACCATATTTTACCATATAAAATTCAATAAAATTTTATCTTCCCAAGCCCTTGCTTCTCTCCTTTCATCCAGGGTAGGGGTAATGAGGCCTCCAGGCATCATATCGTAGGGGCCTACTACGCCCAGGAATGCCTCCAGGCATCATAGCGTACTACGCCCGGGAATGCCTCCAGGCATCATAGCGTAGTTAAAGGGTTAATATTATAATAGAATATATAGAGATTCTAAACAGTTGTTTTTCACCCATGTCATTTTCTTCAAGCTCTCACAGAATGTAGTACATGTATGACACTACACATTCAAGTTTCTAAATTTATATGTTATCATCCTTGTTCTTGAAAGTATTGGAAAAAGACAATCAAGCGAAGGGAAAATGGCCTATTCGACCTATCAAAATTGAATGAACTTGACAAAACTTTAGATATGCTCATTTGGAATTAGAATAAATCCCAAGAAACTAGTTTTGACTGATAATTGACATTATTTAAAAATCAGGAGTGTTGTTGATTGGGCAGCTGGTGGATGCTAGATTGGTAGGTTCATGGGGGGGGGGGGGGGGGCAGCTTGCCATGTAGGTTCAAAGATGGGCATATTAGATAGTGGGCATGTCTGTAGGTGGGTAAGAACTAGCAGCAGGATGGTGGGAAGGCAGGGTGGTGGGTGAAATGGTTGGTAGGTGAGACAGGTTGGTAGGTAGGCAGTTTGGTGGATAGGTAGGTTGAGAGGTGGGAAGGCTGGTGGGTAGGTAGGTCAGTAGGTGGGCGGGTTGGTGGGTTGGAAAGTTGTTGGTGGGTACTGAGCAGGTTAGTGATTTGGTAGGTTTGTATGTAGATAGTTTGGTGATTAGGGAGGTTGGTAGGCGAGGAAACTGGATGGTAGGCAAGTCAATAGGTATGCAGATTGGTGGGTGGGCAGGCTGAGCACTGGTTGGGCAGGTTAGTCCTTAACCAGGTTGGTAGATAGGTGAGTTGGCCGGCTGGAGGGTAGGTAGGTGGGCAGGTTGGTGGTTAGGCAGGTTGATATGTCAGGAGGCCGCTGGCTGGGAAGGTTGGTTGGCGAACGGTTTAGTTGGTAAGCAGGTCTCTTGATAGGTAGAATGATAGGTGGGCAGGCTGGTGGCTAGGTAGGTCAGGATGTGGGTCTGAAGGTGGATATGTCAACAGGTTGGGGATGGGCAGGTTGGTATGAAGGTAGATCGATGGATACGGAGGTTGCTAGGTGAGAGGGATGGATAGTGCACAGGCCAAAATCAATGATGCCAATAGAGAAACCATCAGTGAGGCCAAATACAATGATACCCATTGAGAAAGCCACCACCAAGTCCAAATACTATGATACCCATGGAGAAACAATCACCAAGACCAAAACATTGATAGTTTGGACGGAATTTTAGCACCACAGGGTGCTATACACATTCAACGCCAACTCTCATCTCTATTTCCCTTCATTGTTCAATTAAGACAGTACTGAGTGAAAATTTAAGAGCTGTCGATCACTGTAGCCTACCAATATCATACAAATCCTAAGATAGCAGACACTGCACCGTTCCAATCGTGGCGGTGCTCGAAAAACAGACAAAGATTTCATTTAATAAGATAAATTACAGTCTAATTGGGGCGGCAAACTATGCAAATAAACGCCATATTTGGCGGTTTCTGGCTGTGAAAGAGAAATTCTTTTTTTATTTGTTTTGACGGAAGGGCCGGAAATAGTTGAGTTTGGCTGAACCACACTTGACACTCTCCTCTCAGATATCCTGCCCTCTACTTCCTCGGGCTGCTTGTATCTCTGCACCGACCTGCCTGTTTGGGACAGAATCTGTCTCCTCTGCCAATTTTTTCATTGGGGAGTACTTTGTGTTCTATTTATTTATAGAGATACACATATTTATATGGTTAAGTATATACACTCATTTCTGTTATTTGTTAGTTCGAACCAGACACAGTCTCTGGAATTACTTTCTTTAGTGGAAAACACCTCATGTGTTATTGGGTTTTATTCTGTAAACATGACACATGTGCTCACTTAAAGGGGCAGTCTAAATTTTATTTTATTCAAGTATATTTTAAGACTTTACAATCGTTCACCCGTTTCCAGGCGATCCTTCACAATGGTGTCAACTTATAACAAACTAAAATATATACAATTACAGGACATACCAGACTCCACATTTCTTTTATAAATACACCTTACTCCCAGAAATAAAAAACTTGATACCAGGTCTTCTGACGAAAAAATTAGGGCAAACAGTGTACAATCACAAATATATGTCAACAGTATTAGGTCTTATGACCTTTGCTCTCACTCTCAAGGATACCTTGAAGTATCCTACACATTTAACACCCTTGGCAATTCTTCTTTCACTCTCATCTTAAATCTGTCATTCATGCCTAAGTGCTGTGTCTCATAACTAAGTTTATCCCTGAATTTTACTCCTGTATAAAGAGGTGAGTGTCTATACTTTTCAATTCTCGGCAACTGCAATTTAATATGTATTTTTTAATCTCCCCTCGTATGCACTTCCTCCTGTTCATATACATGGTCAGTATTTAATTAATTACCCACCAATTAATTAAGGTCAACAGATGCCCTGCTCTACGAATTTCGAGTGAACATATTTTGCATTTAGCGTGAAGATCCTGAGTGCTGATATCCCTGACTAGCTTAAACCCTAGTGCAATTCGTAGTGCCCTGTTTATGACTACTTGGAGACGTTTTCTATTTTTTTTAGAACTGCAATAGTATACAAAATCGGAATACTCCACTAGAGGCAGGATCATTTGCTTAGCTATTTTTAGTGCTGCATCTTTTGTTAACAAGTATATAATTTTCTAAACTTGTATACTTTTTTATTAACCTCATTTATAACTTTATCTGTATGGACATTTAGATTTAATTTGTTATCTATGTAGACACCAAGATATTTATACACAGTAACTGCATTCAAGTCATTATCCCCCATACAAACTTTTTTATCTATATCCAGATTTCTACGATTTCCTAGCCACATAACTTTAGTTTTCTTATAATTGATACTGATTTTATTTGATAATGTCCATTTATTTATCTCCTCTAAATCTTTTTCCATCTTGTTGAGTATGTCGGCCTGATTTTTGCCACTTATTAATATCACGCAATCATCGGCATACAGAATGACTTTACCAAAATTGACAACCTCATTTAGGCTATCTATGAAGATTAGAAACATAAGTGGCCCCAGAACTGACCCTTGTGGTACTCCACAAATCACTTTCATTTCACTTGATATCTTATTGAAAAGCTTTGTTGTACAAGTCCTGTTTTCCAAGTAGCTGTATAATAAATCTATCTTTTTTTTCTTACAAAACCCCAGTTTAGTTAACTTATTTAGTAGCAGTTTATGGTCTACACTATTGAATGCCTTTCTAAAATCAAGGAAAGTTATCAAAATGATATTCTTGGTGTTAAGTTGTTTATGTATTTCTTCAAGTAAAAGGAAAATTGTAATCAATTGTGGATTCACATAATATATTGGTTTAGAGCTGAAAACAAAACAGCTGGATTATCTATGAAGCTCATTTAACAATTCCCACATTTCACAACTCATAATATATGAGTTGTTTGAGTTTAAAATTTTTTGACAATTGCCTTGTTTTCAATCTGAAATTTTAGCAGGGTCCCCTATTCTTATTTAGATACTAGCGACTTCGTCGAGTACGAGTGAGGGGGGAAATATAGAAAAATGAGATGTCGGACTGCCAATAGCGGGGTGCGAACCCCCAACACTTGCATTCCCAGCCAGACGCTCTACTGGCTTCTCCCCAAAGACAGATATTCAAAGTGGGCCAAACACTTAAGCCGGAGATCCACCAAGAACTGCCGAGGCGACGTCCAGCCGGCTTTGGGCGACGGCCAAAATGGCTTTATGCGACGATAATCGTCTAGGCCGGCCGGCCGTCTGGCCATCTCGAATTCTCCCTGCTAGTCCACCAAATAGTTATTTCCAGCCGGCCGACGTCCACACGGCGCTCGCGGGGATGGGCCAGCCGAGTTCTCCATTTATCCAATAGGCGGCGCGCATGGTATTCTACGTAGTAACCAATTTCCCCGATAGGCGGCGCCGCGTGCAGCGATACACTTCGACGCTCTGAACCCGCGAACGCGCGCATCGAGCGGAGCGGTGTGTCGGCGTGCCGGAATTGTACGGAAACGGTCAGAAAACATCAAATAACCGCGGAAATACACGTTAAATCGAACATTGAAGGTAAATAAAGATAAGGATTAATGTTATGAGTGTGTATGGCACGCTATGGTGCTAGAATTCTGACGATAGTGTCAGAATTTTCGATGTCCGTTCGCGGCTTCGGGTATCGCCGGTATCGCTCGCGCTATGTTGGCGGCGTTCCCTCGCCGCAACTCCCGGCAGAGCCCGCGGGCGGGTGTCGTACTCTTCAAATGCATCGAAATCGGCTGTCCGGCCGCCTTTAAAAATTCAAATGAATCAGCTTTGCGTCTGCTAGCGTCGGCTAGGGAGTTTCCAGCTGACTCCACACGGCTAGAGATTTTGATATTCGGTGGATCAGCAGAACAGTGACATTAAGGTGAGGTGACGACCGGACGACGACCGGACGACCGGACGATGGCCGGACGGCTACGAACGACGCCCGGACGGCTATGGACGACAGGGATATGGGAGAGGCGACTACGACCGACGAGATCTGCTGATCCACCAAGGCGATTGTCCCAACCGGCTTGAACCGACGAGAGGCGGGAGCAGTCAACGTCCAAATTCCATCCGCACGGACGTCGTCCAGCCCTAACTTTCACTTGGTGGATCACTGGCTTAAGGCTGGTGGTGGGTTGGGGGAGGGGAATCAGCGGAGCATAGGTAACTATTATAAAACAATCCTTGGTCTTTACAACAGTTACCTATGCTTATTCACATATGTGATTACCAAAAACATGGATTCTGAGTCTGTGAGTTTGTTATCAAGTGGTTCAAAGCACCTTTTCTTGTATTTTAATTATTTTATCTATTAAAACCCACTGGATAATGTAGAAAAGAGATAACGTATAGCACATTTTAGGTCTGTTCTGGCAATATTTACCATAATTCTAACATCATAAATAGAGATATGCATTGAATATTATAGTCAGGTAACTTGAGACTTGTGGAAAATTAAATGACCCTAATTATCCAACTATCTGGTTCAATAATATATGGATAACAAGGAAAACATCCTTAAACAGTACTGTCCCTTTCAAAAAGTTCTTTTGTTGATATTTTCCAGGTTATGATAAGAAGAAAATTAAAATTTCTCATGTGTTTTCTCTATGTGATATATGAATGAAAGATACATTTATTTCAATAAAACATATGCAAATTTATTTTCTATAGCTTTGAGAAGTTGGATAACATTTAAAACAAGATATAGTGAGACAAATTTCATTTCCACAAGTATAGTACATGGATATACCCAAAATGATGAATTTTCTATTCAGCAATACTGCCCAGTTGTACCGATTGGTGGGAAACACCGATTGATGCAATAATGATTATATGGATCTGTTAAGAAGTAGTCTGAAATTGGTACCATAGACTTGGGACATTAAAGAAATGCAAAAAAGGCTATCATTGGCTCTTTAAAGTCAGATTTCAGCAAGGAAAACTTATTACAAGTATAGAAAACCATATGTGCCTGGTCAGGCTCAGTGAAATCTATTAGAATCAATGAGACAAATTGGTTTTCTACTAATATTAAAAAAAATTAAGAGCTTGGGGACACTGTTGGTATACTCTTCGTGAGCCATACCCATATAATGATGCTGACCATAAACAAATGTGTTATGGTACTATAAAGAGACTATCCTTTGAGGATGATTCAGAGCACCACACTTGAAGCATATTTATCTGTAGAAACGTGTTTATTAGATCACTACTGTAGGACACATGACTATTCAACACATAAATGTTCATTCAGCTGGCTGTCCTGGAGACCCGGATGGTTATATAGTATCTGAAAACAATGTGTGTGTAAATAGAGTAGACAGTTTTACATCTCTGTGCAAGACTATACCAACCGCTCACACGCCATGAAGGGTTATATATATACCGACCACACAAACCATTATTCTTTTTCATTTGCAAAGTAAATATTGTACGATAACCTTGACCCTTTCTACTTCTTGTGTGACAGGAATACTAGTGTGATGTAGGAAATCTGATGATAATGTCTGCATTTGGGCTTGGCTAATGTTGTTATAATCAATTATAATTACAATTAATTATTTAAATAATTGTTTGTCCATTCTGTCAGGCATGCAGTGTTTATAGAGAGGGAATAAATATTCATCAACTCTCATCAACCTTCAAGAAAGGAAGTTCTTGAGTCACACCAGGGATGGCGACAGCCTGGGCTCGGCTAATCACTACTAGACTCGTGGACTATCGATTCCTCAGCCGAATGGGTTAAAAGGTATGTGAAATCAGAGCAGAATTGCCGGTCGGGTTGGCCCGATCGGCTAAAGTATATCGGAGGCATATAAACAGTTGCGACCTTTGATAAGAATTAGAAAGGGTCTGTTGAAGAGCTCTTGAGATGTGGATATTTCAAAGAATTGTTCCTCATATTCCAAGTATGGTTAGACTATAAGTGAAGTGGTTTAAGGTGAAATCACAAATTACACGCTGGACATTGTATAATGCAGACATCATCCCACGAGCACGTGTTCAACAAGTTTATAACACAGAACAGACAACCGCTCGTTAAAAGAAACAATATTAAGAGCTTTGAAAAACAAACAAAAACAACAACGCCAAAATGTATTTAACGCGTTCTTTAACATAGTTATCCATACTAAGATGGTCACATGACATAATGCACTCTTGTGAAAGGTTAACGACACTAGTTCTCTCACCCGTGAAAACGCAGACATTGTTTATATACAAAAACACATGAAAGCTGACAACGCAATATTGGTGAAGCTCACTTTTTGAGAGACTAACTCTACACCCGGTGCAACAAAATGGACCGGTCGCTGGAACAAGTACACCGCCTTTTGCTTCAGAAAACAGCTGTGGGTGACGAGGAAGCTCTGCGGGCACACGGGGCCCTCAAGTCGCTTCTTTCATTTTGATTAATCGATTACAAGCCATTGCTGATTTTACAGCATATAACAAAGTCATGAGCTTTTGATATCTCTCCCCCCATCCCAAATTTTCTCCTGGGATCTACAATGATCTCAATGATAACCCTTTAGACGTCAAAAATTCCGGAGAAATCCGGGGACATTCCAAGTCTATGTATTTTCTCACCTAAGACACAGGCCCATTTTGCTGAATCAGTTTGCATGCAACTTGACGTGGCAATGGTAATTTTGAAGCAAAAAGTGATATAATTGTTCCGAGACAATTCCTTTATAGAACACTAGAAGATGGATGAAATCAAGGGAAACAGTGCAATGTTTTATCAGCAGAAACCGCTCAAAGTGGAGATTCAAAATTACTCAGCGGCAGAGGGAAAGATATGACTTCATCTACCTGGAAGTTGTAATAATAGCACAATATGCAAATAATAGAAATCAAGACTAATAGGTTCCCATTAGAAAGTTGTATGTCCCTTCTCGGTTATATTTAGTTATATGTTATTAGTAATGTTTTAATATAGTGAGATATTATTTCTCTGTTTTACAGAAATCAATGATTTTAGGGATTTGTCTGAACTCTTGACATCCCTGCTCTTGTAAAGACTCTTAATCCACTAAGTGGATTATTCCTTTGTCTAACCCCCTTTAATGGCATATATTTCAATTCTCAAGTAAGGGTGTTCTTGCGATTCCTGCATTCAGTAAGAACATTCATCTAAATTGACTATATGCTTTTCTCTCTGAAATGGTACTCATCAGATGCAGCCAAATATTTGGTGGGCTAAATTATGAGTATAGACACATATCAAATGTTGAGGAATCAAGCATGTGGATAACAGCATAGGACTGGTACAGGGGTAAGGGAAGAAAATCCTATATAAAATCTCTTCAGCAAGGGTGAAAACCACGATCACGGGCTGGCAAGACAAGCATCAAGTTTTCATTTCCTGAACAGAATACAGGAGGTAGATGGAAAATCCATGTCATTCAAACAATATACAATCTCCCGGTCGGTATTTTGATACTAAAACAAACCCACATTCTCCATATAAACCAATCAGTTTTCCATGATTTTCTGACTTTATTCTTTGTATGTCCCTTCTCGGTTATATTTAGGTGATATCACAGTTTTTGTAAAATTGTCTGTGACTTATATCTACTAAACCATTCAAGCATGTTTTCATCATAATTTCAGAAGGGTTTTTTCTTGGATACTGTAAATGAAAAATATAACCATAGCGAAGAATATAAAACAGAAATATAATACAAGGATAAAGGGATGTACGTAAGGTCTGGTATTCACATTTCAACATATCAATCGTCTTGACTGGTAATGATATTTGAAGGTTAGAGTTTTTCAAACTGAGGTCCTTCATCGGCTATAACAATTTCAGAACTCTATCAAACGGACATAAATTGCTGGTAGGAAAAAAAAGGTAGAATTATGATACCCTCATCTAGAAGTATTGTGGTAGAATAGAAGTGTGACTGAAGGCGAAGTTTATGACTTTTAACTCCTTCTTCCCCATTTAGACTAGGATGTACAGAGGATGTGAGGCGCATGAAACAAATTATTCTCCATATTGGCCCTCGCCATTTTTATGTGATATATATGTGTGTACAGTAGAGCCCCATTGAGTGGAGGTGGTCCGTGTTGCGGTGCGATGTATTACAGCTTAAATAGGGAATTCCGTTGTGGGCCTAAGTGCCGCGAGTTGCGCAGTGCCTCACTTAACAGGATATTCCATTACCGGGTTCTACTGTACACGTCACCAAAACGTGTACCAACCTCACGTTGTGTATCAAATGACGTCAGCACTGTGACGTCAGATTATACCGTTACATAAACAACAGAGGGGTTCAATGATTACGTATACGTCAGAAATCGTGTAACAGGATCCTTCTGTATACAGACAACACTCTTCGCCATTTACCCAAGGAATATAATAATAACAGAATTGCCTTTTTAAGACACAATAGTCATTTCATTTGTAACAACAATGCAGACCAAAAACAGTGACATAGTGGTCATGACATTCAAAGATTTCTCTATAGACAACTAGCAACAATCAAAGAAGTCAATCATACAATCTGATTGGAATTATAACATAGTTCTACATAAATAATTCCCATTTCGCTACAGTATATTCTAATAACTGAAATCTAAGATCCATAACAAACACAGCATCACCGATGAACCATGACAAAGCACGAGTATGTTCACTGAACCGTAACGACAGCGAATACCAACCCAAGTGTCCTCCATTCTTGAGACCTAGCATGCAGTGTAACATTGATGAAGCGGAGCAAACGAGCTATTCTCTTCGTCTTATTCTCGACTCACACAATTTTAAACCAGGATGTATAATCTCAAACCGAGTACACAATTGTGAGGACAATCATGTAACCAGCTCTGCAGTTGGTAGTAAATATATAATAGTGCGTGCCTTATGTTAGGTATAGTGGCATTATCGCTCGACAAACGCTTTTGCGTGCAATGGTGGGAATAATTTCATATTGAACATTGAGCAGTCGGTTTCACTCCACATTTAAAAAAAATGTTGGTGCGTTGTCTATTGACATGTGTTTAAGGCATGGTTTAGAACAATCACATGGTACGACAACGAGTCAAACCATCTACTACTATCAGCACACAGCATAGCGCACCTAAATTAATCGTGTAAAACACACAAGTAAGGGGAACACCCCATCCTCAGTCACCACATAGATACAGGATACATACATGCCACTTGAAAGTGTCCAAATCTCTGTCAAAGTTCATTCCAAATAGTCTCATATATTTTTCCATGTATCCTTTCCCTCTCAGTCAGATGTCATGTAATTTCGGATGCGTACCCAATAAGGCATTCTATTACGCAAGTTTTTTGAACCACACTGGAGAGCTATATTCTTGGATATAATATTTCTAATTATCAAATCATGTATTTATATAGTACAAGACTACAACAATAGAACACAACTCGTCTTAACAACTGGCCTGCTCTCGTTACTGACCAGGAGGACTCTGGTCATGGCATTATCATTAGGTAAATTATATTGTAAAGTATATGATGAGAAAAATATCTAAAGAAAGCTTTAAAATGTAAATGAAACTCGCATGACAGTTTATAACCATATTAAGACGGTTTTCCTTATGAAATAAGAGCACATATACAAGTTTCTATGAACTGGAAGGGAATGAAAGTTTAATCTATATTTTGTTTAAACGCATTAAGATAATATTACTTGACTTCAACTAGTGGACTTGAATCTTGAAAAATCATTTCACAGAGATATCTGGAGAAATAAAGTATCTTATTTAGTGGAACCGTTAATATAATGCGTCTGAAAAAAACAAACATAATATGCAACTCACCCACCTCCAAAAAAAAAATACATATACAAATTCGCATGATTTGGGTAAAGTATAAAACAGAATTTCTCATCTCTACCACACGTCAACTTGGTATGGGTTTATGAAATCGTCAACAATTCTGTATGTCGTACATTGTGCACTTGGTGGAAAAGAATACACTGGTGAAATGAAAACGATATCTGCTGCCATGTAGGAATAGGAGGCTGGCTCGCTCACGAGTCCAGCTTGGCCAGCTCTGTGGTGTAGACAGCGATGCTCTCGAGGTCATAGAGGACGAAGTAGACCTGCTTCAGCGAGCTGGCCATGGACGTGACAAAGTAGTTACTGATAGCACGCAGGATAATCTGCGCCGCCGTTTGCTTGGGGAATCCAGCACTATAAAAAGGAGAATAATGTGTTATTACATGTTTCTAAAGATATATAGTGAGGGGTGGTGATTTTGGGCTATGTCAGCAATAGAGACTATATTCATAGCGTAAACGATGGTTCATAAATGAGGGACTAGGTTTAAAGACATGGTGGACTGAAATTAATGGTCAGAAGTCCAGGGTCACTGTTTAATGAGTATAGATTAACAATATATAAACATATATCAACCCTGGAGAAGACTCAACAGCCGAAACATCGGTTTACTATTTTAAAATTAATATCAACCTAATAATCCAATCGCATTTGGTCGAGTCCTTGTTTTCTTTCTGTGATTATCTACTATTATGAGAAAATCAATATATTAGGAAACGTTTAGGCTTGTTCAGGGATATATCGTACTATTTTTTCTCATTCTACAATCAGGTAATATTCTTATCATGGTAAGATAAGCAATGCTTTTCTACCGAAACCTCTTTTATTTAGGTAGGTCCATAACTTTTTAAAAAAACATTTCATAACCAATTCGATAACATTATGAACAATACTCTTCATTTTGCTATGAAAAATAAGCTAATTCGGCAAATGGACAAGTAACAAAATTAAATCCGAGTACATCTTATTCACGGTATAAAGTGAATAATGTAACGAATAATGTAACAAACATTTGTTCATACAAACATGGATGAGATAAAGATGAATATATATAATTGTGATTAATTAACGATGGGAAACGCATGGAAATTATAGCAAATATAACGACTTAGAAAGAGCAGGTACTATTGGACAACTAAATTAATGATTCAGTGTGATAATACCACGCGTTCAAAATGGGGAAATATCCAAAATAGTGGAAGAGATTTGTGTATGATTAATGATAATTACACAAAGGCAAGGTACGATATCCCACAGGTATCTCATATTGAACGTTTCTCATCTCTTCGCTCATGACATATTTTTCATAATAAATAAATAATCTTCCTAATTTTGGGGGAAAACCGTCAGGGGCTAAAGCTATTCCCGCCTATTTCATCAATGTGTTTCTCAGGTTTTATTGGGAAGTGAGGAGGTTGTAACAGGATTGAGGAGGGTGACAGAGATAGCTAACAGAGAGCCTTACCGCCCGCTGCCTATTGAGGGGAATGCAATAGATTTGAGGTTCTTTTCGTCGGCCAGTGCCAGGCAGTTCTTGACTGTCTTGTCCAGATTCTGCTGGGCATTGTCCGACTTCCACGTGGGGCCGTTACAATGAACGACAAACTTGGCCGGGAAATGATGACCTGGACAAATGGCGGCTACCAAGAGAACAAGGGGAACGGAGGGTTAGTGAACGTGACCCTAATCAACCAATTATATCGTAGTTTGGTGTCACGTGGCCTCCATAAAAGAGTCATATTGCGCCATGGTGGTCAAGTGGTCGAGTTAGTAGAGCGGAGTCTGGCCTGGTCTGACCTTTGACGCTTGAGCAGAATTTCTTCATTCCTGTTTTTGACAAAAACGTGATTAGGGGTTTAATTAACAAAACTCTTACTCTTTTAGAACCCTCTGACTTAGATCACTAGGAGCAGTCCAATCAAATATTACCAGCATGATTGGAGTTGATACCTTTAGTCTTTGAAAGGAGGTAAACCTTATTGTGAAATAAAAGATTCCATTCCCAGGAAATATAGTCCTCTGACCAGGGTAACCAGTGTAACGGGATACCGTGTCCACTACTGAAGTTATACTCTCCCAAAAGTACTAAAATATTCTCTCTCTACCACAATTATTTTGATGATGTAATCAATGTATGTAATCTCTTTAGGTATAGTTCAGAATACAAATCTCCCAACTGCTGGAAATATTCGAGAGATGACCATTGGCTTTTCAGAGGAGGCACTACTTACTTTCCGCTGCCTATAGATGGCAAGGCCACACTTTTCAGGTTCTTTTCGTCAGCAAGAGTTAGGATATTTTTGACAGCTTTGTCCAATTGTTGTTGAGCATTGGCCGACCCCCAATGAGGACTGTTCGTGTGTATCACATACTTGGCCGGAAAACTATGACCTGGGCATATAGCAGCTGAAATAAAAATATCATAGTCTCTCTCTTTTTTTTTGTTTATTCAGAACCGTTTATTGCTATAAAAAATATATATTGGTGAATACAAATCGTTTTAAATTAGATTTATTAAAAAGATGAATATCTGTTATCAAAATAATTTGTTTGACAGCAACAGAAAATTTGTCTTTTTTCAAATCTAGATGTAATTCTCATACTGATGAAAAATATCATTAATGCACTGTATATCAAAGAAAACAAGGTATGAATAGATATCGCTACTAAGTTTCTTTTTTATACGTATTTTGCCGTGGACCTGTATAATTTGAACTCAGAATAAAAATATTGAATTGTACAGTGAGCTCATTCTGATTATGTAACTTATAACATATTCTTCTTGAATAGTGTACAAAGGATATAGGATATTCCCGGGAGTGACCCCTACTGGGTGGCGCTACAATCCTCAGTCCTAAATGGGCAGTAAGAACCACATATTTCAGGGTTTAAAGATTATACCTACTGTAGTTTAAAGGAGGAGCAGTCTTAGATATTGTCATTTCCCTTTTATCCTCACCATTGATAAATCCAAAATACTATAGGCACAAATTCTGCTTGATAGCTCTACTTTCAAGTACATTTTCGAGAGCCAAAAGAATAGGATAAAGTTGGCAGTTTTCTTTTCTAGACGCAGTGAAGCTTGCATCCCCCTCGCAAACCAGCGAAGAACTGCTTGTACCAAGCGAGACTACACTTCAGTTATCATCCGACCATTAGCAAGCAACAGTAAACTTTTGGACTTTCATACGTCCCCACCCCCTCTAGACCGAAACCTTTGATACAGGAGGAATTCAGGGCGCACTGGTTCTCTAGAACACATTAGTTATTCATTATTTCCATATAAGAAAATGTTGGCTAAAAGGGTGATTACAGAGGGGAACATCCACTAGCTTCTTAGCGCTCTGATAACCATGGTTGCTCTGCCCTGGAACACCTGACAGCTATACTACATATTCTGTTCCAATTTCTGTTAACACTTGTACATATATACTTGATGACAAGGAAATCATGGTTAGAAAAAAAGTTGAAATAAATCTTAGAGAAAAACGTCGGAATCGGGAGTAATACATAGTCAAGTCTCAATAACTGTCCATAATATAAAAAAAGTCGGCATATTTTGGAGGCTGAACAGGATATTTCAGCAGCCTGTCGTTAGCATGTTATCACCAGGGTATGGCTGGATGTGGGCAGCTTGTAAATATTCCGGAAACTTTATATTCGAAAATGCATATATCGGTAGTGTATTGAAAAACGTGCATCCCTGCACATATAATATTGAAAAACAATTCACACTTGCACACGAAAAATATCACACACCTTACATATCAATAGTTGTAAATCGTTTTATTTCACGAAATCAAATACTTTATATAATAACATGTGTAATATATTCCTATATTCCTATGTATATATGTATATATGTATATATATATATATATATATATATATATATATATATATATATATATATATATATATATATATATATATGTATAACTAGATTAATAACAAAATGGCTACTCACCCCCTGCAGTGTCTAGGTTACCATGGTTACTACTGAGGCTTTTCACTTCCTGTTGGAAGTCCTTTCCTCCTGTCCGTTCTAGAGTTTGTCCTGAAGATTACCAAATATTTCCACAAGATTTAAACAACCCATTTAATCTGAACATCATGATTCAATATTGATCTCGACGATCAAGTATTAATGCAACTGATAGTGTTAGTTTCCAGACTTTATATGATGAATACCATTTCGTTTGGTTTGATGTATCCTACGTTTCAATGATATATCCTAAATTTCTATGGAGTTATCTTCTTCAGATCTTCATCATATTTCATCTATCATCTTTATTCAAAGATGAACATATTCAACACAAATTTGAACAATAAATGTAATATCAACAGTTATTTCACGTTTTATGAATCACAGACTTGAAAAACTGTAGAATGAAAAGTACTTTGGGGAAGAGGCTAAAACTAACTTTACCGAGAATGAAAAATAAACTACAGAAGCTAAGCCTCACCAACTTCTCCGCCCATGTAGAAACTGTTGTTGGTCGGATGTACGATGGCATCAGCTGCCACCTTCACAAGGTCACCCTGTAGCACTGTCAGCTGCAATGAATTATTCACACCACTTAACTTGTTTTGTACATAACCAAAAGACGATCAAAATCGTGTATGACCAAAAGAACTAATAAGCATTAACCCTTTAAGGACTGGTGCCTGTGGCCGAGCTACCCCATTAAGGATAGGTGCTGGTGGCACTTTATAGCGCTAGGGGAAGGGCACATATTCGTCAAAACCCATAACCTGAGTGCTTAATCACGTGATATGACACATGATCCTACTTATTTTACTTTTTCTGAATAGAAATACTAATTGTGGTATAAGACCGACATTCTGTTAAAATTTGATTAATATTGACCCATTATTTCCTTGCTAAAAACGAATTTGTATAGTTTTGAGAAATGATGCCTCAAGGCATCAGTCGCCCTGGGCCGGTTGATGTCTTAAGGCATTATTCACCCTTAAAGGGTTAACCATATTCACTTACGCCTTGAGTTTTCATGTTTATTTAATTACCCCCCCCCCCCCCCCCATCCCCATTAAGTGAGGCACCCTGCAACGGGCCACCCCAGTTGAGGGACAGGTATTTTTCAGAACCAAATGATAATTTCACCACGACACACTCGGTTCATTTCTTGTCATGACTGATTGAAGATTACATACCTTTTGTCCGAGGAACAGTTTCTTTTCTGAAAGAATCGTGAAACCTGTGGCAGAGTCTTTTGTTCCAGTAGCGTCACCTCCTCTGCCCTGAAATGAATATGATTAATATTACAGATAATTACCATATACTAATTAGCAACGCTAACATATCTTGAAACATTGGTGTCTATAAAGGTAGACTGATGCGGCCGACATACAGCTATTGCATTTTTTTTTATGATGATGAATAAAAATCTTGAAAACTTCCTCTAGTAGGGAAATCAGACCCCAATGTTTGTCCTTTATTCTCTAATCATACCTCAGGTTACACTGAGACATATACAGTGAAGAAACCACTCCAGTCTTTTTTATTAGTTATCATTTACTTGGCGCTCATACAGGTCTCTGGTTACATTGAGATGTATAGAGTGAATAATGAGACCTATACCTTGGCCCCTTTACTCGCCGCTCGCACCAACGGCTGTTTTCCTTTCCCTTTCCCCTTGGTCGCCGTCACTGTCGCTACCTTCTTTACGGCTATCTTCTTCGGTGGAGGTGGCGCCACCTTAACGGGCACTGCGGGTTGTTTCTTTGCGATCCCTGCCGTGGTTGAGAAGGACGACGCGATCGCCTGCGACGCGGCCACGATATTGGGGAATTTTCCGCCCTTTTTACGTGCCAGCAGCTCCGGGTGAATCTTGGGAAGGACGCCGCCGGAAGCGATGGTGACGTTGTGGAGCAGTTTGTGGAGCTCTTCATCGTTGGCGACGGCGAGAAGAATGTGCCGTGGAGTGACACGGCTCTTCTTGTTGTCACGTGCCGCGTTTCCCGCCAATTCCAGAATTTCGGCTGCAGAGGATAAAAAGACGAAATACTCAGATATCAGACAGGAATGGCACATGATGACACGCCACATTGGTGAGGGCTCAAATGTATGTAATTATCATTGAAGTAATCTATACAGAGAAAAAGCTTATAAAGAGAGACAACTTTTATGTTAGAAAAAGTTGGATACAGAGGTCCATAAACACTGGTAAGCCCACCAGGGGTCATCCATGAAGTACGTACACAAAATCTCCGAAATACAGGTGTTGCCGTTCAGCGCCGCCTAACGGCCCACTGCCTCGTTACGCGGCCGCTCGGACAAACAAGGCAGAGGATGGCGGTATTCATATAGAGACACACAGCAATCACACCTAAAGTGTGAACGGTGGGTGTGATTGTAGGAGTGTTGGTTTTTGACAGATTAAATTGCTGGAACAAACTAGAGTATTGTATTAACAAGTCATGGCTGTATAAACTTCATAGTTGATAACTATCTTGGTTTTAAATAGGAAAAAGATAAGCATATTTTATCTAGGCCTGCCAATGTATAATTATGTATTCAGTCTCAGTGTTCCTGTGTTATCTAAGCTATATCTAAAGTATCATTGAGGTGATATACATGTATGACACACCAGATTGGAGCTTGAATACCATAGAATACGATGCAACCGTTGCACTTTCTCTGAAAATGATTTACACTAGTATTATAAACGTATTACGCTCATACACTCAGTCATTCAATGCTAAAGAATACGTTGCCAGGTGAATGTTTGGCTTCAGCCGTGGCGTAGCTAAGCAGATAAGGTGAGACACCGGCCAGTGGAAAAAGGCCTATTGTTTACCCCCCCTACCCGCTTCAGTGCGTACGTGCTTTACGGATGGCCCCTTACTAAAAACCCCATCACACCCACACCAACCAACACATATAGATACACAGGCAGACACAGATAAACATATACATGATTATTAATGCTGGGATTCTGACCACGAACCACAAAACAGTTGAGGTTTTTTTGTTAATTATAGTTTAATATTTGATACCTTTCATACATGTAGGTTCAGTAATTGCCTACGTTTCGGCCATGTGGCCTTCATCAGGGCTGAGATAACATAACATAATTATTAAGTAACTGAATATGCTATTTGACAGATGTTATCTGGTATATCTACTAGATCAACGAAATGAAAATAATTTTCTGGAGGTTAAACTGCGTTCTTTAATGATGATATCATTATTTGTGATGGATAAATACCAAAACCAATCATAATAATGATATCAGGTAAATCAGCGAATTATCTCTAAAAAGTTATGCTCATCATATATATGTCCCTTCTCTGGCGCAAATACTTATAAAATATGTAGTGCGTTACCTGTTAACTAGAATTTCATAAATGGCATCTCGAATCCACTTTGTGCAGCCCCCCCCCCAAAAAAAAAACAAAAAAAAAACAACACCCACCAGTGAGGTCAAGGTAGTAAATGCTCATCTCTTTTTATCTCTCTAGTTTCTTTCTTCCTTAACTCCTCACCAGTATCTTTTGCTTGCCCCCTTTCTCTTTTTGAAAGGAAGTAGGTGTCCTAGGGACATATATTTACATATACATATCAATCTTTATAGATCTATACATATAAAACTATGTTAAGACCCTGTCTGTCTTTATCAGTGTATTCCTATGTACAAACATTCTGCAAAGAAAGTCCCATTGGAAGCCTTCCAAATACAGACAATAATCTGGTCTATCGGACCACATCTGCACCTTTAAATAGAAATCCCTGGGAGGCCTGGGCAAAAGTAAACGGAGTATCTCCAAACCCAGCTAATACCCATCCTCGATCTCTAACAGAGCGGTATTTTAAACACACACAGATCACAGAGAAAACCTCGCAAAATTAGCATCCCAGTTAAAATACTTCAGGGTCCCCCTACACCGTGAACGGCTCTTAGAACTCTTCCATTGCGTTTCCTGCAAGGGTTATCTGTTTTCTTAGAACTTCCGATTTTGCTCTGGTAAGAAAGGAAAATGACCATGGGTAGCAACTTGTGTAGTGCAACCACTGAATTGCTCAGTGTACCCATAATGTGGCATTGTTTTTCTCACCGGTTCAGGGACTGTTTAGAATTCTAATAGAAAAGGAATGTAGCATAAGGTCGGCAAGAAGTTATAGCAAGGGTCCTCCTTCCAAGACAAGGTGGAAATGATGCCAGGTGAGATGGAACAAATATTCCCGCATGAGGGAACACTACGGGACGAAAGGCTAAAAATGGGTGCAAGGTCTATGTATAGACCTGTTTAGGTACCAGTGACTAGTTTTATGATCAAGGAAAAATTAAACGCAACCAATAAACACCAGTCTCAAGTAAAAGAAGAATTAAGAAGATAGCTTCATGGTGAAAATTACTGCTGAGTTATTCATAACATTATCTATAATTTTTTAAGCTATCATGCTATGTATAGAGACTCCTATACCATTCCTTTAGATATATGCTTTGCTTCATTTCATCCTCTTTTCTTCACATGAATTCACTTTTTATTAGATAGTTACTGACATGGTCCTCATGTAGGTGTAGACTGATGTGAATAGTAAATTTTTCCTTGTTGGTAGGGAAACCCTAGATGTGTGGCAAAACAGATACCAGTCAATGAATAATCAATATACCCCCATACTGTAGGCTGCAAGGAGCCACGATTATCTATGTCGACAGATGGTGCAATATTTAGCCACAATGAAACTGCCATCTCTCTATATATATACCCCTCAGAGGTTAGGCCCAGTTAGTAGCCACCTTGAATTCTAAACCAGGAATATTCTCAGCCCTACAGGCAAAGTGGTTTGTATATTCAACACTAAAGGGTCCTTACATTGACCTGTGTGTTGGGTGGGTAGGCCTAGCTAGTTATTTCTGGTCTGATTGAATAGCGCTATGGTAGCTTCCAGTAGTCTGAGGAGGAAAGAATCAACAAGGTTTAAAGGGGTAATTCCACCAAACAACCGCTTTTTCGAGGCAAACAGATGTTCCAGCTGACCTTTCGACAGACGTCGGTTGAAACATCTGGCCAAATGGCCTCAAAATGCATCGCTGCTCCACCGAAACCCCCAGCAGACGCTCATGTGGTCGCCATATGAGCATCTGGTGGGTGCTACCACTGAACAGATGTTTCAGACGATGGTCCGAAGTTCCAGCAGATCCTCCAGCCGACGCCCCACCAGGCGCTCGAGAGAGAGCAGTGGTGTGCGGACAGTGGCGCCGGCTGGTGGACGTTGGCTGCATTTCATATGTTAATATTGAGTTCTCTGCTAAGCCGATAGGCACCGCAGTGTGCAGCGACAGACTACGACACTCTGAACCCACGTATCAAGTGGACCAGTGTGCCGCCATGTTGGATTTTGTACTGGAATGTTGAGAGATCGTCGAAATAATGTGGTAAACCGAACAATGAAGGTAAATAAAGATAAGGATGGAGGTTATGAATGTGTATGGCACGCTTGGGTGCTAGAATTCTGCCGAAAATACCGAAAGTGTCAGAATTTTCAATGTGAGTTCGAGGCTTCGGGTATTGCCAGTGTTGGCCGCGCCATGTTGGCGGCGTTCCCCCGCAGCGGGTCCCAGCAGAGCCTGCGGGCAGGTATTGTAGTCTTCAAATGCATCTGCCAGATGCCCAATTCCAGCAGACGAAAAACGAATAAATCGGGTATTTGGACGATGCTCTAATTCTATCCCTTGGAGGGTTGTTGGAGCATCATCTGGAAAATTGCCTGTAAAATCTAGCTGGTGGAAGTGATTTTTAGCAGAAACCACAGCCGATGGTCCAGCAACCCTCCAGCAACCATGAGCAACCCTGGGGTGATGCGCCAGCCACCCCCAACAGACACTCAACTAACCCAGCAACCAAGAGCAGACATCTGGCAGATGGACATCGCGTGATGCTCCACCAAACAGAAAAAAATCTAAATTCCACAAGATGTTCCAGCAACCGTTGTATGAGCATTGTACAACGTTTTTGTCTGTTTGGTGGAATTCCCCCTTAACTTATACGCACATCATTATGTAATTGCTGTTTTATTGTCCACCATAAGTGTTCATCAGTTTGTATTGAGAAATACTGTAGACGATTTCAAAGTGGCAGGTATGTCTAGATCGTCAATGGTGTTATTCAAACAACCATGGACAGTATATTCTCTTGGGTATACAGTCCATCATACAAATTAACAAGTAGGGAACGTTATGAACAGTGTTACCTGACACAGGAGTCATTTAAACATTCATAAATCTCTTTTTTTATAGAGCGTAATATCATATTCATGTATATGAAGTCAACGATTACAGACTGTATCTAGATTCCTATGCTATTACAACTCTCAATGAGAACAGAAAGTGGAATGTAATATGATTTTATAGGACAGAGATTGTGAACTCGACCGAACTCTGTCAGAACTAGGCCAAATATCTATAGTCTAGATGTCGGAAGGTATATACCTTCCGACATCTAGACTATAGATATTTGGCCTAGCATATGCTACCACTGGATTCAACCATGGTACGTAGGTGCTCTAGATTTGATCCATATATAAAACGTTTTAAATCTACACCTTTGATATCCATGGACAAATGCACAGTCTCATGTATATTCATGAAAAGAGTTCAAATCACTAAACATCCTGAATGGTTGACTGAATTTGATGCCTTTAAAATTATATGTATATATATATGTGTGTGACATGTGTGATGCCAGTTGTGTTGTGTTTATCTCTGTACCAGTACCTATAATATCAATTCTCATTTTGTTAACATGCTCAAATTTCAACACCCCACCCTCTGTTCTTTTATAATCCTGAATTTAAGCCCCTACAATATTATGTGTAATATCCTCAACATACACGATAAGTCTGTAGGCCTACATGTTAGTGCATGCATGCACACACATACGTGCTTAAAGTTAACCCACACATACGCACATGAGCTTGTAGAACAAGTGTTTACAAGTGCAAATGTAGGAATGAGGTCAGGATGTGTAATCAACCAAACAAACACAGCCCATACCCCACTTCACTCACAGCTCTGAGAACTCTTCTCAAACCCTTACTATAATTATGGAACATAGAGTCAGAGAAGTCAGTCACTAAAAATGATTATATTAGTACGGTATATACCGGTAACTCGCTAATCGGGGCAACCCGCAACACAGGAGGTAAGGCATCCAAGGTAGCGGGGTTCTACTATATTATCACATTTATAAGCACAGAAGATAATTCTGAGGCATCCAGTAGATATCTCTCAACAGTGACATAATGCATATATATAATAATATATATTTTTATCATCGATGATATAGAATACCAGTAATAGATATACATATAGCATATTATAGGCCCAACGTCGTCACTGAAAATCAATACCGGGGTACATAACAAACACTAAAACAATCACACAGAAGACTGAGAAGGTATGATAAATCTATGCTTGATCTAGTTTTTATTAGGCAGTGAATAATAATAAAATAGTCATTTTTAAAAGTCTGCACTTTTAGCCTATAGGCACTAGGGTCACACTACTAATTAATGTATCCCTATTTACTGTTTCATGACATACGGTACGACAGCAAGCACGAATATGTTTATGATTTTATCTTAGCCTTGAAATATTTATCTCTTTATCACCTTTTGAGAATGAGTTACCGTTCTCGCAAGCCTGTTGGGAAGGAAATCCTAATGTTAAGCCTATGGACGTTTAAATACCAGGCTAAGATAAATATGATGTCTCGATTGGGAAGTTCGTGCCTGGCCTACTTTTCCGCAAGTGGAGTGGGCGGGGCGACTGAGTAGGGGGAAATGTGTCCCTGTCATGAGCACCTGTCCGTCCGTTGACAGCATGGAGACCGGGTCGCAGTCAGAGCATAGCCGGAGTATAGTCGAAGGACTTACCGGTAAGGTACTCTATGACAGCCGCCATGTAGATCGGGGCCCCCGAACCGATACGGTAGTGGTGTGTGTCACGCCGAAGATAGCGATCGATCCTTCCAACAGGGAAGAGTACTCCGGCTTTAGCCGATCGTGTCATCGACTTTTGTCGCTTCTTGCCTCCTCTCCCAGACATTTTCGTAGTCGCGTGGTCTCCAAATGGAAGCCAAGTGGTAGAATGAAGGTGCAATGAGCGACGGTAGTTGGGAAGTGTTGGGTAATTTTCTGCCGACTTGTCGTAAAATCCCGTCGTTGCCGTCAGTGATGTGTCTGGGCACGGTCAGCCCTGTTGCTGCTGTTCCGTCAATCCTCAAACCTCCCCCTGGTTTCCCCGCACAAACAATCACTCCATAATCCTTTCCTGCATCTTGAATACAATTATAAATTGTGTCGATAAATGACCTGACAATAAACTACAAACAACACTCAATTAAAAGTGTTTAATGTGTTTGGTTTTAGGAAAGGTGTAGCAGCTTTCGGGAGTTGCGCGGTGAGTAGAAGAACACAGAAATGAGTGACGTTACTTGGAGATTTAACAGTCACTCTTTAAGCAGATTCTCCGTACTACCTGGACCTAGATGTCCGACAGTGGATGGAGGATCTCTGCTCGAAGAGTGTGTCTTGCCCGCCAACTTTAGCGCTCAGTCGATCAGAAAATCACAGGTGTAACATTATCTACCATTACAATTAAAGTTTAGAAAAACAAATAGTTGCCTGGTTAGACCAACTTATATCATTATTTACTTTCTTCAATCAATAATCTCTTATGTGGGGTCTCAGACGTAGGTTCTGAAGTGGTTCTCGGATCGTGAGAGAGGCAGAGGGATGTTATCCGGTACAGTCTACCAACTTCCATAGCTTATCACACGTCTTCATGCACACGTGGCTTCGATACCCAGTTAGATTATCTCATCGCATCATATAGTATTCTGGCTCCAATTTGGTGGGCTAAACAGGAATATGACTTCACTAATATAAAATTAAACGATTTTTTAAAGTTTAATTTTAATGACCCCGGGGCTATTGGGGGTTGTGAGTCAACTGGGCTATGGTAGCTTCACGCTAGCGGTGGTGAATTAGTTTTCAAAAACTTCATTGAATTATTAATGTAAATCTGAACTTCTTAAACATTAATTGGGGTGTGAGAGCCAAGCTGAAGAAACAGGGTGGGCCAAGTCGACCTGTAACTCCCAGTAGTTACGGGTTGATTATAAATCTTCTTATTTTTTAAAGTTTAATTCCAAATCTAACCCTGTACTCAACTGGAAGTCGTGGTCTGCCGACAGGGCTACTTCAACTCGTTCGGTTGTTCGGGTGTAATATTAGGCCTATTGTACGGACAAATAAAGGAACAAAGATTTCTTTATACCCATTTCCGAGCACTCTATAGTTACATACCGCTGCTGGGTGGTTGCGGTGCCGTCGGACCAAACCGGAAGTTGATCTGCAAAATGTAAATAAACCTTAGCGATTGCAATAAATTACATATTTATATAAACGATAAAAAAACATGTAACAAAAGTATAGAAAAATAAGATGTATACGCATTCTAACTAACTAATATCGTAAAATTGATATACATTCAGAGAAATATGAAAGGATTTAACATAGAGAAAGCTAAAGGAATGTATGACGACAATGACAGTGTCAGTCAGTCGTCTGCTTCGCTATGGAGGTTGAAGACCCAGTAAGCGAATTTCCCGTGAATATAGCTGCAATAACGATGCAAAACCAGGAAATAGTTGAAAAAAATGTGACAAAGGTTGAGATAATGTTGATAATGCCGACGGTATACTCCGGAGATATATAGATAGCAAAAAATCAAACAAAACACAGAAAAAAATTACACACAATGTAGAGAATTTCGTGAAATACCTGACTAAGGAAGGAGAACATAGGAAAGTCGAGGAAATTGATCCCATTCGTTTAAATCTTTATATGGGAAAGTTTTTCATCAGTGCATAACGAATCGATGGAGGCGAATTCAAGCCAGAAACAATATCAAGCATATTCGCTAGCCTCAAGCGACATCTAGACAATCATAATTACGGCCACAATATAACCACCAGTGACACCTTCAGAACTTGTAGGGTGGTGATGGCAAGCAAAAAAAAGGAATTAAAATCACTGGGACATGGTAACAAACCGAACAGGGTATGTATTACATTTCTATATAAAAAAATATTAACTCCATTTTATATTTTTGCTCATTTAAAGATGAAAAAAATCCAAAATATCTAAAAAATTATACTATATATCGATTTCGCCTTGACATCGGAAGATGAAGAGAAACTTTGGGAATCCGGGCCATTAGCTCCGGAGACTCCAGTCGGTTTAAGGAATGCCCTGTGGTTCCTCAATACCAAATGTTTTGGTCTGCGTGGTAGACAAGAGGCCAGACAAATGCAATGGGGGGATCTCATTATTGTTAACGAATCTGGCGAAGAAAGCTTTAAATTCTCAGAGAGAGTGACAAAAACTCGCCAAGGTGATGGCCCCACCTCGCGTGCATTCGCTCCATGTATGTGGAAAAATGAAAAAAACCAAAGAAAGATGTCCAATATATTTGTTGAACAAGTACGCAAGCCATAGGCCACATGAAATGAATATTCCCACCGCTCCTTTCTACCTTTGTGGGTGGGATTTTTAAAACCTGCTAAATTGCCAAAATAAGCTTATTCAAGGTTCATGTTGTATCAACGTATCTCATGAATGTAAAAATGAAATTATTTGGTGTATCTTTTGATAATCTTCCTTTCCAACATAGGGTTTTGTAGAGCTCTGAGGAATTTTTCCTTCCGAAAATCAACAAAAACTGTGATTTTCTATTGATTTTTGCTTTGTTCAAAATCTGGGAGACACAATTTCGAGCAAATTGTATTTATTAACATGTTTAAAGCATATGTTATGAGAAGTGTAGACAATATAATTTTGAAAATTGGTTAAAGATTGAAAAAATATTAAAATGGTAAAAACTATCCAGGACCTTCAAATTTTCCAACATAGAGACCCATAGAGTATGTTGTTCAAGACCCCGACTTTCAGAGGAAAATACTAATGAGATATATAATGAGAAATTAATTTTTCTTTATTGTACAATGTTGACCAGAATCCTGACTGTGATACCTGAAAGTTTCAACACAATCGGATTATCCATCCTGATTTCAGAACATTATGATCCCATGATGATATTTTTCCAAAAACATGGGTTGTTGGACAACACACCTCTAAGGGATGTGTAAAAGAAAAAATAATCATAATAGAATAACAAATATCATTGGTTATGTTAAGTACCCCTACCACTCATGAATACCCAGGTTGGTTTTTTTCTAAATAAAAAAATATACTTTTTATTGTTCAAAAACTGAACACGTGTTGTCCGACACCCCGGGGTGTCGGACAACACGCTGTTTTACAAGTTATGATTTTGGGGTTGTTTTTTATCAGTAATTGAGTAGTTTGCTTTGTGAAATATAGCTTATTATCATTTCATTAAAAATATAAAGTATTAAAGCCTCAAATATTATTTTTCTCATTGTTCTGAGTAATTCTATTAACGTGTTGTCCGACACCCCTCGTGTTGTCCGACACCCCTGTGTTGCCCAACACCCCAAATATGGTTTAGAGCTTTTCTTTTAAATCTAATATATGAAAAAGGTATTTTGGATAAAATATAATGTGTGTCACCGTATGATATTAGTCATTCTTAAGTTATAAGCATTTATAACATTTCTTGAAATTTCAGATAATTAGGGGGTTAGACAAGATGCAGTATTATACACAACTTCAAAAGGCTCTCAAATCTAAACCATTGATCTGATTTTGTTGGAATAATACTTTTCTGGAACGTACTTAGTAGGTGAGTAACATAAAATATAAAAAGAAGTATTATTCGGAAAAATTTTTTTGCGTGTTTTATCCCAGGTTCAAAGCTGAATTTAGCAGGTTTCAAAAATCCGACCCTTGTGTGAACCACAAACGAGGTCCGGATTTGCATATTTGGTATCAGCGTATGCGATGGGGAATAATAAACTTGGGAGAATAATGAAAATTTCGGCCGCTAAAGCTGGGCTACAGGGGATAAAGATAACGAATGACTTAGTACGCAAAACTAACTGCAGCCTAATTCATGCGGCATCCCCTCCAACCTCGTAGCCCAGCTTAGCAGCCACAAGAACATCCAATCTCTGCAAAGCTACGCAATCGTCAGTATCAGCCAACAACGCGAAATGTATTCAGTATTGAATGAACAGAACCACATGTACCAACCTCTGAATGCGGCCATGCCAGTCTCCAGGTGAGTGACAAAAAAAATCCTTATAAAATCCAGGTATAAAAAATATCGACGACAGCGTTACTCCTTTATCACTTGAAGACATTCATGCACACATATTAATTTAAATTTGCCATATATAATTCACATATATCCAGGAATTTTTCACATTGATCCTTTTGCATTGACGCTTTGCTTGAATATTCAGATCCAAGACAGAACTCGTACAATGGGACCGGAAGGAGAGGCAGTGCGCCAGGTGATACCAGCAGCGTTGGCACCCCTCCCGTCCAGGTGATTAATATTTGCACTTTGGTTGGAACGAGTTGTAGATTGATTCCTTTGTAAATAATCTGTGATGAAGTCGTACAAATATATATTTAATTTGCATTTTGAATAGACTGAGGTTGATTCGGAGAGAATGCTGGTTCCAGTGGCCAAACGTCCACATTTGGATCCTAATGTGACAGAACGAGAGGAAGTGGAAGCACGACGAGTCGTCCCAGCTGCACTTAGGCCTCCTCCAGCGCAGGTAAATATCAATTATCTGGGTGAATATTGTTGATGAGACGTTTATATGTTAAAAATACTCAATGTCTTGTTTATACTGATTTCTTGCTTCATTCTAAATAGGGTGGTGTCGCATTGGATAGATCTGTCGTTCCAGGGTGAAAGCAGCAACGTGCAGCAATGGACATCCTTCCAGTGGTACCAAGCGTGGAGGAACCTGAAGAAGTGAGTAAAAATAAAATGATTGTTTTATTTGAAAAATACAAAACTACAATGATAATTATGAATTTATGTTATTTAATATTATATTTACAGATTGACCCTGTGACTGAACGTTTCTACGAGGACCTGGAAAATGACGAATTCAGCATCGGCACTGTGGCTGTAGAAATTCAAACCAGCTAAACCAATCTCACGTTAATACCAACGAAATGATTCGTGGTTTGCTTTCTGGTGCTACAATAGATGCTGGAACTTTCAATATGTGCAAGAATGTCTCATATATATACGCCCTAGTAGTATTGATTTAATTCGTGCACATTGTGGCGTAAAAATACTACCCTCTGTACCACGTGACCACTTATTCTTCTATTTAGACACAATGAGTATCATATATACCTGAGGGTGGTTGTGGCCCATTACATTTTAGGTCAACTCTCGACTGTAGAACCGTACCAAGGCGCTATAAATATCATTTAAGGAGGTCAAGGTGAAGGTCGTGGTTTGCTCCGAATGCAGTCATTGGCTACTGGGACTACTCTATTCCTTATATGGTAGTTAATACGGGGGGACAACTCCATGCAGACCCTGTCCCTAAATGAGAAAAGGGGCAATTTTGAATTCATGGAAGTGGTCTATTTGTATTATCCTGGTGTTAGTACCCCGAGGACTGTTCATCACAATCAGAGTTTTCTATCCTCTTTCTATCCGTGGTAAATTGGTTGGACCTCATTTCCTCGCCCTATTCAATGTCTCTATATAGTATACTGGCTAATCGGTTTTCAGTTGTACACCACTTTGAATTTACCATTAACATATACCTACTATTGGCACATGTTGTTAAACCTGTTAAAGAATATTACAGCAGCATAGTACATGTACATACACTCTTGTATAACACTGTAAATCTATTCACATGCATGATTTGAGGACGTGTGGTTCAGCGTTTTCTTCTTAAATTACAGGTTTTCACGGTAGAGTTCTGAATTCCCGGAGGTATTCTAAAGAACTCTACCTGTATTGATATTACTTTATGTCGCTCAATCATATGAATTGATAATAACAATGTAAATGCGGTCAGAAGTAGCGGAGCGTGACAGGAGGCCGCCGATATATGGCGAGGTGCCCGGCTGGTTGCCTGACCCGGTAACCGCAGCCTGGCGGGCGGGAATACATCAGCTATGTAGGCCACAGACTAGCAGCTTTTTATGTTTGTCTGACGGTGACTCCAACTACAGGCGCAACCCTCTTCCTCTTCTATGATAACCATCTCCCTGCCCGATCACCACCCTCGTAATGCTCTCTGACATCCCTCTCATTGCTTTGTTTTCACTGTCATGGCACTGCTCTTTCATTTCCCTGATAAAGGGCTGTAACTGCCTTGACAGTGCTGTGACGAAACCCAGGCATTTCCCTGACACTACCTTGACACTGCCTTGACACTGCCCTATCACAGACTAGACAGAGCCTAGGCACTGGCCTTATTCTACATGGATGGACTGCTTCTTTGCTAAAAAAAGAGGCCGAAAAGGTGAGTTGACCTGTTTACAATTTAATGGTGAATCGAAAACATGAGAGCGTGTGGTCACAGTATTTAGATTATAGGGAAGCTATAGAACATCCGGTATCGAATATAACAATTAAATTTATATGTTGTATATATATACGAATTGGTACGTATCTAACGTCTCTGAGATATGTAGCCGTATTTGAAAATGGGAGCCAGAAGGATGCAATTAAGGTATATTTTAAGATCGGTCCAAACATTTCATTCCACTTGAAAAGTTGATATCTAAAAAAAGTTGATATCCAAGAAATGATTAAATAAATATGGCCACTACGCTTATGGCCCAATGGGATGGATTGATATACAAGATACGATATCTTACAACTGCATGTAGTCTATAATTAGATATTGATACAAGATTTAGTCATATTTACCAAACCAACCATCTTGGTGCTTTGGGATGTCGGTCTTCAAATCAGTGCAGTGTTTATGGGTCAGATGCAATTGTCTTTGTCCACAGGCAATTGTCTAAGTGTATAATTCATTTTACAGACATTTTACTCCACCATTATAGCCTAATTCGCTTATTCTTCATTAAAATATTATGTAAGGGATATACCAATGTAGAATCTCACTTGCCAATACTTAGGTAACATCTTGAACTTACAAAACTGTCTTTACTCTCTTCAGCAGGACCAACCAGCCACCACCATATACTCGATATTTAAATTCAGCATAAGGTACAACCATGGGACAGAAATGGTCAAGAGCTGTAATTGGCGACTGTCCAGAGAAGAAGCCCACCTGGGATGAGGTCTACATCTACTACAAGGACCTACTTGAGATTGACCAGCAGTATGCAGGCTATCTAAACGACGGCCTGAAAGCCTTCCTGGAATTCCGTATTGCGGAATCCCAGAAACCTGAAGATGTGAAAAAGGCAGTCAAAGACTCGGACTTTGCTCGTCTCTCAGGAAGCTGTGCAGATGGCGGTGGAACCTGCCGATGGTTCCGTCACGGAATCGCCGATATAGAAATGGATATCATGTACGAAGTCGGGGAAATCAAGCCTGACGACGAAAGCGTTGTTCTTCAGATGCTTCCTAACAAACCTGGATTCGCTTGTGTCCGCAACAGCCCAAGGACATATGCCTGTTTACATCCTCTCTTGGCACAAGGGAGGCCGGATCTGTGTAGGCAGTTCAACACTGGACGGGATGGACAAGAGTTCGTTGACACGTCGGTCATACAAGAGTATGCGGCTAAAGTTGCCCCTCACAGAGATCAGGACGGGGTGGTACCGAAGATAGCCGCTGCCCTAATGGAAGTCGACGAGTCACAACTGAGACTGTTTCTTAATGAAAAAGTAGAAGGTCCATCTGTTATGATGGAATTATTTGTGTACCTGAAAGATGACCCAGCGATTTTATATTCATCTGACAGTGTTCTTGCTCTTAAAATTGTAAAATGGCCAACAATTCTGAACCAATGGCTGCAGAGGGAAGACAGATGCTGGAATGACAAAGACGTCATAGATGCATGCGTTCGACAAGGCTGCCACCTGGTGGCAAAGAAATCTCCTACAGAAAGTGATGATATCAAAGAATGGCGACTCTCCTTTTCTTTCATGGAGAATATCCTAATGAAATCATGGAACTTTCATCAAAACCTGTGCTACTACTTTCTCAAGTCCCTGTATTACCGACATATTCGCGGGATAGAGGTGCAAGACAAGCATATTCCGTCCTATGCTCTCAAGACGGAAATGTTTTGGGTGGTAGAACATACAGCACCCTCCGAATGGACAGAGACGAACCTCCAGAAAAATGTACTGAGGGTTATTAGGAAACTGGCAGACGACCTGAGTTCGGAATTTGTCCCGAACTACTTCATTCCAACGATGAACGTGACGGAGCCAAAGTCATACCCACCTGCACTTGCAGAAAAGGTGGTAGTCAAGTTGAGGTCCATTGAAGGTGACTTTGAATCCGCCTTCCCAACTGATCTTGAGAGAATGATCCGCCTGGGTAGAGCCATCCTAACCGTTTTGGGCCTCATTTTGTCGTACATCCGGTTTAAAGCTGCGAAGGCCCAGCGGAAACGCCAACGACAAGGTCACAACGAAGCTTCTTCTGCAGTACAGGAAGCACTACAGGAAATGAATTATGGACTTGATGTTGCTGCCCTGCTACAAGGCCTTCTAGGAAAGAAATGACGTGCTTTCATCGTATATTGTAGCAATGCTCCAGGCTAGCAACTGAGTTTATGATGTGTTCAAAAAGGTTTGAATAATCGGTATGGATCAAGAGATTCTTAACCGGTGAAGGCCGAACAGAACTGTAAATGAAGGGAACACTTCTCATGTTGAATTTCTGGGTTGCCAGTTTTCTGTCGGAATATTGCTTAAATTCCCTATAATGAAGGAAACATTAGCTGTGGTCAATGCTCAATAAATCCTGAAACCCCTCTGAACATCCGAGGCTTCCTTCTTGTCACCCCTCTACACTGATATGTGATGTATTTATTGAGAATAATGCAGGTTGCTTCCTAACAAGTCCTTGCTCTAGTAAGTGGTTAAGGCCAAACTTTTTGACCTGCCACCCCAGCGTTTTGAACTGTCCCTTGTCTTCGTTTGCACTAACCCCCCTCCCCCCCCCATATGGTATATAAGGAGCAGATGTCCACTCAAGCTCACTTGGAACTCAATAAGCGAGGCGTCAACATCCCCAGGCTGGAAGACACCTAGGACTCTAGGCTACAGAGGCCTTTCCCGAGGATAGGGCGTTTCTGCAAGCTGCTATCATCCCAGCACTAGAGGAACAGAGATTGATGACTGCTACCGACACATCCCACTGCTTTGGATCATCTATATCCACAAGTCAAGGAGACATTGGACAATAACTAAAAGTGATAGACTGCGAGTACTGCTATAACCAAGAGGACTTGGTTATGAATTCTATAGAAGTGAATGTGATTTTGATGAGAATTGTTATGTAACTGTATACTTTGTTATATATATATTGTAAATGTATATCTCTGTGTGGTTATCTGTTTTCTTCATTAAGTATAGAGGATATTCCAAATTCCCACTGTTAGCATACCTTCTTTTAGAAGTGACTGTATCAAACTTATGTCATAGATGATGTTCCTAATTGCACCTTCAAACATAGATTGTTAAGGACTACAAAGAGAATATTGCTGACTGTCCCTGGAAATTATAGTTTATCAAGAGCCATTAAGAGGACGTTGCTAAATGTCCCTGAGATTACTAGATTATTATGGATTGCAAAGGTTACACAGATGAAACTAGGGAAAAATGCCATAGAACATAGAACACGATGATTACTATCTTAGGATTTGGTCTAGAATGAGTCACTGTTATTCCAAAAATATACAGTGGAATACATGTGAAACTACTTCTCTATATATATGATGATTGCACAATACAATGCACCAAGGTAACTTTCTCTGAATACGCTTGCTATGCCAAACATACCATCCTGATATCTATATCATCGATCAGAAAGAAAATAGATAAACGCTGTTTAAACCCCCAATTAAACCCCCCCCCCCAAAAAAAAAAAAAAAAAAAATTTGAATTTGGCACTTTTGTTTCTTGGTAGAATACTGGTGACTTCTCCAAATGTCCACATCGGACCTGGCTAGTATTCACTCATATACCAGAGTTTATAAAGAATCATATGCTGCCCACCAGAGCAAGCATGTGCTACACACGACCTAGCATAAGTCCTGTGCCTTAATTCCTGACTGTATCTCTGCACCGACCTGCCTATTTGGGCCAAAATCTGTCCTATGTGCAAGTTTCTCATGTGCTCATTCAAAGGGGCAGTCTAATATACTGTGGATTCACATTATGCAGTAGTTTTGTAGTCCAAGTAGAGCGGAGACAGAGGTGGGTGGCAAGAGAAACACAGAACAGTGGCACCATATTGTGAGTAGTGATGACATGATACATTTTCTTTGCTCTTCATCGATGATTGGAACCATCCACCTCTCAAGGTAAGGAGATAAGAAAACTATCCTAAACTAATCCAGTTACATTCAGTCAGTTGTCAAAGTATATGGAAGTGGTCACAGTTCTGACAATGAAGGGTCTGTCTGTCCATACATCTAACAATGTGTGTAAATGAAATGTGCTCTCTTTGAACACTACCCAGGTCTTCATCTGATGAAGAATTATCTTCTTCCGAAGATATTTCTCACATAACGATCTCTTCTGGCTCTTTGTCATCCTCAGGCTCTCTCAGGTACAGGAATTCTATGTGACTGATGAGGAGTTCTTGTAATACATGTGTTATGATGGTTTTGAACTTACATCTTTTTGCCAGTTAGAGGTAGTCTATAGTGTTCCAAGTATATAAACAGTTCAACTACTGACAGTTAATCAAGCTTGACGTCATCAAATACCTTTGCCAGTCATAGTTATTATATCCTTTGACTTGCAAATAATGATATTCTGGCAATTTGTTGTAGTCTGGCATGGGATGTGGGCTCCTCGGCATGAGTGGTCCAACCCATTGTGTGGCACTACAGATGGAACAAAACACTCAGATGGAACAAAAAACTTTTGAAATACAGTGGGGTCATGCATAAAACATACAGAGTCAGTTTCAGAAAGTTTGGATTGCATAAAAAATATTTGTAGAGTTACGACAAAAAAGTTAGTGTGAAATTGGCTTTCGTTCCTGAGGGATCTTTTTGGTGTCATAGCCTAAACCTTTTTTGATAATAAACAATTTGTTATGGGCGATGATATATCAGAAACGGGTGATAGACCAGCGCAAGGAACAGAAATGGCAGCACACATAAGGAAGAAGAGGGTGGTTTACCCTCGATCCAACCCAATTGATCTCTTTGATGTTGACAAGTTTGAACAACGGTATCATCTCTCTAAAGCACAGGATCCACCAAGCCTCAGCTACAGTGCACCGTAGTGGGGGTGTAATTAGTGACCCTTCAGTAGTTATGAGGGTAGCTAGCTTAACTTTTTATTTCTTATGTCTTCCTCCTTCATTAGACTAATTGGGGATAGAACTACTTGCTTAGTGGAGCCACCGAGACACGGTGACCTCACATCTCGATGACCTGAGAGGAGGAAAGGCAAACACTGCAAGTCAAGTTAATCACTTTAATCTCCTGAGAGCAATCTATATTATACGATTACAGGCAATAGTATCCAATACGATGTTATAACTTCGTTGACAATGTCATACCTTCAGTATATTAAACTTCAGCTTATAGTCCTAAATGTTCTGTTTCCTTCATTCTGTCTCAATACACTTCGTTCCTGCAGTTGTTCATTCCAGTTCCTATTTGGTGGATATAGTCAAGTATTCCAATGTCCCTGGTTGGATGTTATTATAGTAGTCCACACATTCTGTGTTCTCTCCACTGAGAGATAGTTACTCACACGTCGGTCTGTAAGCAACTCACAGCACTGAGAGTCTTCACGTAGAATGTCTAATGTAGGTGACTCCACCCTCACGGGTTGAAGCCTCCGGAGCCCAACCTTACTCCAGCAGGAGCAAGTGTTGCTCTCCTAGCTCTTACTCCTAGAACCAGTCTCTCTCACTCTCTGCCGTCTCTAGCCTCTGCAGCGAAGGTGTATTCCTCCGCTGCTTACATCACCTGGTCACATAACCAGCCATACCCTTATACAGACGGGCATTCTAGAAGCTTCCTTCTGCTTATATTCTGTTAGCCACATCCGTGTATTTACATCATTTCTTTATTTGTTGTTAATTATTAGGACTATTCAGGATCACATAATTTCGGACAAGCGCATAGTGCAACAGCCAACAGATGGACATATGGTCCCCATGTGGTAGTCGGCGACAGTTGTCGGCCCAAAATTGTGTCGACTGAAATTATTTAGTTGGTAGATCAGCAAATAAACCAGCCCCGACAGTTATCACCGACTGTCGGGCCACCATCATGTCTCTCAAGGCCTGTTGCCCGCAAGCGTTGGCTTGTCCATTGGTCATCTGTTGCTGTTGCCGACTGTCTGTTGGCTCCAAATGCCCTTGTTTTGCTGATCCACCAAACAGTCTGGCTGACAGATCATCATCCTAACCTAATTTGCATAATTAGTGCATCGCTTGGAACATCGGCTGTAATTTCTGTTGGCTAGAAAAAACTCATTCATTTGATTTTCAGCTAACAAGCCCACAAGGCTATCCTGGGGTCCGTGTTGAGCGCTCGCCTGCAATATTCAGCGACACACACCCTCAACATTGGGCGGGCGATACCCGCAATCGCCGAACCACGGGCAGAGACAGAAAATTCTGACTCTGGGTGCCCCCAGAGCGTGCCATACACATTAATAACATTAAGGCTTATCTCTATTTACCTTCATTGTTTGGTTAACCGCAGTATTTCGCGGTTATTTGGTTATTCCAACCGTTTAACAATATGCTAAATCAGAAAGATCAGTTAGAAACATGCAAATTATCTGATGTGTATATGAAAGCTGTAAAATAGTTTAAACAGTTAATCTTTATTTGATGATAAATTGATGTATGATATCTTTGGTCATATATACTAATTTGAAATATTGTAAGTGCACAATATACTGTGATGATAAACAAAAATGTCTATTTACAAATGAAGTATGTGGTAAAGCCTTGTGTTATTTACTAATAGATGAATAGTATTTCTAATGTTACTAATTTCCTTTTCAGTTTTGCCCAGCTCTATGGTATTATGGGACATCCAGCACATGCACTGTTAGGCTGTGCCAGGGCCATTAATGAGGTGGCAAACTTCTACTTCAGGCAACAGAAATACACATCCTTCGCCTACACTGTACGTATGTAGATGGAGGCTGCTCTTAAGTTCAACTATACATTTGGAATACCGAGAATCATCGGCGATATCAATGGCACCTAAGTCCTAATCCATCTACCCAGCAAAATGAAGTCTCCTACATCAACAGGAAAGGCTAGTCTAGTATCAAGGTGATGGTAAGTGCAATTGATACCAAGTAAATGTACAAATATTTCATAATGTAATCAGTTATATATTCTGGTAAATATATGATAATATGATTTGATAAAACAGTTTTAAATCAAGGTAGATGTAGTTTTCATGGAATTATATAACAATAATGTGTATTTCACAGTCGATCATATTAATTTCAAATTACCAGTTGTTCCATTAACTAAATTCCTCTTAATATTTTAGAGATTGTAGCTGACGCAGACAACAAAATCCAAAAAATGAACCCATGCTGGCTGGGGAGCAGCAGTGACTGCTTCGTGCTATATTCCAGCCCACTGTATATTTCAGCTGAGGGTGGCCAGTTGAGAGAGTGTCTCGCCAGTGTTATAGGCCATAGACTGTCTGCTACTAGAACCAGACACACCACTGTGAGTGGTGGTAAGAGTCAATTATACATTGCATATAGTTTGTGTAGGTACAATAATCAAAACAATTTAGTTATCAACTTCTACACAAGATGACGTTACTGTATGTTGTATGGTCTCTTATACTATTAAAGTTGAGAGAGAGAGAGAGAGAGAGAGAGAGAGAGAGAGAGAGAGAGAGAGAGAGAGAGAGAGAGGTTGCAGAGCAGTGGGCGATGACAGGTAGGATCAAGATGGGAGCAGCAGCAAATTATATCGCTGCATGATATCTGGCTAAAATGGCCTAATCTTATGTGTATGTATGTGTGTGTGTGTGTGTGTGTCATATTATTACCCTTCTTTAAAATGAGGGAGGGGTATACCAAAGAGGCACACTACCCCCCACCCCACCCCCACTACTCGAAAGTATCCCAGGAATTATCTGAATTTATTGTGCTGTATTTGCACAGGGGGCATTTCACTTCCTCCCTCCCCCCAAAAAAACCCAACAAATTCTTAAGGCCTATTCTTATTTATGTAAAGGGAATGATTTTAAGCTAAATCTGTTTTTGTGTAAGCATTTCTGAATAACTGGTGAGAAAATATATAGTTTTATAGGGCTTTGCAAATTTGAAAAAATTGGCCTTTCATTGCTAGTTATGGTTGAAGCAGTAGATTATCATAAATCATATACATGCAGTCAAACTACTTACTCATGTATGTGTGAAATGTCCTCATCACCATGGTCATCATCTTGCATTTCCTTTTCTAATCTTCTCATCAGAAGACATGAAATACATATAAATGTATGTAATATTTTTTTTATGAGATATTATATATCTTTGTATGATAATGATCTAAGGTTCAAGAAGGTCATCATGGTATATCCAAATATCAATAAAAACAGGCTTGGGATAGGCAACAACTAACAGTCCTATTTCACTCTTGTTTATGTTGCAACACACTTCTCAAACAGAATTTCAATATACACTCACAGGGAATCCATATTCGTCAGCCCTGCACGGTCCACCTCTAGTTTGTTTAGACCCCTTTAGAAGAATGCACGCCATTCCTTTGTCTCAGACCGCTTATATATCCCTGCCTGGCCACAGAGCAGCGACCTGATGGTAGCCAGCTTAGTGTTATGTGTGAACTAAACAACCTCTTCACAGGCCCATCCTCTCACTGTGCTCCTTGCCAAACAGTGATTTAGTGTGAATGATCTCATTCATCTCTTATGTACAATATTTTGTAAAAAAAATTGTCTCTAAATCTCAAATTGATGTTACACAACTTTTACAATTTTTCAAAATTGTCTTTCCAGGTATCCTCTCTGTCCCAGTTCTACAGCCTAGGAACCAGAAAAAAACCAACAACTTCAACTATTGGCGCCGATGGACAAGGGTGGTGGTGGAGCAGACCCTTGGGCAACTGAAACGATGTTTCAGATATAATCATGAGAGAAGAATAGATATTATAAAAAAAACTAATTCAGGAAAATAGATACATAGTTAATTTCCCAGGGACATATAGCATTTTGTCTTGAGAAGATTTAAGGTATCAAAATTATGTATCAATATCCAGGTAGACAATCAACAAATGCCAAACCTATTTCTTCTGTCTTTGTAAATATTTAACCTACACCCATAGTTTCACGATATTATAAAATAAAAAACCGTTACGACTAACAACAATGATTTCTTAGTTTACTGTTTTTTGTTAAGGTTTCTGGACGGATGGGCAGGCTACATTAGCTGCAAACTAGATAGGTTGGCTAAGATCACTGTTGCCTGTTGTGCACTACACACCATCGCTAATTATAAAGATCAAGGGATAGCCCTGCCAGCAGCAGAGGAGGACGACAAAGAGCGGCCACCACCATCTCAACCTGCACAACCTTAAGTAGTGGATGAGGAATTTGCGAATGTGAGGGATGAGTTCATCGCCTCTTACTTCCGTGGCTCTGCTTTGTATATATACAATATCAATATGTTTTGTTACTTTGTGCATAAGATAAAAAGAAGCTATACACTGCCTTGAAAGTGAAACAAAATGTTTATTTTCTGTGAACAATCATATCTTTTTAAATTATGTTCAACTCTAAATGATTCGGTTAGCTGAACATAAATAAAACTAGATATAACATAAAACTTTTCATGGATGGATACAAAATAAGATATACTACATGCGTCTTACAAAAGAAACAACACAAAATAAACGATAAACGAGTGATGTTGGTAAAATAATATCACATTGAAATCTGAGATTGCCTTCAACCAACTAACCAATAAGCTGCATCATATAGCGATACTTAAAATGAATAGCATAAAGAAAGTAAACTGGTACTGCAAAAGACTAGAGGTCTAGACAAGGGACATGAAATAGATATATGCTATGCAAAGAAAATGACTGGTAGTATCATGTTCACTCCAAAAGATGGTTCTGAGGGAAAAGCCCAGCAAAACTTAAAAAAATATGTTCATAATGATAAGTTCAATCAAAGTCAATATTTCTTGGGTTTTGTGGTACCTTGGCGACTTTTGAGTGGGGTGAGTGGGGGTGGACGTATCCACTGGACCTTTTTCCACTTAACTTTTACCGTTGATTTATGTCCGGTAAGAAATCCTCGTCAGATACATCTTTCCCTGTCTCTTTACTTAGGATCGAATCGGAGTCTGAGATGTCTTTCATATATTTTCTAATTTTTAGATTTGATACAAAATGTTGAGAGTAATGCATTTCATTACAAACTTTAGTTTTTGTTACTATTCACAAATTTGCGAGTCCTTCTCATTGGTTAATTATGACACGTTGACCCCCTTCAAAAATAGTTAAAAGTAAGTTGGCCCCCATTGGAGTACCCCAAAGAATGTTGCCCCCACCCCTTGGAATACCCACATAAATAGCGAACAAATGACTCATAAACGAGGAAGTACACCTAAGTAAGAAATAAATAAAGAATATCAGGTTCAAGTTTCCTCTACTCGAGAATCTCATCCTCATAGGATTCAGACTTCAAGTCGATATTTGGTTAACTATGTATCTATGTGGTTGGTTAATTTCTAACCATATCCTGTCGAAAAGGTGCCTTTTTATATAAGGTAGGAAACGCATACGCAATCAGGGGCCCAACACAAAGGAAACGAAAATGAAATCCAGACTTTTAATGCAAAACTGTAAAATAATGCAACTAACAGAATACTGAGGCAGGAAGAGAGTTACAGGGAATGTACGTTCAATGAAATTGCTTTTGTTTTATCAACTTTCATGGTATTGCTTATTATGCAAAATACCACGATTCTATCGAATGTTTCATGCTATAAGGATGGGGACACTACCTCACAAGCACCAAGGGGAGTACACCAGCCACCAGAGCTACACTACATTAGATAGACTTTATTATCAATTTGTGAGCTGTGGGTATTTCTTAGCATCTCAGAATCTACATATAGAACTAAATTACTTGATCCGAGAGTGAGTATTCATGGACTCAAACATGCCAACCTCTTAGTTGGAACAGGGTGGAGAGAAAGGTAGTTCAGCAACCGACCTCTGATACCATATAGGCAACCAACCCCTGATACCATATAGGGGTTGGTCGGGTTAAATCACACACAGGATCAGTCGGGGTGTGCCTCGATCCAGGTAGTTTCGTTCTATGTAGGCTCTAAAGGCAGAAATACTTAATAGGTAAAATTCACAGCTTTACAAATGGATAATGAAATTTAGTTTTATGGTGGTTATATTCTAAAATTACACACAAAAGGAAATAACAAAATGGTAAATTGGCTTCGAGGTTATAACTTTACACAATCTCCAAGCAGTACGAAAGATCTGGTAGTTGAGTAACAAACAGGGGCCCGTTTCAAGTCTGTAGGACATCCGTTATTGGGTGTAGTGACACGATAGTGACAGGTTGCGTTGCAGTAGTTTAGTGACAACCGATTCTGTGACTCCGGTTTACAGACGGGTGCTAATAGTCGCCTGACCATTTCATAAGATCGATGTCCGGTCACTGTAGTGGTCCTAAATAGCGAGAGGGTATACCCTCTCGCTTCTATTGTCACAAACGTGTAATTTTACTTCCTGTAGGAAATTAAGCTATGAAACTTTAACCCCAGTTAGGGACACATATAACTTATAAACATGCCAAATATGAAGGAGATTGACTCATGCAATCCAACAATATTCACATTTGAATTCTGTCATAGCAAATGCTGCTCTGGTGGCCAGTGTAGAATTATTCAAGCGCTGTCGCTAATTTATGCATTGACCTTCACCTTGATGGCACTTGTTCCCGGTAGGACATGAGTATGTGAGATGGGGTACCCCACATGTTTTTCCGCTATGCTGTCCCAAACTAGGGACACATCCACAATAGTAACAAGACACACCTCCCCTACAGTGACATTCCTCCTGAAACGAGACCGAAGATTTTCTGCTATTCAAGTCACTATTGGGGTCACTAAACATGTCACTAAGTGGCTTAGTGACGCATTCTATTGAAAAGGGGCCCAGGTCTCGCTACTGAGTCAAGACGGCCGGTTATCTAAGGCCACTAAAAAAAAACCAACTTGTTTCTCATCACCGCGCGCATCAGCAAAAACGATTCTAAAAGATTTCTTTTGTTTGTTAAAATAAGATGAACCTTGATAGAAAATTATGAAAGGTATATTTATTTAGTATCAAATTAAAGCTCCTGATGTCAGGGATGCATTCAATGTATAACCAGTATAAATCTGATAACCCCGCATAAGCATACAGCCTGCATAAATGGACACTTTGGCCCGGAACGGAGGGTGTCAGCATACACAGGGTTTTACTGTGTGTCTGAAGCCCATTTTATGACACTTCAAAAGCCATCTTTGATCCAGCAAATAAAAAATGCGTCCTCGTCCTATTTTTCATGGCTTGGTGATGAGAAACAAGTTTCTTTGAGTGGCCTAACCCGACCAGAGCCAACTTTGCGGTTGCCAAGGTGGTGGCGACCAATCTACAAGGGGAGATGTTTCAGGATTTAAACACAAGATGTCAGCACTGAGATAGTTCCGTACAAGCCATCATTCATAAGCAAGCCTTGAAAACATGCTCGATAATTGCGAATTACATGGTATCAACCGTGAAAGGCTTTAGAATTATACGAAAAAAAGATTTATGCTATCTATGATATCAAAATAGGACAAAATTACTTCAATAGCTATAATTGTTAATTTCTAAAGCCCATAATTATGCTCTCAGATTTGAGAGCATTATCAATTCTATATTGTAGCTTGTTTTGAGATCAATGATTTCTACCATATTTCCAATAGAAAAATCTAACAATATTTAGAGCGATGAACAGACTATGTTTAAACCTTGTCAATCAACTGTTTGCTCCATGTAAGATCATGCCTATCCAGGACCATAGACTGCAGCAGCTGGTCACCATGGGATGGTGTACCTGGGGAGTCTGCGCACCGCGCTCTGTAGAGACAAACTGAGGCACCGAGGCTATGAGAGAAGGGGCGTAAATATATACCTCGAGAGTATGTTAATCACTCCATGTTACACTAAATCTTTAACTATATAACAGGAATAAGAAAGAAATCAGAGGAATATGTACAATAGACAGTACGGTCTATATGTAGGGCCTTCAGTGTTGACACAAATATAGATATTTCTAAGTTTAAATGGGTTATTCGTATAGTCGTTTTTAGGTACATGTTTATGATAGTACCAGCAAATAATGCTTATGGTATGGGCATATCGTGAGCACACGCCTAATACATTTTGAAATATAGCATTTCTAATTGTCTGTATAGTCGCAACAAATTACGTTTTAGTTTTAAAAGATTGATATGTAGTGTCGTCACATGGTACATGAAGTATAGGATACACTATATTTAACATAAAATGTATAAACTATATCTCTCCGAAAAGTGGAATATTCGGGCCGATCATATATAAGCTACAATAAACAGGACGTAGAGAGACACATAAAGGGGATATGTTAATAAACATACTAGAACAATACGTTGATCAAATCTGTCCAATAAAAAGATTTAGCTATAAAACGAAGAACGACCCATGGATGAAGGGAGATCTTGCCAATCAAATAAAAAAACAAAATCATTTACGACAAAAGGCTAAGCGCACAAACAAAGCATAAGAATCATAAAGGTCAAGGGCGGAAAAAATCAGCAAGTTACATAAATTGCTTTTTTGTTACAGACATCGAACCTGCCTATCTAGAAATAATCATATCCCCTGGAAAATGGAGTCAAAATGGATGATATTGTAACAAATGCGGAAGAAATGAAAACAATCAGTAAATTGAATCGAACTGACGAAGCCCTCTGGTATACACGATATTGCTAAAAATGTGATGAAGGATTACCTAACTATTAAATTGGTTACTTTTATCAAGCCATGGAATGCTAGTTTTGAAACGGGTTTAAAACAAAAAAAACCAACAAAACAGATCGGCATTCAAAACAGTTTGACAGTTATTAGAACATATTCTTAGAGAAGATACATATATATCCTCATATTCGTGCACTTCTTATTATCAAACTCTATTTAAATCTTTTGCACGGTAACTTTGCACTCACCTACACGAGGTAGAACAAGTACAAATCCAAATGATCAAGCCATATTTACATTTATCGAACCTACACGTTTCCCTTTCAATCTCGCGTTTGTAAGTCATTACGGCAAATGGGGTGAGGGGTAATGGCACACAAAACGAGACATCTACCATTTCCGCCATGCCATCTACCAGAGTGCAGGGTCTGCTACACCATCTACCGGATTATTGGGACTCTGATGATGTCATAGATTGGCCACCACCTCTGTCTACACTCTGTTCCAACAAATTCTCGCTCTCGGACCAAGCAAGTTTCTTTATCAGTGGATTCTGAGAGCTGAAATGCGTACCAAGAAATATTCATAGCTCACAAAATTGATGATAAAGCCTACCTTTATGGTTATCTTATTCAAGACACTCTTAGGTCTAAGTTAGATCAAAGATCTGGAGGGAGAGTGTCAAACATTTACATCTAATAGGCGAAGGTGTCACAAATTTAACCCAACCAGAGCTAATATAATGTAGCTCTGGCGACCAGTGTAATGATGTCACGACCCCTGCATATGAAGTCGCTTCACAAAGACAATATTTCCAACTACATACAATTTAAAAGATTTAAATTATTCGACGCCATTTTTTTCTGATCAAGCCATTTTTACATTGGCTGTAAACTTACAGGTGTTCACATTATCAAGCTAAAATTAAACCTACGTATTTCACCTTCAGTCCATCAGCTATCAGTCATTACATGAAGAGCTAATGAGGTTCCTGCAATAATACCAATTACTTCATTAATTAAAATGTACTTACTAATATGACATAAAGTTGCCTCACTAACATAGCGATTTAGATAATTGCCGATTGTCCCTATTCACGGTTTAAGTAAAATGTCCCTTTTCATGAATTTCTTCCATCACTCATGAATACCGGGGGGACTTGCAGTAGTTCACTTATGATTGCACCTTCCCACAGATAATCAGTCATAAGTACAACAGTACTGTGTAGCTTAGAACTAGCTTTTCCGATATTCACCTTGAACAAATCAATACCATCACGGCCTAAGTTAACCTGGACGAAATACAATGCGTGGACCTTTGTTCTTTAAAAAAGAAAAAAAGCTTTAACAAACACTACTTTTCTAAAACACGACAAATATTATCAGAAGAGCCTCATTCGGGATAGATTACATATCTGGTAGGTCCTACTTGACTGGACTGGAAGACAAGAAATCAGGGCCGAGGTATTGATTCTGAAGTAAGATTAAGATTATGTTTCATAGATTATATTTCATAGAATTGACACTTAATTTGTCTGTAACATATCAGTTGACAATGAACTCATTCAGAGGTATACTAGATGCAGTATAGGGAATCGCTGAGTATGTTACTGGACACCAAACAGTGATTATTCATTTTCTGCAAAGTCTGAATACCAAGAATATAGGAGGCTTAGATGTGACAAGGCAGAGGTAAAGTAGACTACATACACGCCCTCGGCCTGCAAGGAGAGATTAACAAAGAACAAGATCAAGGTAATGTTAGAAAGATTATTAATCTCTATATCAGTAGGTTATATAGTTTAAATTTATTCTGAGGCTGGGCTGTAGCGTAGCAGGCAATCGAGACTTGCATCCTGGGAAGCGCACGGAGTATCTTGTAGAACATCAAGTGGCATGCTGGATATAAGAAAATTGCACCCTATTAGCACCAATACAATTGCTCAGGAATGTATTGCTTTTGCATAAATCCTAGGGGAGTGTGCACATCATCTGCATACACCTTTTGTATAATATGTTTTCCCTGGCTTTCAGTAAATATAATACACTGAGAATGGAGAAGGTAATACAAACACTACCAGACATAGTGAAGGACTGGCTGAAGGAAGAGAGAATTCGACAGTATGGAGAGATGTTCCTGCCCAAAGAAGTCAATACAGACCAACTGGCCAAAATCAAGGCATTCACTTTTGATGAAAGTGATATCCTTGTCTCTACCTACCCTCGATCAGGTCTGTATTACATAATCACTGTGTAACTGAGGCATAAGGGCCATATCTTTGGAAAATATTCATTTGGACAGGAGACGGTCTTTGTCCATTCCACTCTTCTATATTTTTTTGCTAGTTGATTCAGATAGTTCTCCTGTTCTGGTTTTCAAGGGCTTTCTCATTTCACATGTGAAGATCTTGGAGGTTAAAAGAGTAACGCCCGCTATCTTATTTACATCATATCACATCATATTTCATTATATTACAATTAATTCATGTATTTTAACCCTTTCCCTGCAGCACCCAGTTCCCCTGTTCACCTCTACACGGCAGGCACTGCCTCCCCAAATCACCTTTTTTTTTTGAAATAGCAATGTCATGTGATGTGTCATGTGATTTAAGTAATTTACCTTCCAAGTTGACTGATCCTATTTTATTATACCAAATCAAAGGTCAATATGCCTAAATTAAATTGTCAAAATTTCTTTTAAATCAAACATTATCTTTTCATCTATTGAATTTTGTATATAAGTATCAATGATTCCTCTAAGATGCCTTGAGGCATCTTCCTGCCGTAGCCAGGGGAATGCCTGGAGGCATCTTCCTGCTGTAACCAGGGGAATGCCTGGAGGCATCTTCCTGCCGTAACCAGGGGAATGCCTGCGGGCATCTTCCTGCTGTAACCAGGGGAATGCCTGGAGGCATCTTCCTGCTGTTAAAGGGTTAAGAGGAGGAAATATGTTAGTGTGTGTTTGTAGAGCTACATGTGTGTAATCACCAAATATCGAGGCATCTAACGTGGGGCATTCACCTGATACAGTGTCAATAGCTCAAATATGTGAAAACAATCAATAACAACAAGTTCACTCACTGGATTCCGCAGCTTCAGACCAAACATTACGCTGACGAAAGACTGTCTGTGTGTCGCCCGCCGCGGAACTCGAGTGACCTATCGTGGACATATATCCATCCGCTTGCGGCATCGGGACGGACGTCCACGATAGGATACCTTGAATAAAATCTGTTCATTTCTGATGCTGACGCTGAACAATACGTAAACCAAAGGATTAAAAACATCATAGACAATGTGTTTCATTCAGTGTTGTATGACAAAATAGAAGATATCTTCTAAATGGGCGTATTTGTATACAACACTCTATAAGACCATTAGGTTACTCTTATACGTCAATAATATTATGCTTACAACACATTATCTTATACAACACTATGGCGCCAAAGACAATTCTAAGATACATTTTTTGTCGTTCGTAGTTTATTCAACGGCCCCCTGGTTTGCCAACAGTAAGGTTGTTTTCTCGTATTATCATTATTATTATTATTATTATTATTATAATACTATGACTGCATGCCCAATGTATGCCGCCCGCTCCTACCCATGTCGTATCTGTAACTGAACAACACATACTTGGCATACAGGGTATGGACGGTGCGTGTGAAAATATACTCCAAGTGACATGTGCCGAGTATGTCAAGTGATAGATGGGTCTAGATAAACTGAAATGTGGAATGGCAATGGAATGTGGAAGGTAGAATCAAAAGACGCGAGTTTTAAATGATGATTGAGTACATTGAAGATGTAACAGCAGCCGGCAGATCTTCAATGAAGTGTCCTGTGTGCAGTTCTGCCGTGGGTTTCTTTACTGTGAGAAGGGGGGACAAAGGTCTCGATAGATGAGGCTGAAGAAAGTTTGTTGGTAAAGTTTTCTTTATTTCCATTATTCTCCGGTACTCTCTGTGAAAACTATGAATCCAACCATATTACATATTTTAGGAAGGGTTAACAGTAGCTGTCATTTACATTTATAGCAAAAATGACAGTAAACTATAATACCTCTAAATTAGACTTATAGTGATAGTGTCAAAGCACATTACTCGTATAGAGGAACAGTTAACCCATAGTGGCAGACTACAGTACTCAGTCAAGATTACAGTAAACTCATACTGACAAACTATGATACCTGAAATCACTGTAATATCTAAATATAACTCTGAACTGACTTTAAGAGGGGTTATGCCCACAGTTACAGCAAAGACAAAGAGAATTTCAATACAACTTTCTACATGATTCAACCACTATAGTACTTGGCTTCATAATCTACGTATAAATATACATCAACTTATGTAAAAGTTAGATCAAACATGTTCCTTAGATCTACATTGACATATATATTTAGATAACATACCTCCTTGTTACTTGATTACTTGATTATTTCATCTTTTGCTGGAGAGGAACAGGAGCTACTCTCTCCTTTGTGTGGTTTTGCCTCCATGGAGTTACAGTATTTGGTAGGTACTTCCTATATAAACAAAGTTGTAATCCTATCCCCTTTCCTTTATCAAACATTTGCAAAGGGACTAAATCAAAATACTGGGTTGATATCATCTTAGTTAGATACATATATAACTAAAGCATGACATTATTCTAGAAGAAACTCTAAACTCTAAAGGTATAATCAAAATAACAAACACTCCCTAGTCTCTGACACTAGATAGCACTAGGATAGATTGGCCACCACCTCTGTCTACACTGTGTTCCAACTTAGAGGTTGGTAACGTTAAAACCTGGTCGTGTCCACGGATTCTCACTCTCAGACCAAGTAGCTTTCTTTATTTTTGGATTTTTAGAGATAAGATCCTCATTATGAAATATTCATAGCTGACAAAATTGATGATAAAGTCTACCTTTATGTTTATTTGATTAAAAATACACACAAAGGTAAATATAAACATGGAAAAATGGTTTCAAGAATGAGAATTGAATAGGTCCAGGTCACATAAAGGATCTGCTGGGAGAGTAAGAGACACATACAGGTGGTGGATCAAGGCGGTTGGACCACAGAGTAAAAATAGATACAGAGTAAAAATAGATACACAGAGTAAAAATAGATACCAACCCCTAACTCCCAACCGGAAAATAACTAAAGTGAAGTTCCTTTACCCACTGCAATGGCTTGAGATACCCGCTACCACGCCATGTCAAGGCCCCTGTCAATTCAACGTGACCAGAGCTAAGTAGTGTAGCTCGGGTGGCCAGTGTAGCACTAGGAGTGCTGTTGGTTAGTTCCCACAGGAAACAAAAGGTGGCAGCAGTACCAATGGACTGTCTGTCTTTACAGAAGAAATGAGACACCAGGTGGAAGCAGCAAACAAACTTCAGGCCAATGCCAACCCTTCCATGTTTTCCTCTCTCCCTTTTTTGTTTCAGTACAATCTCCCGAAAAGGACTGATCGTAATATCCTGAAATGCTTTCAATATCACACATGGTCATAGTAGAGTGAGGGTATTTCAGGGATTTTAGTTATCTATATTTCACATTTAAACAAGGACTACCAGTTGATATACATGCATACTTTAAGAGGTGAGTGACTAGAAGTGACTATCAGCAGAGGGCATGTATGTGGAAGACGTATCTACAATATAGAAATTACATATTTTACATAGTGCACGCTGTGACATTTTAATGTGTACCTCGGCCAATGATTAAAACGGAAGCTCTCATAATATAACAGATGATTTATTTCTTGTGTGACATGTTCGTAGAAATATTCGTCGTGAACCACCAAAGTGAATTCTTGTTCATGTGTCAACCATTGTATAAACCATCGTAGAGAACTGGAAAATACAGAACAGGTAGCACCTTGACAATAACCAGTTAACTACACTATATTGTTGAAACTCTGGTCATGATACAACAAGTTTGCTTTAAATATGCTCTACTCTTGGATTTGTCACTAATTATACTCATATGGTAGAATATGGTAGAACTACACAGACTTCTTTACTCAATAGGGTGAAATAATATTCAGACACAGATTTTACTTGTTTGTACACCCTTTTACATACTTGAATGCAGGGCCCATGGCTTAAGGCCTTAAATAATATAGAATAGCCTCATTTGGGCTAATAATCTACTCCATAACGATAATATTCACTCATATCTTGACTCAACATATTTTAGGCTCACATCATGGAGCAATTAGATTTCAAGTAGTCCCATGGTCAAACCAAAGTCATCTAATATGGGCCATAAACACATAATTATCCAAAATATCTTCATTACACAAATTCTTGGATACATCATTTTTGTGATACATACCTCTGTAGCACCTCAAAGGCCTTGGTACTTACAAAAGAGGAGAAATGAGATTTCTCACAGCTTTCCACAGCTTTGATTTGGATCCCCTAACATGATGGGATGTGATTCCATTTTTTGGTTGCAATCACCAAACATAGAAAAAACATGGATGATAGATCATGACTCACAAAAATATGAATATTCAGATAGAAGTACACAAAGAATATGCAATCTAAATATATAAAAGATAACTCTCACACTAGAGAGATCAGACTGTCAACATGGCTCCTCAGAGCTAACAGGTCAGAGGAGGGGGAACAAAAACAAGTCCAATCTGAGCAAATTACATGGAATTACATCAAACTACCACAGGATTACACTCAAGAGGCAATGAGGGATGTATCCTGGTGTTTTTTGTTAGTTGACAAATAACCTTTTTCACTTTATTCTGAAAGATTCGCTCAAATCCCGCATTATCACTTGGCTGTGCGATCTTTGTTTTTACTTGTCCGGTACATAATGTTTCCTATTTCAGGCACAACCTGGACACAGGAAATCGTGTGGCTCGTCTGTAACAACGCCGATATAGATGCTGCAAATACAAAACCTCTGTTTGACAGGTCACGATTCATTGAATTCAAAATGAAGGAGAAATCAGAGCTGGAAATGCTGGAGGCGACCGCACCGCCGAGAATCATCAAAAGTCACTTCCCACCTCAGTTCTTCGAGACACAGACAGAGGGCTCTCGTGTCAAAACCATCATTGTCATGCGCAACCTGAAAGATGTGATGACCTCACATTTCCATATGTACACGGATCTCTCTAATTTCAAAGGGAACTGGAACGATTTCTTCGAAATTTTCAAGAAGGATGCTATGTGGTATGGAAGTTGGGCCAAGCACAGTCTAAAATGCTGGGAACTTCGTGATGACCCAAACGTGTTGATCCTCAGGTATGAAGATATGAAGATGAACCCTTTTGAAAGCACCAAACGCATTGCCAAGTTTTGTGGTAAAGCCCTCAGTGATGAACAGATCACTTCCATTGTAGATTATACATCGTTCAGAAGCCAGAAGAAGAAACTAGACTCCTGGGAAATGGTGAAGAAAGATCCAAAGTACAAGCAATTCATCAGAAAAGGTGTTATTGGTGACTGGGTGGAGTTGTTTACTGATGAACAAGAGGAATACGTATCAGATCTACTTAGAAGTACAACTGAAAAAAAGGGTTTAGTGTTCACCGACAAGTGAACTACGTAGATCCCTTTCCATCCAAGTAAAACCAACACAGGACTACATGGTCGTTTTGAATTTCGCAGAAAAATGGTTCTTGCAAATCTTGAAAAAAGGGCGATTCTCTGGCCTACAGTAAGCTTTCAACTGGTAGACTTGCAGATAAAAATGGGGCCATTCTGAATTGGACTACCAGATTCTTCGCGTTCATTTGTGGCAAAGAGAGAAAGTATGGATTGTGCAAGAAATCATTGAACAACTCTTTACTCTCTAACTACACCCTTGTAAATTAAATCCATCGACAACGAGACTAACCGATTAGCTAGCATAACATTTAATTCTAATCAAAGTGTTAGACTCACTCTCAAATATAAATTTTGATGTATATAGTCATTCTATTAAACCTTTTTGCGCTTTCAAAATATGCAAACAAGCAAGAAAACATAAACTAAATATAAACTGTAAACCAATTCTACGTTTCGAATAAAAGATCCGAAGACTTCAAAAATAATTCCCTGGAGTTTGTTGGTTCTGTGAAATAATCTACCAGATATTTTCATTGAAAAAAAGAGGTTTTTTTTAAAGATAATTTATAGAACCATCATGTGTTCCACCCTTTCATCGTGTGAGTGTGGGTTTATCAATTTTAACCCTTTTAAATTGTTCCATCCCAAATGTAAGAAATTTGGGTAATTTGGCGATTCTATATGGCTCGACTCTATATATATGCTTGACTTCCATTTGTATAAAGTCGCTCATAACATATGAAAGCATCACCGAGATTAGGTAGAATGTGTTGCTTCTACGTACAATTTTCTGACCGGAAGTAGAAATAGTGGTTCCAATAATTGATTGTGAAACATCTAAAATATAATTCATGACGTTTGATCAGCACGGATGGCCCACCAAAGACCGATTTCACGCTAAATACACATTTCCTGTGTTATAAGATAGAGACCATATGAGCAATTGGACCCGGGTAATCCTAATCCTAATCTCTTTGTAGACAGACATGAGGGGTAAAACAAGAAATGTGTGACCCTTAATTTATAATTAGGAATGAATACAAAGAAAACCGATAATCTTTATCATGAAGTAAGGCGTTTTGAAGTCCGTGATCTTCATTGAAATTAGTAGACGATTTGAAGGCCAACTGGAAAAACCGATTGTTATGTTGAAAATGTAGCCAATGAATAAATGAAATGAAAATTTCCTCACTGATTGAATCGAAAATATCTTTAGAACCTTGGAACACAAGAGAGAATAAATTGCGTTAATGTGAATGAATAGAAAGTATATGTAATACAAGAGTTTCATCCATATCAAGGTGAAAACACACTACCCAGACCAAATCTTATTATACACGACTATCACATGCATCACCTATTTACCAAGATGAAAGAGGAGAGCACAACCGGACCCTGCACACTAATCCCAAGTGTGGTCTAGAATTTATCACGCATTTTACAAGTCAAAAGATCACACCAGGTTCGTCCAATTTCTGTCTTCTTAGAATCAATTTGGAAAGATAAATACTATATTTAGTTGACATATTCCACAGACGTCATAAGTGCTCTCTATGGAACCCTGGCCCCCTCCTGGTGTGCATTCACAGATGGCTCTCACTACTACATTGATTATATACAAAACAATCGATGCTTTTGTAACCAGGCAGCCACACACATGAGTGGATGACATCTAGAAACATAATATTAGTTCGTCAATCATGACAGCCACCTAGACACAAGGCCATCCTTTGATGTATTTATTACTCACATTCATAAATCAATTAAAAAGCCAAGAATTGCCATATCAAAAGGGTCTGCCAGAAGAGACTATTTCTTGTTCTCCTTGCATAGGTTTAGCCATCCGAATGTATTTCCAAGTAATCAACTTAACCGAAGACAGCATGATATACAATTATAATTAGTGAGCATGGCTAAGCTATGGACAACAAGAATAAAGCACCAGAGAAACTGCTGTTGGCAGTCATACGTGATGTATAACTACGTAGAAAGTATCCTTCCCTTTTCCAATTCCGAACTTGAGAAAATATATGCAAGAATTCCAGTACTTTTATCGAATTCCACCTTTTTAAAACGAAGCTGTCCGCAAGGAGTCTTTTTCCCTGTTAAAGAATATCCAAAAAACTTGAGTTTCGATGTGAAGTAATTCTAGCTGTTTACACAGAAATTCAAACACTCAGCAAACGTTTTGGGATTCACATCACTCATGAGTCACGTAGTCAACTTGAAACTGGTCCAACTTTGAAAAAATATAATTTGTTCTTAATCATCATGCCTCTCAGCATCTCTTTGCATCAGATAGATTCTAGAGCAGCGTTCTCTGTCGGCAGCCGGACATATGTGTTTTATATGTTTATTTACAGGGGACAGAGAGAAGAAGGACCCAGGACCTCACATATCTAAAATAAAACTCTGTCTTTGAACACACCTTCTTTAAACATATAGAACTAGCTGGAGTTTATTCAAACTCCTGCTGTCATGATAGTATCGGAGGCTCATAGGAGTAGGTAATGTAAGGAATAAATGTAAAGAAATATAAATTTATGGGTGAAGCAGTAATATCTCCCATATATCATAACATCATTACCGCTAATTTGTAAAATTTGATTTACTAAATTATCTTGAAATCTTCTATAGAATGTTATCTCAATATATCACATGTTTTGCAAGATCGGGCGATCTTATACGATAAGTACTACGTGATAGTATTACCATGGGCACCATAATATTTGGGCAACGACTATTTGTAAGCAAGAAGGCTTTCAAAGCTAGTATGGTAAAAACATATTTTTTCAGAGGATGAAATGGTAAGACTGTCAAGGTGGAAAAGGAAAGGCAGATACTTTGGTACACTTTAAATCTATCAGCCAGACGCCCAGTTCCAGCTGACAAAAAACTAATAAATCAGTTCTTCAGAGGTGGAAGATATTCTGTCTGGTGGACGTCTGGTAAACATCGGCTTGGGAGCTGGGTAAAAAATCTAGCTGGTCGAAGCACATTTCAGCTGGCAGATGGCCAGACACCCCAGCAGATGCCCAGCAATCGCGAGGCGATGTCCCACCAACCCCCAATATCCTCCAAACAGACGGTAACTTAGAGCCGACACCTGCTGGAACGTCTAGCGAGTGATTCCACCAACCTGACAGATGATTCAAATAGACCAGATCTGCCGGCAACCTCCATACGGGCGCTGTTCAACAGTTGGTGGAATACTCGCTTTACCCAGAACCATCATCCCCGATTGTCTTATTGTCAATCTCACCATCACCGGCACTTGATTGGAGGTCTTGCTCCACTGGGCTCCATTGACCCACAATCAGAAAATGTCCGTCCCATCGTCTGTTGGGCATTGGCCGCATTATGTTCAATGGATGAATTCCCTGCTTAGTTGCTAAAGGCTAGGTCGGCTGTCCCTGACTATTTCCGTCAAAACGGATTGTTTTTTCTCTCTCTTTTTATTTTTTTTATTTTATTAAATATTTTATCGCCAGATTCCGCCGAATTTGGTGTCTATTTGCTTACTTTGTCCTAATTTGACCAATATTTATCTTCTTTTATGAAAAAGACTTTGTCTGTTCTTGGGGACTGCCACTACCGAAGTGGCACAGTGTCCACCATCTTGAATTGTATAGAAGGTTGATCTACAGGTCTTCAATTTTTGCTAAATATCATGGTTAATTGAATAATGCAGGTAAATAAAGATAAGTATTGATGTTATGAATGTGTATGGCACCTGCTGGTTCTGAAATTATGTCCAATGTTTGAATACTGTCCAAAATTTTCTGCCTCTGCTTCCGCATTTGTGGATCGCACGTATCGCCAATTCATGTTGGCCGAGTCCATTGAGGTATAACTGGCATCAAACTTACCAACGATATCTGATTTATCTTATGTCATTACAAGCCATTCTTCCCTGTATTGAGATGGTCAAGAATGGACAAATTGCCTCTGAATGGGGCGATGTTAGGTTGACCAGTAACGGAACGGGTCAAGAACCCTTAAAAAATCATCGGGTGCCGATGATGTGGAGATCAGGCAGCGATTGCGGCCATAACTTCACTGCAGTTGCACTACTGGAGATTGAGCACCGATCAACCAGTGATCAGATGATCGCGCCTCAGTCTCCAACCAGTCGCCACTGGATTGACTTCAGTGGAGCACTGTCTTTACAATCTCTGCTCCAACCTTGCTATCACTCCATCAAGACGTTAAGGTGTCATAATGGAGCAGCCAACATGATAGTGGATCACCCGTGAACTAACGATCAACTAACGATCGAACTAACGATCCCTTGCTGTAGGGAGAGATGATGAAAGAGTGAGTTGTAAAATGGCGTGTTTTAATGATTTTCTGGTTTATAGCAATAGAGAGACATAGTGAGTGTGACTGTAGTACATTTGTTCCTCGATATTGTGGTCAGAAATACTCATCTCGTTCTTCAAACTCAGTGGGTATTTCTGACCAAAATTTCGAGGAACTGATTCCAATCAGACCAGTAACTATGTCCCTATATAATGAACGACCATGGTAACGCCGCTCTATATAAGTAAACGTGCCAGTTATTTCATATATATTCTAACCCGGCGTTTAGATTAGACGACTAAATACGTGGCGACTGTATATCGTCAGCCAAAAGTCGTCGAGCTCAGAATTTCCTTGAGCGTTTACACTGACGACTTTCAGTAGAAACGGACGTCGGCGATTAATTAAGTTAGCCTGGGTGTACCTGTGTATGGCCATTCATCAGGGGTGTACCCAGTGGGGGGGGGGGGGGGGGGGTGTCCCAGTGTTCACCCCCCCTCGAAATTTCCCCCTGTAGGTTTTTGTGTCTATACATGGGCGTACACGGTAAAAACAGTGTTTAGCCCCACCATGATAATACTAAAAACCATCCCCCTCTCTACACAGAAGTAACTGAAAAAGAAATTGTCTACCCCCCCCCAAAAAAGAAATCTTCAACCCCCCCCCCGAGGGAATATTAAACATTTTTGTTTAAATCCACCATGGAAAACTTTGATAAAATTAGGCCCCTTCCCCTCCCCCAGAGTTCCCAAAATATGTTCCTGCCCCCATGAATATATAACCCCCTCCCCCACAGAGGAACCTGAATAGAATTGCGCTTCCCCCTAATTTTTTAACACCCCTCTCCAGAAAATATATTCAAAAAGGTTATCACCACCCTATGAGTTAAAAAAGAAGCCCAAGATGAAGATGAAATAAGCAACTCCCCCCCCCCCACAGAAATCCCAATATAAATCCCCGCCTAAAGAATAAAAAAAACAACTTTGCCCCAACACAGAAGCACCTGAAAAAATGCACCTATCTCCCCCCCCCCCCACCCCACTAAATGTTGTGTAGGCTACCTCCACCATAATAATACTAAAAATCATCCCCCCTCTACACAACCTCCCTGAAAAAAATTGCCTAATCCCCCCCCCCCCCCAATTTTTGTTTTTCAAAAAGCAACCCCTCTGTCCCCTGCCACAATGAAAAAACATATTTTAAAAAAACATCACAAACACCCTCCACAGTGGCACCTGGAAAAAAATTCCACCAGGTTTTTGTTAAAGCCCACTCCCCGGGAAACATATGAAAAAAAATACCACAATCCCATTATTTATTATTTTTAAAAAAATCCCCCATAGAAAAAAGAAAGATTAGCACCATCTCATAATTAAGAAAAAAAGAATATAAAATAAGCACCCCCCCCCCCACACACACACTAGTTCCTGATATAAATCCCTGCCCAAATGATACAAAAGAAAACACTCTGCCCCAACACAAAAGTCGCTGGAAAAATGTACCTATCCCCTCACCCCCACCCCCAAAGCCACCTATCCCCCCACATTCTCACATTGAAGCAAAGTGCACACATGTTTTGTGACCAAAGTGCAGGGAGTCGACGACTCTGTTTTCACAGAATCGCCGCCCTTGTAGACGACTATTTCAAACCGGCTTAAAATAGTCGCCGGCATCAGAGTGGGTCTAATAGTCGTGAGGTGGTGCCTTATTGCGTAATCAGACGTAACCAGACGATCTGCAGTCGTCACGGGCTTAGCGTTTACATTAGACGATATCTAGACTGTTACGGCTGAAAGTCGTCAGGTTCAAGAATCGCCACCTATAATCGTCTAGTGTAAACGCCGGGTGAGACGATTTCTATTATTTTACTGCTGAAAGTCGTCAGGTTCAAGAATCGCCGCCTATAATCGTCTAGTGTAAACGCCGGGATACTTAGAACCAATGTTGTACTGTAAACTTCGATTTCACTACATGAATTCTACATAGCTACCTGCCTGTAAAAACATTCACGAGGGTGAATGTTATACGGAAAAATCGAATAGAAAAACAGCATTACCTCCTGGGAAGGGGGTGGGAGGTCTTCTAACTGTCTATATAAACGAGTCAAAACAGCTCGCTCTCCCCTTTCTGTGCCAACCGCCGAGAGGAAACGTCCACAACCCGGCTCGCACCATTTCAGCCAGTCAACACAAACAGGTAGATGTTTTATTAAACCTAATTCTAATCAATGAATGGGTCTTACAATAAGCTCTGGACATATCAGAGACTTTTCAGACGTGTCTTGTCATGGAGATGATATTTTCCATGTTAATGGTACACCGAATGACAACAAAGTCAACAATAATAACGATAATGACAATGATAGTAGCGAAGACAACGTTCCAAGACGGCGTTAATCAAATACTATCAATGAATAGAAAAAACATTTGCAGAATAATTTTCAGACAAAGTATATGAATACCGGGAGAAGGTATGGCAAGATAAATATATATATATATACCTAGTACTTTACTTTGTAGGTTACAAAGGACTTGTTCAATTGCTTTTTTTCATATTTCATTATAAGTGTAGTATTATGGAACCATTGTCTATTATATTCATTTCTGTGAACTAACTGGAAATGGCACCTCACTAAAAACCAGCACCGGTATCTGTCACTGCTGACAGCCTTGACATCTTTGGTGGTGAAGAAAATGTATCAAATATAATAGTTTGTACAAATTTGAGACAAAGATTCAATAAATACATAAACTATATTTGAAAAATAAAAAAAGAACAATACTCATTTAGGACAAAAATGCCAATTGTTAGATTATACATATTTGTGAAACTAAGGTTTGGTTTATTGAGGATACATAATTTCAGTTGTACGAAATTTCGGTTCATCTTTCATATCCTTTACTCAGTACCCATGCCGGATAAACGTACTCTTTCGCCATATAAAGTAAAAAATACTGTACGAAACACTGTCATCGTGCAGAATTGGTACACCAATGTCTTTGGGATTAGAATTAACAGTTCAAAACTCCACAAGCCAGACATTTAACGGGGTTATTGGCCAAGCTGTGCCAATTCAAACATTTATAATGCATTTAATATATTGCATATCAATATCTATATTGAACGCTATGATAATGTGATGTTAGTTATGATTTTGATTACATATCAAAAGTAATTTTTTCTTATCCTGTTTATAAAGTAATAACCTCAACTGCAATGCCCTCTACGAGCGATCAAATATTACCAACTTGAATAGTGTAAACCGATGTACTTATATAATAATTCATAAAAAGTTACTTCCAATTACTATCCCTCATTACTGTAGGGTGGGAGGGAGGTCACAAGTTTTACTGAAAAGTCCAAATCCACGGGGGCGACTGGTGACGTGATAGCAGAGCAAAAAAGAGTTCGTTCCGTTCATCATTGAGGGCGTAGCAATGTTGCCGTGATAAGTGCAACAGTTCACTCACAATCCATTATAACTCACTTGTTCGCCTCAAGGAGTTTCAAGATATTTGGTTCTTTTAATTAACAGAGTGACCATAGTAACATGTGTCCCAATTATCATGGAAATTGCTCAACATAGTGATATCTCTATAACTACTTCTCTATTAAAGTGACCATGGTAACTCTAGATCTTGCCCATAAATATATATCATAATGACGGAAGCGAATTATATAGCTTTTATTTCAGATTGAAAGCTTAAGTACAGGCAAAGGGTCGCGCACTAGTTTCAGTGAATACCGCTGGGGACCCAGGTCTTACTGGGGGGTTCTGCTGATTTGATTGACTAATGCTGGGTTTACAGTGGGGCCACGGCTTCCTTGCTGCCCACATTCTGGGCCATAGTTAATATGATAAAAGGCAATTAGACTCAGATAATGAATCCAAAAGAATATGCCCGCCTACCACACTTCTGAGCATGCGTAGAACGAGGAAAGCAGGTTCAAATATCACCTGGGAGCAGCGTGGGGCTCTGTGTACGGGCCGCCTACATGGCGTGTAGAACACTGGCCACCTGTACAACATGCAGCCACGTATGAGTACTATGTGTAACTCTACAGACCAGGCAGGCCTGCCTCAAACTCGGGGCATCCTCAGTGCCCTGAGCTCCACCATATAAGGCCAGAGCCTCTGCTGGGTGATCCAGTCTAGCCAGACCGGTGGGAGAATGACCACACCTCTACCTGTATACACACAGGCGTGATTACCGACCCTGACAAGCATTACAAGCAGTACACTGACCACAACAAGAAAACATGGTAACGAATACAATGTATGCTCAATATCTATGTATATCTGTGTACCTGTATCTGTGTATCTGTATTTACACAGGATAGTCTTACTTTTCTATAGGAAAGATGCCTGGTCCTTTGATAGTTATCGTGATAGTGCATGCAAAGGTAAGTGAGCTTTTCACGTCCTCTCTGTTTATACTAATAGAATCCTGGCGCACTCCAGGTTCTCCACTCTTGACAACCACTTTGATATTAAAATCAAGGAATTACCGATCCTCTGATTCTCACCGATCTGATGGTTGGAATGAATCAATGACGATAGGTGATTATGTTCAAAATCCTTTAGCTTGGTCACTGACCAAACCGATGAAACGGTGCTGCTGTGGCCCAGAAGTGATCATGTCTCACATTAAAGCTTGCACAGAGAAATTATGTCAATGGGATTTGTACATTGGAAAGAATGTCACCGATTGTCACCGATCTAGCAGATCCGTCCTGCAGAACCAGAGAATATCGACATATGTCGCATTTCCTTACAGTTTATGATCCAAAACTTAACTTTCCAGATATCTAACAAGGTTATCCATTTGTGTAAACCAGATATTGTACAATTGCAAGCATCCAATATTTACAAGGAAAATGATTTGGGAGATAGTAATGATGTAGGAAAGGTGCAAAGCATAGGACATAGATTACAAAATGTTATCAAATCAGTGAAGCTGTACTTAGCTCCTGATAAAGATCGGCAATCTACCGAATCAATCCAAGACTCCATATAAAGTGTAATTAATATGCTTTATTAATAGGAGGGTCTAACGAGTGCAGACTGTGGTGACTCACAGCTAGATACCAGATACATAAGAATAAAACTTTGTGATATTTCTACATCAGGTTTAATGATATTTGTGTTATTTCTTCTCATCATATTCATACAGTAATTGGCTCGCTTGGTAGATCACCTACTGCTCCTACAGACGTACTTGTGCTAAGTGATTGCCAAGTGAATGCTGACATCTATAATCTATGGTGTAACGGTTATGAGCTCTACAAAACTAGAGCATATATAGCCATTGTAACATGGTATATATCATATACCATGTTATCATAATTGGATATATATAGACATTTGATGAGTTCATCAAACAGAGTGACTTTTGTAACTGTCCCTATTGTCAATGGACTTCTTGAACATAGTTTAGTCTCTATAGCTGCTTCGTTGTTTTTATGGTAATGCATATCCATATCATAAAGAAACTTCTTTGATATAGTCAGATATTTACGCAGGCACTTTGGTATCAAGATGACTCTGGCAAATGGTGTCCTTATTGCAACGGAACTGAATAGAGTGATAAACTGAAGTTGACATTTCACTTTCAAAGCGACTATTCTAACGTATGCACCCTGTAAAGGTTTTACATTTCTTCCAGTGAATGATTTACATCAGGAAGCTTGATGCACATTACTCGCAGTACACTGTGCCTCCGAAATTTTTCCAAGGATGGTATTTTCAGACTGAAAATTCTGTAAAATCACTTTTTAAAATTTTGTTTCTATCTGTTATAGTTATGCTTATCTACACCAATTGATATTTATATCAGGAGAAACATATTGGTACATACACTGACACCTAGTTGGGGGGGGGGGGGCAAGGGGCACATATTTAGGAAAATTTGAGCAAGGTAGTACCAAGTGTGCCCCGCCCCCAAAAAAGTGCATGCCTCTATATATTCTCATTTAAGCGTGATTTAAAAAAAAAAGCGACTATGTCAATTTAAAGACTCTAAATGCCAAGCTCTTTCATGTGCTTTGCCTCCTGGACCTCGACCCCTTCTAAACTTCCCAAGTAATCTCAAGTATGTAGCCCCCCTTCCCTGAAACAAATCTTGGGAACAGCTTGTTTAATGTCTAAAATCCATGGGCTTTTGGGGTTTTGCTCCCTGCATTCCCAGATGGGCTTTGCCACTAGACCCCTGAAATCTCCCCAGGTAGACTCAGGTGCGTAAATCTCCTTCCCCACAACATGATCCAGGGTATGGCTTTTATAAAATCCAAATAATCTGAGAGGGCATTGCCCCCTCAACCCCCTGAGGGCTTTATTGCTAGGCCCCAGGTAATATTCTCAGATAACATAAGGGTGGAACCCCACTCCTTGAAATAAAATCCTAGATATGGCTTGTATGATCTTTAATGTCCAAATGCTTCCAGGGGCTTTCCCCCTGGACCCCCTGGAGGGATAATACCACTAGACCCCGGCAATCTTCCCAGGTAGTCTCAGGTATGTATCTCCCCTCCCTGAAACAAAAAACCTGGGAAAAGCTTGTACAATCTATGAAATCCAAATGTTTCCAGGGGCTTCGCCACCTGGACACCTGGAGGCGCTTTCCTGCTACACCCCTGCCAATATTCCCAGATGACCTACCTGAAACAAAATCCTAGATGCAGCTTTACAAATCAAAGTGATCTTGCCCCCTGGACTCCCAGCAGGAATTTGCTGCTAGACCTCTTGCAATATTCCCAGATAGCTCAAGATATATAACCCCCCCCTCCCTGAAACCGCTGATGTGTAACCGCTGTCGCTAAAACAAAACCTGGATACAGCTTGTATGTTCTATAAAATTCAAGTTCTTTGCCCCCTGGACCCCCCAGGGGAAGCTTTGCTGCTGGATCCCTGGCAGCATTCCCACTGTAACAGAGTCCTGGATACAGCTTGAATAATCAATAAATTCCAAATGCGTTCGTGCCTTTGCCCAAGTACCCCCCTAGAAGGGCTTCTTAGCTGGACCCCTGTCAATCTTCAGAGGTGTGCCCCCCCCCCCCCAACAAAATCCTGGGTAGGCCCCTGAACGTCTAACCAATCAAAAGAGATGGTGGGAGAATAACAGTCTGACAAAGCCCCCAGACACACATATAATATTACACAAGGTCATAAAAGCACCTCCACTTTTTACTCATCAACCACAACATGCACATTTATCTATTAATATTATTTCCATCTTAAATCACCCCATGTCAATTCTATTTCAATAAGAACAATAGATTTTGGTAAAGTCAATAAGTATTACAATCCTGTCCAATAACAATATCCTTCTTTAATTAATACATATACAGTGTTATTTCTTACCTTAACTTGTTTTCTTTTGCCAGACATGAAAACCCGGCATAGTGGGGAGCCATGAACCATCATTGCAGGGCACATTTACAGGCAAGAATAGTCTCCCGTTTAATATACTTCACTTCTTGTAATCGATTATTTATAAGCGACAGGTGTCTCACTTATTTGGTGCCAGTGATAAAGTTATAGTCTGAGATAAAGACTTTAAAAACTGATGTTTATCTGTGATATACATGATACAGATTATCGTTATATCTAATGATCTATTTCTGTTGCTAGGTGGCTCATTGAGAGCCTCAGTGTTATGTCCTGGGGTTGATGGATGAAGACCTCTCAAAGGAAAAGCTACGGCGGTTGGAAAAACAGAAGACACCGGATGGCAGGACGTATGCTCAGAAATAATTCTGTTGAAACAAAAGTGACGTCGTTATCACCCAGCCAGTGTCATGGTCTGCACCAAGTGTGCTAGAGACTAAACCCTTTGCAAGGGAACAAGGAAACAATCTCAACCTTTTTGATCTTCTATTCTCTTTCTATATCCTCATGTCGCTCTCATGCATGACATCAATCCTTTTATTAACCCAGAATCAACTGATTTTTCAAAAATCGGTACTAATAGAATCTTCTGAAACTGGATTAATATTTTGGTACTTTTGAAACATGAAGTGGAAACTCAGGTTCCAATCCCTTCAGGCTTTGCCTTCAATGGTCGATTGGATAATTGTAACCCTTGTTTGTCTTTCTATTTGAATAAAGACTGATATGTTGAAAATATTATCTTGCTCTGAGTTTTTCCTTTTAAAGTGCCACATTCAAATAATCTTTAAACAATTTCGACAATGAGTCTAAGGTAGTATACTCGATTCAATAAATGAGTAGTTCATTGTGTATTGTGAATAGGATAATGATATTGCAAATAACCTTGGCCAAATCAAAACATTAGATTTGCTATTGAGATGCATTTCATAACATATCTAAAGAGGAAAATATTGTCAGCACCGCTGAGGCCACTGAGCTCAAACACATCAAACTAATCAAAATGGGACCAGCTAGAGTTATATCCAGTTCACGCTGTGAGACTACAGGTACCTGTCAGCGCGTAGAGCTGCAAAACGCAAAGTGTGAATTGTACGAGTCCCACTGGTCTAAGACTGGGGGTACCAAGTAAGCCCACTCTCAGACTGAAGGTACCTCTAGTCTCAGATTTGGTCTACCACGGCACACCCAGTCGCAAGCTTTCTAGTCGCAGTGACAGTGGTTCACGCACATATTTCAGCGTACCTAGTGACTGGGCGTACCTGAGTACGCCCAGTCACAATGGCAATGCTTCTTTCGGATTAGTAGCACAAACATCGACTCTAAAGGCCAAATCTTAATATGTGAAAGAAATCGGCCTAATGATGTCGATCTATCAATCAACATGAATAAGACAAGATGTATTCTATGAACACTTTGTATTAGAAGGATAATATAGAGTATGGCACCAACGATCAAAAAGATATGCCACAAATAAAGAGAATAAAGAGATTTTGTCGGAGCTGCATTGATCAACATACACAGGATTCCATTTATAAATACTGGACTCCTTTCTTGTATGCTCCATTAAAAATATGCCATAGAGTAATTCGGTTTTTGTATTGAGGAAACCTTTATTTTTACATTGTGACCTATCCGCAAACCTCCATTATGTAATATTGTTTTGGAATATCCAGAAGTTAATATCTACATCGCCCAGTTATAGAATCATACCTACCCAAAAGAGGAAATGTGGTTATTTTGTAGACTTCCGTACTTGTTTCCACTGTAATATGACTTTTGCTCTTACTCATTTTGAATAATCTATCAACAATCTTTTTACAGCAATTTGAATTACTTTTCAAAATCTAAGTACAGATCCAAATCCATTTCAAGATAGCTGAAATTAAAACACTATGGCGAACCTTCTCCTTCTCTATAACAGTAAAGTTTTTGTCTGTGTTTTCTCCTTCTACTTCTGTCATTTTAGGCGTTGAAACACCTCAGATGCGAACATTTTGTAGATATGGCACTGAGAATTGATTGGCTTCTAAAATTTATGGGAAGATAGTTTATGATGCTTTAACAAGAAACCTAGGAGAAAATAATATGCTTATTATTGATGAATAAGCGTGCAATTTTAAATGAATAACAACTAAAAGGTTTGGGTTACATTCAGTTTTCTGTAACCCGCTTGCAACCAGTCAACTTGCCATTTCTTTAACTGCCTGAGTCTAGGATCAAAATATATCATGCACCAATGTGTCGATAAGGTATTTCGGTCTCAAGTGATTGGTCATGGCCAGCTGGGCATGCCTATAAGACCCTCAGACACTGTCACCCTGCTCCTTATCCAATAGCATAGGGAATAGCACACATATAGTGAAGGGATAGATTTTTCTCAGCACGCTGAAAGTGCATGTGACCACTTTAACCTTTTATAGGCAACGTATATATCGCATACGAGCACTCTCTAAAACGAACAACTCATTTACACATTTTTGTAACAGTACCCGACGACTACAGCTAATTCCCATGATACCAAGGAGATTAATTCTTGTTCATTACATCTCACAGATAACTCAATAATTAACTTTTGGAAATCATGACATTGTCTACTGCAGCAGCAAACAAATATAACGGTACAACCACCAGTATTGTGCGATGAAAATAAATTCTCATTGATTGACTAACATAGTGAAAGGTTGGAAAGTCACATTTCTAGATCTATTACAAAATCCGCCTGACGACTTGCCATTCAAGCTTTTCGGACCCCCTTTGCATTCAATGAAATAATTGTAAACCCTACTACGCATGTACACTCGTCGCTTAAGATTCATCCTCACCTAATCACATTTAAGAAGGAATGTGCATGAACATACATCATTCCATTAGAAATGAAATCAAAGTGCCTGGTAATCCCTGCGGATTTTTGGCTGCTCTAACTTCTTGACACTCCCCTTCCCCTATAGAATTTCAAATATGTCTACACATATCGTATTTCTGATGGACATATGACGATATGTTTTTATCCGTTGAAAGAAAAACCAACCTAGATTTTTATTTTGGTCACGACAGCAGGATACACAAAGGTAAGGAATACGTTTTTGATGGACTCTCACGATTCCTCCGTCCCTATTTAAATGTACTTCGAAACCACCACTCTTCCCTTTCCAGCTCTAACCACCGTGAGGGAACCTCTACAGGTGTGTGCAGCCTTGTTACACTAACCCGGCGTTTACATTAGACGATTATAGGCGGCGATTCTTCATTTTAGCGGAGCCTGACGACTTTCAGCAGTAAAAGGCTAGAAATCGTCTAATGTAAACGCCAAGCGCGTGGCGACTGCAGATCGTCTGGTTACGTCTGGTTACGCAATATAGCACCACCTCACGACTATTAGACCCACTCTGATGCCGGCGACTATTTTAAGCCAGCTTGAATTAGTCGTCTACAGGGGCGGCGATTGTGTGAAAAAAGAGTCGTCTACCCCCTGCACTTTTGAAACAAAAGATGTTTCGACGACATCGGGGGGGGGGGGGGGGTAGGGGGGATGGTGTGTAAGGGGTGTGTGTGGGGTGGGGGATAGTTGGGTGAGGGGGGTTGGGGGTTGGGGGATAGGAACATTTTGGCCATGTGCTTCTGTGTTGCACCAGGGGGTGATTCTTTTTATTCTGAGGGTGGGAATTTATATTGGGAAGTTTGGGGGGGGGGGGGGGGGTGTTGCTTATTTTATCTTAATTTTCTAGCTTCTCTATTCTTAAATCGTGGGATGGGGCTTATCCTTTTTCATATTTTTTTTCAGGGGGGGATTGTTTTTTCAAAGAAATAGGGGGGAGGGTGCAATTTTATTCAGGTGCCTCCGTGGGTGGATGGGTGGGTGGGTGGGTGGGTGGGGGGGGGGGGGTTGTATATTCATGGGGGCAGAGACCTTATTTTGGTAATTCGGGGGGGGGGGGGGGGTGTTAACTATATCTAATTTTCCCACGGGGGGATTTAAACAAAAATGTTTAATATTCCCATGGGGGAATTTTTGAAGAACAAATTTCAGGGTTGGGGGGGGGGGGGGGAGGCAAATATTTCAGGTGCTTCTGTGATGGAACAAGGGGTGACTGGGACTAACAAAGTGAAACCATAGAATTGTGCCAATCTTTTTAATGTATTTACAGGAGGTTGGGGTTTTTAAAAAATCTGTGTATGGGCAATATTTCAGGGGCCTCTGTGGAGGGTGTGTGTGATATTTTAGGTAGGGGACTTTTAATTAGTATATCTGTGGGGGGGGGGGGGGTAATTCTATTTTCCCATGGTGGTCCTAATCTTTGTTTTATTGAAGGGGTTGGGCACATTTTGAAGGAAAAAGATTTGTGGGGGGTAAGGCACATTTTTTTCAGGTGCTTATGTCGGTCGGGGGTGAGGTGATTTTTATTTTACCATGGTGGGGTAAAAACCGTTTTATAGTGTATGTCCATGTATACATACAAAAAAATACACTGACAATTTTCGGGAGGGGGGCGATGCCCCCTGTGCCCCCCCCTTCGGTATGCCCCTGATGAATGGAGATATACAGAGGTACACGCTTATACAATCACTCAGGTTAACTCAATTGATCGCCGAGGTTCATTTCTATTGAAAGTCGTCAGTGTAAACGCTCAAGTACATTCTGAGCTCGACGACTTTTGCGGTGGACATTGCCACCACCTGGCGACTATTGGCTGACGATCTACAGTCGCCACGTATTTAGTCGTCCAATGTAAACGCCGGGTTATAACAGTCACAAATACCAGGTAGGCATTTGCTTTAGATTAATCATTGATAGTTAGATAGTAAAACGCGTAAAACAAACGCAGTATGGGATTCCGTTCCCGTCAGTTAAATACGTCTCACTAAACTACCCCCTGCAAGAGATACCTAGTAAGTACACTATTAATTACTACAAGAGATATCATAAATCATTCACATCAATAGCAAATGCCTTACAAAACGACCAACGAAACAAGAGAGTGCATGTACGCTCCAGTCTCCTGGGGATGCATTTATATTAGATCAGAATCGTGTAGGGATTAGCTATAGACATTTATATAACAGCGCTATTATGGCTTGAATCGTAATTTATGTTCAGCTTCAAAGAGTTATTTGATTCAGAATAAATTATTCATAATATCATATTTGTGATTCGTACGACAGAAAGAAAAAAACGTTTGTTTTGGTGAGATATTATTTCTCTTAACAGGAAAGATGGAACCACTTATCGCCATTGTGGTAGTAAAGAGACCCAAAGAGACTAAGGTATGTGCCCCATCTTGATCATAGCTTCATCAACATCATTATGAGCTGTATCATAGTGACCTTAATTTTGGTCGACCTTTGGTTCCAATACATTTAACAGTGGCATTTTAAACAAAATATTGATTAATTGAATCGAAGAATATGACTACTGATTTCAATAATTGGGAATTTGGGCCTATTCGTCGGTCGATGGTTAATGATGAATTCATCTGCACTAGAAGTAAATTTGCCACCACCTGTCTCCACTCTGTTTCAACTAAGAGGTTGGTATGGTTCAGTCACATGTGGTATGGTACTCTCTCCAAGCAGTACAAAACATCTGCGGGGAGGGTGACAGACATTACAGCGACTGAGTCAAGGTGGCCATGGACTTAACCCAACCATCTGGAGCTAACGTGTGTAGCAAGCGTTTGCTCTGGTTGCCGGTGTACACTAGAGGTCGACCAATATACATAGACATGGTTAGTGTACCTGAATGGAATCTGTTCAGAGATATTTCGGTCGGAAATAATCCCCAAATACGAAGAATGAGGGGGGTTATTTCCGACCGAAATATCGAGGAACAAATATTTCAATCTCCGAAACGATACCACACACAGTGAACTGATGCATTCACTGTGCGCTGCCGTCTGGCGGATCACCCGTTAACTAGCGTAACTACGGTAGCAGTGACGTCACATAGTAACTTTTGGTGAGGCTCAAACGGCTATCGGACGTTGGGCGGGCGTTGTTTCATATATTCTAGGGTGATAATGCCTTCATTGGGTATGTATTTACGATGCTTACTATTGGCTTGTTTATTTTACATCGATTTTTTTATTTTTATTTTTATTTTATTTCAGGTAATTCACCTCTATTAGAGATGGTCTCCCATTACATTACAGCAACTGTCCGGTTTGTGTACATAGAGTGAAATTACAATTCTCTTATAAGCAACATAATAATAATTATAATAATAATAAATGGTGAGATGTCAGTGATTCTCACTAGGGCAGTACCAGTATCAGTTCAATACAGTTGATTTATCATCTTCACTGAGGTTATAAGTGATGAAATGAGGATAATATGACAGTGTTTAGTAAACAATTACACAAATAACCCATTAAACAATTATGCCTCCAACTTAACATCAAGATTGTGTCCAACACAGAATGGACAATGTAACATACCACATCGATGGAACTACAATATTTAATGAGTTGGTAGAGCTGCAAGCTTCGAGACTTGGGATTTAAAACTATATTTGCTTGTTGCACACTTTATGGGCTCTGGCAGTTGATTCCATGCCCTTTCATACTTGGGTGACTTACGCATAAACTCACTCCTAGGTCGTGCCTGATTAAATAAAAGTTTCGTTTTGGATCTTAATACCATGCCATGTTCCACTGACCCACCTGGGGTAGGCTCAGGATTATTACCAGTATTATCAGGTAATTTCAGATACAATTTTCTCATGTATGATAATAACAATTCGGTACGTCGTCGAGACAGAAATTTTGTTTTGGTGCGAGTGTGCAGCTCTTCGACAGTGTGGGTCATTGTACGATCGTTCAAACATAATCTGAGTGCACGATTCTGCAAGCGTTGCATCTTGTTTAGATTTGTTTTGGCTGCACTATCCAGAAAAATGGCAGAATAATCGAAAATTGGGAGGATGGCCTGCTTGTAGAACTTAATTGCAACACTGGTCGTTAGTAGGTGTCTAATTCTTTGTAACAAGAAAATTTTTCCATTTACTTGGCTTATTAATTTTTGAGATTGCTTCTCTAGATTTAAACAGGAGTCCAGTTCTATTCCTAAATATGAGTAAGAAGTCACTTCATCCAATCTAATCAAATCAGCATACAGAGTAGGTCTTACTACGCTTTTAAACTTGTTTGATGGCATATACCAGCAGACTTTTGTCTTGCTTGTGTCGATTTGTCTTAAACCACTCCATTAATCCTCAGGTGTGTGTAGTGCTGGGCGATCTTATTGTGCAAAGATATTTCCGAATTGGAGAAATGTCCACCATTTTCTTTGTTTATTTTTTTCTGTTATTGTAGTATTAATATTTTACGCCACGGTGCGGCCGAACGGTATTTTTTCTGCTAGTGCGTCATTCGTGCACCCGTATAATATAAATTCCATTTCTAAATCTCTGTGGCTCCTGTGGCTAAATCTCTGTGGCTCTATGTCTTGAATTATTCCTCATGGCCCAGAAACACTAGCGTTCTTCTTAATGTTATTGTCATATCGAGCTGTCAAGAATCTCTGCTGAGAAAAGAAAAACTGGTTTTATAACTGCAGCGAGTAATGGATACATCATTGACGCTCATTCCGAATTTCTGAAATAAAATCACTATAACACGGAAACAGGGTTAGTTTTACATAGAAAATACACGATTGGTTACTCATGGCCTATGGTAGGGGTGGTCAATCCCCCCTCCTCATGTCTCCCTTCTACACTAAGCACCACATGTGCGCCCCACATGTGCGCACCACACTCTCCACCTGCGTTTCAGGTTTCCATCTCTCCACCTCACTCTCCATTCAGCGTCCACACCTACTCATACCTTCACTTATTTGACCCACCCACCAACACCTCTTCAACTTCACCAAACTTCGTAGGCCTTTCCTATTACATTTTATTATATCATATATTCATAATTGACTCATTACTCTATTAATCAATTATCATTACATATATTGTTAATTATCCATACCAATACCCTCTAATTGATAACCAATAAAAACAAATAAAATCCTTATCATCACATAAAATTCAATAAAAGAAACTCCGGCCTCTTTTTTTTTCCATGAATAAGGAATAATGGTCAATTACAACATCCAGATGCTGAAGGCAGAGCGATTTATAATCTTAGTGACGATTTTCCCGTCAGTATTCCTGACATAATACTACAGTCTGCCTGTTTTATATTACTATATACATATACTTAAAATGTTTAGATTTTAGCTTCTATCGATATAGACTGAATGACGTACGTCACATATGACCATACATACGACATGGGTAGGAGTGGGCTGTATACGTATGTGATACAGGTATATCATGATATTAGAAGACTGTATCCTGTAGAGTAATCTTCAGCTTCCGAACCCGTGATCGCGGGATGTTTAATACGAGATGTCTACACCGGGTTTTAAACGTCCGGGAACACGGGTGATACTAGTTATCTGTAGAAAATAATGCAAGGTTCAAATCACATCACACCACCTTGCCAATGAGAAATGCATCGACACTATAAGCTATTGAAGGTGCACAATGCGTCGATCAACAAGGATGCAGCCTGTTTTACATTGAAACTGGATCGCAGAATATTTTTTGGATAATACATCTCTCCATTCCCTATACACAACCTTTAATTTCAAGATCTAACTTGCAATTTCCATTGAGGGAATACATGTATTACGTTTTCCTATTGTTTTCCTAAGTGTTCAGTAATAAATGATGTATTTGTCTAAAATGTGTACCGTTTCTCTTACGCAGAATATCATACCTTAGCTCCAGCGAAGTTTCTCCAATTACCCATTGGAAGATGATAACTACTTGGCATCCCAGAGTAATGACTGTCGCCAAATGTCAGACTGCAAACAATATCTTAACCCGTACTTGTAGGGTGACCCCTCCATCGTACGGCAACATGAACAACAGGGAACATGATTCGTAAGAGGAATTACACCACGGGTAACTGGCCCAATGCAGAAGTCGGGGGAATGGATGTCATATTGTCTTTTCAATCTGTTCACATATCATGGCATTGCCTTAGGACGAGCTGATGGTTACTTCTGTCAATTCACAGAAGCTTCTTCTTTAGAATTGGCAAATCCTGAACTTTCTAGTGGTGAAATAAAACATTTTGTCTTGAACCTGGACGGTTTTCTTGATTGATCTGCATAGTCAATCATGGTGTGGCTACACAATTTCACATCACTTCAAGTGAGTCATGTCGTTCTTAACTTGGTATCTGAAACTCTGCCGCGGCAGCTTTATGAAATAAAACAAAACTGCTCAAAAAGTCTGTTTGTGTGATTTTTAACAGGCAAAACCTGGTTTATTTTCATTTAGAATATAACAGCACCATAATGCCTTAGACCTATGTGATAACTTCGGTTCCCATCCAATATAATCTGTATTGTAGAGAGTAAGAACAAACTGACATATAGCCATTATGCAAAATGAGGGTGCATAATGCATTAGAAGTAAGCAATGATAAAGTCTCTGAAATTTTGAATGGTTTCAAATTATTACAGGCAATATTACAGTGTTACTGGCCAATGAAGTCTGTACTGTTAGAAAAAAACATCAATCTTATTGCAACTCATGAGGCCATTTACTTTCATTATTTGGACTAGATTTGCAATCTATGTATTTATATACATTCACATAATGTCATTCAAGGAATAATACCCTCTACTCGAATACTATCATACTGGAATCTGTGAAGTCACATTCGATATTTTCCCCTAATTGGCTGTTCTCCCACTTGCATAAAAGACACAGTTTGGGGCATCTTCCAATCAGTCAGAGATTTGGTTTGAAACCTGGGTCTATTTAATTATTAAAGAGGACTAAAGTCCCACAAACGAGACAACCTCGAAAGACCATTTAGGCGAGAGGTGGCCATTCACGTCTAATAAACCCTGTTATCCTCGAGTTATCCTCATTCATAATCTCGGTTGAGTGATGCTGATGGTTTGTGAGGACAGAAAATGCCTGTGAAACAGGCCGGGGGACATATCAACAAGGGTTACTAATCACTACAGGTGGTGCGATTTAGTGTTGCAAATATTCTCCATTTAACACTGCTATGGGTCATTTCCACAATACATTACCAAATGCAATAGGGCGATCCGTTAGATCTGTCCTTTCAAACGATAACCTGAATCATTAAACCGTAACCCTCATATACTCTAACTGGTGTAAGGAATTAAACAGGCCCTCGGGTCGCTCAACATCACACTTGAGACAACAAGCTGTGGGCTGTCTCAGGACCATCATATGGAAACGCTGTAGGACTATCAGAAACGTCCCAGGACACAGGATGCATACAGGACAACATGACATTGTACAGAGCATTTACGTTAGGTGGGAGACATAACTTGTTAAATCATTCAGCCTACGCCAGCCAGTCCCCGACCCACTTTAAGTAATGAAATGAAACTTTGTATTCCGGGATTTTGCTTATGTTTACCACAAAGTTGCCGGGATACTATATATACACCTTTGAAGACCCTATTGTCCGTTATAAAAAATTCTTTATATCAATATAGACCAATAAAGATCCCAACACGTACAGTATACACATACGTTGTTTATATCACCGCACCGCACGACATACTGTTGGGAAGATACGTGCTTTAAGTGTGGGTCCGCTCCCCTGTATGTGCGGAGGAAACGGTGAGAAGGTGCTGCCCTCTGTCGTCCTCCTGAGAACTACATCTGAGGTTGTCTGAGGACTGCACCCTATGGGTTTATTCGAAGGAAGGATGTTGGGTCAAATTTAGGAAATTAGATGAGTGGGTTCCTATTTGTCATCTGCGGTTTCGCCCTCCTTCAGGGTCTCTTCAGGTGAGAATAATACGGTTAGAGTGTTAGATGGTAGTTAACGCTATATCGCTCACAAACATACACTATGTAGAGAGGTGGACTAAAATATGACTGCATTACATTCAGTGACTATTAGCTTTCTGACAAATTAAATACAACCTCTCCGTCTATAATTCAAGTCATATTGTGCATCGGTCTCTTTGTTACATGGGAATAGAATACGGCTTAATCTCTACAAAACAACAAGAAGAAAAGGCTACATGGCTAAATTTTCCACTTCCATTTAAGTGCCATATGGATTAGATTGCACTGAGGACTAGTCGTGTATTCTGTCCCATGTCATTACTAGTTTTTCTAAAAAAGCCCACCTTTTCTGGTAAGATTTAAAAGTGTTTATATTGGGCATGCTTCTGACTTCTGGAGATATAGAGTTCCGAGCTTTATCCTACCCCTAATATAAAATCCCACAGGCTTAACATTGAGTTTACATATTTCGCATATAAAATATAATTTGCTCCTAGTAGCATACAAGATATTGGACACGTGACCAAGGAATCGACCAATCAGAAACAAGACCTTGAGGTACTACGAAAAAGTTCCGGTTGCACTCAAAGCGCCCATTCAGATGTTTTATAGCCTGATACAGAATATTACAAGTGATGTATGCAACACGCCACACCTCAAATATGATTCTGATATAGAAAAATAAATACACACTCAAGGGAATCCAGATATGATCATATTCTTTAGCCATCTTAATATCTTGTTGACACTCCACATAAGACAAAACCTGCCCGTGGCGCCATCTTTGTTGACATTGTCAACTAAGACGACCTTAACACTTGCCTACTGCCTATAGGTCCTATTGAGGTATCCCATAATTCAGTCTGTTTACAAGTTCTGGTGTTCGCTGGTTGCCGACATTGTATGGGATAGACCCTTGAACCGTAATCCACAATTATTGCAGTTTAACAGATTTTATAAATCTTCAAATCGGAAATCCGATGCCAGAAATGGAAATTTTAGCTATTTCTACTTGTAAATCCGAAATCATATTCAGTTTCTCCAAATATAAATGGGAATTCTGTGGTTCATGTGGTCGCACTGTGCCCAGTCAGTCGCGAGCGGAACTTTTACTTATCCGGGGCGATAATCGGGAGTTTAGTAACCTCTGGAGGGTCTATGGCTCCACAGCAGAATGATTATTTAAAATCAGCATGGGAATAAAACCGGTTCTAGCCTTTTGCATGTTAACGCCATTAGAATATCAGTGTGTAGACTCACAGAAGTCCTGATTAGAATGGTCAGAACTTCTTGTTGACATAGTATTGCCAAACTTGAACTGTCGGCGAAATAACATGATGACAGGCTGAGATCCCACTGGGCTGGCTTACAGTTAAAATCCATGTGATGTTGTGGTTTATATCGTCGACTTCCGATTTGAAATCCCGGTGACTTGAGGCAGATTGCGGCAGACCCTACTGAGTACGGCCACGCGTTGTCGGGACTGTCAGGTCTGCTGGTGTGATGGTGTAAATATAGCATTAGCACCTCGATATATAGGCCTGTTCTTGACACAGTCAAGCTTTGGTTTGATCAGTTGGAAAATTGCAGCATCATGTATATGGCTTCGACCATAATGGTCTGTAGTTATCAGGTTGGTTCCAGTTATAGTGTCCATAATATTACATAAGAGTGAAAGTCTTCTGGCTATGAGATTTTGGGTTTTGGTAAGTTGATGTATAATATTGTTAGGAACATAATCTCTGCTGTTTAGACATACCGGAGACATTGTATCTTGGAGCATAGTCGTACATAATATCTGCGTAATCCATATAACGTAGTACCCTAGATTCATAAATTATTAGAGCAGTGGTTTTGTAAATTTGTTCATGATTAACTCCAAGATGCACCCGGTCTATTCTTGTATTATCTATTGCTAAATCAAAATCTTCATCAATAGTTGAGTTGGGTTTTTTTTTAGTGTCAAAAAGCATGAACTTCGTTTTCTTTTTCAATTACTGATTCAGGTTGTACCAAATGATAATCCTGTCCGGGTTGGTCCGAATGTTATTAATCAAAGTATCAATATCATTATCACAACCATAAATGACCATCGTTCACGTATAGATGGCAGTTACAGTTTTTCATTACCTGGTCGATGTCATCCACTTAAGCTTAGAGGAAAAAATGTCCTAAAATGAATCCCTGTGGAACACCACAAAAAATGTCATATTTCTCAGACTCTACCCAGTCAGCCAAGGTCCTCTGAGATCGCTTCCTCAAGTAACCGTCTATCCACTGTAGAATAGGTCCCCGGATGCCCAATTTGTTAAGTTCCTTTCAGGATAGCATTATTTACTGTGTCCAAAGCTTTCTTTTGATCTATGAATACTGCAATTGACAATATATTCTCATTTATGGGTAGATAAGGTTCATGAGTAAATTTGATATTTGTATTGCAGAATGGTGCAGTCCAATACCACCTTGCACAATTGACCTAAGCTTATTCTAATTACAAAAATCCACCAGTTGGTCATAAACTAGGTAGTGGAAGCAGGGGAATAGGACACTGGTAGGGACCTGGTCATTATTTTCCTCTTTTATCCAGGATATTATAAGTGTTCTCTTCCAGATTGTTGGAAAAGAACAGTTTGAGAGGGACAGCCTTCAGAGCGATTTCAGCTGATCAAGCGTAGCTAACAAGGGAACTACTAGAGATGTTTCGAACACCAGAGAATATCCAAATTTTACTGACAATCTTATGAAGTTTTTTCCTATCAATATCTATCCCTCCGACGGCTTCATCCGCGTTCATACCAAAATACCCTCTGTCCTTTGTCAAGACTTTTTGGCAAGGTTGGTCCTATGTCTGACAGAAAAGTATTCATGTAATCGGCCACCCTATTATTTGGAATTTCCTGATTGGTCTCAGTATCATCCAGATTTATCTTTGTTTGTTTGCCCTTTTTGGAATTAGTTGATCTATTTCATGCCAAAATGTTCTAGAATCAGACTTCTGGATTTCCAAATTGTTTTTCATAAAGCTTTTGCTGTTATGATATTCTTTTTTAGTAAGATTTCTGAGTCATTTAGCATTTGAGCAATCAGTTTTCTTTTTTGTTTTAAGCGCTTTGAGCAAAAATCATCCTTATCCTAGATAAGTTCGATAATATAGTTGGATAGCCAGGGTCCATTATTTTTTCTTACAAAATATCTTTCTAAGGTTCTTCTAAAAGGCATCATTCACCTCGGTAGCATTATCAAAGTTATTCCACTCATCAGAAACAATTCTGTTAATATAGAGGTCCAGATAAATGTGACGACTAGAACGTCCTATAAAGCTGATTTTCTCTCGTATGGCTTCATGTTTACCAAATACAGAGTATATGAGACAATGTCACCAGAGTTTTCTTCCTTTTATTTGTACTCAGGCCTTCTGAACTGTTTAACGGAAAATATGTTAAGGATATGAGAGTGGCAATCACATAGAACAAATGACGGATTAGTCAGTCAGGCTTTAGCTAGACTGGATTTTCTTTGCCATTATAGACACACACACATAAGGACATACATAGGCAGATACAGGCAGACACTTCTACTCCTGCTTGTCACCTACGAAAAGAGGTTTAGACCAATATGTTTAGATGTAGCAACCCACACACAACACTTACCATTCCTATCAACGGTCCATGCCATATAGAACCTAAATATATGAGGCGTGATGAACATTCACTGATCAAATAATAGCTTAAAAGGTTTACTTCCTGCAGGATATCGATTATTGATTTCTGTATACACAAAGGAAGGAGGAAGTATTCCTATATATATCTAGTTGTATATCAATAGAATATAAACGGAAGCATCACTAACATAACATGACCTTCACGAGGTCTAAATTGCAGACTTCATCTACAAACACCAAAGCAGTAAGGCTGCCCAAACAGGAATAAAATCGAACTCAACTGGATACATCGCCTGCACACGCAAGCCCCTAAAAGCCTGAATACAACTCTCCCAAATTAAAGCCCCTCGCATCTAAAATCAGAATTTCTATTTCCCAAGGGAAGAAAATCTTCAAACTCCACTTAGACCATAGACGCTAGCAGCTGGCAAAGTACCTCACCTGCCAAGACCTCTTGGAAGGTGGAAACCACAGAAAGGTGAGATAAATAACTAAAGCACATTTTAAATTTGTAATCTCGTAACCTCTTTTTCTCATCACGTCTACAACCTTTTAACGGTGGTCTAAATGTAGATTGATAATTATTTTACACTTTCGAGATCTTGGTAATGTTTTGCTTATTACACTCCCGCTTGGAAATATGTCTTTTTTTAAAATGAGAGTCTGACCAATTTACTTTTTATACATAATATTCTGTTAAAGGTGATACAATGATTCCTCGAACTTATATTTCTCTTAGATATTGACACCCCTACATTTTTTTAATAATCAACTCCCCTCTAGAAATCATTTTTGTTTGTTTGATATTTTAACATCTAATATTTGGTTTGGTGGTAATCGAATCTATTAAATGAATTTAGGTTGAAATCTTATCCCTACACATTTAGGATAACGTAGAACTATGAAGATAAACTACTCATGCTCCAATGCGATCAGTATAAGCTCACTAGGATGGACCTATGCAATAATACTGGTATCCATAGCAATTCAATTCTGGAATTCCAGGCTCATTTATAAAAGATGGAGATAAGATAAGGTACTAGTCCATAGAGACAGGTACCCGTTATCAGGTGGATTGCCTCAACAAAGTACGTACGTATCCAACTGATATCTGGAGTTTTCTTTTTGCTTAGCAATGTTTATTTCCAAATTATGAATACAACTCAGTTCCTCCGTTTGAAAGCCGCATATCCAGGATATACAAAAGGTTCAAAAGAAATATGGCTAAAAAACAACGATCAGATGAACTAATGGTAAACGAGGAAAGCCCAGTGTATTTGACGGAAATATATCAGTTAACAAATATTTTCATATGGAACAAATGAATTATTGATAGTAGGTGACAGCTTGACGACACAACATATCAGGATGGCAAACCAATGAAAATAACTGCAAAGGGAGAAGCACTTTTCCATGCTGGTTTTAGGTTGTTATCAATAAATTAGTGGCATTTTCAACTATTTGTTGAAACCAATCATCGTTTCCCTCACGCCTTGCCTCGATTGAATATGTTTTAGTACAAGAATGATTTATTCATTGCCACTTTTCGCTATGTGGTGAATATTTGATGCGTTATTGACCAGGAGAAATGCAAGGGTCTACGAATGTGGTAGCTAGTAGATTACATTCATACATCAGACTATCACAAGCGACAGTTGGAGATATCAAGCAAAGGAAAAATAATCCTCAGAAATTGGTATCAATGATGTCGATCTGATAATCTGGAATGGTGAGTTGACATTCTTCTAAAAGGATTGACCTTTTGGCCAAATCGAGATTGCAATACTAAAAGAGGAACCTGATTTTGATATACTTCGACTTTTACATTCACCTGCATCTTAACATATATGCGGACAAATCCTAGTTATCATTTGGTGTTGGTCGATGTAGATTAATAGAATATCCCAGAATATATCGATCGAGATATGATGTCAATACCTCAAGCAGACAATCTCTTATTTCATCTTTAGGGGGCCCTCCCACCTAGTACGACGGGCTACGACGGGCTACGACGCCCTACGATTAAGTCCCCAACGGCTCCGCGTGTCGGCGACAACGTCGGCGACACGCAGCTCGGTCGGGGACTTAATCGTAGGGCGTCGTAGCCTATTAGGAGGGTTTTCATTTTTACCCGGCTTGTCTGCGACAAGAAAAGAGCGGGAAAACATGTTTAGGTGTCTTCTGGGTGGTAAAAAATCATGGATATATATATAAAATCTTTCATAATTCTAGAAATAACAGATCATTATAATAGATCTTTTAATAGTTTATATAACATTATCATTTCAGAAATAAAAACTCAGTTCAAAGGTAAACTAGGAAATTATTGATTTGAGACCCTTAGCCTTTCTCAAATGACACCAAATTTGCGGTGCAGTATCTTCATTATATGGCCTATAGTATTTCACATATAAGAGAGATGTATCCGGCCGTATTTGTCGCCGACGGGCTACGACGGGCTACGAAATTCAAACATGTTTGAATTTCGTAGACCCTCTACGATTAACGTTTTTTGTTGTAGCGCGTCGTAGCCCGTCGGCGCGCAGCGACTTTGTCGGCGACAAAACCTGACTAATTGAGGAGTTCCCTGGCGACACCTCCACAATTTTTTCAGTTTGTCGCCAACACGGCCAAAGGGTTAATCGTAAACTTAATCGTAGTAGGTGGGAGGGACCCCTTACTGTTTTGTTAGGGGCCCCTCTCACCTACTATGATTAAGCTTACGATTAACCCTAACTATTATTTTCAGTTTTCTTGAATTCTTTTATTACTTTCTGGAATTTGAGAAGTGGGGGAACAATTGCATGGATCACTGTTAATGATTTGATATGAGGATGTCAATCCATTACTAACCATCTCTCCTCTGTCTTTGTTTCTCCATCTGAGCATATAGGGAACGATATCTAGTATTACGTCTTTTATTTATCGTCTCGATGTTTATCGACATGGGTTGCAGACTTCCTATATGTACTATTCACAAGGTGGCATTTATATACTTCCACTAATTTATCTATACCTCATGTATTACTTGAATCATTATTGGCGAATTATGGGAAAAATGCTCCATTTATTTTGGTCGTATTCTTTATCTATTTAATTTTAATTGTGGGTTAGGTCATACATCGAATAATGCATAAGCCTAGATCTGTATTAAATAACTTACTCATAAATGAATAATACGAGAGAGATAAGGAGAGATAAGATAGTAGTAAAGTGAAAGATATTTTGGGCTGTAGGTGGGATGATTTTAAGTGGGGTAGTTGTGTTTAAAGAAGAAGAAGGGATTGCGTGTAAAGTAGGATGAGATATAAATAATTGCTTTGTATTTAGTTTTATCCTTTCTCTTGCAGATGATTTGGCGCAGGCGTAGTCGGAAAGCAATTACTTTCATCTGCTATGTTTGTCAAAGAATAACACTGAAACATTTACCATATATTCTGCTATTGTTTTTATTCACTTGGCTTTGTATAACGAGAATTGCTACGTTCCAACATTTTGAGATGCGTGGATATAGCTTATCGACAACTTACACTTACAACATTAACCGAAGACTGTTGCCCATAGCAAGACAACGTACCGTAATTTATTCATTTATCAAAGAATCAAACGGTTTTAATGATAACATCCAGCCTGATCCTGTTCATGATATGTTGATATCCAGTAATAAGACAAATAATGAGTCACATATAAACTGTACATATTCATCTAGCAAAGAGGTCTGCTGCGGTTGCAATGCTAGCACCAGGAATATAAGGAATTTCACTGTCGAACCCAAACTCCACAACAACACTAGTCACAATGATAAAGTGCCGTTCAAGTGTTTTCTCGGAAGATATTGCCTGGAGCCGTACGTTCGTCCTAAAAGGATGTGTGATCCAAATATGAAGATTATCCTGTTTATCTTCATATTCAGTATGCCTGCAAATTTACATCGTCGACAGTTAATTCGTGAAACATGGCTGAGCCAAGCAGATGTGGTTACTCTTGGTGTTCGCTATGCTTTTATTATGGGACTATCTAAGACTGTACACGCGGGGCGAGTACTAATGGAAGCTGAAGCATACAATGATATAATCTTCGTGGATTTCTACGAGTCCTTCCACAATCTGACATTAAAAGGTATTGCCGGTTTGCGATATGCTGTAAAAAACTGCCCAAATGCCAGCTTTGTGACAAAAACCGATGATGATATGTTCATTAACACCTTTACATGGGTCAGTAAACTTCAGGCTATGATCAACAACAGACAAACATCGGGGATTTTAATGGGATGGATATGGCCACGTAGCAAGGTAACCCGTAGAGGCAGATATCGTGTTAGCAGAGACCAATACGTTGGTGAATTCTATCCACCATTCTGTAGTGGTTCTGCGTTCACTATGTCCATGGACGTCACTAAATTGTTATATAAGGAAGCTCTGAAAGATAGGTCACAATTTCTACTTCATCTCGATGACCCCTACATCACAGGTGTCCTGGCAAACAGAACTGGCGTGAAACATCTTCGAATAAATAATTACTATCACTTCTTTGGATCACGTTGCATCGGGTTTGATATTTACAAACTCCAGCGGTATGTTTTCATACATCTTCATGATGCAGATGATAAAATGCTACAGAACAAGAAGATAGTCCATCTGAGGTTTTGGAAAATAATACTGGCTTTCCAAAAGAGTAAGATTAAGTCACGGTTTTAGTTATATATTTGCGTATGTCTTTTTTTTTCTGAAAGCGACAATAAAATGTCTCAAATGGTACAATAATGAATGTTGGCTGGCTGTACATGTTACAAAAGATCCATTAGGTTAAAACTTAGGGCGTATACAGACATTGCTAAACTTCACCTTTTTGGTATGTCACAACGACACGAAAATATGTAATCCGTCAATTGTCCAGCATATATTGTGATATACCTGCGGCTATATCTCCTACATCTACCGCCCGCTCCTACATATGTTGCATTTATGGCGGTGCAACATGTACATGGATGCATGTATAGAATGAGAGAAATCTAGATGGCCGCTACTACAAGTGTACGAATGGCGTATGGGTAACAAAAAGATAACAAACGAAATCTACCGTAAATGAACAAACTCAGAAAAGCCTAAACGTACAAAGCGAAGGTAAAAATGGCTATTTTAAGGTATATTACAATAGAAAAAGAAACATACTGTGCCTGTTTGTGATGAATACTTGGTAAAAGGTCTATCGTCAATTCAACAGCATATTCATGATGTACCGACACAATCGCCCTGTATCCGTATATCTTTTAGCATTGCTGATTTGTAAATAATATACCTGTCTTGAGTGGCTCGTAGATCTACAAGTACTGTTTGTCTTGCCCTTTATCTCAACAGATTCTGTAGCATCTCTTTGCGTTATTATTGATTCTTTGGAAATCAACATATATGATAGATCCCTTGTTAATGAAGATTTCCAACAAGATTATATAAGCCTGTCTACGTGTCATTTTGTATTCCCTCCCAATATTCCTTGTTTTGTCTTCGTGTGGCATTCTCATTTTGGTAATTACTAAAGAATGAGAACTTGAAAAGTTTAAGTAGAAATGTTGTTCTTTATGGTCAATGGATAAACACAACTATATCAGAGTAGACTGACAGGAAATTATTGGAGGTGGCACAGCACATGTATGTCAGGTGAGCCGTGAAAACACAATGATATATAATGTATGTTTAATGTTGAATGACTCAGGGTGATGCCAACATTTTCTACACTGTGATATATTATTATATACCTATGCACAAAGTCAGTGTAAATACACACTGCTGCTAGGGGTATAGTTGTTATGCACAGATTGCACTGTACTCCATGAAACGTTGTACTGGTTACCTTGGATAGTGACAGACTGCATCCTTTGAGCCTTACCTCCATGCTTTGGGTGACAGACTGCACGCTTTGAAAAAATAACACAATCTGATTGGCCGAGAGTTCCGTGGCGTCATACAGAAACCATAGAACGAGTTAATGTGAAAATATATCAAACATCGAGGTGGATTACGATTACGAATCACGACAAACACGTTATATAGCTTAGATACGTGGAACCGATCGTTACCAACACGGACACTCGCCAAGCGGGCGACTCGTAGATGTCAACATTTCGTGTGTCATCTGCATCTATACTCATTATTCTTTTTTTTTTTTTTTTTTTTTTTTTAGCAAACTCGTTTATCTTTTCTTATGTTACATAGGTTCAGCCATGCATGGTGTCTTTTTGTTTTCTTATGTTTTTTTTGCTAAAACTATAGAGATTAGTTATAGCTTATCCTCATCCTTATATAAACATCCTGGCTGTGTTCAAGAAATCTGGAAGTTGCCATTCATAGTTTGTTATGTATTATTCTGTATACAATCCAGTGTTCTTAGTCCGAGATTAAATAAAGTGATACCTATCACAATAGATTTAAAGGTCCTTTAAGATTTCAGGCAATGCATATATACAGGGTGCTGAAAAAACAGTTCCTTATACCAGGGAAATAGAAATAGACAAGACAAGGACAATAGAAATATACAAGACAAGGAAAATAGGCAATACCTTAAGACAGTAAAAAGACAAGACAAAGTCACAGGAGCATTTGTATGACTGCTGGTGATTGTACCTCCTTTTTCATCATTTTCATCATTCGGTACTGATTGTGACAACGAGATCACTTTAGTAGAAATATTATTATCTGTATATAAACCATTTACTGTGCAGGATAAGGAAGTTGACTGATTGATCCGTTTTATCCAAATATAATTTCTTTTTAGGTAGCTTTTAAATAGTCTCTCTCCAGAATACCATGAATCCATTTCCCAATTTATTGTATTAAATCAACATGGTAGCCCATGGCCGTAGGGTCAGGGGCGGTCATTGCTCCACCTAGCGCACTCCCTCTGTACTCGCGCTCCCTGCGCGCCCCCTCGTGCGAACCACGTGAACTATTAGGTCACGTTGTGAAGCACACTCTCACAATCTCTCTCACTCTCTTCTTGCGCTTCACTTCGTTCAGACGCATTCCAATTTTTTCCGCTATTTTTGGCCCAACGCTGCTCACAGCACCGGATACTCCACGAGTATCGGTCCGAGGTCGTTAGGGTTTTAAACTACGGGGCAATTGATCGCCAGAACAACGTGAGGATGCCGAAGACACGAGCAGGCCCCAGCACATCGCAAGCTACAGATGCCGAGGCTGAAGTAACTTCGGAATCGACCCAACGACCGTCGGAGGATCACGTGGAGTCGGCCTCCGAGGTAGGCATCGTGAAAACGGTCAGACTCGTGGCCGTTGAGAAAGGCCTCGCCGACTTTAAGAATGAGGTTAAGGATCAGATCGGCGGAGTCCTGGCAGCGATCAACCGGCTGGCAGAACAGAGGACGAACGACCGGGCCTCACGGCCATCAACCGTCCAGTCGGCCGTGGATCGACGCACTCAGGAGTGGGCCGAGGACCAGGCCTCACGGGTCCTGCCAGCGCCACGCCAGCTGAGGGAGCGGTACGCGGCCGACTCCTACATCCAATGCGAGCTGGACCGTGAGGCCATCAAACACGACAGGACCACGGGTAAGCTCTATTTGGACTTAAACATTTCTAGGTTGACCTCGAAGCCTTATATGTTTGTTGACCGCGAGGCCGTTTATACATTGTCCCAGAAACTGGAGGTGAGGTGGTCCCTAGGGCCGATGGAGTACGTTAGCGCGTTCATCGGTTTGCTGGGGGACGACCGAGCCGTGGAGCCCGCCGACCGTGAACACATGTTCAAGCACCTCCACCAGGTCTCCATCGATGCCCAGTCTCGGCCGTGGGCTGGAGTTAGGCGGTGGAGCCAGTTTGTGTTTGACCAGATTGAGGCCGGGAGGCTTAGCTGGTCCGATTACGGGTTGATACAAGAGGAGCGAGTCCGGCTCGCTATGACGACATCGACCCAGTCGACCGGACAAGAGAACGGGGGGAAAAACCGCTCCAGAGAGCTGCCGTGCCGGCAGTTCAATTCGGAGAAGGGATGCAGGCACAGAAGCGGGCACGAGGACGGGCCCGTTAAATGGATACACATATGCTCGTTCTGTGATTCTGTCGGAAAACAGTGCGGGCATTCGCTGCATGCCTGCAATAGGAAGCTGGGGTACACGATGGGGTCCGAGTCACAGCCGCTAGCCCCTCAACCAACACGAAGCGGACAACAGACCGGATACACCCCACAGGCCGGATACACTATGAGGGCGGGCGACCCTGGACCGGATGCCCTCTACCAACACGGACTTCCGCAGCCGGCAAAAAACGGGCACGGTGCGCCCCGAGAGTAACCGGAGCGCACCCGACTACAGGATGTTCACGTGTACCCCCCACCCGGGCTCCCGGGGTCATGGGGTGCGCGGCACGTGAGATCACAGAGCCGTCCAGTGCTGAAACAACACGGGACAGGAAACCGCCTCCTGCCACGTGGGCACAGGTGGTCAGCGGCCGACTCCCGGTCAGGGCTGCCCCACGTGAGGCCGCCCGGACACGTGACGTCACAGAGGGAGTGAGGATTCCCCCACGTGACAGGGAGGCGGTTCAAAACAATAATAACAACACGACTCCGCGGGACCACGTGGCCGTGCCAGTGGGCGTCCCCCACCCGGGCACGACCGGCCACGAGACCGAGGACAGAGCCCCTCCTACCACGGCCCCGGACTTCACCAAGCTCGAGGAAGTGTGTCTGACCGGGATTGTTGCCGCCGGGACTCGTACGGACCCGGAGGCGTTCAGAGCACATCGGCGCGCGGAATGGCCGCGGATGCAGGACAGCGCCCCGCCGGCGCAAGGCCACATCTACGAGGCAGTGCGGGCCTCGGGGCTGCCCAACGCGATGTGCAGCAAGATAACACTCCCCACGGACCTACGGCTACGGGCGTGGGAGAAATACCTCAGGGGCATGAGGGGGAAGCAGGAGCTACTGGGCTTCATACGCTACGGCTTCCCCCTAGGATACCTCGGTCCCGCGACGGATACCAAAGGGGTGCCTAACCACCCCAGTGCCACTGGGTACCCGACCGAGGTGGGCCAGTTTGTGAAAAAGGAACTGTCGTTCTCCAATCTGCTCGGTCCGTTCTCCGAAGCCCCGTTCAGCCCGTGGTGCCATGTGTCTCCCCTCATGTCGCGGGAGAAGCGGGACTCCGATGCCCGGAGAGTAATAACCGACATGACGTTCCCGCGGCAACAGAGCATCAATGCCTTCGTGATGAAGAACCCGGTCTACGGGAGGAAAGGGAGCACGGCCTCCCTACCATCGACGGGTTCGTCTCACGCCTCCTGAGATCGGGCCCCTCGATCTACATGGCCTCGATCGACATCGCGAGGGCATACAAGAACTTTCGATGCGACCCCCTGGACTGGCCCCTCCTATGCTTCATGTGGGACGGCGGGTACTATTGTGATACGGCCATGCCGTTCGGTGCCCACGCGTCCTCCTACCACATGCAGTGCGTGGCGGATACCATCGTGGAGATTCTGGCCGGCAAGGGGGTCGAGGGAGCGATGTACCTCGACGACCTAATCATCATCTCGCCGTCGAAGGAGAAGGCCGCAGCGGACTTCGCGACCGCCCGGGAGCTCTTCCGCGAGCTGGGCCTCCCCGAGGCCCGGGACAAGGCACAAGAACCGTCGCAGGTGGTCCGCTGGCTGGGCATTGACATCGATGCCGCGAACATGACGCTGTCAATCCCGGAAGACAAGCTGCAGGATGTGCGGCAACACGTCGCGGCTGTCTCCCGGAAGCGGTCCCTCACGAAGCGGCAGCTGCAGTCGGTCCTGGGGAAAATACTGCACGTCGCGAAGTGCATCCGGCCGGCAAGGGCATTCGTCAGCAAGCTCCTCGAGGCCCTGTGAGGCATGTCCGGATTCTACATCAACATCTCGTCGGACATGCGGCAGGACCTCGACTGGTTCTCCAGATTCGCTGACGGGTGGAATGGACGTGCCTTGATCCCCAGGGGCCCCCCGACGAAGTGTATCACTGTGGACGCCTGCCTCTCTGGCGTAGGGGGCACCAACGGTCGCCTGGCGTATTCCGGACAGGTCTGCCCGGTCGGGGACCCGGTGGAATGCATTTCGGAGCTGGAAGCCCTCAATACCATCTACGCCCTCAACACGTTCTTGACGGACTGCGACCGGGGCACGAGGGTGGAGGTGTTCTGCGACAATATGGGAACAGTCCAGGCACTGACGTCGGGGCGGGCATGCAACCGGGTCCTCGCCGAGTGCGCGCGTCAGGCCTGGATGGTGCAGGCTAAATTACAGGTGGATCTCCTGTACACCCACATCCCGGGGGTCCTCAACTCGGTCGCCGACGCCCTCAGCCGGTCTGCCTCAGCATCAGCATCTGCGCGGCAAGCCGCGGCGCATGCCCCCGGCACGGTCGCGAACCAGTGAAGTGCCGTATTGACCTACATCGCATTCTGCCGGAGGATGGGTACGGATCCACAGCAGCCGTCGGTCAGCCTCATCACGTCCTACCTGGAGTACGTGAGGGACCACGCCCCCTCGCCGGCGACCGTGGCCAACCACTTGTCGCATCTACGGTCGCACCTGCGCCTGTCCGGGGGCAACATCTCGGCGACCGAGGACGCGAGAATAAAGAGGGCCATTGACGCGATGAAGAGGGACAAGTCGTACACAACGAACATCAAACCGCCCATCCCGATGGAGGCCTTCAGGGGCGGCGGACTAACGGCCACGCCCCTACACCGATCCACGAGAGCAGCCTGCCTGCTGATGTTCTTCGCGGCCCTGCGGCAGAGCGAGGTCGCCCCACCATCCGTCCGAGGATTCGATCTGGACAGGCACCTCACTCGCGGGGACGTGAAAGTCACGTCAGGGTCACGTCACCGTCCGGATAAAAGCGGCGAAAAACCTCCAGTGTGTTGGAGAGGAGAAGCACGTGACACTCCAGCCTTCTCCTGACCGGAGGTCGTGCCCGCTCCAAGCCGTAAGAGAAATGATCGCGGCCGTACCCACGTCTAGCGACCGAGACCCGTTCCTGATGAACGACGATCGGTCCCCCATAACGACCAGGTCGCTGACCAAGGAATGGGACAGACTAACGGCGTTGGCGGGGATCCCGGCGAAAACGTATACGTTACACAGCCTGAGAAAGACCGCGGCCACTCAGGCCTTCCAGGCCAGGGTCCCCGAACTTTCCATCCAGAGATACGGGGGGTGGCGCTCGAACGCTCACAGGAGCTACATCCGAGTGTCGAGTGCCACTCAAGTTAATGACTCCCTTATCAAGTCTATTAACAAGTGACTAAACTTTTATCCCACCCTCCACGCCACTTCCTTTCATGGATTTTTGGCCATTTTATACACATTGTATATTCATATATACCATAATACTTTATACATGTATATCCATATGTATTATACTATTACATATCACCATATGTAATACCTTATACGGTATCACATATACCATATACCATATTACCAAATATGTATCATATCTACCAATATGTTATTATATAACATAACATATCTACCATATTGTTATCTTTAAGATATTACTATCACGTATTAATATCTTCTTTTATCGCTCATAAAATTAAAATAAATTTTATTTGCCCAAACTCTGCTTTCTACTCTTGTGTTGCGGGATTAAGGGGTAATGGGTAGCCCATGGCCGTAGGGTCAGGGGCGGTCATTGCTCCACCTAGCGCACTCCCTCTGTACTCGCGCTCCCTGCGCGCCCCCTCGTGCGAACCACGTTAACTATTAGGTCACATGGTGAAGCACGCTCTCACAATCTCTCTCACTCTCTTCTTGCGCTTCACTTCGTTCAGACGCATTCCAATTTTCTCCCACCCACCCTCACCTCTATCTTCCTACTCTCGTAGGGCCATTTTATACACATTGTATATTCATATATACCATAATACTTTATACATGTATATCCATATGTATTATACTATTACATATCACCATATGTAATACCTTATACGGTATCACGTATACCATATACCATATTACCAAATATGTATCATATCTACCAATATGTTATCATATAACATAACATATCTACCATATATATATTGTTATCTTTAAGATATTACTATCACGTATTAATATCTTCTTTTATCGCTCATAAAATTAAAATAAATTTTATTTGCCCAAACTCTGCTTTCTACTCTTGTGTTGCGGGATTAAGGGGTAATGATGTAGTTTGAGTAACAATCAGGAACAAACTCAGGTACATACAATGATCACACAAAGACTACCTGTCTGTAAATTCAGATTGTGTAGACAATTAATTAATTGTAGTTTAATTTGGCGAGGCAACAACACAGGTGTGTGAGTGTGAGGTCATGTGACTATATAAGAAAGTGTGGCGCGAAAAGCGGCATTCAAAATACGCACACACAGAGAGACTGATTTCCCTTAGTGGCGCAAGTACGATAAATGGCTACAAAAGACGGTAACAAAGAGAAAGGAGGTGGGAAAAGAGAGACACGAAGCAGAGTGAAAGCAAACCAACAAAGAGAAGAAGAGAGACCAATAATGGCAGCGGGACCGCAGGTCACCAGAAAAGTCACGATGGCGGGAAACGCGAGGGCCATAGAAGAGATAAAAGACCAGCTTGCTCAAGTGGTCAACCTGTTACAAGCCAAAAACAAAGATGGGAGAGAGAGAAGGAAAGAGCGTCAAAGCATGAGCAGAGAAAAGAGAAGGAGAACAGGACGACAGCGGGGCAGGAGCAGAAGCAGCACATGGAGCCGAGACGAGTCGAGCAGCGACGGCAGCAGTACACCGGGTAGCGAAGCGATGGGCAGCAGAGGTGGGACGCCATGCAGCGAGCGGCGGCCCCGGATCAGGCGGAGACGACCCTCGTCAACGGACGGCAGCCAATGCAAGGAGCGAGGAGCGGAGACGCCAAGAGCACAGTCGGAGAAAGCCAGAGGAAAGAGGAAGCAGCATACGGATACACGATCGCTGACCAAGGACTATGACCTGACTGATCGTGTGGCGAAATTCCTGGCGGAAACAAAAGTGACAACAGGGGAACAAGGTAACAAAGCTTACTATGCTCACGCTCACATTAAGAGAGGTGCTAAAAAAGAGAAGTGTGGTCTAGGTGAATTGAATCTGGCAGAGACAATATGGGGCTTAACCCAGGTCAAGAAACAGAACAAAGGTGATAGGGGTGTGTATAATGCGATAGAAAAACACATAGAAGATGTAGTAGAGGATAGCATCCAATACAAATTTGAAAATTTGAGGAAATTCTCGGAAGAGGTGTGTAGTCAGGTTCAGGAAGAAAGAATCACGTGGGAAGATAGCTACGAAATATATAAACTAAGATTACGCCTATCCCAGAGAGGGGAAGTAGATAATCGACAAATCAAAGAAGACAACAAGGGTGACAGGTTCAAGCTAAGTGCAGAATTGGCAGCAGCGAAACCGGCACCCCCATGTCGTCAGTATAACAATCACTGCACAAAAACCACTATTTTACATATGTATACGAAACGCGTCTAACAGTAGGATTTTGCGTCTAGAAGTTAGACCTGTTATCCGTCTCGTAGACGCCTTATCTAGTGGCGTATATACATGTCCATGGTACGGTCTTATATATGTCATATATACGCCTGATTACATTGTATATACACCAATCTCAAAAAGTTCCATTCTCTGCCACTTGGGGACACTACTGGTAGCATATTTCATTTGCCATTAACCATCCAAGTCTGTATTATATGAAAATTGCAATCTTATATTACCAATTTATTTGATAAAAACCTAATTAAGTATAAATTGATTAATTACACATAATAAACCCTGTATTTGTTTGCTTTTTTACCATTTTTCTAATAGATTTGACTTTAAAACACCATGCCTATGTGTGGTCAATCTTGGCTTAGCATATAAGCACCCTCTTCAACGTTATAGCTAACTACTGAAATCATCTTACTACCCCCTGCGAATGCGACCGCACAGGTGTGAATGCGGCCGCACAGGTGTGAATGCGGCCGCACAGGTGTGAATGCGGCCGCACATGTCTACCCGGCCCCCGCCGACACCTCTCGGCGGGCAGCGGCGGGCATGGGCGGGCGGTGGAGGGTGGGGGAGGGTTTCCCACTGAGTCAACCTGTACAAACGCGGCTGGCGGCGGGCGGTGGGCGGCGGGCAGCGAGGGGCTTCTCACTGAGGCTCGCTGGGGGTGGCGTGGGGTGGTCGGGGGGGGCGGTAGGGGGTGGGGTTGGGAGGTCGCGGGTGGCGGGTCAGTGTTTGTGTATCCTCTACCAACACCCACAGGCCCGGGTGGGCCGCAATTTTTTTTTTTTTGGTATCATATATACGCCTGGCGTATATATATGTTGCGCAGTGTATATTTTATCTTAAATATGCCAGGCGTGAAAGACAGCCAAGTCGCGTGCGTCTACAAATGGAAACTGTCTTGTAGGCGCCCGAAACGTAGACGCGTATAAGAGGTGTATACAAGTATAAACAAGCCACGATACAGCCGATACGTGCGTTATCGCAATGGCGTATATATATGTAAAATAGTGGTTTTCGTGCAGTGAATGGTACTTTGCAGTACTTGTAGCAGTCAGGGTGATCATGTAAGCGGTGGTTACAGGCACTTGCATGTCTGTAACCACTGTATCTGGGCGAAGTGTAGTCCACTACAACATAGTGAGAAAGATTGTCGTATGAAGAAAAATAGACAAGAAAGAAAGAAAGGAGGTGAGAAAGATCAAGAAAATAAGGATTTTTAGAAGAGATTTTAAATGAACATACAAAAGATACGGAAGACGAGAACCCAAGTAGACAAAGAGAAAGCAAGGAACAGGTATGCAGAAATACTGCAGAAGGCACAGACACAAAACGCACAGGTGAAGGTAACAGAAAAAGCACTAGCACCACGCGAGGAAACACTTGTGAAAAACAAAGCACATGCACAGACGAACATGTTAGTTGTAAGGAAACCATTATGGATGAGCATGCAGCGTTTGTACGTGACAACTGGCCCAGCCCAACAAAGGCAGCGGAGCTAGTGGCAGGCGACATAATGGCACGCTATAAGAAAGTAAAAGAAAAGAGTGTACCAAATTACAGGGGCGCTAAAGTAGAAATACCATAAAAAATGAAAAGCGAGAAATTGGAGGAGCTTTTGAATGAGTACGAAGACAAAGAGGTCACACAGTACATCAAATATGGTTGGCCAATAGCATGGGGTTGCCGTGCTTTGGGTAGTATACAACAAAGGGTGTCCGAGGCCATTTGTTATATAATACGGAGAGAGGGACATCACGCACTGGCCTATGTGGACGATTTTGGAGGCGTTGCATGGTCGGCCACGCAGGCTTGGGCAGCAAACAACTGCTTCTATAGCACGTGGGAAAAGCTAGGGGTGGCGATTGCAGAAAACAAATCAGTACAACCTACACAAAACATCGAATGTTTAGGTTACCAAATAGATACAGAACACATGGTCATATCAGTCCCAGAGGTTAAATTACGGGAGGTAATCTCAGAAGCAAGTCAGTGGGACAACAAAAAGGTAGCGACAAAACGGGAGCTGGCCGGGAAGCTGGCGCACGTTTCCCAATGTATACTTTACGCACGAAAATTCATGTGTCGGGTACTGGACGCCCTGAGGGCGGCACATAAAGTCAATCATGTAGCAGTCAGTGTAGAACTGAAAAAAGATGTACAATGGTTTTCGGAATTTGCACACCGCTTCAACGGCGTGTTATTGATTCGAGAAATCCGTCCGGTTATAGTCATAGAATGTGATGCCTGTCTGGAGGGAGGAGGGGGTTTCGGGGACGGTAGCTGCTATTCAGTGGACTTCGCTGCAGCTCTCAGTGAGGGGCACCACATAAGTCAGCTTGAAGCCCTGAACGCAGTAATCGCTGTCGAAACCTTGATTCCCCCAGAAACAACATGTATAGATGTCATCATCAAAAGTGATAACATGGCCAGTGTGAGTTCGCTTAACTCTGGTCGGGTAAAGGACCCTGTCATGGCGCTGTGTGCACGTCGCCTCGGCATGACATGCGGCCTGCGGCATATATATGTTTGCCTAGAACATAAGCGGGGTGAAGACTTGGTACTGGCTGATGCGTTGTCTCGGCGCAGCATATCAGTCAGACACATCCGCGAGATGGGCCTAACCGAGGTACGCCCGGCGGATGAAATATTAACGTGTGATCTCTGGTAATCTTTTCAGAATCCACCTTGTTACAGCAGGTCCGCTCTAACATCGTCAATCTGGGTACGCCAGGGACGTTGAAGAATCGTTCAGTACAGAACAAAACTTATATCGCGTTCATGCTGGAATATAACAAAGATGTACTTAACCCCACTGTAACAGATGTCTGTATGTATATACAACTTTTATTTAACTCGGTGAATTCACCTAATACGGTTAAGAATTATCTTAGTGAAGCAAAATTGTGTGTCTTAGAAAGGTTAGGGAACGTATCCTCTTTTATTCACCCTTTAGTTATAAGGTTTATTAAAACTATGACGAAAGCGTCTGACCACACTACTACACAAGCACGTGAGCTGAGCATAGATGAAATACGCCAGGTTTATTATGAACTTCGCTGGCTAGGGCCGGAAGGTCGCATGGTATCGGACATTGTATTGTTTACATTGCATACCCTGCTCCGCCAGTGCCACGTAACAAAGACTGACACTGGGTCAGCCCACCTACTGCGGGCCCGGGATATTACCCTTCAACACACTGGTTATGTGGTGCACATTCGTTCATCGAAAACAACGACCAAGCCCTGTGAACTCTGGGTACAAGCGCACCCGGACAGTGCATACTGCCCCGTCCGTGCCATGCGTAGGTTACAGCACGATTCCCCTGGTGCGGCAGGTGACCCATTGTTCACACTCCCGGGTTCCACAATACCCCCCCCCCCCCCCCCCCCCGGTGAAACAGGTGACAAATATCTTGCGTTTGGCTCTAGTACTTACAGGTGTCCAGCACCCAGAGACGGTAACGGGGGTGAGATTGGCCGCACGAGCGGGCTTGACTGAGAACGCAATAGCCAAACAAGGTTTGTGGTCATCTACAGCTGTTCGTACGTACGTACCAAAACATATATACATGGAGATGTCAGAAACAATTGGTAAAATCTGATAAGCCGGTTTGCGGTTTATCCTACCCCTAATATAAAATCCCATAGGCTTAACATTGAGATTCCGTATGCCACGCTGACTGGCATACGGACGTTTGTATGCTACTAGGGGCATATGGAATTTTGATGATTTTCATTCATGATTTTGATATCAAAATATTGTAGAGAGGGGTAGGATAAAATCAAAACCTGATTCGTTTTAATCTTGGCTCCCGTATGCCACTCCTGGCGTTTGGTTCCGGATACCACTCGGCTCCGCCTCGTGCTATCACTACGCCAAATGCCAGTTGTGGCATACGGGAGCTAGGATTAAAACTCATCCGGTTTTACGATAGTATTTATCGGCTTAATAAAGGTTTACCGATATTCGTGCAAACTACATACTTGTTGACTTTAATTAATTGTAGTTTAATTCGGCAAGGCAACAACACAGGTGTGTGAGTGCGAGGTCATGTGACTATATAAGACAGTGTGGCGCGAAAAGCGGCATTCAAAATATGCACACACACAGAGACTGATTTCCCCGCCCACCATCCCAAATCATGATGTATTATTTTAAAACAACTCGCAAATGCGGAGTGTATTAATCGGCTTAATAAAGGTTTACCGATATTTGTGCAAACTACATACTTGTTGACTTTTAGAATTATACACATTATGTTGATTATCTTGAGATCCTCTACTTCTGATCATTTTAGATAAACAATAATATTTCTCATTGGGATATAGCATATGGATTTATGGTAGATTTCATATAGACATTGAATAAGATTTTCTGTATTTTTCCGACCGATGTTGCTCGTTTTGTTTTTATTCTGACTTCCTTCCACAAGCGGATAATGGCCATAAATGGGATATTGAGTTTAAAATCTTTTAAACAGCCTTTATTATTTTTTCAAACTTTAAAAATCTAATTTCAGTCTTTTATCCAATATTATGTAGGTAAAATTCTTTCTCCTGTGTGCGTTCATGATCTGATGGGATCTGTGAATGCTATCCTTCTGGGTTGAACACAATGGGTAGTTTTTTTGTTTTTTTTTAAAAAAGGTTTTATTGACAGAAGGCATCATACACTAGGTCCATGATTTTCAGCCTAACCGTCAGTTAGGTGACAAAAGAAGCTCAAAAGAGCACAACAAATACAGACGTAGACTAATACAGGCAGTGGACGATAGTTATCATTCTTAAAGATCTCTTCACAGTCATTTCCATGTGTTGGTATTCTTCAGTATTTGTGGGATTCATCAAGTCATTTTAACCTCCTAAGGGGTTGTATATTAGCTCCTTGGGTGCTGATGTCATATATGCACAGTTTTGCCATTCATTGTTATCATCCCATACTGTTTACATGTAGTTACATTGAGAACGACACACATGCGTCTTATTACTCAACAGGGCGGCATATTACAGGACAATGACCTCCATTAAAGGGGTCTGTCTCGTATAATAGAGCTGTTTTTAGGTTACATATACAGACACTTTGGTTACCGGGTACAAGTCAAGATATTTACAGATTACATCACATTAGTAGTAGATATGGATAAAATACCCCATCTGAATGCCACATTTATTTTGAATGATAGCGTTCACAGATCCCGTCAGATCACGAAACACACACAGGAGAAAGAATTTTTAACTACATTGTACAAACCGGGAGTCTATCCACGCGATGTAAGTGACCAGGACACCGACCAGATAGGGAAGTGCCGGTGACAACCACACACAACAGTGTAGTTCTCACAAATAAAAAGAAAAAATACAACAGCCAATCATAGCCTGATGAGATTTTTCGAAACTGCTGGTAAAGGGGGAGGCCCAAACAAGCCACCCCTAACTAACTACAAAACCCTACACTCCTCTGAATGCTCATATCTAGCCACAGGTGGCAGGACTCATTAAACACTGGTACAACACCCTTACACTAGAGGTCAGAACACACACAAACACATTACCAATACACACCAGTGACCAGCACGCCGGTTGCGCACAGTCCTATCAAAATGAACGCTCAGGTCACATGTCCAAGACTGACCAATAGGAGAGGCACAAAGTAGGTCGGCAAGATTCACTCACCTGCCAAAAGAGGTGCAGTCCCAAATCCCGGTCACACACCAGCAGTCGCTCAAGCTGTTGTCACGTATACTCAATTTATCCAATATTACACCTAGATAGTTATAATTTTCAACAACCTTTCAATTTTCTTTATTAAAGTTCGTATGAAAAAAAGATGCACTTTCTTAGTTTGTCCAATCCATAGAACCCTTGTTTTTTTTATAGTTAATGGCAAGCAAATGATCTTTAATCCACTTATTCTGCTTACTACACGTTCTTGACAAGTTCCAGATCCAATCAACACAAGATCATCTGCATACATGAATCCATTTGTTGTATTCAAAACATTAAAAAGATCATTTACAAAGGCCTCAAGACCAAGCCTTGTGGAGCTCCACAGACCATATGACTTTCTTCTGAAATTTCTCCATTTTAGTCTGGCAGCGAAAGCCTGTTTTGGGGGTGAACCTTGCTTTTGCGTCCAGACAGTTTTTTCTTAATGATTATTTATCTCCTGAATCTTCTGACTTCAAATCTGCCGGGTGCAACGCTGATATATTTGGGCAACTCAAATTATGAGCATTTGAAGATAATAAGTTAAAAAATGATGTTTTAATCAATATATAAATATGGTTAAAATAATATTATTCTCATTGCTTAAGAAATCTATCAACTTTGAACCCAATCATCCAACCAGTGTAATTGATATTTGTTCTGATCTTTTAGTAAGTTTTTTCTGTGCGATGACCTATATAGATTGAATAATTAGGTCATAATGATAGAATTACTTAAAATAGCTGGCTTCATAAAAAATCCTCATAAAACAGATAAGGGAACACAAGAAAATAATAAAAGGCACTCAGATGTGGCTTTATCATATGTATTTTAGTAATAACGAGTGAATTTCATGTTCACACATTCATCAATAAATTGCCAGTTTTCGAATAGTTGTCAATATATATTTTAAAGATGATCTGTTTCTTGCATCCTTCTCTTTCATATCAGTAATTTTCCACAAGTAAGAAGAGTTAACCCTTTAAAGATGCATGATGCCTTTAGGCATCATTCTTCAAATATTTTTAACAAATATTTTAGAAAGAAATGATAGATCCATATTCATGAAATCTTTGCAAAATGAGGATATGACATCATATTTAGTATTTCTATTCAAAAGAAAGAAAATTTTATGATTATCTATCATATTATGTGGTTACAACCTTGAAATTGAAGTTTTAACCAGTCTGTGCCCTTCCTCTAGCGGGACAAACTGCCACCAGTGCCCAACCTTATGGCAGTAGTTTGGCCTAAGGCACTCATCCTTAAAGGGTTAACAAATTCATGGTGGGTGATGCTTTGAGGTACAAACATGCCAGATCGGGTGATGCCTGAGGCATCATATTCCAAGATATGTATAAAATCTTTTTTGAATAACATAGGGAATAATTGATCAATATATACATGAAACTTCGCCAGCATGTAAGTAGAATGTCTTTTTTAAGTGTTTTATGGAAAAATACATGGTATCAAGCATCATGTGTCATATCACATTATAATGTTCTGGTCTCTGCATTCCTATCATGACTAATCAGAATTGTTTCTATTCAATGTGATTAATCACCTAAATTGTCTGTAATTATGACAACTGGAAATTCTTATATACACAAGCTGGGAGGCATCTTGCTGGTGGTTGCACTTGTAAGTTCTGTACTGTGATTGACTGTTGATTCAACAGCCAATGAGGGATGACCAGTCTCACTCTGGTCTGTTTCACATGCCAGGAGGGACACAACTACTTTGACCAAAACTTGTTGGTCTCTTCTTTAGTACACATTGATCAATCCTTCCCTATATCATTAAAAAACTCCAAAGATCTTATATCAATTATTGATCACCTGAAGAAGCTGATTAACCCTATCAGTCCGAGTAATGCCTTGAGGCACTCCCAGGCAGGGGATGCTGAATGCCTTGAGGCATTCCCAATAGAAGGGACGAAGAATGCCTCCAGGCATCTTTTGAGGCCATTACTAAAAATTGGTATTCTATGTGACAAAATTCATAGACTTAAATTTTTCAAAATAATTGAAAAACACTATAGGCATCATTATTCAGTGTGGGTTTTCTAAACATATCGAAAACGATGCATATCAAATGCACCTGTTGAATAACTTCTGGTACCATTGCCATAAGGGAATTGTCCCCTGTTGGTAAAATGCTACATATCTGTAGGACTTGGTATGTGGGCCTCCCGCTAGGGGGGTTGGACTGAAAGGGTTAAATATCAGCGAAACATCATGACAGCATTTGATACCCACTATTCACCATCTGTGTACCACTTGGTTCAATAATAACTATTTAAAAAAATATATCACTGGTCTGAATTGTTGTGTTCACCACCTTTTTGATTTTAGGTGATGCCTCAAGGCATCACCCAATATGGCATGGTGATGCCTCAAGGCATCACCCACCATGAACTGATATAAAAGAGAAAGGCGGCAAAAAACAGAGATCATCTATAAAATATATATTGACAATTATTAGAAAATTAGCAATTTATTGATGAATGTGTGAACATGAAATTCTCTCGTTATTACTAAAATACATATGAGAAAACCACATTTGAGTGCCTTTTTTATTTTCTTGAGTTCCCTTATCTGTTTTATGAAGATCTTTTAAGAAGCCAGCTATTTCAAGTGATTCTATCATTATGACTTAATTATTCAATTTATATAGGTCATCGCACAGAAAAAACTTAACAAAAGATCAAAATAAATATCAATTACACTGGTTGGATGATTGGGTTCAAAGTTGATAGATTTCTTAAGCAATGAGAATAACATTATTTTAACCATATTTATTTATTGATTAAAAAATCATTTTTTAACTTATTTTCTTCAAATGCTCATAATTTGAGTTGCCCAAATATTTCAGTGTTGCACCCGGCAGATTTGAAACCAGAAGATTCTGGAGATAAATAATCATTAATAAAAATCTGTCTGGACGCTAAAGCAAGGTATACCTCTCTCGCTGCCAGACTATTTACTTTTGTTCGCTCTCCTCGATTATTTAAATAAGTTTCAAGTATTTCTTTCAAAATTCTGTATAAAGGAATCTTATATATTTGCTTTATGAGTGTCATATGATTTACACAATCAAATGCCTTTCGTAGATCTAATAAACCTGGTCTCAATCAAATAGAAAATTGCACATGTGATGCAACCGGAACAAATTTTTTTAGATACCAAGACTGCTGTTTTACTCTATAAAACTATGGTACTTCCTTATATGGACTACGGCGATATTTTCAGGTGCGGAGGTAATGCTAATTTGTGTGAGAAGCTGTAGGTCAAACAAAATATGGGCTTACGAATATGCTTAAAAAGGGACCCACGATCAAATGTTCTACAACTTCCAAGAGATGCTAAAACACCCTTTCTGAAAGACAGAGAATATATGCATCTAATGAACTATATGTTTAAGAAGCAAAACTGTCGTGCACTGTTGGAGTAACAGACCTACGAGGCAAAATGATGAAACAATTTTTAAAGTTGCCAGACCTAAATCATAAAGATATAAGACAAGTGTTATTTATAGAAGTGCAATAACTTGGAACACTTTAGACCCTGATCTTAGAAATATGGATAGTTATGATTCATTTAAATATCGAATGGAGAAACTGCAGTTACAAAAATTGTTTGCATAAATGAAAAATGTGTTTTTTTGTTGGGAATACGCCAATTGCTGAGGATTTCTTTGCCTACTTCCTGCTCTCTGTATTTATCGCATTGATCTGTGTCTCTTGTCATATGTACTATTATGATGGGTATACCCAACTATGTTTTCCCTCTCCAGAGGCTCGGTTTATAACTGGGATATTAGTTGTTGGTCACGACTTACTTTGTAATCTATTCAAAACCAGTAGATAGTCTGTCATCATTTACGATAAAGTAACATTTAAGTTACAAGGTATTTTTAAAGGATGTTAACATATGGCTTTAATGAGTAGAACTTCGGGTACATACACAATATTGACTGGTTTCAGATACAACCGCTTTTATCTGAAACCAGTCTATATTGTATTTATCATCCAACCTTTCTGGACAAGTGGCATTTCGATATCAGTTCGTTTTGGTTATGCACTATTTTTCCGGACGCACTATTTGTCCGTATGCACCACCCGGAGCATACAACATATCCGTATGCGCCGGGTATGTGCATACAAACTCCCTATGTGTTTTCAATAGACACTTTGTATTAGGTGGATGATAAATGACATAGCACTCCGCTATACAGATTTATTACTCTGCGACTAATGTATTACGCTCTGAATTTTACACGTAAAAGTTGTTTAATGAGTTGTTTGACTTCCAAATCAAAGATAGTTGGTCTCCAACATCAGACCAGCCTCATAAGCTGTTTTGGCGGCAGTATAAATAATGAAATAAATAGCAATTTTCCTCATCTTTTTCCAAATACTCCATGGGCATTGAGTACGGGTTCCTAATGTTATGGGGAAAAATACCAGGGGTGAGATGAAGCGCCATATTCAATCGATTTCCGAAAAAATGAATGATGTAAATTTTCATCTCGCTTATTAGGGAGGTTGAGATAGTATGAGAACTCTAGGCAATGACACTCTTTTCTCATGGACAGAACATGATCCTATAGGTACAGACATTTCATCCCATATATAACAGTATATTTATTATAGCAAACTCGTGCTGAGCAAGGATTCGTGTAGCATGAAACTACTTGATAGGCGTTGAGTACAATGAAGTAACAAACGTGAGCCAATCAGCGGTCAGGATTTACCAAAGAATCTCTGTCATCCTTGTCGTCTTGTACATTATTGCAGCTCTACTTAATGCTGATATTGTGATTGCATGATGGAACCGCACATATACGAATACTATCTACTACTATACGAATACTAGGGGATTTATAAGATCAATGATACAGTTTGATGACATCCCTTTGTATCCCTTAGGAATTCACTCAACATAATCCTGTTGATTATATCTTGGCATTATCTATACTTGATGCATAATGTGCGACTGATGATATCAAATCACAGATCATATCACACCAGCGACCCTCCTTTCCATTACCATCACCGCTTTCCCACCATCCCCAACCCTCACCCCTCCTTCTACCATTCCAACACGCCCTACCTCCATATTCCATTCCCAACCTCATTCTTGCCAGGCAGTCCTACACCTGGCTAGGGCTGAGACATCCAGCTACCAGCGGATCCCACACAGACACCCAGCTTGATCTACGCCAGTCCCCGGCCCGCTATCGATCGCAGTGCCCCTGGCGGGCGTCCACCACCCGCACCTCACGGCAGTGCTGGGGTCTTCTTTTGTCTCTTGTTTTGTGTTACCTTGGAAATGTGTGCCAGGTGTCACGGCTTGAAGCAGGCGTAAGGGGAAGGGGTGGGGAAGGGCCACGCATAGGTAAGTAGATGAACAGGTGGGTAGGCACGTGGGTTGGAGAGAAGGTGGGTGGGTGAAGAAGTTAGGGAAAGGCAATAGGCATATCGGTAGGTATGTGGAAAGGGCAGCTTGATAAATGCAGCTAGGTAGGAGGGTATCCATCAGGCTGGATGTTAAATGAAGGTAAATGTACAGGTGAATCGGTAGATAGACTGGTTGATAGGTAGGTGGGTTGTTTGGTAGGCAGCTGGGCTGGTGGGTGGTGGTGGGGCCGAGACGGTCAGCTGGTGGGTAGGAAAAAGAGTGTAAGTGATACCAAGCTGAAGCATTGTTGAGGGGGTAGACCTACGGTATGTGGGGGTTGGGAAGGCAGGTAGATTGTGTAGATATTAATTAAATAGGTGTACAGAACAGTATGTTGGAAGAGTAAGGTGCATGTTAATAGGACAATCATGTGTGGTTGGGGTAATAACGATAGCATTACCGCGGGCTTGCTAAGGGTATTGATAACAGCGTTGTGGGTGGGTGTTGGGGTGTTGGGGGGGAAATATCAGTGGTGTGTGTAGCTGTGTGTGTGGTGTTTGGCAGACCAGGCCTGGTCGGCTGGACCTCGGGGCACACTGAACACATGCTCAGCGCGTCATCCTCCTCCACACACAGCGAGTAACTCGCGCCCTGCTAGGAGCTGCTCAGAGATACTCCATTATAGCCTCCTGTGAGCATTACTGCAGGCACCAGGTCTTAATATTAAAACCTGTACACACTGGGTCTCTGCCATTACAGATGGACTCTCATCTGTTCACTATAACCTGGATTCAGCTCAGCGCAACACGTCGTGATTCTGAGCTGTCCACTGAACACAGGACTTTCCTGAACTGGACACATCCCTACAGACCTATTAGCAGCTGACCTGCTTATATCTTACAGACTTATTTATGAGTTTAACAGGTCTTTTGGTGTCATTCGCTTATGGAAAACAAAACGTCGTTACCAAACAGTTTTACTAAACCTAGGATACCATCAACATCGGATGATAGATTATCCTGTTCTTGATTTATTTGATCAGGAATGGTGGTTTGGCTGTTAACGCGGAAGAGAGGTCCCATAATCCATGGAGCTCCGCTAATCAATTATGGAAATTTACCAAAATCTATCAAAAGTACACATGTATACAAGGAAGTGAAATCAGAGATACATACAAACGTCAGATATATTATTCTGAACACATTTGATCTCGGATTATAAAAAAAAGATATTTCGGTAAAGTAGAACCCAAAATATTTACAGTGGAGTACGGTCATGTCGCTATACGTCCTCATATCAGCCTTGATGACACTGGAGTCAATTCTATGTTTGGCAGGTAAGTTCATACTCGTAAATCTATATACGAAAAGGTGGCAAAAGCTTTCTATGGCTCTTGCTAAATTCGATCTATTGTTTGTTTTGTTTTTTAAAGACATTTATCTGTCCTTGACGTCACTCAACTCGAAGGAGCAGGTCTCAACGTGCATCCAGCTATAGGTTCTGCATATTCCTGTCTTCATGTGTATAGGGCATGTTATCATGCAACATATGTCCAAACACTGTGACTATATGACCTACTTTATTACTACATGAGTATGTTATTTAGATATGTGTACTTCTGTATAATCATAGTCAGTTAGAGTAAAATGTCTATGATAATACCTCGAGGGGAAATCTTTCGTTGCAGATCAGATACACACCCCCCGGCGAGTTGAGTGACTATGGTGTGATATCCATTGATAGTCTATTATCGAATATCTCTTTTGGAATTCTTGAGGCTAATAGCAGTTTCTGTAAATGCTAGTCCATACAGTTAGAGAATATTGCTTGCGTGCAATATCTTTTGTTCATATTGCGATATTGGGAGAAATCATCTCAAAAGCTAAACATAGAGTCAGCTCGACATCATGAAGAGCCATCGAGGAGGTCAAACAGTTATTATATATATTCACAAATCAATAGATTCGTTATATGTGGTAGAATTACAACATGGATATGCCTAACCCATTTACTTGCAAAGATGGTGCAAAAAATCATAACAATCATGTATTTTACCCATCTTGAAGGCATGCAGGTACTGCTGGACAGGCTCATGTGGTGACCGTGATAAATAAGTTGGCGCGATGTCAGGTCAGCTAATTGACTGACCTCCATATCTGATTAATGCCCTTTATAGCAGTACCCAACCAGTCAGATCAATAAATTTGCATTATAATCCATTTTGACAGTTAATTTCTAATATGAAATTTTACATCAAGGACTTCATAAAAGTAGTGATCTATGTATGATCGTAACAAAACCTTCGTTGAATTTTCTACTGTTGTCAGATACAATACATACAACTAAACACATTTTTAAATCGAGGATTGCAATTGGTTACATTATATTTACATCCTCTTCTTAGAAAAATATATCCCTTGGAACCCTGTACCTCATGCATCAATTCCTTTTGATGATAGATCTCGGCAGATGAGATTTCCCTCCCAGAAGCATGTACTCGGTTCTCACGTATTCCCTGCTCCTATTAGACTGAAACATTTGATCTGTTTAGATGGAAACCAGTCGCCTCAATGGAACAACTTCCCGTCTACACTTTTGGTCAGCGAGGACGCCCCAATCGGTAGGTTCAGGTTTTATAGCTACGTGCGCACACCCATATTGCTTTCAGTTATGATATCTGGTTCTGCCTGATAATGATCCTTATGATTACATTATAAATGCAGTAGAATGCAGTAGAATGCAAAGGGATAGTTAGACTGACGCTTCAATATCCGGCAGCTCCAAGTTGTATAATGATAACTGTATGCTATTTGCTTCGTATTAAAAGCTCACGCCCATTAAGTATGAATGTCTGTGTAATGGAACTCAATTTGAAAACATGAATAAAAATTAAAAAGAGCGACCAGAAAAATCCATATTGTGAAATGCTAAGCTTGATCAGTATCCGTGACGATTCTCCTACCTGTGAATAAGTTGTTAGCTTTGAATGTATGTCCTGCTTAATATGTAATATATGAGGGCGTCCTTATGAGCTTTGTAAATTCAGGGATGTCTGATAGAAACAGAAAAGAGATTAAAGATGGATTGAACAATGAAGTGGCGATCAAATACCGTTTGTGTGGAAGAGCGACAATTGTACCGTCGAATACAAATGAGACAATAAAAAAAAAAGAAAAAAAGAAGAAGAACATAATCAATTATCTCTAATCAGCAACTTCATCACAAAAGTATGATCTTTGAAAAAAGACACAGCCATTCTCAGAATAGATTATCGCGGTAATAACAAGTGTATATGATTGACGAGTTAAAGTGGACGTTATGAGCAATATCTCTCGATGTAATCAATCCATGTCATATTGTGAGACACTTTCAAACATCATTTCCAATGACAAACATAGGTCATTAATCGTAGATGCGGTTAAGATATCGCCGGCAAACACACCCCTGAAATATACGTATGTAGTATTTATCTATATTGTAAGTAGAAAAAAGCCTAGTATTCATTTAAGGTGATCCCATAAAGAGGGATGTGCGCATCGGTGGCCAAAGCAGCTCTTCAAAATAATCCATATTACCTTTGAAGTTTATTTTCGTATAGGCGCTGAAAAAAGACACTTCATTCTAGAAATAACAAAGGGTCCGTATCAGTAGCTAAAGTAGATTGTAACCCATTTTAGTATACTGGCACTATAAAGACCCCTTTAAGACCTCATAAGGGCCTCTAAATGAACATATAGTGTGCTATACAAAATGCCGTGGCTACCTTTTAATGGCAGAAATATCCAATCCTTAGTTGCCCATCGACATTTAATTAGAGCTAACTGGAAGAGTTGGCATTAATGCGGACAGATGGCGGTTGCCACGGACGCTGACTCACGTGGTTCCGGTCACGTGGTTCTGGTCACGTGACCACCCTTCTCCGCAACCCGTCTGCGTCCACTTCAACCCTGGGATGCCAACGAGGAAGGAACCACCCGCGCACACTTCAAAAACTCTCATCTATTCAATTTCCCCCTAATTCATAGGGCTTTTCAATAGCTCGTGACATCTCTGTTATATCTTAATTACATTTACATTCTAATTACTATATAAATATACCTCGTATTATTACATAGAATAAATTGTATATCCATTACCCTGCTTCTGTGTTAGTCATTAAGGTTATCTCTGTTATGATTCAGGAGACCTGCATCTATAGTTATATAAGACCAATGAAGGGCGAAAGAAGTTTTACAGTTTTCGGTCTGGTGGAACGTGAGGGCGACTCCAATAAGCAAAGAGAATAATTGTAATTATTACATATCATGATGTGTCAACTGAAACGTAAAAAGTATGTACTGCATACATGGAAATAGGGTAAATTGCTATGTAATAGTCTGATGCGGCAGGAATATCTAGGCATAGTAAATAGTAGGCTAGGAGGGGAACGATTGGAACCGCCCCAAGCATCACGCTCTAAACAAAGATAAAACATTACGTGCTACAAAATTGATATATCTCAGGTTAGATAAAATAACATGTATGTCCTAAATTCAAGACCTACATATTTTTGTTGTTGCTTTCTATACCTTTTTTAATAGGAATCCAACAATTATTCATCTATTTGATAAAATATGATCGGACTTGTAACCCATTGATCAATAAGAAATTCCCAATAGCAACTTCACATGTTTATACACATAACCATCCATTGGATGAGGAGTGAATTGTAGTGCTGTGTTAATGTGGCTGTCATCATATCGTGTAGGTAATCGAAAGGGCATTGAGTGTAGTCTCTTTAGCATGGAACACTCTGCAGCTGTTAACCCGAGAACATATACGTAGCCGTATGAGTTTTTGCATTATCCCCCAAAATATAACGACCTGTTTGAGTTTGTAAAAGCCCTGAACATGTTAAAGTGTACGCGAGCGTATGTAGCACACACTGAACAATTTGGCATGTATTCTACCTTTTTTATATGTAAAACCATAATCAACGTTTTTTTAATTGGTTGTATTTTTAGACAAAGGCTACCATGATTATGTAAAGATCAATTTTTATATCTACTACTTCACTTCAGGTGAATACCTGGGGGACATGAATGCATCTTATTCCCATAGTGGCCTTGGTAGTAGATCCACACCGTTATGGTATGGTCATCGTCCGTTTAGGCAAGTGTTAACGAATTGCAAACATTGGTAAATGATAAATTATGAAAGTCATCATTTTCCCATCTTCAATAACTTTATTGCTGTGATAACACATGACTTTGTAGATTGAATGAAGCGTGTCATCGCGTCCGGCGGAGTGAGGGTAGTCAATAAATGTGTAAAATTATGAAGTCGTCTTAAATTATTCTGGAAATATCGATTGGCTGTGCAGTCGATATTTCCACAGTAGAAATATTCTTAGCAGACCTTCTGTTTGGACGAAAGGGATTTCTGTTTCAGAGTGATTCATTTAGCCGATCAGAAATAAACAAAAAAACTATAAAAGGGCATTCTGTTCGGGTCAGATTACTTTATCCAATCTACCCACCCACCCACTTCAACTATTTCATACATTCGGTATTGCGTACGGCCACTATTGCATAGCATTATCTTAATTCGTCATTTTATTCTAAGCAAGTAATTAATTATGATTAAATATCTCATAATAAAAGTCAACAATTCATGTAATGAAATCATATTTTCCCAAACATACTTCACTCTCATATTCTTATTTCTGCACCGGGTTGGGGGTGGGGGTTTAGCAATGCTAGTACACTTTGCACACTGCTGACATATAATGTGTCATCTATTTTGCGTGGAGTCATTGCTGACTATCCTGAATGCCGCAGTCCGGGACGATGAACCCTTTATATATAAGATACAAGGCGGGCTTGTTGGGGGGGATATACTCGTTATAACCATACCATACTCCATACTAGTCAAATATAAACACTGCCAAGGTGTTATACATTGCCTTTTCTCTGTTGGCTAGGGCCAGTTATGACTATGCCGAATGCTAAAGATAGCAATAATTAATGAGCCGCTTACATACAAGATACAAGTCGGGTTTGGCCGAGAGGTTCTCGTTATAACAATACACTGTTTAAATGAAATACATTGTATATCTCTAGGGTCGGTGGTGACCATCTTGAATGCTACAGACCCGGACGAAGAGCCACTTACGTACAAGATAAAAGGAGGACTTGGCGGAGAGATACTCGCTATAACAATGCTCAACACGTCAGAGGCCCTCGTCACGCTCGCCAAGACCATTGACAGAGAGGTGAGCAGCTCAATGTGTTCTTGATAATTAGTCTTGCTGGGCATACTAACGCGATACCCATGGGTTATTGCCTAAGCCACATGTAATACCATTAGTTGACTCTTTACCTACCAGAAGTGTGATCTGCATTGTGTTTTTCTTCTCTTTTTTTTTTCATTTCAAACTATATACCGCCTCCATTCAGCTTGTGAGGCTGGGTTGCATATGAAGACAGTCCTAGTACAATATAGACTATCCATAAATCAACATATGCTTCAGTCATACAAGATAGTCCTCGGGAGGCGAATTTGTGTACACCCAGGTGTGACCAGCCGGAACGGGTGGATGCTGGGTATGTCTTCGTCATATCATGGAGATGGTATCACGACCACCATCACCTGTCGGCAATGCTTGCTACTTCTCTGAGCACAATTGTTTCTGTTGTATCTTGAACCTTGGACCTAATTCTATAAACACACCTAGTTCGTGTTCTCCTCTCTAAGTTCACACATCATCTTGATTCCATGTTCCACTTTTGGTATCGATAGATCTATTAGAAACCATCACTTTTAATAAAATTCGTTAGACGGAAATTGAAAACACTGTAATCCGTACAGATGGCCAGTTAGTGTGAGACATTCACGCACATGTTCAACACCAAGTATTGATTTATCTTCCAGGCTGTTGAGGAGTACAGTCTGCTGTTCATCGTTTCTGACAGTGTGAATATTGTAAGTGAACCTTTATCCTACCTCTAGTACTTGTAGTTATTGGCCCTCTATAGAAATGGGAATACATTTCATATAATTTATTTTGTCTAAACACTTACAGGATGACTAATAATACTCGAAAATTTCTAACTTTAAAAATATTGAAATTCTGTCCCAAGTTCGGTTTGGATTTATCTAGTTTGGGCATTAAATTCTTTTTAAAATTTCATTTATTCATTCTGCAGGCACTTAGACAAGATGGCCGGTGTGGTGCCAAAATTGGTTACACTGCCAAAAGTAGTAATTATCGCTCACTCTATCCCAGCATGTCTCTTCCCGTCCAGTGTACCGCTTAGATTTCATGGACTATTCTAGTGCTTAGTGCGCATGTACAAACTAGCACTCTCCCAGCAGATCTTTCGTGACGCTTTCGCTTGCTATCGGCCGCAGGAAGTAGAGCGCTGGATTTCTGCTTGGAGAGCAAGCGCTAGTGCCGCGAAAGATCTGGGAGGAGAGTGGTTCGAGGGCCAATGAATTTGTCACTCTCCAATCGTGGACTGCAAGAGTGCGATAATTACCACTTATGGCAGGGTAACCAATTTTGGCACCACACCGGTATGAGTTGTCCCCACAGTTTAATTCAAATATCCGGTTCTCTTTTAGATCTTTTCCTTCTTTTTTGTACAAAACCTTCGCATTACAAAAGTTCAGAATTTAGTGTTTATCTAGATGTAACACAATGACGACATTATGCTTACTCTTAACTGATTACATCTGTGTTTGAGACTCAGGACTGCATTTGTGGTCGCAACTCCAGAAGTATAAACAATCAGTCCATGGTTGTGGGATTCATGATCCAGTGAGTGATGAAACTGTTTCATCCTCAAAAGTCCTAGGTACTGTACCGTTGAGGGGTACCATATAGGTGGAATTGGTACCTTGATGGGGTATCTTCTGTCTTACTCGCTTGGCTATTCTAGCTGAACACGGTAACTAGACAGTCCACTAGCATAGAGGTATAAGTATGAAAACCTGTTTCTTGAATACTCTCTTCAATTAAGTTCTAGCTCCAATGAGGGTAATTAACAAAAACTGGATTCAAAATATCGAACTTCCTAAAATCAATTGTCTAATATCAGAGCCACTCAGCTGCTCTCCCTTAGAGGTTCAATTCACAAATTCATATATTATAAAAACTCCAATGTTCAGTTCCAATAACTATGAGTTCCAGTCCTAAAGAGTAATTTATTGTTGAGTTCACAATTCCTGAAGAGTGTCAGCCACCTTACATCGTTCACATAAAAAATGATGGTTGTTTCTTAATACACTTTAGCGTCCATTTATTGTTTAGCTTGGAAGAGAGCCAGATTTCTGTTGGTCTCTTTTTCCAAGCCACACTATGGAAATTCTCTCAGCCAGCCCGGGCTGGCGCTGGGGCTGACTAAGCATTACACTAGCCCTGTGTCACTCTGTGTCTGCCAACAGACAACCTGCTCTCACTCGGGGCAGGGTTTGGTCTATTTTCTCATATCCAACGAGCTTCATGCCTGCCCACCACGTGTGAAGCTACCTACAACATAACAATAATATACATATATATATATATATATATATATATATATATATATATATATATATATATATAAAATATAAAATATATATAAATTAAAGCATACATTGTGTGAAACTCATAAGGTGTTATGGGAGGATCGTGTGGTCCGAGGGCTTGGACCATGACGCCACATGAGGGGTCCCTCCAGGATCTCGCCCCCAGATGTGTCTGGAACATGTAATAGACCTTGGTTCCCTATCGAAGGTTTTCAATAGGAGTATTTTTAAGTCTCCATGCATAATAGCTTTGTCACCCATCACTCGACCTATCACGAAAAGAGAATGCTGGGGCACCATTCAGAATAACTTGTGGTAATGAAAATGGCAAAGGAAAATCCCCCAGGTAAGGCCCATCAAGTAGAAATGGAGTGCCGGTTAAATGAGCTTGGCAAAAGGCAGTCATAACAGAGGACATACTGGCCATACCACGTGCAGCTCGCATGATGCAGGGGGTCGCAGCGACAGATGTACAGGTCCGACCTAGGGCTTACCCTACCTGACCCAACCATTGAGAATCATGACCCAGTCAGACCCCATATCCTTTATCCTCATATAACATCCAGTATCACATTAGAATCAACATAATGAAATCTAGTGGGGTGGAGTCAATGAACTCAAAAGACCAACTACGTCTGTTATTCAAAAACTCAATTGATGGACAGATTTTTCCCAATGATTGGTCCATGGCTGATGTTGTACCGATTCCCCAAAATGAAAACTCTATGCTAGTCACAGATTGGCGACCAATCTCGTTGCTCCCCCTGCCGGGAAAGATTATTGAACAAATAGTTCACTCATCAATGAATAGCAATCTTGAAGACAACTTTTTAGTAAATCCACAGCGATTCGGTTTCAGATCTGGGAGGGGAACTATTAATAAACTGATGCAATACCTATACACTGAACGTAACAACGGTAAGCTAGCTGTCTGCATCTTCGTGGACTAAAGCAAAGCCTTTGATCGAGTTAATTATGTTATTTTACTAGACAAACTGAAACTACTGGGGATTGATGAATTTATTACTGATTGGCCTAACAATTATCTTAGTGGCCGGCAGCAACGAGTACGAGTAGGCAATTCCTTGTCTAACTACCAGCCAATACGGAAAGAGTCCCACAGGGTAGCATATTGGGCCCATTGTTGTATAACTGTTATGTTAACGATGTAGAGGACCTCACGCTTACTGCGCGCATATTTTCTACGCGGATGACCTTGTTCTGTTTACATCAGATAAAGATCTAACAGCTGCTATTAATAGACTAAGAAATGATATTAAACTAATTGATAGCTGGTGCCAACAAAAAAAAGTTAATCAATAGTAAAAAAGACCAAAATATGTATATTTGGACCCAGACCTGAATTAAATCGTTTAGACCTTTCAAAAGAAGATGTACAAATCTATGTTGGTAATAAGAAATTACCATATTGCAAATCGTTCACTTACCTAGGCATTAACCTTGACGAGACGTTAAGTTGGGAAGGTTGTATCAACGACACTATTAGAAGAGTTAACCACAGACTGTTCAAACTTGAAAAAAATTTACCATATATATAAGCAAGACTACAAGTGTTGAAATATATAAATCGTTAATATCATCTCTATTTGATTACTCAGGTTACTTCCTAAATGGTGCCACAAACAAACTGAAGAATAAACTTCAGAAACTCCAGAACCGGGGTCTCAGAATCTGTACGCAAAGTTTGATAGGAGAATTATCGGTACAACAAATCCATACTAAATGTAAAACACAACCTTAGAAACTAGAAGAAACTACCTTGGTTTACTGAATATACGAAAATCTGCTATGTCTATTACACCGATCGAAAACCCTAAAATATGAAATCACGGGAAACTAACAGTACAACTGAAAAGACCGAAACTAACTACAATAACATGTCCAAAGACGGATACAAAGAAGTAGAGCACACATACAACACACCGAACTTGTTTACATAAAGAAGAAACAATCCTCAAATGTTAATCAGTTGAAATCTGCTCATCCTTTTCAAAATATTGTATTTCCATCCTTCAGAAATAGAACTTTTAGGATCTTCTTCATAGGTTTTCATCTCTGTCTCTACTGCCCTACGAATAATTCCATTGTGTCTCGGCTTCATATAGTCAGAATTAAAAGTTCTGATTCATAAATATCAATGATTCATGTCAGAAACATGTCCCTGATGGCCTTGAACGTGGTAATGAGCGCAACCTCGTGAAACTGTTATATGGGCGATAAAAGCGTGGCTTGGCAACTCTGGTGTCGTGCAGGCTAGAATTACGCATCCTCGATACATTCGCATATGTCAGTGGGATAACCGGAATAGATTTAGGCAGAACATCTCAATTATGGGAGGTTTCATGTGAATATATGTCACTGGAAAGCTTTTTAAGGGTTTTACATTCTCGCTCATAATCGTCCAGGCTTCAATTCAGGAACATTCATCAGTTTTCATGACTGCAAATATCAAACGAAGCGAAGATACTAGGACATTTTGAGAAGAAACGGACCAAGGAAAGAAAGCAATAAGAAGGAGGACCAGACTGAATTGCCAGGGCCCAAAAGTAGGTAAGGGGCGGTCGCTGTCCATCCCCTCCTACAGCAATTTTGCTTCTCCCACATGCTAGCCTCTTTCCCTATTCATCGAAATACGTATATCATATACCCAAAACATGGAATCAGCGTTTGGTACTCTACGCTATATGCCCACTGGTGCGGATTACCGGCGGATTAAGCCGTACCAAGGTTCATTGGTTTCGTTGATAATGATGCTGATTTTGGCCTCAGGGTATGCTTGGAAATCCCTATCCCAGGGCAGGGATACTTGGACAAAGTTCAAGAGCACTGACTGTGAAGGGTCTGTGTACATGGTAGTTAGAGTTCAGTCTCATCGGGTTAACTAATGTTACACGCCCAACCGGTAGGCAGGGTTTATCAATTTCCGAAATATTTTGATATAAACATTTGCCCATTTCGAATTCACTTTATTCTTATGGAGTTGGGTGTCTACGAGGACGCACACAATTGTTCTCCAGGTTTTTAATTTATCAGAAGTTTATATTCTTTCAACATTCGGATACCTTTCATATCTCGAACGCCTATCATAAAAATTAATTAAGCGGATTTCGCCTGTGAGGCTTTAGATCATATCTGACCTGTACGATTCCGTACCTAACACAACACCAAGGCCTTAATTTATAGTTATAGCCATTTATAGTTTTTATAATGAAATTACAGATATATACACAATAATGACTGGTTTTGTGTACGAGTGGCCGTAATCTCCAAGTAGTTGACGCGCAGTAATATCCGAGCGATTAGCAAGGATATTACGTCGTCAACTACGAGATGATTATGGTCACTCGTATACAAAACCAGTCGTTATTGTATTTATTACCCACCTATAATATTAATAACAAATCTATTGCAATAATAATGTTTCTGCAAGAAATTTAGTCCCAGACATCACAGCAAAGTCAAGTGTGGCAGTAATTCGGTGTAGTCTTACCCTAATGATATAGTGCGCCATTAACCTCTACTTTTAGCATGCAATGTGTGTTATTACAATGATTTCTGGTGATTGATTCGAAATAATTAGTATTGAATGAGCATTCAAGAAACTTATTTCGAAGTACATGATGATTCGACCTCATTATGGACAGGATTATATTTCCGGAATCTCCTGCAGATCCTGAGATTCTGACATGCCAGAATCTCCGGGTATCTGTTTCCAGGTGCCCTATATATTTCCTATGGGGACTCCGTAATTGGTGGGTAATAAACCCCGGTAAATAACATCGCCATAGTCTATATAAACTATGGTTTTGTAAACAAGATAAGTTGTATATATACTCCAGGCTGCAAAAGCTGGCGCAAACGGAAAAATAGTGCATATGAAAAGATAGTACGCACCTAAATGAACTCATCTCGGTATGCCACTTGTTAGGAAAAGGTGGATGCTATTTAGTTTTTATTGTTTTCTAATGAAGGGATTAATTATTAGAATATTCTCCATATGAATTCCATACCAAGAAACAGATAAGGGGGAATGATGCTGAATTCAAACAGCATTTTGTCAACATACCACCTACCTCCTTAAGCGGGTATTTAACCAAACAGATGTTCTGCAGGTGAGGCTTTATCCTCCAGCCGACATTGCTCACAAAGGCCGGCTGACTGGCCAGCCACCCCCAATTCTGAAAATTCTCTGAGCTCTTCCTCCAATTCCCCTAATTCCAACCCACTGACGACCACAAGGCGCTCACACTGCACCTGGGGTGCAGGCACCGAGCCAGGGGGATTCCACCAAGCTGAGAGGCCAGGCTGGTGCTAGTGTGGTTGGTATGCTGCTGCCATCTGGTCAACATTGGTGGCATTGTACTTCACACATTTCCCATTCATTCCAATGGGGGAAGGTGAAACCCTCTTCCATACACTATGCCGTTCAGGCTTTGCAAAGCCTGCTGATTGAACAAAGGAGTGTGCTGCAATGTTGGGAACTGTACAGAAATGCTGATAGGCAATCAAATATCTGCGGTAAACTGGACAAGGGAGGTAATTTAAGATAAGCCTGATGTTATGAATGTGTATAGCCAACTCTGGCACTAAAATCCTGCCCAAACTACTGCAGCTGTCTGGACTTTCGGTCTCCGCTCACCAGTTTGCTCCTTGCAGGTGCCACCTGTTTCATGTTGATGGTGTGTGTTGCGGTATATGTGGGTGAGTAGTCAACGTGGATCCGGGGAAAGCTCGCGGTGTTGTGTTGCTGGCCTGCCGCTGGCCTCTGCTATAAAAATAAATTGAAACAGTTTTTGGCTGGCCATTGCCGGAGGCATTTTACAATTCTGTGTTCAGAATTGCCGGCCAGCTAGCTGGTCTACTCAGTGCATCTTGGTGGAACAGCTTCAAAATTGTTTTTTGGCCCTTGCCTGCAGTTGGCGACCAAGAACAGGTCAGCCGATGATTGGCCAGCAACGGGGTTTTTGAGCCACAACAGTGGGCCGGCGGTCAGCAGCAATGGCAGAGAAGAAGCTATTTGATATTACGAGCTGTTCTAACATGCAGATTTTTACTGCCGATGTGAGATTTGGGCTGGCAACTCCTGCCGACGACGAACAAACGCCCACAAGGCTACTGGCCAAGGCTACTGCCGGCTTGGTGGAATACTCGCTTTAGAAAGGGAAGGCTATTTTTCTTATTTGTCAGTTTTCTTTTTGAGGGATTATGTGTTAGCTCCTACTGTACATAAGTTAAACTCCTAAAAACGAAATAATGGTAGGATAAAGACGTTCTAGTGCTGCAACAATTGTCATTAGAAGAATCTGGATGCCGGTTCCTACAAGGATGTACCTGACGACCTTGACACGACCCGTCGTCATTCAAGGTTATTTTATCACCGTGGTAACCTCGGTGTCAGCACTGCTGGCTGAGCGACAAAGGGGAACATCCGGGACTTGGCATGTTGGCAACCAGTCATCACGACCGCCGACATCAGATAGAAAAGCCTTTATCGGGACAGTACCTAAGTCAGTCAGTTCTAGAGTAAACCCTTTTGTACGAATATCTTTTGTTAAGACATTAATTGGTCGCATTTAGTAGGTTGGTCACCTTAATGAGTGACTCTTAAGCATAAAGATATTGTGAAAAAATGTTTTCAAGCACTGATTTGCATTAAATAGTATCCTAAATCTACTGTACTGTGCATTAACATGCAGCTGGGCGATCTTTTTGTGTCAATATACAGTACAGGAAATAATGTACACCATTGTATTTACTGATAGGCGACTTGCAGGGGCGTAAAAATTGTACTGAAAATATTTATCGGAACAATGATAACAATGTACTATATACCCATGCTGTATATATTGTAAATACGCACCGTTTCGTCACGTAACTTTAAAAATAATGTACGGAACACTGTACCGTACAGTAAAATTAGGAACACTGTTGCATATTAGTTGTTAAGCCAAATTAAATTTATGATTGTTCTTAATCTCGGGTATATAGTAAATACAGAATGACCTACCCTGCTTGTACGAGCCACAAAACTCGACGATAATTTATGGTTTGTACGGATCTCGGCGTAAACCCCCCTTTTCGTATGAACCGTAAATTATCATCTTGATTTGTAGCTTGTACAGCATGATCAGGATGTTCTATATAAGTACTGAAAATATGAAATGGAACACTGATAACAATGTATATGTGACAATGAGATCATGTGTTCTGAAAAAAACTGTCTTGAAATAGGTATTATTCACCCCCAATAAAGAAAAACACAACCACAAAAGTATGAAATGATTTATTATTAGTCTTATTAGACATACCGGTATGTTCTATTGTCAAGCGCTTAGCAAGAATATATAATCTGACTGAGGTTCTCCCACATATAGGTACAACGATGGTGCACACTGTACATCCTTGACATTAACGACAATCGTCCTCGTTTCCTCGACTTACCATACTACACGAAAATCTCCGAGGTACGTAAACCACAGGTTCCTTCTGTTACACATTAGCACAGTTTAGCACATCGAGGTAATTCCCAGTGAGTAGAAGTTATGTCTTTTTAAAGTATATTTGTAATGTGGGGCACAGAGCTCTCGTTGGGTTCTTCAATTGTCAATTTATGCTCATTGCGAACTTCTGAGTGAAGCTATGTCTTTAATCGAGCAGTTATCTTAGCGTACTGTAGACATACATTCTGGCCATCATTGAATGCCATACGTGTAACGAGTTTAGACGCGAGTAATTAATCCTTTTCTACAGGACACGCGAGTGGGCTCCGCAATATACCGTGTCTCAGCAGAGGATCCAGACACTGGCGTTTGGAGTCTTGTGTCATACGCAATGAAGGTACGTATATCACTAAGGCCTGGCGTCCACCTACTACGATAGAAATTTAGACCTACCGATATGGCACCGATACAAAACGTAAATATCAGAGACATATCGGGAAGGTGCGAAATCGTAGACATATGTCTAGACATGCTAACCCACCATGCATCAGAAGGTCTTTTTTAGGTGCCTGATCGCAGAAACGGGGTCAACTACCCCGATATTAGGTGACCTCCCGACGCGATTTTGATTTTGTATCGGGAGGTGCATCGTAGATCTTATCCGAGCCATATCGTTGTAGGTAGACGCCGGGCCTCAGTCACAGTATACCAAGCAGTATCATGTATGGACACTTATGGACGGTGATTTTCTTTGTCGGTTATATACTTCGTCAACTTCTAATTTACAATATGCACAGATGAGTATCAGGTAACAATGGATTCACTCGGAGGAAGTACAGAGTATTGTCTAGAATGGTCCTAAGTTATCTTGCGTCAATCAGTCTAGATCATCGTATCCATATATTGTATTCATCACCCAATATCAAGAAGTAATAATTCGATACATTACGATACAGATTTACAAAAGCCACTCGTTAATCTTTGTTAATAGGTTCGTGGCCAAGTTTGTTTATGTAGTAACGTATATTTTCAGACAAAAACTGATTACTTTGAGGTGAATGCCGCACGAGGCACCGTGGTCCTCACCAAAGGTCTCAACTACGGCATTCAGCGATTCTTTCAACTGGAGATATTGGCCATAGTAAGCATCCAATATTCATCTTATCTATCTCCTCTCAACCAAATCCTCCTGTAAGTGATATCGGTCAAAGCTTGGCCATAAACTAGTTAACTGTCTTTTGATATGGAAGTATCCTAGCTGAATATAGTTCACATTCTTGTTTAGAAAGGGTCCAGGGTACTCAAACTGGCTGAACTTCGTGTTCTTATATGGCATTAGTCACGGTTCTAGTAGAACCATCCTGTTAGGGTCTCTGAACTGCTTTCAGGACGGAGGCGGCCTCTCCAGTGCGGTCACGCTGGAAGTGGACATCATCCAGTCCTCCTCACAAAATGGGTCAAAGGTAAGTTCGCAGGTCATTTACAGAATCTCTAAGCTTCACGACTCGGCGGTCCTGGACAAGGAATAAGAGAGGCAGCGGGGATATGGGCAAATTTAATTTAGAGGTTTTTTATTCTATATTCAAGTGGGCGCTCCAAGTGGCGGGTGGGAAAATACAATGAGCCGAAGGAATGGGCACTGAGGAAGTTTGAGCAGGGAAAGGTCACCCCTGTCAAAAATATTCCTGTCTATCAGCCTTTTCCCCATCCATGCATCTCCAGGCGGCGAGATTTCTAATCAAGGCCTGGAGTATGTGAGCATGAATGACATTCAATGTCAAATTCTACTAAAATTCTACTGCACAGTATATCCACCAAGTATCACACACACACAGCAGAGGTTGTTGGTTGACAGGGCGGGTTGGATTTGCGAAGGTCAGCTGGAACCTTAGACAAGAGGAGGGGAACTGGAGAAGGAGATGGAGCAGGGATGTAATGGTACGAGGAAAGCATCATAGATCCACATTGCTCCTCAGTCAAGAGGGTCACATGACGATTCTCGGTCACATGACTAGTATTCGTCACGACATTCAGACACTAACGGAAGACCAGTGCTGCATGTTTTTTTAATTTTTTTTTTATTTTTATGAAACGTCACCATTACGACCTGGTCAATTTCCTAAGATCAGCCCTCTGTGTCAATATGAGCAAGATACGATATGTGCATCTCCACTCCTCATTCACAATGTATTCACAGGAATCTAGTTCGTAGCACACATGGTCATTGAAAAAGTACATTTAGGTTCATCGCTCCCGTTCTCTGTACTCTGAGATCGGTATTTTTTCGTACAGATAGATCATAACAGGCTTGCCTGTAGTATGTTCAACCTTCCCGGCGTTAACCCTAGACAATTCTGGGCGGCGATTCAGCGGTAAATGACTAGAAATCAGTGGTAAATGACTAGTGTAAACGCAAAGCGCGTGGCGATTGTCAGAATACGTCAGATTACGCAATTTGGGTCCACCTGATGACTTTGTGAATCCAGTCGCAAGGTACATTTCTGAAACAAGTCGACTAGTGCAAACGCTCCAGGAAATTCTTGGGTCCACTATTGCCTGGACGATCTTCAGTCGTCCCATTTTTAGTCGTCTAGTGTAAACGCTGGGTTACTACAAAGAAAGCAGATATTAGTTGATTTGAACTTCTCTAACTACCTTGATTTCATAGATCACTACCTAATGGCTCATATTTGCCAAACAATAATTTAACTACCTTTCTTTTCTCCTTGAGCCACATGTGTGAAAACTTAAATTGATTAACCACCTCATTGGCCCACCTCATTGACCCAGTGTTGTCCATTTTGACCTTAAGTGGGATTCGCATGTGAGCGCTATTGTACCAGAGGTTAGTGTACTTCACAACTTACCTAAGACTCCGAAGATTCTTCCCTGGTACAAAAATCTCGTGGCAGGATGCCATTTAATTGTTTCAGTCTCAAGGAAATCGGTTAAATGTATCCACATGGATGGATAAACCCACTACCTCAGTCAAAGTCCCTGGGGCAGGGTAAATCACACATAGAGTGATGGGGCCTGAAAAACATTGGACCCTAAATGCTGGGTTCCTATTGGCTAGAACCCGTTGTAGGGTACTCAGTCGGTGACTCAGGGACCATATGCATCACCAAACTTCCCCAAAATGATTTAAACATGTTTAAAGTAGAAACTCTTGAGATTCTATATTTCAGGAGGAGAATTCGTCGGTAACAATTGCACCTTTCAATTTTCAGTATTAGAGAAATGAAACTTCACCATCCAGACGAGGGTTTCAATGTTTCAGATGTCCCAAAGGACATGGAACATGCAGAGAGAGATATTGAGGCTATAAAATCACGCGGCAGATAACTATCATAATCTCACCCCTGGTATTTTTTTCCCATAGACATAACATTGGGGACTCGTATCTAACGCCCATTAGATATTTAGGAAAAATATCCAATGGGGGATTATGTCTCAAATGATAGCCCATTAGTCAATATTAAGGGTGAGATAAATTCAGAAACCTATTCAAGTTTAGTGTCAGAGCTCGATCCCATCTTGTTTGAATTACTATATAATTCACGCGGCTTCGCCTTGTGAATTACTACGTGATTCAAACTTGATGGGATACGAGCTCAGACACTAAACTCTCACAGGTTTCCTCTATAATAACTATTTGCCAGACATACCCATGCGGTATATTGACCTAAAATATCCTTTGAGGCTATTCTTTTTCAAAACCGACTGAATAATTTCTGCGTTTTTCATATTTAGAGTTATACTAGTAATATATGTACACACATATTTTCTCTTCGGTGACACAGACGCAGGTGCACGTAATATAATTTCTTTTAGTATTTGTACCATGTCATACCATACATGTATCCAACTAGGCAAATATGAAAATTAGATACATTCCCTCTAGACATATTCATTCAGTATATCGCTTTGGAATATGGCCATTAAAGATAATCATCATCCGGGGAGTTATGCTGATTTTGTCATTTAGTAGTTCGGGTTGGAATAACACATGTTGTTTTTAAATATGATCCTGAAAAACCTTTTCCTTTAGACACACACATATAGTATGCTAGTTTTGAATATGACCTTTGAAGATATACCTCCTCTAAGTATGTTCATATATTAGCTTCATCTTGAGTCTTTACGTTATGTTTACAATAAACATGCTCACATATGATGTGTTCCAGGGTGTACGGTGTTTCTCTTGTATGAGCGGGCGTGACTGTAACAGCCAGCAGCTGTCCTACTCGCCAGCCGTTAGCTGTCCTCCGGGTCATCTGTGTTATGTAAGTATCCACCTTCAATTTCTGTCTCCAGGCACTATCCTTGCTAGACTGGCCTCAGTCCCTGTGTCCTACCCCTCCACCCCTTCATGGGCGACTCAGAGAAGGACACATACTATAATGAATTGCCTTCCGATTTTCTTTAATCATTTAATGAATTTTCATAATCAAAGACTTGAGCAAGTCTATATCCTTGCCTCTACTTGTCTATTCATGTCTCTGGGCCATACCTCTGTATCACGTCTGTACATGTCCCTGGGCCATACCTCTGCATCACGTCTATACATGTCTCTGGTCATACCCCTGCCTCATAGCTATAGGGGACAGAGCCATTGTTAGTTCACGAAGCAGTCACCAGGTGGTCGGGGGACAAACCTGTATTCTGGCTCTTTGTTCTTACAAAATTCAACTGCCTTTCAATATTTTACTATGGTTCCCTTGACTCTCTACACCCATCCCAAAGCAGGATGACATAATGATTAAACCCAAGACATGATATTTTCCATATGGAACAGTTTATATAAATATGTGAGCAAGGCTAAAGTTGTGACATTTCCCAATTATCACTCACTTTTTTCCCACCTCCTTTAGTGAAGAACACCTACTTTTTCACCTCCAATAGTGAAGAACACCTACTCGGGGGGCGTCATGGCGGCCCCCATGGATCATAGGCTATATGCCGTATACATGTCTCTCTGCATCTTAGCAATCGTTTTGATCTAGAAATGTATGCCATCATTGTCTTTTTCGGTATGGGTATTATCATTTGAACGTAATATATATATATATATATATATATATATGATGTAGAACGTCAAATATATTGGGATATGGTATTCGTATATGAGGCGGGTATGCAGGTCATCATACAGCCAGACATACATCACTTTACTATATACCTACTGCCGTAAGTGACGTAATTACTACACGCTACTCCCCATGATGTACTGCACATCTGTGCAGTATATCAGGGTTCATTTCACGGTCGTAACGGATATGATTACGACGTCGATATTTAAAAATGGCCGACGTGGTCTCCGCTTCGACATCGGTAACGTTAACGTTAGAGTACATAAAGAAGACTTACTGAAATACTGTGAAATCAAAATACATGAATGAATTACAGAAAAACTTCAAAGTACAGTAATAAAAACCTGAATAAACATGGTAAGGATCTTAAAAACAGGAGAGAACAACTGCTATGTTTTTTTCCCTACGGTTTCGTGCCGGTTTCCCCCCGGTTTCCAAGCGACAACAAGTGTTGCTATGCAGGTTGCTATGTGCGTTGCTATGCGATAACGTCACATCCGCATTCCATGGACGAAGCGGAAGCTAGGGTTCATGTCGACCTTTCTGTACCCAAATGGGACTGAAAATGGCTCTTACAACTTAATAAAGGTAACTATATGAATGTTTTGGAGGCATATAGTAAAGATAAAACGTTGTGCCTGTAAACGTACAAATTTTGATCCTCACTCTGGCCTTTGGCATGTTTACAACTCGGTGTAAACACCTCGTTGTAGACATGCCAAGGCCAGAGTTCGGATCGAAATTTGTACGTTTACAGGAACATCGTTTTATTACTGTACTATTATCACTCAGTTAGAAGTTCAAGAGGTCTAGAGAACCAAAAACGTACAAGTCATCAAAGGAACATCCCATTTCCATATCAATGTAAATTCAATGGCATCTTTAAGATGACACATCTCGCTTTTGAATATAATGTCTTAAATTATGTGCTGATTTCAGATGTTCGCCATTGAAGATCCATGGGGTGACTTCCGGTATCGTCGAGGTTGTCAGGATCCCGCGAGGTGTTCTGGGACAGAGGAACGCTGTTTGAAAACGGAATATGGGCGTTACAAGTGTAACAGGTATCTTTAGTAGATTCGCAATACATACCTGTAACTGAACAGGCCTTTGGATTGTAAAAACCGAGGTATTAGTCTATGAAACTCCTGTTCCTAATGATATAGGCAAATGGCAACATAACACATCGTGTCTTGAGGCAGGACATATGAACAACTAAAGTTTTTCAGATGGCAAGATGCATAGTTTAGATCACAAAAATTGCCAACATTTTAACAGAGATTCTTTTCTAACTGTTTATTGTCCACGAGGTAGCTTTAGGCCACTTCTGTAAGATTAATCTACATATACATATGTATCGTTCGGAGTATAGGCCAATGAAATCACTGCATTTTCGTCTCTTACGCACAGCAGCTGAAAATTCCGATAGCATGCTCCCCTTTTAGTAAAGTGACTGAACATTACGGGCAAGTGATCTCGGGCTACCTGACCTAATTATCAAATACGTACGATGTAACCATGTTTTATTATGATTTGATATTAAAAAGTAAATGAATATGTAAACAACCTAATAACTATATACACCTAATTCACTCTGATCCCAGGTGCTGTGAACAGATGGGTTGTAATGGAAACATGTTTAAACCTCACACTCTCCGAGATGCCAGGGCACTCATCCAGCGCGTCGATCCCGCTTCATACAGCGCGCAGGCGCAATGGAGGACGTCTATCCCTCTCTTCATCGCGTGCCTCATCCTGGGAGTGAAACTCTCATGGTAGGAGTATTACCTCTAGAGACATACACAATATGTTGGAACTACATGGAATGCTCTCCAAACCACGCTTCCATTGAGGGCTACATAGAGCCTTCAGACGATGCATATCAAGACTAGAAGCTATTGTTATTTCCGTTTCCAATGGAAAAGCGCGGTCAACAAAAGGACATGTCCCACTCTGTTTCTAGAATACACGCAGTAGTAGGGGAAGGCCCACTCTCACTTGATCAGCAGCAAGCGCATCGGATGATCTCATTATCACTCTCCTCGCAGAGACTCTGTACTGCAAGTTGAGGCCAATCTCCATGAGGAATCTGCTCAGAGCGTATCATGCTGAGGACCTCTCCTGTGACTAAACTACTATTGCAACGTATCTGAGCGTGGGACCGCGTTCAATTGATACCTTATGCTTTGTGGGATACATATCTCTGGATTCCCTATATCATCTACGTCTTCCCTGGACATGTTTGTGTATGAAACAGACCAGGAAAGCACATAACACAAAAATGCTACATACAGAATTGATTCATACATTTCAATGAAATATATTCATATATTTTCCCTATCCAATACAGTCAAGGTCAATCTCTGCCAATAAGCAATTATCGAACACAATATCAACAGAGGACTTTGGAAGGCTTCGCACTGCTTCTCAGATAATCGATGATGGTGAAATGTGGCCATTGCCATTTACAAGCAGTCAATTGATGATTGCTAATTATGCATTGATTCACCTGACCCTGGTAGTTCCCCTCGACATTCATTCCAGGGCATATAAAATAGGAGACCCAGTCTTATATGATGTAGACTTTGACACCATTATACATATACCTATATATATGTATCACACGATTCAATTAACAAAAGCCAAGGGAGAGATAACACGCCAAAAACAAATTTCATTTATAACTCTAATGAAGTAAATATGTTGGATTTGATATATAGGCCTAGACCTCTCCTTAGATAAAACTATAAGGGAATTTCTTTCTGCAAATGCTACAGACCGTTTACATATACAGCATTATGGTACCACATGTTCATATAAGCTTCTGATACATGGAAGTATAGAATATGCATAGTTTTGCTTCCCACCAGGTTGATACTAGACAATTGAAACATGAATCAATAGTAAAAGAGTCCCAATATCAGTTTAAGTAAAGCAGAGGTGTACTTCTCTGGATCTATAACAAGATACATTGTTTCCTTAATCAGGACATTGCGACAAGTGATAATATATAGGAGCGGGATACTTGTCCATGCATATTGAATTCGTTGCTGTAGGGCTGAATATACTAATGTAATATATGCATGTTAAAATAAATGTAACTATAAAACATGCTGTCAGTATAGATTCAATAACTCTTTCCTAAATAGGGGAAAGGGAACCTACGCCCATGGCTCCTAGGCTTTTCCCCTCAGGAAAGGATTTTCAAGAGAAGTATTAGATTGAATAACATTATGATTATCGATATTTCATAGCAATAGGTACTAATAGTATCCGTGTCCTATTTTGTTCACAAAAATCACATGCATTGATTGACACATGATGTGTCAGGAAATATCTTTTTTGACATTTTCTGATGGATAATAGTAGCAATGGTGGAAATAATATTGTATGATATGGAAAATAACTCTGCATGTGTCCCCCGATATGTAATGAAACTAGCCAATATTTGTAAGGTTTTATAAGTTTGACAGTTTATGGGTTGTAAACCAGCACTGCAGATCCAATTATGTTTTCAATTAGAATATCACGATGACAGTTCTATAATGGAATTTGTTATAAAAAATGTGTGATCATTTCTTTAGAATAAAGTGAATCATTATGTGCCCGATTACTTTAATGTTTGTTTATCTTTATTCTTCACATATTGTTCTCATTTTGGATAGTTGTAAATTAAACAGGATAATTAGGATATAGCATTTATAAATGTTTAGTGAGAAGGAGAGTTCATGCACTAAGAGATAAGTATCGCCTTTAAGACAGGAATTATGCAAGGCCTTCCTCAAAAGGCAAGAACAGAACATGAGAGTCATTAACTAATAGAAAGGTACATTAAATAACGATTTAGAGAGTAGATGATGTGAGTCAATAAATTAAAGTAGCTTCACATTGCGGTAGTCTCGACAGCACTGAAACCATTGATCTTCAAGAGAAGGCCCACTGACTTTGAAATTCGATATTTAGCCATGTATTCATAGCATGATAAGTATGTGTTAACGTACATGGTCGAATTAGTAGCTAGATATATCTGGTGACCCAGGCAATCGAGGATAACACCATTGTGTGGTCTCAGAGCTGCCCTCTGGCGCAGAGAGTGAAGTCTAATTTTAGGATTCCCCTGGCACTATCTGTTCTATACTCAAATGCTTAGTATTACATGTCTAATATTCTGTTGATTAAATTGATATTGGGTTTTACTGTATGAAATCCAGTTTTTAAAAGAATTTATCTATTGCTGTATTATGATAGTAATCTTTATATCAAAACCTAAAACTGTGGCCCCTTCTTTGTAAGTTATAACCAAGTTCTGCAATACTTCGAGATCATCATAATCAATTTCTATGAGAATGACACGAGTTTCACATTGTAAGGTGAATTGTACGATGCTCCCTTAAGCAAACATGTTATCTAGGGTTCTGTGTACTCGACTGAGCTCCTGGAGGCAACTTAAGCCGACGAGTACAAGTCAGTCCCGCTCTCCTGTTGCTTAGTGCTGCCACCTGCTGTCGAACAAATGAAGCTAGTCTAGCTAGTGAAATTTCAAGAATTGTCCAAGCGCAATCAAACGTATCACTGAGTCTGTTAAAATGCTTTTTTTGACCACCAAGGATTACGGTATTTTTACTCTTGGTTGCAAATAATTATTTTGTTTTCGAGTCGGCTCTCCATTGCAATTAAGACCTATTTAAAGTTACAATGTATATCCATCCAGCTAGGTCAATTCAGTCATTGAGCCATTAAAGAACCACTTCATCGTCTTAAAAGGTTGCTAAAGATTCACCTCGGTAATTCGTTTTTCAAATATGTCATACACTATTACTTTAGAGTATATGTAAGTCCATGTTCATACTACTGATTTATAATGTAATATACATATACACTTCTAAGTTTTGAGTCGAGCCGTTTTTTTAAAACAAAACTTGAAATATATTAAAATATATCGTGCTGAATTTGGCGATCCGGTTACTATCGAGCAAGTGACCGGTCCCAGGCCCGTCGCTGGCCTGGTGGCTATATTATGTTAAATCCTGTTAACAGAGGATGACCGTCATTGGTTGTTCCTGGCCAGCTGACCTGTTTCTGTCCTTTTGATTGGCCTGTGGGCCTGACAAAGAGCGGCGGGAACTTCCTTGAACCAATGCATGGATGCCTAGTGGAGGCAGGTTGGTGCCACTGTGTCAGTGGCGCCTCCCTCCCTCTGTGGCTAAAGGAGGGTAGGTGCCCAGGTGGTTCCTGTGGGGAACAGCTTGTGGGTCTCCTTGGCGCTTTTTTATACGATAAACTAAAAAACAAATCTTCATGAGAAAGTGAGGTGTATACCAGGTATACGAAAAAATACACACATATATATCAATATATATCCGGCTATATGATTAATCCCCCAGGATTCTCTTATTGGAGTACATGAGTCTCTGCATAGGATACATATGTAAACAATACATTTTTTCTCAGGTAAAAATAAAGCCGAATTTAATAACAAAAAAATCTTCAAAACACACAGCAACAGCAACAACAACCCCTACCAAAAACAAAAAACTAATGTGCTCCATCTCGGAAATCTATTTCAATGAATAGATATGTGAAATGGATTAAGAGCAATCCTTGCTTTCATCTTCAGACATTTATACATCGACAGCAGGCAGAGGCTGCTCATCCTCATCAGAAAGTCCTAATACCCAATGCCACTCGATGCTAGTGTTACTGCCTTGATGAGAAAAACCGACAGGAAACACAAAGAATTTCAATTTACGACTAGATAAGCTGCAACAAGAGCTGTTGCAGCGTGTGTAACGAAATTAACATAGACTACAAATGGAATTAGGAAGCAGGCGAGGGAGACCGAATGGGTTTCCTGTAAGACACGACAGATGCTGATGCTGTCTGACAATGTCTCGCCTCCTGGTTCTATCTTCTGGTGTAATAAGTATCACCTGTAGATAAACATCATAATGCAACTGTCAATAGATAATAAACCACTAATCCAGAATAAGATAATCACCGGTATAGCCACGAGCATTGTGAGAATCTATATTTACAACGTCCCTCATATAGTTAAGAAACCAACTTGGTACTTCAATGCAAACCAAGCATCTAGTTTAGAGGACTTAGTTTATTCTAGTGATATATTTCAAAGGACATGCGCATTTGAAGAGTAAACTGCATTTTGGAAAGGTGGTAAATTAGACCCGGTTTTTGTGTGTAATATTTGTGCTTCATGCTATGAAAAAGAGATATTTTTTTATTATCATTTTTTTTATTTCAATCTTTATACTACAAGGACATCAGTCAATATAAACTGGTTTTACTGTCCATGCAGTTAACAAAATTCAATAGCTGATACAAACTTATTTGACAAACTAAATATCCCTGGTAACCCTGACATGAGGAGGTTATCTTACATTCCTTTTTAATAACATTGTCATGGAACATTCCATAATGAGTAAGCTATTTAAGCTTTCACCTGAATCGCTGATAATACCCTACAGTGATGTCACCAATAAACCGTGTACTCAAAGATATGGATGACTTGGTGTATATTTAAAATTAGCCAATATCACTACCAATACCTGCTTACGTCTCTTACCGCACCACTGATAATATTGTCATAAGGGCTCACTGAAGAGTTCGCCTTAATGCGAAACTAAGCACGGTCGTTAGGGACTCACTCCTGGTCGTTAGGGACTCCTCTGACCCGTCCCGGTCACGTGTCCCTCACGTGGTCCCCCCACGCCACCCCGCCGACGTTCACTTCAACCCTGAGCCGCCAACGAGAAGGAACCACCCTCCCACCCTACAAAAACTCTTCAGTATATTTCTTCATTCCCTCCTACTCCGTAGGGCTCATCAATAGCTCCTGAACTATATCTTATCTCTAATGTATGTTATGATGGACCTCTAAAACTTATCTCGTATCTCACTTATACTCAATAAATGTTATGTCCATACCCGTGCTTTGTGTAAGTCATTATACCTAAATCCGAACGTTTCATAGCTTTTGACAGCTGCTCGGAATGATATTTCTAAGTTACGTATCAAATAATTTGTTTGGTGCCCAGGTTGACGTGTTTCGTACCAAAATTGACCACATAATATCAATACAGCAATATGATTCGACATCTTATCTAATATACATATTTTTAGGTAATGAATGATGGGGAAACACTGTGTGGGCAAAGGAATTCCAGAATTACTCAGTGAGTTGTCCGGAAATAAGCGTCTCTGTATGTATGCGGGTTTTGCTGTATTGTTTCACACAAGACTCAACTTGCCCCTAAGTAAAATTCCCTTTTATTCTTGTGATTATTTAAGGCGACTTCACAATAGTTTCCTTTTCACTATTTTAGTCAATCAGACCATCTTTGTATCGCATAAACCAACAGAAAGGTGACCTAAGATTGATATATTGTGATGTAATTATAGGAAGTATCTTTTCTTCTCACGTAGACATCTGGCACGTATTTATTTCTCACAAATGTTGCAGCTACAATACTTATAGGCAAAAGAGAAAAGTCTATACATGTGTATATATCAATATGACTTGCTCGTCCCATTTGGCAGGATGTAAGCCTCATACCCACATGTCACAGATGCATACTAACGTGACAGGAAAACACTGAGTGGCATTGTTTCATGGAGCTACATATTCTTGAAAGTTTCCGCTGTAGGAGTGTGGTACATATTCCTGATCTTGGGGTGGAGATTTCTGTTGAATGGGTGAGTGTGCGGTGAAGGGGGCTGGGGGAGTGAGGAACTGAGCGGGTGGGCAAGGCTGAAGGTTGCTGAAAGGGCTGAGTTAGCTGGGCAAGTAAGGGAGGCTAGAATGGGGCTGATGGAGGTGACGAGGGACTGAGGCTGAGGGGTGAAGGGGTGAGATGGGGCTGAAGGGGACTGATGATGTTGAGGGCGGCTCGAGGAGTGAAAGTATGCTGCTAATTGGCTTGTACTCTACGCCAACATCACGGCCATATTAAATCTAAGAGAAGAAGGTGACAGACATGGAGGACTCACAGCGGCACCGCTGACCTTCGATCAACAGGATCACGTGCTCGCACTGTAGGCTGAGCGATAAAACTAGCCTTGAGTGGTACTGAGGGGTGCCCAGAAAGCATGTTAAGGCTATGCCGCATAAAATTTGCTTATGTTATGCCTATGGACCTTTTTTTATTTGGGGTAGGATAAGCGTCTAAGAAGCAATAATCAGGTGAAATATGAAATAAAAGCTCGCATACACAGGATTTTCTGTTGGCTATTCCAGAAATTGCTACTTTTCTCAATTGCTACGTTCTCGGCTTTGGTGTCATTGCGATATTGTGGATGCAGTGGCAATTAGAATTGCTACTGCCCAACTATGCGAAGCTGTTAAAAATATTGAATTGAGACCCGAGAGACTCAGTGTTCGATGAATTAGCAGATAGCAGGTGGGTACAAGACTGGTGGGAGCACTGTGTGGTGGGTATTGCTAGTCATGAAGTGATGAAGAGATAACTATAGAAATAAGGCATTAGTGTGATGCTTCTAGATTTTATTCGGCGCCAATTGGGAGAAGAAAAGGACAATGTCAATATCGAAGATTGCATTTGCACTTTATGAGAAACTGAATATTGATTGAAGATATTAGTTATTCCAGAATTTGAATACACATAAAGGCCGTACATAATTGCCAATGTACGACACCATGAGGCTCAACTAATGTCCAGGAATCATATAGAAATGATATATTCCTATATGAAATATTGGTTGCTGATTATCTCTTTGATATCAATGAAATTGGAAATGATAATGTTGTATAGACTTTACTTTCAAGCCCTATAGTTATTAACTAAAGAATCAAAGCTTCTTTCAGCGGGTTGCGTTATCAATGTCACAGAGACAACTCCCTGTATTGGAAGTATTCATATTTCATCCTGGACGAACCGAAAAACAAGACTGTCGTAAGAGAGTCAATAAAAGCATGAGATGGCGCCACCAGCTGGAGACAATGCCAACACCACTTCCCATTGTTCACACACACTCAAAACATCTTAAATGAATACTGAATCCAGATCGCGGCGTTGATTAACTTTCCGGTTCTGTTAACAAACATCATTCTCAATATAGCTCCAACATGATTAAACCTAGAACGGATGTAAACAAGTGATGGCAAAGTGTTAATAGATATAATAAATCGATGAGTTAAAATCGGCACGCAACCAGATGGATAAAGTTGGATAATAAATACAATATAGACTGAGTTTAGAGAAAAGCTCTCGGAGCATACGCCCGCTTGTGGGTGGGATTTTTAAAACCTGCTAAATTACCGAAAACAGGGTTATTTAAGGCTAATGCTGTATAAACGTATCTCATCGATGTGAAAATGGCATTTTTTGGTGCATCTTTAGATGGTCTTTCATTCCAATATAGGGTTTTGTATAGCTCTGAGGAATTTTTCCTTCCGAAAATCAACAAAAACTGTGATTTTCTAGTGTTTTCATTTTTTTCAAAATCTTGGAGGCACAATGTTGAGCCAATTATTTCTATTAACTTGTTTAAAGCATATGTCATGAGAAGTGTAGACTATATAGTTTTGAAAATTGGTTATAGTTTGAAAAAATATCATAATGGTCAAAACTATCCAGGACCTTTAAATTTTCCAACTGAGAGCCCCATAGAGCATGTTGTCCGACACCCCAATTTTGAGAGGATTATACTAATGAGATATACAATGAGAAATTAATTTTTCTTTATTGTAAAACGTTGACCAATATCCTGACTGTGAGACCTGAAATTTTCAACACAATCAGATTATCCATTCTGATATTAAAACATTGTGATTCCATGATGATATTTTTTCCAAAAAATGGGGTGTTGGACAACAACCCTGTTAAAAGATGTCTAGAAGAAATAATAATTATGATAGAATAACAAATACCCCTGTATATGTTAAGTATTCCTACCACTTTTAAATACCCAGTTTACTTTCTTCCTGGATAAAAAAATGTACTTCTTGTGATTCAAAAACTGCAAACGTGTTGTCCGACACCCCGGGGTGTCGGACAACACGCTCTGATATAAATCCTGATTTTGGGGTTGTTTCTTATCAGTAATTGAGTGATTTCCTTTGAAAAACATAGCTTTCTATCATTTCATTAAGAATAAAAAGGATTATAGTTACTGATATTATTTTCTTCATTGTTCTGAGCAGTTTTAAAAACGTGTTGTCCGACACCCCGCGTGTTGTCCGACACCCCTGCCAGGCCCAAACCCATATATGGCTCAGAGCTTTTGTTTCAAATCTGATATATGATAGAGGTGTTTTTGGTCAAATATCACATATATCACCATATAATATTAGTTTTTCTCAAATTAAAAGCTTTTATAACGTTTCTTGAAATTTCAAATATTTTAGGGGGGTGGACAACATGCAGTATTATACACAACTTCAAAAGGCTCTCAAATCTGAGCCATTTGTCTGATTTTGTTGGAATAATGTTTTTCTGGAAGGTATGCTGTAGGAGACTAATATGAAATGTAAAAAGAAGTAGTATTCTCAAATTATTTTTTGAGTGTCTGACCCCAGGAAGAAAGCGTAATTTAGCAGGTTTCAAAAATCCGACCCTGGTATCTGAAACCAGTCAATATTGTGAATATATTAATATTAGATTAGTTATCTGTATTGACCATGCTGTCACAGATTGTACCTATGCAAGTTGTTGATTACAAGTCTTGACTCAATGCATACAATATAACCGGCTTTTAAATTCAATCACTATATCTACAGGACGCCAGAATGGAATTTCATAGAATAGCATCGCTAAGGGTGACATAATCAAAGATCACATTATCGTTTCTGTGAACTTGTAGTCTCACATAAATAATATTTAGTTTAATACTTAGGAGAAACCAAACGAGAGTTAGTTGAGTTGTTGTTTATTGCATGATGGCAAGGTTGCGTATTACTGCGCGAGGCAAAGCCGAGAGCAGTGAGGAGCAGACCTTGCCGGAGTGCGATAAACAAAACTAGACTAGCTTGAGTTTGGTTTAAAATTTATTCTACCACGTCTATATTACTTCAGAATATTAAGAAATAACATAAAACTCACTGAGATCCGGTGGAAATTGCGTGACACTCCATAATGTGTGCTTATTGATACTCTCGATATCGCTCTTGTCTTGCTCGCTCATTGGTCATTTTTCACATGAAGTCATTTCACAAATGTATCCCACTAGAGCGATAAATTTAATTTTTCTGCATACTCGCCCTAATACAGTTGGCTAATGTTTTAAAAGCTTGTGGAGTTTTTTTTATTAGGGGTAGGATAAATCCTGTTTCCATTCGACGTCGGAGCTTGGCCACCTTTCCTCCCCCCACAACCCTCCTTAAAAGAATATATATGTTCTGATGCCCTACAAGACACACCACCACGAGCTGCCTGGGACGTATGACTTTTACGCTGGCGGCAATGTGTATGGCACTTGAAGTACAAAAATAGCTGCATCGCAGTTGTGTCGGGATTTGAAAATGAATTTGCGTTTGTGTGCGTCATAGTTCGTTGGAACAGTTCTTGTAGGAATAAACGGATGCAGACGCATATCACAATGTATCTTGCGCACTGATGCAGATACTGGGTATCAATACACGTGTACACACGTGTGCACGTGTGTGTGCTCGGGTGCATATTTCGCTTACGTATAGTAGAGAATGCTACCGACGCAGGCTGATGGAATTTGGGTCATGGGAAAAATTGATAATGCTCGATTGTATCGGAAGGCCTCCGATCATCGCTGTGTTGCATTGCATCGTAGATTCCGTCTGAAGGTCTGGTCCACTGCACCGATGCAGCCTTTCCTTCTGACGCAATGCGGCATTTTGGTTTGGGAAGTGCATCGGTGGGTTGTTAGACAATCCCTCCACTATAACATTGCAAGAGCATGGTGGATTAAGTGTTATGACACAGCTACCGACGAAAAAAGTGTCTTTCCTTCTTCTTTCAACATGAAACAAAGATTTATTCACATAATTTTGTATATATATATATATATATATATATATATATATATATATATATATATATATATATATATATATATATATACTGACATATGCTTTATTTGAACCAACTTATCTTGATCTAAAATTACTTTATGTTTTAAGTCTTCATAGCACTGTTGATGGATTCACAGCTACCGTATTTAAATATTCTCGCACCATTATCATATCAGATACACATGGGTCCTTACTATGTAAAACTTCATTTCCGGTATGGGACAGTCTATAATGAAGGAGGCAGTCTGTATATCTAAGTAGGACAGAAGAGTAAGAACCTACATCAACGCGAGCTTTCACCCACAGGGAGGTGCAAGAGGCGGTTGGAGGCGTGACTCTCCAAAGCTATTCTACTCATGGAAATTACCAGTGCCTGTAACTAAGAGGTGGCTGTCATTGCTACCTCCTCTGCAATCTGATTGAAGATTTCTACTCGAGAGGCCTGGCGCCATAAGACAACTCTGCCGTCTGGTGTGAATCCATATCACGTGGGGACCATGTCACGTGACATGATTACCATAATTGCAATCTGCGGGATTGGGGGTTGGCTGTGAGTCTAGTATGTTGACTCGTAATCCGCCAAGTGGAAATCACCAAGGGAACTAACCTTATAGTGACAAGACGAGGAGAAGGCAAGAAGGAGATCGCACCAGATATCGAGCAAATACAGAGATGTATAACTCGATAAGGAACCCTAAAACGTAGACTCGTCATTTCTGTGTATATATCACATGCAAGTATGTGATACGGTGTGTGTAGGGGTTTGGTGTTGGAGCTTATCTGTTTAATCCCCCTGATATGAGATGGCTTTGTAAAGTCAATGGCATTGCAAGGAACCTCTAGGCCGGCATGGGCGGTATTCAGACTCACCAGGCTGTGAGTCTGGGATAGTGGTGCGCAATATTTTTCAGAAAGCCGTAGAAAGCTACATATATTACGAAGTGCTTTAACTGGACGGTCCGAGACGTCTTAAGCAGGTGTTAAATTGTAAAATACAAAGAGCTATTCTTCTATTCATGATAATTTATTTGATGGTTTGAAGTTTTAGATATGATGTTCAGCTGCTCAATCAGGAGGGTTTAAAGTTTTAGATATGATGTTCAGCTGCTCAATCAGGAATACTTTTTGTCTTTTTCTGATCACCAAAGCTGTCACGTTTATGCACCCTAAAGGGGAAAGTAGCTGGCATGCATGACTGAGATACTCCATGGCGGTAAAATGAAAGGAGGCAACACTATGAAAAGAGTCATATCCATGTAGATAGAGGCAGATCCATATAATATATAGAAAAGAACTTCTCTTTTTGTGTAGAGCATTTTGGCTGATGAGTGTTGTGGTTCCGGTATTATTCGTAGATGACACTAAACCATTTCGCATAAGCGTGGCGTGGCAGTCGCGGGTTGCGCCGGTCCAATATTACATGACCCATGCCGACCAAGTATCAGTGCAGAAGTAGCATTCCAAAGCGAGGCGAGCTTTGCGGAGGTGAAGCCACTAACATGGCGTGGCTAATAAAACAAGACACCTATGTGCAATGAACAACTTCCAGTACTGTTTTGATATTCTAAAAAGTGTTTCACTTGATATTATTTGTGTCCAATGAATGCCATAGATCAACATTCTTAACCGACTTAAATTTTTGGGATCATGTATTTTTTTCAAAAGTTTGGTTTAAAAATATTTTATAGGTCAGTCTCACTTGATACAATAACGTAAATAAGTAGAAGACCAGCCAATATAAGACTGCAATGAACACCCTCTCAGCTACGGAGTATCCTGTGTTAGTTTTCGTCAGTTGTTCATACCCGTTCAGTAAGTACAAGGGTGCGAGAATTTAGACATACGATGCCCTGCTAGATACATTAAAGCACATGTTGATCAAAATTGAAATATAAAAGTTCTGTATACAGATAACAAAGAGTTAAGTAGATATTAGGGGGGAAGTAATAAGTTTACATATTTACCATTATATTGGAATCAATTCTAACATTACTATTTTTGTTATTTTCCTGAACTAAACATAAGTTTGAGTCTGTCGCACCTCTACTGGTAGTGAATTTCAGTGTGTACCTCCAGTTTATTCGACGTTTTTGATATAGGCCTGTATATATTGGGTTGTAACACACGGCTAACAAGAGCTGTAAATAATCGTGTATTCCGGTTGCGTACATCTTGTTACCTTTCTTATTTTGCTCTTAAATACATTGAATTACGAAGATGTGTCATCCTCCATTCATAAAAATAAGGTGTTTCGGCCCATCTGTGAAAATTGTCAATACTAATATATGGGTCAGCTTTCAAAATAATTATGAGGAAATAATTCTGAGCTCGTTGCAATTTCTCACGTATTTGGGAGCATTATAATAGAGAAGGTCTCCATAGTCAAAATATGAGGGAATAAACGATTTATATAATCTCATAGCCGTTTTTTGTCCAGATAACAACTCATTTTACTAGTATGTTCGGAATCTAATAGTTTTTAGAATTTCTTTAACATGGAGATAGAAAGGCATATTCATAGCATAAGTTATAGTATAAGTTGAGCTATAGGTTCATATGTGTGCTAATTATTGGAGAAGAGACCAACTTAAGCAGCTTTCGGAAATATTACCGAGCAACCAATGTAACCTGCCAAAATTCATAGCAGGCAGGATCATACAAATTCGGTGAAATTCGTTATGTTTTTGTGGTACAGGGTTTGTTGATACGTGCCGTGTAGAGACATGTTTCAAATGTGATTAGGATTAAGGAAGGCTCACTGGTTCGACTTGTTAGTGTTTAGGATTGTGAATAGTAACTTGGTGAACACTATGATTAGTGCTAATATTATGAACTATGTGATCATTTTGAATAGTTTATCAAACGGAGAGGCCAAAGATTTTTTGAAGGTGTGTTCTGCTGTTGTGCACATGTTGTATTATGACGCCCACAAGATCATGTGAGAGGTGTGTTGGAAGATTGTTCTGTTATTGTGTACATGATGTATCATGATGCCAATGAGGCAATGAGTTAGGGCTATGTGTTAGTGCCTACGAAACAGAGCACTCTAGAAATACAGATCATGGTTTTGGTTATCCTGTGGTCAGTTAATAGGACTAAGAGGTTGTTTTTGATTAGTATGTTCTTGTTCACTTGTACATGTACTTAAGGTTTATATGTTTGGACTTAGTCCTTGCAAGGACACATTTGAATTTGATAAAATACAAAATCAGGAACTTCACTATAGAGTACACAAAAACAAAGAATATAAAAGAAAGAGAGGAAAAGGAAACAAGTTTCAGGAGATTGTCCAAGTTAGAGAAAAGAGAGGGGCCTCTGGGAGAGGCAGAAAAGGAGGAATACAAAGGCATCAAGACAGATCTGGAACAGGCTGAAAGAAAGAAGGCCCTTTTTCTCATGTTTAAATCAAAAGGAAACTGGGCCATACATGGGGAAAAGCCTTCAAAGTACTTCCTCAAAATTATAAAGCATAAATACAATAGCAAGTTGATTTCACAGATCAGAACACATGAAGGTGATATCTCTTCCAGCCCAGCAACTTATCTCCCATAGAATTTATTCGTTTTTTAAAAGGCTTTATTCAGATGAGGGAGAGGGAGGGGACATTTTAACCATTTGGATAGGCTGGTAGATAAAGAGGCTATACCCACAGTTTCAGACTCGGAGAGATTAAAAATGGATGCACCCCTGAGTAGGATAGAGATCCAACTCACACTCAAAAGTCTCAACAATAATAAATGCCCTTGGACAGATGGGCTCACGGCGGAATTTTACTGATTTTTCTGGGAGGACATAGGGGAGCTGGTCTTCCAGTCTTTGGTTTTCGTCAAAAAGGTCAACTCCCTCAGCACAGAACATAAGCGTGGGGTAATAAATCTTATCCTGAAGAAAAAGATCAACAGGGAAGATCTTAAAAATTGGCGACCAATAACCATTTTAAACACCGATTATAAAATCTTGACCAAGTTATTGGCTTCAAGGGTACAGGGTAGCGTGGAGTCGCTGGTGTTCTGGGACCAAACAGGTTTTATGAAGGGCAGGTATATTGGCACAAACATCAGGTTGTTGAAAGATAATATTGCTTACCTCAATAACAACAAATTAGCAGGCTTTATTTTAAGTATAGATTTCGAGAAGGCCTTCGACTCTGTCCGCTGGGACGCAATCTTTAACACTTTAAATCTGTTTGGATTTTTTACATATTTTTGTGAATGGGTAAAAATCTTGTATACAGACCAGAAGGTGTGTGTTTCTAATAATGGGTTTCACACCAGATGGTTCAAACCCAAAAGAGGTACCAGACAGCGTTGCTGTCTCTCCCCCTACCTGGTCATTTAGGAAGCTAACCCTTAAAGGTAGGGTAAGGGTAGTAAATAGTTTGCTAATTCCCCAGATTTTGTACTGTGCGTCAGTGTTATATACTTCAGGGAGAGTTTTTAGGGAGTTTCGTGAAATAGTAGCTGCTTTTACTTGGGGGAGCAGTACAAGCAAAGTCTCTTTTAAAGTTCTCAGTTAGAGTTAGGGGGACCGAAACTATTGGATTTATAAATTATGTACCAAGTTTCCAGGTTAAAATGGATAGCACTTCTATGTAGGTAGGACTTCCTGCCATGAACTTTGTAAAAAGTGGAGCACAGGGACCCCCCCCCCCCCCAATTTGCCAAGGTTTTATAAGCAGATTATGGTACAATGGAAAGTCTTAAAGCCAATACACACTGTACGATTTCGGAACATGAATGTTCCTTTCTCGGCGACAAAAGAACAAGAAAGATATGATGTAAACTAGGCGGTGGCGCAACCCTGGGGCAACATGCTGGGCCGAGATCCTATGTACTTCTGACACCTAGGGAGGGGGCAGGGGAGGAAAAGTGTTATTTCATAATTTATGTTTGTATCTGATCATGTTGACGTAGTTTACGATTTTCTTATCTAGTTAGAGGGGGGTTTAACCTGTACTTGTGCCTGTATTGGTAATGTCCTGTCCTGTGACTCTTCCTCCTAAAATGGTTATCACTCTACATAACTTGGACGTACGCATTATGAACTTCAGTGACTGAATAACACATGTTGATAGGAAACTGACTCTCTACAGTAGGAGGAGGACTGTCCTTCAATGTACCAAAAGGGATTTCTCTGCCCCCCCCCCAAAAAAAAAATACAAGCAGACACCAACATAGAATCATATGATAAATTGTATACTTCGGACTTTAAGAGGTTTCCTGGATGTGCACCTCGTCTGATTGTAAAACTGTTTTCAATAGAAATAAAAGCTGCTTTAAAAAACAAAAATATAATTGTGACCCGCTTGAGACTACCATGGCAACTCCTGGAGTTTTGACTACGGATTTCACTCGGCTTCGCCTCGTAAAATCACTATGCCAAATTCCAGTCGTCACATATGGGCACCCAGATTAAAACTCATCCAATTTTACGATAGTATCGTGATATTTGAATGCAAAGTATAGGAGAATAAAACAAAGGAGAATATAACAGGTCTCTGTAAAGATAAATATGACTTGAGCACTTTGACACTGCTGCTTACTTAACGCCAAGGATTAATCCAAGTCCATTAGGACCGACGTCATCCCATGTGGAATCCTTGGGGCAAGAAAAGGCAAAAACCAAATAGGGATTTAAAGATTTCAGTCTCTGACGTCGGCACTCCCTGTAGTCACCAGTCCCTTTGATTTCTCATCCCTGCGGCACTGAGGCAGGAAATTAAATGTACCTGTTGTAGATAAACACATGTGTAACGACAAAGGTCTGTCATTGTTTAGCCCTAAACAATGGTGTCCAGTGAATATTTACTTGATTGATTTAAGTGTGTTTGTTTTTGACTAAGAGTGAAGTGAGTAATCCCAATACAGAATTATCACACTTTGGTCTTATTCATAGATAACACGAGAAGCGCAGCGGCAGTTAAGAAATTTATTTAAAGGTATGAACCTTGAATAACTGTTTATAACAAAATGGTTATACATGGTATTGTCTGAGCTGGAGTGAGGGGGGGGGGGGGGTGTGGCCACCCATACTCCAATAAATCGCACAAATTATCGTCATGATACTCCTTGAGTAAACGCCTACAGGCCATTTTTTATGCCAGACTTCACTGGGAGGCACGCCCCGATATTATTGGGCTTCCCTGATGCAACGACAGCTTTGTACAGATTCACTTATACGGGGTAAGCATGCCCAAATGAGGAAGAGCAAATCGGGCAAGAAACAGAAAACCTGACTGCAGTGCTAGCGACGGGAATCATAAGAACGTCCACGCTACCCGTGTCGCCGACTAGCGGTAAATTTGGCAACTGCCCTTAGCAACCACGTTAACAATGTGCACCTCGTCAACACCATAAATGCAATCACAGTCAACATGATCACAAGTACCAACATCAAACACACCCACATCATCAACAACAGGTTTAGAGCAACAACCATTCAAAACATCAGGAACAGTATGGAAGTCAATACTTGTGCTTTCGAGTCTCTGAAGCGCGGCAACTCCTAGTGCCTAGTGAGATGTAGAATTAGTTGGGTAAAAATCAATCGTCCCGTGATACTGATGTATGTTATGGTTGTATGTGTACAAAAGTAGTCATATGATAAAATTCTATATAAGGGCTCTATGAAGTGTTATAATACTGTTTTTACTGAATTTCATGATGTAGAACATATCAGATCAATTTGAAATACATTTTATTGAATTCCTCATGCTAGGTTTAGTTGGAATTGACACCTTATTTGCCTCTCTATTTCATCTAGATCTATGTAGGTGACCGTTTTGGGCCGTCAGCGCCCTCCTCGGGTGAATTTTGAAAAACACGTTATTTCAGAGTCTTCCCCCCTACTCAGAGGGACATAGGAGCTAAATTTCATCAAAATTGTCCCCTCTACACAACCAAGGTGAGATATGGAGGTTCGGAAGTCACGGTCACGGGCCTATTGATTTTTACCCAACTAAATCCTCAAGGAGAGTCACGGGTGAGGGGGGAGACCACCTTGTCTAATGTCTAAAGGGCTGCTCGGGCCTCTGGTGATCCCTGTGGGCCTGGCTTGGGGCCTGAGTGCCGCTGGGCCTGACTTGAAGAGACTGAGTTTGGACGCCTCCACACGGCTCAACACAGTGTGGAGATGCTGTATGGCGCCCTCGTTGCCCCCCCCCCCTATTCTTATTTCATTTTATTCTATTTTCAAATAGATTTTATTTTTCAAAACATCGCTCTTCTGTAGTCATACTTTGGGTACTGTATATGACACAAGTTCTGTTCAGATTCCAACATTGAAGTCCTAGTCCCACTCCCTACACACTCTGTGTGAATGCCTCCCTCACAGCCACCTTCACAGCCACCCTAGCAGCCGCCCTCTCTGTGCACCACCAACACATGCGATGCCGACACAGCTTTGACACCTGGCGCATTGACACCCACCGCATTGACACCAGTCTGCACACAGCCATGCACACGCTGCGGCAGGGGCCGAACCTTTTTCATTTTCTATCGGTACACATACATATACGCCCGGTGTATATATATTGCGCAGAGTATATTTCCTCTCGTAAACGCCTGGCGGTAAATACAGCCAAGATGTGTCCGTATACAAGAGGAAACAGTCTTGGATATGCCGCATACGCTGGCGTGAAATATGGGCATATACATACGAAAACAAGTCGATTTACAGCCAATATAGGAATAAACTGGTGGTTTTCGCGCAGGGATACAAATGAGGCCCCAAGGATTCACTCTTCTCAGGGAAAACGCACATGAATGCCTGCCGACCTACTGTGAACCTGTCCTATATACAAGCCGAGTTACGTAATCTGGGCGACCCCGTAACACTTGCGTGCGCGGGTTCACCCAAATCACTACGCAGCAGGGACTGACATCCTGCACCCTTTGGTGAAGAGTGAAAGAATCATCGCTAGACTGACCCGACCCCTACACATATCATAGTAGCTGATGTGACAGTTTCATATGTGAGGGATATAGTTTAGAGGGCGTGAAATGAGTTTCAATTTACAGGAATGGATGATATGTGAATGCCTAGGATGATTACTATGAGAAAACGTGGTTACTGAGCCCGTACGGGTGGACGTTTGAGGTCATTTGATGAAAAATATGGCCCGACGCTGCAAGCGGTAGGGCCATATTTTTTTCATCAAATGGCCGAGAACGGCACCCGTACGGGCTCAGTCACTACATTTTCTTATTACTATACACTTCCTACTCGCTTAAAACACCGTTTTACTAACTTTCCTGGTCAATGATTCAACCCCCTGTTCCCGAACGATACCACTGCCATTCACTACGGCCCGAGAGCAGAAAACGCTGGCAACAGTCGACGCAGTGCGGACTATGAATTGTGTGACGGCAGATGACAATGGAACTCAGTAACTAACCATGGCAATATATGTTGGCAATGCTTAACGTCATCGCCATCGCTAGAGGATTTCTTTTTATCGATCGGTGAGTGTTGTTATCGAATGATGAAGCATATTTAAGCTATTTAAACTGTCTTCTGTGACTGCCCCACGTCAGATAGGTCAATATTTGGCCATTGCACACTTCAAGTTTTTACGTGGATGTCGGAGCATGCCTCTGAAGTTATAAATCGGAGAGAACCACCATTTTTTTTTTTTTTTTTTTACACTGTCACTGCTCTTGCGTGTATCGCGAGAAATTTTGTTAGTGAGACGAATGTAGGTTATGGCGGGCACAAACATTTTTACATTATAAAGCCTATGTGATTCAGGCCCGAACAGTATTTATACTATACCCGTAGTAGCGGGTAGTATTTCATAGACGTTATAGGTGTATAGTAATACTTCTTAAGAAATGTTGAATTTCTCAATGTGTAATTGTGAGGGATGGAAAAGGGTAGTAAACCGAGAGAAGAACCTTGTGAAATTGAGAAAATCTTAGGAAAAAGGTACTCCTAGACAATTGTGATGTATGTATTAAGAATATCACAGGGTGACTCCTAACAGGTCCTCGCTCTAGATAGTGGTCGAGGCCTAACCGTTTGGACTGCCACCCCCTGCGTTTGAACCATCCCCTGTCTTCGTTTGGACTGACCCCCTGATAGGGTATATAAGGAGGCAGATTTGCACTCACAGCTCACTTGGAACCCAGACACCGTGGCGTCAACATCTCCAGGCTGTTCAACATTACCACCACTACTGGGAGGAGGCTTGAAATACCATAGGACTCTATGCTACAGAGGCCTTTACTGAGGATTAGGCTTCTCCATAAGCTACTATCACCCCAGCACTGGAGGAAAAGACACTGATGACTGCTACCACTACTTTGGATCATCTATATCCACAAGTCAAGGAGACATTGAACAATAACTGAGAGTGATAGACTGTGAGTACTGTTTTGACCAAGAGGACTTATATTATATGAACACTACAGAAGTGTATTTGATTTTGTATGTTGATGAGAATTGTTATGTAACTGTATACTTTGTTATAATATATGTTATTAATACATATCTGTGTATGGTTATCTGTCTTCTTCATTTAGCATAGAAGATATTCTGAATTCTCTTTTCTTGTCACTAGGTTAGCTAGTCGATAAGATTAGGTTACTGTACGTGACACAATATCTTTCAAGCTGTTAATTTTATAGATCTATAGACCTTACTCTATCAACCTTTAGGCTACATCCCATCCATTTATATAACGGACATTAGGCGCCTTTTTCATTTTAGTAAATATGACCGACAAATATCAAGTCCATTACTTCTATCTCACAAAAATGTCCTGATGTGTAGGAAACACATGATATTTTATGTGTCTGTCACCTGCAGTGTTTCTTCTTATGGGTCCTTTGTAGAGACAGGACGAACCTATACAAACCGGATTTATGTCATATAGGACTGTGTCCCACTAATGCATACATCTCGCATGTAAAAACCCAATGGACAGCCTGCCATATCAACTCCCTCTTAGATCAATAGAAATTATGCAATTAAGAAATATATTTTAATCCTAATCCTCCAAATATTTTTTGGGTCCAAGTCCTTGCGTCAGAATCGCTATGATTATGATCCTTGCTGTTTCTGTGTCTATGGAGAAGAATATTGATTTTGTTTTTTTATACAATTCGGGTTATATATGGCTGATTTATAAGAGGAAATTTTTTTAATGAATAAGCTTATAGGTCTTTCATGCCTTTTCAGTCACAGACCACTGACCTTGGCACAGTGTCTTGGCACATAAAATTATCACACACACCTTGATCTATTTGAGAGTGGCCTCAGTTCAGTGTAATTGACTGTGAAGATGGGTTGAAGTCGTGGTAAAGGTCTAGCGGGTAATCACACTTTATGTACTTACTGACTTACCTGATAATATTGGGCTTTCCACATATCAGCGACTTTTAGATCAAATGTAAAGGAGAGGATGCTTGGGTGAGACAAAGAATCCAGTGACCCTCAAAGTAAATTATGGCCACTGACATCACTTTGGTGACAGATAATCGGAAGTAGTGGAAACTGTGTTTTCGATGCGTTCCCATACAGATGGAATTTTCAGACTTATACCTTCCCAATAAACACAAATATGTTCTAGCAACGTAAATTCACGTTTTTATTTTGATGAATTTACGTAAATCTTTACGTAGAAGGAACGTGAAAATGTTAAAGTTTACTTACGTCTGTAGAACGTATGTGTAAATTTATGCAGGTTTTTCGAAAATTTACGTGAATTCACATAGTTTAGAAATGTAAATTAAAGTTTCTAAACAACATGAATGTATGCAAATATACCAAAAGAGAAATACGTAATTTTATGTGAATGATAGGCTATTTCATCTATTTTAGAAACGGAAATCTACACAATTATATGAAAATATATATCTCTGGTAGCTTTATCTACATAGAAAGGGAATATTTATTTGGGGATTTCTCTATGAAGTAAGGATGTGAGTATAATTAACCTGAAGGTATCACCATGGACTATACCCAGCAATACTCAGCTATAGTTAATTCTGTTTACATTTTATTATCATAGGCTTCATCACTTGACTATAATTTTTTCTACGACTTACTTTAATATCAACACCACACACCTGCAGAAAGGTGTTGTCCTACCCAACTGCTAAAGTTACCAAGATTAGGATAACTGCAGTGACAAAAAAGACCAGCCAATAATAGCCTGAATGATATTAATGATAATTGAAACTGCTAGTTTGGTAAATTTCGTATCCATTCACCGATATTGCATCGGTGGTTCCTGACTGCAGATCAGCGCACAATAATCGGTCTTAAAGACAGACTTTCTATAACACCTCTGACCCACTTTATCCCTGACAGAAAGCGACTAATCTACCTGAAAGTGGTGCAGAACCCCGCGAAATTCGGACATAAATTGATAATCGATCCTTCCTATATGCGTGTTTCTGGAAAAAGGTTAACAAATCGGTCGTTGGAGGCTGACAAATTTATCAAGCCCAAAAAATCGTCAAGTGAAAATAAGGCTCATCATACACGGTTGAGATTGCGATGATTTTTCAGTAAGTGGAATTATATAGGGGTTCCCACAGTGGAGAACTTCAGAGCGAAATGAGTCTAAATAAAGTACCAGAGTCTGGTCAGCCTCTCTGGTGTAATGGAGAGCAGTCTTGCAGAGCTATCAGTCTGGATTCGGTGGCGCACCGAGGCAAAGTGGTCTACGTTTAGAACTCTACAACTGTCTCTCGTTGGTCCCTAACTGATGCTGGACGTGATGGAGATGACATAACGAGCATGATGCGACTGAATCGACACTTCAGCCCATGAGATTAGGTTGTCGGGGAAAATAAACAAGTTACACAGAACTTAGAAAAGTCTATATACAAGTAAAGTGTCATTGGTGCGTATTTATTGGCTCAATTTTGTTTTGATCAACCGGAAAGGAGGACATTACTACGACAATGGAGTATCAGGTACCTAAATTAATTTGATAATTAGAATCTTGGATCAATAGATAAGGGTATTTATAGGCGTCACGCCTAGTACCAGACGAGATACAGGCAGTTTCATGTTGAAGTGGCCTATGTAACGCACGTTACGCCCAGAGGCTTAGCGGATGTATAATGGCGGACAAAAAATAATCAGTGTGTCGATTGAAAAATCGGCATCACGATAAATCTCATGATACAGTAAATATCAACGCAGGAATACATAGAACACACACCAAATATGTAAATACATCAGGATATCAAAATTAGAAAGTGTGTGTACTCGCATACTTCCAGTAACGATCATGCTATTCCCCTGGTTGACATTGCTTGTCAACCTTGAGGGGTCCCTCCCACCTACTACGATTAAGTCTACGATTAACCATTTGGCCGTGTCGGGGACAAACTGAAAAAATCGTGGAAGTGTCGCCGACAAACTCCTCTATTAGTCAGGTTTTGTCACCACTGGGTGCCGACGGGCTACGACACGCTACAACAAAAAAACATTAATTGTAGAGGGTCTATGAAATTCAAGTACATGTTTGAATTTCGTAGGCCGCCGTAGGCCGCCGTAGCCCGTCGAAAGGTTAAACGCAGAGCGCAGCGGGTTGTCGCCGCAATAAGGCCTACCACCTACTATGATGGGCTAGATTAAGTCTGTGACAGCGGCAGTGTCGCCGACAGCGTCGGCGACACTCGCTGCTGTCACAGACATAATCGTAGGCCGTCGTGGGCCGTCGTAGTAGGTGGGAGGGACCCCTTAATGGTCAGAGCCCTGGCTACACAAACCTTGTCCTAGATCTAGTTCGGGGCTTGACGTGGTGGTTCATATTAGAAATCTGAATAATCCAAACAGTCCAGTGTCCCGAGTTTGACGTTGCGATGTCAGATGACCTTGGTTTAAACCTCCGGCGAAACAAGTTCGGAATCCGGAAACTTACTTCACAGGAATCCTGTTTTTATATATTCCAGCATGTTCTCTCACGGACGCTGACAGCTTCACATTCACCACTCCCAAGTTTGACGTAATTTCCAGTGTATTGTCAGTATTGGCGTGATGTATCAAGCCGAAATAACACATTCTTAGGCTGAGATCCTGCCAGGGCTTGCAGTTGAAATCCATTTGACGTTGTGGTTGATATTAATAGCAATCCAAATAGTCCACACAGATAAGTGTATTTGTCTGCTTCCCGTTACAGCAAGGTTATCAGACCTCGGTTTAAATCTCCAGCGAAGCGAGTTCGTAATCTGGAAACTTACAACACAGGAATCCTGTTTCTATATATAACCAACAAACCACTTTAATTAAAGTCAGCTCACTTGGTGTTTTGTTACTATATTTTCAACTTGAATGCTAGATTTGTAATGTGTTCCTCCCTGCATTCCGCTATGAGACCGATGTATCATCTCCTGTGGTTGTTTGCATGGGAGCCTTTAAGCAGAGTTTAGGGCCTTTTCCTGTATTTCTTTTGTAAATTGTCATTCAGATCCGAGCTACAGTTATGAGTAAATGCATTGTCATACTTGAAGTACAGGAGGACTTGGTTTCATATATTTTGACGGCTTGTTTGGTTGGGAAAAGTCTTATGATTAGTGTTATGTTATGTAGTCTCGTGAACGGACTCATGTTGGTGCTGTTGTGTATTTCTTATAAACGGTCTCATATGGAACCAGACAGATAGATCCACCATACTGGAAGCCAGATGTAACCAGCTCACTTCTCACTTGAATAAACCCAATTTATAGCAGCTCCAAGAACTTCTAATATATGACACAAAGCATAAACAAACATGGTGGCAGCAGGGAAACTGTGAGTATGGACCTTACTCAATTCTTGACACAGAACAGTCTGTAAAAGTCTCCAGGAGCAAGTGAGCAGAAGCTGAGCTTCCCATCTAAGCAAGCACATGGTCCCATCTAACAATTGACAATGGTTCTAGCTACATGTGTTTGTACCTAAGGCATCTTTTACACAACTGACTAATATCTGGTGACTCTAATAACCCTCAGATTCATATGAATTGTGTGTACTCTGCCTAGGTGGATGTTTATAGACTCTAATAGACTCTGTGTGTGTGTCACTAGCCGTCTAATAGTACCAGTCTAGGAGTGACAGTGACACCTATCCTGTGCTAGTGAGTTGACAGCTGCAATCTAGCAACATGGCCCCACCAGAGGGACAGGCCCAACCGGCGGGTCCAGCTCCTCCTCTCATTCTGACAAATGTGCCATTTCCACCACCTCTAAAAACTTCAGGAAACATGAGTCAGAATTGGAAAAAATTCAAGAGAATGTGGGACAATTATTTTGTGGCATCTAGAGTCAAAAGGCCTCCCAATTTCAAGCATGTCTAGGGTCTGATGGGCTTGACGTGCTAGATAGCCTCAGATTCGCCGCAGACTAGGATGCGGAAGATTATGCGACTCTATATAAGAAGATGGAGGGACACTGCATAGGCAAAACCAACGAAACCTACGAGAGGTATTGCTTTAACAAGAGGGCACAGGAGACTGACAAAACCATTGACAAATACGCTGCCAGTCTCCACATTTTAGCAAAGACGTGTAACTATGGGATGCCATAAGAAGGACTAATTTGCGACCGAATGGTTCTCGGTGTCCGGGATGACATGTGCAGGAAGAGACTGTTACAAATGGAGGACCTTACTTTAGACAAATGCCTCCGAATCTGTAAGGCGTTCAAAAGTACTGAGGAACAGATGAGAGAAATGACGCATGCCACCGACAATGTACACAAAGTGACCAGTGCTAGACCCAAAGTGTACAAGAAGAACAAGTCTTCAAGACCCCCCCACAAGACACAGTTTCAGGAGGGAGATAGCAAGGATGCCAGAAAATGTAGATTCTGTGCACAAAAACACGAGTTTAAGATGGGAATGTGCCCCGCGTGGGGGAAAAGATGTTCCAAATGCAATGGGCGAAATCATTTCTCAGCTGTATGTAAGAAGACTGGGGATAAAGTCCATGCTCTTGAGTCTGAAGAGTCAGAATATGAGGAGATAAACTGTGTAAATAACTTCAACGACCGCCAAGTCTACGCGAAAATGCTTGTAAACGGCAAACCCGTCAGATTCCAGATTGACAGTGGAGCCTCTACCATCTCATCCCCAAATCCTATGTTGGAGATGTGAAACTGAGTCCAGCTAGGACACTCCGCATGTGGAATCAGACTGAGAAAATACCACTGGGTGAGTCTCATGTGAAAATGACAAATACAGTGAATGGGAAGAAATACTCTGTGAAGTGCACTATTGTGGAAGAAGAACTCACCCCAATACTCGGTGCGAGAGCTAGTCAACAGATGGGTCTAATAACAGTGAACCAAGAGAATTTCCACCGAGTGGCAGCCGTAACTACTGATCCGATAGCCAAATATGATGAGATCTTCAAGAATGAAATAGGTAGTCTCCCAGGGGTAGCTCATCTAGAAGTTGATCCACAGATCAGCCCACATGTCGCAGCTTCCCGAAGAGTGCCGGTAGCTCTAAAATCCCGTCTAAAAGAAGAACTTGACAATATGTGTCAACAAGGAGTGATACAAGTGGTAAACCAACCTACGGATTGGGTGTCAAACCTGGTTGTGAGTTCTAAGAAAAATGGTGGACTCCGCATATGTATCAACCCAAAACCCTTTGAATGAGGCACTCAAACGTGAACACTTTCAACTCCCCATCCTAGAAGACATCCTACCAGAACTCTCTAAAGCGAAAGTTTTCTCCACTATTGACCTTCGAAGCGGCTATTGGCATGTAGAACTGGACGAGGAATCCAGTTTCCTAACCACGTTTGCAACACCGTTTGGCAGGTACCGATGGAAAAGACTGCCATTCGGCCTCAAAGTTTCGTCTGAGATCTTTCAAAAGAAACTACTACAATCAATTGGTGACCTTGAGGGGCTGGTATGTGTTGCAGATGATATCATGCTGTACGGAGTAGGACGGGATGAAGGAGAAGCTACAGCGGATCACGATCGCAAACTCGACAAATTCCTAAAAAGATGCCCAGAAATAGGCATTCGCCTTAATCCGGACAAGATGAGCCTTCGCCAGGAGCAAGTATCTTTCCTGGGTCATCTAATAACAAAGGATGGCCTGTGTCCGGATCCTGATAAAGTGAAGGCAGTGATGGAAATGCCGACCCCCACTGATGTCGAGGGCATCCAGCGGGTTGGAGGGTTTGTGAACTACCTAGCAAAGTTCTTACCCAAGCTATCAAACGTGACCGAGCCCCTAAGACAACTCACAAGAGGAGATGTGGAATGGAAGTGGACGGAAGTACATGAGAAGGCGTTTTATGAAATACGTCAGCTAGTAGCAGAAGCAACCGTACTCTCATTCTACGATCCGGAAAAAGAGCTGGTAGTTCAATGTGACGCCAGTGAGAAAGGGCTGGGCGCTGCTCTCATGCAAAACGGCCAACCCATAGCATATGCTAGCAGGGCCCTAATGGACACAGAGACCCGTTACGCCCAGATAGAAAAAGAGATGCTGGCCATAGTCTTTGCTTTGGAGAAATTTAACCAGTATACGTATGGTCGATCTGTAACGGTGCAATCAGATCACAAGCCACTAGAGGTCATTCTGAAGAAATCTCTAGACAAAGCTCCTCGCCGACTGCAAGGAATGATGCTGCACCTATAGAGATACGACATACACGTCATCTACACACAAGGCAAGAAAATGTATCTTGCAGACACTCTGTCCCGTGCCTTCCTTCCCAACAAGGGCAAGCCGGCATTGAATTATTTATAATTTACAATTATATCCCAATGTGTTTTTTGACAGTTAATTTACTATCCAGTTGTATACATAGGTCGCTGAGGTCGGCAGGCCCTAGTTGGTGTGTATCGGCGACGCTTTCAACGGGAAATCATATGAAATAATCGACGAAAAATTATGAAATTTTCAGAATACCTAGGACATATAATAGTAATGCTGCTCTGCAAAAATAAACTGGCTGACTAGCACGATAGGCGACTAAGTCGGTGCCCGCTCTTTCACGGAATGTAGCAAAGTTATACCTAACGGAAAACGTTCAAAAGTTGCAAATAGAACCAATAAGGTTCATAGATCCGAAATGGCAGGAAAAGGAAAAGGGAGAGATCAGAGGATGAGAAATAACCACCAAATCGATCACCGATGTCAGAACACGATCAAACTGACAACTCTCCCCCATTATCACCCGCGCCGACGCACATGATAACAATCGACACGGCGAACTCCATGCTCCCGGACTCCTTAAAACTGAAGAAATTAGACGGTGAGTCTTCAAATTTAGATATCAATAAGAGAGTGAACGAATTGCAATACAAGCTTGAAAATCATGACTTAGCGATACTGAACACCACAAGTGCTTTATCGAAACTGAAAAGTAGATTAGAAAAGTATGACAACATCCAGAGTAACACTGCCAAGTTAATTGCGTCTCTCAAAGACAAAGTGCAATGTAGCAGCACCCATACTTAACCATGCCAGAACCGTGCTGCAGTCTGGTGGCTACTTTGTGTACTAACAGAATTGAACTCGCTGCCACCTTGTGTATATTTGAGTACTAACAGTTAATCTCAAACCAAACACTTATCAAGTTTACCATCTTTTAAATAAGATATTTTGTTTATAAAACCTAAATGTAATATAATTTGATTTACACATGATATCACCATACAGATTAAGTTTATACTTATTGTTTTTATAATGTCCTAGTGGACTAACTATAATCTAGTAGAACTGAGGGTTCAAGACTAGCATCATGTGGATTGCACAACTGCAACACAGAAGTGGACAAAGTTCCTGAAGAAATCAGTCCAAATAGATGTCCAGATGTAACTTACAGAGGCCACAAGGTAAATTTAAGTTGACATTTACATGTAGATTTACTGTACCTATGTGTGAGGTATGTGTATTGCACAGAAATACTGATTTTGTAGACATTTTAGTGGGAGCTACTCACAGTATTGACCTAGTTTCAGAATCCTTTGTTTGAGAGTGCCATGCTTTCAGGTTAGTGGTTGAATGTATGTACTATGTTTCTATTCATTTAGTGCATCTACTTACTTGTCTGATATGTGGAGTATTTCTAGTTGGTGTATGTGTATTTCTTAATGTGTTCATGTTGATGTATGGCCAATACTCACTGTATGACTAGTTTAATACTCAGTCATTCTATGACTAGTTTAGTACTGGTGTTTGAATATGTCAAGGAGATTCAGTCTTATGTGAGCCTAATGACTGCTATAGTTATCTAAGGAACTTTAATGTGCTATGTTTCACATAAATCTATATCATTTAGTACTGTTTTATTAATTGTATAACTATCTAATGTCAAGCAAGTGTCAAATCTGTAAACCTATGAGGTGTGAAATTGAACTAATTATCTGAACTTATATATATACTGATTGCAGATTTGACGATGTCTATGTCGATGTCTATGTCGAACATACCGAAGATTAATAAAGAATGACATCCGTAACATCTTAAACTGTCGTTATCATCTGGGGCATCTACAGTCAAATCTTCACCTCGCAACCCCTGCATGTACCGTAAATGCTCGAAGGCTGCAGGAAGACATGTTCTAGAGAGGGAAGTCGACTACATGCTGACGTAAGCATGTGAACAAGGTAACAAGTACAAGTCCAAGGTCAGATCTCCAAACAAGTGATTGGTGACCAAATCGTGTCGGAAGACGTTGTGACAAGAGAAAAGCATCGTGTTGGGTCTACTCATCGCATTGCTGGAGAAGCAGACAAATTAGTGAAGTACCATAACTCGTTAACGTCAATCATTGGTACTTAATGGTCTCATTCTCCATGATTTAATGACTCTTAAATGCTTTTCTTGTGAATCAATACTCTGACAGCTTAAACCAAGGACTCAATTAAGGGTAATACTATCCCTTTTTTTAAGGTTGCTAATATCACATGTTTACCAATTTGTTTACTTGATTCGTTAACATCTATTGCAGGACACTTTCAAACAAGTACTCTTGTTTATAGAGTTCAATAATTTCCAGCATCACTATTTACAACTGATTTTCCATATTGTGTGGTATAGGTGTTTATTGTCATAATCTCCTTTCTTCCACGGTTATTCCTTTCCAAAATATTGTAAAATAGAGAAGAAAAGGAAGCTGAGCTTGAAGCACTCAAACGCAAAGAAGAAGAAGAATTAGAACGGAAAAGACGTGACATTACTCGTCTGGAGAAACAGAAGGAAGTAGAGATAGCCCGGGCAAGGTTCAAGGTTTAAGATGAAGAATGTCTTAACATTGAAGATTGCAAGAGTTTACTTCAAGATAAACGTCTTGGTGTAAATGTAGACCTTCTTCAGAGTGCTTCAAAGATGTCTCCTGGCAGACCAGTCAAGGCCCCAGAGACAGACAATACAGCAACACTTGTAAAGGCCCTAACTGAATCAATGAGTCTCAGTCGTCTACCAGCCCCCGAGCCATCCGTCTTCAATGGCGATCCTCTGCAGTATACAGACTGGAAGTCATCCTTCATCACTCTAATAGACACCAGATGCTCATCACCAAGTGAAAAGATGTTTTACCTCAGACGTTATGTTGGCGGCGAAGCCAAGAGAGCTCTCGAGAGCTACTTTCTAAAGGACAGTGCATTGGCTTACACTGAAGCCTGGAATGCACTCAACCAACGCTATGGTGATCCCTTCATCGTTGGAAAGGCCTTCAGGGAGAAGCTGTACAACTGGCCCAAGATCACTCCCAAGGACAGTAAAGGGGTACTGGAATTTGCAGACTTCCTAAAAAGCTGTAGAGCAGCCATGCCCTACGTACAGGGTCTGCAGTCCTTGGACAACTGCCATGAAAATCAGTGCATCCTTAGCCGTCTTCCAGATTGGCTCACATTACGTTGGAATCCGCTGTACATTCTGCAATGAGGAAAAAGGAGAAGTACCCAACATTCAACGAGTTTGTAGACTTTGTTGGAGAGGAGGCTGAGATTGCATGTAATCCCATATCATCGCTCAATGCTCTGCGATCCTTAGATGCCCCCGTGTCAAATTCAAAGTCAGCAAGCAACAGACGTGATGCCAAGCGGAATAAGGCAAGTATCTGGCAACGACAACCAATGAGAAATCCACAACAGATGGACAGAAGGGAGATCAAGGGATGTCCTGCTTTTTATGTGAGACAGAGGGCCACACTCTAAGTAAATGTTCAAGCTTTGCTAGGAAAACCATGGATGACAAAAGGAAGTTTGTCAGGGAAAAACATCTCTGCTTTGGATGTTTAAAGAGAGGACATCACTCCAGGGACTGTAGGCGACGACATACCTGTGAGAAATGCCAACATAAACACCCAACCTGTCTCCATGATGAAGCATACAAGCCAGACCAGTCAAAAGTAAGGGATCAATGTGTCAAGACCGAGCAAAAATCATCGGCAAAAGAGGAAGTACAGTCTGCAGTGTCTCTGAATGTGAACAGAGGGGGCCAGACCAACACATCAACAATCGTTCCCGTATGGGTGTCAACTACTGCTAACCCAGGAAGGGAGAAACTTGTATATGCCTTGCTCGACACACAAAGTGACACCACATTTATCACTGAGGGAACCTGTGAGTCACTGAATGCAGACTCCACACCAGTGCGACTTAAACTAACGACCATGATGTCGCAAAATTCAGTAATTCAGTCTAAGCGTGCAACCGGACTTCAAGTCAGAGGGTTCAGTTTGGCTACAAGAATAGACCTTCCCCCTGTATATACTCGTGATTTCATACCAGTGGACAGGTCACATATTCCTACTTCCGAGACAGCCAGAAGTTGGGCTCATCTAGTTACTATAGCAGATGAGCTACCAGAGCTAAAGGAGTGTGAAGTTGGCCTACTTATCGGCTACAACTGTTCTCAAGCATTGGCACCGCGACAAGTCATCCTAGGCAAGAATACAGAGCCATATGCTCAAAGGACAGATTTGGGATGGAGCATAGTTGGATGTGCATCTCCACACCTTGACATAGGAAACAACTTTGCCTTCACTCATCGCATCACTGTGAAAGAGCTCCAAGTTGTGACGCCAGCTGATGCAATCAGAATACTAGAATCTGATTTTGTGGATGTCAAGCTCGATGACAAACGTACATCTCAGGATGACTTTCTCTTCCTGAAAAGGTTGGAATCAGAAATAAGGAAAAATGAAGACCAACACTATGAGATGCCCCTTCCTTTTAAAACTCGGCCAAACCTACCAGACATATCAATTGGAGATCCAGAAGTAAAAGCTGTGCAAGTGCTGACTACGAATACCAAAGAAAATTGTTGTCTCATCGATCGTATATCTCACTTCTCTAATTGGTCAAAGGCAGTGAGAGCTGTTGCCCGTTTAATTCGTGTCGCAAGGAAGAACAAGTCAAATGGACTTGCCACAGTTGCTGAGAAAGGGAAAGCTGCGTCCATAATCGTCCAGGCAGTACAACATCAAGTCTATGCTGACGAGATGAACCTACTTAGCAAGCAAGGGGCCAAGGTTCCCAACAACAACAAACTCAACAGTCTTGATCCATTTGTTGACAATGAAGGAATCCTCAGGGTTGGGGGGAGACTAAACAAGTCAAGTCTCTCATCGGAAATGAAACACACTGTGATTCTACCCAAGAATAGTCATATAACTGAACTCATTGTCTCCTACTACCACTCAAAAGTGCAACATCAGGGAAGAGGCATGACTACAAATGAGATTCGAACCAATGGCTATTGGATCATCGGCTGCAGCAAAGTCGTAGCTGCTTGCATCAACAAGTGTGTTAAATGTCGAAGGATGAGAAGACCTGTGGAGGAACAACAAATGGCCAATTTGCCAGAGGAACGTGTAGAACCCACTCCACCGTTTACCTTCTGTGGTATGGATTGCTTCGGACCCTTCTATATCAAGGCTGGCAGGAGGGAGCTGAAACGTTATGGTCTTCTATTCACCTGCATGAGTTCAAGGGCAATTCACATCGAAGCTCTAGATGACATGACTACTGATGCATTCATAAATGCTTTACGATGCCTCATTGCCATTAGAGGTCCAGTACAACAACTTTGTTCCGATCAGGGCACTAACTTTGTTGGAGCAAAAAATGAATTGAGAAATGCAAAAGCAGATCTGGATGCTGAGAGGATCAAGTCATTCATGGCAGGACAGCAGTGTGACTTTGTCATGAATGCTCCCCACTCAAGTCATGCTGGTGGAGTGTGGGAGCGACAGATCAGAACTGTCAGAAGCGTGCTGTCATCCATCATCTCTGAATTCCCTGGCCGCCTTGATGATGCCTCTTTTCGTACATTCCTTTATGAGGCAATGGCCATTGTCAATAGTCGCCCACTGACTACTGATAACATCAATGATCTAAAAAGCCCAGAGCCCTTAACACCAAACCATCTAATGACAATGAAATGTAAGGTTCCACTGCCTCCACCTGGTAGATTTGTAAGGGAGGATATTTACACCAGGAAACGCTGGAGAAGGGTTCAGTTCCTTGCTGACCAGTTTTGGAATCGCTGGAAAAGTGAATATCTCTCAAACATCAATCGCAGGCAGAAATGGCACACCCCAAGAAAAAATCTGCAAGTTGATGATGTTGTGATTGTGAAGGACACAAACTTACCTCTCAATGAGTGGCAACAAGCCAGAGTAGTTGAAGTGAAACTAAATCCAGATGGATCAGTGAGGAGTGCTAAGGTACAGATGAGTATTAGGAAGCTAGACAACCAAGGGAAAAAACTCGACAAACCCCTGGTTCTTGAACGTCCAATACAGAGCTTGGTTCTCCTGCTTGAGAAAGAGTAAGAGCTGTCCCCTGATATCCTGCATTATCGACCTGACCTGTCATTGACCTGTGTAATGTAATGGGTGTTTGTACTTTGAAAATTACTCATGATTTTTTATTGACCTATGTATGTGTCATCTTATGTGAACATTTTTCATTTGTATTTTGGTGGGAGTGTAGCAGCACCCATACTTAACCATGCCAGAACCGTGCTGCAGTCTGGTGGCTACTTCATGCTCCCGGACTCCTTAAAACTGAAGAAATTAGACGGTGAGTCTTCAAATTTAGATATCAATAAGAGAGTGAACGAATTGCAATACAAGCTTGAAAATCATGACTTAGCGATACTGAACACCACAGGTGCTTTATCGAAACTGAAAAGTAGATTAGAAAAGTATGACAACATCCAGAGTAACACTGCCAAGTTAATTGCGTCTCTCAAAGACAAAGTGCAATGTAGCAGCACCCATACTTAACCATGCCAGAACCGTGCTGCAGTCTGGTGGCTACTTTGTGTACTAACAGAATTGAACTCGCTGCCACCTTGTGTATATTTGAGTACTAACAGTTAATCTCAAACCAAACACTTATCAAGTTTACCACCTTTTAAATAAGATATTTTGTTTAAAAAACCTAAATGTAATATAATTTGATTTACACATGATATCACCATACAGATTAAGTTTATACTTATTGTTTTTATAATGTCCTAGTGGACTAACTATAATCTAGTAGAACTGAGGGTTCAAGACTAGCATCATGTGGATTGCACAACTGCAACACAGAAGTGGACAAAGTTCCTGAAGAAATCAGTCCAAATAGATGTCCAGATGTAACTTACAGAGGCCACAAGGTAAATTTAAGTTGACATTTACATGTAGATTTACTGTACCTATGTGTGAGGTATGTGTATTGCACAGAAATACTGATTTTGTAGACATTTTAGTGGGAGCTACTCACAGTATTGACCTAGTTTCAGAATCCTTTGTTTGAGAGTGCCATGCTTTCAGGTTAGTGGTTGAATGTATGTACTATGTTTCTATTCATTTAGTGCATCTACTTACTTGTCTGATATGTGGAGTATTTCTAGTTGGTGTATGTGTATTTCTTAATGTGTTCATGTTGATGTATGGCCAATACTCACTGTATGACTAGTTTAATACTCAGTCATTCTATGACTAGTTTAGTACTGGTGTTTGAATATGTCAAGGAGATTCAGTCTTATGTGAGCCTAATGACTGCTATAGTTATCTAAGGAACTTTAATGTGCTATGTTTCACATAAATCTATATCATTTAGTACTGTTTTATTAATTGTATAACTATCTAATGTCAAGCAAGTGTCAAATCTGTAAACCTATGAGGTGTGAAATTGAACTAATTATCTGAACTTATATATATACTGATTGCAGATTTGATGATGTCTATGTCGATGTCTATGTCGAACATACCGAAGATTAATAAAGAATGACATCCGTAACATCTTAAACTGTCGTTATCATCTGGGGCATCTACATGCAAGTCATTGACAAAACGGTTATGCAAAATAGTGAAGATATTGAGACCATTTACCAGACGACTGATGATACAACTATAGGGTTATGACAGATTTGGGAGAGAAAATATTGGTTCTAGATATTATTGATGCCCTGAAAGAAAACGAGGGTGAAAACCTTCGAGACACATTTAGTCAGCTGGTCAGTGACGTGGGTTTGGACCCAGTTCAAGTTCAAATCAAAGCTATCTACAGACGTGGTAGGCTCCCATCATTTCGTGCTCAATCTATTGTGATCCATCTTGTCAGTGTTAACGCCAAATTTTTGATTTATTAAAAATAAACAAATTGAAAGGAAATGATAGATGGAGAAGGGTGTCCTGTGTTGCGAGAGGTATGTTGATATGTATTGACAACAAGAACTACTTGGCAGAACAAATCGACAATCTACCACATGATCTTTCTATTAGTAAGGTCAAAACAATTAAAACCCATCTAGGAATCACCTTCCAGGGTAGATTCGCCCCTTTTACGAATCCCTTCATTACCAAAGTTTAATACATGGGCCAAACCCACTCATCGTCTGAGCAAGCCTATCATTATGAATACGCTAAATCAATGGGAGATGCCAAACTGGGTGATAGAATCCTAGCCTAAGACTTGCCTGAAGACGCTCTTGGTTTGACCCGAGACCTCAAACCGTCAAGTGAGTGGATCAAAATTAGGGAAACGGTAATGTGTAATATTCTTAGGGCTAAGTTTGAGCAAAACAAGTTGATTCGGGAAAAACTCATAGCTACAGGGAACCGCACTCTATTTGAGGCGACCAAGAATTAGTATTGGGGGTGTGGCTTCTACCTAGGAGAAATAGGCAAAATGACAGAAGAAACCATCAAAGGGAACAAAGTTGGCCTCCTTCTAAAACAAGTGAGAAGCGCCCTAGTCAAGAGGAAGTAAATTCAGTTCTGACTTACCTCCCTGAAAGCATATGTGCTTGACTTATTTATTTCTTATGAAATTCACATAGTTCCATGGCCAGAGCCGATGAAAATATTTTCCTGACAAAACTTGATGCAGATATCTTAGAGTTGGAGAGGAACCTGATAAGCACTTGGACACCCATGCCAAAAAATGTTGTTTTTGGGTACTCGAGGCTTTTCAACTTGTACAAATCTATCTCTAGTATTAACACCCTGAGTCAACACTTCGAAATTTATTGTTTTCCTGAGGCAAAGTTACAAGACCTCATTGTCCTAACAAACAATCACTTGAAGCATGGCCCTAAATCTGTTGCTTATATAGCAGGTGGCATTTGCTACTAAATCTTTTCTCTCATGTAAACCTAAGAAATTCAAAATCAGCATGGATTGGGAATCGTCATCTGCCTTGGTGGGTCATCTAATGGCCTATGCCCAAGGGTACAAGTGGTTGGAACAAAATCATCCCAACTCGAGGCTTGTGATCTGCCCCCTGACTGGGCCAGATCTGAAGAGATGCATTACAGACTTCCAGATCCCTGAGTGTGAGATGTAGACATAAAAAAGAACAATGATACAAGAGAAGCAAGATCTTGTCAAACATGCAATCATGGTCTTCAACAAGCAACTAATCCAACTAAATTCAAACTAAAATGCCCGATTTTCATGGTTGGCCAACCATACCCATAAATCAAGAAATGGTAAGATAAAACACCACTGGGACACGTTAAGAGATGGTATACACCCTACCCAACAGCTAACAGACCTGTGGGCACGTGACTTCCTATCCACCTTTAACAAAAATATCATGGTATCTAAAACCACCTGGTAATGTAATCCCGAATACCCTGCTAAGTTCATAGCTTCTCGTTACCTATGAAAAGCTAGGCTGCCACAGGGCTCCCTTTGGCCTCTGATCTAAATTTTTACTTTTAGATTCACTTCTAGGCATTCATTATCTCCTGAAATTTTTTAGATTATCTGAGATTATCCAAAATATGGCTTGTATTTTACATTTTTTATATACTCAATTTATGATTGAACCTGGCACAGGTAAATGTATCTGTTGTTACCTATAATGGATACTTTCCTGCCTACTCCAGTGTTTAATTTTTGTTGCTACGATCTACATATTCTTCCAAGTGATCACATATGAGCGTGATAGTGAGTGCTTGCCCTGAACAATCAAGTTGCCGGTAGGACTACCGTCTTGACTCTCTATCCAACAAAAACAGTTGAAAGGACTGAGGTTTTTCTATTTCTTTTTATGAGATTCTATTTGCAGATGTTTACTGCACTCTTTTTTCTTGTTAGTCTCAATCTAAACCTTAAATTGTATCGGTGTGTATCGGCATGTATCGATGTTAGGGTTAGTAAATCGGGAGTCCTTCTTGAAGAGTGGCAGGGAGGTAAAATATGGTTAAAAAGGTCAAGACCACGGGAGAAATCTGATCACGTGACTGGAATCAGCTATGCGCCCGGGAAATAGTTCCCTGAATATCCACTAGATGTCATGAAAAGCACTGCCGCGCTACTGTTCTGGCATTTTCGCCTGCAACGCCAACGAACTCGGATCCACACACCCACCCGACAAAAACTCTCTCATCTCCACTATTTAATCATGCTACTCCATAGGGCTATTTCAATAGCTCGTGACATTATTTCAATCCCTCGTAATAACTCCGAAATTTATCGCGCTTATTTCAGACAGTAAAACTCCTTGATAAATCATGTCCATAGTAACGCCTCTTCTGTGTTAGTCATTAGGCTCTATTAAGTTATTCAGTTATACCGTGGGACATCACAACACAAGGGAATACAGAAAAATAGATTGCCGGAGTGGTGTGATTATGACGCACATGTATATATTGCAAAGATCTTTTATGGATATTGCTCGATTTGAGGTATCTCCCCATTTCCTTTTGGTGTCATGTAGAAAAATAATCCCTCCTCTGCCAGACCTGCTTGGACGTTCCCATTGATGACGAACCAAGCATAAAACGAACCGCGGAAATTGACGGGGCAGGGTGCGAGGCGGGGTACTGTCCGCTTTTCCTGGATGGTTGCATGTTATTTGTATTTAGAAGACTAGTCCAAAGACGCTTGGCACTCTCTTTGGTAATAACTAAACAACCTGGGAAGGAAGGATTTATTGTATCATTTACATATTTCTGAAAACACTGTATATACATGTTAGTGGCAATTATATAACGCTAATGGCCATTTTTTTTAGAATCATTTTCAAAAAATCACACAAAATTAAATGATATGGTTACACGTCACTAGAACTATACAATTTATTTACCCAGGCCAAAGAAAGAAAAGTATAAGAAAACGTGTACATACATACTATGGTATTTCACTTTGTAGTTCTCTTACCCACGACACTCAAATAGAAGGCGCGAGGAAAATATTTAAAAGAGAAGTATTACATAAAACTGCTGAACAGAGAACATAAAAATACAAACTGATTTTTGGAATAATAATTAACCAGCCAGAGTCGCTGAAGCCAGGTCTCCACTGTGCGATCCAAGGTACACAGGTACGCCCAGTCTGAGACTGGGTGTACCTTCAGGATTGCAACGCTGCAAAACGCACAGTAGAGACAGCAAGTTTCCCTCCAGTCTGAGACTGGGCCTACCGGTACACCCAGTCTCACACTGGAGGTACCGCATGTACCCCGGATCGCAAGCGTTTTTGAATATCAAACATGTTTAATGTTTGGTACGCCCAGTCTCAGACTGGGCGTACCAATATCATTAGCATTCAACTATAATTGGTGGTCTGAAATAACCTAACCTGGGAATACTTTAGTCAGAATACAGACGTCAAATACTAGTACACAACGACCACTTGCCACTGTGGCTGCTGATGTTTGGAATATATACCAGTATGCTTTACTTGAATTTGTCCTCCTAGATCTGTCATGGTATACACTTTCATCTGGCCTCACATTCTTCTCTTTTGGTTTATGGTGCATGAGCAACTTTAGATATTTCTACATAACAATAACACTGATACACCACACCCGTGCGACGTATGACTGCCTTGGTAAAATGACGTCACACATGAGGCAGCAAGAAGTGAAAATACGTCTAAACATGTGAACAATGGACCAAGAACGCTGTTCCCTTCAAAATAAAACTCCACCAAACACCCCTCCTCAGGCGATAAATGCCCAGATCCTCCAACAGTTTTTCATGATCCAATCAAACCCAACGATACACGCGCCGCCTAGTAGGAAATGTATCCCTTCCGTTCTATTATCCCGAAATATTAGATGAGACACCTCCCACAATATGGCGGCAATTTTGCGCCGGCGGGCGGCGGCGGCGGTGGCGGCCATGATGGGAGAGTGTAACGGTTGGGGAACGCCCAGCTTTTCAAAGGTATACGATATTGGCTTTCGCTGAGGCTGGTCAAACAATGGTGGTGCTTGGGGAAGGCTTATTCTGTGTGTGTGTGCTGTCTGCAGAGGAGCGGCCGCAGTGGGCAGCAAACCCCTCATAAGAAGACGAGGAAATAAGCGGCGAATAAAAAGGGATTATGTCCTCTCGGTTGTGTCAGGTGCTTATCCTTCACGCTCAGTTTGCTTCGCCAAGTGTTTGGTTTCAACATCCTGGGTTATTTTTTTGTGTCCATTCGGAATTTGAACTGAATGGAAAACAAAGAATGATAATGAAGTACAAGATGTCTGAGTTGTGAAACCATTTGAGGTAAATATTTGCCTTCCGATGAATCAGTGGCATTGTGGTTACATAGAAAGGGCTGCCAGCTACAGATGTCTAAAGTGTCTTGTCTCTTATTGTATTTGATATTGACTGAATACACAATCCATATTTCGTTTTCATTATTCTATACATAATTATAATACCTATATTTCTACATTCCTTCTGCTAAGGCTAAATTAGAAATGATTCATATATATCAAGTGTCATTACGGTCCTCCCTTCTAGTATGCATATACAAACACAGCATCTTCAAACTTCAAATCAACTACTATCAATAAACCCTTCCTCTACAACATCGAAGTCCTCCCCTCTTCACTCAACACACAAGGTCATACTATACTCAGTCATAAAAGTAATGCGCATGGGAGTCAAAAAGGTGTGATTCTCATGGATCAACAACATGTTACAAGGTGATTATATACCAGACTGTGACGCCCGTAGGGCATCAACGAGGAAGGTAAACAAGAAGAAACAGGGAAAACGATGCACGCAGAACCCCCCTTGTGTCACCACAATACCACTGATTTATCAGAATTCAAACATTTACTGCAAATAATTTCAGAAGTCAGACATCTTTTACTACATATTGGCCTTGTATTCAGCTCAAACTATTCTATGAAAATATGAACTAGTTTCCTCATAGCAAAACCACTAATGAGCTGTACTCAATCAGCCACAGCTGCCATAGCCTCTGGATCCACAAATCCCATGCGTCTGACCTCACCGATGTCCGTCGGCGGGATTCCTGTAGGCCTCTGGCCACCATACTCACGCGTAATTCTTATCACGTGATCACCAGATCGTCATGTGATTCGTGTCACGTGGTCATCGACGTCCGATGAGGACTCACGGCTGGCTGCGTGTCTCTATCGAGAACTAGACTGCAGATCAAAGCACAGACCGCCTGGCAGACCGGATGGCAGATTATTTATGCGAGGTGCGTATCGAATAGCAAGCCAAGTCGTCGCCAGTAAAGTCTTTGATAGTTGCGCCCAGGGAGGAGAAAGAGTGGGAGTACTGTAGGCCGAGCATTGCCTCGCTGGCGTTTTATCAATACACATAATCTGTGATGTTTGGTTTCTCAGAAACAGCTGGATGACCGCAAATATCACCTAATGGAAGTTAGCCAACAAGGTGGCATTGACCAGGAATAGCATATAGGGTGATATTCTCCAGATACATAAATAGTTTATGGTGTCAGGAACAATATAAAACTTAGTTATCGATCTCCTTCTTTTCTCCAGACTCAAGCGGCTTAAATCGACATCCTACATTAAGGAAAGATTGCTTTTTGCACAAGATCTGCTGATTACAAGGTGATGATATCCTTCGGAAGTTACATCTTTGCCTAATGGTTCATGTTTTTATTTTTTCAGAACATTCCTAAGTAATCTCTTTTCCTGAATATCTCCAACTACCACGACCAACAGAAGAGAAATTATATGGTGGATATCTAATATTTCCTAAATAAATGAAACAAATTATCGTTTAGGCTTTAAGTTGAACAACGAACGTTACTACAGTGTAGCAAACTCTATCACGATAACGCGTTGTATGTATACCTCCATAGTCTCTAGCGAGAAACTTTAGCCCATTCATCCCTCAAATGCTTGGCGATTGTGGTGTGGATGAGTGGACTGTCATGATTAATAATTAAAAATCTTTCTTTGAGTGACGGATGACTGTGTCTGCTTCATGTTGTGTTTTATATACAGCTCTCTGTGGAGGTTTTAAATGAGTCATAAACACTGCAAGCCAACACCTCAGTGTGAATAACGGCATGCATGCAACTCCCGGCGTGACAGAGTGATGGGTCACCATGAGCAGCTCGGAGCAGATTAACTCAACTATGAATAGTTCATCTATAAGCATTTCGACTATTAGCAACTCTGACTATTAGAAACCTAACTGTGAACAATTTAATCATCAATGATGCAGTTCTTATTCTGGACAGGGTCAAGGAATCGGAACTAGAAACTATACCTGAAGTGATTACGCAATTCGTTAACAACCTTGCAGTGCAAATTAACCCCGGCCATAGATGATTCCCTGATGTGCAGGCCCCTTTGGCACCTTGGATCCCCTTTGGGACCACGTCCCCCTCGGCACCTCGGCTCCCCGCTTTCACAGCTTTCACGAATGCGGCGAAAACGGGGAATGTCTTCATTATTTGATCCATTGTTTCTTCTGTAGGTTATGTTTGGCTTTGCTGTAGACTTTGACATTTAAATATAGACATTTGGATTTAGTTCTCTTGATATCCTTGAAGTAATGCCTCACGGCTTTATTGTGGTTATGATGTTTCATTGAAGTTATGATTCTCGTGTTGCCTGTACTTGTCTATTATCCACAATAGAGGATCTTATCAAAAAATCTGAAATTCAATATTTATAAACCAGTTTAGTGATATAATTTTTATTGCTGTGGATTAGGTCTTAGTCAGCACATTATTAAACCAACCTTTAATGTTATTTAGTTATAGGAAACATTTGATTTGAGTTCTCTTTATGTATTTGGAGTAAAGCATGTTGAAGGTCGGCTTGAGAGCTTGTGGACACAGTATGAGGAATGTAAAATGCAGATAAGCAAGTTCCTCTAGTTGGTTGCCTCCGTTACTCTTCCCCAGACCAAGTAAATAAAGATGCCATCTGTATGTCTTGCATTAATTTGTATGCATTAGGTGTGCATATGCCATATGCATGCCTTGCATTGCTTCCCTGTACCTTGTTGATTTAATATTGATAAAATACTGTGTGTGTTCTACAATGTATAAGTGTGTTTGTCTTTTTTAAACTCAAAACCAGTTAAAAGCAGCTCATTTTTGAAAGTACATTAGACAATTAAACTAATGTTACTATCATGTAGATACCAGTGCTCACTGGAGAATTTTAAGTCCACAAATTCTCCTAAATTGTCAGTTTTCGAATAGTTGTGAATATATATTTCAAGGAGGATCTCTGGTCTTTTTTTATTTATAGCACATAATTCATCCCAAGTGACAGTTTTACATCATGGCTTTACATTCTGCCAAGCTGTAAGTGTCTAAAAAGTATATGTATCATTGATACTACCAACATACTGTCCGACAAAATACCCCAGGTCGGTTTGAGGTCAGAAAGAACCAGAGAAATTGGGTTCCTACTCACATCAAAACTCAATATACACAAGTAAAATAAACAATAATCTATCAAACTAAGTGTAACAACTTAATAACTTCACCAGGAGAGCCAAGGCTTGATCCTGGGTTGCTGTACCCTAGCCAAAGCTAGGTAACACACAGCCATGTTGGGGTTAGCTTAGACAGCTCTGAATAAGTTGTGATATTCTTCCTTTCCCATGTTCTTCCCAAATAAGTAACCTCGAACTTGTGCTTAGATATCCCGAATACAAAATATAGTTTTGAAAGAATGCCAGCAAAGAATGTTCATATTATATACCGAAAAGGACAATTGGTCCACCAAAAGCCAAACTGGCTTGTATATATTTCAAATCTTTCCCTATTTGTACACACTCACACTCCTACATAAAGTATAGCTAAATGTACTTTTTATGCAATAAATAATACTTGCTTAAAAAGAGTATATATATATATACATAAAAAATGATTGAAATGCAACAGTAACCATTTTGTAGGAGCTCTTCTCTATGTTGCAGTTAAGTGTCTGGCAGCCAGTTTAGTGAATGGCATGTTTACGCTCATTATTATTCCCAGACTGTCCGAATGGGGGCAAAAATGACACTCTGAGTTGTTAGTGTTAGGTGCAGATCTCCTGGCATGTGAAACAGCACAGAGCTTACAATCTCAACCGGCTGCAAGATGCCTCCTGCCTTGTATATATAAAAATGTCCAGTTCTCATATAAGTCATTTAAGTTCTCGACTCCTAGCAGTACCACAAACTCTTGTATTTCAGTTCTGACTCCCTTACTTTGAAAGTCTACCCTAGTTTAGGTGGGGCTCTAGACTTTACAAGGTGATAAGTTATCATAATCAGCCTGTGGAGTCCCATCACTAGTAATATACACTAACTCTAATACCTGCCCTACATGACTCTCAGAATGGTCTAACATAGTTATAGACATATGTCTACTTATCCTACCCCGCATATAAATCTCTCTAGATTTAACATGGTGTGACTGTATGCCACGGTTATGCCATAAAATATATTTATGCAACTGGTGACTTTAACTGGTGAATTAAACAATATATGACAGGGTAGGATAAGATATAAACATCACTCAATTTCATATAATGGTTTACATGCCGTTAGTTGACTTTTCCTACAGATATCACTCAGCTCAGCTTCATGTGTCATTTCGCGAAGACAACTCACTCCATATACATAATCATGTGAAATTTAGTGATGTTTCATGATAGTACTATGTTGTATTTTTCTTCTGGTGTATGGTTTGCTCAGGTTGTTGATCAACTCACCGTGGGATAACCTTTTGGGTTTTTTTTCGGTGGGAAGTTCCTCGACCAAAAAAACCCAAAGGCACTACACATAAGGGTTAAAACAATGTCCTGCAATAGTTCCAATATGATTTATTGCTTAGAAAGCAAAAAATTCGTCAAACAATATGCGGGACAGACCAAGAGGAAACTCAAAGAGCGCCTCAGGGAACACCTAATGATATCTAGCAAGGTTCATCTTCTAAAAAATCTTCTAAAAACGTATTTGCTGACGCACGCGGTGATGGGAAACTAGTTTTTTTAGTGGCCTTATGGCCCTTCGAACAACCATACTCTAAAATCATTAAATTTCACTGGAAAATGTCTGAATAACTTCTTAGCCAATTGTCAATATATATGCTGAGACGGGGTACCGTTGGCTAAGTGATCCCCACCCAAATTCTCGCTTCGTTTTCTGTCCCCTCTTGGGGCCAAATCTGTCGCAAAAGCTTGAAAAGGTAGTAAGATGATTGAAATCAGCGAACAGCTAGATGGGACGATACCCTGGATCTCTAACAACATGCTTAACTCCCGACTCGGCAAGCTGAAGAACCACTACGAACTCCTGCGCAATGATGGAATTCACCTGAGAGTCCAACCACTTGACTAATGGGCCAAGGACTTACTTGAATTGCTTGGGAAAACTTGCAAGAGACAAATGAATGCTGGTAATTACTAGAGTAATCAGGAAAAACACGGGGCACACTGCTAATCTCCTATTAGTTATAGTGGATTACCTAGTAGTTCATCTGCTATAAATTGTGGTACAGGTCTAAAACCTAAATATATTCGAGCTACACCAACACTTAGTTGTACACTTATAATTGCATAAATCTTTAGTCCAAAACACGGGCTTATGGTGTAAACAAATACTTGTTGTTAGTTATAACAGTTAACTGAAACACCTGTTGAATCCTTTACTGTAATTAATATGCTTCTCTATATGAAACTGAATGTGCTTCCCACCACAGAATAACGGTAGAAGAAACCATATTTAATTTCTATGAGTTACAGTTGCCCACTGGCGGGATAGGAACTGAGGTCAGAGAAGATGGATAATTTTATGGAAAATCTTGCTTATATGAAAAACAAAAGTGGTGTACAGGACGAAATCCTACCCTAGACGTACATATTCACTACAACCTTATGGTTGACTGAATACTAATTGAAAGCTCATGCAAACCTGTGCAATTTGATGTCGTACTAAGTGGGGACTATAATTTATATATTCTTGATAAAAAAAGAGAAGTCATCGATTTTCTAAATTATCTGAGACAGAACAGTCTGACCCAACTTATAAAAGACAATACCAGGTACAGCGAAAACAGCTCAATTGTAGACTAAATTTCCACAAATTTAAGTGATATATCAAATACTATAATCTTCTCATTCGCTCTCACTATTATGATAACAGTGCTGAATTGTTTTTCTAGACGCTTGCACCATCTATAGGCGCCCATACAGCAAAGAAACAAGCAGACTAAGAAACAAAATAATTCAACTGAATTCAAAAACTTAAAACACATGCACCGGAAGGACAAAACATGTTAGAGAACAGGTATCGACAACCTCTAAGGCCCGGTGTCCACCTACTACGATATGGCTCCGATATGGTCTACCATGCACCTCCCGATAAAAAATCAAAATCGCGTTGGAAGGTCACCTAATATCGGGGCAGCTGACCACGTTTCTGCGATTAGAGGGGACTCCCACCTACCACGATAGGCCACGACATGCTTCCCGATTGCTACGATTTGAAATGCCCAAATCGTGGCCTATCGGGAGGTCACCGATAGTTTCAAATCGTGGACATGGTTTGAAATCGTAGAGCATAGAATCTGACTAGTTTTTTAGAGGTATTCACAACATAATTTGATGTTATTTTTCAGACTATAATACAATCAAATTGAAATAGATAACTGTGATAGAATCGTGATTCCGATCTGAAACTATTATTTTCAGACCTTTATCCTTAATCAAATGATATCATATTTTCACCGAATATATATCTGTATACGGTCTACCTAATCCTAGAATTTCATAATTTTCCATCTAGTATTTCACCCACAAGAGATATTTTCCCATTCAAATACACTACAATACCCTGCAACAGGCTACGAAATTTCCAACATGTTGGAAATTATCGGGACTTCTACGATTGGCGTTTTCATCGCAGCCTATCGTGAGCTGTCGTGGACGGAATCGCAGAAACCTGTTCCACCTACCACGATTTTGCCAGACCTCAGGCTACAATCGGAATGGTGTCGGGAAGGCCGTCGTAAGGGCAATCGGGACCAGAATCGTGGTAGGTGGGGGCAGGCTTTAAGACACCGATAAAAACCCCATACAATGCGTGATGGATTGGCTTGTCTAGACTTATGTCTACGATTTTGGACCTTCCCGATATGGCACCGATTTTGACATTTTGTATCAGTGCCATATCGGGAGGTCTACGATTCTATCGTAGTAGGTGGACGCCGAGCCTTACACTCTTAAACCCAATGCCACGTCAAAAAAATTCTAACGCTATTATCGAAACAGAGAGAGCGAGAGAGCGAGAGAGAGAGAGAGAGAGAGGGAGAGAGAGAGAAAGAGAGAGAGAGAAAGAAAGAGAGAGAGAGAGAGAGAGAGAGAGAGAGAGAGAGAGAGAGAGAGAGAGAGAACGAGAAATCTATTCACCTAGTCTCAAATTAGGAGAAGATAGTCACCCATGGCTGAATGAAGAGAGAGACTGCAAAAAGGGTCGAGCTATGGCTCTTCTTGAAAATAAGCCTGGAAGGAAAGGCCACCCGTTACAGGAACAAAACTCTATTGCACCTCACCTGAGGAGATCTGGCAAAGGACTAAATCACAATCTCAAAATTACTGGTCACACGTAAAACAATTTCAATCAGGAAGACGAAATACATTTGTATGACAAAAAAGAGCTATAAACGATGATTAACAACAAAGCGAATAGGAAAAGTAAATACAAAACATCAAGAGTGAAATTATTTTTTTTGTATTCACTTTTATTGTATCTATCGTTGCGACGAGTTATTCTGATACAATCTATAAGTGTACATACAAACGATGGTGTTGTATAATACAGCCAGTACGTTAGAAGAGTAAAATAATTAATTAGTAAGATATACAGAATAGCAAGGACAAATGTAATTGATGTTGATGAGATGGATTACAACGGCTAGCTATGTTTTGTATGCCTTATTGGGCAGCATTCACCACAGGTTTTTCTTAAATGTATCCAAGTTTTCACTTTGCTGACAATGGATCAGTAGAGAATTCCAAATATTGACCCCTCTAATGTAGGGACTTCTCTGCATGTGATTACTCTTAGTTTGGGGGATCTTAAAATTAATTTTTTCCGCCTGCCGGGTATGGCGGGTCTTTACTTCTAACCCATCTATTTTCTGCCTATTTTTATACATAATCGAGGCTAATTGCTTGTATCTTCTTTTCCTCAAGGGATCTATACCCATTTTCTCATACAGGCTGGATATTGTTGAACCACGGACAGGTAGTTGGAGAGCTAGCCTCATACCCCTATTATGTAGTCGGTCTATTACATCGAGATCACTTTTACAAAACCTTTCATATAGGTAACCACAGTATTCCATTATAGGTAGTATGGCCTCCGCTGGGTCCCTATGGCTACATAAATAACAAGGTCATCCGCATATTGAATGTACTTAGAATTTGATATACTGTCACCAAGGTCGTTTATAATGAGAATGAAAAGCAAGGGGCCCAAAACAGACCCTTGCAGAACTCCAAATTTAACTAGGTCTAGGTCTGAAAAGAGTCTATTCACGTACACTTTTTGGGTCCTATCAGAGAGGTAGCTTTCTATCCAGTCAATTAGGTTCATAGGAATTTTTTATAAGATGCTTCAGCTTAGAAATTAAGAGGCCGTGATGTATATTATCTCACCCCTGGTACAAGTCTAGCCATAGGAATAACATGAGAAAAATATACTCAACGATCACCCTGGTAAAGTAACAATACTACGCCACGGCCGTGGCATAGGGAATTTGCTAAGTATATTCTGATAGTGATTATTCTAAAGTTGTGATGATATTTAATGTCATAGAAAGGGTTAAGATAAATCCAGAACCGCACTTGAATCGTAAAATAGACAATACTCCACTCGTTTGGCTGTGCCATAATCGTCACTCGGCTTCGCCTCGATACATATATCAAACGCTTTCCTATACTACAAAGACGGATAAGACCGTTAAATCTTGGTTTCGATAATTTTTTTTTTTTAAAGCTTTTATTCACTTCTGTTTACATGAACAGTTCTTCCAGTGAAACAATTTACATAGTCTGTTATACAGGTATCCATGGATGATTAACAATGAATAAATGGGTAGATGAGGGAGGGTTAGTTAAATAAGTCCATCATTCTAACACGTCCGCTCTTGTTTGTTTAAGTTACGCAGTTTTCTCTTGAACGACTCTTTATCATCGGATTTTTGGACTTGCAGAGGTAACAAGTTCCACATGGCGATCCCCCGATGTAAGGGGCTTCACTCGTATGAACTGGTCTTAAAAGACCTCTCCAAAAAACGTACCTTCTCGTCGGACCTAGTGCCCAATTCTCTTTGGTCAAGTAACGATTCATCTTTGGACATTTTGAATATGATAACTAACAGCTGTTCGTTCCTTCTCTCAAGTAACATGGGTATATTACAATTTTTATGTAACTGTTCAACACTCAAGCGCTCATGATTGCAGAATCAATCGTAAAGCCCGATTTTGAAGACGTTGGAGGCGGTCAATATCCTTGCGATTTGATGATTCGAATAAATAGGCACAGTATTCCATTTTTGGTCTGATCACGGTTTTGTAGATTTTTCTGGCAACTGTATTTGTGATCAGATGGCGGATCTTATTAAGTCTGAAAATTCCTAGGTTGACTGTTTTTGTTACATCTTTGAGATGTTTGCTCAAGTCTATGCTATTGTCTAGTGTTACGCCCAAATATTTATAGCTACTGACATGCGGTATTGTTGCTCCTTTATATTCCATCAGAATCGGGCTTAAGTACCTGAGGCGAGATTTAATTGAAAAACCACATCGTTTTTTTTTTTTACATTAATGGTTAGTGCATTATGCTCACACCAGAGCGATACACTTTGTATTCCTTCTGACAAATTTGTCAACGTAGTGTCTTGTCTCATACTCATAGCATACACCACCAGATCGTCGGCATACTGTATACTGTGACACGTTTTTATACAATCTGTCATGTCGTTAACATAAAAGTTGAACAGAGTGGGCCCCAGGACAGATCCTTGGGGCACACCAAAAGTGAGATTAATAGATTCTGATTCTACATTATTGAAACATACTATTTGTTTCCTGCCTGTTAAGTAATTGTCCAACCAGTTGCACGTTGAGTTGGATAGCCCATACAGATGTTTTAACTTTGTTAACAATATTTCCCGCGGTAGACAGTCAAAGGCCTTTCGGGCATCAAAGAAGCAACATGCTGTTACTTCGCGGTCATCTTTAGCATCACAAACTGATTGATATAATTTAAAAATCGCATCACCAGTACCATAGGATTTGCGGTAACCGAATTGGTTTTTACTAAGGTGGGCTCCTACTTCTTCGTTTAACATGCTCTGCACCACTTTCTCCAGGATTTTTGATACAACAGGTAGGATGGTGATGGGTCGCCAGTTTTCGACCTTTTCCAATTTCCCCTCCTTCGGTATAGGAACCACTCTCCCGCATTTCCAGATAGTTGGCACAACCCCCTGATCAATACTACACTGAATTAGATATGTGAACTCTTCATATAACAGAGTAAGCGAGTCTCGTAAAATTCTTGTCGATATGTCCTTTAAACCAGACGATTTGTGGATACTTATTTCTTTTATAAATCTTAATACATCTGAGCAGCTAACTTTGTACTGTCTCTCACATCCATAAAACGACTGGGATTTCATTTTGGTAATATTATCGTATACTTTTGAGGAATCACATTGATCGTAAAGGTCTGAACCAATCTTACCGAAGAAATTGTTTATATGATCCGCACATTTGTCCAAGGCAACATACTCATCATCATCGTTTTTTAATTGCGTGGTGGTGTTCGACTTAGTACCTTTATACAGTTCCTTTATACGTCTCCAAAAATTGTATGGCTTCTTTTCACATGCCTCTAGATTCTCAATACAGAATTCGCTTTTGCACAACTTGATTTGTTTACGAATTTTATCATTCAATCTACGCGACTCCTACAGATATTTCGCTTCCCCAGTTTCTTTCAATTTATTAACTATAAACTTTCTATCGCTAATGAGTGATAACACCTCGTCGGTAATTCATGGTTCCTTTTCCTGTCGAAAGTTCATTCTTTTAATCGGGCACACGAGATCTAAGTATGATCTAATATTTGACTCAAATATAGACCATAGTGTATCCACATCGTCCTCATTCCAATAAACCTCCACAAAAACTTACTGGTTTATGTATTTCCCTACTCTTTTTTTCCGAGCATAGACTGATAAATGATCACTGATTTGGTTTTCCCCAGTTCCCCATTCAATTAATGATCCGCCGCGTTCGTTAAACCTAGTTGTACTATCTATTATCTGACATAAGTTTTGGTCTTTCATAAAAGATAACAATTCTTCCACCTGTACGCAGTTTCTTTCATTAAGGTTAACATTCATATCGCCTAATACCCATTTTTCTGTGTTTACACATCTAGGATCATTTAAGATAATTTCTAATAATGATTTCATATCGTTCAAAGGGGTGTTTGGCTTTTTATAACATGTGACTATTATCATTTTCTTATTCCCCGGCTTTTCAATTTTTACAGTGAAGTATTCAAAAGTGTTTGTAATCCCGCTTAGGTCTGCAAGTTTGGAAGCATATTTACCTAGCTTTGCATCGATTATACAGGCCAAGCCTCCTGCTTTATCATGTAGGCGATCTTCACGGAAGATTATTTTACTTGGCCAACTTAGCATATCAGTAGTGATGTGAGGCTTTAGCCAAGTCTCAGATATGGTAACAATTTCGTCCTTCTCATACAGTCTGTTTTTGAATACATACTCCGAGTGTTTAGGTGTCTTAGGGTTGTATACTTCATGTTAGTGTTGATGAAAGGATGAGTTAATAGAATACAAGGGAGGAAAAAAACAAACAAACAAGGACTCCCGTGGGAACGCTTCCCAGGAGAGCCTTAGAGTAACCAGTCGGTCTTGGCTGCCCACTGGTTACAATTTGGATAGAAAATATACAATTATACAAGGAATTCGGTTGATAGGAATAAGTTATGGAGGTCATGGCGCGGGGGGAACAGAAAAAGAAGTGGAGGTGAGTCAGATGACGACTCTGGTTTCCCGTTCCTCGGGGTCCCATAAACTGTAAACATAATACTGTGTGGATAATGCATGCCAATCAAGCGAAAAACGGTTTTAGTTATACTCCATTTTATGGATAAATAAGTGCGGGTACACCTTAGTCACTTATCTGGCGTAGATTTCGATCTGCTTGTGTTGTATTGTAGGCGGATAGTGTAGGTTGGCGGGTAGAAGCGGTGTCCAACAGTCAGCAGCAAACTTGTAGTAGAGATCATCTTCTTCACATCTCACTGGTGGTGTCATTCAAGGAATCATCGGCTGCCGATACGACCTGCCTTAATACTTTCGATTACGCCCGGTAACAACAATGTCGGTACGACCTAGTGTAATAATAGAGATATGGGCATCGATATTATGACAATTTCCTTGTTTGCATTAGCATGTTGAGTTATGACTTCGATTAGTGCCGATACGACCTCAGGGAGAGCCAACACACAGACTGCCAGTATGACCTGTTCTATGAGGTTATCAAATTAATGTTTCCAATGTTCTTAACTTAACTTAAGTAGTGCCGATACGACCTCTACGAAAGCGGTTAACTCACCAACTGCCAATATGACCTGTACAGTGAGATTGCCCATAATTTAATCCGAGTTGCAAACCAATCCTTTGAAAAAATACAGAGATATGATGGCTGCCAATATGACCTGCCTAGGGTTAGCTTAATCAATAGTCTCAGCTTACTTTTTCCAATTGACCATGCGGTCAGAGTGTTTTACATACACTTGTAGCGAGTCATTTACATGTTCACTGTTTTGTATGTTAACATCAACTGCGTCAAGTAGCTTTTTTACTAATCGTGGAGGTCCTTTAAAAAATTAAAGATGGCATCAGGGGTCCCTCTATTTGGACGGAAGCCATATTGATGTGTGTTCAAAACATTGGCCTCAGCCAGTAGGCTATATATGGTCTTATGGACTATCTTTTTTAATACTTTACAGGGCAGATTAATTAAGGAAATGGGTCCCCAATTGTCGTTTGGTTCCCAGCCTCAGTGATTGGGACAACAATGGCAGACTGCCATGCCTTTGGGAATGTCTTCGTCAGTAGTGATCTGTTTAGTAATTCAGTGAATTTTTTATTAGTAAGTTTCAAGGACCACTAGATTTGTGTTTGTCCAGCTGGTCTAGCTGCTCAGCCACTATTTCATCGTAAATCTTCAAATTTAGGGTATCTAGTAGTGATGATTCTGGAGATTCTGAGGATTCCACATCTAAAGCGTGGAGATGATTTTTTAGGGTTGGGGAGACCTGTTCTAGTTTAAAGAACAGCCTAATAATTAAAGAACTCAACAGAAGACATTGGTCGAAGTTTCAACGAACAGAAAATAAAAGAAAACCGACTCAGATCAGACGAAGTCTGACTGAAGAGAAAACCACAACAATGATAATAATAACGCCTAAATAATGTAACAAGGGGAGGTGGACGTACATATTCGCCACAACCTTAATAATGGAAAAGAGACTTCTTCTAACAAACACAGGAATAACTTTAAAAATTATAACAAAAGTGGATAAATTGAAATTTGAATCAATACTGACCTTTTTGTAAAAATTATCAATAAATAAATATGCAATCAAACACTCTATCTAAATAGACGCTCAACCATTACAACATTAAAAATACAAATTAATCCTGGTTTCAAAATTACCAATAGAAAACAACAAATAAGAGTGAATCAAGGCAGTGCTCCACTGTGCCAATCCTGGTTCTCCACCCATTCTTCACCCATTCTCCATCTGAGTTGTTCTTATTCTCATTCATCATTATGCTTCTTCATTAGCGCTCCACTACCACAAGAATGTCTTTTTGTCAATCTCTCCTCAATCAGCACTCGATCAGCGGTCTTGCACCACTGAGCTCCATCAATACGATCACAGGGATCTGACTACCATGTCGTCTAGTTGACATTTCTCGCATTATGTGCTATAGATTACTTCTCTATTCAACTGCTAGATAGAGGATCGGCCAAACTAATTTTCTGGCACTTCTGTCGAAGCAATCGATCTTATTTTTCTTTTATGGTCAATAAAGGAATCTTTGAAAAAAATACCGCTTAATACTGCAGTTAATAAAAAAATATGAACACTTTGTGAAATGTTTCTGTCCAAATATTTGAATATCATGTATTGAGGCGGCACCATATCTTATTTTTCTAATGTCATCGCAAGCCATTCTTTCCTGCATTGGGTGGGTCAAGGGTCAGGGGAGTTGCCTCTGAATGGGGTGAAACAAGGAAACAAGGAGACAGCCGTAATCCTAGCAACTGGCGCCCCATCTCCCTTTTACCTGTGCCTGGAAAGTTAGCGGAAAACATAATACATGTACAACTTATGAACCATTTGGAAAATAATAATATCTTAACTGAAAAACAGAAGGGCTATCAGCAAGGGCTAGGAACCATTGACGCTATTTACGAACTGTCTAATATGATATATTTGGCACGAGATAACAATGAATATGCTTGTGCAGTTTTCATCGATTTAAAGAAAGCGTTCGACAGTGTTCATCATGGCAGATTACTAAAAAAACATTATCAACTCGATTTACCAGAAGCTGTTTTTAATTGGTTAACATCATATCTAGACAAACGAAAACATAGGCTCCGCTTTGGAATTAACAGATCAGATTTTATGGATATCTCATATGGGGTACTGCAGGGCTCGGTTCTGGGGACTTTATTGTTTATCTTTTTTATCAATGATGTCATTGAGTTACTTGAAAATACCGGTAGTCTATTATGCACAGATGATTTGGTTATCTTCAGTTCGCACAAAAATGTGAACTTGGTACAACAGCATCTACAGTTAGCATTGGACAGGTTTAGCGCATGGTGTATTGCCAACGCCCTTACTATTAATGTTAAAAAAATACAAAATATTGTTGGTTTCTACCTAAGAATAAGATTAAAAATCGTAACTTCTGAAATGATAATAAAGCACTGTATATAAATCTAACTGAGATAGATCAGGTGAACTCTAATTTATACCTTGGTTGTTGTGCACTTACACACAGTTATGTCACTAGAAGAACACTGCAGAAATGTGATCAAGAAAGTTTCGCATAAATTATCTATATTACAACGAAATCGTCATTGTATGTCACAGAAGGTAGCACTTGAAGTGTATAAGCAAGCAATTTTGCCATTATTTGATTATGCCTGTTTAATTGTTGATGGGGCTAACAAGATCTGGGCTAAAAAGTTCCAGCGGCTCCAGAACCGGGGCCTGCGTATCGTCCTCAGTGATCATGCCCTGGTGAACACTGTCGAACAGCTTCATGAAAAAAACAAAAACAGCTACTCTTGAGCGTAGACGAAATGAGTTAACGCTCACTTATATGAGAAGAGTATACTTGAATGAGTTTGGTACTTTGGAGCTTCCAGACGAGAATGGGATGGATCAGGAAGGGCCAGTGTTATGGTCTCGTAATAAACTGCTGTTCAATTTGAGAAGACCAAAGCCAGCATTCTATAAAAGATCTCCAGGTTACAGAGGCTGTCAACTATGGAACACCCTCCCAGTTGAAGTTAAGACCTTACAGGGAAAAACTGCTTTCAAGAAGTGTATCAGAACATTACCTATTTTATGCTAGAACTTAATACCAGATAACTAGTTCGGTCCTTCCTAATTATCTACATTATTATCTTTATATCTTTTTTTATAAGAATCACAACCTGGATATGTGACATATTTAATTAGTTTTTTACCAGACCAGTTTTCCCCACAGCCCGGTCATCTTACCATTTTTGTCTTCGTCTTCTCATTTTTTCCTTAATTGTAACACCATGTTGAATTTTGTAAACAAGAGAGATTGGAACCCAAACGAATGTTTTTGGGGCCGTAATCGAAAACCAACCTTGTAAGTTGAATTACGACCAATAAAGTAAAATAAAAAAATAAAAAAATGTATACAGGTGGTACGACCTGGAACAATCTGTCTTTGCTATTGCAAAATACACCAATGCACAGGGAATTTAAACTTACAGCACGAACGTCATATCCTCCTTATTGGCACATCAACCCCCCTCATGTTAACACATTACTGACTATAACCTTTGTGTCAATAAGGAAATTTAACAACAAAAATAATATGAGTAGCTCACATATGTGCAGTTTAATCGTAGGCACCTCAACTATGAGCAGTTAAACGATCAGCAACTCAACTCTGTATAGTTTACCTATTATCAACTCAACTATGACCAGTTTAGCTATGAGGAAATCAACTTTGAACAGCTTTACTATTAGTAACACAACCACCAAGAGTTGAACTATCAGCAACTGTTATCAAAATTCCATGTATAGAATTGACAATCCCGGATACAGCATCGCTTTTTCATTGAAGGGATGATCATCAAAGGAGAAACCTTCGCGACCGGTCTTGTCTGACTGAGAGGGTGCAGTTCACTGAAGTCAAGTTGTCTACATGAACAAAAAATCCACAAAGACAACAATTATCGCAGGTACATGGTAACTTTGAGAACTGATTTGTCAAAATGAGTCCACTAAGCAACAGTATCCGATTATAAGTGAAAATTCTGCTTGTTCTCACGAAAGTAGGATAAGTATTTTCCTTTTTGGGATGAAACTTTGGCTAGATATCTTGACGTAGGGCCTTTTATAGATACTTGGAGAGTTAGGACTTAAGTAAGGAGTTTCTTTGCGGAGCCAAATGCCACCTGCCATGTTTTTGAACTCAACAAAAAGACAGATATCGTAGAAGTAGTAGAAGCTGCAATACCGGCTGAAAACTGTTATGGAAAATACTTAATACTTCTAAGGATTATATCTGGGATGACTGTATAAGACTTTGCAGATCTCGTTATTAGCATATGTAACAGTTAAACACACACATATATATATATATATATATATATATATATATATATATATATATATATATATATATATATATATATATATATGAGAACATCATAATATAATTCATAATAACCTCCAGCAAATCCTGGATTTAGTTCATGGCGTTATCAGTGGTCGGCGCAAAGGTAAGAAATTGGCGCTTGAATAAAATCTCGTGCCTGTGAGTGTGCCTGAATTCCATTTGTTCCTCGCTTTTTTGTCGCAAATACTCACGAGCCCTGCGAACTGCAAGTATTTCCGACCAATAAAGCTCTGAAAAACTTTCATTCAGTCATACTAAATACGTCCCTATATTATATTACCTGTTCATGAGTGATATTACCCAGCCGTGAGTGATATTCCTACATACCTATGAGCGAACAATCTATGATTACCTAACGCTATTGGGGTGGAATAACAGGTTGATGTTTACTGCCAATGTTGACGTTCAGAGACGTTCGGTTTTTTTAACGATATTAGCCAACAATTGTAGGTATATAGGAAAAGGGAAACCATGCACCGGTGGAAATAAGTCAAAGTTACTCGGTAAGGCTTGGAAAAATTACTGCCCAAGGCGCAGTAATTTTTCCAAGCCTTACCGAGTAACTTTGACTTATTTCCACCGGAACATAGTTTCCCTCTATTCCCCAACCATGAGTGATAACACATGGTCATGAGTGATATAACTTTGTCATGAGTAATATCTGCTCATTAATGATATCAATAGAGAGAAACTATGTTCCAGTGAGAAAATGTCAAAGTTGCAAGGTAAGAAGAATTAATGCCCAAGGCCTTGGATATGGGCAGTTATTTTCCCCAGCCTTATTGCGTTACTTTGACATTCTCTCTTTAAAAACCTGCTTTCCCTATTCCTATATACCTTCAAATGTAGTTTGATAATGATAAACGTAAAAAGCCAGTTCCAAGCTTATCGAGCAACACTCTATGTTTTCTTCCCACTCCGCTTTTCATATGAATTTTGTAAGAGACAATCTGATTAGTCTAAACGTCAAACTTGGGTAGCGAATGTCAGCCTTGGGCAGTAAACGTCAGCATTGGGTAATAAACGTAAGAATCGTTCCGGGAAAGCAATCCTTTTCGGTTGGCAGATTTATAAGTAACATAGAATTAGTAGATGGGTGTGATTTTGATATAAAGATGGCTCAAACTACAATTGGAAATGATAAAAATATTATGTCAAATAGGAGAATCACCTACACAACAACAAGTTATAGAGACAAAACGTGAACAACAAGATCAAAGCTAAACATTTACTTAAAGAAATCAATGACTGAAAAGTTTCGAAAATCAGCAATCTATGTATTAGTGTCAATTTGGAACACGCTTGAGAAAGAAACTCCGATACCATCTACCAACAAATCTTTGAGAACGATATCCAAAAAAATGTAAAGCATTTTTTTTTACAGAGGAAAGGCTAGAACTGATTTTTCAATTTTGTTCTATATTTCCGTGTTATATTATATTCATTGAATGAGGTTACAATCAATATGACCAAGCAATCCACACGTTATATACACTTATAAAACATTGAGGTCACATATTGTATTTCGATAAGCGCCTTGAAACACCGAGGTTATTACTTATTGAAATACATTTGATGTACAAAATAACTAGACTGAGAAATAACTTCATTGTATATCATCTTTCCTACATGGAATAATTGTTTTTTTCACCACGAGCCATATTGTCAAATGGCTTTTAACATATAAAAAAGAATTCCACCCCCTGTAGCATGGTGTAACCATAAAGTGTTTGGCCATAGATTTATAGGAATATCTATTGTATATCCGTGCAAGAAACTAACGCCTTTAATGTATGGAATTAAATCTCATACCGTATCTACATGCCGAAATTCACAGTACGGACACCAGGTGTGCATAATGGCCTTACATACCGGAGCTTGTTCCCGGCCGTATATATCACATGAACCATAAATATACACGATAAGAACCCGTGAAACCGGTACATAAATATATCAATTGATACAAAACATCGAGATATGAGGTTAAAAATACAAATAAATTAGGCACATAATACCATCAACGGCCGACAGTGAGCTTGCAAAATGTAAAGTGGCGCTCCCACTATCACGATTTGCACCTACGACACATTGCGATAGCCTTACGACAAGCATTTCGATGTATATATACTGCTACTACCCGGCCTTACGGACACAGCTTTGTCACCTGGCGCTAAAGAGTTAACACAGCAATAAGAATGGGTATTATTACATACCTGAGTGCGAATGTCAGTGAAATACTACCCTCTCACGGGGATATGCGACTATGGCACAGTATGGTTAGTCCTCCTAAACGTATTTTATTATGCTAGCACGAGATTTCTGAGATCGACGTCTTTGTCGACACCAATGTCAACATGGCGGACGACATCGCTTCGCAACTTAAAACTCGTGATATAAACACCCTGTAACAACTACAAGTGCGTAATGGCCAAATATTGAGGTATCTACAATGCACCACATTTCATAAGATGTGGTGAATTCACCTAACACCATCTTAGTAGGTAAAATATGCAAAATCAATTCATACATCCCTCTGCATCGGGATCTATCTGATCAATAAATTAACCGCATACTTTAGACATACGAAGACAGTGACCCAGTTTCCGCATTCACCGTAAACAATAAAATTGTGAATTAAAGGTGTATGCCTCACAACCGGAGCTCTACGACCTCTTGTAAAGGCCTGTCTCCACTGTGCGAATGGGGGAGCTTGCGATCCTGTACCTCCAGTCTCAGACTGGAGGTACCGGCTTGGCGTGCCGCATGTACCTCAGATCGCAAGGTATCATTGATTCTGTGTGGAGACACCCTTGCTTGCGACTGGAGGGCTTGCGATTCTAGGTACATAGGGTACGCCTAGTCTCAGACTGGGCGTACCAAATATCAAACATGTTTGATATTTAAAAATGTTTGCGATCCGGGGTACATGCGGTACCTCCAGTCTGAGACTGGGTGTACCGGTACGCCCAGTCTCAGACTGGAGGGAAACTTGCTGTCTCCACTGCGTTTTGCTGAGTTGCGATCCTGGAGGTACGCCCAGTCTGAGACTGGACGTACCTATGTACCTAGAGTCGCACAGTGGAGACAAGGCTTTAGATTGGCCTGAAGACCATGTAACATTTTTTTGGGTTTTCTTTTATAACAATTTCTTTATTGTGTCGTTCATAGGTGGTCCTTTACAGATATGCCTTGTTACTACATCGTTCATAGTTTGACTTCAATAAAGGGGCAGATGCCTCAATATGAAACAAATTGATTTTCATGGCGTAGCCTACACTTATAAGATCTACAATATTTTCATCTATATAACGTCCATATGATTGATTACACTCAACAATTTCTTCTTATAGGGATATGTTTCAGCAAAACAGTACTAATACATTACAATCATCATTCTTAAATACTATTATTTTTCTTCCATATAGTCAAGCATAACAACGGCAGCTAAACCTGATTTAAACCTCCTTATATGGTGTTTCAAGTAGATTTTGCAATATTCTTTTTTTAGTGAGCGATTTGAACATGGCATACGTTTCCGTATTCCTAATTTGAAATGTTTGGTTATTCCAAAGATTACTACCATAGTAGTGTACAGATTTCATGTAACTTGAACAGTTTGGTTTGTTTCTGAAGAGAACAGGCGCATTAAACTTCCTTGTAGGGTTTACTCTATCATCCAAATAACGTTTGGTTCTACTCCTTTTGTACATGTAATTGAGAACATGCGAAGCTCTTCTATCTTCTAACTGGGTTATGTTTGCGTTTTTATGCATGTTAATAACTGGGGTATGTCGCGGTTGCAGAAAACAGTTTCCTAAATTCTAACAGCAGCGTTCTTAGATATATATGATCTCATTTTCCCTAGTTGATATAACTTATAACATACATTTTTTACAATATTGGAGAAATGAAAATGATAATCCAGCCTTGTATCTAGAATAATGATTTAAAAAAACTTTTTTTCTCGAAAATCGGGGCCCCGATTTCGTCGATACGGGTATCCAGTCTAGTTGTACGCCCAAAAAAAGAAAAACAACCGACAAACCTTCGAACCCTGATTGTGTAGAGTTAGCTAACTCGCCCACCAGTAACGCCATAAAAACGAAGGTTAGTGGCATAGAACCACCCAAGGTCGCAAACAAAAAGAAAGGCAAGAGTGTAGACGAGATTAAACGTTCCTTAATCAAAACTAACCCCTTTGCCGTACAAAAAAAACAAAAAAAACTAGAACAAACAAGTAATGAATGTTCTGGTATCGACGCCCTGGTGCCGGAAGAGGCACGAGGCCCCTGGAGACAGGCGAAAAACGAGGGGAACCGTAGTCTGAAGTCACTACTGCGGGCCCAATGGTACGAGAGTGTCATAGAGGAAGGTCACATAGAACCGTGGGCTGTGGGGATCACCGAACCCCCACAATACATAGCCAACACCTCTGTGATGCAGGAAGTAGAAACGATCCGCCGAAAGGCTGCCAATGAGATAATGGTGGCCACCATGAATCATTTCTACCGTGCCTACTATGCCCAGGAGAAGGCAAGTAATGCTTACTACCACACAGTGCAACAGCTTGTTGATGATGACAACAGTGCACCCAAAGCAGCTGAAATTATGTGCAAAATACGTGCACATAATGAAAAAGCGCACAGTCATGAGGAAACTCAGGAGACTGAGAAGTTACAGGCCAAAAAGGATCTGCTACCACAACGCATGCCGGGGGCTCATGAGTTCAGAGACCCAGCGACAGCGGCCATCAAGCAACAGAGGGCGACCAAACCTCCAAGCACTTCCAGCTCCCAGGGTTTTCCGACGGATCCTCCAGCCAATCCACGGGGAGGCAGGGGGAGACAAGGTGGGAACACCCGACAGACCCCGTACGACAGGCCGAACAGAGGTTCGAACAAGAGAGGCGGTCGGGGCAGAGGCAAGGGGAGAGGCCGAGGAGACAACCCACAGCCAAAGGCAGAGTGAAGGACTATAATGACAGTTTTGAGTTTGTTAACCATGTAACTCCAGTTGGAGACACTCCCGTTGGAGAAGGTAACACACGATCCACTGATAGTTCTTGTACCAATGATGTTGTTGCTAAAAGCATTTGTTGTGTTGAACCAAATAAAACCACAAGGTGTTCATACACAGGTGTTCAAATCAGTCATTCAGTAAAGAATTGCGTAAAATCTAGTGAGGTAAACTCTAGAGATACCAAGTCTAACAAAGAAACAACCAAAAACCCTATCCTAGTTAATCTGTCCTCTAAAACATTAACTGATGATGAAAAATCGATCCTAGAAAAGGGTCTTAACTTTTGTCCAGTGCAACTAAGCTCTAATGAGGGAGACCTCAAAGTAGAACTTGACGAATTCCATCGTAAACTAAGAACAGTACAGTTCTTTTCCAAAGAAAAACCTAGTATAGGTTCCTCAGACATAAGCACACAGGGAAATAACTTGTCCTACGAAAATGAGACAGTTATTCGCTCTCTGAAAGAGAAAACCAACTGGAAACCCCCGCTAGGGTCCCAGAATTTGGAGAGTTTTATATCGATAAATGAAGTAAACCTCTCTCAACCTCAAAAACAGAGAACCCGCCCTAAGCAAAATGTCACTACCGGTGAGAGAACAGCCCTACGGCATCTCAAAAAAGATGATAGTATAGTCATCAAACCGGCCGATAAAGGTGGAGCAACTGTGATACAAGACACTACACAGTACATAACAGAGGCAAACAGACAACTAGGTGATCCAGCCACGTATAAGAAGCTGGACACAGACCCAACAACCTCTCTATACAGCAGTATAGAAGAGAAGATAGAGGCAATGAGGGCTAATGGGGAGATCGGAAATACGATGGCCGGGGCCCTAAAGACCACGAAGGTGAGAGCCCCTAACATCTACTTTCTCCCGAAAATCCACAAAAAAGAACGACCACCACCGGGGAGACCGGTAGTGTCCGCCAATGGTTGTGCAACAGAAAAGATATCAGCTTTTGTCGATGTCTTTATCAAACCAATGGTCCCCAATGTAAAGTCTTACATTAAGGACACCAACCATTTTGTCAACAAAATCGAGGGTATTGACCAAATGAATGACGGTGTTGTAATAGGAACTCTAGACGTGAGTTCCCTCTACACGAACATACCAAACGCTGAGGGGATCGAGGTGATAGCGGAAAAACTCAGGGCAAATCGCCCCGGGAACGCGAAACCCAGCAACCGATCCCTTACAGATTTGCTAGAAATGGTTCTAACCAAGAACAATATGGTGTTCAATGGAGAACATTACCTACAGATACGAGGTACTGCCATGGGAACCAGACTAGCACCATCATATGCCAACCTATATATGGAACATATAGAGGAAAAGCTACTGACATCATACCACCTCAAACCAAAGATATGGTGGAGGTACATAGACGATATCTTCTATGTATGGGAACATGGAGTCGACGAGCTAGAGAGGTGGACCAACCACCTTAACACCTCACATAACTCCATAAAATTCACTAACGAGTATTCCAAGGAGGAAGTATCCTTCCTGGACACCAAAGTGAGGGTACAAAATGGAAAGCTGTACACAGACCTGTACTGCAAACCAACAGATGCAAACACGTACCTTAAATACGACTCTGCACACCCGCCAGCCACAAAACGCAGCCTTCCGTATTCACAACTACTACGGATCAAGCGGATCTGTACTATGGAAACAGACTATGAGAAGCATGCGAAGGCTAAACTCTGTGAGTTCAGAGATAAAGGCTATCCTGAAAGAATACTCACAGACAGCAAAAAGAAGGTAGACGACACGCCTAGGGCAACCATCCTCTCGAATAAAAAACGAACAGAAAAGGATGAAGGCGAGAGTCGTACCTACCTAATATCCACATTCCGCCCAGGGAACAACAGACTGGGAGATGTGGTAACAAAGAACTGGGACCTCCTAGGGAGATCCATGACAACAAAGAAAATCTACAATAGTAGACTGATAAAGGGGTACCGGAGGCCGAAAAACCTCAAAGACCACCTGATAAAGGCGAAACTGGACTACCACCCAAAAGAGGGTGCAAAAGACAAGGGTGTTGAAAACACCAAGTCGAGGAACACCTGCAATAGGAAAAATTGCAAGTATTGCGCAAAAATAAACACAGGAGGGAAAATTACCTCCTACACCACCAAACACAAACACGAAACCAAGTGGAACGTTTCGTGTAATAGCTCCAACATCATATACTGCATTAACTGCAAAAATTGCGGAATGCAGTACGTTGGACAAACAAAACGCAAACTACGAGACCGGATGTATGAACACCTCCGAAACATCTCGAAAAACACAACCCAAAATGAGGTCCCGATCCACTATAACAGGTGTGATCACCAGGGTGAGGAAGATGTCGAATTCCATGTACTGGACTTCATCTTCCGTCATCCCGAGAGTAAAAGGGCAGGCATCCTGCGGAACAAGATAGAGTTCAACTGGATACACCGCCTGAAAAGTCAATCCCCCTGGGGACTGAACACAATGGACAACCGGTATGGCTAGTGAGTGTCCACAACGCCACGTCAAAAAATTTTTTTTGGACGAAATCGGGGCCCCGATTTTCGAGAAAAAAAGTTTTTTTAAATCATGTTTCTCAACAGATATCTCACTATCCCGACCATACACAGGTTTTCCTGCTCCAACTGCTTGGTTTCCCACCAACTCAAACTCCCCACCACGCAGAGGTGAGGAGATCTGTAATACAAACAGAACACAACCACCGAACTACATACAAGGTAGTCTGGTAGCCCACTTGCCTGATGAGATACTAGTAAATGTATCGAAACCACGAGTCATTCTCACTAACTTTCACTAAAAGCCAGTACTGACAGGCTCAGTATTTTTTCCAAAGCACAACAGCTTAGGAAACAGGCCCCATGCAGTGTGACACACACAGCAGACTGGTCACGCCACCGAGTGAGCTCGAGGCTAAACACACACACCCACCCACCACCCCCACCCCCCAGTACGGAGGCACAACAAACGCGGTTTGTTAGGTGGTCGCTATAGCAGCGCGTACGCTACTGTGGGTAGCCGCAGTGTTGTCCAATCGAAAGACAGGACACACCGCGACCGGACCAATGAGGTGAAAGATTACATACCGGACAGAAACCGGCGACGGTGGGAAAATCAAAGCAGGAGAACACTCGTGGTCGCATACCCAACTAGGCTACACGCCATCGTCTCACACCACATATTGTATCTAGAATAATACCAAGATATTTATAAGAAATAACCTTGGATAATATGTCTTTGTTCATTCTAAGAGTACCTTTATAACAGTTATTTCTCTTTCTTGAGGAAAATACCATATGTTTCATCTTTTTTATATTGACCGACAATTTGTTTTGAGTACACCATATGTGAATTTTGTCTAGGTCATCCTGCAAATTTTTATATAGAACTCTGTTTAGTTTACCGTGGATATATGCAACCGTGTCATCGGCGTAGAGTATAACCTTAGATTTTTGGGCAACCTTTGATAAATCATTCGCATAAATTATAAACATCAGCGGTCCAAGAATGGACCCCTGTGGGACACCGTGAACCACAGATTTCTCTGCCGAAAGACAATTATTAACTTTAACCATCTGTCCCCTCCCATTTAGATAATTATTAAACCAGGCCAAGTTTACACCTTTAACCCCATTTAGTTCAAGCTTTTTTAATAGAATTCTGTGGTTCACGGTGTCAAAGGCCTTCTTAAAGTCTATGTACACCGCTACAGTGTCCCGTCCTACATTTTTTCCCAGCAATATGTCATCAGTAAAATTCGAAACCGCATCAACAGTTGACAGTCCCTTACGAAAACCATATTGACGATAATCAAGACTTTCGTTGTCACATATGAAGGTATACAGTTTAGCATGTACAATCTTTGCCATTACCTTTGATATTATTGGTAACAGTGCAATAGGTCTTAGGTTCGATACATCATAGGGATCTCCCCCTTTCGGAATTGGGACAACGACTGACAGTTTCCAACTATTGGGTATTGTAGCAGAGCTAAAGGTACAGTTTAACAACTCTACAAAAACATGTGGGACTAATAATAAGCAGTCTCTAAAAATATATGAGGGAATGCCTTCTAACATTGACTGTTTATGTATATTCAAATCTTTCGCCACCCTTAACACCTCAGATGCCATATCAGATACCATATCTGGTAGGGTTTCTTGATTTTGTTCCTGATATGACATCCATGGCATATGCATATTTTCGGCCAATTTCCGATATCCACAATTTATGTCTCATTTAAAAAGGTATTTATATATGAAGCTGTTCCATTTACATGTATTACGTTTTTTGAGTCATCCTTTAATTGAATGGGTGTGTTTGACTTATTTTCCGTTCAAGGTAAAATGTTATTTATTTTTCTTCAAAACTGTTTAGGATTATTACAATTTCTGTCCAGCTCATTCATTGTGTACAGTTGTCTGGCTTGTTTAACCATATTATTGACATGATTTCGTGCTTTGCGGGCCTGGTCCCTAATTATCTGTGTATTAACCCTTTTCACCTTTGCCCATAACATATTTTTATCTTTTATTAGCTCGTAAAGCTGATTTGACATCCAGAGCTCTGATCTTGAATTTCCGATATCCACAATTTATGTCCAAAAAGGTATTTATGATTTTCAATATTTCATTCCATTTATCTTCAGGTGAGGCCATATCAAAGTAGCTATCCCAATTTAGCTGTGCTAGGTATTCAGCCAAATCAGCTTTACTGTATTTTATGTATGATCTACCGTAAAATTCAATCTTTTTTCCTTAGGTATTTTCTTCAGTTTATTGGTAATTAAAAATATTAGTTGGTGATCACTGATAGCAGTCGACAAGATGCCCGCTTTGTTGTTACTTGAATCCTCTGTGAATATTAAGTCTATGATGGAGCTATTTTGCATAATCTCGTTAGTCTTTTGATTTGTTGTTGTAGCCCATTCAAGAGCATTTCTGTACATTCAAAGTCCAAGAAACATAAGGCAGCATTCTCCTAATACCTGCCCGCTGCTGTCTATGCAGTAAGAATACTGCACACCTATGCAGTATTTTACCGTGAAATGATAGGTTTCCAGAGGTATAGAAACTGAATGGTCACAATTTGCCAGTTCCCCTTTCCCTGCAGCACCAAGTTCCCCTGCTTAGCATTACACGGCAGGCATTACCTGTCCAAACAACCCTGCTATGGCAGGCACCTTTTTTTGGGAAATAGCAATGTCATGTGATGTGTCATGTGATTTAAGTAATTTACCTTGGCGACTGATACCAAATTAAAGGTCAATATGGCTCATATACATTGTCAAAATTTCTTTTAAATCAAACAATTATCTTAATTTTTATCTATTGAATTTTGTGTATAAGTATTACTGATGCCGCTAAGATGCCTGTAGGCATCTTCCTGCCATAGCCAGGGGAATGCCTGCAGGCATCTTCATGCCGTATAGATAGGGGAAGGCCTGGAGGCATCTTCCTGCTGTTAAAGGGTTAAAAAAGGTTAGTCATTGCAATTCGCCTATGCTGCACCTGATAGCGAATAAATATGGATAGCTCTAGTTGTAAGCATTGTTATCCTATCGACGTGGCAAATCGATTAAATATTCCCTAAATAACTCAAGGGAATTTAGTGAACGACTTCAATCACTTAGAACATTAAAAACAACCGCAAAATCATTCTCTCAAATCTAGAGAGGTTGGGGTTTCAACTCACCCTCACCAAGCATTGGCACGCACATCATCCCCATAGCATTAAACTAAGACTAAGTATTGGGGTTGGGAGTGACAGATAATGCCAAAGAAGTCTGGCCAGCCTCCCTTTAAAGCGGCTATTCCACCAATGCAGCGCAAGCCACAGCGGAGTGCCTTGTGGTTGCCTATTGGTTGCTGGTGTCAGATGCCGACCCCAAAATATTGTGCCAGTGGCAATAACCGGCTGCCCTGTTGGTTGTCGCTGGCTGCTGGACGGGGCCAAGAGTCCACATCAAAGATGTTCCACCAACTTGTGACCAAGCACTTGAAGCAGGCCGGCCAGGCGGTTGGGCGTTATGAGCGTAAACTTCTAAATTACCTCCTGCAATCCGGTGCTGTCGGAAAACTGTTTGATTTTATTTTGCAGTGCAGGCTGGCTGGCCGCCACGGTGCCAAGAGCTACACCGAGAGCAACACCGGGATCCGCATTGAGTGCTCACCCACATATACCGTGACACACATTGTCAACATGGAATGGGGAACCCCGCAAGACCAAAAATTCTGACAGTTTATCTACTCTGGGTGGAATTCTAGAGCCAGAGTGTGCCATACACATTCATAACATCAAGGCTTATCTTTATTTACCTTCATTGTTCGATTAACCGCAATCCCGATGTGGCGGCAAACTGATCTGCTCGATTAGTGTGCACCTGTTGGTCGTTGCCGGGTGGAACAGCTCGGAGAATTTAGGGGATTAGGGGCAGTCGGGTGGCTGGCCCCACCAACAAACATCGGCTGGAGGGTAAAAAACTGAATGCGGAGAGCCTTTTTGGTGGAATAGAGGCTTGAATGTGAAGGCAGGGAATTCCAAATGTGCCAGCTGGAGACTTAGAGGCAAAACGTACATTGCGCTATTACCCAGTGAAGTGAAGCCTAGTTTTTGCCCATTCAGTTAAAGTTAGAAATACTATGCAAGGCTGTGTTATCCCCCTACTTCAAGTACAGAGTTTATAGCAAGTGTAGCACCTGTTTGCTTTATATTGTAGACGTAGGCTTTACGCTTAATTGGCCTATTATTTTACTTTGCCTAAACAACTGTGTATCTTGAATTTCCAATTAACTAGGACAAATATGTATCTGCTTGAACCCCTAATCATACATACAAACTTTGACTTCCATTCATTTGTTCAATTTTGAACGGGTTCCTATCTTTTAGACGGCTCCATCTTACACTCCTAAAACAAACTGACTGATGGGAGCATAGGGTCTTAACCTTCCCATAATTCCCTTCCCCCTTCTCCACTTCCCAATCCCTCTAACGGCGACAAAGTTAATCGGCGGCCATTTTAAAACAGGCGTCTGTGAGGTGACAAGGCAAACTGGGCTATGGGGCCAGGTGGTGCTATATAGCACGCTATGTGTGTGAGAGGAGGTGGGGGACTCCCCCACCCCCCTGGTCCCTCCTCATCTCCGGTCGAACAGCAGAGAGCCAGACTCGCTCTAAAGCCATCTTTTCTTCCACAGACTAACTCTAACCAGGAAGGGAAACGTGACGGTGTAAAGGAAAACAGTCATATGTTGCATACTTTCCTAGGAGGATAAAATCAATTGCAAAGATTTAACAAGGAATATTATTTCCGGGGACTCAGTTTTCTTTAAGGCCCGGCGTCCACCTACTATGATAGAATCGTAGACCTCCCGATATGGCACCGATACAAAATGTCAAAATCGGTGCCATATCGGGAAGGTGCAAAATCGTAGACATATGTATAGACATACCAATCCACCATGTGTTGTATGGGGTTTTTATCGGTGTCTAATCGCAGAAATGTGGTCAACTGCCCCGATATTAGGTAACCTTCCGACGCGATTTTGATTTTTTATCGGGAGGTGCATCGTAGACCATATCGGTGCCATATCGTAGTAGGTGGACGCCGGGCCTTAAAGAAAAATAACCTCCCAGAACCGGCGTTGGTGGGTGCGGGGCTTAACATGAACGCTGATTCTGCTACCGATAGGCCTTATGACTGACTTTCCAATTGGAATCAGTATTTCATCTGGAGGTCAGACAAAATTTCCGCAGTGTATCACATTTCTACGATTGACTCTACGATAGGCCACGACACACCACGATTAATACGCCAATCATAGGCCTCCCGATTCCTAAGATCCAACAGGTTAGATTGTTGTAGCCTATCTGTGAGTATCCGGAGCCTATTTGATTGAGATTATTTGAATAAGTTTAATGGTCTGAAAATGATAGTTTGGTATTGGAATTATGATTCTTAGCAGGCATAAGATTATAGATATGTGATGGAAATTAATCGTGATGTTAATGGAATAGCAATACAAAATAACATTTTAGGCATTAGGCATACAATTTTGTATATAATCTTTGTATAATGTAATGCTAGGTTTACACCATCACCCCAGCAGTCCCGGCAATGGATTTTGCGAGAAACCTAACTATATTTGTACTTCCTAAGTGGTTGTGAATTTTAACTGGACTTGACTGGACTTGACTGCTAGGAGGTTGCCGAGACTGCTGGGACAAAATTTTTGACTGTCAAAAAATCTGCCACGGCAGTCTAGCATGGTGACTGCCGTAAGTGGTTTTAATTGAACTTAGTCCGTCTTAGGTCGTCAGGATTGTGAATTGGAAGTCAACTTGGATTACGGAAAGCATTAGGCCTATGGGGACGTAGGTCGTCGAACTTCAAACAGTTACAGGCAGAGAATACATTGAATAAGATACATGCTAACCACCGGAGAAGGTAAACGATTGTGAACAGGAAAGTTTGATGAATGTTTTCTTATTTTTTCTATTTTTCTAAAATGAAACCTAATCACTTTTGGTTTGAAATAGTTAATTATGGGAAAGAACACAAGTTTTTTTTATATCATATATATAGATATATATGTAGGCGTCTCTGTGAGACCCCAACAGATCTCGTCAGGAATCAAGTGGAGAAAAAAACATAAAAAAACGATATACGTCCTATCTAGTTGGGACTGCCGTAAATCAACTTATGTCGACGGGAAACTTCCATAATCCGTTGGGCTCACAACGTAAGTGGTTGTAAGTTGTCTTGGCCATACCCTACCCATACCGTCTCCTTGCCTACGGCAAAGATCAAGTCGACCTATGTCTACCTACGTCCAAATTAACTCGACTTAAGTCGAAGGGATGTAGGGTGCCGAGCGGGCAAAAACTAATGAAATACCATTAAAATACCACTTAAGTTAAGCTTCTGCCAAAATCCATTGACGGGACGATGGTGTAAACCTAGCAGTAAGAAGTGTTTTCTCCCCGGCCTTAACTCATCAGCAAATCGTAAACCAACATCAATGAATATTAAAGGAAATAAAGTACGTTTGTACCTCAAATGCAGACACGACCACGAATGCCTGCGGCTTGCGGACCACACCTCATAGCCCCACCGCAGGGTGGAGTTTGGTCGGCCTGGCTTGCTTAAGGCTGGCTTCACGGTAAGTCGACGTGGCACTAACGTAATCAACGTGCGGCTAAACTAGGTTTTCCTCATAAATATAGCCATAAATCATTACACCAGCAACCAACGAGCACGGCTCCTAACTACTGTACGGTGAGCGATGGGAAATGAAATCGTTAGCATCGACTCTTTATCCTTAGTTTTTTACGGGTACGGTCTCCACTTACGGGTCATCTATTTATCTTCATAACCTCAAAACAATAACGTCGTATATGATGTACGTCTTCTGTTGAGAGAAAGAAATGATTACTTTTCCTAGACACTCAGAGGGCTAGGTCAGTCGAGCATTACCATCAAGTGATGGCTAATTGTACCAGATTTCTACTTGCTTTCTTCCTTTCGCGTCATTTTTTCTTTCTTTCTTTCATTCTTTCTTTCTTTCCTTCTTTCTTTCTGTTTTTCTTTCTTTCTTTCCTTAGTTCTCTCTTTGTCTACCTGCCTTGCCTTTGCATGGGAAAATCCTGTGCAATGTTATCCATGTTGATAGGTAGAGAGCGCAAATTATTTTGAAATAAAAAGGTTTCTGGATTCTGTTTTATAGTCCTTTGCGTATATGAAAATGCAACGGTTACGTGTCCATAATCGAGAATATATAGGACTGGGATGATTATTTGTGGTTCCGCATAATCAGAATAATACCTTTAAATTGGACATTCAAAAAAAGATAATTTTTAAAGACATTTAATCATACTGTCAGGTACTCAACCTGAGTAAGCTTATCTTCACCGGCCGAAAGTGGTATTTCATTCTCATGTGCGGAATGTGCTGACAAAGTCCTAGGCAGAATCTTGCAACCTAAAAAGGAGTGCTCATACTGAGATGGTGCAAAAACAATGAAATTGCCGAGGTAGGGACAGCTTCACAACTGTAGCCCCTTAATCAGGAGTTCCATGTGCTATCTGACTGTGCCTTGTGTAAAGCCCAAACAGCATCATGCAATATTGCTGGGTGGAGAGCCCTTATTCTTCTGGCCCTCTAAGCACACCTCCAGCTGCATAAGGCTGGAGTCTACCATCGAGCATGCCGAACCATCTCGCTACAACATTGTAAATATCCGTCCAAATGACCTTGTTTAACTCCTCATAGTACACACAAAACTAGATTATTCCATATCTCACCATAGGCGTTTCTGCCCTTCAAATTTGGTAATCAAATACATGACATCAATAAAGCTATTACAGAAAACACAAATAAAATAGATTTCCCAAGAAAATGCCATGTTGCCACGACAACCATTATTAAATAATAATGAATATAAATAATATATTTATTTATAATAAAATGATAAATGTTTTGGTACCCCAAATAATACCTCTTTGTTATCACAATCTGCCCCTGCAATATGTATACTCTTTTAAATGTGCGTGCTTTATTAGACAAAATGTGCAGCAAAGACAAAATGTGCTGATTCCTTAGATGGAGATGTTGCCATGGCAACACTTCTATCAACCAGTAAATGTTTTTTTGGGAAAATGTGTTAGAAAACTTTTCTGGCCTGCGTTCTCCGAAGAGTTGAAAGTAGGAAAATAAAGTTCCACACAATATTTTTAGAAAATGTATATTGACAGATTAAGAATTTGTTTAGAAAAGAGAAAAGTAAATACCATTGATGTAATCATTAACCTATAAGTATTCAGTGACAATATAGATTGAGCGGAAGGTTCACCGTAAATAGATTTTCTATATTGCAATCGCATGTTTTTTTTTCTCGTAAATTTTGGTGGTATAGAGTACTTTTCGTGAATACCCAGTAGAATGAACAGCAGGTCTTAGAATTTTGAAATTTTTTTGACACACTAACAGGGATATCCTTTCCTCAGATCAGCACTCATTGTGTTTTATAAACATTTCTCTTTCATCTTTGACATTTTTCAAAGTATACCCTTTCAAATTTAAGGACCTTTCTGAAAAACACACATTTAGCTGATATGACAAAATGAGTCTTCCTATTTTGGAATGTCTTCAATCATAATTTATAAAGTTCATAGAGACCTTTGTACATATCAAATATTGAAAGAAAATATGCAAAATCAAGTTATGACCAAAAAAGTGTATCTGATGGATATTTTGATAAACTGCCATGAAACCGAAACAAAAGTTTTGCCAAAGAATTACCGCTCATTAAGACGATTCATACAGGGTACGTGTTGAACTTTATTTTAGTATATCATTTATCTGGTTAAGCTGAGCTCGAGGTTCATCGAATTTGTGGCTCATTGATGCTCTACTAGGAAGCGATTATACACAATTGTCTGATCTTCATCATTTTGGTGGCATAGTTTTATGATATGCCCCTAACATCCTGAGGCTTCTATGACTTGTACCGACACCATCATTGATTTTTGTCAACCTTTCAACTGTTTTCATTTTGTTATTGTGTAGTTTGACACAACAGACAGCGATACCATCGCTGCACCCTCAGATGTAATGAATCATGGAATCCACTGGGAGTTTCCGGCTGATTTAAAAAGCAGCTTCCTTCCACTTTACACTGTGAGTGATATATCTGTGCTCACCAATATCTATGTTGTTTTGCAGCTTACTGGAAATATTTTTCTCTATGGATGGTCCCACTTAGGGTTCTCAGAGTCCCCGAGGTGATGATACATTCTTCATTCTAGTCTCTGACATGGGGGAGGGGAAGGTGTTCAGTGTCCTGTAATATTCTACCAAATATGTCCGGTTCTATTACTTTCCAGATCCCTTCCATAGGATTAGAGTACTTCTACTCCAGTGGGGAGATTATGCAACCCTATGTGGTACTACATAGGTCGGTTTGGATATTGCCCAGTTTGTAGGTAGTCAGATGACGCCTACAGATCCCAGTTAATACAAAACCAGACTCTGGATCATAGGTATATTTATCATTAACTGTTCTCTCACTGCGCCAAACTAGCCACTTTATATATGTATACGCCCGGCGTATATAGGTATGCTTTTGCGTATACAAGGTCGTCCTATTCCCCGTGTGTATACACCTCATCTGTAGACGTATATAAGCGTCTATGTTGCGGTCATATATATGTCATACATACGCCTGATTCTGTTGTATTTACGCCACTATCGAATAGTTCCGATCTCTGCCCCTTGGGGACACCACTGTATTATCTCATTTACCATTAACCATCCAAGTCTGTATTATATGAAAAATGCAATCTTATATTACACATTATATGCATTTGGCATCAAAATACAAAGGGTTTACAATGAGTATATAATGCATAGTGTTATTTTTACTGATGATGTGGTAATACAATCCAATCCAATGTGGTAATTACATTTAATCTCGCTTCACGATTAGATTTCGTGTGATAATTTTCAACAGCCATTTTACGGCATTATGGGATGGTAATGGAAGATGGATGCAAATAAACTGGGCTCTCTCTCTCTCTCTCTCTCTCTCTCTCTCTATATATATATTTTTTTTTAAAAAGTAACGGGAACAATGCACCCCTCTCATAAGATCTCACACTCTCTCTGTACAAGGTTCTCACTACGCTCTTTGGGAGAATAATTCTTAACGAACTAGGCTTAGAGCCTTGAGAATCCACTGCCACACGGTATTCCCGCTAGGTGGCATCATTGAGATTATAGGAATCTTTGGGTTGCATTGATGAAGACTTCAGCACGCGAGGCAGACAAGTGGATTCTCAAGGCTCTAAGCCTAGTTCGTTAAGAATGCTTCTCCCATAGAGCGTAGTGAGAGTACAGAATACCACTTAAAGAGTGTGAGATCTTATGAGAGGGGTGAACAATCTCCGATGCCTCAGATGCCTGGTCAAGGACTGTGCTTGAGTTTCTGATTGGTGGAGATATTTGATATATCTCAGGCAATATTCATGTCTCATGTCATAAGCATGATAGAGATATTCTTAACGCTTCTGCGACAATATGCGTAGGCTGTGACTATGTGAGTACCCGTTTGTGACGTTATACAGTCATAAGGCCTGCGTTTGATAGGAAGTTATGGTTATGCGTTCATACCCCTCCCTATTGCTTGGAACATTCTATAATCAACAGAGCATAAACGGTATTCTATGAAGAGAGAGGTCTGAAAATATTTTGGGAAGGATAGAGAAGGAGGAATGGAAATAGAGAGAAGAGAGAGGCAAAGAAGACTAAGAGAGAGTAAATGAGAGAGAAAAATGAAGAGAGAGGAGAGAGGCAGTGACGGAGAGAAAAGGAGAGAAAAGGAGAGAAGAAAAGAGAGGAAGAAATAGAGATGGAGAGAGGGAGCGGGGACACTATACATTACACTTGCACCATACCCCTTGTATCTTAATTAAGGCTAGCATTATCCCATTACCCAGGAATAACAGGAGAGGCGGCAGCTTGTGTAGACCAAATTTATCTAATGTCATGAATATATATGATTTCTTATAATTACGTCGTGCAAATTCATAAAATTAATGATAAAATATGTAAATATGAAGAAAAAAAGGCCGAGGAAGAAAGCAAAAAGTATTTGTTGATTTTGTGTTGATGGGTTAAAATAGGTACGTGTGATGTGTGTGATGGATTAGAAGTAAATGTCTGATATGATGCAAGAGCATTAGTGGGGAGGGGCAATGACCACTCATGACAACCCAAAACTATGGGTTACCTTATACAATCTGTTAATGTACAGTCTTATCCTCGATCATAAAGGACCAACTCCAAAACATCTTATCCAGTTATAAATGTTCATAAATTGCAAGAGATCTGGTATGATATGAAAGCAGAAGAGAACCAAGCTGTCTTCAAATTGTACGCACAAGAAGATCAATATGTTAACATAACGGCTCTTCCTAGATACGAGTCACAGAGAGAGAGACGGGAAGAACAAAAAGGAAGCGGGAGGGGAGAGGAAAGATAGAGAGGGGCAGAAGGGTAGCATTCTCATTTCATTTCCTGCAACCATCTCGTCATGTCCCGATGAACAAAAATACGCACAACCCCTCAGATATAAAGTTACTGTTGATAGTACCTGAAGCCATCTGTTTTAACTCTTTCCGAGCTGTACAGAACATTAACGTACTTTGAAAATACTTTAATACAGGGATGCCGACGTTCCTCTGAGCGACGAAGTGCGCGGATTCCCCGCGAAGTGGCGTGACTGTGCTGTGATGGTTGAGGGAGCGCCATTCTAGCTGTATCACTAACCTTATAGTGAACGAGAAAAAGTATTAGGCATGAGGTTACTGTAAGGTTTCTCAAATAAACCAACGTAGCTTTTTAACAGAGTGTCAGAGGCTTTGTAACCGCGTGAAATGATGATGTAAAAGATGGCGGGTAACAGACAGGAACGCATGAAGACCAAGTACAAACACTTGTGTTTAGAGTTATATCGCGTAATTACCACCATTGAGAATATACGGTTTGGTCACTCCTTTACAATTTCCAGAATCAGAACTACAAAGACTGTGCTAAAAAATCAGACTGGGAGGATCATTTCACGAAAAAAACCCAGAAATTTCATATACATATATATATATATATATATACGCCACTGCATAAATGCATTTATCCTATCCCTAATAAAAAACACCATAGAGTTAACATAGGCAAATTATATGTGGTAAGCCGTGACAAAAAGTGTTTTTATGCCACTAGAAAACTATACTCTCCACTGATGGTAAAAGCTTACCTTGAACGGTAATTTATGTGAGGGATAATTGAACTAAGGTTTTAATGTGATAAGATTTCTCTCATTCCTGGCATGAGAAATGCTAAGAATCTTATTTTTTCTTCTATAATCGTAATGAGGCGAATTTAGCATTGTAATTACTATCATCACAAAAATATGTCTCTAAATGTATTATAGATAGGAAACTGAAGACTGGTCTCCATCCCGTATGGATGTACATTAATCACAAGAGGAAAATAAACAGGATGAAAAAACGAAGGAGATAGTAAGCAAATATTAAATGGAGAAATAAAATACAACTATAAATGGTGGATTTACAATATTACAAGCAGAAGGTTTCAAGCAGTGGCTGCATAATTTGGACGTTGCCTGTGTCCATTGCTACCAACTTGTAGTTTGTATGATAACTATGTGTGATAATACTTCAGCAATTGAATCTGTTTAGATCTCTGTATAGTGGACACCCACATTAGTTGACAACCCACATAGTAGACAGTTGATCTCTGTACCGATGATATCCTTTATTTCGGGTTGCCTCTGTATATGGAGTGGTATTTACTGTGAGCGCTTATCCTCTTATCATTACCATAGGCAAACTAGAGGTGCTCTCCACGATACCCATATGATTTGGTTACATATAGTGCAAAATGATAATGCCTATATTCGATTACACTGACTTCATATACTACTGAACTAATCTACGAAATAGAGAAAGATTGCAGAGTTTAATGAACAGAGCCGTACGGATAGCCACAGGAGACCTAGAGATAAGTTTCACATGCAAATGTCAAAGGAGATCTTTAGAAATGAGACGTGCGGTTCATTTATTAGGTATGATAAAATGGTGGACCCTAAATACAGATCACATTTTCGAAGATAAATTGTAACGAACGAGGGGTGAAACAAAATTGAAAATAAAATTACAGCAACCAAGAATAGAACAGTACAGGCACTCTCCTATCTACATTCCCCTATCTACATTTACCTAGGATATATTATGTGCTGAAATACAAATGTTACCAACTGGTGAAAGGGATAAAAACAGAATAAAAGGAAGTATGCACCCATTGGTATAAACCTGAAATTGGGGTCGGAAGACCTATATGGGTTATCAAAATAAACTATAGTTGGTACTCGTATGGCATGCATGATAAATGGTGTGAGAAAACTGTTATTGTGATATCTTGTTACTGTAGATAAGCTATCTTACATTTGGATTCCATGTGACAACATACATGGAGGACTGTTTGGGAACAAGTGAATGTATTGTCTGTCGTTGAATAAACACAAGAAAGACAAAATAGACCTTTTCTAATTACATAAAGATACATGCTAAGGGTGCACTCCCATTATTTGGCTTCAACGGCAAGGATCAACCATATCACTTTCCGCTTAAAATAAGATATGATCGCTTTGCAAATCGTACTTTCAATATTTTGCCATTTCTCCAATTACCAAATTATTATTTAATAATGGCTAGCTACATAAGTGTAGTACATTTTCCTTTCTTGCCTGATACCCCATCAATAACTCCGTAGCTCTTTATCGTCCCGTCTGCACTCTTCTCTATCAAATGCTAGTACAGGAATCTTTTTTTACATCTAACTCGGACATTTAAAGCAGATGTAGTCATATCTTTGTCCATACCGCAATTTTTTCTTGAGACTGATAATAACTCTTTGGCATGAACATCTTTTACCAACCGAGAACTGTCTGAGAATAGTAGGGGAAAGGTGTGAAGTACACAAGTCTCAGGTACGTGATTCCCTACGTGTGAATCCCACTTAAGGCGCACACCACATAGCCACCCAGACACCCCAATTCTCACTAACGCATATGCTGCAAAGCCACCCAGCCGTTAGGCATGTCTGTAAGACCTGGCATGTTCTTAAGGCATAAAAGACCGAGTTAGGGGGTTCGTGATGTGAGCAATAACTATCAGCTGACGCTCGCCTCATTGAGAACAGCTCTGAGGGTGTCAGTAGTAGAGACAAGTCACTCTGTGTCAGGCGATGTGTCAGCCTGACTCTGAGTCTGTTATATGGCTGTGGCTGTTATATCAATGGTTTGAACAGATTGCAAAATTTCCATGCTAATACAGGCCCGTAACAATATTATATCAATGGAGGCTTTGAAACCAATTCACTAGCAAAATATGAAAAACAGATTCTATATGTTTTGGCATTAATCATGGATGACCAAATGTGGCAATGTGCAAATCCTTCGGGGTAGATATGTGCCCTTATGATTCGATTCGGATGATTAGCCTCACCTTTAATTTATTACCATGGGAAACCTAATATATAAGAAAAGTCAAGTAAATCTGTTAAGGTTTTGCTTTCATAGGATAGGTTTAATCCATGATGAGTTTCTTTTATTTTCCAGGAACATAAGATGAAAACTAGCTCTGAAACCGCCACCTGTTTTATGAGCTGCTTTACATTTTCTTCACCATATATACGCCTTTGTAAAATTATACGGTAAATGAGTATCAATGAAACTACTGCATACAATACTGACAGAAAGTGATACCTTGAATCATTCATCCATGAACACAGCGTTCTAGGAATTGCCAGTAACTGGACTCTGCTACCAGGACCACCTGGTACAAACAACAGCAACCCTGTCCGTCAGGGGCTTGGTATAATCCAAGGCGATTGCTTTGGCGGAGGAGGTGGCAGCTGAGTAAAATGATCACCTTGTAGTCGTGGCTGGCCTGCCAGCGAGAGACGGTTTGGTCTAAGTAGAGGTGTAACTATTACTGTTATCATGCGAGGCAACTGATACATAGTGACTGAATGGACACTCCCAGTCAGAGGCACCTCCCACGATTAGCCTCAAAAGTATCCTTAGAAAGGTAGGGATTTCTGATATTCATGTATTCACATTTGGGCCTCGCAAAAAAGATTTTTTCCACGGAGAATTAGTTTATCGATAGAAAGAATTGAAATCCATAGGAATCGTAACTTTTGCAGCTAATCGACCACCAGTTTGAGACGATGATGTCATCATGAATAAATTTGGCATGATTAGTAAACAGCTGGCTAAATATGTTTAACATTAACGATAGACTCGTGTACAGATCATCAATTAGGCAGGCTACATTTCTACAGAGGATAGAGAAGGTAAATAGCAGCACATATCTTTCCATCTGAATTCATTTCGTTGTCTAGATATTCATCAACATGTTATCTGCCCATTACCCGCAAATGTCAGTCCAGTCAAATTTCCCCACTCATTAATCAAAGTGTTTACGTCTGTTCTTATGAAGTGGCGTAGCATATCCCACTGCAGGTTGTTTGATTGAGAACTGCACTAGCTATGCTTCGATTCCCGAAAATATCACCAGCGTGTCAATATTCACACAAATTACGAATTAAGATGTGCCCTGCTCCGTAATAATAGTAAGACCTGGCGTCCACCTACTAAGATAGAAGTTTAGACCTACCGATATGGCACCGATACAAAAAGAAAATATCGGAGACATATTGGGAAGGTGCAAAATCGTAGACATATGTCTAGACATGCCCATTCACCACGCATCGTATGAAGATTTTATCGGTGTCTATTCGCAGAAACGTGGTCAACTGCACCGACATTAGGGGACCTTCCGACGCGAATTTGATTTTTTATCGGTAGGTGCATCGTAGACCATATCGGAACCATATCGTAGTAGGTTGACACCGGGCCTAATGCAACTTAAAATCTCCTGAAATTAAACATTCGATACCAGGAGGTAGAATAAACCCCTTTTCCCCCATGAGCCAATAACTCCATCACAGAGGGTAATTATTGACCTAGGTTGGGGAAAAGGAATTATTTTTTCTACTAGTCAAAGCGGACCTTTTAATATAGAAGCTAAAATAGGAACAAGATGTGATTATTGAATAATGGATTTGTCGATATATTGAGTACTAATGGCGTCGCGGTCCTCTCTAGCGGCGAACTTTCGACTTAACTCGGTCTTAGATGTACTTTTGATGAAAGGTGGCAAAATGAAAGATAAAACATCCGAAGTTACATTTTCTGCCATTAGGGACTTCATTAAAGGAGATGACAGTGGATGCTGTATAATGTGAAACTTAAGCTCAGACGCCCCTTTCGCTCATAATGTAGGTATATTTATGGGATACTGTATATTCCTAAATAAAATGCCGGGGGCAGCTCAGTCGATAAAACGGTTGCCTGCGCATCGTGGGATCTGGGGTTGAAGGCTTAGCCGTACCGGTATATTTCCTGCTTGCCTGTCTTCATCGCTTCATAGATTCGAACCCACTATGATATGCCCCTAACTGTTGCTACGGCGTAAAATACCGTCTACCAACCATCTTAAATAGAATGTCTTTCAAGCGTCTAAAATGACCAATTGTTTAACCGGACATTGGAACCTTAACAAAAGCTCGATTGAGACTCTGGGCTCAGATTTATACTAGAATATTTCCTCGTATGAACCTTTGTGTATGAAAAACGCAGGAAATAAATTACTGTTGTGAAGGTACTGTCGCACAATAGATTAAAAATAAAGATAGACGTCCAGAAAAAGAAAAGAGGAAAGAGAAAAATAAGTAAGCCTGCTTGGATATTTGACTGGAAACCCTCGGGACGATAGACATATAGGCCTCCATAACTGATAAAAACGACTAGTACAAATTCTAATGCTCTTCCATAGAGTATTTTCTTTTTAAAATCTAGTGACATATGAAAGGCACTTTTCGTAACATACACATTCCTGATATGATATTACTTTATAGAATGAGTAATGACACACTGTAGCATCCTCGTTTTGTTAATACCACTACCTTCCTGCATCACCAGACTACCAACGGCCTTACATATATCTTGTAGTAACACCAGATCGCCAACGGTGCTACCTTTCCGTACCAGTAGATTCGAGAACGGTCACTAATGGTGCTATTTTCTTCCATCAACAGATCAATGGTGCCGTCTTTCGACATCACCAAATCTCTAATAGTGCTAATCTTTCAATTCATTTTGATATTCGTCTTCTTCATGTTATTAAATCTCGATATTATTTACAATCTTCGTGACATATTGCAGTTTTCAGAAATTAACACTGACTGATATGACACGTAAAATATTGAATTATTTCCCCACCATATAGCTTGTAGAATAAACACATATCCGTAAAGGGAATGGATTTCCCTTGTCTGCTATGTGCTCTTCAAATAATAGGTCTCCTATGTAGCATTGTTGGGTGATATATACAAATAATATGAACATCCCTCTCTGGCATTGTACGTTGCAACTTCTGTGGGCACCCATGATTTTGACCCCTGTGACAGTTCATTTATTGGTTCTACATTTTACTCGGTGCTCTCTGGCAGTTCCCGCAACCTTCATGTCAGACCCAGGCCACAGGGCAGGTTGTGTGTATAGGCATACGTCCACGAGGGAATCTACTATGGTGTGGAGCAACACACAACAGCTGTGTCCCTTACAACCCTTTACTCCGTTGTGTCTGCCCCAACCTCCCCCATCACCCTCCCCGCGACTCTCGCCTACAGCGTAAGATACAAGATTTCTACTCCGCTGATTGTGCGGCCATCCTGCCACGTCCCTTGGTAGTTTGCTGCAGGGGTTTCCATAGCAACGCGCATCGTATAACACGAGTACCCGGTATGCTACACCGGATATCTACCCTAAAGGAGAATACCAGCTTCGGGTTTTATCCTCTTACTTCAATACATACCTATTTACGATAATATAAAAAAGAGTGCAAAGTTATTGTAACCAGGATGAAATAACGTCGTACTGGACAGGTTATAAATCTTGTTATACTATTTGAGGCAGACATAAAAAAACACGACTTAAGCAAACACAAATCTACTGGAGTTCGGCCATAAGAGGAATTTGAATCAAGCCTGTAAATGATGATTAAAGACAAGCGGCATAGGTGTGAGGATACGAGTACAGGGCTATAAGGTTGATGTAGACTAGAGCGCCTCACGCCATTCTGACGACACCGTTTACAGCCACAAAGAGTGCGACACCGACCCAGAACCGCAGACGGTGGTGCGTCAAATTGTTTCCCCCCACGTATAAAGAAAGGGGCTGCTGGGTCGTCACTAATTGCTATAAATCCTTCCGGGGCTATCTGTTCATTAAGACTGAAATACCTCAATGACCCACTGGTGCTTGATATATTTGGATTCAAGATAGGCAGTTGCAGAAATTGCAAATTACTGGGTAAAAGTGGGTTACAGAAAGGTATCCATTGAGTGGATGTTCACCAAATTTTTTAATCGTTATTTCATTACCCCTTTACCCGCAACACAAAAGTATAAAGCAGAAGTTGGGCAAATAAAATTTATTTTAATTTTATGAGCGAAGATAGAAGATATTAATACGTGATAGTAATATCTTAAAGATAACAAGATACATATGGAAGATATGTTATGTTATATGATAACATATTGGTAGATATGATACATATATGGTAATATGGTATATGTTATACGTGATAAGGTATAATGTATTACATATGTTGATATGTAATAGTATAATACATATGGATATACATGTATAAAGTATAATGGTATATATGAATATACAGCCAAAAATCCATGAAAAAGTGGCGTGGAGGGTGGGAAAAGGTTCGAGTCACTTGTTAATTGACTTTATCAGAGAGTCGTTAACCTGAGTGGCACTCGACACTCGGATGTAGCTCCTGTGAGCGTTCGAGCGCCACCCCCCGTATCTCTGGATGGAGAGTTCGGGGACCCCGGCCTGGAAGGCCTGAGTGGCCGCGGCCTTTCTCAGGCTGTGCAACGTGTACGTTTTCGCCGGGATCCCCGCCAGAGCCGTAAGTCTGTCCCATTCCCTCGTCAGTGACCTGGTCGTTATCGGTGACCGATCAGCGTTCATCAGGAACGGGTCTCGGTCGCTAGACGTGGGAACGGCCGCGATCATCTCTCGCACGGCTTGCATAGGGCACGACCTCCGGTCGGGAGAGGGCTGGAGAGCCACGTGCTTCTCCTCTCCAACACACTGGAGGTTCTTTGCCGCTTTTACCCTGACGGTGACGTGAGTTGACGTGACTTTCACGTCCCCGCGAGTTAAGTGCCTGTCCGGATCGAATCCTCGGACGGATGGTGGGGCGACCTCGCTCTGCCGCAGGGCCGCGAAGAACATCAGCAGGCAGGCCGCCCTGGTGGCCCGGTCGAGGGGCGTGGCCGTTAGTCCACCGAGGACGCTCCTGAGGGCCTGCATCGGGATGGGCGGTTTGATGTTCGGCGTGTAGGACTTGTCCCTCTTCATTGCGTCGATGGCCCTCTTTACTCGCGCGTCCTCGGTCGCCGCGACGTTGCCCCCGGACAGGCGCAGGTGCGACCGTAGGTGCGACAAGTGGTTGGCCACGGTCGCGGGCGAGGGGGCGTGGTCCCGGACGTACTCCAGATACGACGTGACGAGGCTGACCGACGGCTGCTGCGGGTCCGTACCCGTCCTCCGGCAGAATGCGATGTAGGTCGATACGGCGCTTCGCTGGTTCGAGACCGTGCCGGGGGCACGCGCCGCGGCTTGCCGCACAGATGCCCTCTGCTGGAGACAACGTAGCGCCGGATCTGCAGGAGAGCCGGAGGACAGGCACAAATGAGGCGTGGTTACAAGGCACAACAGTCATGAGATTATGAAATGACAGGTAACGTTCAGCTCTAGCATTGTCTCTGGAGGTGAGGTGCGACCGGCTGAGGGCGTCCGCGACCGAGTTGAGGACCCCCGGGATGTGGGTGTACAGGAGGTCCACCTGTAATTTCGCCTGTACCATCCAGGCCTGGCGCGCGCACTCGGCGAGGACCCGGTTGCGTGCCCGCCCCGACGTGAGTGCCTGGACAGTCCCCATATTGTCGCAGAACACCTCCACCCTCGTGCCTCGGTCACGGTCCGTGAGGAACGTGTTGAGGGCGTAGATGGTATTGAGGGCCTCGAGCTCCGAGATACACTCCACCGGGTCCCCGACCGGGCAGACCTGACCGGAGTACGCCAGGCGGCCGTCCGTACCCCCCACGCCGGTGAGGCAGGCGTCCACGGTGATACATTTCGTCGGGGGGCCCCTGGGGATCAAGGCACGCCCATTCCACCCGTCAGCGAATCTGGAGAACCAGTCGAGGTCCTGCCGCATGTCCGACGAGATGTTGATGTAGAATCCGGACATGCCTCGCAGGGCCTCGAGGAGCTTGCTGACGAATGCCCTTGCCGGCCGGATGCACTTTGCGACGTGTAGTATTTTTCCCAGTATCGACTGGAGCTGCCGCTTCGTGAGTGACCGCTTCCGGGAGACGGCCGCGACGTGTTGCCGCACGTCCTGCAGTTTGTCCTCCGGGATCGATAGCGTCATCTTCGCGGCATCGATGTCGATCCCTAGCCAGCGGACCACCTGCGACGGTTCCTGAGCTTTGTCCCGGGCCTCGGGGAGACCCAGCTCGCGGAAGAGCTCCCGGGCGGTCGCGAAGTCCGCCGCGGCTTTCTCCTTCGACGGCGATATGATGATCAGGTCGTCGAGATACATCGCTCCCTCGACCCCCTTGCCGGCCAGAATCTCTACTATGGTATCCGCTACGCACTGCATGTGGTACGAGGACGCGCGGGCACCAAACGGCATGGCCGTATCACAATAGTACCCGCCGTCCCACATGAAGCATAGGAGGGGCCAGTCCAGGGGGTCGCAGCGAAAGTTCTTGTATGCCCTCGCGATGTCGATCGAGGCCATATAGGCCCCGGGGCCCGATCTCAGGAGGCGGGAGACGAACCCGTCGATGGTAGGGAGGCTGTGCTCCCTCTCCTCCCCGTAGACCGAGTTCTTCATCACGAAGGCATTGACGCTCTGTTGCCGCGGGAACGTCATGTCCGTTATTACTCTCCGGGCCTCGGAGTCCCGCTTCTCCCGCGACATCAGGGGAGACACATGGCACCACGGGCTGAACGGGGCGTCGGAGAACGGGCCGAGCAGATTGGAGAACGACAGCTCCTTTTTCACAAACTGCCCTACCTCGGTCGGATACCCGGTGGCACTAGGGTGGTTAGGCACCCCTCTGGTATCCGTCGTGGGACCGAGGTATCCCAGGGGGAAGCCGTATCGTATGAAGCCCAGCAGCTCCTGCTTCCCCCGCATGCCCGTGAGGTATTTCTCCCACGCCCGCAACCGTAGGTCCGTGGGGAGAGTAATCTTGCTGCACATCGCGTTGGGCAGGCCCGAGGCCCGCACTGCCTCGTAGATGTGGCCGTGCGCCGGCGGGGCGCCGTCCTGCATCCGGGGCCATTCCGCGCGCCGATGTGCCCTGAATGCCTCCGGGTCCGTACGAGTCCCGGCGGCAATAATCCCGGTCCGACACACTTCCTCGAGCTTAGCGAAGTCCGGGGGCGCGCACGGAGGGGCTCCGTCCTCGGTCCCGTGGCCGGTCGTGCCCGGGTGGGGGACGCCCACCGGCACGGCCACGTGGTCCTGCGGAGTCGTGTTGTTATTGTTGTTGTGTATTGCCCGCCCGTCACGTGGGGTAATCCCCACTCCCTGTGTGACGTCACGTGGCGGGCCGGCGTCACGTGGGGGCCCGACCGGGAGTCGGCCGCTGACCACCTGTGCCCACGTGGCCGTTGGCGGTTTCCTGTCCCGTGTTGTTTCAGCACTGGACGTCTCTGTGATCTCACGTGCCGCGTACCCTATGACCCCGGGAGCCCGGGTGGGGGGTGCACGTGAACATCCTGTAGTCGGGTGCGCTCCGGTTACTCTCGGGGCGCACCGTGCCCGTTTTTTGCCGGCTGCGGAAGTCCATGTTGGTAGAGGGCATCCGGTCCAGGGTCGGCCGCCCTCATCGTGTATCCGGCCTGCGGGGTGTATCCGGCCTGCTGTCCGCGGCGTGTTGGTTGAGGGGCTACCGGCTGGGACTCGTATCCCATGGTGTACCCCAGTTTACGGTTGCAGGCATGGAGCGAGTGCCCGCACTGTTTCCCCACCGAATCGCAGAACGAGCAAATGTGGACCCATTTCACGGGCCCGTCCTCGTGCCCGCTCCGATGCCTGCACCCTCTCTCCGAATTAAACTGCCGGCAGGGCAGCTCCCTCGCTTTGTCCTTCCCTGCGTTATCCGGTCCGGCCGACCGGCTCGAGGTCGTCATGGCGAGCCGGACTCGCTCCTCCTGTATTAGACCGTAGTCGGACCAGCTAAGCCTGCCGGCCTCGATTTGGTCGAACACAAATTGGCTCCATCGCCTCACCCCGGCCCACGGTCGAGATTGGGCATCGATGGATACCTGGTGGAGGTGCTTAAACATGTGGTCCCGGTCGGCGGGCTCCACGGCTCGGTCGTCCCCCAGCAGACCGAGGAACGCGCTAACGTATTCCATCGGCCCTAGGGACCCCCGCACCTCCAGCTTCTGAGACAGGGTAAATACGCCCTCGCGGTCCACAAACATAAATGGCTTCGAGGTCAACCGAGAGATGTTTAAGTCCGAATGGAGCTTACCCGTAGTCCTGTCGTGTCTGATGGCCTCACGGTCCAGCTCGCGTTGGATGTAGGAGTCGGCCGCATACCGCTCCCTCAACTGGCGTGGCGGAGGCAGGACCCGTGCGGCCTGGTCCTCGGCCCACTCGTTGGTGCGTCGATCCACGGCCGACTGGACGGAAGGTGGCCGTGAGGCCCGGTCGTTGGTCCGTTGCTCCGACAGGCGGTTGATAGCGGCCAGGACTCCCCCGATCTGATCTTTCATATCGTTTTTGAAGTCGGCGAGGCCTTTCTCCACGGCCACGAGCCTGACCGTCTTAACACTGCCTACCTCGGAGGCCGACTCCACGTGCTCCTCCGACGGCCGTTGGGTAGATTCCGACGTTACCTCAGCCTCCGCATCGGCGTGCGATGTGCTGGGGCCTGCTCGTGTCTTCGGCATCCTCACGTTGTTCTGGCGGACAATTACTCGTACTTTTAAACCTTAACGACCTCGGGCCGATACTCGTGGAGTATCCGGTGCCGCGAGCGATGTAGGCCAAAAATAGCGGAGAAAATTGGAGAGCGTCTGAACGTAGTGAAGCGCGTGAAGAGAGTGAGAGAGAGTGTGAGAGCGTGCTTCACCACGTGACCTAATAGTTCACGTGATTCGCACGAGGGGGCGCGCAGGGAGCGCGAGTACAGAGGGAGTGCGCTAGGTGGAGCAATGACCGCCCCTGACCCTACGGCCATGGGCTACCAATTATAATTGCATGCTCATTTTTCAATGATGAACATGCTATTAACTCCTAGTTGTAACATACGACCAGCGTAACCCGTTCGCACATGCGACTGCCGCACCACACCACACGAATCCCCATAATGCAATGCTTTAGCAAACTGATAGTACTGTTCTGAAGAGCTAAAGCAAAAGTGCCTATCATTAGCAATCTCTTTGTGTTTAATTGTCAGTATGCATGGAAATAGATTGCTCAGAAAGGAGTCAGGGGCAGGAAAGGCCAGGCCGTATTCAACTTGCAAATAGTCTGTAACCATATTGCGGTGGAAAACGGACATAGGCTGTGCCTTGATGCAGGGTCAAGTTGAAGTAATTGATCTATTTTCTCTGTGTTTACTAGCCGTGAGTGGGTCACTACATCCGAACCTAGACCAAGGATCTGTTTCAGTAGTTTCGTGACATGTCTAGATGGCGTCTGTGGCACCATAGGACAGATCACAAGACTCACTCACTTCCCATAGGAATTAAGCGATGACACTTTAACACAAGTAGGGGATACATATTGTTACTATCTGTTGTGAATAGTAAGCTGAATGAATGACTCCAAGGCTTCATCCCATTACAAGCATTATTGCAGATGGTGTTACAATGTGCTGCGCTGACCGGACTGACTCGAGTACGTCGAGATCAGGATTATATGCTGGCTCCATGCCTACTGCGTGGGGGTGACCCGTATTGATCGTAACCAAGGGGGATCGCCTCATACGGTGTGCCATGCAGCCAGCTTGGTCCATTAGGCTGAGGGATATAAGTATGATATACCAATATTTTGGATTATGACACTATCCCCAGGTGAAACGGAAAACTCACTCCGATGAGTTATTGAAAATGTAAGTTATGATGAGATAAATTGAAGTTACAGAATAAATGCAATTACGAGTTAGTATGCTCTGGTAGAGAAAGTAATACACTTAGCTGGCGCAAAGAGGTTAGATAAATTTTCATTAAATCTTGATGCGATCTTGATGATTAGAAAATAAGGTGTCATGGAGACAGTCTACAGCACATTACGTGGCATTATTTAATGCTATGTAACCATCCCCAGGACGAGTGAGGAACCACTCTTATTGTTCTGCTGATAGAGATGTCAAGTGTAGTAGCAAGTAACGGGAAAATGATACAAGTAAATAAGGCTTAACATAAAGAATATATATGTTATATACAAGAAAGGTGTATTGGTGTGTCTGAATGACACTTGACAATGAAGCGCTCATGCGGGAGGTCAAAGTTCTGGGCATGGCATGTTGTCGTAAGTCTGTTGTTGTTCACAGTTTGGCAATTCAGGTCCGTGGCTTGGTCTGCGGTGGGTGCACCAGCAGTACAGACCGGGTTCTCCCAGCTGGGAGCTGGCAGCCATGGAGGTGTTGCATCTGGACTGGGCTGGGGGGTATTTAAGCGGCAGTCTGACAATTCATGATTCGTAACAACGATATGCATCAACATAGGATGGAAGATTATGCGGTACATGATAAGTGTGTGTGATGTTCGTTGTAATGTGAGTGTGTCAACTTTACCTGACTCAAGGGTTGAGCTGCTTCAGTTCCTCGGCTATTGATGGTCCTGGTGCAATCGAATAGGATGCCAGGCCGGCTAGGGCGACATGGTGTTGGTTTTTGTTAGCCCAGGGGATCTGGCTCGTGTCCAATCCTTGCACGTTCGTGACCATGACAGTTGTATTGACGAGTCCTCTAGTTGCACGGGACACAGTCCTCTAGTTGCACGGGACACAGTGCTTTTTGTCTCTTTTGATTCATTTATAGCATTAGTGATCTAACGTTTGGAAAACTGATTTTCATGAGGGTATGTTTTAATTTTCAATTGGAAGGGGTGCTGTTTTTCTGAATACTACCATGTTAGGGCTGTAACCTAAAGAAGCTGAGGAAGTGTTATTTAAGCTGAAAACGATACCTTGCAAAAATGAAGGCCAGTCGTTTTGTGAGGAATCCACAAATGTTCCTAGGCATGCTTGAATGGAAGCGTTGTAGCGTTCCACCAGGCCTTGGATACGCAAGTGGTATGTGCTGCTGCGTTTTTGATGTTTGAGTGCATTACAAAAGGTTTTAAAAGTGCTGGAAGTGAAAGTTGAACCATTGTAGACTGTAAATATGGGATGGGATACTGTGTATGCAAAAACTTTATTGAACAGTTCTTGGGTCATTTGTGCTGTCTGTGTCCCAAGCTATCATGTAGCGCGATGCATAGCAAATGACTACCTGTATATATTTTGAACCTGTTGTGGATGTGTGTAGAGCGCCGATGGTGTCCATCGAAATGTGTGTAAATGTGTGAGTGGGGGTGTGAATTTCTTTGGAATGCGTTTTGATGTTAGGCAATTATGGCATGTGGCTATGTAGTCTCTTGCATCTGAAGATGAAGATGGCCAATAGAAAGATTGAGAGATTGAGGGGAAAGTGCATGGTAGTCCCAAGTGTCCACTGAGGGGGCTATCATGAACAGATTTGATAACGTCTTGGGAGTAAGTTTGAGAGACTACTATTTGAACGCTAGGTTGTGTGGAATTGCTTCTAAAGTTAGTGACTCTAAACAATATACTTTGGAAAACAATGAACTGTTCATGCATCAGAAGGATGTATCTGATCTGAGAGTGACTAGGTTCAGTAGGGAAGAGAGAGAGAAGACGTGTTAGTGCCTTGTTGGCTAGAGTTGTGAACTGGGGGTAGATTTGCTTCCGTTTCTTTGATGCTCTAGCGTGGGCTACGGGGGTGCGAAGCCGGGATGGTTTGATTTTGAGAACTTCAACCTGCAATCAGAGTACAAAACAAATCTGTGAGCTGGAACTGTTGTGTGGTATTTCGTGAATTAGAATTAAATTACAGAATTCCAAACAAATAACACTTTTATTGCTGCCAACTATCGGATGCATTTCCATGAAATCGATGTTGAATGTAAGATCAGGGAAATAGGATAAGAGCATGTTTTATGAAAGCAAATTGATTCATTTAGTGCCAGGGTCCCATCGATTTGATAAACAAATAATGCTGTCGTCGGGATCAACTGCCAAGCAATTAAACACCAAGGACTTCTACATAGAAATTCCAATGTGAATTAAATTAAAGAAGAAAAGATGTTTAAAAAAGATTACGCGTGTTTTTTTTTGTAATTTGATATCTGTATTGCCGATTTCATCATAATAATGCATATAGAAATAAATAAAAAAAGGTTCTATGCAAATAACATGAGACACAACCATCCCAACTCGGGAACAGAGCTAGATTAGTCTTCAGGCTTCGAGGCCTAGTCTATTGACATACTTCAGAATAAGATATACCTTCTGAAAGTCCAAATGTTGGTTTCAACATATTCAGAATGCAAGGCAATATTGCGTTCATCTGGTCTATGCCCCATTCTGTTGTTATCTTTTGCATTGTTTTCATTTCAGTAATCAAATACAAATAGAGTATAACGTAACCAACTTAGCTGGATATGCGGGGTTTACAGGGATGCTAGGATCACAGGATCATAGAATTACAAGACACAATAATTCTCGCGCATTTCCTTCTATATTTGCAATACATTTCAGAGCCTTTGTCTTTCCTTAGAAATTGTACACTGTACAGCCAAGTAATTCTAGAGGGACGCGTGCAGATACCATCTTTCGTTTCAATGAGGTTTACTTCTAAAACATACTTTATCATCAAATGTTATTGCTCTCCTATATGAGAAACTGTATTTGAGTAATTCTTGACCCTCTACATATTTGGTGATTTACACCTTTTTTATGATATCAACCTATCGAATTCGAACGAGATGCTACTCTTATATATCAACAGGAGTTCCCTTTCCGTGTGGCCATGTTCACAGGAACAGCAGGGCTACTCTATCACAGGGATCTAAAAGGGATGTCAAAGGGTAATTTACCAACATCTGCCACCGCTACCGTGGAATAAATAGGCAATTATGGCTGAGTGTGGTGGTTCTGGTAAAGCCCCTAGGTTGGGGAAATCCCTCTGAATGGCAGACTACCGGCTCAGCCGGGCTGAGCCTATTTAGGGAAATCGATGCTAAATAAGGGAGGCCCAGACGTGTTTTTATGAAACAAACTGGGGCAGGATCCTGAAATATGGGTCTACGAATTTCGGAGGATGTTAATACATTTCTGGTATTCTCAAAGTGACATTTCCAGTGGCTAAGGCCGTTGCCCACCCAGCGATATTTTCCCTTGCGATACCCTTGCGAGAAGGAAAAGATCGCTGACTTCTAACCCTTCTCACCACCAGGGAATGGGCAAAAATTGGCGGCTTCTGCCTGGTTAGGAGATAGGCCGACAGCCTGCACAGCAGGGGTGTGTGCAAAGGGACAGAAGTGCAAGGAAAACTCCAATCAAAGAGGATGCGTCCTAAGAAAGCTGTTGGTTCTGAAAGCTCCTCAGATTCTAAAAACTTCACATGAAAGATTTCTCTAAACATTAAAAAACGTGTTATACGAAATCATTCGAATTAGTTTCTATGAAGCTACGTGATTGGAGAAAATTACTAGTGCGCACCTAATGTGCCGAAATGATCTGTTTCATCTGAGTACAGAAACTATTCTTAGCTTATCAATGTGAGTATGGAGATTTGAACATTTTCTTAGAAGAACCATGTTCATATGAATGAAAGTTGCAAATCAACATGGTTCTTTTTATCAAAGGAAAGACAGAAGGGGAGGTTGGTGGGTGCACTATACATTAAGAAAGCTTACAAGGAGGAAACGTCCGAGGTGAATTTTTGATGCGAATTCATAAACCACTAACCACATAGAGATAAAATGACGGCTAAGTAAGATTTACTTAATATGAATTAGGAAAAAACGCGTTGCTCACAAAAATGAGAAGTAGAATGCATTTCAACTAGCGAAAAGCTGTTTGGTGAGAAACCTACTATTTATGCTCGCCATTTTATATCAGACGAAAGATGGATTATATCGCAAGATATAGAAGAAAATAATCTTTTTTTCAATGTTCATCAAAATCAACCATTAAAAAGTAACTACCTCTTCCATTTGACCAGTGAATGACATCATGAGGGGTAAGCTATGATGAGAAAAAAGCGATTTTACATGTGGACATATTGTTTTCTGAATTGTAATCGAACCCGACAAACTTCTTTGGAATCATATATATTTTACCTTTTACAAATTATAATGATGACGCAAAGAGGGATTTGGAAATGAGACGTTTATTGAGTAAGAGGGTGTATAGTTGAGGTGTAGAGTGTCTGTAACTATAAGAAAGCCGCGAGTGAAGTATGAGGGAGGGAGAAGAGTTTATAGTTTTTGTGGGGTGGGTGGGAGGTAATATTTTCCGAGTCCGTTGGTTTTGCGGCGAGTCACGTGGTGGAGAGGTAGTCACGTGGGGAAGTCCGGTGTATGGAGAGTGTTGGTGGGGGGAGAGTGGAGAAATCCCTCCCGCGCACATTAAACCCAACGAGTTGGGAACAATGATGACGCAAAGAGGGATTTGGAAATGAGACGTTTATTGAGTAAGGAGGTGTATAGTTGAGGTGTAGAGTGTCTTTAACTATAAGAAATGCCAAAGGCCGAGGTCAAGGCCAAGGCCACTTCTTTGGAGGGGTCGGCTGGGACGTAGGCCCTAAGGGAGGTGACACTAGTCCAGGTTCCATGGTGTAGGAGGGCCTCGTCCGAAGCTCCTTGGAGAGCAGCTTGTTGAGCGCCTCCTCTCCGGAGGGAGTGTAGGGAGGCCGAGGTCGCCCTGGGTGAGGAGAAGGAGGCCAGGGCAGCTCAGAGGACAGAGGTGAGGCCCTGGGCGGTGAGAGGTACGCCGGAGGGGTCCAAGAAGGCGAAGGACGTCGGCGGCGCAGGAAAGGCGTGTGTGTAGGCGAGCCACGCTGATTTCGGGCAAGCTGGGGAGCCTCGGACCTCGGGGACCGCTAGAGGTAGCGGAGGCTCCGAGGAGGTCCTCGTCTTGGTGGAGTGTATGAGAACAATGAGACCTGTGGGGGAGGAAACAACGTCCTCCCGCCTGAGGGCGTGGTGCCCCGGTCTTCCTGGTCCCTTCGCGGGCACAAGGTTGGAGGCCATGAGGAGGGCGAAATATCCGAGGAGGAGGGCCGCCTTCGGAGCGAGTCCAGGAGATCTCGCTCTATCGAGGTAGGCCGAGATCCCGAGGATGTCGGCCGGGAGGAGCGGAGGCGCGCAGGAAGGGACGTGCACGGAGAGGTTGTCCGCTCCCTTTGCCACCGCGAGGGCGAGGGGAGACGAGAAGGAGGAAGTGTCCCCTCCCGCAAGGCCGACCCAGGCTCTCGCGCCAGAGGCGTAGTTCCTGCGCGAGGCCGGGGCCGGGAGGCAGTTTGCCACGTATTGGCGAAAGAGGGCGACCTGCGCGGGCGAGGGCGAGAGATGAGGAATTGCATTGTCCACGCAGAAGGTGAGGTAGAGGCGGGCCTGTCTGGTCCAGTTGAAGGAGATCGAGGGGGCGACCAAGGCTTGGAGAGAGGCCCGCGCCTGGCGGCCGAGGAGGGTATCTGGAAGAATTAGAAGAAGTTATTGACGATGGCGCCGAGGTCGGCCGGCTCGCGGCGGGTCGTTTCGAGCGGGGCGCGAGCGTCGGTCGGGAGGTCGGCGAGGACCGGGGCGGCGTGTTCTGGGGTGTAGGCGGCCGCGCCGACGATGATGTATATGTCGTTCGTCACGCCGACAAGCCAGGGGGCCAACCGCAGGCGGCCGTGACGGGGTCTCTTCCGGCGCCCTTTTGGAGATTTGCCGCGACCGTCGCGTTTGTGGTCGAGACGACGATCTCCGAGCCCCGAGGGACGAGGGGAGCGAAAGTGGCGGCCGCTAGAACTACTAGGGCGGCCAGGAGTTGGGGTCGCGCCATCGCTCCGGTGGCCTCGGTGAGGTGGCGAGGGCGGTAGTGACATGTATGCGGTTCCTGGAGGGGGCGTATATGGCGGAACCAGGTGAGGTCGAGACGGGCCTCGGGGGGTGAGGTGGACGTGGCCCGAGGCTTGAGCGGTTTTGATGAGGGCTATGAGGCGGTTCGTGAACCGCCTGGCATGAGGGACGCACTGAGCTACGTAGACGAGGCGGCCGACAATGGACCGGAGCTCTGACCTCGTAGCAGTTTGGCATGTGAGCCCCGAGGCCAAGCGTTCCGCGAGGTCGGTCATTTTCTCCTGAGGAATCGCGATAGTCATGGCCTCAGTGTCTATTTCATAGCCCAGCCATTCCATTCGGGTGGTGGGGGGCTGGCACTTCTTTGGAGCGAGTTAAACTCCCAGATCGTCGGCGAGGGAGATAAATTCGTGGTAAGCGGCGTCGGCCTCGGCGCTGGTGGCCTCGGCCCCCGCGAAATCGTCTAGGTAGGTGAGGGACCACGCCCCCTCCGACCTGTGTAGGAAGACCATTGCGTTGGTGAATCTCTGGCAGGCAGCGCCGGAGAGTCTGGCCCCAAAGCTAGGGCAGATGTCGAGGTAGAACTCATTCCGGTGCCGGAATCCTAGTAGTGGAAGGTTGAGGGGGTCGATCCGGAGCTGTCTGTAAGCTCGGGAGAGGTCAGCCTTCCAGACGAGCGCGCCCCTGCCGAGGGTTGCGAGTCTGGTTTTGAGGTCGTTGATGGATGGGAGGGTGTATTTCACGAGGACACCCTCCCTCACGTTGGGTAGTGTGTAGGCGTTTACACTCTCGTTCTGAGGGAACGAGAGGTCGATGATGACTCGCCTGGTTGAGGAGTCCTTCTTGTCCCTGGTCAGCAGGGGTGATGTGTGCGACCAGGGCACGAAGGGAGGGCGTATGAAGGGGCCGAGGAGGGCCCCGTGGGTTTCGATGAATGCGTCGATTTGGGCGATGTGGGCGAGGGCGGAGGCGTGGTTCTGGGCGGTCGGGGTGGGGGGTTTGTCCCCGAGGAAGCCTATGGGCCAACCGAACTCGAGGTAGTCACATACCGCTAAGTCGTGGTAGTCAGCGAGGCGTTCCCTCCAGACATGGATATGGAGGTCAGAGGGGAGCGAGATCCTCGCCCCGAGTCTATTCGGCAAGCAGGTGGCACGAGTTTGTTCGTACGCGTGGTAGTAAAGTTCGTTGCCTTGGCGAAGTCCGGGGTCTGGCGCGGGCCAGAATTTAGCGAGGGTCTTTGAGTGAACTCCGGGTGTTCTTGGAACGAGTTCCTTCCGTGCGGGGGGGGGGCTACTAGGGTGCCGTCCTCGGCTAGGGATGTGAGTTCTGCGGGGGTATCTGGGGCGGTGCGGTGTCCGGATGTGCTATCGGGGACCTCCGGTGCGAGGGGGTCGCTGGCGGTCGAGGTTGTAGGCAAGGGGCCGTGGTCCTGCCTAGGAGTGGGGGTTGTCCGTGTGGTGTCGTGGGCGTTATCAGGTGCTCGGCAGGCCGGCGAATTGTCGTTGGGCGTGGCAATGATCGTGAATCCCTCGGGCGGAGGGGCGGTGCGGACTTCCGGTTTTCGGCCAGGGGTTCCTGGCCTACTTCCGAAAGGACGCGGGGTCGGCCTCGGCGCGGGCTTTTATTCTGCAGGCGGCCTCGGCATGGCGGTGTACGAGGCCGAGGTCATTTTTGCAGAAGCCGCAGAAGTGCCCGACGGGTTTTCCGGCGATGACGTGGCCCTCGGTTCTAGCGCACCCGGCCTCGGCGTTATATGCTGGGCAGGGGGTGTCGGGGACCTCGGTTGGTTTAGGACGCCTTGACGGTTTATGGGAGGATCCGGAGTCGAGGTGGGCGGTAGCTACTCGTGCGATGCCGACCCTCATTATCTGGATCCGGACCTCGTCCGCCCACCGGAGTCTGCGTTCCGCGATTTGAGCGAGTACCTCCTCCGAGAAGCTCCGGACGCCAGCCCATGCGAAGTCCTTTGCGTCCTCCGCGATGTCTCGGAGGTGGGCATTCATTTAAGGGTGGTCTGCCGGAGTTGTGTCGGGGTCGTCTAACAGACGGAGGAATTGGCCATTGGTCATACTACAGATTTTTTCTCTCTTTTTTTCTCTTTTTTTCATTGGTCTGTTGTGTGATTGTATAATTTGTTTAATTAATGAATATCATATTCTGCCACTCCAGCCTCATCTTTTCATTTGCATGCCCACAGTCTTTATATATAATTCTATATACATGACTGTTCATACTTTGGGTTATAAATGTTTTAGTTTTTGTCCCACCATAAATTCCTTTCAATATGTTACCAGTGATGAACTGATGAGATACCGATTGAAACGATGTGAGATCACACTTATGCCTTTCGGCGGATCACATTAGTTAAGAGGCCACATCGGCCTCCCAGATGAAATAATCAAAAATGTATATGGCAATTATCCAGGACAAGACGAATGCTTTTACATTGCTATTTTCCAAAAAAGGTACCTGCCGTAGGAGGGTCGTTTATGCAGGCAATGCCTGTTGTACAATGCTGAGCAGAGGACCTGGGTGCTGCAGGGAAAGGGTTAATAACATAAAGGGGGTTGTAATGTGACTACCAAAACTACAGCAAAATAGCACAAATTCAGTTCAGTATATAAAGGAAGCCATGTAGGCCTTTCCTTTTATGGTGGGATGATGCATATATATATGAGTATTTCAAAACTGTGAGAGCTCTTTGATACTGCAATTTTTAAATTCCATTTTTTGCATGATTTTATGACAGTGTCATAATGTGATTCTCACATTTCTAGGCATAATTTGTCTAAAAACTGGAGTTAAGTATTGTTTCAAGATTCTTAATTGTGCCTTATAATGCCTTAGATGCATCAGAAATATTCAAACTATTCCCAAAAATGATCTATAGAAATATTCAAAATATAGTCCATTTGCTGCCATTTAATGATGTTAACCCGAGTATGGGGTTATTGTCTTAAAGTTGTATTTTACAATAGTTAACACCAATTATATGGTAATGTGTCCTTGTATTCAAATGTTTAAAGCACATGATCTGTGTCACATTTCTTTTGTCAGATTGAGGCTGTCATTCATCTCATTCAATGACTTGCAAGCCTGCTACTACCTGGTTTTCACGTAGACAACACAGGTAAAATTTAAATTTTAAATACAGAAAAAGTGTGTGCAGCATTATACTCATATGTAGAATAGTGGTTTTCGTGCAGTGTCAGTACATTTCCTATGTAAATTTGTAAATTGGCTCACTTTACTCATTAGGATTGTAAAAACTGTACAAAATATTGAATTTACTCATATGGCATTAGAATAAATCATAAATAACAGTTTTAACTCATTATGGACAATATCTGAAAATGACCAGGTGGCAGGCCTTTAATGCATCATACAGTTATTACCTATATTCATTAACATGTTTAGTAGACATTGAATCTTTGATAGAAAGATGCAACATGATCTTTGGACCCTATTTCTCCTCAAATTTACTTTGAAATGACCAATGGTCTGCATATTGACTTCATAATAGGAGCGGGCAGTATTTCATAGACGTTTGCTATAGAGGTGTATAGTAATATATACCAAAGCATGTATATCTTACGATTACTAACCTCTGCTAAGCAAATAGTAACTGTAAAATATTCACAGAGTGTGCAGTAAAATCCCATTCTGCACAGTGTGCAGTATAAGGACTACCCTCTGTACCATGTGACTTGTTGACATTTGTAGTAAAAAATAATCAAACAAAATGGCAGACGTTTCCCTGATTCAGAGATGTACTTTCACAATACAACCGCCCAGCACTAGACACAGCCTCGAAATCAAGATAAAATTAACAAACAAATAGTAAGCATCAAAAATACATAGACATTATCAAGTAAAAACAATAAAGACATTATCACAAAATAATAGGTTACCCATGGCCTATGGTCAGGGGTGGTCATTGCCCCCCCTGGTGAAACACCTCTACACTACACTCTGCCTCATACCCTTCTCAGATCTCGTACCTCTCACACATACTTTTTCTTCTCTCATACCTTGGCTATTCCGCCCGTCGTACCTCCGGTCTCCATATTACCCTGAATATCGGTGACCGTGTACAGGCATACCAGGACAGAGTTTGAGATATTTACGGTGAATTATGTTGACCAGAAGTGGTATGGCTGCATCCGCGGCAACGGAGACGGACTCAGAAGTCACGCTACGGCAGCAACAAACGGCTGCAGAGAGCGACCACATGGATTCGGTGTCCCAGCAAGGGACCAGCACCAGCGGTCGATCCCGGGCCTCACGGGTCACTGCCCTGGAGGCCAACCTCGGAGGGGTGAGGACCGACGTAAATGAGGTGAAGACGGACGTCAACGGGGTTAAATCGGACGTATCAAAGATGTCACGGCAGATGGACGGCATGATGGACGCCATCATGCAGATCTCCCGGCCGGCATCACGGAGGAGCGGCTCACGGGCGTCGTCGGCAGCTGAACGGACACGGGACTGGGCACAAGAACAGACGGAACGCCTGCTGCCTCCACCACGCCAATTGAGAGAGACTTACACGTCGGAAGAACACCTGCAGAGGGAATTCGGCCATGCGCCACGACAGGACCACTGGTAAGAACTCATTACTATCCGACCTTAATGCCCGCAGGCCGACCGCCAAACCGTATATGTTTATGGACCGGGACGGAGTTTACACGCTTCACCAGAAGCTGGATTTACGGTCAGGCCTCGGGCCACTTGAATACATCAGTTGTTTTGTGGCCCTGTTGAGCGATGAGCGCGCTCTGCACCCCGAGGATAGGGGAGACATGTTTCGCCATCTTCACCAAGTTACGGTCGATGCTCAGGCACGGCCGTGGGCCGGGGTCAGACGTTGGAGCAATTACGTCTTCGACCAGGTGGAGGCCGGCAGGATGCGGTGGTCAGAGCACGGCCGGATACAGGAAGAGCTTGTCCGGCTCGCTATGACCTCTACCCACACCTCCAACAGCAGTAACAACACCGAGACCGGATGCGCTCGGGGATCTGAGGCGCCTTGCCGCGACTTCAATGGCGAGAGGGGGTGCCGCCACCGCAACGACCACACAGAGGGGGGCGTCCGGTGGTTGCACGTGTGCACCTTTTGTGACTCTGTGGGCAGGAAGTGCGGTCACTCGGTGCACGCCTGCAACCGCAAGCTCACATATGGTCACGGCTACGAAAACACGGCGTCTCCCCCTGTACCCACACCACGGTGGGTACCACAGGCGGGATACCAACTGCAAGCGACTACAAAGCCGGCGGCACCCCAGAGCGTGCTCCAACACCCACAGCCGTCTTAAAAAAAACGGGCAGGCCGCACCCCGCAACTAAGCGAGGCGCGAAACAAAGATCAAAGGGGGGCCGGCGGCCCGGTGTGTGATGTGACGAAACCGGCCCCCACACGTGACGTCATGCCCCACGTGACCGCCCCGGCACGTGGCCGGGGTGGTGAAGTAAACATAAACAAAGGGACGGGGAATACACTCCCGCAGGAGAGCACCAACGATTCCCCCACCCCTACGATGTCTTGCAGAGTGGCCGGTGTTAGTGTTACTGTGCCGGCCGGCCACAAGGAAACTAACACATTTCGCGGTACTAAAAGGAACACGGGGATACCAAACGCCCTCGGCGCCAAGATTCAGGTCCCCTCGGATCTACACTTGCCGGCCTGGGACAAGTACTTAGGGGGCGAGGCAGGGACGGAGGAGCTCCTGGGGTTCCTCCACTACGGCTTCCCCCTAGGATACCTCGGGCCGGAGACCGACACGAAGGGGGTGGTCAACCACCCCAGTGCGACCGGCTACCCGGACCAGGTAAAGAGGTTCCTGGAGAAGGAGGCCTCCTTCTCTAATATGATGGGACCGTTTCACGAACCGCCCTTCGCCCCGTGGTGTCACGTGTCGCCTCTCATGACACGAGAGAAGCGGGGGACCGACGATAGGCAGATCATCACGGATATGACTTTCCCGCGGGAGCGTAGCCTGAACTCGTTCGTGATTAAGAACTCTGTCTACGGGCTGGAACGAGATCACGGCCTCCCAACGGTTGACGAGTTCGTGTCCAAACTCGTGAGGGCAGGAACCTCGTCATATATGTCATCAATCAACATATCACGTGCATACAAGAACTTCAGGTGTGATCCCCTCGATTGGCCCCTGCTGTGTTTCACGTGGGAGGGCGGGCACTACTGTGATACTGCCATGCCGTTTGGTGCCCGTGCCTCCTCCTACCACATGCAGTGTGTGGCCGAGGCCATCGTCGGGATCCTCGGGTCAAAAGGAGTCAGGGCAGCGATGTACCTCGATGATCTGATTATCCTCTCCGAGGACCGAGGTAAGGCGGCCGTAGACTTGATCTGTTCGCCGAGCTGGGCCTCCCCGAGGCACGCGACAAAGCTCAGGAGCCTAGTCAAGTCGTCACGTGGCTAGGTATTGAGATCGATGCCCGTAGCATGAGTCTCTCCATCCCTACGGCCAAGTTGGAGGAGATACGTGCTCACGTGTCGGCCGTCGCCAAACGCCGCACCCTTACGAAGCGACAACTACAGTCAGTACTGGGACGCATACTGCACGTAGCGAGGTGCATTAGGCCGGCACGTGCTTTCGTCTCCAAACTCCTAGAGGCCCTGCGAGGGATGACGTGGTTCTATCTTAACATCAATTCGGAGATGCGCCAAGACCTGGACTGGTTTGTGAAATTCGCCGAGGGGTGGAATGGACGCGCCCTAATCCCTCGAGGCCCGCCGATGAGGCGCATCACTGTCGACGCATGCCTCTCGGACGTAGGAGGGACTGACGGCCGTTTCTCATATTCCGGCCAGGTCTGCCCCGTCCTCGACCCCGTGGAGTGCATCTCAGAGCTCGAGGCTCTGAACACGATATATGCACTCCACACCTTCATCACTGACCGGGACCGGGGATCCCGGATCGAGGTATTCTGCGATAACCTCGGGACTGTGCAGACTCTCAACAGTGGGCGTGCCCGGAACGGGGTCCTGGCGGAGTGTGCCCGCCAGGCATGGATGGTGGAGGCACGCCTACAGGTTGAGTTGGTCTTCACCTACATCCCCGGGGTGCAAAACGTCATCGCAGATGCCTTGAGTAGAGCCCAGCTTTCACCCACTGACTATGATAAAGCAATCTCTCTCACTCGTCTCCATGAACTGTATCCCATCGTGCCATGTACACATGCATCGTTTGTACCGATACTCCGTCTCTTCTGCAGATCCGGCGCTTCTTTTACTCCAAGCGAAAGCGTCTGCCCGACAGTCAGAGCGATCCGCAGTGGGCACCTACCTGGCATTCTGCAGAAGGATGGAGATCGACCCCAGGGCACCGACCGTGAGCCTCATCACGAGTTACATGGAGTACGTGGCCAACCACGCCCCTTCGCCGGCAACGGGCGCGAACCATCTATCGCACATTCGTGCGCATCTGCGACTAACCGGGGGGGGGGGGGGGGGGGGGGGCATCAGCCCGTCGGAAGATCACCGAGTGAGGCGGGCACTGGAAGGCATGAAGAGGAACAAGGATTACGTCCCAAACGTGAAACCCCCAGTCCCGATGGACGTCTTCCGGGCCGTTCTCGACGGGCTCGCGGTATCGCCTCTCCACACGGCCATAAGGGCGGGTCTGCTGCTAACATACTATGCGGCCCTATGGCAGGGGGAGGTGGCGCCGCAGTAGGCATGGACGTTCGATCCGGCACGGCACCTGACACGAGGGGACGTGATACTCGGCCAACGGCACATGACAATCACAATAAAGGTGGCCAAGAACCTCCAGCACGTGGGGGAGCAGAAGGTTATGCGCCTGGAGGCCGCCGACGATGTCAGGATCTGCCCCCGACACGCGATGCGGGAACTACTACGGGTGGCCCCTACGGCTTCACTGCGGGATCCATTCCTCACGTTGCCCGATGGGACAATCATCACCTCCCGGATGATGACAAGGGCCACAGGCCAAACTGGCCAAACTGCGAAAACATTCACCCTCCACAGCCTCAGGAACGCCACTGCCACGCAGGCATTCCAGGCCAGCATACCTGAACTCGATATCCAGAGGTATGGAGGGTGAAAATCCCAGGCACATCGTGCCTATATCAAGGTCTCCGACATTAGGACTGTCAACAACTCACTTATCAAGTCCCTTTCCTTCAGAAAGTGACCTTTTTCTCTCCCAACCCACCTCTCCCTATAACTATTGGCTTCTTGGCTATTATTATGATCTTATTATTACATGTTCCTCATAACTATGTAATACTACATAATAACTTCATTATGTTATCATAACTTTTTATTATTGACAACAAAATACATCTGTCAATTATACACTTATTATTGTTATTGATATACATTGTCTAAACTGTTATTCATATCAATAACACATATAAAATTTAATAAAATTTTATAAGCCCACTCCGGCTTTCACCTTGTTTCATTCGGGGATCTGGGGTAATGGGTTACCCATGGCCTATGGTCAGGGGTGGTCATTGCCCCCCCTGGTGAAACACCTCTACACTAGCGCACCCCTGCGCCACCTCTCCACTATAGGCCGCACTAAACATCAAAGTGCGCTAGGCCAACACTGCACTCTGCCTCATACCCTTCTCAGATCTCGTACCTCTCACACATACTTTTTCTTCCCACCCACCCTCTCCTTTTCTCTTTTCTACTCCTTCCACTCGTAGGGGCTATTATTATTATCTTACTATTACATGTTCCTCATAACTATGTAATATTACATAATAACTTCATTATGTTATCATAACTTTTTATAATTGACAACAAAATACATCTGTCAATTATACACTTATTATTGTTATTGATATACATTGTCTAAACTGTTATTCATATCAATAACACATATAAAATTTTATAAAATTTTATAAACCCACTCCGGCTTTCACCTTGTTTCATTCGGGGATCTGGGGTAATGAGCGAGTGTTAATTCACTCGACAATGCGGCGAAACCAGCGGGAAACCTTAGGGTTAGTGAGATCAAAGCTTACAGGACTCGCACATCTCTATGGGTTTGTTATGAATCGATAACATCTAGACTAATGAATTACAGGCTATTAAGGTAAAGTTTATTCATGATTTCTATAGTATTAGGTATATAATAAAGGAAATACTAATATAGTGCACCAAGTTTCCTAAACCCGTACTAAACTCGTTTAACGGCTCATTTAGTATGGGTTTAGTAAACTAACTTGATCAGCTTCTCTATCTCGGTACACTATCCTAGTATTCCCTAAGTATTGAAACACCTATTGTCTCTTTTTTTATTCATTTTTTTTATTTTTTATTAGAACAAAAACAGTTCTTTCTTGCGAAAGATCTTCCACTGTTCATTGATACATGCGAAAAAAGGTAATAACTGTAGACTGTTTTTTTATACAGAGAAGTGATTCGAGAAGAGAACTGATATATAGAGAAATTTGAAAATCTGAGTGATTTTAATGGAAGGATACACAGCTATTTCCTGCAACATCGGTGAACAATTTGTTCATTTTGTTTTATGAGGCTAATCCCCCGGCTTTCCTTTGTTATAACATTATCAACCATAATCATGATTAGTAGTATCAACGGATTAATAATCACATTCCTCTCTTATCATTGCTTTTCTATTTCATTTACTACCCTTCAGGACTCATTGAATTGAAGGTTAGTCCATTCCTGATGCCTATCAACTGCAGATGTCTTTCTACAGGCTTAAATATATTTATTAATTTCAGTTCAAAGGTCCATGTGTTATTATATCGTTGGCTCATAATTGGGTAACAGTGTCAGATCAAACTTTGTGACTCCCTTTATGGTTTCATATTACTGAAGACAGAGGGCTAACCTGGATATTCAATAGAGCGTGTTAGTCTCCTCCTAAAAAAGGTAGCAGAGAATTTAAACCAATCTGGCGTAATTGACCACCACACGCCAATCTTAACGGATTCCTTGTGAATTCCGTGCAGATCACCTGTTAACACGCCATGTTATCAAACCCCCTCTCAACTGACTCTCACGTTGAAAGAGACTTTCTGAATAAATCATATTGAGGAAAGCTCCCTCTTTATACTCAGGAAAGCTAATTGCACTGTGTCGAGATATGAACTGTGAAGGAAGGAGACAAATCTGGAAGGTGTTGCCGCAGTTGTAGTGTTATATATATACGCTTCCTAACGCCGGAGACACACCAAGCGAGAAACGCAACGATTTCCAAAATCGCCAACATGAAATGCCATGAATGTAAGTATTACTTCCAAGTTATATCTCACATCGATAATTTAGTCTTTTAGAAACAATTATCAGGTGAAATATACATTATCTCACAATATTGCCATTTTGTGGTTGCGATTCCGGAAATCGCCGCGTTTCTTGCTTGGTGTGTCCCCGCCATAAAACCATCCAACCCTGAACGCACAGACACACACACGCACGCACACAGCCCTCCAGTATCCTTCCACCCTGGAGAGGACATACGCTCGTCGTATCTCTTCTGCTTTTCGCGGGTGGCCGCCCTGCTGGGTGTATCTAAATTACCAGGGGCGTCCGGAGGGTAGGACGGGAGTGATCGGTCTGCGGGTAGTGGCTGACCTTAGTTCTGTCCACCCTGGAGGATATCGAAGGATGTGTAGTGGATTGCAGAGTGACTACCATGCTGGTCACTAGATTCCCAGGCCTGGAGGGCAGGGTGTTGCTAATGTTGGTATTGCCCGAAAATGAATCGATCTTTGTTCATTAACATAATGATACAGCAATAACAAAAAGTTCCATTAATGTGCAGAAAATTATTAGAGGATTTACCAAGGGAGGAGGTTACTGATGATTGATACACTCTCTGTCTCCTAGAAAGGTCCCCTTAGCGTAATGTACACTGCACGAAAACCACTATTTTACATATGTATACGAAACGTGTCTAACAGTAGGATTTTGCGTCTAGAAGTTCTACCTGTTATCTGTCTCGTGGACGCCTTATCTAGTGGCATATATACGTGTCCATGGTGCGGTCTTATATACGTTATATATACGCCTGATTCTGTTTATTCACGCCAGTATCCAATAATTCCGAACTCTGCCACTTGGGGACATCAGTGGTAGTATATTCCATTTGCCATTAACCATACAAGTCTGTATTATATGAAAATTGCTTATATTACCAATTTATTTTATAAAACCTTTATAAAACCTGATTGAGTATAAATTGATTAATTACACATAATAAACCATGCATTACGGTTTAAAAAAACAACAGTTTTTCCGATTTTTTTTTTTACTTTAAATGTGTTCAATGTGTGAACAGTCGCCTCCCCCGAGTGTCTCTGTGCGCCTGAAGTCCTCCTCCCGACTCCGACTCTGACTCCACCCCCGCCTTGTTAGAAGTAGTGTGAATGCGGCCGCCACCCTCACAGCCACCCGCCCTCAGGACTGAAATCATCTTACACACGCGAGCAGCCGCTAATCCGAGTGAGTGTAGGGTGGTGGGGTGTTGGGGGGTTGGGGTGTTGGGGGGGCGGTAGGGGGTGGGGTTGGGAGGTCGCGGGTGGCGGGTCAGTGTTGGTGCATCCTCTACCAATTTTTTTTTGTATCATATATACGCCAGGCGTATATATATCGCACAGAGCATGTTTTATCTTGGATACGCCATGCGTGAAATACAGCCAAGTCGCGCGTCTACATATGGAAACTACCTCGTAGACGCCAGAAACGCAGACGCGGATAAGAGGTGTATACAAATGTAAACAAGGCACGATACAGCCAATACATGCGTTATCCAATGGCGTATATATATATATATGTAAAATAGTGGTTTTCGTACAGTGGTATTATCAATTGAAAATGGATGTTCTAGCTAGATTAATCACTATGTCGCTTTAAGACTGATTTGATATTAATAAAGTTACGTATCTTTATGCAATATTTTCTAAACCTCACCCAGAAGAGAATATTGGATTTCGCCTGGTGGTGCTCCATCACGAAAGGATTAGAATTACATGCTGCCTTCTTCAACAAATAGGAAACAATCATGACAAGTAGGATATACTGCATGACCTATACAATGCATTCGAAAAACGTAAAATAATTTGCTGTTTCCATCAAACAACAGTGACACTTTCCTTACTCCTTAACATGATGAGGAAGGATATGCTTATAGCTAAAAAGGCGACAGCAACGCGAGAGCAGAATGACACGTTAATGCCACCTATCCTCTCCCCTTGTAAGACCACTCTGCTTACTGAAATACCAGCCAGACAGTTGACCTTTGCTCTCTCTTCATGCAGGATAATTCAAGAAGGAAACGTATAGTAATATATAACTTGGAAAATATTATTCACCGGTAGGTATAGGGCAGCCCTTAGGTAACTAATTAATACTATCAAAATAGTAGTAAAGGTTACGACTAATACATAGGTGAGTCATTACAAGGTTCCCGTGCAGCGGTTTGGGTTGAAGGGAAAGGTATGGCGCATTGAAGGGATGCTGTTGTATCCATCAAATTGCTTGGTGTCATTTCTACAATGTCCGATAGAGGGGGTGTTCGCATTGCCGCCTCAACATTATATCAAATTTCACAATTAGTCCCAATTTAGGGTGACGTGTTTAGGGTGGATATGTGGTGACGGAAGTTAATTCTGAAATTGATCTGGCTGTATTCTTCAGTTTTTATTACGTCTGCATCTTTGTTTCCAATTGTAAAAACCGTCAGTAAGGAATACAGTCGTTTATGCTAACTCCATGAAGAGTCTCCGCAAATATGAGAATGTATACGAAACAATGAAATTGTTCACAGTTGTGTGTTGCAAAAAATAAACTAACCCGGTTCTCTGTATGCTATACATAAAGACTCTCGCAAATTGGCTTCGGCATTATTCGTTATGGTTTTTAGTCACCGTCTCAAACAAACGAATAAAGCACTTTGTGACTTGTACAGTAAAACCTTGCAGACGAAACGGCAATTAAAGAAAGGCAACTGTTTAATCTAGTAATGATTCTTTTTATAATATCTAGCAGGCTCTATAGTTTAATCAACTTTATAGCACACAGAAATCACTCCCTCAGACGTAACCTCGTCTCCTATTGGTTATAGAGGTCACGTGAACAACCGACATAACTATACCGACCAAATTTCTTGCTATGCGTTCTTGCAGTGATACATTTGTTAGCTTGAGAAAGGGTAGGTATTTCTGCTGGATATGCAGAGATATCAACTGTTACTAAAACATGTTACATTTTAAAACGTTCTGTATGACAAAGAGCGATTATTTCGACACTGGAAGGAATAATTATTTGTCCGTCTCCATTGTTTTCCAACATATGGAGATACTGCTGTTCATTACTCTAATAATTCAGACTCATAAACCTGTTAACCGAGCATACGGTATAGGAAGCTACCCAAATACCCTGCACCTAAAAATCCCCAACAGCCTCCATCTGCAATTCTCTGAGAATCCACCACCACCCGGTTTTACAGAGCCCCAGAGTTCATGACAGAGCCCATACAGCCTTTCATCAGAGATCTCTTTCCAACCCCTTCCCTCCCCCAAGCCTCTGCAGCATTTGGTGGGAGTTTCTCACGATAGATCTTCTATTTACGGCCTAAGTTAACGTGATGCTCGCCTAAAAGCCAGCCTATCATGAAACCATCAGGCTGCCGCCGTAATCTTGACGCACGCTAGGTCGGGCACGCCCAGTTATCAATCTGCAGCTCTGATGGATGCGGTTGTAGGAGGGTGTCGGGGATGGGTAATGGAATTACAGATATATAGTATCCCAGTGATTGATTAGACTGAACTCAGTCTCTAGGTTCTATAGTTATCCCCCCTCCCATCCCGTCCCTCCTTGACGCAGGGGGCTGTTGAATAAAGTTCGTTCGTTTCAGTTGCTGGTCTGAACGATACGATACCTCCAACGATAAAGGACATCCTGGTCGATTTTTTCCATTCTTTGTTGTATGGTAGAACAGAAGATATTTCACAAATTAAATCATTTGTATATGACACCTTATAAAACCATTAGGTTACTCTTAAAATCAAAAATATTCTGGGATATTTCTTTGTCGTTCGTAGTTTATTCAACGGCCCCCAGGCCCTGAGTCCTACACCTACACTTCCACTTACCCAGCCGTTGCTTTCCAATACTAGTTTCTGATGGTGCCCTTACCTATCGCCCCAACCCATCCCTTCTTATCGTGCCCAATTCTCTGAACTAGAATTCAAGATCAAAAGGCAATCTGAGTATGCTTTAAAGCAAACTATAGCTTATTCAATTAAGTTGAAATAGGTGCATGAAGAAAATATTGCCTTTCCTCATTATCTCGGTGTGTGCTCACAGACTTTTGAAGTCTCAGCTAGTAAAGCCAGCTGCTTGAAACATGACGTCATTGTTCTGTTGTCACCTCTGTGACGTCAGAACACATGACTGTTCAGCACACAGGCCTGCTCTGTGTGGACCTGTCTAAGTCGGTACTGTGATTGGTCCAGCTGCAGAGATACACCTGGGAGTTAAGTTTGTTAACCTCACGAAAGACACTTGTGTCTATTTTTAACTGCAGCTTTACTGCCAAACCAGCAGTGAGGAAAGTAGTCGGCATGTCTGGGCTATAAGAAGTAGGAAATATAACACCTACATTAGCACAGGACAAATTCATGCCATTATCATTTATTTCCGCAGGTATTGCTATACGTTCCTTCATTCGGTTGCGCTGAATGAAAACAATCCCAGTCAATTACCCTAATTTTTTTACTTCGCAAATAATGATGAATAGACAAATTAAATATACGCATAACAGAATTCAGTTTAGGAAAATTATATTTTTACAGACTTGGCTTGTAGATTTCGGATACAAAACCAAAAGAACAACAATTTGGTCGTAATGAGTGCATTTTGGTTATCCACTAAAATATATTGTTTTTCACGATGCAGAGCTTTGTGAGTTGCATTTAAATGAGAGCATTTCTCATTGAAATCCATTCCGTTTACATAATTCTTCATGTCTTTTCATGCCGGAGCTGGTTATTAGTTCTTTCATTACACCTTCTTCTCCCACCTTCTTATCTTAGTTTTAACAAGTACCTTTCCTTTTTCCTCAAAGATGTTTTTGGTTTAATGCTTTTGCAAACAACTCACTTTGTTCGCTCGAATACCCTCTGACCAACTCGACAAGAGAAAGGAGAATCATTTCCCCATTTTTAAACGTGGAAATGCGGTCATAGAATTTCAGATTCCCAATTCTAACCATGTCAGTTTAGTGGGATGCAGCAAAAACACATTTTACCATGAGCACATTATTTCACTGTTTTATACAATTCTAGGAAATTTCAATAGGATTCACAAAACGTTAACGTTTAATGGTACATCAATTATTGTTCCTGTTGGCTATACAATTTTCATATAAACAGCATTGACATCAATCAATACAGCATTGTTCAAAATCCATTTCTGGCTGGAGAGCCAGTTCTTCCAGTGGCGATACATGTTGTTACATGAAGATATGGGATAGGCAAAGATATATCAGTCACTGACCACTTTAGACCTAGAGAAGGACGGATTCGTTGAAGGATTGTTTCCATTGGCCGATTTCCTGTCATCGATCTACAGTCAGGAACCAATGACGGACTTTTGCCACTGCTGACCCAGAATTGGTCAATGGAAACGACGCAGCTCGTGAAATGACCCGGGACCTTCTCTGCTTAACTTATGCAATGTGGCACCACCCACCAAGTGCTGAGTGAAAGCTTGGTCACTGAGTGAAATCTACAACCCTTTTTTCTGATTTTTTTTCTTATGCACAGTTAGTAGCACCACCGAGAGACTTTCTGTGTAACTCCAAAAAGCTACACCCTAATTCTCAATCACTTCGCCGAATTATGTTCTGCTTTACAAAATGTCCACTTTAAAAAAATTTATATATGTCTTTATTGAGTTTCTATTGGTACAATAGTTCTTCCAAATCAATGTTGACAACAATGAACACGAACAATTTGGTATGGTATTTACACTGAATTCCCTAAATCGGGATATTTGTCGACATCATTATCAGGTTTCTTACACATTAAACATTGTATGATGATAACAAAAATATCTTTTATGATGATAACAAAAATATATTGTAGCAATTTCATGCTCCATTATACCGTGTTTATTTACAGAACTCTTGTGCAGATATATATATATATATATATATATATATATATATATATATATATATATATATATATATATATATATATATATGTGTGTGTGTGTGTGTGAGGGACCCTGCGCGCCACTAAATCACTTGTTCCACCCGTCTATTTAATCTTATGCATTTACATTGAATTGAACTTGCCACATAATAGCCGACCCATCCTGCAGATTCGCGGGAGGGGGGTTCATTGGCTCTCCCCAGTGTCAAACCAGCACACTAAACTACTACAATCACGCCCTCTCTCTTCACTTTACCCACTACGTCACTTCACCATCAACCACACAACTCCATACAACATATTTTATTTCTCGACACAATCCGCTGAAATCCTACCAATATTCAGCGAGTTTGGCCCAATATTTTCTACCACGCTGAAAATACCGACATCTACCTCGACTCTGGGTATACTAATTTCCCTGGAGTTTGGATTAATCACTCGATTAACGCTCTCAAAATCGCCGTTCTAATGGCGTCGCCCAAAGGACCCATGACGCGGGATAGGACTCGACACCAGGGACCTGTTTCACTAGTTTGTGACATATCTAGATGGCGTCTAGATGGTGTGTCCGGTTTCATAAGAACTAAACATTAGTCTTCGTTTTGTCCGTTCTTGCTTGCACTGTTGGTGCCGCTTTTCATGTCTGTCTAACACTTTTGTCACGAAACTAGTGAAACAGGTCCATGATGTGTAGATTTGTCTAATTCTTATGTTTGGGGTCTGTCTTTTCCTAAGGGCAGCTACTTGTGTTGTCATGAAACTAGACAACCTCAATGTCTGTATGGTGTCACAGACATGGCACAAGACTAGTGAAACAGGTCCCTGACCGAGTGCACCCCAAATCGTAAGAGCGCAGGAGTTGGTAGATCATATGTGGGTGGTGAGGTTTCTTTTAAACGAAGCATCAGAGCAAATAACTACCACACGATCGATGTAACTGGAAATGTCAATGGAGATCACCGAATCGTCTCAAACGACAGAAGAACCCATGAGCACTCCCAAAATAGCTCTGGGACATGGCATGACGTCAGCACGCGGTCTAGTGCTAGCAGTCGCAACAACAGCACTAGGTCCTGACGAAGCAGCATCTCGAGGAACTCTAGTAGACCATCCAAACCAACCTGCCTTACTGGTTTTGATGTGTGTGTGTGTGCATTTATAGCCTTTATCGATAAAAATGTAAACTGAGTGTACTTGACCATAATTGTCAATTTCAAATTAATCTTAATTGATTTGTTATTTACGCACTTTGTATAAATCTACAACACCTAGATATCAATGCGATCATGAAATGCTGTAATGGAGGACCACCTTCTCCTAGGTGAATTATATGCTAAAAAATGAAAACCGGTCTATGTTGATCACACAAGGGAGGAGGCTATTTTCTACAAAGCAAAGACAGCTATAAGACCACACCTGTAACGTATTATAAACTCATGAACAAGGCCATTAATGTAACAACACTATATCCCTAATGTCTGGTAATCCTATTCTTTAATACATTGTAAGATAATTGTAAATCACTAACACTAACCCTGTATTATAACTCAAAAGGTGGAAAGAGGAGCGTACATCTCACATAAGATGCAGGGTTTAGTGAGACTGTGAGGCATGTACGTGATACGATGGGAATATATTCCCAGGTCTCAGTCAAGGGTTTCTCAACAGGCACGTCAAATTCAACGAAGCCTTGGGCCTTTCACCCCCGATCCCTGATTAATTAGCTAAATGAAAGCACCTGGCGCACGCCAAGACCATGGAGCTGCTCACTATGCTGGTAGCGCTCATAGACTTGTCCCAAGTCCGTCATTGTTACATTTATGTTACTGAACAATAGTTAGGTTTTGGGTTTCGCAGCTGGTATGACTTTGTTACTGAGGCCAGACTAATCTGCTCATTGACAATATGAAGGCCTATAAAATGAATCCTGCGCTCTTATGGCAAGGTAATTATCAGGTCTACAGCCGATAAAATGCATTAGCCCCATGTATCTGTTCAGAACATCACATTTCAATATGTATATTTTTACAAATTGTGTGTAGGACAGACAATATGTAAATATAGTCACATAAATATCATGTCACACAAAATGAAAGGTTCTTTAATGACTAACACAGAAATGTTTACTATTCAAAAAGATTATTGAGTTACCTTTTTACTGTAGAAAAATTACGTTAGAAATTTAGTAGTGATTATGAGCGAGGGGGAATTGTCACGAGCTATTGTAACAGCCCTACACAGGAATAGACGAAAATAAAAGAAAAAAGAAAGTACAAGTATGGTGAGTGGGTGGTACCTGAATTGGCTGGCGGTCCGGGAGCGAATGGCCGAATGTAGGCCGGTTTGAAAGTGCATGCTCATATGACTGGTGGCTGCAAGTGATTGCTGTGGTCATGTGGGCGGTGAGGCGTTCTTAATTATGAAGTCTTCTTCTGTCCGCATTACTGCCAATCTCCTGTTAGCCCTATCCATGTATTTTATCAGACTAATGAAGAGAGCTAAGCTCAATTGCTAAAATGAAAAGAAAACAAAAACAGATTTCACCAATAATATAGATAGAGCCATTCCCAGCAGTTCCCACATGAATAGAGCGTTATCTACCATTGAAAAGATCGTAAGCGAAGCATTGTCATATAATTAGAACAATTCATACCATTTATAATGTAACGTCATCATACATAAAAAGCCCAAATGAAAAACTGCCCATTTGAAGAGGGCTTCAGCTTCGTTCTTTCATGCTCTATAAAAAGGTAGCTCGGTTCCAGTCACGGATACAGTCCATAACGTGAAGTCATGTAACATATTGGATACAGCTCATAATGTGAAATCTTGTCATATGAAATTGTAAAACTATTAGTTTTAGTAAAGGCTGCTGTATGCCACGAATTGGGTTTGGCGGAGTGATTTCACAATGCGAAGCAAAGTGAAATCCATAGACAAGACTCCATGGCTGGCTTACAACAGCCTATACTAACATGAATCAAATTTCAATGTTAATGCTGAACGTGGCGGCCTCGCGACCATCGAGTAAGTGACCGATCTATCACCCGTGTTGGGGCGGGTGCCTAGATTATGTTAATTTTCCTATACAGAGGATGACTGTCATTGGTTCTTTATGATCATGTGATCATTTCCTGCATTTTTGATTGGTCAGTTGACCAGACAAAGAGAGGCGGGAAATCTTATTGTCCAATGAAAGGCAGCATACTATCCAGAGTGGGTTGTCCCTACTGGTGGCGCCTACCTCCCCATGGTGGTGGGGTGGTGGTGGTGCCATCTCTGGTGTATTGTGAGTACTACCTCTCTTGGTTGTACTTCTGGGGCCATCTAGTGGTCATTTGTTGTATGCCATCTTGCTCTGTATTTTCCAGAGTCGGATCCTAGGATCTTTCTCTTCCTTACTCAATAGTTTCGACATTACTTGTCTCTTCAGGCGAAATTCTGGCCGAATTCTTTAGTCATTGTCCTTTTTTTTCTGTGAAAAAAGAGGGGTTATTGGGATCTCCCTGTGTGGGTGGTCTCTATTCTTAGGAAAACTTTTAGGCTCCTGACCAGTCACTTTGTGTCGCTATGGATTAGCTCCTAGTGATATCGTTGGTGTATCTTTTTCTCTCTGTGGTTCATGTATCTTACTTTCCCTGGGGATTTATTAATACCGAATCAGTTGTGGAGTGAAAAGATTTTTTTTCACTCCACAACTGATTCGGTATCAATAAATCCCCAGGGAAAGTGAGATACATGAACCACAGAGAGAAAAAGATACACCAACAAATCTCAATGTTATCCTACCCTGTCTCGAAGATAATTACAATACAAGTACTGAAATTCTTTGTGTGGATTGCCTACATTTCCTCTTCTGTCTACCGATCTCCTAGCCTTACTCTGAATGGAACTAGACAAAAGCACATTATTAGGGATATCACGTTGTCGCTGACACGGTATTCAGCTTGATAACTTGAAATATGATGGCAAAACTTTAGATTGGTCCTCGTAAACCAGACATTGCTCAAACCGAGATGCCCAAACTGTGACTCGCATGCTCACAGACAGAGATGCTCAAACTGTGATGGTAGTATGAGAGCCGTTTGGATCAATATATTACAAATCACCATGTCAAACAGCCACGTCAAATAGATGTCAACTGCAAACGATGCCAGGCGAAAACAAGATTCAGCCTCTCATAATGTGGCTCGGGCTGCGTTTTAGTTTGACAACATCAATGTCAACAATGCGCAATCGTGATCGTAACCCAAATTCCGTAAGTACCAACACAATTACCAATATTCTGATAGTGCTTAACATGAAAACGGTTATAACAGGTTTTGTCCACAAGCTGATTTTAAATTATAGTTGCACTTTGAAGCCACAGGCATTGATAAATTGTCTAATAGTTTGGCAGTGCCAACGAAGATAGTACCACCAAATATTGGCGATCGGCCAGGATGTCAAAATGCGGAATAATGTGGTTATAACTTGATTCCCGTTAGTGTATGCATATTTCCAATATCATAATGGCGTTTGAGATGGGCCTGGTTGCATAAATCAATCGTATTATTTTGTATCAGGCTATAAAGGATTTGAACGGGCACTTTAAGAATGCAACCAGTCTTTTGTTCGTAGTATCTCACGCTCTGGTCACTTATTGGTCACGTGAATACAATTCTGTATTCTACTAGTTGCATACAAAACGTATGCCAGTCAGCATAGCATACGTAAATTCAATATTAAGCCTATGGGATTTTATATCAGGGATAGGATAAAGAGCAGTTCCTACCATTGATAATGTGGTGTCATATGGCATAAACAGAGGAGTATCGACCATTGATGCAGACCATAACAGTGAGTGTCTAGTAGATGGATAGACACTGTAAACAAGGTAAGAAAGGGGCCAGAGTGATCCCCCCAGGCCTTATTGAAAATCAGTCCCAGGTCAATACGATGAACATACACAACGCTGGCAAGGAGCTGCGATGGACATTGAGTAGCAGGCAACCCTTCATGGCGATAATTCCAGAAGGAGTGATGAGATTCTTTGCTCTACAAGCACATCTTCCTGACACCTTTCTCACTGCTCACCCCAGTAATAACACACCAAGCGTGGTGATCTAATATATATATAACTCGCACCATTACCATTACAACTTCAAGTCGCTTGCGGTATATATCCATATATCATTATGTAACATGTATCGTTTATATAAACACTTACATATATTTGCTGCATGGTAGTCGTTGGTTGTTAGTCACATACGTCATAGTGTTCAAACCTGTTGGGTTTCCCGGAAGCTAATGCAGTTACTGGTGGCTACCTGGTTACAAACACCTGAGTCAACGGTCATTCCGCCTTCAATGATAGACTACACTAGATATGTTAAATCTCATTTTGATGTTTAATCCTTTGTCAAAATCTCAGCTCACATGTATTTCTAGATGTATAGGTTGGGGGAGAGTCGCACTGGTTTATTGGATAAAGTCTGTTTTATCATCAATTTTCCGACAATCCCACCTTCGTGTCAATTCTTGTTCTAGATTAATATATTATTCATATGCAGCTTATTGGTAAGCAACGTTTAATTTGATGCAATGTAGTCACTTGCAATAAACGAACACAAATGAAGCAAAGGTCATAAGATATTTTGTAGTTCGGAAAAAAATTCCAATGGTAAACCCATGGGCGTTGCTCAGGGGTAATCATTGCCTCCCCGGTGTCCACCTCTACCCCACCTCACGGGCGCCCCTCATGCCCCCTCGCGGCTTTCACACATACCACGAGGTCAAGTGGTACAGCCCGGTCCGTACCCCGGCCTCACTTCTTCTCCACCCGCTCTACAGTACGCACGTACTACAGCACCTTTTTTCGTCTCCTTGGCACGTGCTCGCAGCCCAATACTCCCCGAGTATAGGCCAGCACGCCATACACACGATAAGAGGGCGATAGAACGATAGAAAGAAGTGGAAATGCCTAATACCAGGAACACGCCCGTGCCTAGCATGTCTCAGGCACCGCAGGCGGCCGCAGGGTCCGAGGCCACGCTGAGGGGATCGACACAGGCGTCAAACGAAAACGTGGACTCCGTTTCTGAGAACGGCTCGACGGTCAAGACGTCGAGAATAACGGCTCTGGAGGGGAATGTCGCTCTGATGCTTGAGGCGATAAAAGGACTTCAACGGGCAAAATCACCATCGAGGGCATCTCAACTGGCGACCGTTAGAGAGGCCACCGTCGCGGAGGACCGGACCAGGGACTGGGCCCACGATCAAGCATCCCGTCTCCCGGCCCCCCGTCAGCTTCGCGACCGGTACCTCCCAGACGAGCTCCTCCAGAAAGAACTCAACCGTGAGGGACTCCGACACGACCGCATGGCCGGTAGGTTTAGTTCTGATCTCCATACCGTTAGATTACTGTCCAAACCTTACATGTATGTGGAACGCGAGGGCCTCTTCACCGTGAACCAGAGGCTCGAGGTCAGGGGCACGCTCGGCCCCATGGAGTATGTGAGCGCGTTTCTGGTCATGATGGAGGACCACCGGGCTGTCCCCGAGGAGGACAGGAGGGACATGTATCGCCACCTGTCCCAGGTATCGATCGATGCCCAGACTCGGCCGTGGGCCGGAGTCAGGCGTTGGTCCCAGTACGTTTTTGACCAGGTCGAGGCCGGGAGGATTTACTGGTCCGACCATGTGCGCATACAGGACGAGCGTGTCCGGCTCGCGATGACGGCGACCACGACCGTGCACGACGGTCAGGACACGGGCAAGGCCGGAGGACGGGAGCTGCCGTGCCGGGCATTCAACTCGGAGAGGGGGTGTCGACAGCGGAACGGCCACCAAGATGGCGGAATCAAATGGGTGCACGTGTGCTCGTTTTGTGATTCGGTCGGCAGGATGTGCACGCACTCTATACACGCGTGCAACAGGAAGCTGTTGTACGGTGGCGGGTATGAGAGTGCTGCACCAACACCCACACCTGCCCCACGCCGGATGCCGCAGGCCGGACACACGCTGCGCACCACCGACCTCTCAGGAGTGCAGAAACAACAACCAACGGCTTAAAAAAACGGACCGGACGCGCCCCGCGAGTGAGTCTGGCGCGTGTAACACCCCTCGCACCCGGTACGTGTGCACTCAGCGAGGGCGACCCGGTCAGGGAGTGCACAACCCATGACGTCACACCCCACGTGACAACAACACCGCGTGCCGAGCACGTGGGGGACTCACGCCAGCAGAAATCCCCGCCCCCTGAGGAATACACTCCCGTGTATAGGAGCGACGGCGGGGATGTGGAGCAATTGGCTCGGCAATTGCCCCGGGAGGACGTCAACGATAATCTACGAATCGACTTAGGCGGGCTCACTGGCCCCACTTCTCCGCCCCCGGGCCGCCGGGACACGCCGATATCTACGACCGGGTGCGGCGCACGGGGATGCCCAACGCCCTCGGGGCCCGTATCGAGATCCCTACTGATCTCAACATCCCAGTCTTGATCCGATACCTCTCGGGTATCCCCGGAAAGGAGGAACTCATTGATTTCGTTAGGTTCGGGTTCCCTCTGGGGTACGCCGGCCCGGTTACCGACACGCGGGGAGTGCCCAACCACCCCAGTGCCACGGGATACCCGGACCAGATAGCGAGATTCATTGACAAGGAGAAGGGGCATTCCAACCTCATGGGTCCATTCGAGGATCCCCCCTTTCAGCCGTGGTGCCACGTGTCGCCGTGTTAATGACACGCGAGAAGAGGGGTACGTCTGATCGGCGCGTTATCACGGATATGACGTACCCCAAGGAATCCACAGCTACATCGTGAAAAACTCTGTCTACGGTGAAGAGAGAGAACATGGCCTCCCGACCGTCGATGGCTTCGTCGGCCACCTGGTGGCCTCGGGTCCGGGGAGTTATATGTCCACCATCGACATCGCACGGGCGTATAAGAACTTCCGGTGCGACCCCCTCGACTGGCCTCTGCTCTGCTTCGCGTGGGGGGAGGGGTACTACTGCCATGCCGTTCGGTGCCCGCGCCTCCTCCTACCACATGCAGTTCGTAGCAGATGCCATCGTCAAGATACTCGGCCAGAAGGGGGTCGATGCCGCGATGTACCTGGACGACCTTATAATCCTCTCCCCGTCGGCCGACAAGGCGGCCGCCGACTTCGAGACAGCGCGGGAGCTTTTCAGGGAGCTGGGCCTCCCCGAGGCCCGGGAAAAGGCACAGCCCCCGAGCCGGGTTGTGATGTGGCTAGGGATAGTCATAAACTCCGTGGATATGTCCCTCAGTATCCCCCGGGACAAACTACAGGACGTGCGGGAGCACGTGAGGGCCGTCTCAACCAAACACTCGCTGACGAAACGACAACTGCAGTCGGTCCTCGGTCGGGTCCTCCACATGGCGAAGTGTATACGGCCGGCCCGACCGTTCGTCAGCAAACTGCTCGAGGCCCTCCGGGGCATGGCCGGATACTACATCAACGTCAACTCGGAGATGCGGCAGGACCTCCAGTGGTTCCTGCGGTTCGCCGAGGGATGGAACGGCCATGCCCTGATACCTCGAGGGCCTCCCACCAGATGCATCATCGTGGACGCGTGCCTCAGCGGAGTAGGGGGCACGGATGGGAGATACTACTACTGCGGTAGGGTCTGCCCCGTTGAAGACCCCGTGAACTGTATCGCCGAGCTTGAGGCCCTCAATACGGTCTACGCAATGTGCACTTTCCTCACGGACTGCGACCGAGGGACTCGTGTGGAAGTGTATTGCGATAACATGGGAACCGTCCAGGCACTCAGGTCGGGGCGTGCCAGGAACCCGGTCCTCGCCGAGTGTGCCCGCCAGGCCTGGACGGTACAAGCCAGACTCCAGGTGGATTTCGTGTACACACACGTCCCGGGGGTGCTTAACACAGCCCGTGGAATATAACTCCGCATACCCACCAGCTACCAAAAGAAGTCTCCCATACTCTCAATTCTTGAGATTGAGGTGAATCTGCCAGAAAGACGATGACTACCAAAGGCACTGTGAGAAAAAGATGGTCGAGTTCAAAGTGAAAGGATACCCTATTGAACACATCAATGAAAGTAGGGTACGCAGCAGGACGCGGGAACCTCCCCATGTCCGCTTCCCTTGTCTCTATTACATGGTCACAAGCGGTGGGAGAAGGTGTTGGAATTCGATAAGCCTCGTCTAAACACAAAAAGGTCATAAGAGAGATTAATAGTTGAGATGCATTTATATAATTATATGTATCGCCAGCAAATGTGTGCTGATATTGTTATGCATGGAACATGGTCCACCAGACAAGCAGATGCAATTGTTTTTAAGGTGAACAGGCCCAACTGTGAAAAATATAGATCAGGTACATTGTATAGAGGTGCGAACTTGTGGAATGAAATGCCAAGTGAAGCAAGAAATATCTATAGTTATGATAATTTCAAATTGTATACTAAAAAGAGAGCGCCCACTAAATTATATTCTAATTAGATTGTTATACTAAGGTGCGATAACCTGTCTCACTCGTTTCCAGCACGGACAATCCTTGTCATTGATTCACTAATAAGAAACCGTAGACCCACCTCCTACGATATTGTTTAGTGAAATTTTGATGTATCAATTTGAATGATATTGTCGAAATATTTGGAGTGTAATTTTTTCCTAAGACTCTATTCTCCCATCAATAAATTCATTAAATATTGTTATCATACCATCAGAGTGGACACTACGTGGTTTTGTAACATGTGCAAGAAAATGCTTTCCTTTCACGTGACTTTCCAAATCGAATCGTTAAGATTTTGTTCTATAACTATTGGACATCATTCTATGACATCACCCGTGATATAACAAGGGTAAAAAGGGCATGAATGTATGGCTTAATGCATTTATGCCACTTATGTACAATAATGATTCTCATGTGGGAATTTCAAGAAAATAGATAAGTTGGCATCAGGCCCTTGTGGCCTTACAGCCCTAACCACTCCCACCTCCCACTGGCCCTATCATACACACACTCCCACTACTCCCTTCCTTTTCACCTATTCCTGCACTACTTCTACCTTGCACCATGCTCGCCGCACTCAACATTTTATATTGGCCATACAAGGGGCCTCCTAAACAGGTCCTTGCTCTAGATAGTAGTTAAGGCCCAACTGTTTGCACTGCTACCCCCAGTGTTTGAACCATCAACCATGTTCGTTTGGACTGATAGGGTATATAAGGAAGCAGGTTCCCACTCAGAGCTCACTTGGAACCCGGAAACCAAGGAATCAACATCCCCAGGCTGCTGAGCATTACCACCACTTCAGTGAAGAAGCTGGAATACCATAGGACTCTAGGCTACAGAGTCCTTTACTGAGGATAGGACTTTTCTACATGCTACTATCAACCCAACCCAGCACTGAAGGAACAGAGATGACTGCTTCCACCATATGCCACTGCTTTGGATCATCTATATCCACAAGTTAACTCAAGGAGACAATAACAGAAACCGATAGACTGTGAGTACTGCTAACCAAGAGGACTTGTATCATATGAACTCTACAGAAGTGAATGTGATTTTGTATGTTGATGAGAATTGTTATGTAACTGTATACTTTGTCATAATATATGTTAGGAATACATATCTGTGTATGGTTATCTGTCTTCTTCATTGAGTATAGAAGATATTCCAAATTCTCTTTTCTGGTTACTGTGTTAGCTAGTCTCTAAGATTAGGCTTTAGTTACTGTACGTGACAGAAATTGGGGGCTTGTCTAAGATATGAACTACTATCGGTAATAGTTAGTACAAAGAAGCAAAATGTCTGAGTTTCAAGCTTTTCTACAGTCACCCTCTGTGGAAGAACTGGAAAAGTTCAGAAGGGATGAATTGTTAGCAGAGGAGTTAGGGATTTAGAACTTAATGTGAAAAGGTCTAGCAGAAAAGCTGAACTGAAAAGAGCTATTGTTGAAATATTGGTTGATGATAAGTTATTGCCAGAGGATGTTTTACATGAATTGGATACTAGGGTTCAGAGAGAGAGATCAAACTCAAACAACTAGATGTAGAACATTCTGAAATTCAGGCTGAAAAAGAGCTTGCTCAGATTCAGGCTGAAAGGGAAAGAGAGAAGGGAAAAGGAGGTTGAAAAGGAGGTTTATAAGTACTTTCAGCATTTTGAGAAGGTTGTCCAAAGCTTAAGATGGCCAAAAGAGAAGTGGGCACTGATGTTACAGAGTGTTTTGAGGGGTAAAGCTCAGGAAGCTTATTCAGCACTATCTTTGCATGACAGTTTAGGTTATGAAAAAGTCAAAGCTGCTGTTCTCTATTCGATAGTAGCGTAAATACAACAGAATCAGGCGTATATGTGACTTATATATGACCGCAACATGGACGCTTATGTATGCCTAGAGGAGAGGCGTATACACACGGGAAATAGGACGACCTTGTGTACGCAAAAGCATACCTATATACGCCGGGCACATTCATGTGTAAAGTGGTTAGTTTCGCGCAGTGATTGCGTCTTATATTACATAAACTATATCACTTGCCGTCCTTCACATATCTTCATTTTGCAGGGAAAGAATGGAGAAGTGTTAAAAAAACTCATGCAGCCACAAGACAATGCCCAAAAGTAATGTTAGAGATAACATCACTCTCGTGATCGGAAACAACCAACCCAGAGAAGAGTAACTCTTGCCTGGCACCTTTACAGGCTACTGGACCTCCTGTGATACACTCCCATTGACCATGCTCGTGTCACTCCAGCGATGATAACAACGTGGTAGCCAGGGGCCTGTTACATAAAGATACAACCATTGTTAGTGTGAACGCAAAAGCATTGATATACAAGAACATAAGTCGTCTACGCGGGGTTCAAAGATGGAAAAGAGTAAACATCTCTGACGATCTGACGATAGAGGAAAAAAGGATGAACAAAGACTTACATGCAGTGCATGCAGTCACCAGAAAGAGAAATATTAACTGTCAGGTTAGAGGTACCTCAATCCTCATAGAAGGTAAAAAGTTCTCGTATAGTCAAATCGACCAACTGCCAAAGGACTTGTCCATCTCTTCAATCAAAACAATAGAGAAACAACAAGGGATTTTTTTCCAGGGATCCCACGCACCTTTCTCGAACTTGTTCCCTACAAGGATAGTGAAAAATGACAAGGTTTTTCATTCTGCCGAACAGTATTACCAATATGAGGCTGCTACGGTATCTGGGAGTCAGGAACTCTCAAACAAGATTCTCAAGACGAGTGCGCCAATGGAGGCACTCTACCTAGCGAAACAACTACCCCACTCTCAAGCATGGCTAGATGTCCGTGATGATCGCATGCTCCAAGTTCTCCAGGCAAAATTCGCTCAAAACGAATCGATCCGTGATCTACTAACCCAAACGAAGGGCAAGAGGCTTTTCGAGGCAACCAAGGAAGAATACTGGGGCTGTGGCCTACACCTAGGCAAACTTATGAAATTATCAAACGAAACGCTTAAGGGAAATAAACTCGGTGAATTGCTTCAACGAGTCCGGGACGCTCACCCTACCTGATCAAATGAACTAAAGCTAAAATGGGTCTAGAACTGCTACGACTGTTATGATTGTTTTGACCTACTATACTACTTCACTGTTTTGACTATGCCTACTGGTGTCCGTGATACCCTGTGTTATGATGGTCTTGACCTACCATGCTATCCTATTGCTTGGTTACAACTATTGTTTCTATGACACCCTGTGTTTACTTTGATACCAGACCAAGTTTATAATTCTTATGTAATAAATATAAAGTTTAATATGTACTATAAACAGACACGGGCAATATTTTCATATTGAGTACTGTTACCTATAGATTTCAATATATAATAACTCCCGTTGTCATAACCCTATTCTTTCTAATACTTCATATGTTAGGTAGAGGTATTCTAAATTAAAAATTCTTCCTAGGCACGGTAAACACCCACAGTTCACAAAATTTTGTTTATATTTTATCTTGCTGTTTTTTGCTTTGCTTCTGATTATTGGAGGATAATGGCCGAGTTGGCGGATATTACCCTCGTACAATTGTTTGTTGTTTGTGTACTCATGTTTATCCCTACAATATCAATGTTTCTCGATGTCATGACAGGACAAAATGAATTATGTATACAGATTCAAGTGGTAGTTCCAAAAAGGGTATTTCTTTATTGTTGAAATTATTAAATGTCTGAACTAAAAGAATCTACAAATATTATAAATTTTAAGGGTTTTAAAATAAACCACGCAAACGTGCGTAGCCTCCGTGCAAAATACGAACAAATTATACTGAATAATATTGAAAGCTGTTTGGACATTTTAACTTTTTCGGAAACTTGGCTCGTAGAGTATGACTCTGTTCAGGATTACCAACTAAAATCATATAATAAGTTGCGCTGGGACCGAAAATGGAGAGAAAATGTAAACGATGAAAAACCAAAGATCGGGGGGGATTATGTATGTACATCAAGGAGGAATATAGTTATGATCACATGAATTTCTCTCATTTAAATGTAAGCTCTAAGACTATTGAAATACAGATCGTCTCTATTACTAAAGGGTCAGCCAAGGAATTAATAATCTGTAACATTTATAGACCAAACAAGGGTAATATCAGGGAATTTATAGTTGCTTTATCGAATATTGTCAAAATTATTGAAGATTCAACCACAGCAGATCTGATATTACTTGGCGGCTTTAACATAAATGTGAAAGATACAGGAAATAGAGACGTTCATATGCTAATAGATGAAATGAATCAACTCGGACTTAAACAGTTAATTCACAATATCACCAGGCTTTCGGAAAATGGATCCACTATTGATTTAATTTTTACAAATGTCTGTAGCATTTTTGACTCTGGAGTGTTGGTGGATTCATACAGTGATCATCAAATGATATATATGATTAAAAAAGTACAACATGTTAAAGAAAAAAAGAAACTGTTCAATGGACGCTCATATAATAATTATGATCCCGCTGCATACAAATTATACTTGTTAAATACTGACTGGAAAGACTATCATCGACTTCCGAATTCTAAGGAGAAGTGGTCTTTTATTTTGGAGGTTATTGGTAATTTCCTGGATAAAGATTGCAAATACAGGAAATTTTGTGTTAACTCGGATAATGAACCCTGGATCACCAGGGAAGTACTAGAAGTTATTAAAGATAAAAACACTCTGCTAAAAAGAGCAAAAAGATCCAAAAGAGACGATGATTGGAGGGCAGCACGATTGGCTCGAAACAGAGCAAACTATGTAGTAAAGAATGCCCGACAACTATATACCATGGATCAACTTGATAGACATGGGGGCGACCACAAAAAATTCTGGCGTATATTTAATAGGATCCTCCCAGGGACTGAACGTAACCAAGAAGAAATTAGGCTTAAAAATAGCGAAAATGAGTTTATTCCGGCCCACAACACCCCAAATTATATAAATAATTATTTTAACGAAATTGGAGAAAAATTGGCCCAGAACATGTTCACTCCCTGGAAGCCCTACGAAGAGATAAGAGACCCGGTACTTGATGGTATTGTGGTTACAGAGGGGGATGTTGTGAGCATTGCAAGGAATCTTAATCTGAATAAGCAGTCCATGATCGCGGGAGTAAATGTTAGGGTTTTACGTGATACTTTGTTATTTATTCCAGCTATTTTTGTGAACTTATTTAATAATGTCTTTCTAAGTGCTGATATCCCAGATAGCTGGAAAACTGCTGTTATCCGCCCAATACCGAAGGGAGGGGACCCTTTCTCATGTGCAAACCTACGACCTATATCACTCTTACCAGTAGTTAGTAAAGTAATGGAAAAATTAATACATACCAAGCTAATGAGTTATTTGGATGATAACAAAATTTTAAATTAGAATCAATTTGGGTTTAGACCTGGACACTCAAGTATTGAGGCAGTCAGTAAATTTAAAGATGACATTTTATTAAATCGAAATTTGGGTAAGAATACTTTGGCCGTCTACATTGATTTTATGAAAGCTTTTGATACGGTAAATCATAATATTCTTTTACAAAAACTGCAAAATTGCGGGGTAGGTGGTACTCTCTTGGACTGGTTTAGAAATTATTTATCAAATAGGAAACAATGTGTTAAAACAAATGATGAATTCTCTGAAAACAAAATTATTATAACTGGTGTGCTGCAGGGCTCGATCTTGGGTCCCCTCCTCTTCCTAATTTATATCAATGATTTGTCAAATATTATACGAAATACTAATATATTGTTATACGCTGATGACACGGTTATATATACTCATGGAAATACTCAGCATGAGCTTTATGATGTTTTACAAAAGGACCTGGATATTCTGTACACCTGGTGTTTACAAAACAAACTCTCCATAAATATACGTAAAACTAAAAGTATGCTTTTTAATTTTAATAGAGGAAATATACAACCTGACTTGAATCTTTCTATAAACGAGGTGAATTTGGTTAAAGTGTACTCATACAAGTACCTTGGAGTACACTTAGATACAAACCTTGATTTCAGACACCATATATCCCATATTAAGCGTACAGTTTGTTATTGAATATACCAGTTATCCAAAATGCGCTCCTATTTAAGCAAACAAGCTGCCTTGAATATTTACAAAACCGTAATCCTACCACATTTTGATTATGGAGATGTTTTGTTGATTAAAAGTCCAATTAAATACCTCTCTACACTTCAACTTTTACAAAACCGCTGTCTAAAGATTTGTCTAAAACCCCCAAGATATACATCTATAAAAAATTTACATAAACTCGCAGCTATCCCGTACTTAATAGATAGGAGGAAATCACACTTAATGAATTTTATGTATAAAAGGTCTCGTTTACCTGAGTATATTAATTATGGTACAAGACCGACACGATTATTCAATGCCCCTTTTTTAACTGTGTATAAACCAAATTGTACTGCATATATGACATCGATCCACTATAATGGTGGAACACTGTGGAACTCACTGACACCCCTTATTAGGAACACTGATACTTTCAAAGAATTTAAATCTCTGACCAAAGCCAATTTACTCAAGTGTCTCAACTTTATTTAATTATGGTGTTTATCCCTCATGGTATTGGACTGATGTTTGTTATACTTGCTTGTATGGGTTGTCTTTGCTCCTTGCTTTGCTCACAACATAGTCTTGCAAGGTGGTTGGTCGTCCCCATACCTTATTATCCTGGGTGTTATGACTTGAACCCAAAAGAGAATCTTTAACTTGAGGTTTGTAATGGATATTTTGAGTATATATTTAACCAGAAATTGTTATTCTTCAAAATAGTATCTTTCTTACTCAGCTAAGAAATTATAAAATCTTCACTTTGTAAAGAGGGACTAGGGGGGCTAAGAAAATCAACTAGTACAAATAGTTGAAGCCCCACCTTTTTATTGGTCGTCGTTTTCCACAACGTATACGGTGATTACTTATGTAAGAAGTCTATGAATTGAACAGGAAATTGAAGACACAATAAAGAAGATTAAAAAAAAAAAAAATTGTATGATACAATATATACAACGATATACGACCTCGTGGACCATCCTCGTCTCCATTCTTATTTGATCGTATCGCACAAAGTTCGTATGTGTATCACCAAAACCATTTATGTAACGATATGTGCTTTACTACTATTGTACAATCTTTTACATGATCTTTCAAAATTTATTAAACAGACCCCAGAGTACCAACACCAGCCTGCCTCTTGTACAGAATTTTGCTGGCTCGTCAGTCAATCTCTCTAACCTAGAATCCGTTGGCCCGTTGAATAATCTTGGCTCGTACTTGTGGACCCTCCTCTGTACGAAAAGGAGACCCAGGGACGATGTGGGTCAAATTTATTTAACACTTATGGACGAAAAACGGGGGCCGTTGAATAATCTAGGGTCCTACATAAAGACCCTTATAATTCTGTAGCCATAGACAGCCAGGGAAGATGTGGGGCAACTTTATTCAACACTTAAATATATGACATACTGCAGGGGTGTCCGAACATTTTAAAATTGTGGGGGCGAACTGAGAAATTATCAGACTTTGACATTGGCCTGTCCCAGGGCTTAGCCATCATAGCATGCTCAAAAGTCAGACTTTAACATTTTGCCACAGTGAAAAGTCAGGTCTTAGCCATCATTGCATGATAAAAAGTCAGACTTTGACATTTGCCATGGTGAAAAGTCAGGGATTAGCCATCATTGTACGCTAAAAAGTCAGACTTTGACATTTTACCACAGTGAAAAGTCAGGGTGTAGCCATAATTGCACACTAAAAAGTCAGACATTAATCAACAGTTAAAAGTCAGGGCTTAGCCATCATTGCATGCTAAAAAGTCAGACTTTGACATTTTACCACAGCGAAATGTTGAGGCTTAGCCATTGTCACATGCTAAAAGGTCAGACTTTGACATTTTTCTGTGATGGAAAAAAAGTGGGGAATGGGGAGGGGGGGGGGGGTGGCAGTATCCCCTGCTCCCCTATTCTAACACCACTGACTTATGGACCACCTTTTGGATGTATGATACTGTCTTAGCAAACAAACTTAAATATTATCAAACGTTAACACTTGTACAAAGGTGTGGACAAGTGTCTTCATGTAAGATCCTAGATTATTCCATATGGACGGCTATGACTGTCTTAGGAAATTATACTTGGTTTTATGCAGGATCTATTCTAGAGTGTCGCCATGGTTATTTGTAAATGGACCATTTATACTTCACCAAAATGTGAAAAGCAACAGGTTGGAATTATCATGTTAGCTGGTGCTTTTGTGGGAGAAATTATTCAAGAGAGAAGCATTCTGAGTTTTTGTTCAGAAAATAAATGTCTAGGCCCCAGTGGGAATTGAACCCACGACCCCTGGTTTACGAGACCAGTGCTCTAGCCGCTGAGCTATAGGGCCAGATGTATGTAAGAAGTTACATTGAGAACTGTTACAAAGATGATTCCTATGAACATTTTGTGTTAGGTGGATAATAACTGTCATGACCAGATTTTGATATAACAATTTTCAGGACCAAGAACAGCAGCCCCAGATTGGGCTGAGGTCTATGCCTCTTTATTGTATCAAGATGCTTCTCAGGAAACGTGAACATGTACATCTTTATAGTATACAATAAAGAAATGAACCAAAAAAAAAAAATTGGTTGACTGAGCGCTTTACATCAGGCTCTGTTGCGCAGGCCCCATACGGTTATTTAGATGTAATATAAAGTAACCCTTTAAAAAGTAAATTACCGAATATGATTGATGATTCAAGATTTCCGCCTATAGTTGAAATGGTCTGTCCACAATCCATTTTTATCTTCCGGTCGAGATGACCTTCAGAAACGCCATATAGATGTAATCATTTTGTCAAGGTGTGTACATCAAAATTCAAAAGAGTGCGTGCAAAAAACCGTTTCACCGTTTGTTTTTCGTTGCACGATCCTTCAGCACAGGGAAGCACTTTCCAATATTTTTTTTGTCATACATCAAGCCCTATCTGAGTAACACCATCCATTCAGTCAAAGAGATTCAAACCCAGTGAGAATAGTCCATGATTACTAACTCCAGAAGGCTCGATACATTCTAGTTTTAAGTTCATTGTTCGGAAAATAGGAACACCCCTTTGTGATGGTGCGTCATTGGGAGCGGTCAGCGAACATCGTTTTATTAAAGAAGAAACGACCACAAAGAAGTGAAAAGATAGAGCCCCTGTCTCCATGCAGGCGACCAGATTAATTGTGAACAGTAACCGTAAGCTTGACATATTTTCTTTCCAGGCGAGCACTTCGTTGGACATCATTAGCCGAGGATGACCTTGAGCATTAGTTCTTTGAGGGAGAGGGCGCCTTAAACAGTTTCTTCGTGTTCCCTTGTCACATGACCTTAACGAATTTACCCTCACCCTAGTTTTCGATCAATCAATTTAATAGCTTACATTCGTTCATTCATTGTTCAATTAGAACTACTACTTGAACGCACAATTGTACCCGACTGACATACTACCTGAAGGCATTTTCTACCCATTTTCTAAACTGCTGAAACTTCTTACATGGTAGGCTACCCTTGAATTTAGAATCTAAAAGGGTTTATCAATAATGACGGTTATTACGATTCTACTACAAATGAATACTAATTCCTTTGAAAAATGTGGCAAAATATTTCGACAATAGACAGCAATATGTTAATGCTTTTAAGCATTAACATCAGGAAAACACGAGAGACATCTGACAAGAGGGAAAGTGTTATGACCTACAGACGCCACTGGAATCCCGCCCAATCTCTTTCCTCTTAGATTTATGTCTATTGTCGTTTGCAGGAATGACCCCCCGCAGAGACCTTATAACCAATTATAAACAGGTCTCAATGGAAGTCTACAAATATGAACATCCCACAATGGTATCATTAAATCAATACACCAATGGGGTACTCATTTTCCCTCTGTGTTTATCTGGTCGTTGTAAGAGATGCATTTAGAGATATGACATTTTGGCGGAATGCGAAAGGGTTTCCTATCAATTGATACCAGCATGCATTGACAAGAATCGTTGATGTAACTGCAAATGCAACCAGCTTACCAATCTAGGTCAGGTCAGTATACGTATCTGCTAGTTCATCGGTTGTTATTTGGTGCAAGCAATCAATACCGAACTCGGGGCATGATATTCCAAGGCACCGTTTAACAAGTTTTGGTCCTAGCAGAAGAATCCTCCTACGATCATGCCAGTAAACTTAGACATATCTTAGATTCCCATTTAACAAATGGCCCCGTTGAATAATCTAGGGTCCTACATAACGACCCTTTTTTATATGCCATAGACAGCAAGGGACAATGTGGGTCAACTTTATTCAACACTTATGGAAGACCTTATGGATGTCTGATACTGTCTTAGCAAACAAACTTAAATATTATCAAATGATAACCCTTGTGCAAAGGCACAGACAAGAGTCTTTATGTAAGATCCTAGATTATTCGACGGCCCCCATGGGCAGGAAAATCCTGCATAATTAGTCTCCTAGGACTGAATTCCGTGTCCGGCTAGGACAAAACATGCTGTAAGACAGCTGTGGGATACCTATGGAGTAGAATTCCAAACGGAATATCTATGATATTTCCCCTCTAACACTGCCGTTTTGTATTTACATACCACAATATACATATTTTCTCTAAATTAAATTGATAAAAAAGTTTGTTCTTTGTGAATTTTAATCATCTAAGACAGCTATATAGTCTCCCATCTAGGACCCTTTTGGCTATGTGGAGGACAGTTTGTAAGATGTGGGTCAAACTTGTTAAATACCTTTGGACAATCTGGCTAAGATCCTTGGCTAAGACAGTCCCTGGCTAAGATTTTCTTTATAGTTAAATGCAAACCGCCCGAAGACCTCTCTTACAGGCATAACTCTCGTAGGACCACATTGTTAAACTCCCCCCAGGTGCTGGGGAAGGAGTATGTGTGTGTGTGTGTGTGTGTAGGTAGGCGGTGGGGAGGGGGTTACTACTTCGGTATTAAAGCCGCTTGCCCCCTATTTTTGCAAAGTAGAAAAGGTGGTGCCATCGGTCTAGGCAAATGTTGCCATCGGTTCAGGATGGTGACATTTGGCGCCTTCGGTCCGTGAATGAAACATATATGGCATATCAAACGATCTTTTACAGGTTATGGGGAGGTTTTATCTCAACCCTTAATGCATAGCTCACAAGGAGTTCCATCTGAATATGAATATCTGACATATCTGATCAAAGATGACATTAATGGAGTTCCACATCCAATTCAGGGTTTTCTAACAACCCTAACACAAACAGCTCAGGGTTATTTACTATGGGCTGTGATATGAACACATAGGTCCCTAGAATGTGTTATGAAGGTATAGAGAAAGCTAACATCAATTGTGCCAAAAAGTGTTCTACAACGTACTTGGTAGGCTAGGTCATGAAAATCAGTCGTTCGTGACTGAGATCTCAGCCCCTTTATTCATCCCCTGCAGTGTACTATGGATGTAAGAAGAACCGACATGTATTTACCTTGATGAATAAAGAAAGATAAAAAAAACCCCAAAAAACAAGGGATTTTCCGTCGTGTAAGTACCTGCTTGCTTGTATCATTCATAAAAAGTATTTTATATCTTTTATATAACCGATTTTGGGGACTAGAACACATAGTGCATTCTCCAGTGCTTGTGACATGATATCTTTAGGGCTATTTATTCCTGATAATAAAATGTTCGAGAAGATTATTCACAAAACCAACAACATCAGTAATTTGTTTTATCAAGTGGGATTGAATACCTCACCAATATCTCAAGTAGTATGAACATCTTTGTCAAACTGGAAAGCAAGGCCGGTGAAATGCATGTACCCTTCCTCTGACAGGCCCAGTAATCAACCTGTGGCCCGTTTGATAATCTAGGATCGCACATAAAAGCCCTTTTCGGTATGCCGTAGAGACCCAGGGACAGTGTGGGTCACCTTTATTTAACACTTATGGACTACGTTATGGACGGCTAGTATTGTCTCAGCGAACAGGCTTAAATATGAATAAAAGATAACCCTTGTTCGAGGTACAGAAAACGGTCTTCATTTACTATCCTAGATTATTGAATGGGCCCAGTATTCCGGAGACGAGGAGTGGGATAGGCGGAGGGGTAGGCATAGGATACAGGGACTGAAGCCAGTCTACACACGACCCTACACTAACATCTCCTCCTGCTCCCAGCCTTTATTACCTTCTAGATCCCAGCATAAAGTGTGGCCATAGGTCAGCGGAAATCGCACCGCAGCAGCCATGCCGTGCTCCCTAACGTCGACCAAGAGTCAGAGAAACATAAATGAGAAAACCTTCGAACAATAATATAGCAGGTTGCTCGGCAGCAGTGGCCTCATAGACGGTGTGATGAGAACCATAGTTGGCAGAGATGGTTCTGCAGTTTACGATCCCTGACGCCGTGTTTTACGACTCCCTTACGATGTCTTTATAACCATAGGCACGCTCTGTAGCACGTAACCCACCAGAGCACTCATAGTACACACTGGTACTATGTCCCTGCAGGCATGCAGCTCGGTATGTACATTGGTACATTGGTACTATGTTTTTATGTCTAGCTTTTTCAAAACAAAGAATGTATAACATAAAAAAAGAAATTTTAACTGTCATTGAGATCGTTAGGTTCGATCGGCTTTCGATTCCTCACATTTAGAATGTATTATCTTGTAAGTGGATTCAGTAAAACATTCCAATGTGTTTCATATGCATTCGGTTGTAATCTAGAAGTAAGGTTGTTTCCTAGAGCATGTGACGGATAGCGATAGCCATAACGCTCTTCAATACATCCATAATGAACGTGCCTATTCTATAATTTTATTTATGTTTCAATTTCATTAAAGTAGCTGCAGACTGGTTTTAGGCGTTGTGATCAAACATAATCCCAGTGTTCTTTGGTCTTTGAGACACTGACACACCAATGCATTGATAGTGAGCTTGATACTCTCATCTATTCTTAAATGCATTAATTATATAATCAGTTAATTAACTCCAGTTCACATAAATCAATTTTGTGTTGATCTCACCATGTCAATTAGATTGTTACCAAGAGTAAACCAAAAGGGTAAGGGACCGAAATTAATATTTGTCTTTCCTTTATTGCTTTGAAATATTTGGAACCATGATTAACAAAATGTAATAATCTGCCTGGATAGGTAACCATATCTCCCATTCTCCCTCCCTCTGGCCCTATTGAGCAGTACAAAACATGAACTGGGATCTAAAGCGTCTAGTCATGATATATCATGCCTATGTTTCTGATATGAGATTCATATTACGAACTAAATAATAACGCTCGGGTAAAGGATGACACTAGGTGTTCGTCCCTAACCTTTGCAACCATATATGTGAACAACCTATACAGGTAGTATAGATACTTGCTGGTTGCTGAAACTTAACCATACTGTCCATATCGATACGCTGCCTTGTGAAAAATACACGCAGAAATACGCCACCACAGTGTCATGTTTAACCCCCTCCCCCCCCCCCCCTGTAGTACACTGACCATTTTGGTGCTAGCAAATTGATGTGATTTACAAGCTACCTGCAATTGGATAATGACTTTACCTTAGTCACATTCTACCATGATTCCGTAAAACTAGCAAATATTGTACAGTTGTACATACGTTCCGAAAACATTACCAAAATATTCTAAATATTTAATTAAAAAATAGCAATTACCGAAATTTTGATGAAAAGATGCCTCAAGGCATCATAGCATACTACGCAAGGGAATGCCTCAATGCACCATAGTGTATTTAAAGCTTATATAAAGCAATTAGGCTAGGTTAATGAATCCTAAAAGTTGGGCTCCACCCCACACATGCGCCGAGGCTGTGTGGAATGGAGCCTATGAGTCATATCTCAACTGGGAGAGTTGTAGGTGAGTACCAAAATGGGACCAATCTGTTTAGAAACTCTCCAAGCAGTATTCTTGGACTTTGTAGTAATTTATACCTGTAGAGTTTGAGGCATTCGCTACCTGCGCCGATTGTCAGACTGGAGCTATACAGCTGACACCTACAGAGCTGAGGTCAGTCAGTCACATCTGACACTCAGCATTGTACACACAGCCGTGATTACCGACCCTGACAAGCACAATAGGCATTACAATGACCACAACAAGAAAATGTGGTAACTAAAACAATATATGCTCAATATCTATGTAAATCTGTGTACCTGTATCTGTGTATTTACACAGGATAATCTCACTGTATTTTGCATGTTTTGTAATGAATTTGCAAGGCCAGAAGAGAGAAAGTTGGTGGGGCAGTGAGCCATGACATGAGGGTCAAGGTTGTACTGGTCATGTATAGTTAAACATGATATTTCTTTGTCTGTGCATCTCATTCTGTCAGTGCATGTATCTGTGTGTATGTGACTGGCAGTGTGCGTCTGTATATAGTCCGTCTGTCTATCCATGTAGTTCTGTGTGGCTGTTTGTCTAAATATCACTGTACAGGTGATATCATATATATATATGTATATATATATATGTATATATATATATATATATATATATATATATATATATATATATATATATATATATATATATATATATATGTATGTATATTCCCTCTGTGTGAATTCATGTGATACAAGATCTACCTTCCATACTTCACCTGTCGCTCCCATCCTGTGGACTGTCCACCATGCCCCTGAGTGTGGCTCCTATACTGCGACATGGGGAGCGTGTGAGCGGTCAGTGCCCGGTGCTTCACACACAGGCCGCCCTTTCACACAGTGAGAGGGAGGTGTTATATTTTTTGAAATTATCATTAAGATTAGTTCCCGTATTTCAGCTTTAACAGGTGAATGCCTCCAGGCATAACAGCGTAGCGAATGGATGAGTAGCTCTCAAATCCATTCTACAGAGTTCTGATAAGGGAGACTTCGGCATTAAATATCTGCTGCTTGTCAATTTGGAGAGAATGGAAATTGTTGGTAATGTTCTCATAGAAACAGGTTTTGCCAGTACAATTCGAGAACATCCAGATTGATGACGTGTGTCAATTTAGGTATATAACGATAATATAGCAAAGTTGTCCTTTGCATAATTGTCTTGTGGCTTCTCTGGTAAAGCAGATACGCGTCTGACATTTCTCATTAAGCATATAAAGCAGTTTGGGAATTAGCAGTGAGCATGATGCACCAGTCTTCCATACTTCCTTATACAACACACGGTGCGGCATGCGGAACTCTGGGGGAAAGCGAAGCGAGATAACAACGCCGCCTACAGGGACATGGGAGTAGTCGAAGTGCGGCTTCCGGGCATGCGTCGCCCATCCCCTTCCTGTTGGAACAGGAACCGGAAGGGAAACCACCTCGAGCATTCGCGGTGGCGAGGAGCTGAGGAAGCTTGTAGACGCGGCCCGAATAAGTAGCGAGATGATGTGTGCGAAGAGAAAGCGAAGGAAAGGAGTCTCAGAAGAGTAGATTGACAGCATGGACACTGACGGAAAAGCATAGAGCAGGCAGGGAATTGTGGTGCTCAGGAGAAATATTTTATGTATTCAATGCCGTGCCCGCACTGAAACGCGACCGTATTCTAAGCAGCTCTGCACAACGTATGCTGGTTCCCAGGCGGTCATATTGCTGTTGGCCGCTACCAGACGGGAACATTCACACCCCGGACGTCCCGCTTGACGACACCAGCCACTGTTAGACTGGTGCCCTATCACTACACCAGGACCGCTAGCGGCAAGCAGCAGGGACTGAGAGTGAGCAGTGCGGGCAGAAGGGTGCACCGTGAGCTGCTCGCGGTACGCCGCCACCAGGACACGGACGAACCCGTCACCACGCGCCCTGCAGCCTGTTGCTGCTGGCTGTTTGCCACCCGCCGCCCGCCGCCGGCAACAGAAGAAGCTTAAAAACAGATAACAGGACAACGTGTTGGGACCTCACCACGTCTGTGTGAGATATCCAGTGTAAACAGATCGGTAATTGGGACTGCTCGCATATGACATGCCACAATGTCATTATGAAACCCCTGCATGAACTAACGGTTCCGGCGGTCACAGGTTGATCTAGGATTCTCATTTGATTAACAATATTCCAAGAGAATCCAGATTTTTCTTAATAGGGGTGCCAGCTCCCTCACACCGTGTTCGCGTGCTTCATGCACGGCAGTGGTACAGCAGCTGGAGCGGCGCAGTGACCGGGTCCCGTACGCCGGTGGAGTAGGAAAAGCCCAGCGGGCGCAGTGGGCTCGGCGCCCGGCGAGCAGGATGGTAATACGGTGGTCGAGTGGAAGCTGTGGCGCTTCTGGAGTATTGTGGTAACAGCAAATAGTGAAAATACAGCTACATATACGATATCTAAGGATTGTGCGAACTGCCTACTCTCCCGTGCGACTTTGGAAATGGTTCCCGGAGGAAGCGCTACCAAATGCCGTGAGAAAGGCCGACAGAGCCGGGCGTGAGGGGACCCGGCGGTGGTGGTGGAGACATCAGTTGACGTTCGGCAGACCATACTTACTCCTTGTCATCTCTGACTCCAGCATCTGTGGCGTGAAAACGTATAGGCAAATGGATCGCCCTTTCTATGTCCCACGGTCTGTGCTATGAGGTACAGTCCATGCTGTGAGAGTGGATCTCCTTGTAATAGCCATATGTAACCTACGTAGTTTGGGACTGGACCTGCTGACTGGCCATAGATGAAATAGGGTTTGTGGTACGAAGGTGAATTCTTCAGTTTCTGATCTCCAAGATATTTGTCTATCGTTCTTGCTGCGGGTAGAAGGACACATTGCATGTTTTAGGGTTCAAGGATGAGTGCCCATCTGTTGTCAGCAGGTGGGCATATTTGAAGAGCAAACAAATGGACAACTTGATCAAATGCAGGGGTACACCTATCAACTGCCCACCTATTACCTAAGGTTAACTCACTCATTATCTATGGTTCATGATCTGAGGACACACACACCTTACTCATTTTTATCTAATTCTCTATTGTCTTAAGCAGTATGGATAGACTGTCCATGTGAATTTTCACAGTTAAAGATATTGCATTGTTGAGGGTACATGTGCGCAGACTTGACTACAAACTAGCATCTTGGTTTGGGGATACACGGAAACGTTGCCCAACTAAAGAGATTCATGGAATGACTGCCCATTTTGCACCGAAATCATGCAGTGTCAGGATTTCTATTCATATAAAATATCTTCCATGGTGTGAAATTAGCATTTATTGGTAAGCCTGATGAGCAGGTGGTCTGTCAGTGCATACTGGTAGTTGTAACTATGTGATAGCCCCACATGTAAATACAAGTAGGCCTACCATGCTCTTTGCATATACTCTCACCACGCTCACAGTGGGCGGTACGCCCCCGGCCTCATCCTAACCACACCCCGTGAGGCGCTGACGGGTCGGAGCCGGTCTACGGGATTCACCCATGGATCGTGATCTAAGTGATGGCCGGCGCCTCCAGGGCTTGTGACCCTCCTGGCGCCGCAGTGCATCTCTTCCTTCTTTCCTCCTACGGAACGATAGGCCACTGCGTCGACATCATCGTCAGCAGCGACGGAACCGGAAATCAGCGGCGTCCCCAGCGCGTGCGCTCAGCGTCCCCAGGCACCTCCAGGGCGCTGCTGGCCCCACTACTACTTATTACTAACCTCACTTGACAGGACAGATACCAGCATCAGCCTATATTATCGCCCTCATCAACGTGGCGATTGTTCCTCGTTATGACCGCTACAAGCATCCTCATCAGCACGGTAACCAGCATCGCTGTACGGTCTCTTGTTGTACGTCGACAATCAAACACCACACATAGAGTGAGGAATATACCATGAGCATCCTCATCTGATCTGTCGTTTTCAAGGCCGCGAGCCCATCCACCACAACGAGAAGATGTTTTCGGTAAGTGCAGAAGTTATTCTCAGTCATATTTTCAAAGGGATGCAGCCGTCCCATATGCTCATTACTCACCTTCACAGGAGAGATGTGTATTTCCAGTTATGTGTTTTTCCCTTCCAGGGTCAAAATGCTATTTGCCTCCTCAGACAGAAGAGGATAACTATTTATCCTACCCCTCATATAAATCTCCATAGGCTTAACATGGTGTGACTGTATGCCATGGTTATGCCATAAATTATTTATATGCCACGGGTGACATATGAGGTTGAAAACATGTGACGGGGTAGGATACAATCTAAATGTCACTCAATTTCAATTGATTGTTAACATGACATTCGTTGTCTTCAGCTATAGATCTCTCTCGTTCGCAACGTACTCTAGCCTTAGAATACAATACAGTGTTTCTAAAACTCTACTTCAGTTAGTTGGTAAAACCACGGCATTTACAGCATATAGCAAGTCCTATTAGTCTGCCTTACAAAAACAGGACTTAACTATATCACTGCCACATTCCAGTATCAATACATCGGAGCAAGCTATCACACCGAGTGACGGGAGTCGTAATGAACAAGCTTTGTGTGTTCATAGAAGAGAAGGTTAAATAGCATTGGGCACTACTGTTACTATTTTACCTTTTTAGTACAGGATTTTTTTCCAATGTCAGTATTGAATGAGTGTATAACCCATTTATCGCAACATGATGCCTCCAGACATTTCATGACTACTGCAGCATGATGCCTCCAAGTATCTTTGATGATGGCATAGTTGTGTATATACATTTCATACATTATTTCTTGCTTGATATTGACATATGCATCTCAATAAAATACCAAAAAAAGTAAGATGGTTCTATAGATTCAATTCACCAACATTCTAAAAGTGATATATTGAAATCCTTTGATTTTCTGACCCATGGTTGAAGGTGCAGTATCGTTTCTTGTACTCTTGATCAAATGTTATTATAAAGTGGGGTGGCAGTTACCGGTTAAATGTCAGTATAGAGTGAGGTGACGGTTGCCTTTTCAATATCAGTATAGAGTGAACTGCTCGCAGTTTTGATGTCAGTAAAGAAAGCACTTCAGAAGCGAAGCTTATGTAAATGTTCAATAAAGGCAAGGCTGCTCACTCCCCAAACACATAGTAGCTGTGTAGAGGACTCGGGCCCATGTGCGCATGTGCAGGCACGCGTGTGTGATGGGATTTGAAACGTGATCATGGATGTGTCCTAATGGACCCATTGTTGAGATAATTAGACCAGGCGGGGCTGGGCTTCAGAGAGTGAGAAGGCTGCACACAAGGCGACATGCACCTCACTGTCCAGAAGGTCTGTATCACGTATACAATACACGAGACAGTGAAACGACCATACATCGTCTCAGATCTCAGTTCATCTCTACAGATTCTAAGAACAGCCAAAGTAGGAGTATATATGTGGGATGTAAATGATATCTCTTAGAATTGGTCACCTAGAATTAGAAACATTCACCACTTCCAAACGTTTCTTATTTTCTAGTTTTTATGTTATATATTCAGCCGTTCCATCTTATATCCCACCAGCCATACCCAAGTCGTAGTGTTAATCTTTGAATCTTCTCCCAGAGTTTATTGTCCATGGAATCTTTTACTTGTGATTTTAATGCATAACCGTTGATAATTACACTACATAATTTCAATCACCATCATTTACTTCACTACATAACTATGTCACATTCTGTGTTAGATATTGCCTTCCCTTATTTCTATCACAATATTGCGCTTCAAATAATATCTGTCAGTATACCTGATATCGGTGCGGGTAACATGTGTTCACTCCATAAGCAATAGTTACTATTAGCAACAATCGGGATCTTTACGAAAGTATACCCTTAACCAGGATACGAAGCATACGTTCTGAGACAACTTTATCTCTCTCTCTCTCACCCTCTCTCTCTCTCTCTCTCTCTCTCTCTCTCTCTCTCGCTCTCTCTCTCTCTCTCTCTCTCTCTCTCTCGATATATATAATATATATATATATATATATACAAATATATATATACATATATAGGTATATATATATATATATATATATATATATATATATATATATATATATATATATATATATATATACATGCAGGACAATTCACCTAAATTGGACACGGGAAGGTAAGGGTGTTTAGAGGAGGGGAGGGCTAGAGGCGGCTGGACAATTCAATTGAGACTCAACAGACCAAATTCATACGCAATTGTCTAGGCGCGGCTATGCGGTTCATTAAGAAATGTGAAACACTGTGGGAAAGGCGGCGGAAGGCTCAGCGGTGCGAGCTTCTGTGTTTAAGTAATGACGGGTACTTCTCTGACAGAGACCGATACCGAGTAATACAATAGACCTTGTTACGCTAACCCTATCAGTGTTATACCCTGTTACCACTAGGGGGCTCAAACTGTGCTACCACCTACCACGGGGTGGAATATATAATCATTGGTAGTGTACCAGAGATCTATTTGATTCTGAATCAACGGATAGTGGGATGAATGTCGTTAACATGTGGCATCTGCACTTAATATACTAGTAAAGTGTAGTGTGCTACTAAAGTTCAATACAATATATACATATTAGTTGAATACTGTACACTATTCCCACGGGACATGTATACATAATTGTTGCTTATAGTAACCATCCTATTAACCTGCAGCAATTTGCATATACTACTTACACGGCCTCAACGTACACTCCATATACTACTCACACCATCTATATCACTTACATAAACCATACCATACTACATGTCACATACTACTTACAAATCATCGTAGTGAATCGGGAGCAAAGTGAACACCAGTCCGTACACATCATAGTATACTACTTACAAGCCATACATATTACGTACTAACTATATACTACATGTACATCATACTTACATAGCATTCAATTTTGCAAGTTTGAGAGAATTAGCGCTAATCTAAGTATCAATACTTCATAGTAATTGTTTTTTACTGGAACTTAAAGGGGTTTCGGGCTCCACTATTAATACCTCCCGATTTAACTATTTCCTATATATCTATTGGCGAACACTCTATGATTACATCACGCTGCTGGGGGTGGAATAACTTGTGTAAACTATCCTAGGTTGACGTATACTACCCTAGGTTGACACGTGACCAAAAGCTACGATTGATGAATTTAAAAGAACTCTCACCTCGGTAAATGTTTAGGGGTGAGATTTCTACCAGAATTCAAAACATATATTTGATGACCACCCTTGTGGTGTAAGAGAACCTTGAGAAAGTCTGGTAAGGACCTGTAATGGTTGACTGGACGTTAAATCAAACCAAACAAACAAACAAAAAATGATGAATTTAAAAATGGCGGACCCTACCGTTCAGGTGTTCTAAAACGTTTTTAAAATGTCCCATAACAGCAAAGAGTGTGTGATGACTAACTATGGAGACATTTTATGTTAAACAATAATAGGAATAATTGTCGAAGGTGCAATCGGCGTGGTTTCAAAGCCTGCAAAATGTAAACATACTACATTGATGCGGCCATGACGTCGCCCTGACGTTGTCGCATATCAACTTCCATGGGCGGAAAACGGGCGGAAAAGATTTGCAGTTGGAGTTACTCGATAAGGCTGGTCATGGCCTCTTGGACTATATCATTTCTATTGGTATTTGAAGGTACATAGGAATAGGGAAACCAAGTACCGATGAAAGAAGGTCAATGTTTCTCGGTAAGGCTTGTAAAATTACTGCCCGCGGCCAAGGCCTTGGGCAATAATCTTTCCAAGCCTTACCTCGTAACTTTAACTTTGTCTCACCGGAACATAGTTTCCCTCTAATACCTGCCATACTTTGCACGAATATTGCTCATTTACATCCAGTTCCTTCCTTTCTGGCCCAACTCTGCTTATCTCATATTTCCCAAGGTGACGCAACTTGTCCTATCGTAGAGTAAATGCCAACTTGAAATACTCATGCGTGTAGAGACACAAAATCCTATCGTAAGCACATTGACCACTCACCATATAATCATAGGTTAAAAAACAGGAATGAATGTAACAAACTCCCGACCCGGACACACAGAGAAACCGGCATGGTGAGTACTATTTAGTATTTATATAGAACTGGATCGAGAATCATATCAATACACAATGCAGAAATTCAAAAATTACCAAGCAAGGGTAGTTTTAAGCGGGCTATATCAGAAATGAATATACTATAAGTTTCATCTCACTCTTACTCATCCCATCTCATCAATCACCCAATTCACCTGTATAACTAAGAGATGTATACCGTTTTTTTGTGAATTGTCTACTGCTTATACTTAATCTCCTACGTGAGATATCCACTTACCTTAAATATCATAAGACTAAGCAATATCTAGACTGATTGTACCAGGCCTGCTGCATGATGTAATGGAAGACCAGCAATCCTTGGTGAATTACTTGCTAATAAAAAAAACAACAAAAAAAACAACAATGCTCCACCAGTTTGGATGAGTCACATTTCACCATCGAGGCGAAGCCGAGTGACAATTATGGCACATCCAAATGGGTGGAGTATTGTGTATTTTACGATTCGATTGGGGTTCTGGATTTATCTCACCCCTTTCACTGGCATTGAATAGGATCACAATATCAGAATAATTCAAATTACTTTGCAAATCCATTTATTTAATAGCGTATGATGTCATCTCACATTCACTCCATCACAGCCAAGGCGTAGTATTGTCACTTTACGGGGGTGATCGATGAGTTTTTCTTCTCACGTTATTCCTATGGTTAAACTTTACATGAGGGGAGATAGATATATGATATAAAACTCGCCTCCTAAATTTCACGCTACACAGAGGTCCTAACAAAACCAATGAATCCCGTACTACCTATAAATTTTTAGCTCGGCCGAATCCTGTCCTATCAGCAGTGTCCAGCCGTCCCTGCCCTCCCTGGCCTCGAAATCTTACTTTATGAACTATATTGTCTAGACCGCCTATATATATTGTATTTCTCTAATTAAAACGAATGAGGTTCAATGAGGACTGTGAACATGCCATCATCGAAATAGCCACTCATTGTACAGGTTATCTTGGAAGACAGGCTAGTATTCCTTAATCAAGAACTGAATAATGATGTGAAAAAAGATCCAACAAAAGAACGTACTTCTTTAGACCTGCCAGTCTGTGTGCTTTCACAGCTGCCCCCATCAGACTATCACTGACTTCACGAGGGACCTCTTCCCATCTGTGAAAAAGCTAGCTTATCCCCCTTTATCCCTGTCCTTCCCCATCCAAGGGGCCTGACCCTACTTCCTTCAGTTGTGACCATTGATCACTTATGGGCTGTAATCAGCCGCTCGATACGAAAGAGCACAGGAGGTAAGAGGTCAGGTATAAAGGAAAAGACGGTATAAATGGGAAAGGGATGACAGTGGAAAGGTTAGAGGCCTGACAGGAGTACATAGAAAGAATATGGTTGATTGAAACAGTATGCCATTATGTGTATGCACAGAGGATATTGAGGTACTAGGATCAAATGTTATACATGTTCAACCTTTTTATGATGAATGAGAGTGGAATTCCAAATGTGAACAACTAAAAGGTTGGGGTTTCATCCAACCAGTGGGCCATATGCTGTATCCCACTTTGCATCGAGCAAACCCGCCAGTTATACATCTAGGGTCTGCCTATGTCAAGCAATGGGTCAACGAGAACTTCAGCCTCATGTGACTGGTCAGGGTCAGCTGTGCACTGGTGAGCAGGAGTTTGCATAGGTCTACACCATGATAACAGGGCATATAGGACATATGGGAGTTTCAGGACCAAGCTGATAAAACCCCATTTTCTACAATACTTGGAATTCTCCATCCACAATATTTCTGAGATAATAAAAAAACCCGAAAAAAACAGGGTCTCTAGTCTATTGCAAATGTACAACACCTGATGCGATTCTGAAGGACCTGAACCAATTCTCGACTAAAGATATTGAACAGATGCAAAACGTGATCTAATTCTCCACCCATGAAATTGAGCAGGCAAGGGAAAAAACAACCCAAATCACCGTTGTCTACCTACTGCCCTGAGTGGATTAAAGATCCCGCCGCTGCACCAAGACCATATTGAACGTGGGGGAGAAATCTGGGTGAATTAGCATCACCGTCGGACTGTACTGAAATTCCCTGCTCGTTGAAGAAGGATCGTATACTTACCGCCAGGCAGAAAAAGGGGTTAGAGGTGTGCTAACACCAGCATTCACGAATATATAAGTACAGTAAAAATGGAAATAATGAGACTAGGCATATCTATTGGGTTTTAGCAAGGCGCGTAGCCTAAGGAAAATTCCGGAGCAAGCAGGCATATGTAATCACCTTCGTTAGGATGTATCGCCCAGGGTCTGGAGGGTTTACTGTATTTCAGATGATTGAGTATCCTGTTCATGTTGGAATGGGATGGAACGAAGGAACTATGCTTGATTATGAAGCATTGGGCTCAAGTGTATTTCACCTGGCGATGTCATTGCCTGAATGCCCAAGGGGTTACTTGCATGTCTAAGGTCTTTGGCTGGCTGTGATGTAATTGAGGGGACTACATGGTAGCATGGGGAATACTAATTTTGGCTTAGATGTAGGACATAATTCTAGAATCCTCTGGAAAGCTCTGGAATGCTGATGAAGATTACGGAAAAATCTGAAAGGCACTCCGATGAGGAAATGATAGTTATGCAAGATCTGATCAAGTGAGTATGAATCATCACCTTGAACACTTCTTCAGGTGTGAGAGGGTTGCCCAAGCAACGGTTATGTCCCCACCTGTGGAATGCGCTAACAATAGATGACTTATCCAGCAGGTGATCATGAACAACAGGAATGAACTTGCGAGTTCTAACTAAGGCACATTGCTACGGGAGCATGCCAACACAGACGAGAACACAGACGATCTGGGGACTCAATTGTAGCTGATTAATGTTCATGCTCTGGACGTTTACGACAGAGCTGCGGATCGCAGAAAAGCGATCCGAGGGCCTGAACGTTGCTCCTGAAATTTTGCAGATCTTGTTGTAATCGTATAGGCGCATCGTCGCGTAAAAAACGGCTGTTAGCGATACTTCTTTTACGCAGACCCTCGCACCAGGGCGGATCGTTTGCAGATCGCAATACTTTGGTTAGAAAGGGCTTTGTCTAATATTCTCAATAACGATCCATGGTAGTGCAACCGACTCCCGCCCCTTCTTCTTCTACCTATAGGAAGTAGCAATTCACACCACCAGATCGGTTCTAACTATGGTGCCATCTGTACTTTTTTTTTTTTTTTTTTTTTGCAATCAGTTTTTATTTTTCATTTGTTTACATCATTTGTTCCAGTTTTTGGTCCTTATACAATCTTAAATCTTTTCAACATTTTCAAAAAACACAATAAACAATTCTAAACAACAAATTCGTAATGATGTGGTCATACTAATGCTTTTTTTGTTTCCTTCCCCCCCCCCAGATTTCCTATCTACAGTGATCTATATATATCTTTTCTCAAATCTAAGTAAGAAAGAGGGTGCCATCTGTATTTAATTAAAAAACTAATGAATTTTCCTCTGTCTCATTCAATATGTACCCCTGAATTGTTGTATGGCTATAGAATCATAAGAATTAGTGTTACCGCGTGAATATAGGGATACGATCCGATATAACGTGACTGTCGCTTTTTTGGTCGGATCGTTAAAGTAATCCTAAAAATAAAATTGCGATCTGATTAAAGCTAGCGATACCACAAAAAGTGGAACAACGGGGCTCTGATCATCTTACTATACACAACCGGGTGCCACAGACAATCCAACATATTCTGCAGGGAACCATACTATGCACCCCACTCCTCCTGGCACATTGAGGGACTGCTAGTGATAACACTGTCCATAACTTTATGACCATAAGGAAGATGTAAAAATGACAAAACTTGAAGGGCAATTATATAAATAGTTACTTTGCTACTGTCGGAGATTGTGAAAAGCAAACACTCACCAATACCTTGGTGAGGGATGTCGCTGAAGACCGTTTCACAATGGGTTCCTTAACTATTACACTAGACCAGGTTTAGAAAGTAATCATAGATATCGATGTGAATAAGTCGAGTGGGCTTCAGGGTATAAATTCTCGTGTTATTAAAGATGCACTAATTGTCCTTATTGATCAACTATGTTTACTATTTCAAAATATTATAGATTATTCGGTTTTCCCCAAAGAATGGGCCCATGCCACAATTATTCCTATCCCGAAAGTATCAAATACGGAAACAGTTGGAGACTGGTGACCGATCTCCCTGTTACCAATACCTGGTCAATTGTTTGAAAGGGTAATTCACTCATATATTTCTAACTATACAGAACAAAACAACCTTTATGATAAAAGTCAATTTGGTTTTCACAAAGAAAAGGGAACAACAGACGCGGTGATGCTATTAGTATATGATCTATACTTCGCACAGAAACAACAAACGTTAAACACCTTGACTTTTTATTGATTTTAGTAAGGCTTTTGATCGAGTTATTAGAAAATTGATAAAAGAAAAACTTTTAAAGAATTTTTCAATGGGTAAATTGATCACTAAATGCATAGCCGGCTACTTAACAAACAGAACAGAAATTATGTGTATTCGGGTCTGATGCACAGCTCCGTAAAAACGAGGAGAATATCCTTTCCACTGACATACTGATCAATAACACTAAAATACCCCACTGTACCTCCTTTAAATATCTAGGGATTACGTTAGACAACACTTAAACCTGGAAAAATATGATTAACCATATAGCAAAAATTACAAATTTCAATTACAAAAAATTAGAAATGACCTGTATTAGGATCTATAAAACAATGATCTCATCTATTTTTTATTTTAGTGGATATTTCATTACTGGTCTACAAAAATTGCAGAACAGAGCACTAAGGATTTGTACAAGGAGCAGAACTAGAGATATCAGTGTTAAGAACTTGCACAAAAGATGTAACCTAGAGTAATTAGACCAGAGGAGAAGGTATTTATTGTATGTATTCATGAAAAGACTTATGAAGGATAATCTACCAGTCCCAGATCCCAGAATGAGATCACAAAGTAAGAGGCAAATACATCTAAAGCGGCCTCGAACCTCTTTTTTTAAAAAGAAAAACCCGGTGTATGAAAGAATGTCTATGTGGAATGCATTGCCAAGTGAAATCCATAATTTCTCACCATACCAATTCAAGAAATATGTGAAAATGAAGGTTAAAACCATGTTAGATAACGGGTAAAGAGATAGGATTTACCGACACAGACGAGGTAAAGATTGCAACATAACTATGGTAACTCATCCTGTCATCTCATCTCATTATTCACTACTTATTGTTATTCACTGTAACCACTTGAGGTAATACATCACACCTTATACATATATGCACCAAACATGCTGGAATTATGTAATGTCATATATATCGTATAATTGCCCATCAATACATGATGATACATGTTTTTATAAGCTGTCCTCAGAAGACACACAAAACCTGCGAATAGCAGAATGTCTTGATGTATATTCACCTCTGAAATAATTTTTTGAAAAAAGAGAAAAAGATGTGGCTGGCAGACTACTGGGAGATAAAACAGAGTCTCAGCATTGCATACAGTGGGTGAATTGATGACTGTAGACTTTAATGGGGTTTAGGCATATTCACCCGTTCAATAAATGAGAGTTCACTGCATTTGGTGTCTGTGTAAAACTGATCCTTACATATTTTCTCTGGTTTATGTTTAATAACTAAGTTTATTAGGGTACCTACCGTCCCCAAGGAATTATTAGAATTAATTGTACCAGGCATTGCTATTTTCTGAATAAAACCTGAACTGACGAAAATCAAAGGCCCTCCATTTACACCATGCAATATCGGGGGCAATGATAACTGCATTGTTCTAACATATTCAATTCATTTTTATGGTAGCTTAGATTAAATTTAGGAAATATTATGTTTCTATTTTATTTAGCGTAAGGATGCTATCTTGCAGTGTAAAGCTTTAAATGCCATATAGACATGAGCTACTTAGACAACGGAGAGGAATAGGGAACGCATGTTTGAAAATGGGTACACAGTAAATAAGATCAAATGAGATCAAAAATTGTCGACAATCCATCAAAAAAGTATATTAGAGAATATGGTAACCACATCAAGAGAGAATATTTCTAAAAAAAGGGATATATACGCAGATGCATGAGGATCGCTTCACTCTAAGATAGATTTCAAAATATGGGGACTAAACAGATGAGCTGCTTTCACAGTCACCATAGAAGGTGTGGGGAGCTGGGGACAGACGGGACCATTTCTGAAGCTGACAGAACGGGAAAGAGAAGATGAGATGGGCGGAAAGCGGCGTAGAGACCCATATAGATCTAAGCTGCTCAGGAACACCCACGCACTTAACGAATAAAGGACCGGAGGACGGCTGGGTACATCTAGGGCCGGTCTGAGACGGCGGGCCAGGCATAAGAAGAGAAAATCTATAGACATACTTTACAGGCATGGGCATATATGGCATATGTTCAGGCATACTCCATACCCATACACCAGAGACTTGACTATTAGTTTCAGGCGTACGCCATAGATATAAATCATACGCATAGACTTACACCAACGGGGTACGTTTAAGGTCATGCAATAAAAATGCACCATGCATGTCTATGGTCATGCACTATACATAGGCACGGCACACATCATTGAGAGGCAGGAGAAAGAGGAGACGGAGGGATAGTAAGAAATATTACTATACATTAGACGAGCACTCTATAGTTACATAACGCTTCTGGGAGTGTAGTAACTACAGTTTTCATAACACGGCTGACGCTTTCATACATAGGCTGACGTTTAAATACCAAGATTGACCACTTGACATCGTGTAAATCAATCAGATCAAATTGTTGATGCGTTATGAGAACATAGAAGTCGAAGTTACTCGATAAGGTTGGACATTGCTATCCCACCCACCGGACAAATTGCCATTCTTATTAACATTTGATGGTATTTAGTAACAAGGTAAACCTGTGTTCCTGTGGAGTGTCGTTCTTTTACCAAACTCGTATACCCCCGATGCTTACAAAAAGGTGTTTTCAGAGAATGGACTGGAGTGAACAACGAGATATGGATATCACAGTCGGAAAATCGTAGACAATAAACATTATAGAGATATATGGAACATAACAAGAAAAAAAGGAGGAACTCATTCTGAAGGGGCAGAAATCTGATGGTAAAAGGAAGAAGGTAAAAGGATGTGGAGAAGCAAAGGAACGAATGCATTTGAGGTACGGAGGGGCCAGATAGAAAAACCATTGCAAAGCTATGATGAATTATAGCAGTCAATACAAATTAAAGGATTGGAATGGAGAGGAGAGAGAGAGAGAGAGAGAGATAGTGTGTGTGTACCCAAAAGAGTCAACCAGTGAAACGACTGCAGGAGGGGTAAAAACAGCGATACGAGGCATAAAACCAGAGAGTGAGCTCGTGCAACGATCTTTATTTACGCATATCAGAAAGTGAAGCCTAAGTGGTTCTAGCCTTTACTTCTACCTCCTATATCTTTCCTCTCCCCCACCCCCAATCACGCTACCCAGCTAACAGCGCCGCCCCTAGGTGGCAATGGGAAACCTCCAGAAGCGACACCACGTGTCGGTGTGCGGTGAGATTATGGGGGGCGGGGCGGGGGCGGGGCTCCCCGGAGGCGCGGGCCGACCACGCCTGGGGCCCGGCGGAGATAAGGGGGCGAACCGCGGAGGGCGGGCGGCGCACCCGGCCACAGGTAGCCGGGAGGAGGTACTCCTCAGGCGGCAGGAGGAGCTGCTCAATAGCGCCTCATCCCCAGCCTCAGCGAGCACATCGATCTGCGAGGAGCACCTCCCCGCCAGGCGGCGTATCAGCAGCTGGCCGGGGGCTAGTTAGGTTGGTAAGGGATTCAGAGGCATTAGTGAGAACAGTGCTGGTGGTATATGGCAGACGGACAGGACCAAATATAGACTTTAGACAGCAGACAGAGAGAATATAGACAGGTAAGTGGACAGAGAGAATTATAGACAGGGAAGAGGACAGAGAGAATGAGAACTATACACGAAGTCTATCTGGGTGAAAAGGAATGAAGATGCTACACTTGAGCTGCGTAATTTAATCTGAAATAAATAATTCTTATCGATTAGGATAGTACAGTGCCACACATACATGTATGTAATATCCACAAACAACCGGTCAGCCATACACATTTTCTATAGCAAATGACAGAAAGGAGAACAGCAATCTTCATCTTGATTATTTTCCAGTGTGACTATCTGACCTTTGCCTCTTTGTTAAGTGACAGATGAAACACCAAGTACTAAAGTACAGCCAGATTAAGCTTTGTGTGGCTCTAACGATTTGAGCCAAAACAATGGGCTGGTGTAGGTGAGACTTACGTAATCTTCTGCCCATGTAGCAAAGAATTAGATGTAAGGGACATAATAATATAACTATAAAAAAGACGAACTTTCTGAGCCGGAAATTACCTGAAGTTCATAAACCATCACCAAATACGGAATGCGCCTATTACCTGAACTAATTGCCATCTTGCAATGTCCTGATTAAATGTCGGCCCTGCTTGGCCTTGACTGAGGCTGCTTCTTCTGTATATAAATCAGGACTGGCAGAATCAGGACAGCTACCCATGAGGAACGAGGCAAGCATATGAACTTTGGATTCCTAATAGGGACACATCTCTGCGTAAAAAATATCTAAGATGATTATAGAAATATATCACGACGTTTAGTATTTATATGAACAAAGAACTTTTTACTAGTTGTTCCCAGACACGAGACTACACATGTTGTTGCGAATAAAAATGTGTTTGCATAGTCGCATAGATGAGTAGATCGTGAGCAATTAAAATATCGAGTTAATTGGTACCAAGCACGACGGGTCTAATTGGCGATTTCGATACTGAGCTAATGGATGCTTTAAAAACGAAGACCGATAAAGGAATTCAGCTCAGTCTTCCCTCCCTGGAACCTAATCCCTAGCCATCTGTTTTCACTTTCGACAAATATACTTCAAGAATCTGAGGTGATGTACATGTAAATCTACCAAATATTTAGCAATGGTCTACCAGTGTATATTAAACAGTGGTAGTATCAGCGATGGTGGTGGCTATGTGGCCGAATAGCAACTGTGATCAAATAATAATAATAACTTTACTGGTAGAGCTGGCAAGTAGCGATATCAATAATGATGATAGTTCTGGTAGTTGCTTGGTGAGAGGGTCGTTGGTGATGAAAGTTCTATGATTATGTATGGTTTGAATATTGTTTTTATAGATAGACGTGTATGTGATAGTTAAGAGTTAATAGTGATAACAGTTCTAGAAGTGAATGAATGTACTGACATTTGTAATGATGAGGTGTCATAGACCTGTTACTGGACGTTGTGGCATTTTGTTACGACCATTGTCCCCATGCTCTCACTCTGAATAGGGTGTCTGCCAAGATGATCATGACCAATCACTTCAGAACCTCATCATCTCATCATGGTGGTCATTTGGACCCTCCAGAAATAGGTGTAGATTTGGCTGGGTGGCTCAGTGCCAACTGGGCTACAGCAAAGGACCCATTGACTGGATTAAGCTAAAACCTTTTTTTTTCATTTCCATTTGAAATTCCACGTTTCCTCAATAAAAATGAATATCGTGTTACTAGTCTTATTGGTGGTAGTAGAAGTGAGGGAGGTAATAAGTATTGTTGGGGTGTTTATTGGTGTGGTGCCGTATGGTAATGACGGTGCTTGTGGAGTGCTCTGTTGCCACTGGATAGTCATAGTGGATATGCAAGCAGATGATATTTGGCCACCGTGCATGTTGGCTCGTTGGCGATTGTGATTTCAGCATTGTACGCACAAGAGTATATATACAAAGGCGTGTGCAGCCCTTCAATCTCCATCCACCCACATAACCACCCCGTCACTTCAATCCCACTCTCCCTCACTCTCCCTCCGGAGTTCCAGCGCCATAGGCGCCTTATCTGCGGGGTTTAATCCCGCGGGTCGCAGCGGTGCCCAGTCGTATGCCGATTTGAATCTAGACAATTGATTCAGGGCTGCATTGATTCCTTGCACTGGTCGCCCGCTCTGGTTACAATAGACTGGTGTCGTCACACTGCTCCGCTAGAGGGCCTAGGGGAGGTCGTGACTGCCTGCAGCAGTAGTACTGACGGTCCGACCCTATTCCCCTATTATCGCCCACCTCACTTCTTCCATTATCGCCCAGCTGGGAGAGTGATGAAGTGGATCGTCCATGCCCTGAGGAGCTCCGTGCGGATATCTTTTCTGCTCTCTGTATTAGACTTCTTTCCTGACGCCAGGAATCATAGTATTTGGCAGGTCGTTTATGCGCTAAATCTACGTCGTTTATTACGTGGATTAAGACCTTATCGGCACAGAAGTCAGTTATACTTTAATTTATACACATCCAGATCCGGAAAGACTCATATAGTATTTAACAGCAGTGTTATTATTTCTATCTACACCATTTATTTTACCACTGACTTCTGGAATATGCTCATATCAAACCGTACAATCTCGAAATGGAAAAGGAAATTAGGGATGCTCTCTGGTATCATACCATTTATCAAGTGTTTTCCTCTACAATATCAAATGGGATATTCCTGCTGGCATTAATCTTTAATTTCCCGTCTTCCTGTGTAATAAGCCATATTAATTACTAGACATTAACCATAGCCTAATGTGCAGTTCTCCTCGATTAAGTTCTGTATTTTGATGGTGCATATGCTTAGTTGTGGCAGGAATTGACTAAACTAACTAATTATACATTAATTTGGTCCAGTTTTATCTTTTGACGGCTCCCAATATGCAATCGTGATGTTGTTTTAGATATTTGATTCATATAAAGTGCATGATATACACACTATTGACTGGTTGCAAATACAAGCAGTCGTATACTCCGAGGAGCTAACGCATAGTACTTAGTATCCGTGCGAATGTGAGGATCTTGCGCGGAGTCAACTCCTAGGAGGATACAACCGCTTTTATCTGAAACCAGTCTATATTTTATCTATTATCCACTTTTTCCTGACAAGTGGCGTACTTTTATTTATTCATTTAGGTATGCACTATTCTTACATACGCTTTATTTTTCCGTATATATATGCGCTGGCTTTTGCAACCCGGGGCATACAGGGATAGAGAGAAATAGAAAAATATAGATATAATAGGGCGTACCCAAAATATAATGAGTTTCACTATCCATAATGTATGATATGAAAGGAATTGGGCAGATGGCAACACATGTTCACTAAATTGGTATTCCATTCGAATCAAAAGTCCTGTCGATGGTAATCTATCTTCACTATCATATTATGGCCGCCCTTCTGCTCACACATCCATGAATCTATGTTCATATTTCAACTTGCCACGAAGTAATTCTTTTTGAAGCAACCCCATATTTCCCGATAACAATGAATACAAGTTAAAAAATAAGATACTGCATTCTTCTCAATTGCTGTCCAGCAGTCCTTACCAACGACGATAAAACATCCGTGAGTATTATAGACCGAAGTGTTCTTCTGTCACTGAAGCTTCATATCTATAACCGTCGAAACAGATATCACCTATCAGAGGCAGGAAAACGTGCTTCATAAATTTTAAGGATTAGTGAAAACAAGATAATTCCCATTAAGAGTATTAAAAGATGTGTTTGCAGTTGGCAAAATCAAACAGTGACATCTGAAAAGAGTAGAGCCACTGAATACCTCTAGAATTAGGTAACAGCATCAACTACACACACCCTCCCCACTCAAACACATACACAAAGCGTTTGAACATTTAAAATTCAATAGCCAATACACGCTATTTATCATCGACCTTTCTGAAAATAAGAGACACAAGTCTGCGCTAATGCACATCATTCCTAGCTTATGTCCGTAAGGAGAGTGGGACAATACTTTCCGGCTAGCATGATTCCCGCTTTTCAAGGTGAGGGTCTGGGAATCTACAAACTGGGGCTTTTGCCGAGTTAAGGGTGTGCTCCACCAGGCCGATTTCTCACCCGATCAATTGTTCCTGGGCCCTGTAGAGGAAGCTCACGTATTGTAATTTATTTAATTCTGATAATAATAGTTTAATAAATGACCATTTTCAAAGATTTGAGAAATTCTAGGGCATCCGATAATGATCGGCGATTGTCTGGCTACAGAATCGGCGATCGTCGGTCCAGTGGAACACCCCCTTTAGGTAAATTCGCTAGAACAATACTAACTGAACACTAAAACATTGTCAGGAGCATATTAAGCGATTCCCTTAATTTTAATGCAGGCTCTTTCTAACCTATCCTGACTTGAGTGTTCAATGTCGTGGGGGTGGTCCATTTAATGGGGTAAAATAAACATGAAGTTTGTTTGGGTAGTTTAACGTCCAATTTGTTCAATTAAACTTTAAACATGAAGTAAAGAGGATGCCATTTCGGTCCAAAGTGCCCAGATTTGCCGAAAGCCTGTCTCCCGCAATTGGGATTCTATTGTTAATCGTAATCATCTCAACAAGAACACGGACAAGGATTTTACCCAAGTCAAAACCCAACATACAGAAATCGGCGACAAAATCTTCCAGACCGTGGAAGCTGTACTACAAGGCGAGAAAACAAGGCATACACTGTCCCCATCAATAATCAATGAGTCATTAACCGAGGGAATGCGGCGCGTTCAAGGCAAGGCAACAAACCAGATCTCGGCTCTTATTTCAAGCCTTCATTTCCAAGGGTTACAGGCGGATTAAAGGCTTATAAGGAACCCTGTTTACACACAGTGGCCTCTGGTAATCAGACCCGCCAATCCCACTACACTCCAGCACTGCAATGTGCAATGGGAAATAATGTTATTGCGCTCTGATGGGAATCACCTATTCGTACAGTGGCGTTTTCTAAAAGACTACCGATGGTGTAGACACAATAAGATTCCCCAGATTTCCTACTGATGCACTTGTTTGATATAAATTGGATAGCCAAATGTATATAAGGAGGGAAATACAGTCATTGCAGTGGTCAACTGACTCTAAGTATTTCTCTTGTATACTCATCTGATACGATATAAAGTGGTGTATATAATTTATAAAATTCATTGTATTTCCTTATGATTATCATATAAAAAGAAAAGTCATACCATCGTATTTCATTCGGATTTATTCCGTTATTTGCTAGGTGACTTTAGTAGCTTATAACGCGACACCTGCTCGCAATGGATATTTGGATGAATTAGTATTAAGGGTATTCATAGACATCCAGTTCTCAGGCTCTGTCTTCGCGGTCCAATGGCAAGTGCGTATATGTGTTCTTTGTATCTTTATACATATGTCATACTGATTCCTACACAGTAACATATAGCCAATTTATGTTCATGGCTGTCTCGTGTAAGGTTTGAATATTCCCAAAACTCTTACATGCCACTGAGAGAACAAGAGCTATCATAGAGGTAAGGAAAGGTACATTTATATGAATGTAGTTATCCACACTGTCATATAGTTGATTATAAATGCTTCTCAGTTAGACTTCCTCATTGAACGTTGACTGTATTTCCATTAACTGAGATCTCAGCAGGACCAGTCTCCCTCTTGATGTGAATAATTGATGACATCATACTGTGACCTACGTCAGCGTCTAATAAAACACAGATCGGCGTCAGGAAAGAAGCTTACGGATCGGTGGAGCAAACGGAAGGGCAATGTAGTGTCCCTCACATTATGTTTTCATTTATTCATCTAATGGTAGGGAGTGTGGCTTTCTATAGCCGCATGGGGTCAGCTTTAATGAGTTTCTGTGGGTAAGGATACTGAATTAACAAACGTAGTGCATTCAATAATGCTTGCATCATACATGAAAAACGTCATGCGTACAGGAAGACAAAGAAACAATAAATGCTAATGTTAGGACAGAAATATGTATGCCTTGATTCTACACAAATAAGATGGAAGTATCGAAAACAACATATTTGGTTGGAATAATGAATATTATTAGAAATTAACATCAGAGGTTGGCTAATTAAACAACCGCAGATTGAAACACAAGAAACATGGCTTATGAGAAAGACACGGCAGTTGTAAACAACTTGTCATTGGTAAGTCAGATGGAAGGGAGCGAGGTTGTGTGAAGTCAATAGGCAATGGGTGGATAGATTGATATAATTGGAGGGAAATACCAGGGCCCTGTTTTTCAGTCGAGACGATCTCAAGCTGAGATCTGCTGAGATCCATGAGCGATCCTGAAACCGTTTGGGAGATCAATGGCTGCAGGTGGTTTTCAGACGTGGTCTCAGCTAGCCACAGCGGATCTTAGGGTGATCTCAGGTTGTGATTGTTTTAGATGAGATCCCTAGAGATCATTTCTGCCAGATACAAGATACTGCACTCAGAAATTATTGAATTGAGACACTTATACTTATTCAAATTAAACCATATTTACAGTTTTTCTCTGTGAATGGATGGTGTTATCATTTATAAATATGGAGTGACCTTGACCCTACCCTGCTCAAATAAAATTGAGCATTACAGTAGGTATACACAAGCTGGTTGAGTGGGGCAGTGCCTGCATTTTTCAGATTTCCAGACAAATGTTTATCACAGTCTTAATAACCACAAGAAAACTACGAAATTTGAGATATAGGTTTGTCAGATTATTAGTACCCTTCGCTCTAAATATTTTTTAATTTGAATAAGTTTTAGCACCTAAAAAAGTTATGACAGGTATCAACTGGTCTCAGGTTGAGACCATTTGGGAGATCATGTCACTTGAGATCCCTTGAGATCATCATAACTGAAAAACACTGAAATCACTCAAAACGGTCGCATCTCAGTCTCAGGCTGAGATCCCCAGAGATCATCTCAACTGAAAAACAGTTTGCCTTTCAAACGGTCTCAACTTGAGATCGTCTCGACTGAAAAACAGGGCCCTGGTGAACAATGACCAGACATCATTACATTTGGCAATTAGCTAGCCTCTAATGACTAATTATTGGCGTTAGCTAATGCATTAGCTGTTTACAATGTGTCTCCTGCTGTCAGGTATATATATACATACAGTGACAACCTTGTAGGGTATAGGTGAAATTTCCGTGCTGTGATTTGACGGCTATTACAAATCAGACTGCATTGACACCACCGTATCACAATAAAGGATTATACATATTGTGATCGAAAGATTATTAAGCGCAAATAAAAACCCTTACCTGTCTATAATTTTCTCTAGACAGGATATTTGAATTACACCCATGTATGCTGTGATCATGTGTTTTACTGTTTATTTATTTCTGTGTTGTATGTCTGCTGTGTACTACTGCCGAGATGGAAGGGTGATTGATTAGCAATTGTAAACATGAGGTTTATAACCCAGGCTCTACTTGCTCTGAATATGAAAACTTGCAACTGAATAAAAACAAAACTGATTTTGAGATGATCAAGGTTGGTGTAGATTTGCCAACATACATTCTGATACAATACTTGAATCAAACAGCGCAAATGTACAAGTCTACAAAGACATGCAGAGAGCTGAAACTTTATGGATTTCTGTGCACCCAATATTGGACTATGCCACCCTGTTTGTCAGAGGTCCAGGACCCAATAAACACCTAATATGATAATTTGACTTGTTCGTTAATTGAGGTTTATTACCCAATTGACCTGAAGTTAAATATGAACAGAATAACTATGGTCATAGTCAAAGCATATCATCTGGGAGAACATACACCTGTCCATATTGCAAAATGGTTTTCTTATATCCAGATGAAATTGCATGGAGAAAGGGGTTGTCAATTGTTACAATCAATTTACGTAGTCTGTACAAGAAACTGGATCAAGTTAAGGCTCTTTTGAATAACATAGACATACTTGCTGTAATTGAATCCTGGCTGGTGGAAAAGTACGATCGGGACCAGTTGAATATTGCGAATATTACTTTCTACCAGGCTGATAGAGACCACTTGATTGCTAAGGCTGGAGGTGGTGTGATCATGTACGTAAAGAATTCATTATCACAATATGTGACTAAATTGAAGGATAAATGTATATGTATAATAAGCATATTGAGTTGCAAACGTGCGAGTATCAGGATCCAAATCATAAAAGAATGCTTGTACTAACGGTTTACCGCCCCCTGAATGGAAGCACAAAGAGAGCCTATGAGTATCTTACAGATATACTGAAGCAAGTTTGATTTTCTAACCACGAAGTGTGGATACTCAGTGACTCCAACATTAATCTGAATAGTAAAAACTCTGACAAGTATAAATTATAAGAAGTTTCCTGCAAGAACACATCCTTGAATATCTTGAAACAAGTAATACATATCTAACTTCCTTCGGTGCATCCAAAATAGATCATATATATTTACGAACTCGAAATGTGTAGACATGTCAGGTAACTGCAATGCATATATATTAGTGACCACATCCCCATTTTTGCCATTCAGAAGTTTCAATAACTGTTAACAAATATTCACACTTTTGAAGGACGAAGCTATAAAAATTTAGATCATGAACTGTTTAATGCGCACCTAAACGATTTTGAACCACACAACCTTAGTACAATTTCGGCTGAGTGCCTATTCAATGCATGGGAGTTACATATTACAGCTTCTTACATAAACACTGCCCCGTACAGCGTTTTAAAGTTCGTCAGCGTGATGGCTTAGATCTTCCACCAAATGTGCAATAAATGATCCAACTAAGGGCTAAGCTCATAACTAGAAGATCCAGAGGTAATTCACAAGTAGACAAGGACAACTGTAGGCAACTATCAAGAGCCATAAATAACAGTATACGGAATCTTAAAGCGGAACATATACGCAAGGAACTGGTTGAAAATTTTACTTGCCCGAGAAAGTTCTGGAGAAAGGTAAAAAGTGTATGCACCCCCCGAAGAGTATGGACCCCTACTCATTGAAAATGAACATGGCATAATAGTAGAAAGTAGGAGATTACGAGGCAAACACGAGAAATAGATCTACTAGAAAGCCAGGACCTAGTAAAAGATATTAAAACTAACAAAGCGTCAGGTATTTCTAATATAAGTACAAGTCTTATGAAGCGGGCTTTCACATCCTGACCAGATGTACTACAAAGGATAATAAACAAAGTGATAGCGACAGGCTGTTTTCCAAAGAAATGGTGTAAAGGAATAATTACTCCCATTCCAAAAAAAAAAAAACCACGTAAACCCACTGATTTAAGACCCAATTCAGGACTACCGCTACTTTCAAAAATAGTGGAGAGTGAGGTACATTGTCAACTAATACCCCAATGGAGTACTTAGAAGGAAACCCACGAGATGAGAATAACTTGGTCCGTACTCCACCGAGTTTGATTGCAGAGTAATTCACGAAGCGAAATTCACGAAGCGAAGCTGAGTGAATTACGTAGCGGTCAAATGAGGTGTAGTGCAGACCAAGTTATTCTCATCGAGTTGGTTTCTGATTTTATCTCACACCGTATAACATTGTTTATTGATGAAATGAATCACCAAATTAGCCTTTGAATATTGGGTACACGAACCTCACGGCCGTGGAGTACGAGTTCCTAATGTTAAGCCTATGGAGAAAAATACCGGGGTGAGATAAAGACCAATACCTATCTAATAGTGAATATGGTTTCCTCGCAAACAGATCCACTGGACAAGCCGTTTTTAAGCTGCTATCATGGCTTTTCGGAGCCAGGGATAACAAACTGGTGTGTCTATGTTTCTCTCTGGATCTTCAGAAAGCCTTTGATTGCGTTGACCATGATATATGTTGTTGTCTCTTATCGGACAGCAAACAGGTAATCCCCAGATAGTTCTTTGGGAGCTACTTTGAAAATCGTGAGCAAGCGACCAGAGTTGGAGGTAGTGTGTCTGGTTTCAGCCCTGTGTGGAAGGGAGTCCCCCAAGGGTCTATTTTGGGTCCGGTGTTATTTATCCTGTATATAAATGGATGTTTGAATACAGTTCTGAACTCCAGATACCTACTGATGACATCGTTCTGGTTGCATCCTCTAGGGACCCGACTATTGCCCGAGGTCTCCTACAGGACGACTTAGATCGCCTGGTAATCTGGTTCGAGGCAAACAACCTTAAACTTAACCCAAATAAGAGTAAAGTAATGTGGTGTTCGCCTGGCAATAGACTTATAAATAATGACCTACCGGAGTGCATTGGTGAGGGTAAATGCTTGGAAAGCGTGTCATCTTTCAAATATCTAGGTGCCATAATAGACCGTAATCTTACCTTCAAACAGATATATCTCACAAGAACAACCTCGATAGAGTCAAATATGGATGAACCCCACCTGATGAAGGCCAACGTAGGCCGAAACGTTGTGTCAGAATTATTCATGTATTCACAGATATGTTCAAGCGACCCCCCCCCCCCTATACTACATGTTCTATGTTTTGTATGATGTATGTAGTTTGTGTGTTGTTTTCCTCTCAGCCCACAGTTTGGAAAAATCTTGACCAAGAGACCTGAGCCAATAACAGCCAGTGGAGCTGCTGTCAAGTCTGTGTTGACTGTTATCTCATGACAAATGTTGTTTGAAAATCATGTACATGTATGTGAAACCTTATGTCAATAAACTCTTTCTAAAAAAACAACTTGTGCTCGCGCCGTTGGTCTCCAACATCCAGGACGCTATGGCTTCCTTTATAGAGGCACAGTCACACACTTTGCGGACTGAACCAGACATGAACAGCATAGACAATAGTACAAGAATTATGAGACCAACTACACAAGATCATCAATTTCCTCTTGTCACGACTGTCAACAACACGCCTGCGGCCGTACATTTCCACCGTCAAGTCACCGTGTCAGACCCTCTCATAGCGGCAATGACTTCATTGGCAAAGGCATGGGACTCCGCACCATCCCACCAATACGGGCCGAGTTTCGACAACAAGTCTCTGGACGAAAGGGTACAAGGGATAATTCAATCATCCAGTCACGTCCATCGCCCTCAGTCTGGTAAGTTTGTCCAACCACATCAATACGTAACTAGAGGTGTCAAGTAAGAGACAACCTTAGGTTTACTCAATATACAAGAACATTTCTGGGGCATTTTACGCATGTTTGACGACATTTGCACTGAACATGATTCTCACCCTTTCCTTATGCAACATCTGAGAGAAGTCATAAAAGATTTGTTAGAATACAAGTTCTCAGCTGTAAGATGCTGTAGTGAAGAAGTCTTTACTAGGATAGCAGAGGGCAGATTTCGTTTGGGTTGATGCACTGAGCCCCACATTCAACATCCACTTGCGGCTGCAGTATTCAAAGCCCTCATCTAGCCGATGCTGGTCGCACACGTTTGCGAATACTGTTCCTCGGCTCTCAACTGTATCACCCTTGCTTGTATGTACAATTCCTCGCATCATCCCTCTCATCTGGTGGGCGCCTGGAATTGGATATTGGACACATCACCTCAGGCCGTTGCAGTTATTAAAGTGGCATCCGTTCATTCTAGCCAGATCACGAGGCAAGCTCAGCTCTGTCAGTCAAGGCAACTATCCGAGGGTCTTCTCTTCAGAACGGCTGCTTTGCACACGTTCTATTCGCTGATGAGGTCTTCAAATCTCTTCACTCCAGTCAAGGGTCTGCCAGGGTGAGTCACACTGTCACGAGATTGGGCATCAAGATCTTCCCCACCGCACTGGTCATCATGCTGTGTTCTACCAAGACCATCAGCGCTCTGTCCAAACCTTCAGTGATCACCGTACCTGCTATTTCAGGCACTTGGTGTGCGGTACGCGAATGGGATTCGTATAGAGCTGCATACCCTGGTACGCAGCTAGATGCCATTTTCGTGACGGAGCCCCACACTCACTCTCTCTCAATTTACAGTCATGATTCGGCTGCTCCTATCTCATGCAGGAGTTCCTCAACCACACACCTTCTCCATCCACTTGTTCCGGAGAGGCGGCACTCATTCAACCCTTGAGTCACTCTGTATACTCAACCAAGTACGCAATGTAGGTACTTGGTCATCTACAAAATCCATGGTACCTTACTTGCCATGAACTAACATTCAAGGTTTGGCCCTTTGGCCTGTTGGTTAAATGTTATCTCATGCCTTCTTATATCATATTTATCTAAATAAGGTATAACAAACGTATACTTGTATTTTAATTATTACCAGTATGGTAATTTAATACTTTGGTATTACAAACATTTCGTTCTATACCTGTTAACACAACGTATTATCAAACTTAACAAATCTCAAGTTAAGTCAACTGTTTTTACATGTACACACAAGTTCTCTATGTAAACAGTTACCAAATATAAAACGATAACTCACGTTATGTTAACAACTTAAATGTCATACTCTTATTTAGGATATAAATACTCTCCAACTCACATGAACTAGTTTGTTTGTCACTATATATGTATCTCTCTAATTATTACTATTATTCACGAATATTGCTAACAAGACAAGCATTATTTTTTTAGCTATTCTAAGGATTCTGTGATAAGATTTTGAATGATGAGAGAAGACTACGTGTCTTCGATGACACTGCACGAAAACCATCATTTTACATATATATAAACGCCATCGCGATAACACAAGTATCGGCTGTATCGTGGCTTGTTTATACTTGTATACACCTCATATACGCGTCTGCGTTTCGGGCGTCTACGAGACAGTTTCCATATGTAGACGCGCGCGACTTGGCTATCTTTCACGCCTGGCGTATTTCAGATAAAACATACTCTCCGCAATATATATATGCCAGGCGTATATATGATAAAAAAAAAGAAGAATTTCGACCCACGGCCCGCCCCGTCCTGTGGGTGTTGGTAGAGGATGCACTAACACTGACCTGCCACCCGCGACCTCCCAACCCAACCCCCTACCGCCCCCCCCCACCACCCCACGCCACCCCCAGCCAGCCTCAGTGAGAAGCCCCCGCTGCCTGCCGCCCACCGCCCACCGCCCGCCGTCAGCCGCGTTTGTACAGGTTGACTCAATGGGAACCCTGCCCCACCACCCAGCGCCCACCCATGCCCGCTGCTGCCCGCCGCGAGGTGTTATGGTGTCGGGTGGGCGCCGGGTACATATTTGCAGCCGCATTCACATGTGTGCGGCCGCATTCACACCTGTGCGGCCACATTCACAGGGGGTAAGATGATTTCAGTAGTTAGCTATAACCTTGAAGAGGGTCCTTATATGCTAAGCCAAGATTGACCACACATAGGCATGGTGTTTTAAAGTCAAATTTATTAGAAAAACGGTAAAAAAAACAAATACAGGGTTCATTATGTGTAATTAATCAATTTATACTTAATTAGGTTTTTAGCCTGATCACACCTAGAAATGGTGTTTTAAATAATTAATCAATTTATACTCAATCAGGTTTTATAAAGGTTTTATAAAATAAATTGGTAATATAAGATTGTATTTTTCATATAATACAGACTTGGATGCTTAATGGAAAATGAAATATGCTACCAGTGGTGTCCCCAAGTGGCAGAGAATGGAACTTTTTGAGAGTGGTGTATATACAACGGAATCAGGCGTATATATGACGTATATAAGACCGCATCATGGACATGTATATACGCCACTAGATAAGGCGTCTACGAGACGGATAACAGGTCTAACTTCTAGACGCAAAATCCTACTGTTAGACGCGTTTCGGATACATATGTAAAGTGGTAGGTTTCGTGCAGTGTGAGCTATGGAACAAGGGGACCGGCAATGCCGGACATTAGGTATTGGTTATCGAGCAATTAATAGCTTATATAATGCAAATAAATGGGCCAGAATTACTTGGTTTCTTTTTAATATCTTTTCTATTCTCAATGAGGTTTTGCATGAGCGGAGCTTTATTGCTTTGCTGTTATCGATACCTTTAAGGATCTCCAGGTTAGATTCTTTCAGTATGAAGCAGTACGACATAGAACTAAATGTATACAGGTGTGTATTTTAGGACTGTCGTAGCAGAACTATTGTAACCAACTAAATATTTTCCCAGAGCAGTGTTTATCAGATTTACATATTTCAGTTTGTAAAGTGATTCTTGGATTTCTACCATCGTATCATAACCATTTCAAATATATTTGCTATTTCGGGATTGTGGTCTATCAACATGCTGCTGTTGTTGTTTTTGTTTTGTTTTAAAATAAAGCACAGTATTTATTTTCCAGTATACAGCATTCTCTCTTACTACTGCATCATCTCCTTTTTGTCTTTTCCTCATATTTATCTGACTGTACACTCACGGCAGTCTCATACCCACATCTTTCGTCTTGCTCCCTTTTTTAATATTTTAACTTTATAATTACATGGTTACCTGGTATACCTCTACCCCTAACTGGACTACAACCTTCAGGTCTTCCTATTCTAGATTACCACCACTTTTCCAATTTACTGCACTACTGATTCTCCATATATTTATCAGTCATTCAGTATTTGATTTTCAGGGATACCCTATCTGTTTTCCTTAGCCTCCTTCTCCTTGGGTGACATCGTCTGTTTTCCTCTTCATCATGCTTTTCCACCTCCTGCTCTCTTCAATATAGGCATATTGTTCCATACATTATCTTAATTCTTGTCAGTCCCTTTCCTTTGGTTCTTAGATACTAAGTCACACAATGAAGTAGTCCAACCATCTGTCTCATTTCTGGAGGTAACATATATATATACAAAGAATTATTCATAACAACTACCATACTAACTGAATGCTTTCCCAAACCTGTTGTTCTTTTTTTAATTATTTGTGAAACAATTTTGTCTCACTGTTTCTGTCTTAAATGAAAATATTCCTCAGTAAGTTAGATTGCCAACCTTTAGTTTCATCTAATTATTGTTTGTCCTAGTTCATAGGCATAGTGTTTTTGCTTTCTCTTCATTAGTCTTAAACCAGTTCTGATATTATGGTTCATAATCTTTATCCATGGCGATCTAGGTGCTGAACAGAAAGAATCTTTAACCGTACAATACGTTAGACACAGGACAACACATAACCTGACAGAATGTTGTGAATTATTATAACCAACTCAATTTTACAGAGTACTCAGAAGCCAGTTACCAACTTTATCAATTCCCGGGTATTCCAAGAATGGAAAAAGATAGAGCAGCCCTAGTTACCCGATGATAGTAAATAAAAAAGGATATTTTGATAACGACACCACATCGGAAAATACACACCTCTTTTAGGTAAAGAGCCCATACGAAAGAATGACACTGTAATCGTGGTGGTGCAAACAATGCTATTTGAGAAACCTGCATGTGATGGTATCTGATTAACTCTCAGAAGAGCTTTTATTTTTTCTATTTGCCCGATTCTGGTAGGAAAAATACGTTACCCCTCCGGAGAGCCTGATGAGCCCAAAGCTATTGGAATTCTGCAGAGGAATTATTATTAGGGCAACTCTATTAACCATGTCATCGCGTACACGTGAATAATTTCCTAAAGACGAGATCTTTGAAGATATGGAAAATATGCAGAGCAAAAATATGCATCATGGGGGAGGGAGATCGAGCTTGGCAGTAGATGCAGAGGTTTGCACTGCGTCGCCCTGAGGTCGATGCAGCTTCCTTAAAGCTTCTTACCTTCTGACACGGAGCTGTCTAGGCTGTCTGGCTCCGGGCATGACCTGGAGCACGCAATGTCACCGGGGCAGCTGGCCGGGCTCCCCCTGGGGACGTGCGGCAAGAGGGACGGGCAGAGAGTGACGGAGCCGTGCAGGGCTAAACTACAAAAGGGCCACCCCTAACCATTTCAAGACTGATAATGTAGTCAGAGATTTTTTTCCTTCCCACATCAGTCATGCGAATTTGGTTTTCTAATCCTGAGCCTGGATTACTTTGCCCGACAGGAAAAGAAGACAGTCATGGACATTGATATGCGTGTGGATACATGTGATTTTTTATTTAATTATTCATGTTATTCGTTCTACGTCCGAGGTCATTCTTCTTCCCCGTTCGTGCGATTACATTAGCTCAATAATATACTTTTTGCTAGATGGATTGTTAATGGGTTCAGGGGTGATAAGAAATAAACACATTATTCTCTGTATAAGGTCCACGTCTTAAGATGTCACTCGTTTGTAAACATTCTTTCCAATGGACATGTTGATTCTTGTATGATAAAAACCATTAAACAGGGCCCGTTAAACCGTTAAACAAATGACATACTCTATCTACCTTTATTGAGGAATGATATACAGTATACATCTAAACTTCTATGCACAGAATACAAGGGCATAACTACAGAAAGTTTACATATCTAGGCTCTAAGACTGTGCTGGGCTGCTCACAGATTTGCTCTAAGACTGTGCTGGGTTACTCACAAGCTTGATTTAATACTGTGCTGGGCTGTTCACAGATTTGCTCTAAGACTGTGCTGGGCTGTTCATAAGGCACCTTTAAGCTCTTGACTTCAGCCACCAGCGTCTCAGATTTGATTTGCTTGATTGGGTCTTGTCGGTCGTCAGTGACGTCAGAGATGACACTTTGAATTAGGACGAGCTGCTGAGCTGGGGGAGTAAGGGGAGGAGTGGGCGATGGGGAGAGGGAGGGGGGAGTAGAGTCCTACGTTCTGGTCTGCAAGCAGAAGAACAGTACTGCCACTATCCTCATGCTAACAAATGAATGTATGGAATCTTATGGAGCTATGGACAATAGTCGCACACTATGATGGAACTTGATGACATGTCCCTCCTATATGGACAAAATGGACTTTGCCTACTACGATGATACCAGACAATGCGTCCATCCTATGAAAATAGGGACATTGTTTGTATAGTATGATGATACCAAATATTCCGACCACCCTGCCCACGGTTGGGATATTACTTACGTACTGCAATATGCCAGACATACTTCTCGGTACAACATGGGCATCACTAAGACGGTGTGATGAGGGCACTGTATTCTTGCTCGAGAATCAGTATCACACTATTTATTGAAATGGACATAAATCCACAACTATGTCTCAAAGCGGAAGTCGGGTAACCGTAGGTTGAGTGGTGTAGTTATAAGGTTTCGGTCATTGCCAGATCCCCCAACAACAGAGTCGACAGGTCGTTCTTTCCATGCAGGACATCGACCTGTTTCCATTGGCTAAAAACGGCACCAGTTATTTGAGTTCTCCCAGACGTCTGTCGATGGTGGCCACCGACTTCAAGTTGATATGAAATAATCAGTTGGGGTGCAGTTAATCCTTGTTTCCGATGCATAATACGGGTCCATACAGCCATAATTGTCTTGATAAATCCTTCCAAGTATGTTGATCTGTTAGGAATTCAGTTAACCTCATTGCATAATCCCTAGCCAAATTAATCGGTAACCATTATCCACTCTGTCTTGTTTCCATTCGACAACCGTAAATTGAAAATCTCAGAAAGTCCGTTTGTAGTTCCGGGCTGCATACTGGTGCCTGATATTCGGTGAATTGAAACAGGCTCCATCAATGAAACCCCCATCAACACGGTATCAGATTGCAGCATGTACGGTATGAGGGGGAAGGCTGTATGTCTTACTGGTCACGTTGAACAGACTTCATCTATAGGAGAAGACATTAAGGCTCGTTAAAGAATTTACATATCTTAGGCCCTATAAGCGGAAATTATGTACCTCACAAAGTGTTTGTCTAAGGCAAATCCTGCTGGGATTCAGTTCTCGATCACAATTTCCTCATCTAAATTGGGGGGGGGGGGGGCATTTCGCGAAGGCATGTTTTTCCCCTGCAACTGTTGGCGACATTAACCCCTAAAAAGGAACAAAATCTCATGAGTTTGAACACTCTGAGGTACATGAACCCCACCTTGCGAATTCCACTTTAAGTGCGATTCACTCGATGGTGCTAAGGTACTTGAGACAGGTGTGGCTTGCACCTTTCCTCTTGTCTCAGAAAATTATTCTCTGGTACTACAATCTCATGGCAAGGTGCTTTCGTCAGTCTCAGGAAACAATGGCGTATTGGATTCACATGGAGGGACACGCGTGGTACATCATAGTCTCAGACATAGTTACTGAAAACACTAACCCTGGGACTCAAGAACCCTTGAGGTGAGGGGTGTCCAAACATGTAATCTTGCTTGCTGGCCGCCCTTTGGCTTGGTAGCTACATAGTTGGAAACTCCGTAACAGGTCCATTTGTCTCCCCAAAATGCCCCTGTAAATTTCAAACGTATCTAAAATCAAATCTCATTGGATTCTGTACCTGGTTAGGGGTAATTGTCGCCGACAATTGCAGCGAAAATAACTTGTCTCAAGTGGGATTCACACGGTGGGATTCACGTACCTCACAGGCCGTTTGTCTGTGACAAATCCTGTTGAGATTCGGTATTGGAACACAATCTCCTCGTCTGAATTGTAGGGTTCCATTTCCCTGAAATGGGATTCACACGATGGGACAAATGGACGTGAGACTGGTGTACTTCACACCTTTGCACCAGTCGAATTCGATGAGTATTTCTGACCAAAATATCTCTGAACAGATTCCATTCAGACACACTAACCATGTCTTTCTATATTATGTAGCTGCATCATAAGCAAATTCAGGTTATATATTCAAGGTAATTTGTTCAGAAGTATAACCTTATTTGGTATTGTCTTAGACATCTGACTCTATACTATTAATTCTCAATGGCCTAGATAGTTGTTCATTGTTAGAAATGACCATAAGAAGGGAAAATACTGCAATCATTCACCATTTGTGGTGATAAATATGTCGCATAGACAAAGAATATAAAACACTTCGTCTACTGCGAATATAATGCGGACACACGGGTACGATATACCAGATGTCTATAGTTGTTTGGATTTATTTCCGATTCATGAATTACATCCACAGGTCAGTATGAAATGTTTTCGGGCATTATCCCCACTCTGTGCCCAGGTCACCTCAACTGATAAAAGAAGAAAAATATCATCCCATGAACTCACTATCCATGACCACACTAGCCTCACTCCGTGTTTAGGCGTCGGGCTATGTCATATAAAACAAATAACTCCAAACCCATAATAGTACACGGTCTCAGATGTTGACCACACTAGCACCACTCTGTGAAATAGCAACCACAACACCGCTGTCAGTCGCTCACTTTACAGAATATCTCACGTCCGGCCATCCCCCGTGCCCATCCCACAACGCCACACAACGACACGAGAAGACGCGAGACATGGCGAGGTAGTGGCTTCACTCAGGCCTGTCTTTGGCTTCTTGGTAGCTTCGGACACGGCTGTCGCGGTGGCTTCCCTCAGTGTCACTTTGTAAAGAGCTGCAGCAGGGTAGCAGAAAGGGGTAAGGAGGAAGTGTACTATCTTGAGAGAATGGAGTTGAGAACTACGTATTATATCACTCCGCCCGTGAAAGTAGTGTCCCCCAGTGCTCACTGACTAATTGGGTCAGTTATTCTATTGACTAATAATGTACGCGAAAAGCACAACCGCACACGGGAATTAATCAATTAGATGCATCAAAATACACCTTAACGCCGTAAATTTATAGGATCAGAACTCCCCTATTTGGGCCATTCAAATGTCAATAGGTCGATTCTACCATTTTTGATGAAGTCAATATATAGACATTGCGTAAGAATATACTCATTTGCTATCAGGATAACTCTCTAAGAACCAGTTTGAACCGATAATTCAAAAATCACTAGCGCCACTGTGAATTGTAGGACATGCCTTTAATCAATTTACCCAATCCCTGACACCTCTCAATAGCTTCACACTACAGGCGGGTTTGTCTTGCCGCCTGTAAGTTAATTACTCTGGAGTAACACGAAGCCACGACACTTTATAGGAGCTGACGCCATACGAATATACAGAGGGAGGCATTTCTTTTGATGTATGGTCTCAGGGAAATGCATGTGGCAGGGACAGTAGCTCGCTTTATCTACGTCTGCAGCTGATCGTAAACCCAATCAGCGTTCTACTCTCTCCCTGTTTGACAATGATTAATCACAGTTTACTACCAAAGCCATAGCCCAGTAGGTATTTTTGCATTTCGTTCGGTAATGCAAATCATTCTGCTCTGGTATACCAATGAAATAGATAGTGATTGAGAATAGTGTTATATATACATGTTATCAGCACTGCTTTAGGTTAGGGAGTTAGAATTTGAGACTATGGCCCTTTTAGGTTATACCCTAGCAGTTTGATAGATGTGACAGTGAATTCACAATATATCAGATATACAATACAGAAATAATTCCATTTCCTATCAAATAAATATCCGTACGCACCTCAGGGATAGAGCTCGCAGATGCCTATATGCTTTATTTCATTACGATATCTAATAAACCATAGGATAATATGAATATCGTTCAGTGAGCATAAGTGTTCTAATAGCGATTGCTATTAGTCTGTCTTCCTCATTTTAATGTACGGTTGAACTGAGGTGAAAGCCATTTGAAAGGGTTAAGCTAGACATTCACCATACAGAATGTTTGGGTGTCATTTCTCTGGATTATCTGTAATGGCATGGAAAGCAAATGAATACAGTAGAACCCCACTTCAGGGACACCCTGTTTGAGGGGACACCCCGCTTAAGGGGCCACCTTGCTTAAGGGGTACGGAAATGCTTCTTAACCCTGCTTAAGGGGGCAGTTTGGAGGGACATCTTATCAAATACACTCTAGATGATATTAAATCCTTGTTTATGGTATATATGTGTGGAGGCCAGACAGGTGTCGCAACAATGCGACACCCACAGATACCTAGACAACAGACAAAGTGTTCTTGGGTGGGCACCGGTAGCTGGAGTTTGTTGATTCTGTGCTAATCATTGCATCTCTAGCAGCTCTGGGCGGCCCACAGTGAATGGGTATTAGCACCAATGATTTTCACGCCGGTGGTGGTTGGCATAGGGTGAGGCAGGGGGCTTTGAAAGTTGAAATGTACCTTGGAGGAGGGCCCGGGGGCGGGAGAGTGAAGGGGTGCGGGTTGGGAGGGGGAGATGGTCCCAAGAGGCTATATATATATATGTATAGAGTATATGTATATATCTTGTGATATATGTATATATATATATTTCATATAATTCTATTTTATATCTACTTTTTATTCATTTTGTATCTATTTTCCATTTATTCGCTTAAGGGGAGACGCCATTTAAGGGGACACTTGGCCCGGAACAGAGGGTGGCCCCTTAAGTGGGGTTTTACTCTATATTTTTTTAATGACTTTATATAACCGGGCTCAGAAAGGACAAGAAGAGGTTATATTAGAGAAACAATTTTTACTGTTTGCTCATTGATTTCACTTAAATGGAAATATAATCAAAAGTCGTAAATCTGATGTTTTATTGAAGAGGTTCTGTGGTCCTATTTCTGCAGATGGAGTGCCTACAGGGACAGAGCTTCGTGTAGAGAGAACTTATTTTCTTCTGCATGGACAATAAATAATACAATCCTGAAAAAAGTAGGATACCTCTTGTCGGAATATATATAAAAATATTCATCACTTAAACCATAATTGCACACACAGATGAGATGACAGGCTGCTTGTTTTGGTTGAAGGGTCTAGATAATTGGGAGCACATACTGACACCGTATACAGAAGCGACCTCTATACCCCTCCCACTCCATCCTCACACAACACAGCGCCCCTGGTGAGGGTGGGGGCCGATACCCCGCAATGTTTACTGCTAATATCACGACGCCAGCAATATTCACCCTACACTTGATGCCATACCATCAGCTGCGACACGGGATACTGCAGGGGTGGCGATGGGATTTGTCGAAATAGATGGATGTATACATGGGGTGGATCACGGGTGAGGGTGTGCTGGGGTGATGGGTGGTGATGGGAGGGGGTTGTGTCACCATCCACCCTTCCCTACCGCACCGTGGTGGGTCCGGTTGTATTGTCTACCCCTCTCCTCCTGGGCATCATTACTCAGCCCGAGCCGGCTTCCAGTCTGACGCTATTGTCTCGCTTGTGGCTATTACAGAGAAACCAGCGAGGTGAAGAATCTGTTCACTGTTAGGTATGAGGTCAGCCTTGTGCGGCTACTACCCACACATTACAAGTGTACCCCACCTCGTATATATACAACCAATGAAGAAATGCATTACTCAACAAGATACAAATAAACTTTTTACAGCTATATTATTTTATATGAATCACCATAATGAGCAGTATAAAGTACTGATCTACATATGAATTGATACTCCTGTGAAATCTTTTTTCCTTAATAAAACTAAGGCTTTCAGTTACCATACACTTTGAATGTATAGCTAACTCCAGGAACCCGCTTATCCCATGCAGATATTAAGTTTAACATATAATATGTAAGATTTTAGTCGGAGAGCATATGTTAACATTCACAAGTTTTATACTTTCCGTCAGGGGTTGACATATTATGCGGATAGTATATATTATCATTAACTGATCGTAAAAATATTATGTTTATACAACCCTACTAAGGTGGGTATTCCATAGTGATCCTTCATCCGCTGTTAGACTTAATTTGGTGCTAGGCATAGACTGTGTACGTCTTTGATATAAATTGCTGGACTTGTAGTGTGGTGTGAAGCGTGCTCCTTTGGATTATTCAAAACACCCCCGGCGTGTAGTCAGTGAGCTGCATATAAACGTTGCTTTTGTCAACTCGAGGTCACTGCAGCAGTTTTAATTCAGGTCGACTCTGCGCTGTTGTGGGCCCGCATATAGACCACACAATCAAGTTCTGCTAAGAGGTGAAAGGAGACGCAAGCCAGGTCAACTCAAGACACGGGCCAAAACTCATCAAGACATGCACCCAGGCATCCACACTGTTCCATATTGAACACTGGGCCTTTATTTAGCATCCTCTGCTCCCCGGATAATTCTCCTTGGAATTATCTAATCCTCGTCTATGTATATCATATCACCACTCTGCTCATCATTTTTCTTGTCATTTTCACACAAGATAAACTGCAATGTAATGACCTTATAATTCCCTTGAACATATAAAAACACTACTTTGACTTTTTAACTATCTTCTTATATAATTCTATTATTGCTTCATCATTATCTTTGATTCCTCTTGCTTTTTTATTAGTTCTCTTCTTGCTACATCTCTTTCCTATTCCTCTTGATGTCTTTTCGATATCCGCCTTAATCAATGTTGCCTTCTCTTTCCCCTCTTCTTTCCTGATAACCAGTCTCTGAGAGCGAGATCCCTGACGCCGATTGCTTGTCCACACTACTCCCTCTCTGTGCATACGCGATGACCATAAACAAACATGGCGTCTTACTTCATTTGGTCATGTGATCGTGCGCACACCGAAAATCAATTATCTCCCGGCATGCCTCTATTTCCTGCCCGTCTTCCTGTGGATGCACGCGGAGGCTGCTGGGAATGTCTAGCCTCGTTCTGGTTTGCCCCTTGCCAGCCCTGCGGGACCACTCTAGTGCCGAGCTACTTCTTCAGATTAGGAGACACCGTGTTGTGCACTGTCTCTGAGTGTGTCTTTGTCCAAAATACCCAGTACAGTTCAGTCCTCAATAGCCACTAGATGTTGTAATATTGCACACTTCTTATGTCAATCTCAACCCTGTAAGTTCCGATGAGTACTGATATTAACCCGGCTCTAACTTTGGTAGTTGCACGATTATTTTCACAACATATTTTAACATTTATTCATGTTTTATTTAATCACCATCAATTCGCTACAGGGTGGCCCACTGTGCCACCGCCCCCCCCCCCCCGCCACACATCGACTTAACATTACACACTGAGGAATATGGCAATCACTAACAACACTGCACGTCGCACTTCACTATTTTATTCGGTTTTCGCATTCTAGTTTTACTAACAGCAGGGTTATATTTGCAAACAAGCCATTTCACCTTGGAACCCTACTTCCCTAGAACCGAACCTCGCCACAGAAGCGTTTTCCGTAACTCATGTACAGCCTACAGCTGCTGCCTACAGAATCTGAACAACTGCCTTGGGTACAAACACCTAATGCACAAAGCAGTTGAACTACTGAAATGTAAAAATATACAAAGGAAACGGATTTGATACTCCAAGTAATACAAACTGATAAAAATGAAAATGAAAATTCTGTCAGGTTAATATCTCCCTTTCCTGATATGATAAGAAATCTTTTCCCCAGGGTTTACCCAGTGTACTTTGAATATACAATTTGTGTGTTCACCATTGTGAAAAGAAATCATCAAAGAAAGATGATTAAGAGGGGACAGTGAACACGACTTAGAGATCGGCCTCAGGGAACCCCACACTTGTTTTGTTCATGATATGGTAAAATGGGTGAGACGAGATGGGTATAGTGATAGACCGCTTGACATGTACTACATTCCAATTCAAACCTTATATAAACACACAAAAGAATATGAGTAAAATAGCACGCATAAACGACATAGGCACTAGAGGACAAGGTTCATGATGTAATGGTATAAGGGGGATTGTGAAGCCCGCGATGGTACTCTCGCGGTGCTCCTGGGGAAACGTTGTCATTTGAGACCGTGATTTAAGATCAACCACACGCAGTCACCATTCCTCCATTACCGGGTGAGCATAGATGCCAGCAGCACCCCTGCTTGTTCAGAAAATATTTAACAATTTAGAAGCAAGAGATTATTTATCTCTGTAGGACTGTGACCTACCATTATTGTACTGAGAAGTTTCCATCCATTGAATCTAATGAATAAAACAACAGATCAAGGTGTCATCCCCAACTCAAATTTGGTAAGGTATATTATTTGGTAAAACCTGAGTTACGGTATACGGACTAGAGTATCAGGACGTGTCATCGCATACTTTAGTGAGATTTGGTATTTAGAATATAGACGTATCTAAACACTAGCAGTAACATATGTTTGCAAAATTTTGTCTGATACCTAAAGATGTATATTTGTAAGCTATGGCAGAGGGTAATAAGGCAGATATAGATATCCAAAGGGATGTGTTGATGCATTTCTAGGTGAAATAAAATGTCTGTGGTATAATCTTGCATAGCTTATTGACCTGTGCAGGCTACATCTAAACCGCTGGATGATAACGTCTAGATAACAGAAACATTGCACAGACCTGTATCACCAATTCCAGTGTCGCTTCGCGACACTGACTCCAATTGGATTGTGCCCGAACTCATCCTTTAGTCAAATAACCACCAAGGCAGAGTAAATAGTCCCTCTCGCTGTGTCAAACACACTCCTTCCCTTATTTACTGCAACAATACAGCTGTTTTGACTCTGAACAGTGAAACTGGATAAAACACATTTGCGCTTTTTGATATGAAAACATAATAACAATCTTTAAATATTATAACAAGTAGTCCATTGTCAAATTACTATTCCTGCATTAATTGGAATGTCAATATAATCTAGTAGTTAGTTACACCAGAAATTGATAAATCAATGTTAGAAAAGAATGGACAGTAGCGATCCGAATGCAGGGTACCCTCTTATGTAGGAAGGGCAACCTACAACTCAGTGCACTTTGGCCTGAAACAGAACCCTATTCTCAATATCCATTTTATCCTGTTAGCATTGCATCCAACAACATAGAAGGGATACTGGCCAACTTAAGTAGTTGGTGCTAGGCACTTACTCTCTTGTGTATCGAGGAATATAGCATTTGTTTTAAAATAATTTAACAAAGTCGAACATTTTGGAAGGAAAGATTTATCCTTCACTCTCAAGATATGTATTGGTTGTTAGGCCTTGTGGCATACGGAATTCAGTCCTAGAGGTTAAGACGGTCTGCACATTGGTGTGGGTGGGTGGAATCAAATCCTGAGTGAGCGTTCTTAAGCGGCTACCTTGTGGTGCCCTCACGGAGCCGTGATGGGCTTCGAGCCGTGGTTGTTCCGTTAGCCGCCGGTGGCAAATTTTCACACAAATTTATCGATAACTTCTAATTATCTGTGATGCTTACGACACAATATATCTGTGTCGCAGTATGTCAGGACCTTCTCACAGGCTGAAACACATATGTCTGCAACGCAATATTGTAACGCATTCGCGATGGATAATGCCTCAATTTCCGAGGTTTATGTTATCTGTGTTACAATTTAGGAAATAATGGCCCAATAAAGTTGAAACGGCCAGAGAATGTAGGTAACACATTGTATTCAAGATCGTTATACGAAATAAAAAGATAATATCAACTATACCATATGTCATATCACAGTATTTAACGACAAAATTATTACAATCAGCCTGTTAGACCCGGCTCTGGTATAGTAATACGAATACCCACATTACCATCCGGCCGTATAGGGGCATTACTCTGCCGCAGATGGCTGGTGCGAAAAGGTTGAAGTTTTGATATTGTCAGGAAGTACATAACACAGCCATGACCCACCCATTGTGGAAAGCCTTTATCGCGTAAGGTTTGGGGTGTTTCAAGTACAGTATCCTGTTGCACCGTTACTAAGGGGGCTGTTCATAAATGACGTGGACGTCATACTATGTTTGAACAGTTTTGGCCCTCCCCTTCCCCTCTTGAATTTGTCATGTCTTTTGTCATATACCCTTAATATTTGTTGGTCATGGAGACTGGAACCCCCATTCGCCCTGCTGCATGACGTCAGTTATAGACGGCCCTGTCTAACCTAACCTTTGTCACATAGTATGGTTTGAGCGTGATTTCGCTCGGTCGCTCAGGAGACCTATACAGACTTCATGTAGGGCCGGACAGTATATAATGGTGGTGACACTCATAGTTTCAACTGTGAACCAGGATTGCCAGGTTTTGTAATTTTAAACTTTTATTTTTACGGGAGGAGAGAGAAGGCTCTCAGAGCTTATCACCATCTAGCTGGACCGGTACATTTAACATGTGCCTTTCTGTATGGAGTGAATAACAAGTAGCAGATAAACATCGGTCGTCGAAGGAAAAGTGAGTAGGACCAAAAATTACATTAATATCTCACAAAAGTCCCACACTGGCATTAGGACTCATGCAGCACGGTCCAGGTAAATACATATTGAAAAGTCCCTTTCCTCCCCCCCATCAAAATATGATCCCAAAAACACAACCCAGGGTACATGATTAAAAAATGAATAGAAAAGATTGTTGCCCCCACCGCTACCTCCCCCCCCCCCTCTAATAAAAGTGAAAAAAAAAGTGAAAAAAGTGAAGGGTTGGTTGCATTCAAAAGCGGGTGATGTCAGCGCTCAGTTATTCAATCGTCGCTGTAAAAACGTGGATGCTTGTTGCTTTACTAGGTAAGTTGACCACTTGGATGGTCTGAAAGCTGTCATCGTCACTGCGTTGGCGTCTTCAAACCTAAACTGCACCTATCATTTAGTCTTTTCAGTTGATACTAGTACTGCTAGCCATCCTAAGAAATGTTCAACAGTATCGTTAGGAGCTGACACTATAATACCAATAACCAGGGATTACAACCCGTGTCGAATTTACCTATTGCCTAAATAGACTAGATATTGTTTCCTCGATCTGCTGCAGGAAACCACGATGCACCGATGAAAGTGCTATGTTGATCTTGAACCTACAGCAAACCAACAGCAAACCATAACTCCCTTAAATCTTTGACCTGTTCCTGTACACAACCGACTAGCCACAACCAACACTGTCATTCGACAACCACCAAAAACACTATGCATACTGTCAATCACTCACTGCTCCCCACCTATTATCAAATGCCCACCATATAATGCTTTTAAGAAATGTGCCGATATATGTCTATACCTATTCATGTTCAATACAAGAACATCATTGCCAAGGCTGCGGGATAGCTCAATTTATAGCGCGCATGGGATCCAGGGCCCTGTTTTTCAGTCAAGACATAATCGGCCAACGATAGCCTAAGATGTCTCCACGATTGGAAGACAATTTGTAAGACACAAAATGGCGGGTGTACTATAGACAGTGTCTCAGCGCGGCACGTTCGATCGCCGCGAAAATTGTCCTTGCCTAAGACAGGTATAGAACTGTCTTAGGTTCTATACTGCAAAGACTGCCCAGTAAGAGCTCTAGGGTAGCTAACATCTGGGAGTGGAAAGCCAGTGGTTAAGTGGTTAGAGCGCCTGCCTCAGTATCTGAAGGTAGGGAGTTCGATCCCTGTCAAAGCCCAAGTTTTTTTCTTTTATTTCTCAGTGTTATTTATTATATCGGCGGATTGGAACTGCCGATCCTCTCCATATTTGGTACAATTTTAGATTATATGTATCCCTTACTTGTGTAAAAATTTCTTTGCTTAATTTTTATCGGAAATGGATTTACGCGGGGTCAATGTCAAGGTGTCGCATAAACTAGCAGAGGCATGCTCTGATGGTCTCTGATAGACACTGGCCACCAGAGCAGACGATTGCTATGGCGAAATTCAAACGTAAATAACGGTGGAACGATGCAGCCGATCTTCTTCATATTTGGTACGATTATATTTTATATGTATCTCCTACTCGTGTTAAAATTTCATTGCTTAATTCCCACGGGAAGTGAAGTTGCGCATTCAGTACGACATGTCCATAAATGTCTTAGGTCTAAGACACTTTGTAAGACATTTTGAACCACGTGACCCCAGACCCTGACATGACCCTAAGGATGTCTTGTCTATAGTACACCTGGCTGCAGCCTAAGTGCCCTTGAGGGACAATCGTTGGCCGATCCCCAAAGATGTCTTATCTATAGTACACTAACAGCTGTAAGATGTCTTACAAAGAGGATATCGTGACTAAAAAACAAGGCCCAGGTTTGAGGCAGAGTCACGCTGTATTTCCTGGTTGTCTGAAAATAACTCCTCATAGATTACAGATTTTATGTTCGCAAAATCTGTCCGCTGTATTTCCAGCCATCCTCATCTCATTTAAATCCCGCCATGATATTATCCTGTTTACTGCTATTACGTAAAACACCATCAACCACCCAACTCATTGTTAAATAATCACCAGCTGCTCACCACACAACATTCAAAGAACTACTGTCAACTACTCCACAGGCCGACACGTTATCGCTCACCACCAATCGATAAGAGTTCCAAGTAAACCAGAAAAATGACAAGTCACAGATACAGGGCCATTTCCTAGATTAGGTAGAGTAGAGTTGGAGTTAGGAGAGGCCATTCTAGAACCTACCCAAGCAGTAACACAGATACGGTGGGCTGTTGCCGATGTCTGCAGGACGGGGATCTTCAATCCTAACAACTAAGTTTAGATCTTACGCCTACAACTTTATCAGTTTCTTATCAGCAACAACTACAATAATATGTTTACCATTGTGAGTAACTATTCCAAATTGTAGTGAATCGGTTTGGATTCAACTTCTGAATCGATATCGCCGCAGAAATATTGATTTAACCTTTCGCTTGGGAGAAGGTTTATAGAAGGTAGCTCCAGGACCCAGAATTCCCTTATCAATATTGTCATTCTACATTGTCACATGATATATATATGATATGGCACAAAGGACCTTTCGTTCATCCCATAATCATAGATTCTTTTGAGATAACTGAGATAACTATATTTATTGGTGTATTTCTAAATTTATCCAGACTGCCTGAAGGCATTCCCACCACTCTGACATACCTCCCATAGAAAGTGAAAGTGTGAAATCAAGATATGATTTGGAGACAGCGAATGTAAGAATCTAAGTGATGAACTAACCAATGAATTAGGGATGTCAACTCATGCCCATGTCCTCTCCTGTTTAGTTACATATTTGATCAGAATCAATGAATGTCTAGAAAATTAAACTCAAATTTTGACAACAGTTCAAGCATTTCTACTGTCTTTCATACATTATTTAGCTACATGTGTTAGAGATTTTCTGCGGAACAATCAGACTTGTAAGATTTCTTAACCGTATCAGTCCGAGTGATGCCTTGAGGCACTCTCGTGCAGGGGCAATGGTTATCTTGAGCCACTTCCATACAGGGGAGGAACAATGCCTCCAGGCATCTTTTGAATACATTATTACAAATGGTATCTTATATGAAAAAATTCTGAGACTTTCTTGAAATTTTCACAATAATTGAAAAACACTATAGGCATCACTATTCAGTGTGAACGTTCCATATCCAACTTATATGCAATGCACATCAAATTCACCTAAAATTAACCTCCAGAGCCATTGCCATATGAGCATCATCCCCTGGGGGTATAATTCTTTTTTTTATTTCTATTGCACTTGGCATGAGGACCTCCTGCTAGGGGGTCGGACTGAAAGTGTTAATTAAACATCGGCCAGTGCCCTGCGTTCTAGTGGATTCTCTACTAAATTGGCATTCTTGAGTCCGATAATAGCAGATGGTCTCGTCTTGTTTCTAAAGCAGGCTAATTTCATTATGAAAATGAAATTTGATAAGAATCAATTGTATAGTTCATTAGTAAGATAAAAATATGGGCGCTGTGCTCATGACATTTTCACTACGTGAAATATTGAAAACTAAGTGTAATTGGTGTATTCAGATTACATTTCAGTAAGCGTCGAATTCTATCGGGATCTTTAGGGGAGCAATGCGTAAGTTTAATCGGATTTCTAAGATCTCTCGGATCAGGGAAATATTCCTTTGTGGATTGGGTTCTGTGCGCAGGCTGAATGTTGTTATCAAGGTGAGCAGGAAACGGTAGTGCTGAGTGAGAGGTGTGATAGATGCTGCTCATTAAGGCGAACACAGCACTTTGATGATGCTCATTGTACGAGGTTAATGAGAGCTACTTAATGAGCCGACACTCCCATTACGACCCCCTCATGGATACGAGCCCCTGTGTGGCAGAGGGCAGATTGCTGATGTGTTAAAGGGCGGGTAGTAATACAGCTGAGAGGGCATGGGACTCTCCAAAGCGGGATTCACATATAAAGACTACTGCACATGGGACAGGTGTACTTCACACCTTTCTCCTAGTCTCAGACAATTCTCCTTTGTTACAAAATTCTCATGACAAGGCACTTACACCAGTTTCAAGGGAAAATTTGATTCACGTGGAAGGACACACCTGGTACATAGTCTCACACATTTACCCCTAAAAAGGAGCAGAATCTTGAACACTGTGAGGTACATGAACCCCACTGTGTGAATTCCACTTAAGTGTAATTGTCACCGACAATTGCAGGGAAAAGTTCTTGTCTAAGGGAAAAAAAACAAAAAAATCTAGACGATAAGATTGTGTTAGAATACAGGATCTCACTCTACAATTCATTCGACGAGTATTTGAGTACAGAATCTCAGCAGGATTTGTCTCAGTCAAACACCCTGTGAGGTTCATGAATCCCGCTTAAAGTGCTAGTTTCCTGGAATGGTAATGCAGCAGTGAAAGCACAGGACCTTCAAATGTGGGTTTCCGGGGTCGTGGTGTAGCCATGAAAGCATGGGACCCGGAATATTGATTTCATGGGTATCGTAATGTAGCTCTGATGATGCCAGAGGAAATGCAGAGGAAATGCTGATGAGAGGAGTGGTGATGTATCAAAGAGCGCGGGGTCGTAGTGCAGCCTTGAAAAGATGGGACGCTAAAGTATGGGCTACCTTCTCTTTTATCAATCAACATTAGAGTATGATTATATGATCCAAAGCTGATTGCGATCTTTATGTTAAATTGCGCAACAAAACATGAATAAAATAGAGTGTTGTAAGGATAATGTCTAGGGGAGTGTGTCATTGTTTCTTTAAGAACTCGTGAACTTGTACAAGTATTATACGATTGTATGCTATATGATAATATCCTTGATACTTAATATATCCTTAAGTCCATACCTCAAGTTTGCCATTGATGGTCACTCATAATTCGATAAAATTGTACATGTATCAAACCATTTTCCTAGGATAAAGTGTATACTCATCTCCATCTTTCGATCGATCTTTTAATCTTATTCCTAATTCTATATTCGAGTACTGGAGACAGTGTCATAGTAAAATCACGCTTGTTTAGTGGTAGTCTAATGGAGACTTACCAAACTGTACAGTCAGAGAAAAGGAGAGGCTGAAGTCAGACGGCTGATACAGACTGAGTCTCAATTCTTCACTGAAGACATTCTCTCAGCTGGGGATCAGCACTCAAATCTCACAGAAGTGGTTTCCCCTCAAACGTCAGCAAGGCTAAAGCTCCCCCAGAGGAGGCGGAAGTGGACTGTGCGCAGTCTCCCTGCCGTAATGCACCTGGGATGGATCTCACAATGGAACGAGATATGGTGAAGAAGCGAGACTGAGGATGTGGTTGTGCTGAGAGAGGCACTTTTCAAACTACCATGTGAGATGTGTGTAGGTTGTAGAATAATGGCAATAGTAGTACGGTAGCATTTGTATTGAGTTACTGTTACAATGTGCAATTTATTCTCCTATCTGGTGCCATTAGGATGGCTGATGCTAAGTACTAGTGTCTCTTTGTCTGGGCACCTTAGGCTACACATTTAGTTGATCTTTATATTATCTGGGCTACTTCTCATTGCCAATACCTCTTTATATCCCATCAACGAAATACATTTCCATATAATACGTGCACTGTTGTTCAGTATAGATGTAATTATATTAATGAGCGCAGTGTTGATAAGATCAGGTAAAAAAGAAAAGGATTATGTTTTTTTAATTACTATCTATTACTACTACTTCTACTACTACTACTACTACTACTACTACTACTACTTTTGATATGAAAGTCAGTGATCAGGCCCGAATACGAATTGAAATCCAGATCAGCATATTAGTTAGACAATTTAACTACTTTCTTCAATATCAACAGATGAATATATCAGATTAGGTCAGAGGTGACGTTAAATCTATATTGTCATCCATTAATTTTCTTCTGAAATTTCTTCCATTTATATCTACTATGAGGAAATCCAATGTTGTTCACACTGAAAACTCCATCGTAGTCTGGAGAGTCACTGGTTTTATACAGTGAAAGTTATAACCCTTCGTCTCATTTTATGTTAGCCATCACCAAACATTCCGTCCCTAGACCCCTTTACAGCAATTACACCCTCCTGTTTGACTAGTACGTCCCAGGGTCACTATAGGGCACGCAAAGGCAATATATTGTGAATTGGCTTGGGCCACTAGCCAAAACCACTAGCGGATTAATGGGAAACGAACATACAGGACCCTGGCACTAGGGCCTGTGCCACCAGAACACTGTACCTTCCCTAATCATAGACACTCACACAACAAGGGGAATCAGCATGACCGGCCCATGAGTTATTGATAGCCCTGGCGACCCTGGGACATACTAGTCTAACACTCTGGCGTTTCAATGCCCCTTAAAATCCCCCAAAACTCCCATAGCCTTGTCTAAGACCGTAGCCCTGGCCCAATCAACAATGTCACAGGTAATGCCCAGCTAGACGAACGAAGGAGCGACCTTGAACTTTTGCTGATTCCTCACTGATTTGCAGTGGCAACGCGATCAAACACAACCTCTCTCCCTCGAAATCTCCAGATGACATAATAGTACTTGTTTGTGATGAACGATGATAAAAAATAAAGTAATAACATCCTTTGAATAGATAAAACTCATTAGATTATTTCTTTGAAAAAATTACCGGATTTCGCCACGCCTCCTAGCGGGTGAAACAGCTAGGTACCAGCAATCCCGCAGCGCACCAAAAAATGGCAGCTGTTATACCAGAGAAATGGTGGGCGTTACCTGGCTTAATATGTTGAGAAATAGGCCAGACTTGCAGGCTAGGCCTTGCCTGGTCTTTCGAATCATTACCCAATAGGATAGTGGAAGGGGATGATCATGTGGCATGTAGTGGCGTGGCAGCGTGTAGAGTATTAAACTTATTTTTATACTGGGATATATTTTATACGCGTTATATGTGTATACCGTGAAATCCCGCTTCCGGGACACCCCCGCTTAAGGGGCCACCCGAAGTTAACGGACAACTTGCAATGAGCGGGCATTTTTATTCTAACCAAGGTTATGGGAGCATCCTATAAGTAAGGCCTGTTTTCATTGGCCGACGAAAAGGGTGTAGAAAGTTTTCATCGGCCAATGGAAACAGGCCTTATGACGACACACTGCATAAACGGAGAGGTGTTTTGGGACAGAATGCTTCTTAACCTCAGTTACGGGTATACGCTAGAGGGTCACCCTATCAGATATGAGAGGGTGGTGTGCGGTCAACACTGCCGATTATCTAAATTGTTCGTTCTTATTTGTATGTGTACTGGGTGAACCAGTAACCAACCGATCAGATACTGGTCAACGGCCGGTGTAAGCCACTGTAGCGTTATGCCAGGGAAGCATCAAGCGATAAACGGCAGCGAATCTCCGGAATCACCAACAAGAAATGGCATGTATATGTGAGAAATTAGTTCATGGTAATATCACCCACCGATAGTCTGGCGTCCAAGAAGCAATAATCAGGTGAGATATGAAATAATATCATTTTTTGATGGCGGTTCCAGAAATCAACCTTAAGTATGAACAGAGACATAAAGGAAAATCCCGCCGTGTCGCAGGCCTCCCGACACGCTCTGACTAAAGGCTGGCGTCCACCAACCACGACAAGGCTACGACCATGGCATTCTGACAAGGTCCACGACAGGCCTACGATAGGAGGACTTGTCGTAGCGTTGTCGTGGTTGGTGGACCCCAGTTCCTGACAAGAGTCTATGAAAAGGCCGCGACAGGCTGCGACTGGACACCCTCCAACAATGCTGTCGTAAAGCCCCCCTTCTTACAACAAGGCCGCGACAAGCGGCGATTGGAACTTTCTTGTCGCCGCTTGTTGTAGCCTTGTCGTTGTTGGTGGACGCCACCCTATATTCAACATGTTGGATATATGTCATTAGCGTGTCGGGAGGCCTGCGACACGGTGCCCATGTCGGAGCGTGTCATAGGCCATGTCGGGGTGTGTCGCAGCGTGTCGCAGTCCTTCTCAGAAGCCGAGGTCCACTAGCACATGTTTCCGACACAACAGTCACTTGCTCAGCAGTCACCACTAAAGCAACGTTGTATGAATGTATAACATACTATACAAACCATCCCTAAACAGACTGGAACCCCTGCTGAAGTGGACAACCCCGCATAAGTGGACAATTTGCTCGGAACGGATAGTATCTTCTTAAGCGGGGTCCTAATGTATGCATTTCTATACTACATTGTTTATAAAAATGCAGGCGTCCAAGTTGTGCTTTGGTTAGATTAAGTAGGTATTATTAAGTTCTAGCCCTACAATGGGCTTGGTTATAAAGATACAATACCTGCCATACGTCACAGGTGGGATCTAAAGCTTTATAGTCTGGTCTTACACCCCGAGACTGCTGTGCGTAGCGGCGGCCATTTAAGTGAGGCAATTGCCGGAGAAATGGTTTCAATCTCCCGGCCCGATGAACGGCGGGCCTGCAAAGTGCTAATGATAGAAACCTTATTGCGACGGAAGGAAGAGGAAAAATACATAAAATAGAATTAAAAAAGAGAAGCGGTCTGATAGAAATTACACAGGCAATGGAAGAGACTGCGTTGTTGGTGTCTTGTGTCGATAGCCTATTATTCCCAAGTGGGGTAGTTGCTGGTATCTCGTTCGCCATCCTCTTTGTGGAAGACTGCGGGAAGGCTGGCACCTGGAGTATTGCTCTCTATGGGGAGTTTCTGATGAATTCTGGGAAACATTCTCCGTTTTATCAACGGGGCCTGTGGCCTGAGGGGGGCAGAAAGAGAGGGTTAGCTCTAATAGCTGGGCATTAATTCACCAGGTGTTTCCATATTTATGGACCATTCGTCCGTCCTCTATGTTGTTACATAACCAAAGGGCGTGTGGTACAGCACAGAGAGTGTAGTACCCTGAACCTGACAATCTATATAGACTGCCTCTATCTCTCCCCCTATTTTTCTAACTATCTGCCTGTCTATATATATATATGTGTAAGGCCTTTTTGTCTCTTCCCCATTCTCTGTCATTGCCTGTTGTGCCCTTTCCTTTCTCTCTATCATATTCTCTCTCTCTCTGACACTCTGTGTGTATCTCTTTCTCATCATCTCTGTCTATCAGTGTGTTTGTATCTCTCTTTCTGTCTAGATCTTTTCTCGCCTATGTTTCACCTCCTATCGATTCGATCGATGTCTTATGAAACGTATCAATGGCATGAAACTAACGCTAAACATATATCAATCTGAAATATGAAGTTTACCCTCATTTGCTATTTCAAGTAGAATGCACAGCATTTAGCTGCCAGCTATTTGCATATTGCAGGTTAATAAGATATATCCCCAGCCACCCTTAGCCCTTTTCTGAACAGCCTTACCTGACTCTCACTTTAGCCCACATTAATGTAAACCTCAGAAAAGACATTTCCTGATGTTCATGAGGTGTGAAATGAACTCAGGAGCATCTACCTGATGTTCTGCATATATGATGAAGAAGGATGAATTCTATTTTCAGATGTTTGTAATTCTTCCAGCTTAAGACTGCATATTCCCATAACTTTAGGAATCGAACCCTTGAACTTTGCCAGCAACTGGCGTGCTACTGCGTAATAAGTGATGCGTTTTATTTGGAAATTCTTGATATAGCCACAGAACTGATGTGAACTGAGAACTAATGACAAACAAGATAAATTGAATATGCTCTGCTTATAATGTCATATACCATAGGGTGAACGTGACCTGTGCTTGCTGCTGCAGCCACTGCTATTGAATTTAGAATTGTGCCTGGAGCTCCACATCAGCATTGATTGTTGAATACAATGACCTGTTACCTGTAGGTTTATAATCTGGTAACCATAGCATCTGAATTTCGCATTATAAAGAACATGTGTTACTTCACATGCTAAACATCAAATTTTCCCAGGTCGTGTTTGGTGAACGGGACCTCACATTCTCATGGGGATTTTTGGGCATTCGTTTTTTTGTCAGGAACCCGCCATGTTCAAATGGTTAATTGCTTGGAAGTATGATCTCCCAACATCAGGCTGGAGTCTCGAATGATAAAATGTGGATTGTGCTTGGAGCTTTAAAGAGCAGCCCTTCTGCTTGAATACTTACATAAGAGAAGGTTCTATACACAATATTAACTGGTGTCAGATACAAGCGGCAATAATCTCCGAGGATCAGACTCGTAGTAATCTCCGAGCGATAGCGAGGTCATTACATAGAGTCTGGTCCGAGGGGATTGCGGTCACTTTTATCTGAAACCAGTTTATATTGTATTTATTAACCATCATTCCTCGCTACTAATTTCGGTGCTCTTCCAAAGATTTGAAACTTGACCGATGGGCCTCCTGTTGTCAATGTAAATATTGTTCCTACATCACCTGTGAGGCGGCAGCTCAGTCGAAAATGGCGGTAAATCGGTGTAGCATTACGATAAAGGTGTAGTATACCACATTCCCTTTTTGAAATCATTATTGTGTTTAAATATCATCGCCAGAATCGTTATTATTTTCACATTTGTTCGTTAGGTTTGTAGTAAAAAAACAGCAGTTTATCCGTTTGTTACAAGTTCTGACTTCCATTTCTGATGTCAGTTTCAGTGACAGCAGCAGACAATGTTGCATCACAACATCACAATCAATTTGAACTACAGAATAAACATTTCAAGTTTGCTGAATTCATCTGTGGCAGTGTCTCCTAAACTCCATAATCTGTCAGATTACAGCTGCTAGAGAGGTCTAACCATGTCTGATCCTATATTTCAGTCTAAAATCCATCCTCAGAAGAACATGTTAACTCTATCGACTCTATCGTGTTTTACCGCAACGTTTGCCGATTTCGCGATAGGTGACGTTCCTGGTATTAGTTTGTGTTTACTTCCTAGAGGGCCGATGACGTTTGGGGAACTATTTCCAGTAATCTCCTGATTTCAGAAGCAGGAGGTTACGGGCCTCAGTAATTTCTACCTGATCTTATTTCTCCATCATTTCAACACCAAATCCAAAGAATTAGCGATCATCCATCATTTTCTTCTACTTGCGCCTTTTACGGGCCGTCGGCAGCTGTCATTATGTCGTCAATAGGGGTGTGTGACTAAAAAACCAAGAATGCAAATGGACGATGGGAGGAGGTGGGAGTAGGTGGAATTCATATGCGACAATGGGGTGGGGATTGAGGAGAAATAACCTACAATTCACGTGAAGTAATTCAATTAGCTACAGGCCTAACCTGATTCAGCGTTTAGAAAAGCCGGTATGAAATAGTGGTGTTTTTTTTAGATGTCTTTGAAGAGCAGATTTTTATGACACTTGAGACTATGACAGAAGGGTCTTTGGTTGGCAAAGGGCAGATTTGTATATGAAATATGTATTGTAAGGGACAGACTATCATCACTATCTAATTATTTTTCGGAGTATTTTGAGTATTATCAATGATTCAATGACTTTTGTCTACGTTTATGTTATCAGACTTCCGAATTCTTTGATCTAGTCTTTAAAGGCTTTTGACTGTCCTTCCATACTGAGGGTTTTCCCAGATACTTATTAGAACACTCGAATATCAATAGTGGTGTAGACGTTTATGGAGAACTCCTGAAGTATAATTTCCCCAAACATTTCCCTCTAACGATTCCTTGGGGAAGCTAGTTACCCTTTTCCTGATGAATTTTGTTATTGGATGTCAACTAATGGAAATGTGTTAGGACCATCTTTACACAGATTAACCAGATGCTATGAACTCTCAGTTATAGATCATCTGAATTTGTCTTAACATGTCAGTGAAAAGTCTAGAGGACATTGAGGGCATTGAAGGACCCACTGTTCTGTTCCTTTTTAGGGTAAATGTCGTCAATAATTGGTGATAAAACATGTCTCAGAGAAATGGAACCCTACAATCTAGGCGAAGAAATTGTGTTCGAGTACAGAATCTCAGCCGGATATGTTCTGACAAACACCCTGTGAGGCACATGAATCCCATCATGTGGATCCCACTTATAGTTGTTATAGCCATCTAATGTCTCCTAACTCGGTTGCACTGGGTTGCGGGTATCATGGTCTGGTGCGCTCACAGGCTTTGCTGGCTTGGTTGCAGTGCCCGGTTCTGCAGGGCGAGTTGGTCTCGTGTAGAGCAAGGTTGTCAGTCGATGCCTGAAGAGGCGAGTCCCCAGAGTGTCCATTCTCTAGTCCTTTTAACTTCTGTGCCTCTGAGCAAGAATGTTCCTGCTCCTAGTGTGATGTGCCTCAATCCGTTCTTTTGTTCAATAACACCTGCAAGATGATTCATCCATTGTCGGCACATTCAACAGGTGGGTTCATACTGGCTACTCGAGGAGCTCCCACCAACCTTGATAATCGGCCACGGTGATGATTCAAACTCATGTGACCAGATCCTACACGTACACGTGTACTGGGTTTTAGTGTTTCCCACTAGTGGCCGAGTTCTATGCCGTGATGTTTTAAACACAATGCATAATATATCACTCGGTTCTCACTTGTACTGCAAAATCCTCCATACTATAGTTTTGACACTTGTTCTGTATGATGTTGGCAATGGCATTCAGTCTTTACTTCTCAATGATGGTTCATTATTGTATTTTCTACTTTTTTTTTCTCGATCAATGTATTGTTAATAGGCGTCCACTTAATACGATTGGAATTTAAGACCTCCCGATACTCTATCTTGCAATCTTTCAATAATCGTAGACGGTCGGTAGACAATTTGGAGCTCGGTGGACGCAAATGTGTATTGTTGTACATATGAATAACTTCAGAAGAGGGTTTTATCCATGTGTCATAGTTGTGGACATGAGTTATTCTTAACATCATTCTATGATCTATGACGATCTAAGGACAGGTCATTATAACGTGGTGAAATGTATATATGCGTTTCGAATTCTTTTGCCCAGCAGTTATTCACAATGACTAATTGAAGACCAGTTTGTGAGCTTTTGACAATGAAAAGGAAAATGCTGCTAGGAAAAACTGTTAAATTGGACTAAATGAAATTAATATTAAATCTTTAAGAAGCAGAAAAATCAATCAAACTAAAATAGAATCAGGTTTGAAAAGGAAAACGAGTCTGGAATACAAAAACACTAACGGAGAGTGAAGTAGCCATGGTGTCATGTAATATTCACCATGTCACACCGCAAGGGATCGCATCATTTATTACTGAGCGCCAGTGTTGAGTCCAGCAAGTTCTCATCAACCACCAACATAATTGCCCGGTCCATCAGCAGTACCGGAGCACTCCTAGTGGCAGGCGTCCCAAGGTAAACAAACATGGCCGCCGGGTGGGCTGTGTCGTGCGGCGACAATGCCCTGTCGGGATTCATACCCGCCACTGCGAGAGCTAATATTTGAATGTCCGCGGCACCGACCAGGCGCACGGCCTCACAGAGGTCCTGTCAATCCAACCACATTTTCATCATCTGCATCACCAGTGAATGCTGGTCCCATCAAACCACCAATCGCCCGATCATCCAGACAAGTCAACCAGCAAGCACTCAACAATCCATGCCTCTAATATCGCCTATGGAAGCCTCGGCTTTATCAACCGACACGACGGTATCGGCGAAAGCATCAATCCTGGCCATTATATCAGGTCTCACGTTTTCAGATATCCTGAGAAATTGGCTTTCGTTTTAATGTAGATAGTTAAATTCAACTGAAGCTTCATTGCAAGGTTGCAATGGCTCGGTCTATACTTACGTATTCATGATATAATAACTGCTACTGGTTGATCTTCATTCTGTGTCACTGTCAGTTAGAGATAGGAGGGAAAGTGAATAAAATATTTTATCAAAATCATATGAGATTCTGTTCCTTTTTAGGGGTAAAGATTAATATAAGGTAGCTGAAACCTCTATGGCAAGCCGAAGCCACCTTGATATTGACAATTTCCTGTCATTTTTCAACCTGGTTGCTATGATATCTCCAGGTGTAGATTGATACCTGTATCACAACAAGGGCCGCCACCATGGGAACCGATAATCGTTGTGTTATCACTCTCCAGCACAATGTTGGAGTATTTCACCAAGCACTTTTCTTGGTGACAATATATTCAATTTGACAGTTATGGTGAGAAATATGTCAAGGTTTCATTCGGTATGGACTCATCAGGCATCTTAATTGATATGGCCAGGTCAAGACATGTGATGTTATCACTTTTGGGGGACGGGGTTGTTCACCTTGGCCCATCCTAATCCATTTGAAATGAAAAAGGCATTCTTGAGATCGAGCAACCTCTAATCTGTCACACTAAAAAACCTTTTAAGGGTAAATGTCACCAACAGTTGCAGGGAAAAACATGTCTCAGGGAAATGGAACCCTACAATTTAGACAAAGAGATTCTGTTCGGGTATAGCATCTCAGCAGGATTTCTCTCAGACAATCACCCTGTGAGATATATGAATCCAACCGTGGGAAACCCGTTTCAGATTTACAGGGTATCTTGGTGAGACAGATGTACCCACTGCTGAGTCTCTGACTAAGTGCCCAACCAGCCAATAGGAGTCAGGCAAGCTAGACGATCTTCACCTCAAGGCTACCTGGGTCCAAAGGTTAGTTGTTAATGGGACTATGTCTGAGTCTATGTACCCGGGGAGTCCTTCCATGTGAATCCAATTTGCCATTTTCCCTTGAGAGTTGACTAAAACAAGGGGAAAGGTGTCAAGTACACCCGTCTCAGGGACACTAGTCTCTACGTGCGAATCCTGCTTTACATTGAAAATGAGGTAAGGTCTACAAACTTAAACAAAACTGTGCCGGTCTTTTATTTTCTTAGGGAAGCCTTGCTCTCGGCTGCTAAAAGTAACGAATCGTTACTTTTAATATAAATCATCCGAATAAACAGAACAACGTCAAGTGACATCTTGTGATGTTGTCAGGATCACTCCGACTAATGTAAGAATGCACTCCTATATCAGGGGGCGAAAAATGCGTCCAGCTATTTCCATTAAGGAAACTATATATGCCTCCAGGGACTATTGAAGATACGAAAATGCCATAAAATACCCCCAAGAAGGGAACGAAGGATGCATATGGGCACTCCTATGGAGGGGACGGAGATGCCCCACAGGCATCCTTGGATGGGACAGAAGATCCCTACGTAGAGATAAGTTAATTAAGATTTACCTGTTTTTGTGGCTACGTGTTTGAATCATTATAACTGTCATTATGACAGATAACAGTGTGCTAATAATGTGGATTGTGCTTCCAGTTTGGAGTAAGTTTACTTGGTTAAACACTATAGCAACAGCTTTTGTCATTTTGTCAAGTGTGGCAAGCGAATGTCACACAAAGTTTAGCGAAATGACATAAGAGTAGTCTATGATTATTTCTATTTCACTTTCGGTAGGTGGATGTTTAGTAATGTTATACACATACCTTTCAGCATTGAGGTCTTTCTGGTTGCAGTTTGCTTCTAGAAGAGAATGGTATAGGAATGGAATCCTTCTTTATGCTGTGTGATTGTGGCCACCTTATCTAGCGCCTGTATTCTTTACTCTAACACTTCGCTGTTTGCAAAGAGGCGACACACCTCTGGATCATGGGTCTTTTCCTGTTTGGCTGATCCGTGGTGCCCTCTCTTCTTGTATGGTTTGCTAGCATTTCTAGCTGCAAGGACTTCTTCCTTGGCACTGGGGCAAGGGCGTCAATGGAGGACACCTTGTCTCCCCACCTGTACCACCCGTTATGTTCGCTGCACCCCACTCTGCTATGGTGATGTATACCAGTGTGGTTTTATCTGGACTGAGCAGCATCGTCCCGTCCTCTGCTATGGTGAATCTGTCTTTTTTCTTCTATGTTATACGTAGCTTTACTTGTTTGGGCACAAAGATTGACACCTTGAGGACCTTCTTTCCACGAGCCTTAATTGTTAAGAGCACCATGGGGCATAGCTGTTTGACTTGCCACTGGTTGGTGCCCCTACCTAGGCCCTCAGTCCTGTCCCCCCCCCTTTTCCTTTCTAAACTGTCCTCTCTCCATGAGCTTCTCCAACCTGGAGGCTGTATTGAGTAAGGCCAAGCTGTTGTTGGCCTTATGCATCACTGAGGGCGTGTTGTTGTTCTCCTCGCTGTGCTCTGACTTGCTCCTCCTCCTCTTGGGTGTCTCCATAAAGTTTGTGTAACCAATCTTGGCTAGACCTTGTATAAAGTGTTTGGCCTGACCACGTGGTATCTCTAGCTCCTTGACGTCGTCTGCTGTCATTATGATTAAGATGTCGGAGTTGGCATACTCCTCGCTGGATAAAAGCTCTGTGGTCTTCCTTTTGAGGCCCACCAATTTTGCCCATGCTGTGAATGCAAAATCCACCCCTGGCTCCAGGAATTCTTCACTGTTTTTGTCAGCCATGATGATGCGTGACTAGTAAAAGCATGCTCTGCATACAGGCCCCTGCAGAGATGTGTCCCGTCTCCCTGGTCAGTGCACCTGGGGGAGGGAGTTGACCGTTGGAGGTTGACAACCACGCCGTCTCCTGTCTTTCATTCCTTAATATCTACTCTATACCTCCTCAGTAACTGTGGTTGTTCTGCAGCATAGATTTAGACATCTCTTAATAAGTCACTTCTGTATTCTTCGTAGTTTCTCAAAATACAACCATGAGCACTTCATATACAAAATGTCCCCATAATCAAAAACCAAACATGTAAATTCTCAATTTCTTCCCACCCACCAACACCTTTTATATCATATCTATTCCTCACTTTCCCCAATCGTATCATGGATTTTACTCATTCATTAGTTGATTACATTTATACTTTGATATACCTGTGTGTGAATCCCTTACACTACTCAGTGGGTAGTTCCACATGCAACAGATTCCATTCAGTCACCCTAACCATGTCTCCCTATAATACATAATTGATTAATTCACAATAACATTTATTAACAATGTATTGAATAAACCTTTTTAGCCCCAAAGAAATGTCCTACTCTTCTTTTTTCTGTTGCTCATACACCATACTAGGATATGGGAATTATTTTTTTTATTCACAAATCTCCCTCATTATTCTTCTTTATTCATCAGGTGGGATACCAATGACCATAAATAGTATAAATACGAGACACTAAAGCCATTGCCTTCAGGGATTTCGGTATATAGCGGTTAAAGATCTGCCATAGGACGCGCTACGAACATGAAATGTTAGTAAGAGACCAAAGGAAAATCCGCTGTGGGAGCAGATCATGTCTTCTGACGATTAAACCAAAGATGCAACATTTATATTGCCCCACAAATTATGGACATATTGAGCTATAAATGGTGCCGCTAGCTTCTCACCCCACCAAAATCGTGTGTATATTGCAACAGCAGAGTAAAAAATCAATTTGGCTCGGATGGTGATAGGATGGGACGTTGGATTTGCTCCCTCCTTACAGACTGATTTATTGAATAGCCCTCTGTCGTTCCCTCAAGTAGATCCTCATTAGTATTCAGGACCGCCCTATGAATATTGTGTGTGTACTCCACTTCTCACAAGACCAAGAATGACATGCTTCTCTCCCTCACACTCCTACTTTATGTATCTGTCTGTCTGCCTTTCCCTCTATTTCTTTTCTTTATCCATCTGGAGCAGTTTATCATAGTAGTATATTTAGAAGGACTTAAACTTCAGGCAACTGTGGCTTTATATGAATGGTAAGTCTTTTGTCCTGTATTCACCAGTCAGCAAATATTTGTTGCCGATTCTGCCAGGACCAGAGAAGCAGGCTGACTATTGCGAAAATACTGTCGACTAGATGGAACAGGCCCTTTGATTGTGATATCTTGCCACTCGAGGCAATGAACAAATGCTAGTAAGATGTAGACGCTTTCTAAAGACAATGAATTGTTAGATGGTAGAAAAAGAGGTACTAGATGAGATAATCATGTAAAATTAAGAGAATTGCGTTCTAAAAACGAAGGAAGGTTTTAGAGAGCGAATCAAAGAAAAGAACATATGAACATTTATAAAATAAATACGTCATCATACATTAGATTTGACTTTGCAAATTGTTTAGAACGTCACGACATATAACATCTCTTCATGGGGATTTATAGAGATGTCCTACTAAATGTAAACTGGGGAATGTTGCAGCCAATTGTAAGATACATCTTTCAGTAGATGAATAGGACAATCATATCTGAAGCAGACAAAGAGTTCCACTAAAACCTCAACAACTAACTTATACAGTAACAAAAATACTTCGCCAATATGACTTCTGCATGACGCCATTCGACTAACACATAACCACAGTGCTGATCAGAAGAGAGAACGTAACTGTGGCGTGTACCGCCTGTCTTTGTTATGATTTCAATAGCGCATTCTCTGCACACACAAAGGGAGATAATGACCACTATTGTTTGTGCCACAGGGAGAGCAGCAACAGCCCAGCATTAGTCTGCAGTGGCGAAATGACGATAAGTCATTGTGTCTTTTAGGTCAGAGGGGTGTACAGATAAGCGGTCTCTGTTTCGCGTGTTGTCTGATATCTGCATGATTACCCATACCGCGCTGCCAACATAGACCCCGAACAACCAGTTGCATGTCTGGATTGGTACATGTGTATAGGGATAAAGTAACAGTTATACATCATACATGCTAACACAACAATGGCATGTTTTAGACGGTGGATGGGGTGTTCTATTTATGTATGAGGGGCATTTCTCTGTTGTTTGTCTATGACAATTGTTTATCCACATTTAGCATGTACTCTAGACCATCTGCAGGCACTGCGGAATGCTTTTACCTGATAAACGGACTCAGATGTAATTAATATATTATCAAATGTTGTAACTTATAACATTTAAACAAATTCAGCAAGACATGTTACAAAAATCTCAATCATCTAGGTATTGAAGTTCTTTTGAGAAAATATGGGTGGTTGGTCAGAATGTTCCTTGCGCTCTGCTACAAGGTTGAAGAGGGCGGAAAAAGGTAATTGTAAAACCTTAAATTGCGTCTTGGATAATCTTTAAGTTGACCCAACCTCCATGATATTTGCACCAATCAATATTAGGCTCAATGAATTAGACAGAAATATAAGATATAGATGGCGCGTGTGGTTCGACACATATCCCTCTATTTTTTTTTGTTTGGTACAATTCTTTATTGACTTTAAACAGTTTACAATGTATGTGTTATACTTCCTTTCAATAACAGGGTATTTCAGAGTTTCAAGACTTTGCAGAAAGCGTACAACACCAATTACAACAATATTCCACTTGTCAATAAAGTAGGCAGAGTTTCAGCCCTATATTAGGCTGGTTTTCTTAACTCGGCCCATTCCCTTGCCATCATCAGAATGTTCACTATCAGTCAGATTTCTACATCAGGTATACATGTTTGTTGCCTTACTTTGTATCACAGATTCAACATACTTCAGGTGATCAAGAGATATCGTATTGTAACAGAATACAAATCCAAGGGAAGTTCATCATCAGGTTTACAAGTACAGCTTGTTATTACCAATTTGTGATCGGAGAATCCAGTTCATATTTCATTACTACATGCTATACATCACACAGGTAAAAAATCATTCAGTAGGTATTTTGGTTTTCAACAAGGCCTTTGACACGGCTTTATACTGCTATGTCTCTTTCTAAAAGAACCCCTTCTAATTATTTGGATGTTTTAAACAGAGCTCATAGCAAATAACTGCAATAAAGCTTTCTACAAACATAATGGTATGATATGCTGGTTCGTAACGATTACTATTAGGGCACTGCTAACTGAAGCCTGAACATATAAGTACTACATCAATACGTCTACCAATACGTAGCGTATACCTCATGGAAATCTGAACTAGATTACTCTTTGTCTATTTTATAAATCCTGAAGGTAAACAACTAGGAATGCTTTGCTTATACATGACCCCATTTTATGTGAGCTAAGTGGTCTTTATTCCACCAGCAGGAACTCTGGTATTCTGTGGGGCACAACTATCTGTACAGCCATGGCTAAGGCTCGGCGTCAACCTAAAACGATAGAAATTTGCACATACCGATTTGCCTCCAATATAAAAAGTAAAAATCACAGACTAATCGGGAAGGTCCATATCATAGACAAGTGAATTTCCCACGCATCGTAATGGGTTCTCCTTTAAAGAAAAGTGGTTATCAGGACACAAGTGCATATTTTGATGTGTTGTTTTCATTTTTAAATAAACGATACACTATAATTCAGGAAATGTTGCATCGCTAATGTTTACCAGTTATCAGTATCTCACACGAAGAAATGAAGAAATTTGCGATGAATAAAAGAGCGTTGCTCAGGTATTCACCGAGCTAGTTTGCTAAGATGCCTTGAGGTGTCCCCTGGCCTGGTACGCTATGATGCCTTGAGGCATCATCATTTCTTAAACTCAAATAACTGCTATTTCTGGATGAAATAATATGAATATTCTCATAATATTATTAAAGATATCCTTCATATATTTGGTAATCACTATTTTTATTATATTAGATAGGGAAACCTTTTCACTTTTTTTTTGTACTATGATGACATGTTCTTTATGCATAACAAACAAAGAAGCTCTATCATTTTAATGTTATAAAAGCCTAAAATGAAGTTTTTAATTGGTATACCTATTTATCCTACCCCTAATAAGAAAACCGCCATAGACTTAACATAGGGAGATTTTATGTGGCAGGCCGTGACATAAAGTGTTTTTTTATGCCACTAGAGTAATAACAATATTGACCAATCAGAGAGCAGGATGTCAGCTACTATGAAAAAAGTTCTGTTGGTCGTTGACTCAATATTTATCTTTTTAACAGTAATACAAAAAAACATAGATGGGGTAGGATAAATACGAAACCGAACTCGAGTTAGACTTGTCAAGGTCTATGCCACTCTGGTCAGGTCTGCTCCTCACTACACTCGGCTACGCCTCGTGTAGTAATACACGACCTTCCCGTCGTGGCATAGACATTGTCAAGTCTAACTCTCGTTCGGTTTCTACTAGTTATCTCACCCGTGGAATAAATGTCCATAGGCTAAACATTGGGAACTCGTTCTCCATGCCCCTACAAGTATTGCAGTCCGTTCCCCATGGTTTATATCCTGTGTGTTTTCCATTCTTTTATAGTGTACAGGGGTGTGATAAATACAGAAAGCAACTCGTTTTGGTAAAAAGAAATATTCTCCAACTCGTTTGAATGCTACATGATATTCACTCGAACATGTTCGATTTTGTCGGAAGGCCTGTGACACGGCCAATTTATCGTAGCACCATCGGAGTGTGTTGGAGTGTCATAGACATAGTGTCATAACACATATTAAGCCTGATGCCCATCTACCGATTCAGGGTTGAGCGATTAGTTTGCAAATCGTATAGGAGTCCGTGAACTTGTCGCAGGCAAATTACGTATCTCTTCGCTCAATCTGCGGACATTGAGGAGATGGGGTGGTGGATATCAGTCCTAAGCAAATCTGTCTACTAATCGGTGGCTAACCCTTGCCTAGCTCTCCTACATCTACCGACTACGGCCGACTCCGTTAAGATGCCTTGGCTGAGACAAATTACTGTCCGTTTGTCGCCGACAAAAGTACATGAATGTTCCGAAATCGGTAGATGGGCATTGGGCTTTATAATCCTTGATTGTAGATTAGGCTCCTTTGAAGCAATCCACCAATGATATGCTAACGATCGAAAACGTGTTGACTTTGATCGGCGGCCCTCCTCAACTCGGACTAGCAAATCGGAAATCCAGAACATAAATGCTTTCTGATTTGCTGATATTACCGGCGTTCTTGCCACGTCTTCCGAAATTTTCCAAAGTAGTGCCATTTCCAGGTGGAATTCACAATCTAAATTAACCAGAAGATTTTTTTTTATTGTTTCTCAAGGCATCAACAGACTGGATCCATACACAAGTATTGGAAACCGATATAGAATATAAATTGGTTCCAAAGTACGCTATCTACAGTGTAACACGTAATTGGCCTTGAACGGCATCAAGGGAGTGAATGCATAATTCTGGAATATTGGACCCACCACGCCCTGATTGTGATTTAATTTGGAGGCAATTTAATTAGTCCGTCCATGTTGACAGTATGATTGCGCATATTTCAAGCAATTTTTTCTAGGAATCAATCTCGGAAAATTCACCCACGGTGGAACCTATCATGAAATTAAAAGAGGAGCTTCTGCACTAATTAATCAAAATGCAGGTTGTCTAACCATTAATTAATTTCCTCTTGGCAGCAGCTACTTAGTGGAGGATGATTGTAAAACAAAGGAGCTGGTGTGTGTCATGTGCAGCTGATTGTTTTTGCGATGTAATCAACATATGTTTCTATATGACAAATTACAGTCTTGTAATGAATTTCTTTACAAAATTTGCTATTGTAGCGTATCTGCTGAAGATCATTTGTTCTATATCTATATAAATTTTCAATAATAAATAAGCTAATGAATGGTTGTCATTTGATATGGACATATTATCCTGTGTATGGAAACCAATAAAATGCGACTCTAAACCATCAAACCAAAGATGAACCAATAATATAAACAACTTTATTCTCTTGCATTTTCAAAAATCATCAATCGTGACTAATCATGTACTTAACGGTTCACGAGGGCCGTATATTAGGCTCTATATCATGCGCCCTGTGCGATATTTAGTTATTTGGCCCTATAACAAAGCCAATGATGTCACCCTTCGTAGCCGTTACGTCGTCGGACGAACGTAGATAACCACTGCGGTAACTCTCCCGGAATTTGAATCACAGCTCCCTCTCGTAGCGGGGCGTTCGGAAGGGGCAGGGGTGGACGTGTGGAAAGACTTATACCTTAGGGGTCATTCATAATGCACCAGTAAGTCGTGTAGACTATCACCCCATCCTTCTACGCTCTTGCCCCCACACTCACAGCACTGCAGTTTTCCATCTGTTATTGTCTTCTCTTAATAGGAAAGTCATAAGGAGCCCGTTCTCCTGGTATTTTTACTGCTTTGATCGTTCTAGTACGAGTTTCTTTTTAAGCTCTTCCATTAGACAATAACTCCTGATGGTAAAAGATCCCATCTATATTCATAACTCATACCATCACCGCCATCATGTTTGGAGTGGTACCGGAAGTATGACGTATGTGGGCTGCCAGTGGAAGCCATACTTGTAATATAGAGATAATGTTTATACTTTAATTTAAACCTAAACCAAACAGTCAGACAAACCAGGTTGAGGCATTTTTGAAATATAAAATCAAATTTGGAAATCAAATTAAATTGATGATAAAAAGTTAAAGAATTGTCCGTTTTTTTAAACGAATATGAAAAGTAAGTTTTTAAGTCTCGTATTCAAGAGATGGGATGGGACAAACACAATTCAGTGCAATGTTAATGCCTGCAGTAAAAGCATCTTTCAATTGACCTTTAATCAGAGAAAAATATAATTCAACCCAGTATGGGAAAAGCAAATCATCCGGAGAACTCGCTTGCTGGATTGTCGCAATATTTTAACCTTTACATTCATCACATGCCTATTTTGAATTCAACTTATCTGTTTTTCTTTCTTATTGTATGTATCGGTAAACATGTGTCTTAAAGGTTAAACGACCTGGGACCTAATGGCATAGAATATCAGGAATCATTGAGTTGGTTACACAAGCAATTAGGGGTATTGATGATACTTTATTATAACAGGATTAACAGCATATTTGGAGAGTATTATTATTCATTAACCACATAATACGGAGTCTCCATAGGAATGGCATTGGGTGTGAGTATTTTGCTACCAGGAGATTACTGAGTCCCGTAATCTCCTGCCTCTGAAATCAGAAGATTACTGAAAATAGTTCCCAAAACGTCATCGGGCCCCTAGCGAGCGAAACTCGAACTAATACACGCATGCTTACTATCATATCTATTAACCACCAATTACGGAGTCTCCATAGAAAACGCATTGGACGTGTGTAATTTACATGTAGGAGATGGCCGTAATCTTTATAGAATAAGTTCCGAAAGCTCAAACTAATTAACGCATGGCCCATATCGTGATATCGGCGAACGTCACGACAGCAACAGACAATATTACAATCACAAGATCGCAATCAACGGTGCTTGCAGTTCCACTTTGGGGAACGTCTCTGTGGCAAAGTCTCCTAAACTTTATAATCGGTCTATAATCGGCTTGATTACAGTTGTCAACAAGTTCTTACCTTGCTTTGTCCTGTATTTTAGCGTTAGATCCATCCTCGGATGGCAGCATGAAACCAACATGGCGAAGTGATACACTCTAACTGCCACCTCACAGGTACTTTACGAAGTATATTTTCACTAAGGATAAGAGGCCCATTGATCAAGTATCAGAAGAGCATCGTAATTATTAGCAAGGAATGGTGGTTAATAAATACAATATAAACTGGTTTTAGATAGGTTTTATGTATATGGTTGAACTACAAACCCTGATGATAACTGTCTTGTGATCGATTCCTGTACCTCGGGAATTTGTGGCCATTGCACATAACCAACATTTCCACACAATGGTATGAAAAGGTTTTTCCCACACACACCAAAATACTACAAAATATGTTGATTAGCTAAGTTCAGAAACCACCACAACTATTGAGTCTGATCACCTTGACACCCATAAAGCTTATTAAGATGCCTGATGAACCGATATTGGCGAATCCTTGATAAATATTCCACACGGCAGGATCCTGGGATCCCCCATTTCACTGCACATAGAAACACAGTATAATACTGTTCACAATCTCCACAGATCACTGTAGAGACACCAGGGAGACAGTTGTTGACACTATGATGTCACGGCTGACAGTGCACTATGGTTACAGTGGTTAGGGGCAGTTCTATAAACTGCCACTCAAGGTAGCATCGCTAGGGGAGAAGGACGTCGCCTAGTCCTGCATTCATTCACTGGTTTCAGATAAAAGCGGCAGTAATCTCCGAGGACTAGACGCATAGTAATCTCCGAGCGATAGTGGCATCATTCAGAACATACACATGTGATGTATGTATTGAGAATATCACAGGGTGCTTCCTAACAGGTCCTCGCTCCAGATAGAGGTTAAGGCCTAACTGTTTGGACTGCCACCCCCAGCGTTTGAACCATCCCCTGTCTTCGTTTGGACTGACCCCCCGATAGGGTATATAAGGAAGCAGATTTCAACTCACAGCTCACTTGGAACCCAGACACCGTGGCGTCAACATCTCCATGCTACTCAGCATTACTACCACTGCAGTGTCAGGCTTGAGACACCATAGGACTCTATGCTACAGAGGCCTTGACTGAGGATTGGGTTTCTCCATAAGCTACTATCACCCCAGCACTGGAGGAAAAGACACTGATGACTGCTACCACTACTTGGATCATCTATATCCACAAGTCAAGGAGACATTGAACAATAACTGAAAGTGATAGACTGTGAGTACTGCTTAGACCAAGAGGACTTATATCATATGTACACTACAGAAGTGTATATGATTTTGTATGGTGATGAGAATTGTTATGTAACTGTATACTTTGTTATAATATATGTTATTAATACATATCTGTGTATGGTTATCTGTCTTCTTCATCTAGTATAGAAGATATTCTGAATTCTCTTTTCTTGTCACTGGGTTAGCTAGTCTATAGGATTAGGCATTAGCTACTGTACGTGACAGAAATTGGGGGCTTGTCCGGGAATTTATGAAAAACTGTTCTCTTGATGATAAGTACAACAAATTGAAATGTCTAAGTACCAAGCTTTTCTACAGTCACCCTCTGTGGAGGAACTAGAACAGTTCAGAAGGGATGAATTGTTAGCAATAGCTAGGGAGTTAGAACTTGATGTGAAAAGGTCTAGCCGAAAAGCTGAACTGAAAAGAGCTATTGTTGAAATATTGGTTGATGATGAGTTATTACCAGAAGATGTTTTACATGAATCAGATTTTAGTGGTTCCTCAGAAGCAGGTCGTAAAGAGGTTTTAGAGAGAGAGATAAAACTCAAACAACTGGAAGTAGAACATGCTCGACTTCAGGCTGAAAGGGAAAGAGAAAAAGAGCTTGCTCAGATTCAGGCTGAAAAAGAGCTTGCTCAAGTCCAGGCTGAAAAAGAGAGAGAGCTTGCTCAGATTCAGGCTGAAAAGGAAAGAGAGCATGATCGGATTCAGGCTGACAAAGAACTTAGGCTTAAAGAAATGGAGCTACAGCTTGCTGCTGAGAGGACAAACCAACGGAACATTTGTGATGTTAGTAAAGATGTACGGCTAGTGCCATCATTCAATGAAAATGAGGTTGACAAGTACTTTCAACATTTTGAGAAGGTTGCCCAAAGCATGAAATGGCCAAAAGAGAAGTGGGCACTGATGTTACAGAGTGTTTTGAGGGGTAAAGCTCAGGAAGCTTATTCGGCACTATCTTTGAATGACAGTCTAGATTATGAAAAGGTCAAAGCTGCTGTTCTCAAGGCTTATGAACTGGTACCAGAGGCATATCGTCAGAAGTTTAGGAGTTACCGTAAACAAGATAATCAAACCTATGTAGAGTTTGCTCATGAAAAGGAAGTGTACTTTGACAGGTGGTGCAAATCTATGGAAGTGGAGGATAGTTTTGATAAACTCAGACAACTGTGCCTTGTTGAAGAATTTAAGCGTTGCACATACAATGATCTCAAGACTTTTCTCGATGAAAAGAAAGTAATGTCCTTGCATGAAATGTCCACTCTTGCTGATGATTATGCCATAACCCATAAGACTAGTGTTCAACAAAAGAAGAGTGCACCTCAAGGGAGCAATTTTAGTCTTGGAGCAAAAGGTGGTGATAGCAAAGATCTGAAATCTAGTCTGAAGCCAAAAGGTGAGTACTCAGGAAGGAGTTCAGGTCTAAAATGTCATTACTGTCACAAACTGGGTCACATTATGTCTGAGTGTTGGGCACTGAAAAAGAAGAAAGCTGAGCCCAAGCCAAATGCATTCATAACATCCAAAAAGTCAGAGTGTGTTATTATGCCATTTGTTACAGATAAGGTAACTGATATCAGAGAAGAATACAAACCATTTGTACTTGAAGCTAATGTGTCTCTAGGTAGTGACACTGCAGATTCTGTACCCATTCGTATCTTGAGAGATACTGGGGCATCTCAATCCATGGTTTTAGAAAATGCTTTGCCTTTCAGTTCAAGTTCAGCCACTGGTGAATATGTCATTATTCGTGGTGTTGAGTGTGGTTTCATGAGTGTACCTCTTCACACAATCAGACTAGAGTCTGATTTGGTATCAGGGTCTGTTGAAGTTGCAGTAAAATCTGAACTGCCAGTTGACGGTGTATCAATGTTGCTAGGAAATGATCTAGCAGGGGAAAAAGTCTTTGTAGAACCAAAGATGGTTCTTGAGCCAGTCACTTTGTCATCAGAAGATGATGTCATTGATGAGGAGATAGGTGAAGTTTATCCCTCTTGTGCTGTGACTAGGGCTCAGGCAAAAGAGTTAAGCCAAAAGCATTCTGTGGATGTTGAAACTGTGGATGATATCATTGATTTGTCTCTGACATTTATCAACTCAAAGGATGAACACCTTAAAGGTCATTCTTTTGTCGGTTCTCAACCAGGGTCAAGTGAAAATGATGACAAGACTAACTTGAGTAATGAAGTCCCTCTTGGCAGGAGTAAATTAATTACTGAACAAAGGCAAGATCCTGAGATCTCATTGCTTACCCGCCATGCACTTTCAGAAGAAGAGCTTGACAAAGTCTCCACAGGGTACTTCTTTAAAGATGGTGTTCTCATGAGAAAATGGAGACCACCAGATGTCCCAGCATCAGAGGACTGGTCTATTGTTTACCAAATTGTGCTTCCTAGGGCTTATCACTCTGAGGTTCTCAATGTAGCACATGAACTACCCATGGGTGGTCATTTGGGTGTTAACAAGACATCCGAAAAGATCATGAGGCACTTCTATTGGCCTAAGATGAGGCAAGATGTTGCCCAATTTTGTAGAACCTGTCACACATGTCAAATGGTTGGGAAACCTAATCAAAAGATCCCTGTTGCTCCACTACGGCCCATTCCCGCAGTAGGAGAAGCATTCAGCCATGTCATTATTGACTGTGTAGGTCCTCTGCCCAAAACTCGATCTGGTAATCAGTACTTGCTCACAATAATGTGTGCTTCTACAAGATTTCCTGAGGCTATACCACTCAGAAATATCTCTGCCCCAAAGATAGTCAAAGCTTTGATTAATTTCTTCTCACTGGTTGGCCTTCCACAAGAGATTCAGTCTGATCAAGGCTCAAACTTCATGTCTGGCTTGTTTCAACAAGTAGTTCATGAACTAGGTATAAAGCAGGTTAAGTCCAGTGCTTACCATCCAGAGTCTCAAGGTGCATTGGAAAGATTCCACTGCACCCTCAAGAACATGATGAGAACTTACTGCTTTGAGAATGAGAAAGATTGGGATGAAGGTATTGGTATGTTGTTGTTCGCTGCTCGAGAGTCTGTTCAAGAATCATTGGGATTCAGTCCTTTTGAGCTGGTCTTTGGTCATACAGTACGAGGTCCCTTGAAGGTATTGAAGGAACATTGGTTAGGAGATAACCCTGAAAACAACAATGTCTTGGATTATGTTTCCAAAGTTAGAACCAGGCTAGTTCGTGTTTGTGAGTTAGCACGTGAAAACCTGAAAGAAGCCCAAAGAAAGATGAAGGACCAATTTGATAAGAAATCCCAAGAGCGTGAATTTTCTGTGGGAGACAAGGTGCTGGTGTTACTACCCATTACTGGGCATACACTCAAGGCTCGTTACCATGGTCCTTATGAGGTAGTCAAAAGAATTGGTGAGGTGAACTATGTTGTCAAAACTCCTGACCGAAGACGATCTACTCAGTTGTGTCATATCAACATGTTGAAGCCTTACTATAACAGAGAAAGTTCCAACAGTGTCAAGACAGTTGGGTGCATGAATGCACTGAGTAATGAGGAAGAAACAACTGATTTTGTACCTATAGACTACAGTGTAAAACTGAACAACTCAAATGTTCTTGCAAATCTAGATGCCAAGTTAGGGCACCTGCCTCCAGTACAGAAAGAGGAATTGAGCATATTGCTCAGAGAATATAAGGAAGTCTTTCCTGATGTTCCTAGTCAAACTGATATTGCCATCCATGACGTAGATGTGGGAGAAGCTCTCCCTATCAAACAACATCCTTACAGAGTTAGCCCACACAAGGCTGAGAAAATGAGCAAAGAGGTATCTTACATGTTAGAGAATAACATCATTGAGCCAAGCAACAGTGACTGGTCATCTCCTTGTATACTTGTACCCAAGCCAGATGGTTCTGTTAGATTTTGCACTGATTTTCGCAAAGTAAATGATCTCAGCAAGACAGACTCATATCCTATTCCAAGAATAGATGACTGTATAGACAAAATTGGCAAAGCCAAGTATATCACCAAGTGTGACTTACTCAAAGGTTACTGGGCTGTTCCTTTGAGCAACAGAGCAAAGCGAGTGTCTGCTTTTGTTACTCCTGATGGCTTGTATCAATACAAAGTGATGCCATTTGGTATGAAGAATGCTCCAGCAACTTTTCAAAGAATGATGAACCAGTGTTTGAAAGGTATGCCAGGCGTGGAGGTGTATGTTGATGATATTGTGGTTTACAGTGACACCTGGGAAGATCATTTGTGTAGGCTGCAATCTGTGTTAGAGAGGCTCAAACAAGCAAACCTTACTGTAAACCTGACAAAAAGTGAGTTTGGACAGGCAAAGGTGATTTATCTTGGACATGTTGTTGGTCTAGGTCAGGTTGCACCAGTTGAAGCCAAAATCAAGAGTATTGTTGAATATCCAGTTCCAGCAAACAAGAGAAGTTTGATGAGATTTCTTGGCATGGCTGGATATTACAGGAAGTTCTGTAAGAATTTTGCTGACATAACTGCTCCACTGACAAACTTGTTAAAGAAAAAGGAAAACTTCATTTGGTCCAAAGAATGTGATGATGCTTTTGATAAAGTGAAATCTATTTTGTGTTCTGGACCTGTTCTGACGGCTCCAGACTTTGGCAAGAAGTTCATTTTGATGGTTGATGCAAGTGACCATGGGGTAGGTGCAGTGCTTCTGCAGAATGACGACAATGGTGTTCAGCACCCTGTATGCTACTTTTCAAAGAAGTTCAATTGTCACCAAAAGAACTATTCAACTGTTGAAAAGGAAACTTTGGCATTAGTGTTGGCCTTACAACACTTCAGTGTTTATGTGTCATCCCCTCTAGATCCAGTACTTGTGTATACAGATCACAACCCCCTGACATTCTTGCAGAAGATGAAAAACAAAAACAGGCGATTGTTGAACTGGAGTTTGCTGTTGCAAGAATACAATCTTGAGATTTTTCATGTACGAGGTGTAGACAATGTCTGTGCTGATGCATTGTCACGAGTTTCTTAAATGCTATTTTTGATTATGTACATACTGTGATTTCAAGTGTTATTACCCAAAGATGGTAAAAGGTACTAAATGTGATTTTGACAAAAGGTAAATGTATGTTGCAGAATGCCATATATTACATTGTATTACATATTTCTTGATGTATGACGTAAGAAAAAAAAGAAAAATTCTTTTTTTTTGTTTAAGGAGGGAGGTGTGATGTATGTATTGAGAATATCACAGGGTGCTTCCTAACAGGTCCTCGCTCCAGATAGAGGTTAAGGCCTAACTGTTTGGACTGCCACCCCCAGCGTTTGAACCATCCCCTGTCTTCGTTTGGACTGACCCCCCGATAGGGTATATAAGGAAGCAGATTTCAACTCACAGCTCACTTGGAACCCAGACACCGTGGCGTCAACATCTCCATGCTACTCAGCATTACTACCACTGCAGTGTCAGGCTTGAGACACCATAGGACTCTATGCTACAGAGGCCTTGACTGAGGATTGGGTTTCTCCATAAGCTACTATCACCCCAGCACTGGAGGAAAAGACACTGATGACTGCTACCACTACTTGGATCATCTATATCCACAAGTCAAGGAGACATTGAACAATAACTGAAAGTGATAGACTGTGAGTACTGCTTAGACCAAGAGGACTTATATCATATGTACACTACAGAAGTGTATATGATTTTGTATGGTGATGAGAATTGTTATGTAACTGTATACTTTGTTATAATATATGTTATTAATACATATCTGTGTATGGTTATCTGTCTTCTTCATCTAGTATAGAAGATATTCTGAATTCTCTTTTCTTGTCACTGGGTTAGCTAGTCTATAGGATTAGGCATTAGCTACTGTACGTGACACACATTATGCACAAAAACAATACAGACGCAATATATACATACATGTGCACACATATCTATGTACAACCATGAACTTGCATACTATCGTAAAACTGGATGAGGTTTAATCTTGTCCACCGTATTCCACGACTGGAGTTTGGCAAAGTGACTTCATGAGGCGAAGCCGAGTGAAGTCCGGAGCCAAAACTTCAGGAGTAGAATGCGGTGGCCAAGATTAAAACGAATCAGGTTTTGATTTTATCCTACCCTATTTCCTCGATTTTGTAATATTACGTGATAACAATGCTGTATGCCACTAGTGGCATATAAAACTCTGTATACCAGTCAGCGTGGAATACGGAAAGCCAATGTTAAGCCTATGGGATTTTATATTAGGGGTAGGATAAATACTTATACAGAACACCCTTGGTCAAGGTATGGCCTGATGGTAGGACCGATGATAAATGTACATACCATACGTGTATATATATAGTAGAACTCCGCTTAAAGGTCAACTTCCGATCCGAGCAAATTATCTGCTTATGCGAGATATCCTCTTACACGAGGAGAAATCAAACATCTAATAGAGGTAGCCGTTCTGAGCAAGCTGACCTCTTAAACAGCGTTCCACAGTGCATACATAAAATGTACAAAATATCACCATAACTAACGACTTATAATTACATAATGGAAATGTCTGATCAAGGAGAGAGGGGGGGGGGGGGGGGAGGGAGTGCTGATAACAAGGGCGCACCCTCGCATGTATGCGTGCGTCAAAGTCTTGGCCAGACTCGAGGCAGATCATGCACCCAGATCTTTACAAAGCCGATTTAAGTCCACGAGACTGCATACTAAAGACGTTGCGGTGTGTAGATTTGTATGCTGTGCACGGAGTGCCATTGGGCGCTTAATCTCATAGTATTTGTTCCGTACTTCTGAAAAAGAACGCAGATTACTTTCCTTTAATCGGTTTACAGAAGTTTGAGTATATGAACTAGTTTAGAAAATTCAGTTTCCGAAACCACGTCAGCAGGTCTTCTTTTAAACTACAGGAAAATGTTGTGAACGATGAACAAATACCATTTTGGAAAGAAAACTTCTATACTTGATACAGTAGTCAATACATTTATGTATTTGATGGATAGAAGAGGAGCAGACCTTGAAATATAGGCATATTCTTGCCCGCTTGCCAGAATTGTAATCAGAGATGATTCTGATTCTGGGACTCTATCCTTCTCGGTTTAGGTAATCAGGGACCTGTTTCAGTAGTTTTGACACTTTAACATGAGTAGGGAATACATATAATCTATAATCGGTCCAAATATGAAGAAGATTGGCCACTTCGATCTTCCGATATGTTTAACCAGCGGTTAAACATATTTCCTATAGGTAACCTATAAGTGAAGCTATTGATTCAGGGAACATTAGTAATTTGCTCCTTCATCCACCATTTGGTATCTGTGGTTGCATTAACAACTGAAATAGGTCAAAGGTCTGCAACGCCAGAGCACCCACACCAAAAAGGTATAGAGTCCCTATAGAAACAAAACCAACTCTGATTGTTGCGAGTCGACAAGGACAATCCTATATCTCAGATGTGCTCTTTTATTAGGAACTTGAAAATTAGCTTTCAGTACGTATCACAACGACAAAAATAACACAACAAATGTTGACCTTCTATTTGGATACTGAGAGTAAAACACGGCATAATTGAATTATTACATATTTTTATGCCATGTCACGCGTGCCCGAATCCGAGCATCTCTTGGGAGGATAGAATGTGAAATAAAATCACTCTTGAGGCATTGGCTCCGCGCATGCGTTGTGACCCTGGTACATAATTTACCGAGATATCCATATACAAGGTTTCCACAGGATTCATCCGCCAGAGGCCAGGTCAATCACCGCCTGATACTCAACCCTCGCTATAAGTGAACCGGAAATCGATCGAAATGCCAGGGGGCTCATATTATGTCAAATCTTGATGTGCCTAGGGAGAAACAGTCATAAGTAGAACGTAACTATTTGTGTCATTAACTAGTATTTGATACAAATATGTAACTTTCACGAACTTAATCCATCACATACTACATGTGTTGATGAGCGGGAACTCGCCTGCGGTATAAACAATCCTGCGATCTCCGGAAGCACGGAAATGGATATATGATTTATTGAGTTACACTTTTATAGAGTAACTAAAATATATACAATATCATTGATAACATAAAATAAATTTCAGGAGTAATATTAACGTAAGACTAAACTCTCACGAAACGATCTCGACTGAAATCACGTAGCATCTTCAATAAGTGGGGTGTACTTCTGAATTTCTCCTAGCCAATGAAATAAGTATGAAAAGCCAATTCAATTTGCAATCACTTTGAAATTACACATATAGCTCCAATAGCGGGTGCATAGATTTGAAGTCAACCATTGCATTGTAGACAGCGAGTTTCACTACTGCTGGAACTACTTTAAAATCCCGCACTCTTTTGGGAATTTTACATCCTGATCAACGAGGGTTAGGGGTAGGGTTAACCTTGGGTGGGATAAACGTCCAAAGAGTACTGAATTACGTCTGATCTGATCTGTGTATCGTTTTGTGTAAATTCCCTGAGGATTCCAAACCTCAGAAATATAGACCATTCAGATTATCTTATCGCACATCAAGGTGCCATCGTGCCTATGACGTGCGTTCCTCTTTAGGCCTAAGATGCTAAACCTGATGGATTCTGATGCAACGAATCCCACAATAAAGCTATGCATCTTTTTAACATTGCATGCAAAGCTGTAACCTTCAGACACTGAACTTGCAATAAAGGTTAATCAACGAACAAAATAAAGTAAACTATATACATATGTAATTATATTCTTTCCAATTGCATCAGGTGCTCGCGACATTCGACTGACACATGTGCACAACACCACAGTTAACTGGGGTGGAGGGCTAGGTGGGTCTGCAGGGCACTGCTGCTGAGGCCCCGTACGCTATGAAACAAGACACGTTTGTTTCCTAGCTCTATGTTTTATTCATTTTGTAGACAGAGCCCTGAGGGAGTTGGACAACGCATTGAATGTCTGCCTTCCGGGGAGGAGAAGGCCCTAGTAGGCGACGGGTGTGCTGCACCATGGCGCTTTGTTAGTGTCAGGAGACTGCTAAATGCATCTTCCTTAATATCTGTATAATGTAAACAAGATCAATCACCATCCAGAGGATAAGATGGAGGATAAGCACTGTGTGGCCTGATGCTATCATGGAGTAGCATGACTCAAAAAAAGAGATAACTGTAAAGACAAAAGAGAAAAAAAAGTATGGATACTACGGTAAATAGATGAGAGTATGGTTTAGCGACATAACGAACATGTAATTGATAAAACGGGGTTTTTATTGCATGGCTGTAATGGATCTTTCAAGCATATATTGAGTCTATGGGATGAGTCTATTGCATTCGTCACCGATAATGTGTTAGCCGTTGTGTAAGCTATAACTCAATTTCCGCTTGACTCTGGGTACCGATAAATTTGCCCCAAGCCACCGACCAGTTTTTTCTAAGCACTTTTTATCAAAAATCGTTAAGTGAGAATTGAGAGACCAGAGTGACGCCGACCAATCTATGTACCCTATCCTGATCAACTGAGCCAACCCGCTACCTTCTACCGCCATTTAGAATTGTTTGCATTTTTGGCGCTACTTATGCCACCTGGTGGCTACTCTCTATTCCATCGACTTTACCAGTCTTAGAGTCACTTCGCCACAGAATCTTTTCTAATAATGGTGCCATTTGAGTCCAGATGTCGCTCCCCCCATTGTGCTGTGTTATATTTTTGGTTGTAATACAAATAACTGGGAATTAATGGCAGGCTCTGAAGCTAATAGATCCCGCATTGATTATGTTGATGATGAATTTTGTCACAGCTTCAAAAATCAGTAAGCTCGAAAAGGTAAGAAAGTGAAAATTTAACATTGATAACCAGGGTCACCGATCTCGTGTAGAACTGTTCTTCTATGGTCACACAACAGATAGATATCACAAGGGTGGTAACCAGAAGTTGTTAGAGTTTCTATCGGCATGTGGAAAATTGACTGCTGATGTATATGAAATGGACTTATATCTACAGATTCCAGTGGATGCAATGCTATATTTCGGATATGACAAACGGGTAATATTTACGTTTGATAAAGAATTGCTGGCAGTTTTTACGTTTAAATTCAAAATGTGCGTGGAATTAGTTTTCTTACAAAAGAACTATCAACTTTCAAAGGCTATGCATGGGGCGTATAAACATAAAGCCACGTTTTACAGGCGCGACAGTGATGTGATTTTATCGAGGCCTTCAGATGGTCTTAAGTCATGGAACTGCCATAGGATTCAGCTGATTCTATATGAGTAGAATCTCATGCAATGGCTTTTCCTTCCATGTCAACCTCTCAGTTGGCAACTAAGGCCCGGTATCCACCTACTACGACACCAATATGGCTCCAATACAAAAAATAAATATTGGAGACTTATCGGGAAGGTCCATATCATAGACAAATGTCTAGACATGCTACTTCACCACGTAACTGGTTCTCCAGTAAAAGAAGGTGATCACTGCCCCACAATAGAAACAAGGGCACAAGTGCATATTGTGAAGTGTTATCTTCAGTTTTAGAGATACGATATAGACTATAATTCAGGAAATATCGCATCAATGTTTAGCAGGACACATAGAACAGCAATCTTTTCTCTTATTCCAATTTTTCATAATTATCTGATCAGTATCTCACACGTAAGATTTTTCCGCCAGAACAATTTGTGATGCTTCAGATTAGCCACCATCATTTCAACAACTCCTCCTGTTAACCATCCCTTAACCATATTTTTAAATAAATCCTTGCAGTTTAGATGTTTACAATTTAGATCATCCCATAATAATTTATCTATATTTAACGGTGAAGAAGTACATTTCTGTGTGTTTATCCCTTCACTATCTACGTGCTATTTGCTGTGCTATTGGATAAGGAGCAGGGTGCCAGTGTCTGAGGGTCTTAGAGTCATGTTCAGCTGACCATGGCCATCACTTGTATCTTCCTTAGTTTGAATGACTTTACTTAAAACTCATCAGTTACCTTATCTATGTGTTTCCAGAAATTTAGCTTGTGATCCACAACAACATGTATGGAGGGAGGGACTTACTGTATGGATCACTCTTTTAGGCTTTCAACCTAGACTATTTATGCCTAGCCCCAGGCCCCTCCAAGCACTAAAACAATCTACTTGTACAATGTTGGCAAACTGCCAAGGGCTTCCATAATACTCTCTCGTTGGCTGAAGCACAGTAGTGAAAGACGGCTAAAAGGCAATAAAAGGCAAGTTATTAAATGGATTGGTTTACGCCAAATGACAATCATCAAACTTGTCACCAGAAGCTTTTCAGTTTCTAGATCTGTCGCTTAGTTGTCTGTTTCTCTCGCAATCCTCTTGCCTTTACATTCTTGCCGTCCCTTCACGTAACCTTACTGTCTTTTTATTTCATATCTCCTACAAACCTCCTTTCTACTGCCTTCTTGTTCTCTAGAAAGGTTGGTATTTGAAGATCTAAAAGGATTATTTAGGCCGGTCTATAGAAATGGAGGGAGAGCATGAGATACATAGACACATCAATCGTGTTGGTGACAGGCTTTGAACTGGAGGAGGTAACCGATATAAAATGGGAGTCTTTAGTTGAGCGGATATGACTCAAGGTTTGTTTAATTTCCTGCCCACACAGGCACGTATGCTAGCCAATTGCAGACCATACTAGCACTTATCTCACCAGGTACCGAGTCTTTGACTCTAATGTAGAACACAGGGGAATAAATAACTCTAACAACCTGTCTTGATGATAAGTTATATTATGATAATCACAAGCTTTACATACAGTCATTCTTAGTTCTATATCGTCAATCCTATTTGCCCATTCATTACTTTACTCGATAAATGATCGCAGTCTTCAACCTAAGAATATTCGAAGGATGCCAAAATAAATTAGAGTTAAGGAGATACCAATAGCAGTAATACCAATAGGAGTAAAAAAGACATGATAGATTCAGTACAATCCAGCCATTATGGTTTCACTGGTCTTGAGGGGGCTGATATATGGCAGAAGTCTCAAGCGACCTACTGAATATCACGTGATAATACTAATTTCCACTGACCACCAAGAGTCCACCAAGATATAAAAACATGATGTCAGTATTTGGTGACAGGTTAGCCACGTAGGACAAAATCGGACTTGGAACAAATATTATACTCATCTTTGATGAGTTGGCGAGGTATTCTAAAAGTGAACTTCCTTTCTCCTGTATCTTATCCAGCCAATAGGTAATTTGCTGCAACTGGTTTTGAGCTGAGCCGACCAGATGGTTCTGCGTAGACATACCCAACTGTTAACCGAGGTTGAATCCAGTCATACCATTATAGCAAAACCCTTCCCCAACTCCCTACCTTCTATCACATCTAGACGGTCATGTTGTGGCTATAGGCTCTTTTCCATTTGCCGACAAAAACGGTGTAGAATTCGTGTGCTCTCCTAATAGCCTATTTACATTTTGCATCAGCATTGATGAAGGTCCGTCGGTGGTTCCTGACTGTGTATCGGTGATGGCCAATGGAAAACGGGCCTTATGCATTATCCAATATATGAAAATGTAAAGGTCAGTACAGGTTACCAGCTTGGAATCACGCAACTTTCGAGTCATGAGCATTGGTCACGCTCAGAATAACTTGGTTCAGGTATCACAAACAATATAAGATAAGTTAATGTGATAACAATATAATCCGATAATAAGGACGTCTTTTCGCTTAAACATCCTTACCACAAGTCAGGATAACCAGAGCATTGTAAATCAGAGCAGGTACACTATAAAGACGTCAGAGGCAGACATGTACTCTGTAGTTCCACCTTGTGATATATGATACGATTCCATTCAGAACCTGGATATATTCCATATCAGTGAGTATGTACATTAGAATGGCGTGCCTTTCTAAAGAGCGATTTCGGCATCCATGCATGTCAGTCACACTGAGCAAAGGGAAACGATAAGAGGCAACATGGTCTGAGGAAGTAAACACTTGCACCACAAAGAGGCCTACGACAGAAAAATCACTATGACGAAAAAGCAATACTTTTGACTCACAAAGCAGTCATGTTGGGATACAGTCGCATTTTCAAAAATATTTTTATTCTAGTCCACTTCAAAAGTACGGTTACATGTTTATCTTCCCGTGCATGTTATGTCGGTATGAGGGGCCCGACCTTTGTATCAGCTGCTGGTATCTCTCGGGTAACTTTTTATTCGTCCAGCTTGGTTGATTGTGCTTTATACTGGAGCAACAGCACGGAACATAGTAAGTAGGATACATGGATCAAGACTAAGACAGATTATTTTGTCAGGAAAATTACTCTCACGGGTGGGATACTGCTCGAACAATGATGAAATTTTGGAATTAGATAGATGATATCCTTTAAATCTGGTGATATCCGATTAAGTTTAAATGTCTCAAATCAACACTTTCTTCGTTTCACTTTATATAGAGCTTTTACTGCCTGGAAAGCTACATTGTTGTCCTCCCTGTACTGAGAAACATTATTGATGCAATTTCACAAGTAAGACAGGTCTTGTCTGGTGTGTGTGTCGACAACAAGTGAGGCCGGGTCTAACCCGTGACGTGGTACCTGGCGATGCCTTGGTATCGCCCTCTGGTCAAAGGTGGAGAACTACATACCATAGTTGGGTAGGCGCCACCGTGTGGAGTAATTATACTTACTTCTCCATTCTAGAGAAGTTCCCAGTGAAAATGCTCTTTACAAATTTTTTCAAGTGCATATTTTGCTGTATAATATACATTTGCTGTATATTTGCTGAGTAAATATTTGCATATTTTTCATCAGACATTTCACCTTTTTCCTTAACAAAATAGGAGAGACTACATTACCAGGGTCAGGGTTATCGCTTTGTTTGTTCAGGGGAGGACGCAAAAAGAATATATCTTGATGTAAAGAAGGAGGGACCATTGATGATAACCATTTCTATCATAGAGTAACAATGACAATTTATATGTGAAAGGCAGCATTTGGAATCTATATAGCAAAAGGAAGACAACGTTATCTTGAAGAAATAGATATTAGTATGATTGTGCATGATTTATTTGCTTCTTAATGATTCAAACAATGAAATTTCAATCGTATGATAATCTTTCGGACAATGCACAAGGATGTTTGGGTGGAAGATGGGCCCACACTTTGCAAAATTGAGTCATGGCCAGGATCTGTGAACGTCTCTTATCAGACAACAGCAGATCCATTAAATCGGACCCTGATTACTGAGCATCAGGAGGAATAGAGGAAAGTCACGGTACTTTTCTCTGACAGCAAAAATGGCAGCAGGAAAGGAGAAATGTCGTCAGCTTTTAGGGATTCCCACCATTATGGACAAGATGAATGGGTTTCTATTTTCTCCGGATGGGCCTAGGATTTGTGTAATATCAAGTAGTCCATATGACATGGAACAGGGATGTCTGGAATGAATAAGCAAAAATAGCTGCCTTTAAACGTTTATATTGAAACAATTCTTCAACGATGTTACACAGACACCGAACCGTATCATAACGCAAGAATGACGGCGTATATATGCATGTCAAATCTGAAGGTACTTTGTAAGGTAGAAATGCTGTACACATGCTTAGCTGATTTGCGTGAGTCATGCTGAAACACGGGAGTCGATATGATAGACAAAACTGGGGAACACCATCTGCTGTATACGTACCTGTCATCAGTAACTGACAAACTGCTCTGCTAATTCTGGACATAATATTTGTGAAACCGCTTCAAACTGGAATATACTTTTGAAAGAATTGAGATATTTCACAGTTACTGCATAAACACAAGACAGTTTGAGGTTATATTTGACAGGGTGGGGTTTTAGCTTTCAGAGAGAAGAGGGGTGGACCTTATCCCTTTACAGGTGGGTGCCGAAGAGCGGCACGCAAATAGTGTGTATCACTGGTTGTGTAAACCGCAAAGGGGTGGGTATAGTCACAGATCATTTGTTGTCTAAACTCATAATATTTAATGTGTCATCAGGTTATATAGCACAGCATTCTAGTGTTTGTTTAATTCAAAATCTTGAACATGATGTTATGCCTGAAAGTTTCGTGGATGTGGATATGAGTTTCTCATTTACTTACATTATCTATGTAAGGAAATGAGATATAATGCCAAGACAATACAAGGTTTTCGCCTGTCGATGAATTGAAGCATCATCTCTCTTTTTTATGAGTTTCTTGAAACTGATTCAAACCGAAAAAGAAATCTGAAACCAAATGACATTTCACAGCAGATGATGATAGCACCCTTTCTTTAGTGACCTATTAGGATTAAGATAAATAAAGGAGGACTTTTGTGGGTAGCAATCTCAAGGCCAACACAGTATAGGCTTGTGTATAGAATTAGGGGGGGGGGGGGGGCTATAACGGGCATTGCTAGATGGCCTTCTAGGCAATAGCAATACGTTTGGCCGTACCACTCCATAGTGGCAGAGAGTTGAGGAAGACGGTGTTTTATATGTAACATTGCCTGATATAGTTGGGCCCTGATCGGGTAACGGCTTTCATCATATGAGTGTGAAACAGCTGTCAAAAGGGAACCAGGAGTAGGGTGTAGAGGTGCCACAGACGTTTGACCTGACTCTTCCCCATTTCAGGTCCTGCAACGCCATAAATAATGAAGTGAAAATCCGAGCGTCAGATGGGGAAATATAAACCAAAGAGCTTTCGCAGACATGTACAGGCTGAAGTCTGGGGGTCAGCATATTTCTATTGCCTAGCAACTTTTGGTACTGATAGATCTGTCACAAAGCAGCATGGTAACAAAGGGTCCAAAATCTAGGTATTTTAAAATTTCTTCTTTTAGTCTTTACTTTAGTGGTTTCCAAAAGCTATTGGCTATTTTGTCGGCAAGTGGAAAACGGATACATGGGAAAGTTGACACATGGTCAGGTCAAAACGTTTATGCACAGCATCCATAGTCCATGGTTAAGAATTTTCATTAAGACAAAGTCAAACATGTGGCGAGATGATTGAAACATCTCTGCAACAGTGAACATCTGATAGAACTGTATACAATTCCACGACCGGTTGGGATTTCATTCTTTTAGCATTGTGTGCTGGAAAGGTTCATTCAGATGGAATGTCTTTCATTTAGAAGAAAGTTGCCTACGCCTTTGGACTAGGTATCCCTTTTGTGTACCTGCTAGGATGGCCATTGCAAAAAAAACAAAATATGGGCCAGGCTTTCAGGCTAAAATAATCATGGGGTCTCTGATCACGCGGGAAGACTTTCCAGGCACGCCAGAACTCTCATGTATACAGATTTCCTTAACATATCTCCAAAGGTCATCTTTCGTAAAAGCAATTTCTCCAGGGTCATTTTCCGATGGTATGTTAGTCAGATTTGTGAGATGGTGATCAAACGCATTTAGATCCCTACTAATAAAGAGCTTTTCACCTAAGTAGGGAGGGGGAATTTTTTTTTCTTTTAAATTCCGTCAGTCAGCATCAACATTGAAGACACATAAAAACGTGGTTGCATGTTTGCCAACAAATGAAGGAATTCTGTAAATTCCTGCATACTGACAACATAATTTTTCACATAAATCTCTCTTCAAATACAAGAAAAATTGGTAACCCATGGCCGTTGGTCAGGGGTGGTCATTGCTCCCCCTGACACGCCCCCTCGCGCACCCTGCGCATTCCCCCCTGGTGTCGGTCACGTGAACCCCGCGGTCACGTGGCCCACCGCGTCTCTGACCTCCACCTCATTCTGCTCCTGTACTCCACTACGTTCACACATATTTTTCTTTCTCCCACATTTTGGCCTACTCTCCACGCCATCTTCGATACTCCCCGAGTATCTGACCGTGCAGAGACAGTGTCTGAATACGGGTAAAGTTCACGTGAATTACAGGGCAGATAGGATGGCACCACCAACGACACGCGCGCAAGCGAGCGCCTCCACGACCACGGACCAGGCCTCGGAGTCAACCGTGAGGGAGAGCGATCAGGTGGAGTCCGCGTCTCAGGCCGGAAGCCTCCGGTCGGCCCGCCTCGTGGCCGTAGAGACCGGACTCTCGGACATGAGTAAGAAATTGGACGCATTAATTCAACTACAGACAACGGTCGACGGGACGAGCATCGCCCCCTACGGTTCGCTCAGTCGCCGAAGTAAGGACTCGGGACTGGGCCGAGGATCAAGCCGGCCGCGCCATGCCTCCACCCCGCCAGCTACGAGATCGCTACGCAGGGGACCCGTATATCCAACGTGAGCTCGACCGTGAGGCCATCCGCCACGACAAGACGGCTGGTAAGCTGCAATCAGATATTCATGTTACCTGTTTGATCAGTAAACCGTACATGTTCGTGGATAGGGAGGGGGTTTACACGTTGTCCCAGAAGCTTGAACTGAGGGGAACCCTGGGCCCCCTCGAGTACCTGAGTGCGTTTATTGGCTTGCTCGGGGATGACCGTGCGGTCGACCCCGTGGACCGTGAGGCCATGTTCCGGCACTTACACCAAGTTTCAATCGACGCCCAGAGCCGGCCGTGGGCCGGAGTCAGGAGATGGTCTAACCACGTGTTCGACCAGATCGAGGCCGGGAGGTTGTCGTGGTGCAATTACTCGCGGATCCAGGAGGAGCGAGTCCGACTCGCGATGACGACCGGGACCCTCACCAGCGGCGCCGACACCGGGAAAGCCCGAGGACGGGAGTTGCCATGCCGGCAATTTAATTCGGAGAGGGGGTGCCGCCATAGGAGCGGCCACGATGACGGACCCGTGAGATGGCTGCACGTGTGCTCGTATTGCGACTCCGTGGGGAGGCAATGCGGGCATTCGTTACACGCGTGCAACCGGAAACTCGGATATACAATGGGGTATGAGAACAGTCAGGCTGCGCCCACACCGGCACCCTTGCGAGCACCCCAGGCCGGACACGCACCCCAGGCCGGACACACGCCCCGGGCGGTCGACCCGAGAGCGGATGTGCTCCCCCAACACGGACACGGGGCAAAAAACGGCTACGGTGCGCCCCGCGAGTGAGCGGAGCGCACCCCCACACAGTCACAACACGTGCCTCCGTCCCCGGGCCCGGGGTCGTGGGGTGCAATCCACGTGATGTAACACCAGCGGGCCCTGTGATCTCCACCACCGCCAACAGGATTTCCGGTGACCGGACGTGGGCGGGGGTCCTAAAAGGAGGCGGCCCGGTGACCACTGCGGGCCCCCACCCCCTCACGTGGAGGGGGGACCACACGGGGGGTCCACGTGACCACAAGACGAAGGCCGCCGGCCCACATGGTCGGGCCTCAAACATAAACAACAACAACGAAGGGGGCGGGACCCGCCACGTGGAGGACAGGCTCACCGCGCGAGTGTTAGTGTTACCGCGCCGACTGAAGACCCAACTAACACTCCGGATTTCGGCGGACTAAAGGAAGTCTGCCGGACCGGAATTCCGTCGCCCGGACTCCGGACGGACCCGGAGGCCTTCATGGAACACAGGCGGGCCGAGTGGCCCCGCTTCACCGAGGCCGGCCCCCCGGCGCACGGCCACATCTACGAGGCGGTCCGGGCCTCGGGCCTGCCCAACGCCCTGTGCACGAAGATAACCCTGCCGACGGACCTCAAACTATGGGCGTGGGAGCACTACCTGACGGGCATGGAAGGGAAAGGGGAACTCCTCGGTTTCATAAGATACGGATTCCCCCTCGGCTACCTCGGGCCGGCCAGCGACACTCGGGACGTCCCCAACCATCCGAGCGCCACCGGATTCCCGAAGCAAGTCGGGGATTTTATCAGAAAGGAGAGTGGATTCTCGAACCTGATGGGACCGTTCACGGAGGCTCCCTTCGAGCCGTGGTGCCACGTTTCGCCGTTGATGTCCCGGGAGAAGCGCGGGTCGGAGGCCCGCCGCGTCATAACGGATATGACCTTCCCCCGGGACCGTAGCGTCAACGCGTACGTGATGAAAAACGCGGTATACGGAGAAGAGCGCGAGCACAGCCTCCCTACGGTCGACGGTTTCGTCACCCGCCTCGTGGCCTCGGGGCCAGGGAGCTACATGGCGACCATCGACATCTCGCGCGCCTATAAGAACTTTAGGTGCGACCCCCTCGACTGGCCTCTGCTGTGTTTCCTGTGGGACGGCGGGTATTATTGTGATACGGCCATGCCGTTCGGCGCCCGCGCGTCCTCATATCACATGCAGTGTGTGGCCGAGGCCATCGTGGGGATACTCGCCGGTAAGGGTGTCGAGGCCGCCATGTATCTGGACGACCTCATCATACTGTCGCCTTCTCGGGAGAAAGCTGCCTCGGACTTTGCCATAGCCCGAGACCTGTTCGCCGAGCTCGGCCTCCCCAAGGCCCGGGAAAAGGCGCAGGCCCCTAGTCAGACCGTGCGCTGGCTGGGCATCGACATCAATGCCGCCGAGATGTCCCTCACCATCCCTCAGGACAAGTTGGAGGACGTGCGGGAACACGTTGGGGCGGTCACCAGGAAGCGGTCGCTGACGAAGCGACAGCTTCAATCCGTCCTCGGCAAAATCCTGCATGTCGCAAAATGTATCCGCCCGGCGAGGCCGTTCGTCAGCAAACTACTGGAGGCCCTACGGTCGATGGACGGGTTCTACATCAACGTAAGCTCGGACATGCGGCAGGACCTCCAGTGGTTCCTACGGTTTGCCGCCGGGTGGAATGGGCACGCCCTCATCCCTCGAGGGCCGGCGACAAAGTGTATCACGGTCGACGCCTGCCTCTCGGGCGTGGGGGGGTACAGACGGCCGTGCGGCCTACGCGTGCCAGGTTTGTCCCATCAATGACCCCGTGGACTGCATTTCTGAGCTCGAGGCCCTGAACACAATCTATGCTCTCCACACGTTCCTCGGGGACCGTGATCGTGGGACCAGGATCGAGGTCTTCTGTGACAACATGGGGACCGTCCAGGCACTCACGTCGGGGCGGGCACGCAACCGCGTTCTCGCCGAGTGTGCCCGACAGGCCTGGATGGTCCAGGCCAAACTGCAAGTCGACCTGGTCTACACGCACGTCCCCGGGGTCCTCAATACGGTCGCCGACGCACTCAGTAGGGCCCACCTGTCCTCGAGGGATTTTAACAATGCTGCATGCCTGATGAGATATCATGATCTGTGGTCCGTGGTGCCTTGTAATCATGCTTCATTCGTGCCTGTGCTTCGCCTGTCCTGCAGATCCGGCGCTACGCTCTCTCCAACGGAAGGCATCTGCGCGGCAGGCCGAGGCATGTGCCCCAGGCACGGTCGCGAACCAGAAGAGCGCCGTGTCCACCTACCTCGCCTTCTGCCGACGGACGAGGACCGACCCGCAGGCACCGTCCGTGAGTTTCATCACGGCCTTCCTCGAGTACCTCGCGGACCACGCCCCCTCGCCGGCGACCGTGGCCAACCAGCTCTCGCACGTGAGGACACACCTACGGCTCTCGGGCGGGGACGTTACGGCTACAGAGGACGTGAGGGTCAGGAGGGCCCTCGACGCCATGAGGAGGAACAAGGCCTACACACCGAATGTCAAGCCTCCGATCCCCATGGCCGCCCTCCAGGGGATCCTCGAGCTACTGTCGGACACGCCCCTCGACCTGACCCTACGGGCCGCGTTCCTCCTCCTGTATTACGCCGCACTGCGGCAGAGCGAGGTCGCCCCCCCTACGGCCAGGGCATTCGATCCGGTGCGACACCTCTCACGTGGGGACGTGGTGCTCACGGCAGATCACGTGGCGGTCCGCATCAAGGCCGCCAAGAACCTCCAGTGCGTGGGGGAGGAAAAACACGTGAGGCTCCAATCCTCCCCGGACCCGAGGTCGTGCCCGGTGACGGCCGTGAGGAATATGCTCGCCGCGGTCCCCACGCTGATACCGACGGATCCGTTCCTGCTCAACGCTGACAGGTCGCTAATAACGACGCGGTCGCTGTCAAAGGAGTGGGAGCGGCTCAACACCACAGCAGGCCACCCCCCTAAGACCTACACTCTACACAGCCTGAGAAAGGCCGCCGCCACTCAGGCCTTCCAGGCCGGGGTCGCTGAACTCTCCATTCAACGCTACGGGGGGTGGCGCTCAAATGCACACAGGGGATACATTAGGGACTCCAACGCACACGAAGTGAATGCGTCCCTCATACAGTCCCTCAACCAGTGACTCTCATCCCTCACAAACTTTTCTCCCTCCCACCTCGCCTCATTTTCCTGGTCTTGGCGTTTTTTATACATCATATTGTATAACCATTATACCTCATATTGTATAACCATACTATTTGTTATACAACCATATACATAATTGACATACCATTATACCTGTCAATTACAAATATGTATCTTATACGTAATTGACCTCATTATATCTCTGTCAATTACTTTATCTACCTTATGTCATATTCATATTTACCTATTAATATTCATGTCGGTAAAGGTATATAAAATTAAAATAAATTTTATTATTCCAAACTATCGACTCCTTCTTTGTGTTCAGGGATAGGGGTAATGGGTAACCCATGGCCGTTGGTCAGGGGTGGTCATTGCTCCCCCTGACACGCCCCCTCGCGCACCCTGCGCATTCCCCCCTGGTGTCGGTCACGTGAACCCCGCGGTCACGTGGCCCACCGCGTCTCTGACCTCCACCTCATTCTGCTCCTGTACTCCACTACGTTCACACGTATTTTTCTTTCCCACCCACCCTCACCTCTCTTTCTTATCTCCTACTCCGTAGGGCGTTTTTTATACATCATATTGTATAACCATTATACCTCATATTGTATAACCATACTATTTGTTATACAACCATATACATAATTGACATACCATTATACCTGTCAATTACAAATATGTATCTTATACGTAATTGACCTCATTATATCTCTGTCAATTACTTTATCTACCTTATGTCATATTCATATTTACCTATTAATATTCATGTCGGTAAAGGTATATAAAATTAAAATAAATTTTATTATTCCCAACTATCGACTCCTTCTTTGTGTTCAGGGATAGGGGTAATGACCCAGTTTAATCAAGGGAAATTGAATATATGTACAGATCCATTCCCATTATGTTCCAAAATAAGGATATAAATGTATGGGGATTTCAATTTCAGATTTTTTTCTTCAGTCCTGACTTTCATCTCTGTGTAAACTTTATAAACACTTTTGAGAAAAATTCACGTCCATAGAAGATGATAGCAGTGCCAAACTCGAGTGCAACGGACATTAGTAGGTGAGACCCTAGTCCTTGCTGAAAGGCAAATATCTAATCTTTCCTATTTTTGAAGTGAGCCCAATCATTGGATTGAATGAAACACATTTTAAAACTTGCTGGGGGACACTGAACAATCACACAGTGGTATTTTGTTATTTTGAGTACCCCCGGATATGAACCAAGTTATCTGCAAAAACTTAGTGTATTGATATGATAGCCTGTGACTTGTCTTCCGAGACTCGTCAAAAATAACCATATTTGGGTCTCATGGGTATACATAACTAGTATTACACCAATATGTGAGATATCGAGACTATATTGTATTTCCATCCTATTGTTACACGGTTCCCTACCGCACGTATCCTTGAACCCCACTATATAACCAAGTAACCATTCAATTCGTTTAACCTTATCTTGTTTTCCTATTATCAGAAGATGACAATTTTTTATATGTCTTAGGGACCTTCTTCCCTCATAGGGATATGGGGAACCTTAAACTAGGTGTCTTCTTGTTTATGTGACACATTGAACCATCGATTTCCTTCCAAGTCCGCAGTAGACTGAGAGATTTCGCAATAGATCTAATAACGTACAAGCAGTCGCTCATGAAAATTGCAACCTAGTTTTCTCTTAGTATATACTTCATGAAACTAATGATATAAATCCTTCACTGATGAGCTCTTCGATTCGAAGGCCGTCACACTTCACAAATGGACGTGCATTGTGAGAAGCAACTTACTTTATAATTACTACATAAGGAGAAGTGAATTGAATAAAAGACGGACATGGTTCCCGGTGAAGGGATATAAAACTTACGTGTTAAGGATCGAAAGACTATTTAACAAGGCCCTGGTTGGGTTCTGTAATTCGTTCGGCAATATGTATAGACATCTATATATATTTACGTCCATGAGTATATAAGAATAAGTAATAATGTGAGACTGTGTCACATATAGAGATCTGTTTTGCCTTGCCTCATGTGACTGGTATTCTAAGAGGATGTCACTCATCAATGGAGAGCAGTGCCTCCATACACCTGGTTGCCATAAGGTACAAACAAAGCAGACCCCCCCTTCCATTCCACGTATCTCAATGTTTATTCATTCTGTCCAAACGGGATACGACACTGACCAACACACAGTGTTCTCAGTCTGGTAACACTCCACCACGTCAATCCAGATTCACATCAGAGGAACCTGACTTCACATTCACTCGATACAGATCGCTGGTTCTCAGACAATATTTGGTAAACCGTTTGGTGACCCAGGCGTTTGCTGAAAATGTGCTGTTCACATGATGGAAACCATGTCGCCAATTTGTTTACTCTCTATACTCCCCTAACATAAAGTAGCCGTTATGTATATATATATATATATATATATATATGGTGCGTATTCTGCACATAACTGCATACAACCGCATAAAACAAATGCCTCAGATAAAGAGTGAAATAAAGGTCACAACCGTAGAACGTGTTATATTCAAGTAAGCATTAAAGCACCGGCTCCAAGGAGCACCCTCGGAGCAATCATCCTGGCTCTGCTACATTATTAACCCTTTCTGGCAGGGCAATGCCATATGGCATTCCCCTGGCCATGGCAGGACAATGCCATATGGCATTCCCCTGGCCAGGGCCGGACAATGCCATATGGCATTCATATATGGAATTGATGAACCACTCTGTATTTGTTCCTTTGTAACTTTTTGAAAAATTATCGCAGGATCATAAAAATTATATGAGACATTATGCTAAATGTCGCCAGTATGTCTCTGAAATATCGGAAAGTTCTAATAAAAAATACAGATTTGCTGGAAATTTTAAATTTTAAATTTCTCTTAATAATATTGACTACAAAAGCCGGAAATACAGAGTCCACAATTGGGTCTGGTGCCTGCTGTAGTATGGGTACATGGTGAATTATGTGTGGCTCTTGAAGGGTTAACAGATATGGGTAAAAGCGAGTGGAAACAGGAATAATCGAGTATAGATATCTATAAGTTTGGCCTTTTGATGTCAACTTGGTCGTAGAAATCAAATAACGAGAATTGGTTACAGCGTTCAGGATATTCAACAATAACTGGGATTTAGTCACAAGTGTCATGATATTCACTGTCCCCTCCGACTTGCTGGATATTAAACTGATTATTAGCCATGTCTATGAGGTCAGGATGACGGCTTCCACTCCTAACACGCCCACATAAAGGGTCTCCTAGGCGTACCTGGTATGTTGACGCTGTACTAAAACGGCCGTTACCCGGTCTGCCATGAACAAAGCAACCAGTCAACGAGTCACCGTTACCATCACGAAGAACGTACTTGGAATATTGACCTCTGTTCGTATAACATTAAAGGTTCATATAGTGCCCAGAAGAAGGGTAGTAAATAAGCTCCCATACAATGAGTCTGGTGATCAAATAAAATGGTTTTTGATGGGTGGATGTTACTCTGGCAACGGATATGTGGGATAGGTTTTGTAAAATATCTTGTATCTCCTCATACGTTCTTTATCCGATTTAAGGAATTTCCGTATGTTTATATATACTACAAGCGTGTTACTACCTCAGATTGAGTATCCGGAAACTGTCAATCAATACTGGCCGATTATTGAAAACGGTCCATTTATGAGTAGATCTTTTCGGCAAGTATGAACAACAAATTGAAAAAAGAGATGCTTCCAATAACATTTGCCCTTTGCCTCTAGTTTCAACCATTTATCTCCCATTTTTCCCAGTTTTGTTTCTTAACAAAACAGTCCAGATCACAGGAAATTTTCCATTTTATTAAATGAAATTCTTTTGAATATGGATAATAGAAATATACTTTTAGCTTTGTACATATATTCTTAAAAAGCGTTTGACAGTGTGAATTCTTTAATGTTGTGTAAGAAACTAGTAAGCTATGGAGTTTGTGAAATATTGGGAAATCTGAAAGAAAACTATTTAACCGACAGAACTCAAAGAATCAAAGCTAATGGTAAGTTATCAACATCAAGAGAAGTTAAATCGGGAGTTCCCCAAGGATCTGTGTTAGGACCGCTTCCGTTTTTAATTCTTATTACTTATATTGTTGATAAATTGAGCTATGTGAAACCAATTCTGTATGCAGATGATTTAGTCCTGCTTGTTACAGGACCATCACAAGATAATAGTCTTGCTATAATGAAGGATGGTCTGAATCTAACTCATTTTTTGGAAAAGACCAGTCTGATCTTTCTAAATTATAAAAAGACTCCATTGATGTGGTTCGGTATGGGGTGAAATATGCCAATATGTATTGGAGAGAATATGATATCATGTGTCAATAGCTTAAAGGATCTGGGAGTTAAAATTGATTCTAATCTGAAATTTGAAAAGCCTTTTAATTAAATGTGTGGGGACTTCCGGTCTGAATCGTTTACTATGCGTAAAATAGGATACAAATTTAATATGGTTCAAAGTACTAAGTTATTGAAACATATGTCGATTCCCTTTTTGGAATATGCAAGTATCAACCAGTATTGTTTCACACAAGCTAAAAGGGATAGGCTCTGAATTATTCTATTATGAAGGGATGAGAGTTGTATGTAAAGTAAAAAAATGTAAGAGATAAGTGTTGATGAACTTTTAGCTATGTAAAATGAGATCCCTGAATGAAAGAATGGACTTGCATGAGATTATGAGATTGATCAAAGATCTGAAAAAAAAAATTTGAAAGCAAGACAAAAGGTCTTCGAAGCAACAAGCAGACGAAATAAAATTTAAAAGGGTAAATACAAACAAATACACGATCTCACTCTCCAAATGAAAATTGTTATGGGATGGGTTAGCTAATGAGGCAAAGCACATCCAGTCTATTGAGATCTTCAAAATGGTTAATGGAAACTGATTCACCCAATCGCTAGATCGGTAAAAAAGAGTACAAGTAAAATTATATAAAATATAACAGGACGATATCAAGATGTTATATAGCCCATGGAAGTGATATATATCCTATTGAATAGAATATTAGATGTGCGTCTGTATGAATGCTTGTGCTTTTACTTGTACAGTCTTTTTTGTTGTATTCAATGGAATAACGTCACAAGTGCTGACGAATTGTTTACGACATGTTTATTTAGTACAATAGAAGAAAACAACCTCGCCATAGCTTGGGCATAATTCAGGGGTATCATACTTTCAAGTGGTGATTTCGCTAGCCTCCTTACGACGTTTGCCTTTATCTTGAAGGCATCACTTGACTTTACCACGTCCATTCCGACATTGGGATCAACTGATATCATCTTTATGTCAGCAATATGTATGAGGGTTATGTTGCGAGTCACATAGGGATGTGCTAAAGTTCCCGTCACTGTATATGACACCTCAATTTAAGCACAACACTGTACATCTTAATCTCTGACAGGGATATATGTACATAGGCCTATTTTCCCACAAATCAACATATCAACGATATCTAACTGATGAATGAACCCATGTAAAACATCTAAGAGGCAACAAATTGAGCCAAACTCAAATTAAATAAGACAACATTACTCTCTTTATTTGTCTATAGTTCTAGGTTCCACAACCACTAAGGTAATACCTTTCCAAATGCTATTCCCCAACAGCATATTCATTGAAAAACGCATCCGTGTTATTATCCTACCCCTAATATAAAATCCCATAGGCTTAACATTGACTTTCCGTATGCGCCTGTATGTCGCATACGGATAAAAAATCACTCCTAGGAGCGTACAAAAAATGGACCAATCAGAGATCAGCAGCTGAAAGTAGTTCCAAGCGCCTTTAGGGCAGCAAGGAGAACTATATGGAGGACTTCAGAAAGTTTTTATCGTGTTTTTTGTTATCATCCTCACATAAAAATATCGTTCACAGGGGTAGGAAAAAATCAAAACCTTATTCGTTTTAATCTGGGCTCCCGTATGCGACTCCTGGAGTTTGGCTCTGAATATCACTCGGCTCCGCCTCGTGATATCACTACGCCAAAACTCCAGTCGTCGCATACGGGGGCCCAGATTAAAACTCATCCGGTTTTACGATAGGAATAGACTCATGCAGCAAGTATTTGCAGAAGCCATTAATAATCGAATAATGGATGAACCCAATCAATGCTGACCATATAGCATAGTAACCACTCATAACCATGCAGACACCATAACTATGCTGTCATCTGTCTAGTACATTATTCTGAAACAGATATGAATTACCCTCCTAAGTCTGGCCATGTTATATCCGGGCAGTACATGCCTTTGCGACGGTGCAAACAAATTGGTTGCTATGCTACCATCGTCATGAGTCACTCACCAGGTCGTTTATGATAAGGCAGCCATTGTATGTAGACGTCATGTTTTTAGGTCTCGTTTATCAAACTCCTCCTGCGTGCCGCTGGGAATGGACGACAGTGTTGGTCGTAAATGACGACAAGTGGAATGATTTAAGTGTTTCATAGACCGAGCTTCATTAGATCATAATTTCTACGTGATTATACGGCTATGCACAAACGATCGCCGCCCCGCTCCGCCGACTGTATGACTATAGATCACGCACGTTTATTATAAACACCTATATCAGCAGCAGCTGTATTATTACTTACAAAGGGTAATATAAATCCTTTATGACATTCCATTTAGAAATAATTGAATTTTATTGCTGTTATGAATGTGAAATAATGGAAGCAATGCGGGAGGGCACAGAGAGTGATAGGGCACCATGCATATAAAATTGACAATATGCAAACATGCAATATATAACATATAACTGTTTGCATGGAAGAATAAACTATTAAAATGCCGTTGGTATCATTGAATTCGATCACTTTTCAAAGTGAACTGGGCTCTCTATATTCACTCATGATCTTAAACGTTACTGTGTATATATATACCTAAATGCTCTTTAGAATATTTCTCTAGATCTCAGTTGTTTACATCAATAGGCTTCACTAATGAGGTTTTTCGTCTTTCGTTGGAACACACAAGTTGGACAAGAAGCTAAGGTGGAAAATTAGTTCGATGAGAAACATATGTGATGTGTGTAAAACGGCATCATCATAAAGCAATTCAAAACTTCGCTTTCATATGGACCTCTCGCCGGTATCTCGTTGAGTGTTTTACGATTTGATGGGCTTACGGTTAACAGGGATTTATTCTGTTTTAGAGGATGTTATATAATGTATGAGGAAATCTGTATAGTGATATTATCGGCCGTTTTTTCGGGCTATAGTCAATACAAAAAAGAGTTTGTCATGTTCGTCGAGATTGAATTGGAAGAGCTAATGTAATGATAAACACTCAATAAAGACGCTTTAAAAAAAAGCGACAGAAACAGATATAGCCGTTTGTCGTTTTGTATATGAATACTTGAAACTGACTCGTGAGAGAAGTACACTCACAGGAGATATTTTAGGACCTAGCCCCTGGGTTTCTTCTGGCTTTTGGCGGTTGGAGACATCCAAGTGGTTTTCTATTTGTACTGCAGGACATTGTCTCAGAAAAAAAGAGAGCAAAAACTACTCTAGGCGTTTTCAAGTGGAGTATGCGCTAACATTTAGACAGGTCTCGATTAAGCAGCAATCCGTTTCAGAGACATTTACATTGCATTCAAATACAAAAAGGCCCGCAAACAGTGTTCAGGCAGACATAGACATTAAAAAGGTAATACCTCAGAAATCTAAAGTTGTATTCTGGTCATCTCTCGTCAAATAGTGCATAATTATGTAAATATCTATCATATACTTGGTGGAAGAAAAGTTTGGAAAGACCTGTACATTCCTCAAGTGTTACATGGTCCATTCGAGGCAGGAATCATCCATGCAACATCCGAATCAGAGTAGCCACAGTGAGTGTAACTGTCCTTCCGGTCCAGAGAATAAGGGATTCATCCTGTTAAAAACACTGGCCTTTATCCTACCCCTAATAAAAAACTCCATAGGCTTAACATTGGGTCACTGTATTCGGTCTGGAGTTCAGAAAAATGAAAAATATCGCTCTAGTGGGATACACTTGACAAATGACGTCATTTGTTAATGTAGAAGTAATTTAGATGGCCGGGGTAGGATAAATTCTAAACCAAACTCGAGTTAGTCGTGGCATGGTTTCTCCATAGTATTATCTAGTCTACCAATAGCCAAACAGTTCAAGCGCCATGTTAATTAAGGCAATACTTCACAAACCTGTGCCGTTGATCAATCCCTTGGAATTTATATCAATTCACTTAATTCACTTAATAACAGAGGAGATGGCATCCTCAGTATTACATAAAGGAAGACGGTGTTAGGAGATATTTTAAACTATGGCTATCAAACTATTCATTTGCCAGTCTTTGGAATGTATCAATTTCCTCTAAAAAATATAAAACTAGCGGTGATTACAATGCTATTCATATCATGAAGCAAATTACAAGAGAGGAAGCTGACTTACCCATGGGCTCAATTATTAACTGCATGTGTTTCAAGGCTGTACCTTTTGAAATGAAAGCTGTAACTGCGCATCCTCTTAGTACCGTCCAATACACTAATCCTCCCGCCCTGTAATCGTAATAGGACTGGTCTACAACACAGATTCTAGCTGGGCCAGATAGCAAATGATAGAGTAGCAACATTCTTAAAGGTTTATCTCTGAAGTCGGTATGCTCGCGATTTCTCAAATCGTATTTCCGTTTCCAATATATGTTCTGCAATGTCTGTGTATTACTGACAAAATCTAAGTGTGAGAATGGCTGCGTTTCGGGAACATTGTAAAAACGCCCAGAGAGTATTGAAAACGTCACCCAGAGCCCCTAGCGGCCGCTTATCGCACTACCACCGTCTGTAGACGCAGCGACAAAAACGGAAGTCAAATTGAATATTTCGCCGATCGGAGCTTGGCGAAGAGGAACCTGCGAAGTCAAGATTTCCGATCCTCCTTACTTTAGGTAAACATTCTCTAAGTCCCGTAAAATGAGTATCGCAAAGCTTTACCAAACAAATGAAAGGACTATTTTTGAAGGAGGAAATGATGGCAGTAATAAATATGGGGGCAGTATACCTTTAAGATGACACAAAGCAGTGTGATTCTTAGAACGAATCATCAGCACTGGTATGGAGGCCTAGTCCATTTTATACCCGCCGAAAAAAATGCTTAGTTATTTTGGGGAACCACTTCTGTGGAGTGATTGGGCGGTTCAGGTGCTGAAATTCGGTACAGGTGACTTTGGTTATCGGTAGTCGTATTCCACTTGCTGACTGCATGATTGCCAACTAATTTGTCGAGCTGTGACCCAATTCATCAATGGCAAATTTGTCAAATTTGTTGGTTAATCGTTTGTGTTTCTTCAAGTTCTCTGTATTTTTCCATTTTTATCGAAACATGGCAGAAGCTCTTTTGCTGGTATCCAACAAACCTATGCGTACCCAAAAATCGGTAAGTGGAAAATGGGTCTTTAAGTGTATGGACAGTAGGAGTTCCCACTATGCTGTAAATGATTTAGCTATCGTCATGCTACTGTATGTACCATATTTTCCAGACCTGTAATACAAGGTCGCTGTATTTTTGACACTATAGAACGATTGAGAACCTTATCTTTATCCTACCCCCAATATAAAATCACATAGGCTTAACATTGAGTTTCCGTATGCCACGCTGACTGGCATACGGAGGTTTATATGCCACTAGTGGCATACAGAATTGTTATCACGTAATATTCCAAAATCGAGGAGACGGGGTAGGATAAAATCAAAACCTGATTCGTTTTAATCTTGGCCACCGCATGCCACTCCTGCAGTTTTGGCTCCGGACTTCACTCGGCTTTGCCTCATGAAGTCACTATGCCAAACTCCAGTCATGGCATACGGTGGCCAATATTAAAACTCATCCAGTTTTACGATAGTACTAATAAATTTCCAACATACTTACTTGTGTCGTAGAAATCCTACTAAATGCACGTTTTGCTCCACGATGACGCCGCGATTTCGATTTGTACGTTGGGGACGGTCGATGCCTCAATGCATCATTCGTTCTTAAAGGGTTTCAAAGAAGAAACCTCCCAACAGTATTATGGACATGATAGAGATGCAGGTACTCGACCTGGGTGAATAAAGATGTATATGACTCAGGAGGAAGTATAGATATGGAGCTATTCTTAAATGTATAACCAAATCATAAGATATATCATAAACCTATAGTAGCGTCTTTAGGAGCTCTATTGTAGAAGATAGACGCCCCTTCTTGATCATGCCCCAGTCACACTGGCGTAAAAAACGCCGTTTTTCCGTGTACGCACCTCTACGTTCTTCTACGCATTTTGAAATCTACAAATACGCCGCAAAACGCCGCAAAACGCGGAGATGCGTAAATGAAAGTCGGAATGCGTAAACGAACGTAAAGAAAACGCGGATAAAACGCGGTGTCAGAATGAGTTTTAAATTTTTTTAACTTATCTCTACGCATTTTAAATGCGTAAATGAATGCGGTAAAACGCCACAATGCGTACAGATGCGTAGATCAGCGTTGAGAAGCGTTGAGACACGTAAAAGAACGTACAAGCTATGAATATAGAAACGTTCACAATCCGTACCAAATGCGTCTAAAATACGTACTAGATATGCCAGAATTTACGCCAGTGTGACTGGATTGCGTACTAAAATATAAAAGCGTTGTATTTGCATACCAAATACGCGGAACTCGCATCCTTTCAAATACGTAGAAGAAACGCCGTTTTTTACGCCAGTGTGACTGGGGCATTAATATTGAGATTAATATAGAGATAAGTTTGAAAATTTTAAAACTCATTCTGACACCGCGTTTTTTCCGCGTTTTGTTTACGTTCGTTTACGCATTCCGACTTTCATTTACGCATCTCCGCGTTTTCCCGCGCATCGCCGCGCATTTGTAGATTTCAAAATGCGTAGAAGAACGTAGACGTGCATACACGGGAAAACGCCGTGTTTTACGCCAGTGTGACCGGGGCATCAAGGGCTGAACCCCCTGGGCATTGGGTGTACATCAACACGCTTTACAACCCACTATTTGTCGCATATTTGCATTGGAGATAATTTGATTATACAGCACTTCGGACAGTATTATCAAACGCCCCACATCATCACATCATGTAACATCATCACTTCCTGGTAACTAGTCTGAGTATGTTATTAACATTACTGTTACAATATATATGTCATCGATTATCATTAATCTCATCATATGTGTCAGCCAACGAAATAAAATGCTATTCTATCTTCAATAATATCCTTTGTCGAATTGAATCGAATGGTACATCGGGAGGTCGGTATTCTGAATTGGCGTTGGTTGGTGCCAGACCTTATAACACTGAGTTTAACACATTTTGGTGGATTGAGTTATATTCTCACAGGCACCATTGGTTGTGAATATACAGAAACGATTAGATTACTAGAATGTCCTTATCAATCATCCTGGTACAATCAAGCAAGGACATTACTTTAGAGAGGTCGTCTACCCGCAGGTAGTGTAGAGGCAGAAGGGACGTTGGCTTCATTCTCATCTGAGCCTTTGCCGTTCTCTAACCACGCCACCAACTAAATCGTGTGCTATTAGTTTTCTAAGCTGCCAGCTTTCACTCCTGATCGGGTGGGGAGGTATGCTGCAGGCAGAAATGGACTCTAGGTGACCTTTTCACATGGTGGTACGGTATTCTGTCACACTGTGAACTGTTGGAGCGCCTCTCTTTTCACGTTTGTTACTGCTGGAGAAAAAACTCCACAAAAGCAGAATTGATTAACCGGCATATGTACCTGCCTCAGTGAAGAAAATGGGCCGACGGGGGAAGACCATGGTATGGCTGGTCTCGGTGTGACGCTGTGGACACGTGTTGAGGATAGTGGTAGTTAGGATTGTTAAAAATGTCCTCTGTGTTACTGTCAGGACAGACACGCATGGTAACAGGCAGGTGCATGTGACAGACCACAGACTAAACCGCATCTGAACAACTACGGAGCTCTTAGAGTTTAAAGGAAAGGTGCTGATAGCACATAGTCGCAAAAATCCATAATTTGAATGTTTAATCATGTAATTATGATCCTTAAATCTTTATATCCCTTGATTACGAATATTAACTGTGATGTTTTTTGGGGAACTGATGCCTCAATGAATCATTCCCTCTAGGACGGTTAATGCGCTAACACATCCTTCGCCCAGGCCCCGTCGATCCTGTTTTTTTGTGGTATCGCTAGCTATAATCGGATGACAATTTTATTTTTACGATTACATTAACGATCCGACTGCGACAGCGACAGCGATACAATAATTCAGGGGCACATATTGAATGAGACAGGGCCCCGTTGCTTCACGTTGCTTCGACAGAGCTGCGGATCGCAGAATAGCGATCAAAGGGCCTAAACCTTGCTCCTGAAATTTTGGGGATTGTGTCGTAATTGTATAGGCGCATCGTCGCGTAAAATGCAGCTTTAATGTGTGAGGGTCTGCGTAAAAAGTATTGCTAAAAGCTGCATTTTACGCGACGATGCGCATATACAATTACGACACAATCCCCAAAATTTCAGGAGCTAGGTTTAGGCCCTCGGATCGCTATTCTGCGATCCGCAACTGTGTCGTAAACGTGGAGCAACGGGGCCCTGGGTTGGTTGATGCCTCAAGGCATCGTTTGTCCTTAGATGTTTTTAACACTGAGTTCGAGCCTCACCCGGGGCAAAATTGTACTTTGATTAATACCACAGAAAAGGCTTTTGCTGGAGCCCGCTTTCTATATAGTTTTTGGCTGATCGTATAAGTTATTCAGGCAAATACCTGAAGTACATAAAACACAGGAAAAGTCGCTTATACGAATAATATTTGTATATTTTTGACTCAAAATATCATTACATTTTATCATAAACCATTCTATTAAACTTATACTTTACTAGGAAACACTCAGTTAGAATCGCTGGATTGTAGGTGAAAGATTCCATGCATAAGAGTGAGATCACCTAAACAACCTTTTCACCGGGATTCGTTATTTAATTTCTATGGTTTTACCTTCATATTTCAACTTCCTAGCGAAATCAATTATGAAATTTTATGATACAACTAATACCAATAAACTAATTGAGTCAAAGCAAAGATGTTGAGCGGTCAGCCAAGACTTTGAGTCAAGATAGCCACGGCAGCCGTATAAGGCAGTGGCTCCTTCCAGTCGTGCTGCTCGACAGTGGTCACATTGGCTATGTGATAAGAAGACAGACTTTACGTATTCTATACGGGTTTCTAATCTAACCTCCACACATGAAGAACTCAAGAGTCTGAGCAGTGGAGTCTGAGAGTGCGATAAAGGGGGACTCCAACGTAATTCATCCGATGCCTGTCGGTGTGTGCATCATATACTTTTTAGCTTACTCTATTCTACCTATACATCATTTTGACCTTCAGACACTAAAGGGATGGTGGGAACTTGTAGTCCATTACAATACAGCAGCTAATAACACAAGAGTCTTTCTATATGTCAAGCTGATTAATCCGTAATCCTTTTACTGTCTTTTAAATGTACTGCAAATTAGCTTTAGACAGTAAAAGCTAGAACATTAAATTAATTGTGTGACTGATATAGCAGAGGCTCTCTCAAAGCGGAATACCTTGGATTCAAAATAACAATAATAAGTAATTTTTAAACATAGTCATGACGCCAATACACAGATACCTATTTTTGGAGTCACCGAAAAATGGTTCAAATTAACAATAATAAGTAATTTTTAAACATAGTCATGACGCCAATACACAGATACTTATTTTTGGAGTCACCGAAAAATGGTTCAAAATGAGTTCGAAGAACGAGTAGGTGGGTAGGCGGGTACTAAGCATTGACTGTCATAGAGGTTTTGTAGATTCCACCCTCTGCTTCGGAAGAAATGTAACAAACAACGACACTGATGGATAGACCTTGATGACATTCACTTAGCATTAGCTCCTTGGTAATGGTGAAATATGTAGTAAGGCTGCACTGCAGAGATTGTAATTAAATAGCCTACATTTCAATATAACGGAAGTAAGAGTGAATAAAAAGCAATGAACAGGGGCTACTTTATGCGCATGACGTCAGACGCCGTATTGGGCGTCGTGTCACGTGACCGGAAGGCCCGCGATAACGCGTGCGCTGTCATCCTGTGGAGCATTTCAATTGATTCTTTTTGGATGAAATCAATACATTCCGGTTATATTTGATGCTGGGTGGATTGACTCGCGAGACCTGAACCTATTTCCAGCCTGACCGAGATGCAGATCAGAGCGAAATTCGCTTTCACAACGAGGCTAAGAAGGAAAAGTCTGTGAGGCGTTTCTATCTTATTGCAATCGCTTCCCTACCTACATCAACGAAATCGTGGTACTAAAAATGCAGCTTATACGTGGTTTAGAAATGTAGGGTACGTTTGGTTGAAACGTATTGAGTATGGGTAGCAAAATTTGGAAAACTATAGCTTGAAATTAACTATAATCAAAATAAAAGTCTTATCAATAATTGGTCTCTATATTATCATAGTGAATAACAGTTTCTATGCAAAATCAGTATGACATCACCAATACCAAATACGATTCTACCAATACCAAATACAAAGAATATAGTCTTTCTTGTGAAACTATACGGATCAGCGCTTGGTTTACAATATATACCAAGTATATGTATAGATGCGTGAATGATAAGGCCAGCTCTCCCAGGCATCCAATCATAATCTTTGAGTGATGCAGTTTTACGCTTGAATACAGCTTTGGTCTGAAGGCTATATTTCGTCTTTTTCTCTATATGAAAAGAACAGGAGCTTATGTGTTGAAGGACAGTCTGACGTCTGACAGTGACATAGCCCCTGTAAATGGCATTTACCCATGATCGATAAGAGTCCCTCCTGCACCCTTTTCTATGACCCATATTAGGCAGTAGGAAGTAGGAAGTAGGCCTATTCAGTTGACGATTGTCTGAAGCATCTGTGTCTTTTAAACCCTTGGAGGAAATAGAAGGATATTTACCAGGCCACTGGAGCCCGATAGAAATAGGCGCATCCGAGAGCATACGCTTTATATCTATATATCTATATCTATCTATCTATCTATCTATCTATCTATCTATCTATCTATCTATATATATATATCTATATATATATATATATATATATATATATATATATATATATACATAAATATTACCATATAACTGTGATTATATAAATATAAATTAATAACCAATATTACATTCACAATTATTCACTGCGGAACATTGCCATTGTTTGGCGTCACACCCACTCTTCTAGGTTACCCGGTTACTGATGCGGTTACCGTAGGTTTCTTGGTGACGCCCGCATGTTCAAATGGTCATTCCGCTGTAATCTGTTCATCCGAGTAGTACATTTTTAATCTATATATATCCGTGTACGTGGCGGCGCCACAATTACAATTTGTGTGGTCCCACAACATGGAATTTATATTGGTTTCGGAGTTTAAAAACCACGCTCATAGGGGTGCTTGTACGTTTCTCTGCCTTGACCTTTCTCCTACATTACGTCCCTGGAGTAATGAACCTCTTCAATCTGTGGCTCACTCTGATGGTTGTAAGGCACGCAAGGATCATTTATCTTTCCGCATCAGATTGTAAAGATCTGCAGTCGATAATTCTAACTTTGTGGTATTTTTGCGTTGAAAAAGCAGCATTATTAATTATAATATATATTCAATCTATTCTAAATTCTTTCCTCCGAATCCAAGATGGCCGACACTGGCCAGGCTAATTGGTCCTTCCTGCTGTAGCTATAATCCCCCCTTTGAACCCGGCTTTGGCCGGCGGTTGTTTGTTAACCCAACTTCCTGGAGATGCGGGCGCGCTCGTTGTTACAAAGGTGACGCTAACTGGCGCCTAACACGACCGCCCGTATAAGCGTCCCCCCACCTGGAGACAAAGGCGCTACGATTGTATATAAACCCGGGCCCAAATTAAAGAACCATTCAGTCTTACCTGGATTCTGTTACCTACAACATCTATGCGTTGACTCCAACCTTATTTAACGTATCTGACCGCTAGGAGCAGAACCGCTAATGGGTATAGCCTAGAAACTTTACATTGGCGACCACGACGAGACGCTTTTAGTGTGATTCGAGGGCAGATTGCCGGTCGAGTTACGAATGACCGCGGAAGGACCGACGTCATAAGACACGGACTCATGCAGGGAAGTGACATTCTGCTATGATATAACGATTTGATGTGGGCGTGGAAGGTACCTGCATGCCAGTAGTTCTGTGTTAGCGACAGTCGGACCGAGCGGACCAGCAGCTGTCGCACGTGGGAATCGCAACAGGTTCGTGCCATATAAGTGATTGACGTATATATAACGTGTGTGGTTATTTACGCAATTCTGAAGGATGGCCGAACCCAGTGTGTTGCCTGAGGATTTCCAGGTGTGGCTTAACGCTGGGAAGTTGGCGGGGACCATTCCGACCGACTTTACTGTCGCCAACACAGAGCTGCTGGGCAAACTGTGGAAGCAGTACCTGGCCCAGACCTGTAAGGAAGTGAAAGATGTCGCTATCTACGAGTTGGAGCAGCGACTTCGCGCCGAGTTTACGCGACAGGCCGACCTCCGGGCTCAACAACACGCTCTGGAATCCCAGCAGCAGGCCATGGAGCTCGCCGAGGCGGCGCGACAGCTCGCCGAGGCCCGTGCGATCATTATTGACTCCGCCCCCCGGTCGCGGCCCGAGACCCATGAGTTGGCCTCGGTCAAGCAGCTCATCCGGCTGTTTCGGGCACTGCCGACCGTCGACGGTCAGGATAAGGCCGCCCTCCGCACGTGGTTAAACGATGTGCGACAGGCGCGCTTTGTCTCCAAGGCCCCCGACGAGAAGCTGATATCGGAGGCCCTGGCCTACTCGGCGGGGCGCCTCAAGTCGATAATCTACGACTGCTTCGAGGACGGCGTCACCGACTTCGAGGCCGTCGAGCGCAAGATCACATCGACGCTTCTCGGCATGGAAGAAATGGAGAGTCTGCGCGCTGCACTCGGGCATTTCTCCCAGACGGCCCACGAGACCGCCCCCGAGTACGCGCAGCGCTTCTGGTTGGCGGCAAAGAAAGCCTACTCGCCCCTTGAACTCGCATCTCCCTTCGTACTGCGGCCGACGATGCGACAGTTCGTGAGTACTCTGTCGCGAGGCCCTCTGCGGTGGGACCTCAATCTCAACACGCCCCAAACAATCGCCGAGGCTCTCTCGAGGGTCGACGCGTTGGCGAAGGCGGTTGAGAAGGAGGCGCACTCTGACGACACTCGCGTCGAGGAGGCCATGGAAGTGGGCGCGGTCGGCTCGAGGACCACGGCCGCCCGTTCCGCCAACCACCCCGCGCAAACCGCCCACCAGCGACAGATGGAGGAGATGCAGCAGGCGATAAAGTCCATCCAAGGGGAATTGAAGGCGAAAAAGGGCAACAAGGGCCACACGGTCGCGGCTGTGATGCCCGCGGCCGCGCCACCACAATCCACGATTGTGTTCGCGCCGACCCCCGCGCCTGTTCCCGCCCCCCAGCCGCTGTTTGCGACCGTCCCAGCTCCGCCGCCCCCAGCCGTCGCCTCCACCGTAGCAGCCGTCGCGCCGGGGCAGCGTAACTCCGGCCGGCGGATGACGCCCATAAACGACATCATCTGCTACGCGTGTAATCAGCGAGGCCATTATGTAGCTGGGTGCCCCAGCCTGAAGGCCTCCAGGGACGCGGCACGGTCGTTGGCCCACTCCCAGGATCAAGTCGTAGCCGCCGCGACCCAGGGAAACTAAAACGCGCGTCCGACCGACGACCCTGCATTGACCTCGAGCTTCGAGGCGTGGCACTGCAGGCCCTCGTCGACTCGGGTGCGTGTTGCTCCCTGGTGTCCGTCCCCGCGGCGGATGCCTTGCGACAGGTGGGCGCGGTGGGTAAGAGTGCAAGACCCCCGGCGCGACTCAAGTCCCTCACCGGCCACGGCATCTCCGTCCGCGAGGCGGTTAACCTGAAGTTGTACGGCCGGCCGTGCGACTTTAATGTGGTGGGTGATATGTCCCACGATCTTTTATTAGGGGACGACGCGTTGGAGGCTACTCACGCGATCGTAGACTATGCTTCCCCTGATAAATCCGTAACCCTCTGTGGTCGTCGCCATGCGGTGCGACGGTCGGTGCGACGCGAGGGACACATCGGTCAGCTGGTATACGAGGCCGAGTATTGGAAACGGCAGTACCCCGATGTGTTCCCGGTCACCGGCCGCCCCCTCACATGCACCACTGAGGTCTACATGAGGATCGATACGGGCGATCACCCCCCCATCAATCAACGGCCGTACAGACTTCCCCTCGCCAAGCGCGAGGTCGTCGACCGCGAGCTGGACAAGATGCTCGCGGAAGGCATAATCGAGCCCAGTTCCTCCCCCTGGGCCTCGCCCCTCACCCTCGTCCCCAAGAAAGACGGCTCGGTCCGGTTCTGTGTGGATTACCGAGGACTGAACGCAGTTACTCGTCGCGATGCATACCCCCTGCCTCGTATCCAGGACATTGTTGACAATCTAGGTGGTGCGAAAGTGTTCTCGACCCTAGATTTAAAGTCCGGATACTGGCAGGTGCCGATGCATCCTGACAGCGTCGAGAAGACGGCCGTAGCGACGCATCGGGGCCTTTTTCAATTTAAGCGGATGCAGTTTGGCTTGTGCAATGCGCCAGCTGCATTCCAGAGGCTTATGAACAAGGTTATAACCCCGCTGCGTAAGTTCGTTATGGTCTATCTCGACGACCTCGTAATCTACAGCCGGACCGAGGAAGAACACCACCACCACATCGCGGCCGTCCTCGAGGCCCTGCGCTCATACGGCCTCGTGGTCAAAGAATCGAAGTGCCACTTCGGGGTCGACCGCGTGAAACTCCTTGGCTATGTGGTCAGCGCGGACGGCGTCTCCTCGGATCCCGACAAGGTGGAAGCCATACGTGACATGGTGCCACCCGAGGACGTAAAGGCGGTGCGACGGCTGCTAGGGTCGGCCAATTATTATCGGCAGCTCATACCCAGATATGCCGATATTGTCCGACCCCTCGTCGCACTGACAAAGAAATACGCCCTCTTTCATTGGGATTCCGAGTGCCAGACCGCGTGGCAGGAGTTGCGCGACGCCCTCGTGAACACGGTGACCCTCGCTTACCCGGACCCCGGTCGCCCGTACAAGCTATACACCGACGCCTCAGATTATTGCCTCGGCGCCATCTTGGTACAAGAGGATGACCAGGGTATCGAGCGACCCGTACACTTTCTCTCACGTCAGTTTACGGAGGTGCAACGCCGATACCCTGTCATCGAGAAGGAGGCCTACGCGATAGTCTTTGCGCTTACGCGCTTACGGGCGTATTTGTACGGTGCGACCTTCCAGATTCTGTGCGACCACAAGCCCCTCAAAAGCTTATTTTTGGCCGAAATGAAAAATACGCGAGTACAACGGTGGGCCGTACTCCTTGCGGAATACGCCGCACCCATCGTGTACTTCGCTGGTGCCAAAAATGTGTGGGCGGATATGCTCTCGCGCCTCCGGTCCGATTCACCGGCCGAGCTGCCGCTGGAGGTCGCACAGATCGCCTCGGTCCAGGAAGAACGAGAGTTGCCGTGGGAAGCGTACGGGCTGACGGAAGCAGAGGTGAAAGTGCGACAAGCAGCGATGCCTGAGTTCCGGTACGGTCTCGAGGAACAGGAGGATTATCTGGTCAGTAATGGCCTCCTCTTTACCCTCAAACCGCCCTCGGGTCTCGCGGCTTACCCTCGCCTCGTCCCCCCGTCGGAAATTCGCGCCAACTTGGTCCAGACCGCCCATCTACAGGTCTGTCACCAAGGTATGAGGAAAACTTTGCGACGACTTCACGACCATTTTAAATGGCCAGGAATGAAGCGACAGGTATTTTCCGTTCTTGCACGATGCGCCCCCTGCGGAGCCAATCGCGTCCGTGCAGAACGTCCAACCCCCGCCCCTATGCCTGTCGCCGAAAACCCGGGAGAAGTCGTCGCAATGGATCTGACCGGCCCCCTCCCCCTGAGTCGCAGCGGCGCTCGTTATCTATTATCAATCATAGACCACGCCACTGGCTATGTAGATTGTTTCCCCCTCAAAGATAAGTCCGCTGAGTCGGTTTATTCCTCCCTATCCCGGGAGTACATCCCCCGCTACGGCCCCCCCTCTGTCGTGTTAACGGACAACGGATTAGAGTTCAAAAACGCGACAGTGGAGGGATACCTGCGACAGCTCGGGACCGAGGTGCGACACACCACCCCCTACCACCCGCAGGCCAACGGTCGCGTAGAGCGTTTTCACCGCACGCTAAAGGATATGTTGCGTAAGGTGGTAAACGCCCGTGCTTGCGAATGGGAGGACCACCTCGGGGATGTACTCCTCGCCCACCGGACGACCCCCAGTGACGTCACAGGCTTCTCCCCCTACTACCTCCTTTTTGGTCGTTGCCCTCCTCCCCCTTTTTCCCACCTCCGAGATCGCCCGCTAGGGGATTCGTCGGCCCGCCTCGCCCTCCGTGTGGACGAGCACTCGCGTGCTTTGAAGGAGGCCGCCCACAACGCGGAAATAGCGAGGCAGGCTAACGTTAATCGCCTAAGCAAACAAGCCAACGCCCTCCCCCTAGAACCCGGTACCAAGGTGTTCCTACGAGTCCACGAGCCCGGACCGCTGGATCCCCGCTGGGACCCCGGATACCTCGTGACGCGGGCATCCGGCAACGTGGTACACGTGGTGGGCCCAACAAACAAACGGCGGACGGTTAATCGCAGTCATGTCAAGGCGGCCGACCCGGGCCTCGACTGGGAGGGCTTACGCCCACGCCTAACCCGAGCCCAGCGGACGCGCCCCCCGACTGCGATGCCTCCACCCACACCACGGCCACGCGGCCGCCAGCCCCAGACGCGCGTTGCTTGGATACCCAACCCCAGCGTACCAGCTGTGAACGCTAATCCTCAAACCCCAATTATCCCACCAACCCGGCCCGCGTCCCCCATGCAGCTAATCCCCGGCAACGACGCATCCCGTCCCCCCTCTGCAACTCCCATGCAATCAACTCCCACAGATGTCCCGGCCCGGCCTAACTCCTCCAACAACATGGCAATCGATCTGCCCCCACTTCCCCCTACAGGTCCAAACTCCCTTGCGCCCTCGGCCGCCCCCACTCCTCGAGCAAACACCCCCATCCCGGTAATCCACCCCATCACGCCCGTCCCACATGTCCCTAATCCCCCTGATGTCCGCCGAGATCGTAAACGTGCGGCTGAACCTGAGACACCCCCTCCCCCCCCACTGGTGCGTGGTCCGGTCACTTCCCTCCCGCTCTCGGGCCGACCCACCCACGCGACGCGGGACGATCTTAAAAGACGGGCGGCGGCCCCGCTCAGTCACTTCACCCGTATCACGCGCTCATTCACCCGGTCGTTGGAAGCAGAGACTGCGAAACGCCAAACCCTCCAGCCACCGGACGAAGCCGAGATACAAGCGGAGAAGCGACTGTGCATTGCAGCCGTCGCCCAGCATTGTCGCCCCCTACACATCTAAAAAAAACCCAGTGAGTAGATCAAACTGTGTGCTATCATCATGTGGATGCCCGTATTCCTGCTATGCTTATACGCCCCCTTCCTCGACGCGGACCTGTTCTCGGACGATGGCGTGTTGGTCTACACGGACGGTCGTGCGCGTGCGGTCGCGGCCGCCTGGACTGTCGCCATCACGATCCGACCACCGTCCCCTCCCTGTGTAGATAACCTCGTGCACAACCTAACTGTCGCCATTGACGCTGTCGCGGACGTGATGGAGCCGAATCACGTCCCCTACTGGCGCCGGCATCTGTCGCGTTTGCTAACCCGCTTGTCCGAACTACCCAGGGCAAGTCGGATAGTAACCGACGGCAGACCGGAGGCCGGCCGACGGCGTCGGGGCCTGCTTAATATTGTGGGGTGGGCTGGAAAGGCTCTGTTTGGACTGGCGACTGACCGCGACGTCGCATCATTGCGAGGAGTCGCACGCGACACGCTGGTCCAGCAGCAGCAAATAGCCCACCACCTGGAACAGATGGTATCGGTAGTAAACGCCACTCGTGGAGGCGTTCTACAGAATGCCGATAACATCGCCACAATAAACGAGCAGGCCGCCCGCGCGATCCACCTCGCGGAAGCCGGAGGTACGATCGCGGTCGGGGCCGACGAAAAGGTGAACAAGGTCTGGATGGCCCGGCAGATCGAGCTGGGCCTACGGATCTTGGAGGAGACGGTGCGCCAACACGAACTTCGGCGAGTACAGTTCCATAATCAACGGATGGAGCTGGAGCGGGGCCAACTGACCGAGGACGTTCTCCCCCGAGAACACCTGCTCCAGGTCCTCCGCCGCCTAAGAGACGCCGGATACCACACCCTCCCGGCGATGTGGTACTACAACTACGTGGACATCGACCCCATCTGGGAGGAGGGACGGGAGTTGATCTACCGTGTTGTTGTTCCCGGGCTCACGAGCGAGGCCTACCTGGTGTACAAGCTGCAGTACTTCCCCGTGCAGTTGGACGCGTCCCACCTGCGGACGGTCCAGGGTAGGCCCCGTTTGGCCGTGAGCTCGTCGTCCTCCACGTCCTTCGTCCCTGATGTCTGCGTAGGTCGGCAGCCACGAGTGTGTAGGCCTACGGTAGTGTACACCGAACGGTCCTGCGAGTCGGCACTCGTGCGCGGGACCAAGCCGACCTCGTGCCACATCGCCATCACCGCCCGGAACAACGCGACGGCCGTAGTGTCGAGGCCCGAGGCCGGAGGCCGACAAGCTGTGGTAGTCGCCTACCAGTCGACCTCCGTGCTACGCCTCTGCACCGGCCGCCCACCCGTGAACCTGCTCGTCAACGGCCCCACCCTCGTCGACCTACCCCCAGGATGTTCGCTGGAGTCGCGTGGGTGGCGCCTACACGGCATCGCGGCTGGGCACCATACCCTCAATTTCCACTTCCGGCGCCCCCTTCAGCTTTCCCCCCTCAACATATCCTGGCCCCGAACCCTACCTCCCACCTTCTCCGAACCACTCAAACTCCTCCCCCGCGTAGTCCTTCCCGTAATGGAAGTAGGCCGCCTACAGGGCTTACGCTCCCCGACCTCTATATTATCCTCGGTCCCCTTTGTGTCCACCTCCTCTGTGACCCTGCTAATAGTCCTTATCCTCCTGACGGTTTGCTGCGTTCGATACAAAAAGCTTTGTTGTATCCCCGTCACTCGCTGGTGTTGTAGGTTGATCTGCGTGCGGAGTCCGCCGAGGTCGGCTGAAGAGGAACGCCCACGCGAGGAGATCAGCCTACAGAGCCTACAGGCAGCACCAGCATCCCCCTTTCTGTCCCTCCCTGCCCCCACCATCGTTACCGAGGATCCCCCCACTGAACCCTTCCCCCAATCCCTACCCGTAATTCCTATACGATCAGAAACCGCGACCGCCCCCATACCCCCTCTCCGCCTACGCCCAACCCTGGAGCGGTTGGCAGGCTCCTTCGCGGACTTACGCCCCCAAGATATATATCCCAGGCTTCCCCCCGTGTAAAACCTTTTTTTTTATGAATGACACGTTGACGATAAGGAATTGACCCACGATTGTGAAACTGGAATGATTAAGACCGATAGCATGGTGAAAACCGTGGGGTGCTTGCAGCCTCGCTGAGACCCACGAGTTTTTTGTTTTATGTGCTCGGCCATCGGTAAGGGCCTTGGTTATTCGAAGTGACCTTGGCCCTGTGTTTGGCGGTCAAAGGCTGGCCTTAAGGCCTTATCGCCAGCCCCTTCGCCCCAGACCCTTTGGCCGAAGGATGATTATGTGGAGAAACGACGATTTGAAGAGGCACGAGGAGCACGAGAGGTCGGCCGGCCTAGCTCAGCCTAATCGTCTATGTATATGTGTAAATATCGTGTGTGTGCGATATCGTTTTGTGTTTTTATCGTTTATCGTAGGAACGATTTTTAAGGGCCTATGCGCCCAGGGAGGAGTCCATGATGGGACCTGCCCTACTAGTCTGAAAACAATTTTTTTTACATATATCAAACATGTTACTTACCGTGCTTTGCCGCGCTAATTTTTCTTCTTGGGTGGGCACGCCGAGAGTGGTTGAGTTATTTTTAGAGTAATTTGAGTATTGCAAAAATTTAGAGTGTTGGGGGAGTGAAGTACGTATGATGCCTACGTATCCCCTGGCACAGGTTGAAATTTTTGGCAATTTTCTAGAAAGAACCACTCTCAGCTGCTTCACAACCCCCTATTTTTTAATAACCACGCTGCACGAATCTTATATATTTAAGGTGGCCACACTGCACGACTATATGTCTGGGTTTTTCCTATACATAAACGTGGCCACGCAGCAAGACATTATTTTCTTTTTTTCAATTTACAATGTATATCAATGACACCTATTATTTATATTGACGAGCTCCTGCCTATATATAATATGCTATGCTTTATATTTTATAAGGAACCGACCATACTACAATCACAGCCCTGCGCTAAGTATTACTTAATTCTAAAATGATTCTCTTAATTAATGTCGGTTCCTTAGTCTATTGGCCAGAATTGTTTAATATTATTATGTAATTTATGTCCTATTGGAATAGCCCAACGAGGCGACATGGTTAGTATCAAGGTGGATCTGAGACAGGTAGAAATGTTAGTATAAACCAAAAATTTAAGGAATTATAATCATCTAGTGCATACCAGCCGCGTGCAAATAGTAAGTATTACCCAGAAATTACAGAAAATTTTAAGTAAATAACGAGAAATATCGTTTATATTGATTTCTAGACTCTAATTAGGCTAACAGTAGTGATACAGTGAGTTACTATCGGTTAGGTATGCAATAGCTGGAGATGGGCCGATGTTTCAGGCCGCTGAAAATTTCTATAAATCGGGGTTAATCGGGAGGGCTCTACGATTTATTATGTTTAGGCCACAGTGTTATCTCACCACTCCTCGGTAACTTGAGTAGACTTGGGAAGGGATGAAGGCTGTAGGCGAACGTCAGGTGGGTAGCGAGTGGCGCGGCCCGTACACCCGTCGTCACCAGAAGCCGGGCGCTAGCCGCAGTCGATATGTAGAGAATGGCGATGTCCAGGCCTTAACGTAGTGCTCAGATCCACGCTGAAAACGCCAATATTATATGTTATAACCCTGTACATATTTGTTATAATACGGCCACAAGCATATTTTCTACAATCTTTATCAAGATTACGGGAGCTCGTCCTTTTGGTGTCATTTACCGCCTTATCAATTTTATCGTAAGATTTACCGTCCTCAGCGGCGACCAAATTGTCTATTTTTATCGTTAAGCACCCCGCTGCTACTTATATGTCATGCCTTTCACGGCGATATTATCTTCTTTTTTCTTTGTACTATCAAAATGGCTGCCAGGATGTGCGCTGGTGAGGAGCCTGAGATGTGTAAAATTGTTTGAATTACCGTTTTTATTGAGGAAAACGTGTAATCTACGTGTCAACTGAGTACGTGTGACTCACATCTATTTTTCTGTAACCTTTTATGACCTGATTGTGACATGACGGGCTCCGATCCTCCCGCGAAGTGCTTCGCGTGGGCGGCGGTCTCGGGCTGGCGCCTACGCTCGGACCGCCAGCTGTCGCACTTCGGTAGCCCGGGACGCGGAGTTCCGTCGCGGCGGCCTGTCAACAACGAACAAAGGTGTGTTCTGCACTTGACAGGCCGTTCCTACGTGTATATACCTCTACAAAGAGTAACAATCGTGTCAATCGTGCTAAAGTGTGTTTTAGCGCGATTGACTCCACCCCTACGATTGGCGAGCGAGTCAACCAAGAGACACTGACGCCGAAGACCGCTCGCCATACCCTGTGAGATCCCTGTGATCTATCTTTTTAAATTCATAACCACCCTCCTGAAGCAACAGGATACAGACACTCGTATCCCAGCTTTATATCAAAATGGACTACGCTTTTATATTTTATAAAGACATTCGCTGGCCATTTTCTACACTCGCGACTGGTTGTACAGCCGAGTACCCATAACCCGGACACGGTCGGAGCTCTGACGCCGAGCGGGCCGCAGTGACATTTTTTCAAAATATAACCTGTATTTCTGTTATCATCTCTGTTACTCTTTACCCGTGTGATCTATATGTGTTAATGACTGAACCTACCTTATTTGAAGACCCGATGGCCGCCATTGTTTGCGTAAGACCCGTTTGTTTAGCACGCCGAGATGTGGGCGCTGCCATTTTTGTTGTTTCTGGGTGGTGACCGGAAGTTGGGAATTGCTGCCTTTTCATTGGTCGAGAGATCGTGAGCGCGCGCTGGTGGCGCCTCCGCGTTCGCTCGACGAACTAACCGTTCCCGCGCTGGTCTCAGCAGCCGCACGACTGCTCTGAGACGGAGCAAGGCGGTTAGGTTGGTTTTAGCGACTGCACATCTTTTTCTTTTCTTTTAAAGTTCTCCGTTGCTCTTCGAACTCAGAGTGAGGGACGTTTGTAAAGATCTGCAGTCGATAATTCTAACTTTGTGGTATTTTTGCGTTGAAAAAGCAGCATTATTAATTATAATATATATTCAATCTATTCTAAATTCTTTCCTCCGAATCCAAGATGGCCGACACTGGCCAGGCTAATTGGTCCTTCCTGCTGTAGCTATAATCCCCCCTTTGAACCCGGCTTTGGCCGGCGGTTGTTTGTTAACCCAACTTCCTGGAGATGCGGGCGCGCTCGTTGTTACAAAGGTGACGCTAACTGGCGCCTAACACGACCGCCCGTATAAGCGTCCCCCCACCTGGAGACAAAGGCGCTACGATTGTATATAAACCCGGGCCCAAATTAAAGAACCATTCAGTCTTACCTGGATTCTGTTACCTACAACATCTATGCGTTGACTCCAACCTTATTTAACGTATCTGACCGCTAGGAGCAGAACCGCTAATGGGTATAGCCTAGAAACTTTACAAGATGTCTCAGCTGTCCATAGAATGAGCTTGTCACCTAGCAACAGGCCTGGAGTACTGGACAGTATATGTGTGTATGTGAGGCAACTTCAGCTGATGGTGGTAATAAAAAGATGGGTAGGTTGTGGAGGGGAACGTTGATAAAAGAAAGGCGGAGTTTAACAGAGTACCGCTGCCTCTATAGAGCATAGTGTGTTTGTATACGGGTTGATAGATGACTTAGCGTCGGTCTCCAGGCAGCAAAGCGCACCCTCAGGAGTACTTCCCCTCATCCTCCTCCTTCTCCGCCAGCAGACTGGTGTCACCGCTGTGTTGAATACAAGGCACTGTCCCCTTCTGCCAGGACTCCACGCAGGCGTCAATCAGGGTGGTCGAGCGGCGCAGTATAGGGTTTGTAGCTGGTAGAGCTGGATGGTGAGCAGTATTACGCCCTGTGGGACTGGTTAGACCGCCGTGGTGTAATTGTTAATTAGCTGCCCTTGTTGATGGCTTCCTCGAAGGTCTCCTCGACGTGGGCGGCCGACGTTAGCCACCTCCATTCATCTTTATGTATTGCCTGGTTCAGGCTGCACGCGGCCAACCAGGTACTTGGAGCTGGATACTTAAATACTTAGATATAAACACAAGTAAGTCTAAAATTATGTGGGTCGGATTAAAGGATGCGGAAATAGAAGATGAAATATGCAACTCGATGGTGAAGCTTTATGAATGGTTCCTTCCTATAACTACCTAGGTGCCATGATAGACTCAAAATTTGAATTCAAACAAGTTCAAAAGGTAACCCGAGATGTTCACCAAGGGGCCATCCATAAAGTACGTACGCAGAATTTCTGAAATTTTGGACCCCCCTCCCCCTCTCCCAATCTTGTATGCAATAGAACAAAGAAGGAGCATACGCAGATTTTCCAAAATTTCTGACCCTCCACCCCCCTCAGTGCGTACGTACTTTATGGATGGCCCCCAAAGAAATTTTAAAATATTAGGCATTGACCCAAATACAGTGACAACAATGGATGACTGACTATTAGCACAGAGTCAAAAAACATGTGAGAACATTTACTAAAACAAGATATATCAGTAGCTGGATAGCATGATAATGCTTGAACATAAATGAAAGTGTATTGTCTTGTTTATTTTTATGGTTCTGTTTGACTGGTTCATGGAAGAACGTTCTATTTAGTCAGATGAATATACTTACTCCTTTTTCCTGAATAAAAATGAAAAGACATCTTTTTATTGTACAAAAGAAGAAATACAAATAATGGCCTCTATGCCAAAACATACTGGCAATGGGATACTGCTAACAACATAGCTGCCAACTGCACACTGCCAAACACTTTCTAATAACTACCTATCATGTACTGTGGTATGGTGCGTAATAGCACAGTACAAGTAAATTTAAGTAAGTAGGTAAAGTTACATTAGGCAAAATTATAGATCATGATAGGTATTAGAATAGGTGTGATGCAAAACATTATGTTGCAGTAGCATAAGAAATAGAGATGTGTTCAAGAAAGATTTATGTATATAGTAACTGGTGAAAACGATGATGTGTACACAGAAGGGCATCTGAGTTGTGAATATAAGTGAAGCACATTAAAGGTGCGGTGTATAGAAGCTGCAGGGGTCTCGGAGTAGGGACAGCCACTAGTCCTCCGAGATAGGAATAGGAACCGCCAGAGGCCAGGCTAACACTGCCGGTGCACCCCTCTCATAAGATCTCACACTCTCTAAGTCATATTCTGTACAAGGTTCTCACTGCGCTCTATGGTAGAAGAATTCTTAACGAACTACCCTTAGAACCTTGAGAATCCACTGAGACACGGTATCCCCGCTAAGTGGCATCATTGATATTATAGGAATGTATAGGTTGTATTGATGTGCGTCTTTAGCACGGGAGGCAGGCCAGTGGATTCTCAAGGCTCTAAGCCTAGTTTGTTGAGAATTCTTCTCAATAGTAAGAGTACAGAATACGACTTACAGGGTTTGAGATTTTATGAAAGGGGTGGCCAGCCTGGCGTATGCGTGGGACTGATTTGGTACTGTTGAATGAGATGGTGTTTGGATTATACTATGAGTGAACATCAACAGCTCAAAATCTACTGATTAATGATCAACTAGATTCAACATCAGTTTGAAAAGACTTGGGGAATAATCAACTGATTATTTGTGTTAATGGAATATTTCAAGTCAAACTTAGAATCCTCTATGTGAAATGGGATATATGTGTAAAGAAAGACTGGTGTACCTTGTCCCATATGATGTGCCGATCAGCTGTAAGTGCCTGTGTATAATCTCGAAACTGATTGGAACTAGTGACGGTAGATCTACTGTGTTGGCCTCAATGTGAAAAGTTCGAAACCACTCAGATATCCCGAGAGAAAATTTCAAAATCCACACGTGTACAGAATATATTTTGTACCCAAACCAATAAAGTAAATTGTGAAAAAAAAAACTACCCACCACACTCCATCACCAATCAGAATAGTCAATCATCTATCAAATATTACCCACTGCTAGGGACTTGTGACCTCTTCCACTGATGCTGTACTTGTACTTATTGAATACAAGTTACTATGCTTTCTCTTAGTACCTGTCCATCCATTGCCTGCAACTACCACCAACTGCCTACCAGCAAGCAACCAAAATTAGAACGACCCAGAAACAGCTGCCCATTATACACAATCAAAAGCCCATTGATAAGTAGTCTCGCCACCGGGTGTTTCGCTTCTATAGCACAATAGCTATGTGCCCTATAGTTATGGGTATGGAGGCAGAACGATATATGCCATACGCAGGTAGCTGGGATTACCAGCCATGAGACAGATGAGGTACCAGGGAGTGTCTGGTCAATGTCTGTCAAGTGGCGTCTGGTCTCTTGATGATTATGGATGCAGAAGTAGCCCTTCAGGAGGCACCACTACCACCTAGTCTGCCTGGTCTTTGTTATAATTGGACATCTTACCGACATAAGCGACCCAAATTTCATCAATTAACCAATCTACCTACACTGACCCTCTCTCAATAAGAACCAGTCCTCAGATACTGTTGTCCATAACAGTACGTGTTGCTATGTTCAAATGAAAAGACGTCATTTGAGGATAAAGGTTTATTAGGCGTCCACCTACTACGATAGAATCGTAGACCTCCCGATATGGCACCGATACAATATATCAAAATCGGTGCCATATCGGGAAGGTGCAAAATCGTAGACAAATGTCTAGACAAGCCAATCCACCATGCGTTGTATGGGGATTTCATCGGTGTCTAATCGCAGAAACGTTGTCAACTGCCCCGATACCAGGTAACCTTCCGACGCGATTTTGATTTTTTATTGGGAGGTGCATCGTAGACCATATCGGTGCCATATCGTAGTAGGTGGACGCCGGGCCTTACACTAGAGAAGGCATGCTGGGCGCTGGAAATTGTTACATTATTAGAAACAACTAGTTATAACATGGTTGAAACCAAAGAAGTTAGGTAACCCAATACATGCTTGTAAATTATAACATGAATCAGATTAAAGGTTATGCAACCTGATATGCACATGTTACAGACCTGACAGACAAACATTATGTCATAATATGATGAAGAAAAAAGTAGGTTACAAAAGACATAGCAGGTGAAAATTACAATGAGGTTAATTAGCACCTATATATGAGTAGACTAACATGGATAAGCTAATTAGTCCATAACTTAAGAAGCATAAGCTCTCGCGCTGTTCAAATGTGTGTCGTCACCTGTGTGAAGAATGTCCGTTTGGTGGCGGGGAGGGTGGTGGAAGCATGTGCTGCACTCAGGAATTGCCCGGTCACCCCGGTTGGTGAGTCGGGTGACCAGGGTTGCCTGCATGGAGGGGGGGGGGGGGGAGACTCTGTGAATGCCACGCCCTCTTCTGTCTTTCATTTAAATCTTTATATATACTATAGACCTCCGAAATGTGTTATAAGGTCAACAAATACCAGGTCGCTCACCACACTACTAATAATATTGTCTGTCCTTCACCAAACTGCCTATAACACTACCTGTTAATCACTTCACTGCCTATGGCACTACCCGCCATTCGCCACACTGCCTATAACACCACCTGTCATTCACCACATTACCTCTAACATTATACTGCGATTCATTGCACTGCCTATATCATCACCTGCTACTCACTGTACTGCCTATAGCACTAAGTATTCACCACATGATATACACACGCATCAAATCTTATGTATCAAAGAGCACTGATTTATCGTTTTTTTGACAAAAATGCAGGATGTTATATTCATATTGAAAAATAGATATTGTTTCATTAGAGATACAACAAGTTATGTGTGATCACAAAAGAAATTGTATTTAGAAGGACCAATAAAAGAATTTAATGGCAAAAAAACTGCCTATAGCACTATGCGGCATTAGCTTCACCAGTGTCATACTGGCCACTACACTGCCCATCACCCACTCGCCACCTGCTCACCCTTGATGCGTGGCAATGGTGACCCTCATTTCCCCGTTATCACCAGTCGAGTGTAGCTATTTGCCCCCCGGGGTCCCTTTGAGTTCCGTCCACTGTGTTTGATAGAGGTGTTTAACGACCTGAGGCCGATACCAGTGGCGCCCTCAAGTGGCACGCAGATAAATCCAGACCCATACGCATGCGCCCTCTGTATCTCCTTAATGTCTCTGCGCGCGCAGCGGAAATTAGCACAAGGTATTGGCGAGTTTTGATTGGTTCATAATCTGGTAGTTGTGAAGCTCGAAGAACGAGTATTTTTACCATTCGGCCGACATTTATGACTCACACTTAGATTGTTTTGTCAGACAGCTAATCATTTCCCCGGGCACTTTGATTCAGTCCTAGTCCGTGTAGTGGTTATCCATCTAAAAAATTACATATATATCTATCCTACCCCTAATAAAAATTTACAACAGGCTTAACATTGACTAATTTTATACGGCAGGCCATGACATGAAGGGCTTTTATGCCACTAGGGTAATAAAAAAATTGGCCAATCAGCGCCCAATGCGTGAGCTACTGGCCCAAAAGAGTTCCGGTTATAATGAAAATGCCCATTGATATGTGTGCTAACCTGACACTGAATATTGCTAGTGATTTATGAAACAAGTCTCAAATACCATTCTGATATGAAAGATAAATACATACTCAAGGAAATCCAGTTATAATCACATTCTTAGTCATTTTGACATTTTGTACAAAGCCTGGGAGCAGTAGCTTAAAATTGCCTCCACACTGACCATAATGAGCTGAGCCCAACTAGCAGTTCGACATGGCGGTTTTTATAAATAATCTGAGATTGTCTCCACAGTTAGCATAGAGTAGCGGTTTAGCATGGTGGTCCATTCTATGTAAATATGGATATCTACATAAACACTGCCTGCGATATTCAGCTTGATACATCGCGGCGATGAAAATTACGACGTCAAATTTAAGGCTCGGCCTACTTGAACTGTCAGCTTGTGGACAAAACGTGTCCTAACTGTGTGCATGTTTCAGAATATTACAAAATTTGTGTAAACTCACCAAAATCTCGATACTGAGATGTACATGCATTATGAAATCAGAGTGGTAGCAGACAAGTGAGCCAGAACAAACAGGCTCTTGAGTTGCCTCGCTGCTCAGTGGAGGTAGATATGGAGTGTTTCTTGGAGGCTCGTGGGGCTATAATGACATGACTGTAGATTAGAGTGGCTTCAGGCCCAGATTGTTATAAATTGGTAAATGGGAATAAAACTGGCTTGTCAGGTCTGGGCCAAGTAGGTTCCGATACCAAGTAAATACTGAGCTAGAAGTCTCTATGAGACCATTCTAACCTCCGGGTGACGTATATGAGATTTTTTTCCTAGACTAAATTTTGACTGAGTCAACGCTGGAATGGAGGTGCGAAAGTGAGTTTATTTCATCTTGTCTGGAGATGAACAATCATGAAGATATAAACAGCTAAATCGATGACAGGAATGGTCTGATAACGTCATCGTCTGCTGCAGGAGCTGCAAGGTGGACATGTGCCACGTACGATCTAGGTGGTGGTGTGGCAATCGATTGGGTATTCGGCACATTGAAATAATTCAACTTTCCACCATTCAGCACAAATACCGGCCTATATGTGACCCAATTTATCATAGTAGAACTTATATACAGATTTCTAGTTAGCTATTCCACGATATAGAACAGCTCAATACCTTTCCCTAGAGCTCTTGTATGAATCGCCATACCTCCTATAAGTAATTACTTATTTCTTCAAAGATAAAACGGCCCAAAGTATAAACATCCTCCATTGGCCTCTGTTCTGCAAAAACCAGCCATGTAGGACTTCTTAAAATGCTACCTTAATACTGTTGGGAATTTAATTTTGTTTTAGAACTCTGGGAAAGGCATGATAATATTATAAATGAAAGGAATCGGTCAGAAAACAAATTTCAATATATTACACGTTTTATCCTTCAGACCCCACTTCCAGTTGGTATAAGGGTCTCCTATAACAAACCTGGCAACATATATATTTTTGTCATCGCCTGAAGTCCATTCCTCACGATCTTTGTTACTTTTGGTATGATACCCTTTATCTTTAAACCTAGTTTATTCTACATATGTGGTGTTCAGGTACCTTTGTTGCAATGAAGTATTTTTGCAAAGGTGCAGATGAAAATCATCCAAGTTACAATGTATTCTTAAATACTGAGACTTTATGATCTTAGACTCATATGACTAATAATAGGACATTAAAACCATTAGTAAGTTGTTAAGAATTAAATCTCAGTTCATCTCACCGTCGTCAGTTATACGTAGGAAATGTTCAATTGCTCCACCGTTAAAAGGTTAACATGCAGAGATAAAGAGAATAAACAATTGATTGGTAGTTTTTAAAGTAAATGGATAACTTTCAATATTGGACTGGAGATTTAAAAGAACATTTTTCAATGGTGAAACGTGGTTTACGTGCTAGTCTGTAGAATGGCTGGACTGTCAAATGAATGTCCAACGGCGTAGAAGTGCCTTTCTTTAACAGATGGGGGTTGGGTTGATAAAATATTCCAGTCAGAGGGCAGACACTACTTGGATGGAGTAGTGTCTATGTATGAGGATAGGTGGTGTGGAAGGAGATGGCCCACTCCGTAAAATTACCACCAAGTTTTAATTAGTCTCCAGTTCAAGCTTTCCACAAAGATAGGCCGCCATTATTAACACCAGCCTATGAACTTGATATGTAACACAGGATTCAGTACTCTGTCCTATATGTCTGTTATGATAAGCACACTTTTTTTTCCATTGGAGACCCATCTTAATTATTTGATCGAATAAAGTAATATAAAAGCCGATTGATTTGTTGAATGTCTCCCTGTTCATCATGATTCAGTTTCACACAAGATGTGAAGCTCCGTTCATAATTCACGGGCCTGTTAAGTATATTGATGGCCAGGCGCATTGAACCAGACGTTAGATCAATCTCAACATCCTTTAGCTACCTCTTTATCCCCTCCCATAGGCTTAGGCCGAGTATAGATGGCCTTGCCTGTAGTTGGGGGGGGGGGGGGTGTTAAAAGGAAACGATTCATTGCGTTACGCTACATGATGGGTTATGAATTACTAGGGACAGCTGGGACCCATATATCTCAGTTTTAACCAGCACAAAGTTGGTGTCGTCTTATCGTGATTTATGCCAACGAAGGGCCTGGTTCATAATAGCCGTGATATGATGTGGGGATATACGATAGAGAGTGACTAGTCGGGACGCGTACATCACAGGGAAAACAAGTAAAAACCTAGGGTCGGTTTATTATTATCTATACCAGCCGTGACTCTGTTTTTATAATAGTCGCGGCATGATATAAAGATTTATTATGAAACGTACATGGGACTCGGGCATGACATGGGTAACTAGCAGAGACCTGATCTCCTTACTGGCATTTATTATCCATCGTATACAAAGCCCACATTGAAAATGTATGGGGACTCAGTAAACCAAGACCCATTATACGGGTGGTATACGGATTCATATCTGTGGTTTATTATATACCCGTGCATGAAACTGATGCCTATACTGTATGGAAGTAATGTTCTGATATCATATGTATGTGCACGAAATTCAGTGTACGGGCACCGGGTGCACGAAACAGGAAGCAGTTAGCTTATTCCCGACCGTATATTTCACAGAAGAACCAGCGAAAAAATATTGAAGGCAACCTTTAAGTATCGACCGTAAATATACACGATTAAAACCTGTGGAAATTGTACATAAATACGTTAATATATAATAAACATCGAGATAAGACGTTTGAAATGTAATTGAAATTGGCCTGCCATAGCGTCAGACATTGTTGACACAGTCAGCTCACAAAATGAAAACAAATCATTGCCCTAGCGACAACAAGAGACACTGCATCGCTCCGGTTTGTTGTCCGCAAATATTCAATTAGTGGCTCGAGCGAGGCAGTGTGATAACAATGCGCTGCTTATGGACAGATCTCAATCTTTCCTATAGTATAACAGTCGGCAACAAGCTAAATACAGCTCACTCGCCCAGCATATGCTTTGCCCTTAGCCTTAATAGAATAAGACAAAGAATGTGTATGGAGATCGACAAGTTGATGATGTCACACACTCCAGCCTCGCGATCGTCACAAGAGCGACATTGTCTTGAAATGATATCGGCGCACCATAGCGCCGGACACGAGCGTTAGCGACAGTGAGCTTGCAAAAGGAAAACAAACCGTTGACGTCACAACGTCGTCAAGAAGAGTGATAGTGGTGGGCTGAAGCAAAGATTAGAAAGTGCAAGCACCATGAAGGATCTGCTGGGAGAGTGAGCAGTTACTATGACATCACACAGTAACTTTTAGACAGGCTCCAGCCTTGCTATCATATCGATAGCGACGTTGTCGCGAAAACCACGATTCGAGTACATGATTCTCTGCCCGGCAACTATGACAATGGCATTTAGGTAAATATATAACTAATTCTAACGATTTGAGGGTATATAATAAAAAGAATACAGTCAAGGCTTCGATTGACATTGTTTTGTCCTTGGTCCTTGGCCTGATTTTACGAACTTCGCTCTTCGAGCTCAGGCCGTAAAATCAGGCCAAGGACCACGGACAAAACAACGTCCACGAAGCCTAAGCCAGTATTCTCTAAATACGGCATCAAAAGCATGGTACACGGGGAAAATAATCCCTTTTGCTATAGAGCAAAGAAATAGTGCCTTTTGTTATATCCTTTGATATGGCAATTGCTGGATTTAATCTATTCGAAAAGATGGATAAAAAATGCAACAAACGATGATTTTGTGGACAGGCGGCTCTGTGAACCAATCGAGGTTGACATCGCAATACACTCGCTAATGCTCGTGTATTCCTACACGTCAACATCTCGTGGTTTACGGCTGCCTGCCGCACTGGGCTAGAATATGTTATAAAACGTCATTAAATCAATATCATAGCTCATTTCCTAAATGTAGTTGAAGATATTTCTCTACTCGTTTATGCTATATGAATACTGAGAAAAGGGGTAGGAAACTTGATTTAGAATCAAATGAAACTAGTTCACATTTTATCTTAAAACGAAGGCATAAATCTAACTATTTACCTTAGAAGTTAAGACTGAAGGTAAGTGCGCATCCTATACAGCCAATTATTTCAATTCTATATAAAGCATCTCACCTTGAATGTGCACCGGTGATATAAAAAACCCTTATGCAATAAGACTGATCTAACATCATCAGGAAAATTAATTAACGCGAACCTACGTTCTAATAGGTCGCAAGGGAGGCCATACAATCGAGCTAAACGTACCAATAGAAACCTTATTCCTTCTGTTTGACTCTCAATCCACGTGTCCATTGGGTTAAATTGATTTGCTATAGAGCAGCGCGGAAAGTGCATCGCCTAATCCGTAGAGCTGGGGGGAGGAGATCAGGGCTGGTTTAAAGCAGTAAACACGCGGCTCTAGGTGGGCAGACTTAAGTGAGCACATTGAGAGGCCCGAGTAGCTCACCGAGTGGCTCACACTTCTCACTTATGTAGTCAGAACAAGGAGGAGCCATTAGCAGAGACCAGCTAATCGCCTTTAATACCAACACGCGCCACGGCCCAATCACCACAAACAGGAAATTAGTGCAGCGGGGTAGCTACCCCAGCCATCAGCCCCTGGTGGGGTGCTTTGATGAAGGGGTTCATAGAGCATATATGAAGGCTAGGGTGTATGTAAGAGAGGACATATAGATTTGATGCAAAAGTGGATTAGTATATTGATTTGTATGTTTACAATAATGTATGTGCATAGTACAAATGAAGGTCTTATAAATGTATGTGTGTATGCGTACATTATGAACTTATCTGTGTATACATGCGTGAGATACAGCCTGTATGTAAGGGCGTCCATGTTTGAATGTATGCTTTTTTTTCTTTTTTTTAACATTTTCTTTATTGAGTTTTCTTGTATACATAGAGTTCCTTTTGTTGGAGTACATTCTTTTTGTTTCATAATAAAGACGGTTTCCGTCAGCCATTACAGATGGCTGGTTTCAATCGGAAGGCGAGGCTTAACCAATAAGATTCTCTATACAGTTTTTGGATGGGGGGTACTAAAGGCGTACCATCTAGAGTTATGTATCACAATCATAGTAAGCTATCAACATTAAAAATATCGATCAAGTCATTTACATATATTAAATATAAAGTAGGGCCAAGAATGGACCCTTGGGGGACACCGCAGACCACCCCATCCTCAGCTGACATTCGATTGTTAAATTTTATTTGTTGAGATCTATTTGTTAAGTAATTTTCCATCAGCTGTAAATTTTCATTACGAATACCATAGGCTTCCAATTTTTGATAGAGGATAGAGTGGTCTACGGTGTCAAAGGCCTTTCTCATGTCAACAAAAATGGTTGGTGTTAGTTTTCCAATATTCATATTACGAGAAATATCATCAACAAAAGCAAATGCTAATATCTCTCTATCCCAAAATGAAAGATAAACGTTCTTGAAATAAATATATGGGAACATACCTGATTTGATCGTTAAAAGGCTGAAATGATATTTCATACATTTCCCTTTTCCTCTTACACCCAGTTGCAGGTACTCAGCAGGTCACTGACCTGTGACCTTTAACACATTGGCTAAAGTGCCAGTGTTCTTTACCTGGTGGCACATGGGTTAAGCACAGGCTTCCTCAAGTTGCTCCCAGTTGGCTAGAATGATGGAGTCGTTGCATACACTTTGAGCTGAGAAAACAGGTTGTTTAAACCAGAAGGACGTTCGGTAGGGCTTACTTGTTTTGGGATTAATAGAGATTGCTTATTACATTAAGGCCATATATATGTGACGTCACCACTTTGTTTCCCAAAATGTCCTGTATATCAGAAATTTGTGTATCCATGAAACAAGAATCATTTCCATTTATTGATATTCTCATATAACCCACACTGCATAATACTATATTCCTATATACCCATTTCCGAACACTCTATAGTAACATACCGCTGCCAGGGGTACAGTAATTATTAGTTTTGTAGCGAGGGTGAAGTTTTTGTCCCAGGCTGATGTTTTCGTCCTGGGCTGATGTTTTCGTCCCGTGCTGACCACGCGATATAAAGAGCGTCGGGACGAAAACATAGCTATTGCAGTTACTTGATAAGGGTGGACATTTTTCATAGGTAATGAAATAACCATTTTTATCGATATTTGAAGGTATATATATAGGAATAGGAAAACCAAGTACCGGTAAAGCACATAATAGACCAAGAGTGAGTTAGGGCCAGACGATGACCATGTCGAGGAATTGTGGACGTTGGCCACCCAAATCCCTCATCGGCTCAGATTGGCTGGGATAATCTGCCTGGTGGATCAGAAAATCGGCCAGAATCGGCTGGACCAGCCCATTGAAAACCCTGTCGCCCACAGTCATGGGGTCTTCGCCTCTGGCTGGCGGGCCATGTAAAAACCAGCCGGCCGTCTCTGGCCGTCTCTGAGTGGTGATTTGGTGGATCACGTGCTTAACCAAAAGTCAAAACTACTCGGTAAGGCTCGGAAAAATAACTGCCCGCGACCAAGGCCTTGGCCAGTAATTTTTTCAAACCTTACCTCGTAACTTTGAACTTTTGGTCGATGGAACATAGTTTCCCTCTAATACAAGTATTTTTCAATGAAAAGCTTGAAAAATGAAATGGCTACTTTTCATGAGCTTTATTATAATTCTAGCTTGACGTGTTCTGAATATTTAAAACCGTATCTGGGGATATATGAAGTTATATATAGGTTTAAAATGGAGACGAGGCTCAGGTGAGCGTGGGCGGAGCCCAAATGCTTGTTTATCCTAGCTACCTCCCGCTTGGTGTTTATGCTTCGCATCTAGTTTGCACTACTGGTAACTGTATTACGTTTTACTATCCTTATCCTAATTTAGGTTACATCAACCTTTTCACAACCTTGTATGACCTCATACAAGCGCTGCGCGCGCCTTATTAGTAATAAACCTTGTATTACCTCCGATCCAGTCTCCTCATTTAAGAGCCCATAGTAGCAAGTGATGAAGCCATAGTTAATCAACTGCCATCTGGTGGATGTTTGTGCAATACCGTCCATTCAAAGAGAGTGAAGTCCGAGTTTATTTTCATTCTGGGAGAAGTAAGAAACCAGGAAAATCGTGGTTTTGATGTCCCATGTCTGCTGAACTAAAAAGCTTCCAAGTGTAGAATTCTCACTCCAAAATATTAAATCAATACAAAGCCAGCGCCACTCCTTTTACGACTCTGATTCAGTATTGCAAGGGAGATAATTGTGACGTCCCTAACCCATTTGCAGAGATGTAGCGTCACGAAGCCATTTGACGTCACGCCATAATTGCTCCTCACGGCGTCACAGCCATGAGGAGCAACACAAATCTCATCAGTAAGGTTTTCTGTCTAAATGAGCAATAAAAATACAATTTGAGCCACATGGCGTCAATTATCGTTATTGCGTTTGGCATGCCAGTTAGCCTGGTATCGGATTTAACGTAGAGATGCCAGGCTGGGCTAAAAATACTAGAAATGTTATCAATGCCAGATACTAGGATGTTTAATTACACCAGATGTCTGCCACCTTATGAGATGTGAAGATACACAGAACTGTTTATGAAGTTGTTATTGTGATATCACCAAGCACTTGACTACACTCAATTCGCAGGTCTGGCATGAAAACTCTAAACAAAAGTGAACGCCTGCTCCCACCTTCGAACATTCTTCCCAAAATAAAGGAGGAGCCAATGATAATGCGTGTCTAAGGGTTTAGTCTCCATTACACTTTATTTCCAGCTCTATCAAATGCGTATGATTTAAAACATTCCCTTCATTCCATTAGTAGATATATGTAAAGGCCAACTATGCCAGCTGATATTCATGGTCATTCTAGTCAAATAATGCACACCTATCATATCATCCTGTGCTATTAATTCATCCCACAACCCCTGCAATCTAACAAATAGTCCAATGAACCCGCAAAATAATTAAATACAGAATTCTCCATCTTCCAACAAAATGGTATACCTCATAACCTAGTCAAACAGATATTTCTTATTAATTGTACGTCGACCATTGGTTCGCCATTGTTGACATAACATGCTGGAATTATTTCCAATTAGTCGCTGCTTATTAGCCAATGTTTGTGACGTCATGAAGAACAATACAAACCTTTGTCCGACCACGCTATTGAATGGAGGCTTGATTCTTTTTTCATTTAGTGAATGGTGGGTTAAATATATGACTCGGGATAGTATTGAGAGTGAGAAACGGCGTGAACCAATCTCCACCACAACACTATCACCACTACCGGTAAGACCACCAGTAGGGGCGTGCACGCCTGCAGCCTGTGAGCTGATATCAGATAACAGCTAGCAGCTCGCCCTGAGAGCATCCCGACTCCCTGTCTACCACGCCCCAGCGCATCCCCTCCCACTTACCCCTTCCATTCCTCTCTTCTTTTCCACAGAAAGGTGATTTCCAGACACCAGCAATGAGCGCAGCCTTCTCCATCTCCTCTCTCTCGAGCCACTCAGAGACGCTCATATCCGTTTCTGTTGCTATTTTTAGCCGCGTATGTCACCAGATTCCGAGCTTCTCCGAACCGCTTCGAGCAGCTCCGAACCTCTCGCAGAACGTGTAGAGACACGGCCACTAGATGGCGTATGGGACGCTGGTCACGTGACTTCGACCGACGCATATAGAGCCTGGAATTGCAGGCCTGTCGTTATGAACCTGTCTTTTTCTACAGGTCCGTTCAGATATTCCCCTTCCATCACCCCATTTCCTATTGGTATTGATCCTATTTCTCTATGACGTGTTATGCCAAACCTTGCCATATTCTGACACGATCTGCCCTGCCCTTCCACACCTTTGAATCCAGCTAATCGTGTATGCTCTGCTACATGTCTGATCCCGATCTGTCCTCGAATGACCACCCTCCTGCTCCACCACTGGCGCGCACTCTTCTGTAGCATCCACTGAAACCACCACTTTATTCCTATATATACGCCATCGCGGAAGTGCATGTATCGGCTATAAATTGAGGCGTTTACAATACTGTTTCCTTTTACATACCGACGCGTCTTGGCTGTATTTCACACCAGGCGTATACAAGAGGAAATATCCTCTGTGCAACATGAATGCGCCGGTCATATTACTGTTATATATATACGTTTGGCGGAACAATTGGATAGTGGTGTAAATTCAACAGAATCAGGCGTATATATGTATATGACCGCACCATGGACACGTATATATACGCCTACAGATACTTAAGGCGTATAGACACGGGGAATAGAACGACCTTGCAAACGCAAAAGCATACCTATACGCCGGGCGTGTACATATATAAAGTGGTTGGTTTCGCGCAAAGATCATCTCTTAACTCTATTACCTACATGCACTCTTACATAGGGCACTAAGCCTATCCTGATCTTGTGACTGTCCGCTAGGGGGTTCATGGGGTTTACAGTGCGACCTGAAAGATGGTGTTACCTGTCTGGGGGACAGTCTTGGTGCTATTTCAGCGACTGGGTATGCAGATTAGGACGCGGCAACTTTCCGCGGTCCGTTTACCTGTTCTCTCTATCCGTGGTCGCAAAGGGGTGGGTGAAAAAAGTGCCAGCTAATAATTAGCCTCGTCGATCTACACTAAAACCACAGGTGGTCGCCAAATGTTTGGAATCAGGAGACAAATGGCAGTCTCTATGAAGGAATGGTTACTCTCCAAGCAAAATGCATTTCTTTCCTGGTCTCCAGCTCGAGTATTGGCTTGACTCCGAGACTGATCTGTGAATTAATTGATTGTATCATAGGGTATATTAAACTAAAGCTACATTTGGCACAGAAATCTGAGGACATTCATAAGGATTTTGAAATAAGATTGAGGGTAAGGCCTGGTGTCCACCTACTACAATAGAAATTTAGACCTACCGATATGGCATTGATACAAAACGTAAATATTGGAGACTGATCGGGAAGGTGTAATATCAAAAGACAAATGTCTAGACATACCAATTCACCACGTTTCGTAATGGGTTCTACTGTAGAAGAATGTGACCACGGTCCTGATTTCCCCCATGATACAACCAGGGCTTAAGTGCATATCTTGAGATGCTATCTTCCTTTTTAGATATATGATACACAATAATTCAAGAAATATCACATCAATGATATATATATTTTCAGCCACTGAAAGCTTTGTCCCAAGTGAAACTAAGGAAATATTGATTTGAGACACTTAAACCTAATAAAAAATCACTAAATTTGTGGGGCTTACGGGCATATAAATATTCAAATTCCAAAATTTCATAATTTTCTATTCATTATCTCAGACGCAAGACTGATTTCAGCAGCAGTATACTCTGCGATGCTCCCGATTAGGCACAGCAATTTAAACATGTTTAAATGTCGTAGACACCATACATTCACGTTTCATAGGTTTCGGCTGGTTCATCGTAGACCATATCAGAGCTATATCGTAGCGGGTGGACGCCGGGCCTAGCATTTGATTGCATGGAAGGAATACAAAAAAGTGACATACCTATTTGTAACCAACTGTCCACGATTATACTTGAATTGGGATTTATGCGGTAATGACGTTGATTTGCAAACTTTACAGTGTGATACAGCAGTTCTCTCTTTTTTTATCAACAGTTGCTAAGGTTCGGAAAATACACCATCCTTGGATTCTTATGTTCATAAATTCTTCGTTCCAATGGGCTCTACGTACGAACCCGTGGTTGGAATTTTTAAATCTTTTTTATTCGTGATCGCATTGTGGTGGGAGACAGACTCGCTACAGATAAGCCTCGTTGTTTCAACCATCCTTGGAATCTTAAAATCAGACATTTCATTTGAGTTGTAGAGTCGAAATAGCCGCGCCAGCATAAAAAGTACCCACAGTTTGCGTATAGAATCAGTATCTAATTCATATGTTGAAAATACAATATCAGATTTCATTTAGGCGTTGTACTTGCTTATCGTAGGGTTACCCATTTGAGTATGCGGAGAAGTAGATATAACGGTACGGAACCTCACCACCTTCAAATCCCCTGCTCCCTTGACGTACAACTGAACGCGGAGCCAGTTTCCTCTGTCAGAGCAAACCGTCCCACTGGGAACCACAGCCACATATGAGCTCACAATCTGACACAAACAGGCAACAGCGGAGGTACAAGTGAAGGCACCAGCAAAAGTGGTTTATGTAGAAGTCAGCGGAACGAAATCTGAGATTGTAAAGAGGGCAATTCTTAAAGGCCTACTTTAAGTTAAGTCTTTTGAAATTGTATCTCTGAGATAATATCAGATAACTCATGTATCAAATGCATGGAGTTTTCACATGAATAAGCCTCCAGCAAAACAGGTTCTCCATTAAGATGTTAAAGGTGTTAAACTACTTTGTGGAACTTAAGTAATGTCTACTATGTTCATAGAAATAAAAAAAGCAACAGGAATTTGAGCAACATAATACAAATTTCATATCTATGATTGTTGTTAGTTTCACGTCCTCCATTCCTCATTTTAAGGTACAATTGCTGTTATATTATGTTGTAGTATTTGTGTTATATAGAGAGTTAACCAGTTAACCAGCTTTAAAATCAAACTAAAAATATAAATTGCTCTCCAGAAAACATTAGTTTTCGCAAGAGCATTACTAATTCGGAAACACATTACAAGGTGCCAGACGGCAGCTTCTCCGCAATCGTTCATATTGATTAAGACCCAAGAATTATCCCAGAATAGAAACAAAAAAAGGCTGGCGTCACAATTAACCTAATTCAATCATTACAATTTTATCAAAGCGATCCTTCCACTGGTGACAATTTCTGTCATTGGTAAAACTTTCGTAACGCTGAATGGAGTTCTGAATCATGTGTTTTCCCCTGTATCACCAATTAGTATCCATGGACCTGAACAATGGGCGCGCACTAGTAAATAATGTCGTCTTACCTCAAATACTGCACTGCAAGCATCTGAGAGCTTTTGTAGGCAAAACCATGAGCGCCGCCATTTTGATTTCGGAGCATGGTCTGAGTGACTTATGGTATAGATAGCCCAACCTGACAATATCACAACAGGTGCACCATGGGGAGAGCTATATGATATTGTTAACACATGTGTTGTGATTCACCCCAAATGGCCAGGTATAGACTGAAAACGTACCAAGTTGATAGTCACTCAGACAAGCGCTTTGCCTCACCGCGGATATGGGGCCCGTTTATTAATATCTGATTTTGATGTCCCTTTTCTGTAACTTGAAGAACTTTTTCTGTAACTCGTACAAGGGACACGTTTAATGATATCTAAGACTGTTCACTAAGACAATAGAAGTATTACCCGTCCATAAGGTCGCCTATGAGTGTTGAGTTAACCCTTGCAGGGCGAAAATGCCTGCAGGCATTATGTACATGGGGGGCGAAAATGCCTACAGGCATTATGTACACAGGGGGCGAGAATGCCTACAGGCATTCATGATATATTCAGGCATTTTCCAATAAGTAAAAAACAAATTTAAAGAGTTTGTGTAAAATGTGGAAAGATATGTGTGGAAATCAAGATATTTTGTATACTGTTTCAAAAAAATTTGAACTATGCCAAAAAATAAGCATTCTAGGTCACATGACAAGTGAAACTTTCCTGAATGCCTCAAGGCATTCTCGCCCCCCAGAGACATACAACCCAGGGGCATCCTCGCCCCTGTAGCCACTGGTACCCACCAACCTGGTCGCCTGGAAAGGGTTAAAGTTGACCCACATCGTTGCTGGGTCTCTATTGCACACAGAAAAGCGTCTATATGTAACATCCTAGATTATCAAACCGGCCCCATTTTCATGAGACTGGGCTCAAACTCGTCCCCTTGCTGCCAGCCCATCATAATCAGTGTTACCAGACGACGTGTCAGGACCCGCACACCGGTGTCGTAGCGAGCCTGCGAGAAAACCAACCACTGAATGTGTAATCTACATACAGCCAATCAGTGAACATATAGTCTACATAGATCCATTTTGAAAACCAATCAGTAAACCTGCAGTCTACATACAGCTGGCAAATGCAAGTTTCGTGGTTAGAAAGGACCCTGAGAAGATTTGTAGGTATTTTAATCTAGTAACAGTTAGTGGGAATCATTTAATTGCTGACCTTTAAAGGCTTATTGGACTCAATGCTTTCCTTGATATCTCTTATTTAACTCAATTCTTACCTTCATGTTTCCCATTTTCTTATTTTTTCTTCTTTGCTCTTAAGTACGCCGAAGTATTTGTCTGTATTCGGACTGCTCCTGGGGGCCGTTTGCTATCCGGAAGGATTCTCCTAAGACTGTAATTTGATGGTACTAGGACTGTCATAGGAGGGACCACGTTAAGTAAATATGGATTGTCCTTTCAAAGGACAAGGACAAGGACTGAACCACAAGGGGGCAATTCTGAGCCAGCTTAGGCCCACAGAGGTCAATATTGATCAGAATGTTCAGCAGTATATCCTGGACTTTATGTTAATAAAGCACCCACTCCTTCACCACTGTCTCGGGCCAGTGATTTACTGTATGTAGAGGAGGCAACACGTGACCAGGGAAGTGTGACCACTATATCCCCGAGCACAGGAGCACATTTATGTGAGCAGGAACAAGTGGTCCTTCTATTTATGAGGTCACTGTAAACATAAAATTTACATCGTCCCTGCTTCAACCCTGCACATACACTATAGATGTAGTGGTACCTAAAGAATATGACAGAACTAATGCATTTGTTCGTGTGATAATTGTGCAGCCTTGTGATATATTGTTCGATTTCATGATTCATTGAATAAAGTCGGTCATCTGAGCGCAAAAACGCCATGTGGCACTCAGACAAAGCTCAGAGGTCCTCCAGTACCAATATACAATGAAGTAGGCCGACACTTGATCTCTGCCCCAACATTGTATCCTGCCGCCATAATGACCCTATGGATGTACACACAGACACGATGGTATAAATTTCTTTTATTTGATTCGGAGATTTGGGGATTTTGCCAAGAGGAATAGTTTAAAACATCTTTAAGAATTCCCTTGAAGAAAAAAAGAAAAACTCCAAAAACAGGACGACTATTTCAAAGTTATATTCCGCTCACGTTTCTGATCTATGACTGCGCGAGATTGCATCCGGGACCTCGCACTCTTAAGGGTCATGTGACCGATGGCTCTGTCCGACGGGATAATGTCCCCCTAAATTGTTGGGGGATGTATAGAGAGCTCGCTGAAAAGCCTCGCACGGATGGGGAATTGGTCAGAGGGAGAATCGGACACGTAAAAGGGTCGTGCGTCTGACCCCACGTGGCCCCGTAAGCTGTTAACGGCTGTTCAGAGACAAGAAACTCATGGAACAGAACGAAAACAGTTGTCGGCCCTTACTGCGTTCAAGGGCTGTAGGGGATTGGGTGGGGGTCTCTAAGCGGAGGTGTATCCTAGAAGTAGTTTGCAGGATATACGCGGAAATAGCTTTAGCAACTGTCGATGTATGACTAATTTTCGATTCAGATCCTCTGAGGTAGGGAACAGTCAATGTAAGTTTCCAAGTACGCTCGGCGCCAGTCTGCTTTCATCTCCACATGATGGTCAAGGCTCATTTTTTTCATCTGTTCTATTTAAAGGCAGAAAAAAAGCTGCATTGAAATTTGGATAGGTCGAAATGCTTTAAAGGTCTTGAAATCAAGTGTAATCGTTTGCGCACGCCTATGGTAACGTTTAATGAGTCACCGATATCATAGATTCTATGCCCAGTACCCTTTCCTTACTAATGATGCCACTATGGCATTCCCTAGCCACGGGCAAATGATGCCAAATGGCACATGACACCATTTTTGAAATTTGGTACTCGTCCTTACCAACCATACATGTTAGCTGGTATCGCCGCCTACACGATGCAGCACACGATTCGTTCGTAAAGATTGGGTTAATCTATTCTGTGAGGACAATGTTTTGTCAAACTTAAAATTGATGATTCTATATTACTAAATAATAATACAGGGAATGATATTATGCCTTTATATCATGCCGTGAAGATAAAATGTTGATTAAGTACTAGTTCAATGCACAATGACACCATTCCTAATCTTAGAAGAGGCCTTGTCGTCTCCCACCTTTATGTATCAATATCATCTATCAATGCTGATAGGATTCTAGGTGAAAGCAATATTTGAAATATTTGAGAAGAAACTAAGCAAAAACTGCCTTTTTGACAGCCCAGAAAACCATATATTTTATGTACATGTATGTGTTTGTCCCAGAGCTCTCGTATTATTGAGAATAATCAACCAGCACACAAGTGTAACATGGGATTGCAGATTTCCAATTTGTCAGCAGGATTTCTATGGTGGGGATTCCTCCTTATCTTTTCCTGGTCAGTGGCCGTCACCATATTGCTACCTACGGACGGATAATACCACGTGAATATGAGGACAGGTTTTTTTCTGTCCGCTCTTATCTGCCATCCAATCTCCTTCATAACGTGGGCCCCATCCTTGCACATTGTAACACCATCCGTTTCCAGAGCTACTATTCTACACAGAATGGTATAAGTTATGGTCAAATTTCTTCCTCTCCGACCTACTACTCACAAATTAACGACAATTCATTTTTAAACTTAAAAGCAAACTGTATCTTTAACATCTAGTTCTTTGGCACAAGCTTTCATCCAGAAACCAATCTCTTTGTCATGTCCTCTCTCGCTCCCCTCCTTTCCCCCATCATCTTTTGTCGTTACTCTCTCGCTGAAAAGGTAGTTACGATAGAATACCTGAGCAGGTTCAGCACCTGTCAGAATTTACCACTTGGAACTCAAACGCAGTCTCTTAGTCATGGTCTTCTTTTGCTGGGGGACATCTCAGTCGAATTCTTGGTGGCTCACGGATCGTTGTTCGTTGCCATGCTGCTGTGTGTTCTCCTTCTCTGTCATCCTTTTCTCAAAGATCCATTCTTACTAAGGCTTAAAACACCACCAAAAAGGTCTGCACATGGCGTACTTTCGATCACAGCGTTGATAGCCCTATTGCCTCAAACCAATGACGTCATATACAGGGGAGACCAGCCAACATTTCGGATTCAAAACAAGGCATCTGTCAAAATCAATGAAACTCAAACAATTCAAATATAATAAGTTGGGATATATAGGAATTGCAAAATGAGCTTCGGTGACAATCCAGCTGTTTCTTTTTCAGCTTTAAACCACTTTATAATGTGAATCCCCATTAGATTTTAGGATATTTCATAAACTGGCGTATGGGCCAGATTTTGGACCAAACAGGCACGTTGGGGCAGATATATAAGCGGCCACAGGAAGTAGAGCGCAGAATTGCTGCGTAGAGAGTGTCACAAAGTAGGTCATACCTACAAACTTCGCACTTGGTACCTCATTCTCACGAAGTGACTAAAAGTCACAGCGCTTGTTGAGGATCACGACAATTAATTACACTGCTGGTGTTTAACATATCCCACCGACCTCTGCCCAACTGTCCACTTGATACACGTGCGTAGCAGTAGAGGCCTTGATACACCAATGAGTAAGTAAGAACGTCTAATTCACCTGCACTCGCCTCCAAGCAGCAGATCGCCTCCAACTCATCTATCAGAGAGAATGGGGCGGATTTTTAATGAGCATGGAAAACACGCTGAGATACTTTGCCGAGGTTAGGGAGAGGTTATAGAGACCTTCAGCGTGCTGCAAAAAAACTATCCCTTTACAATATCTGTGCCCAAACTGTTACATTGGTAGGACGCAGAGGGCCAGTATCTTACGGGCTCAGATGATTGGCCAGCTGACCATGACTGATCACAACAGACTGAAGTATACATCAGTATCTGGATCCTCAAACGGCAGTTGTAGAAGTAGCTGGTTGCAAAGTATGCTACTTCAAATAACACACAGTTTTACAGACTAGGAAAAATCCAGACATTTTCATTGTTTTCATATCACAATTCTACGCTCACACATGTTCAGCATTGGGGCTAATAGCAGTGCATATAGGGTAGTCTGTGTGCTGTATACAGCTTGTTGCCTCACCTCGTGAAGCCCTATTGCCATAAGGGGGTTCAACGGTTCAGAAAAATAAATATCACAATATTGATGATTTCAATATACTATACTCTAAAATATATATTCGAACCCGCCGTACTCGTCACGTTTTAAGAGAGAAACCGATGTTTTATCCTCAACTGATTTGCTACTGTTATTTTATTAAATGTAGAAACTTCCATAGACTGCATTCACAGGCTAAGACACATGGTGGTTAAGTTGCATTGAAACTAGACCAATCGATCCTTATCAACTCTTGTCACTATTCAATATCTATCGAGTTCAGCATCCATCTTAAATCTATATGAATATGACACCGGATATTGTAAGGGAAAAATGGATTTTATAACTGTAGATTAACTATGGTTTAGATCATAATCAGGTATCCCCCTCTAATTCATTTAGCGACATTTATAGACTTGGCACTCAATGAACATCACTTCTACCATGCATGTCTGAGATCTCATTGTGCCATCTTTAGGCATGAATGGAATGTACTTGGTGATAGAAAATAATTCCTGAAGTGACATGATGAGAGGTTACTGTGGCAACGTGATTGCGCGGTATGGAGCATCTAGAGTAAGAGACTACACTATTTCTACAGATATGTATGGGCCTTAGTAAGAATATGTTTTACCATATGATATACATTTTATCTCACCCCTGGAATAAATGTCAATAGGCTTAACATTGGGAACTCGTTCTCCACGCCCCTACGAAAATTGCGGATTATTCGCCACGCTATGACGTCAAATTTGCTAACTGTAGATTAACTGCGCGATATTCACTCCGCTTCGCGTCGTGAATATCGCTCCGCGTTGGAACTCGTGGAGAACGGCAACTCAGCCCAAACCTTGTTGGTTTCTTCCTTAGTATGCATTGGTGACAGAATTTAAAGTAAGAAAATTGTGCAATATACTATTTTTTTTCAGTGTCATCTGACATCATCTTTCTTTAGGTTGGTAATAGCTTTTGCAATATTTAGCTTTGGTTTATTCATAGATGATCTTGACATGTCGACGACGTTAACAGAGATAGAGCCACAAGAAATTAGCCATTTTAAGAGATCTAGAACCATGGATTTATACTTTCCCTGAAAGATACCAGTAATCTAATTATGATGGTGAATAACAACATCATAATATATGGGACATACAAATCCCTCGGGAAGTGACGTAGTCAGTGACACAGAAATGTGTTGACGTCTAAAGCCAAAGCGTTGCGGGAGAAACATCCTGTTGAGATGTAAGGTTTCCACTTCTATGCGCCTTCAGTCCCTGTCAGTGCTAAGACTTCGTGTCTCCACGAGGCTTTACCGTTAAGAAGACCCCTTCTTCCATTTCCCATCCTTCCGTGTAATATAGTTGGAGCTGAGCCTGTTATCTGATTAGCAGACGACTTTCTGTGGTTTCCCGCCAAGATTCTCGGCGTAACCCATCTCCACTATGTTACTTGAGTGACGCGTCTCCGTGGGTTCCGTATCACAGGCACAGCTGAATTTGTCTCCATTTATGAAGAAGCTACTGGAAATCTTGCGGATTTGGCTGGAAATGGCCCGGCGTTAAGTTACCATTCTCTACCTCGCAGACCGCCTAGCACGTAACTAATTTAAGACTCTCCGCTCTAAAATTTGGTTGTGGTTAATAAGCTTTGACGGTTACAGTGTTTTTACACTTTGCCAAAATCCAGGATGTAATTACAGCCAGATCTAATATGTTGATCTCTTAATATCCGGAAGGATTACGTTCTATTGTATCGCAAAGAAGTACAAGGGCGGTTCACAGATTTCCTGAGACTCAGGACTCGGGAAAGTAACAGAACATAGTGAAAGTACGGGCTTGAAGATGAATAGTTTACTCAAAGGACGAAACAAAACATGTGTTCTGTTGGGTCAACACTATTTCTTATTTGTAAGAGCACCGGAAATGATGTATTTACTAGTAATATATTTGGATTGAGCTTATATCAAGTATATATAATTAATTCATAGTTTAATTGCGATAGCATAATTAAATGTACACCCTATATTACAGCAACGATAAGATATAGTAGTTGACTGCTAGACCTTTAAGAGATTTTCTATAGAGACATGTTGCGAGAGGTATGTACGATTCTTTGCCCTACAAAGCAGGGACCTTTTTATGAAATCATCGTGGTTGAGGGTTTGAAGTTAAACAAAATTTTGAATCAGTATTCACCATTTTAATCACGTTTTTGAAGTGTTCTTTAATTCATGTTCAGATTCGGATAAGAAAAGAAAATACCTGAGTTATCCAAATTAAAGCGCAAGCCTAGCAGAAATTGTAAGACAGGGGAAGTGGTCTAAATCTCTTGCTTGTAGCCATCTTTCTTCCTCTCTCACCCTCACTCTCCCTCCTTCTTTCTTTCTTTCTTTCTTTCTTTCTTTCCTTTCTCTCTCTCTCTCTCTCTCTCTCTCTCTCTATCTCTCTCTCTCTCTCTCTCTCTTTTAAATTGCATTACCAATCCTACAGATCTCTGACGACCTAAAGAGATAAGGTGCTCTTGCGAATCAGGTAATACACTCACATTTCTCTGATTTCCCTGGGTTCCAGTAAGAACGTAGCATATAACTCGGTATTCAATACCGTCATGTGATGTTCCGTGTCACGTGATGTTGGTATGAACGCTGATTCACTCATCATCTAAGGAAAGCATTTGCAATTCGGGTGGATGATGGCAGACGTTACAGGGATGTGTGTAAGATGTAGATAGTAGTTATGAGCTGTCAAATGTCCATTATCAAAGGTTTCGTTTCTTTATAAGGTTACAGAAGTAGTAAGTATCCAGTTCCTACGCCACACCTAGAAAGTACTGCCGATAAAACGTAATATATAGCGTCTGTCTGACTAACAAAAAGAGAAACATTAAAGAAAATATCTCGTAGCAGTCTTCCTCCTCCAACGTACTCACAAAACATTACAATAAAATAATTAAGTTCTAGACTTTCTTAGAGCTTTTTATTACTAGAGAGATGTTAAGGCAATAGTTAACCATCTTTTACGTGCTTCAGTTTCAGAAATTCCATTGCATCCATGCCCTTCTAGTGGGATTACATAACAAGTGCCCTCTAGGCCAATAATCTGAAGAATCAAACGATAATTAAAAATACAAAATGTTGATTGATTAACTAGTTGATGTCGACATCAATTATTGGAAATTATCTATAACTATTTTTATGCAGGTTGTGACATATAAGGCCCGGCGTCCACCTACTACGATAGAATCGTAGACCTCCCGATATGGCACCGATACAAAATGTCAAAATCGGTGCCATATCGGGAAGGTTCAAAATCGTAGACATATGTCTAGACAAGCCAATCCACCATGCGTTGTATGGGGTTTTTATCGGTGTCTAATCGCAGAAACGTGGTCAACTGCCCCGATATCAGGTAACCTTCCGACACGATTTTGATTTTTTTCGGGAGGTACATCGTAGACCATATCGGAGCCATATCGTAGTAGGTGGACGCCGGACCTAACAATGCGCAACTTGCGATAAAACTGGGTATGGTAAACTTGCTACCTTCAAGATTCTGGATAAGCATGGCTCGGGAAAGGAAAGCTCCCACGGGTTTTGATTTAGTAAAAGCAGATTTAGTAAATCTGCTTAAGTTATTATCAGTCGGCAGAGACTGGGTGTCCCGAAGAGGGTGTTCCTCAGTGCTCCCTATTTAAACTCAGTTTGACAGATACAGTTTTGACATGGTTTACAAATACCATAATAAATTCATTAAATCATAATTTCATATTTATTACAAGACAAAACGATTACACAATAAATATGACCAAAGATTATGATATGACATAACATATATAACTGAAATGAAATACATGTATGGGAATCTGTATGCGTGAGATCAAACAGATAGATTGTTTTGTAAGGGTAACAGAGAGATCAGCTCTTCATTTTCCAAGGATATCTTCACGGATCAACCCCTTAAGGCCCGGCGCCCACCTATTAATTCGAGACACTTAAACCTATAAAGAAAATTACCAAATTTGGAGGGCATACAGACATATGTATCTGTTATCTAATTCCAAAATTTCAGTAGAAGAATGGGTGTTCTTTACGGATAAGCATCGTGGAAGAACGAAGTTTTAGCAGTGATGGGGGCTGAAGGCGCATAGAAGCTGATTTTCCAGACAGGATATTCTGCAATGTTCCCGATTAGCCACCGATGTTTCAATATTTTTTCATTTGGAAGAAATCATAGACCAAAATCTTTAATCGGAGGCTAATCGCAGAGATGTCGTTAACTGCCCATATGAGAGGTGATCTTCCAACGAGATTTTGATATCTTATCGGGAGGTCCATCTTAGGGCAGCTCAGTGGACGCCGGGCCTAACTGTTTCCTGGCTGCCAACATTCTCCTCTCTACTTCAACTTCACGCCCAACTCTTTACCTTTACAACCTGTCAGTGGAGTTCAGACAGATCACCATAGGCATAACCAACAGTTGATATATCTTAAACTTCATTAAATACATATGAAATTTCAAGTAAAGGAACGGCCCCCGCTACCCAATGTCTCAATAGACTATATATTCTGCACTTATTAATTGAACTCTAGTTTAATAAGTGAAATGAGTCTAGAATTGATTAATTTCTATCCTAAAGGTCTAGGAACCAGACTTCTCATTACTGCAAATAACGTGACCTGGCCTTTGAAAACAAAATACTTTGCTGATACAATCATACGTTATTGTATAAGATTTATTTCAGTATCTTTAGTGCAATTACTCTCAATTTGGCTACAGAAATTGTCTCTGTTTGCGAAACTGCATTATTTCTTCGCCAGTTTACAGATGGGCAAACAGCGGAAGGCTTTCACTGTTCAATCTTTCTCTTTAGAGACAGATCTTTAGCGCAATAGTAACAGGAGTTCATTTTCTAAGGAGAATATGAAATAAGGGTGTCGTTCTAGTGCAGTCGCACACTTTGTTAACTGCCTCAAACATTGCCAATGGATAGGTGATGAAAACTATTCCCCGTAACACACTTGGCAAATTTTGATTTCAGACCTGTCTGAGTATCCTACCCAGTCAACTTAATTAACGACACTGATAAAATGGCTCTTATTCCTTGCAGTCCCTCTATAATTGTCTACAGAAGTCTCAAGTAACAGAATTGCTACAATACGATTTGTCATTGTGAATTAACATGTATGTCTATGACATATAAACATTACATCTCATTACATCATCGTTAGTATTAAACGATTTAATTTGTATCTTTATAAATTCTTTTCATATAAACATCTGTCAATGGTGATCTCGAAGTATCCTGATTAGCTAGTGCTGATGTTGTATCTGAGGAAACGAGAGATACAATAAAGAAACTTAGAATATTGAACTCAATTGTTTCCTCATTTTCCAAAATCAGCATCGAGAATTATGAGCTAGGCAGGAGCTTTAAGCATTAGTACCCCTCGGGGCGAGAGTATCTCTGTATAGGCTTTCCTGACAAAACACAGGAACGCAGGGTCCTGCTAAGATATGGGAAGGTATGCGTGGAAGCAATTACATCGCTCCATGAAAAAACGCACAGATTATTACCATGATGGCATCATTTAGGTAAGTTAGCCGGGAGAGCTGTATGGAACGCTTGAAGACATTCATAGCTCCTGGGACTTGCCTACATAAATACAATTCCCCCTTGATGTTACCAAATCTCTCCTGTGAGCTGCTCTCCTGTAGAGAATTGAAGAAGTCTCACACTCGTTAATTATTGAAGGATACAGTGGGTTGTTGAATAATGTACGAACGATTATCTAGATTGTCATAGAAGGCCGTTACGAAACATTCTATTGCAGGAAAATAAAAATCATTTGTAGAACCCTTTCCTACAAGACCAGAGGGGAATATCGTGGAGCAAGAGGTCTTTAAAACTAGGAACTAAAGTTAATTCCATTTACAATGGAAGAGCGCAGTATACCTAAATTACTTAATGAAATAAAAGTAAGAGAATATCATAGGAAATCATGTATTTGAGCCATCTTTATTTGATCGAGAATTAAGTGTCAAGAATGTTTCAATAAACCTAGAGAATTGATTTGATAGTTGTTCTCAAGTGTCATGAACAGGAATACTGATCAAGTCTCAGAAATCTATATGTTTAGACAAATGGAAACTGATTACTTAAAGCTTATATAAAGCAATTAAGCTCTGTTAATTAATTCAAAACACTAAGCCCCACCCTACACACTACTAAGCATGCGTAGAGCAGGACTGCCATGGGCATTTATTCACTGGGAGTAGCGTGGGACACTGTTAGGCCCTGTGTGCAGGTACACTGGACAACTTTGAGGCAATAGTCGCCTATGACAGCTCTGCTCCAATGCTAAAGAATAGGAGTAGTGTCAGGGCATCGCTACCTGCGGCGGGTGGCTGACTGGGGTTATAAAACCGACAGCTAGAGAGCTGAGGGCAGTCAGTCACGTCTGACAAGCACTATAGACACGGCAATGACCACAACAAGAATTTATGGTAACTAATACAATATATGCTCAATATCTATGTACATATGTATATCTGTGTACCTGTATCTGTGTATCTGTATTTACACATGATAATCTCACTGTATTTTGCAATGAATTTGCAAGGCCAGGTGATGGACTGGTTCCCTGCCCTAATGGAATAAGGGACAGGTAACGGGTTCCACAGGCACGACCTTCAACCACGCTACTCTGTGCTTCAACTTTGGCTGGTCCCCACCTGTGACTAGCTTATCCCCCGGGAACCAGCGTTGTGGTTTGGCTGGTATTCACTGGTCATACACCTAATTCCGCCGAGCCCTCTAGCGGATGAGCGGGGAACCAGGAGGCGTTACCAATAATGCACCATAAAAATGGAACCCGTTACCTGGCCTATAGTCTAACTAGGCCAGGCTGCCAGGCTAGGCCAGGTGAGAGAAAGTTGGCAGGGCAGTGAGCCATGCCATGAGGGTCAAGGTTGTACTGGTCCCGTATAGGTTATTTGTAAACATGATATTTGTTGGAGGGAGGGGAGGTATGTATGTAACTCTTTGTATCATGTGTTTCTCTATATATCTGTATGTGTATCTTTGTCTGTGCATCTCATTGTGTGAGTTCATGTAACTGTGTGTATGTGACTGTCAGTGTATAACTGCATACTTCCATACTTCACCTGTGGCTTCCACCCTGTAGACTGACCACCATGCCCCTGAGTGTCGCTCCTATACATACCCCACACAGCCCAGACTGTGACATGGGGACGGGCTGAGCGGCCTGGGTCAGGTGCTTCACACACAGGGCGCCCTCTCACACAGTGAGAGGGCGGCGTTATATTTTTTAAAATTATTATTAAGATTGATAATTGATACCTGATGAAGGATAATAAAATATCCGAAACGTTGTAAATCTAAGCAAGCAATAAACATTACCCTGTTATCCAACTTTATTTCTCTGTCTCTGGTTGTGCCTCTTTCCAACTTATTATTATTAAGATTATTTCCCGTATTTCAGCTTTAACAAAACTAATTTCTGGTATTAAAATCAGTGTATACATCTAAATGCATTAACTATGTTTCTGAATCAAGTCCTATATGGGTCTGAGTATGACAGGTTCAATAACCTGGTCAGTGGATGAAGGTAAGGAGTGTGTGTGTGGGAGTGGGGGAGAGGTGCTAATATGGAGTGACTGGGTTGAGATAAAGTGCCTACCCTACCCTTATGCCTACCCTTCCACCAACCCCATACCTCCTTACTGGGTCTGTGTTTCTTTGAAGAGCATAGTGAATGGTCTGTCCCATCAGTGTTCAAATGCTATACAGTCAGGTCTGTCCCACCAGATTTGAAATGTACATGTATTGTAAAGTGGTAGGAGACCAGTGAACCAGAACAAACAGGCTCTTGAGTGTAGCTAACTGTCTGTAAAGTAGATGGAGTGGTTGTGGGAGGGGAGGAGGTGAGGGCTATTATGGCATGGCTGATCAAACTCCAGCGGAACGGACAAAAATTACAACAATAACGGTCAAAAAATAAGGGGAAAGACACGGAAGCTATTAGGACTACATCTGATAGAGAGACGCGTTTTCACACTGTTTATTCCGATCGGAAAAAACAAGAAAATATAGGGACTGGAGTATCCCCCTACGGCCATCGCGCCCGTAGGAAAGACCACAGAAGAAAACACCTACCGCACTTTGCCTGATGAGACTGGAGAACAGTCGAAACCACGAGACAAATCAAATAACCCAGATAGACACACACTGTGACGCTGGTCGCCGCAGTTCCTTACCCGACCCTACTTGGTTTGAGTCGGGAAGAACACCAACCCACGAAGAAATAACGCCATTGCAAGTAGGGAGTGAAAAAATTTCCCTATTTAACGAAACGACTACGCCACCACTGACAGACTTGGTTCGTGTCAGTCTAATGACTGTACAAACATTAGGCGTCTCCTCCCAGCCTTGAACAAAGCTGGGTCAGTAGGGAATGCTTCCTTCCCCACTGCGGTTCCTCTGATACAAGAGAATCCGATGTGTGGCTTTACACACAAGTCAGCCTCAGTCATATAGTCGAACATCACCGCGCCTAGAGTTCAAGCGAACACAGATGCATAGTCGAACGCCGGCGGCACACGCCGAGCGCTCGCATCCAATGAAACACGGCGCTGAGGGTCACGTGCACGCATCAGCCAATCAAAATCGCCAAAACTAGGGTACGCAGTAGGACGCGGGAACTTCCCCGTGTCCGCTTCCCTTGTCTCTCTATTACGTGGTCGCAAGCGGTAGGAGAAGGACGTGAGTATTTGATACGCCTCGTAAATACACCTTTATGGCTGTAGAGTAGCTTCAGGTCCAGTGTGTTATACCTAAATCTTAATCTGTCCCTGTCTGTTAAAATATATGTCTATTTCCCTTTGTTTATGTCTGTTTTCTGTCTGCAGCTGTCTGCCTCTCTGTCTGTCTCCCTGGTTATCCCTGTCTGTATACTGTATGTATAACTCTCTCTGAGGGTCCATGATCAAGGGTTTTAGCAAGTCTATGGTCAAGTCTCAGGCACAAGGCTTGGTAACAGGATTGAAGGGAGTAAAACTGGTTTTTGATGAATGTGGCCTGAACAAAGTGGGTCTGAATAGGGTGTATATCTGTCCCATCAGTTCTGACACACTGAATGTCTTTAGGTCTGTCCCACCAGATTTGAAAATGTAGATACCACATTTAGTCAATATTATCATCTAATAGTTTGTTTTTCTAGTAGCAGATTACAGTATTCATAACTAAGTGTTTATCATTTAATGAAAGGAGTGAATCCTTTTGTCTTCAAAAGGACTAGAAATAAAAAGGTCTATTTTTAGGAACCAAGTCAGTAGCGGGGCAGGGCATGTGGTCAGGCTGGATACTGGACACCTGACCATTTTACATGGCCTTTATAGTTGGATATTGAAGGGATGGATTCTTTACAGCAAGCTGAAACCCTGTGTGAGCATTCTAACCTCTAGATGACGTATATGAGCGTGTTTTCCTGCGCTCAAAATTGGTTGGTAGTAGAAATGTCGTTCAAGTTGTTGTATCTCCTCTATAATTGTCATGAGGGACAACACCTCAGGGGGTGTCTTAGCGCTCGCTAGTTACTTGAATTAAAATTGTAATGTATTTAAAATACGTTTGGCATAATTTGTGTTTCAATAACATACACACCCAGCGATAAAAGAATTGGCCTTCTCTGACCGACGCCCGGGATTGAAGTGAAGGAGCTCTAGTCTCTCTCTCTCTCTCTCTCTCTCTCTCTCTATATATATATATATATATATATAAATATTTGATATTAATTGAATAAGTGTAAAGCTCTGAATATAATAGCTTGATAACGGAATTATGATTCTACCACAGTTATATTTTTCATTTTTTATCATTTTAGTGTCAGGAAAAGAATATTATAATATGTTGCAGATACCCCTAAAGATTATTCAGATTCATTCAATATTTCCAAAATAATAGTATATTTCAATATCAAAACTCTATGAGCCGGCCCCCACCTACCACGATGGTCTACGACATACTTCCCGATAGCTACGATTTGAAATGCCCAAATCGCGACCTATCAGGAGGTCTCCGATAGTTTCAAATCGTGGACATGGTTTGAAATCGTAGAGCGTAGAAATGCCTTGGGAGGACCAAAAACATAAACCATGGTCACGATTGGCTCACGATTCAATCGATGATTCACTTTAGATCTCATGCATGATTTTAATATTGATATATACTATAATTTTGGAAATATTGAATGAATCCGAATAATTTTCTACAGATACCTACGATATATTATGACATTATTTTCAAACACTAAAACAATCGAATTGATATAATATAACTGTGGTAGAATAATAATTCCGATACAAAACTATTATTTTTAGACACTTAGACTTCATCAAATAATATCATATTTACAGCGATTATACATCTACATGCGCCCTACCTATTTCCAGAATTACATAATTTTTCACCAATTATTCCATCCACAAGAGATATTTTCCTGTTAAATTACTTCCAATAGGCTACGACAGCCTATGAAATTTCCAACATGTTGGAAGTTATCGTGACCTCTACGATTGGCGTTTTCTATCGCAGCCTATCGTGGGGTATCGTAGAGTGAATCGCAGAAACCTGTTCCACCTACCACGATTTAAGTTTAACTCGCGATAGAATCGGAATGGTGTCGGGAAGGCCATCGTAAGGCCAATCGGGAGCAGAATCGTGGTAGGTGGGGGCAGGCTCTTAGACAACTCTACTAGGTCAAATGTACAATACTTTCTACCCACGATCGCCCTCCGCATCCACGATATTTTCTATAGACCACTTGGGACGATTCTTGATGCGTTTTGTCGTGGCGCTATCCATAACTCGTATCGTACAGACCTGTTATCGTTCGTACTTTATTCAATAGTCCTCTGAAGAGCGCCCCTTGATTATGGTGAACACATGGCGATGACGATTTTAAATGTAGCCCTCACAGAAGTTATAATAAAAAGTAAAGGTTTTCCATGGATTAATGCCTGCTCTAATGACAAAGATAAAAAAAAAAAGCTGTGAGGTATTTGATAAGGCGTAGCAATACGGAGATTTAAGGTATGTTTTAGCTCTCAGGCCCTGCATCAGCATGAGAGTTTATTTATTCATTTCTTCCTGCTCGATTGACAGAGACCTTTATATAGCAAATAAATGATAACTACGTTATAGAGGTAGAATACATAGTGGGACACAGTGGGAATGTTCAATAGATGTTTCAGACAGTAAGTGATAGGACAACATTCATCAGCAAAAAAAGGCTTTATAGCTAAAACGTGAAAGTGAATTATAACTTACCCCAGAGGCTTCATGTTACCAGCCTACCCCCGTAGCATAACTGATGTCATTCTATTGCATTTGAAAAACTGTTCGAGTACAATATATTGCATGCCGTGTGAAAGAAAAGTGAAACCACTATAGTCCTGGACTAAGCGGGGGTTTGGCAAAGGAGGGGCCCCGACCCTTTTTATTCCTAATACTTTCCCTTTCTAATGCTCCCCTTTTAAAGGACCACACAAAACAGAAACCAAAAAAGCGGCAAAACCTCATACTAGCACTCTGCACGTCGACGCATCACAAATTTGCCATGTCCGCCTCGCTCGCTTTAAGAAGTTTGCCCAGGCATAGCGATAACCGATGATGACGTCACTAACGGCTTTTAGTGGTGCCTCCCTGTGACAGGAGAACGTATCAATATTCATTCTGCCCGACCTCCGCTGGGTGCCCGTGTGACCGGTTTTTCTTTTCTCATCCCTCCAATACTCAGGCGCGAAATGCAGCCGGACAACATCAAAGAAGGACATCCAGGATGTGTGCTGGTGAGGGATGTACGGGGGGATGCAGGCTTCACTGGTATCAGATCTCCGGCTCCATTGTTTACTGTGTTTATGCAAGTCGAGTCAGAAATAATATTATAGCATTATGATATAACATTCTTTTGACTATATGGATCGATGCTAAACATATATATGTGTTTAGCATCGATCCAAATGGTCAAAAGACCGAACCTTTAGGTGGAATGGAAAAAGAAATAACCCAACCCACTAAACATTGCCAAACTTCCTTCAGCTGGACTTTCCACTTCCACCACAGTTGTTGGCAGCAGTTGCAAATAAATTACGTCTATAAAATCCTGTTGAAACAAACAAAAAAGAAGGAAAACTGCTTATGAGAAATAGGTAGAGTAGCACACTTGCTAAACCTTCGGCATGACCACAAACACGACATCCAATATGTGTGTGATTCTACCACAGACTGTTATGCTGTGAACTTGCATGTTATGCCAAGGGTGATAGGTCGCACTTCATTTATTTATTGGTAACATGTTTCCCGCTGACTAGATAATGTGTTCATGTAGTTTCATCATCGATGGGCACTGCCGACCAATGAAAAAAGATAAATTCAATAAAACTGAGGAACTGAAAAAAGTAAAAAGAAGGTAATTGGAAAGGAGAGAGGGCTAAAAGGGGGTCTTCCCATCGTGTAAATATTTCATGCTTGGCGACCAGACACGCCAAAAGTGATAAAAGATCGAACCCAGGGGTCAGTTTGTAAAAAGGATTCGCTTTAAGCAGATCACTGGGCAGGAGCATTTCTCTGTCTGGCAGCCGCCAGGCACCATTAAGTGTCCTAACATCATCCCCCTAACTCTTCCTCCATCCACTACTACCAGGCATATATCATACAGCATGTATGCTGGTGCTATAGTACCCTATTCCTATACAACAGCATATATATGAATATCCCTTCTCGCTCTTATAAATATAACGTCCATGCACATATGTAGACGAATGTATCTATCCAGGGAACCTGGCGGTTATATATAGGCTTATATTTGCCTCGCAGCAGATGCTCACTTGTTTCACAGAATCATACAAAAATAATGATTTCTTGTCTCGTGCTCGTATCTGCACTTGTTATTCACTGGCCCGGGACATGTACTATTCGTTCATTGCATATCTAAAGGACCTGGCTTTAAGGGTTGAAATTAGAAGTTATCCATTTAAGAAGTCAATGACCTTGATAAAGCAAGAGCATTTAAATATAGAATCATTGACCTGAGTGGGACAATGGCTAATTTCGTGATAGACTTGATCGTCAGGAAACACCGGCCCCATTTCAAACACCATGTGTCCTCTTGTGTATACGTATTCGTAAAATTTCACATATTTCTATTATCATGATAAAGGTTCAGTGTTAGATCATTAAAATCACGCGCACAGAGTTCATGAATAGACTATCGACTAATTTGATGGAGATGTAAATGTAAGCCCGGGGACACAAAAGGCGAAAAACACAGCGATATCCGGAAACACCAACATAAAATGGCGTGCAACGAAGTGTCATTTCATGAAGATATCTCCCACCGACAATTTATTTTCTTAGACCCAAGAACCAGGTGAAGTATTAAATAATAGCTCACATACACGCCGTTTTATATGATTCTTGAATTCGCTGCGTTTCTCGCGTGGTCTCCGGCTTCGTTTCCCGAGATGAGAGGTGTATTTGGACCTCACTCGCTGACCGTTTAAAAAATATACCAAACGGGCAAAATTAGCGAGTCAAGAAATCGCTTCCCTTCCTCAATTCTGTGTGTGCAAATAAGCTTAGCTCTTTTATTTTAAAAGTGTCATTGATTTACATGATAATATGGTCGTCCACATCCAATGCAGTGTTTGTCTGTTTTGAAAAGACATCAACATGATCAAAAGCATCAATCTTTAATAGATAAAATTATTTTCCTCCTTACATGTCTCTCACTCAATTGGTTTGTGTCGGCCTTTGACACCAACAAATAATTTACTTTTAGTATACTCTTCACATGTTGACATTTTTAATGTATGACGAGTATTGGGTAGAAACTGATGAAACTGCACAATCATTGGTATAATTGGGATTTATGCCCACTAGTTTTTTTGTTTAAGTATTATCTTAAGACGTTACAATCGTTCACCTGTTTCCAGGCGGTCTTCCACGTTGTCGTCAACAGGTAACAGAGAGAACATTTACTTATGATCAACATCGGGTCTTTTGAATGTGCATAGTTGGCCAATCTCACGAGATGAAATCACAAAACGAGTTTCTGAATTTATGCCCTGGAAGGAACTAAAACTTCTTTTGAAAATAAATCCCGTAAACTGATGATTCAGCCAGACTTTCTATTTCCACCATTGTTGTTTGCAGCAGTTGTGGATTAAGCATATCTATGAATTCCTTGAAAACCTACCAGGAATAAGTTTAGGTGGTCTTAAAGCAGAGAGGCCTACATTTCTAGTAATTTAAATTCTATTTTCTAATATTTCTTTTTTACACTAAGCACTTATGACATACATTATTTTTGAACAATTGATCAGTAAAATAAATGTAATAGCTGACCCAAAATGATTAAGAAGACACAATTTCTTAACAGTTGGTATCTCCAACACTGCAGTTATCAAACAAGACAATACCATCCTCCGAATTTCAGATAATGACCATACCTTGAAATATTTTATATTGCTACCATTGGAACCTACCATATATAGGGACCTACACTAAACGTTCCTTCTCGAATGTTAATGAATAAATCAACGATTGCAGTTTTATCTCCTTTCATATCAGCAGCCCCATCCCTCTCCTGATGCAATTTCTATTTCCCTTGCCGTTTCAAATATTTTGGTATGCTTTATGAAGGTGATGTTTCTGCCGATGTTGTTTGTCTGTGTATTTTTTCTCACACTTCCCTTAGCGGTAGTTATTAAAACTTTTAAAGCATCCATTACCAAGTCGGGCTTTCACCTCGGACCGCACCCGTGTTTGTGGTCGGACAAAATGTGGTACTTAAAAGGTGTCGGAGTGCTCGGTTCAAACACAAGGTCTCCTCTCTGCAGAGGATAAAATGATTGTTGGATGATGAAGTTGTATCAAATCGGTCGGATCCTCTACTTGCACAAGTAAGGCTCGCATTTCATATAGAAAATCAAATGTTATTGTATAGAAATACATTCTTGATGGTATAGGTTTTGATATGGAAAAACAGATGCCTTTATATACACTGCACGAAAATCACTATTTTACATATTATACGCCATTGCGATAACGCACGTATCGGCTGTATCATGGCTTGTTTATACTTGTATACACCTCTTATACGCGTCTACGTTTCGGGCGTCTACAAGACAGTTTCCATATGTAGACGCGCGCGACTTGGCTGTCTTTCACGCCTGGCGTATTTAAGATAAAATATACTCTGCGCAATATATATACGCCAGGCGTATATATGATACAAAAAAAAAAAAAAATTGCGACCGGCAGCCCGCCCCGTCCTGTGGGTGTTGGTAGAGGATGCACCAACACTGACCCACCACCCGCGACCTCCCAACACCACCCCCTACCGCCCCCCCCCCCCCGACAACCCCCCCGACACCCCACCACCCCACCACCCTACACTCACTCTACCCACAGGGAAGCCCTAGTACACGACCCCGACCTCCCACCAGTGTCTCTGTGCGCCTGATGTCCTCCTCCGGACTCCGACTCCGACTCCGAGTCCGCCCCCGCCTTGTTAAAAGGAGTGTGAATGCGGCCGCCACCCTCACAGCCACCTGCTCAGCCGCCCGCCCTCAGGACTGAAATCATCTTACACAAGCCGAGGAGCCGCTAATCCGACTGAGTGACACTGGGGGGAGGCGATTATATAGTAAGCCTGACTGTTCACACATTGAAATGGTGTTTTAAAGTAAAAAAAAACAACGGAAAAACTGTAAAAAAAAACTTAATGCATGGATTATTATGTGTAATTAATCAATTTATACTCAATCAGGTTTTATAAAGGTTTTATAAAATAAATAGGTAATATAAGATTGTATTTTTCATATAATACAGACTTGGATGGTTAATGGAAAATTAAATATGCTACCAGTAGTGTCCCCAAGTTGCAAAGATCGGAACTATTGGATGGTGGCGTATATAAACAGAAGCAGGCGTATATATGACGTATATAAGACCGCACGATGGACACGTATATATACGCCACTAGATAAGGCGTCTACGAGACGTCTAATAGGTCGAACTTCTAGACGCAAAATCCTACTGTTAGACACGTTTCGTATATATATGTAAAATAGTGGTTTTCGTGCAGTGATAGATATAATATTTTCATAGCATGATATGCAATATGGAAAGTCGAATGATTGTGTATGGAAATAATCTGATAAAGTATTAAATACTAAAAGCCAATTGACTTCATGTGCAATTTCTCATCGGTATATCATTTGATGTGGAAATTAAGATTATTTCATTGAGAAATAATCCCATAGTGGTGATACCCTTGCGGACTTTGAAATACGGTGAGGAGATCATAAAAGATAAAGTAAGTAGGTATCTGGTATTACTATATACCGGTGCACGAATGTCTCACTTTTACGCGATAAGAGAAAAGATTCCGTTCGGCTGCACCATGGTGTAAAATATTTTTACTACCCACCGTACCATGTGATCTGTTGACATTATCGGAACAAAAAATAAACAAACAAAATGGCGGACGTTTCCCATTCGGAAATATATTTACATATAATGATCGCCCAGCACTACTACCACACCCGAAATCGACGTGAAATAAACAAACAATAGTAAGCATCGTAGTACATACCCAATAATGACATAATCACCTTAGAATATGTGAAAAAGACGCCCCGCCCGTTCACTTGAATTCGCAGCAAAAGTTACTATAAGACGTCATTACTACCGCTCACTCTCCCAGCAGATCTTTCGTGGCGCTAACGCTTACTTTAATCTCTGCTACAACCCCTCGCTATCACTCTCCATAACAGCGTTCTGACGTCATCGCACCCGTGAACTATCCATCAAGGTGAATGTTCGGGGGTTCATACATGCCTTACTTATTTTGGAGGTTGAAATATGTTGATAATGTGAGTACCAAAATGGCATTTAAATCGAATATCGGTATATAGTAATAAAAAGACATAGTGAGTGTGGCCGAATGGAATCTGTTCAGAGATATTTTGGTCAGAAATACTCACTGAGGTGAGTATTTCTGACCAAAATATCTCTGAACAGATTCCATTCGGCCACACTAACCATGTCTTTCTATATTACTGCCTCACGTGGTTCTTTGCTATGAGTAAATGTTTAATATTGATGGGTTTCATGGTGGTACATGGTAAATAGATTATTATTACTTCTCACCAATTCGGGGTTCCTCGCCTTTCAAAGAACCTAGATGTTCTACACAAAAAAACTCTAGAAAATTAGAATCTCTGATAGCAATACTAATTCAAATTCGATGCAAGGAATAATACATGCATGTATGCTTTAATTCGATATCCAGATTTCCAGGTTCCTAGTATTAAATACAAGAAAGGGACATGAGTGTTTGATATCATAGTCATAATCATATTTGTCTGAATAAACAAGATTTGGCCTAAGAGTTTCAACACGGATATCGTTTTCTTATATTCCGCCCTTCAATTAGCTGAGATGCACTTGTATTACCGCTTTGATGTTTTCCAAGCCGTGCACCATGTTGGATCGTTTTCAGGAATTCAAGGTGACATTGGTCATGTGATACATAGTACTATACCACATGGCTTTGCTAATTCATCATGTCAACATTATCCTATGGACAACCTATATTGGAGATGGCATAAAAGAGATGGTAGTCGCTAATGTATGAACGAAACCTGGCATGTAGAGCTACAGATGGGATAACTGGTTTCCGATTACTTAGCAATATCACAGGATAAAAGCATGCGACAAGAACGTTCAAATATTCAAACTGTTGCATAGTCAATTACATAGCAGCCTAGAAGAGAGGGAGTGTATTAGTAGAGGGGGGCAGGTGAGTAATACCAGTAGGATGTGTCGGGGGCACAAAGTGCGGGTTGTGGGCTCTGTGGATGCGCTGCAGGGCCTGCCATGCTCAATAAGCTTACTGTGTAGTCTTTATCTTTACAGTAGAGGACAGCATCCCCTGCTTTCTATAATCACTGACAACAACTACATAAATATATACTCGACATGGAGACACCATTTTGTCCGATATATTTTGGCTGTTGCCAGGCTGCCTCTGCCTGTCTACTTTCTGTTTCTACACGTAATTCATCACTCAATATCCCATTCTCCTTTATCTCTGTCCCTCCCGTTTTTCAGCCTGTCTCACCGTCACTTTCGACTTTCTCACCTTCGCTCTCTTTTCATGTTTATCCTTCCTATTTTTGTCTCAATTTCCCCTTTCTGTCAAAAAATAATGACATATATAAGAGCAACACAGCATAAGAATAGGTCCTGGCAACTCTGTCCTTGTCGTTATTGTTATCAACCCTGTCTTTCGTAAGTCTGACCCTTTCACCTACTCCAACCCTACAGAGCCTCCTCTTGCCCACTACATGCCATACAAGCCCGTTCCTAATGATGTCCCTCCCCGGGGACACCGGCAACTCTGGCAGGCAGACAAATGCATGCACAGGGCGTGCAGACCGCCGGTCAATGACCTACCTGTCCGCTTATCCGACCCAACGCCTTCCCCCACGGGACACCGCCCTCGCTGAAGCCAGGGTGACGAAAAGTACATTGTTAGGACGGAGCAATATAAGATTAACCCTCCCTGCCCGCCGCCCGCACTCTCCATGTGTATACTGATAAATGGCTCCTGACAATTCATTGCTATAAAGGCTGGATATTTTATGCTAGTTGTATTCACTGCGCGAAAAATTCATAAATTTCATTTATACACCATCGTGAAAATACTTGTATACAATGTATATTGGCGTATATATTTGCTCGGAATGGTTCCCTCTATTAGATGTTTATTTTAACCCCCTATTAGCGGGAACCCCACGTAAGCGGACACTTTGGCCCGGAACGGAGAGTGCCGTTTACGCGGGGTTCTATACTGTAGATATATATATATATATATATATATATATATGTGTGTGTGTATACGCCTATATTGCATGCCAGTATATGCAGCATATACAACTGTGCCTAATGGCTGTATTTGCCACAAAGCTTATATGAAGAGAAATATCCTGTGTACGACATATATATGTCTGGGGTATACATGTTTACAGAGAGAAAATAAGAAAGGGTTTAGCCTCGCTTGCCCGCCCTGGGGCCATCCCACATTCCCGCCGCCTGGCCGCCTGGCCGCCAGGCCACCAGCCCCTGCCTCCCTGTCTCCCCGACCACTCCTGCTGCTGTCCCTGTCATCGCTAACATCTTGACAACTTGTGGCTGATATGGTGTTAAGCCCAATGCACATCTACCGATTTCGGAACATCGATGTACCTTTGTCGGCGACAAAGGAACGGATTCACACGATGGGACAAATGGACCTGAGACTGGTGTACTTCACACATTTGCACCAGTCGGCTACTATTTCCAGCTGGGTACAAAGTTTCACAGATTGGGGTGTCATACAGTCTCAGGGTTACATGGTGGATTCAATTCACATGGGAAGACCTAACAGGTACATAATCTCACCCCTACACCCATACACTGGGTACATAGGGTACACAAGGTTCATAGTCGCGTACTTAGGGTACATCCCGGTGTGAATAGGTGTTATTTAAGACCACCGAGACTCACTGACTGGGGCAGAATATGTGAAATACATTTGTCTCACCAAAATTTTAGGGGAGATTGTAGCCGACAATTGCAAGAGAAAAAAATTGTCTCAGCAAAAAGGAACCCTGGCATTCACACGAGGAGATTGTGTTCCAGTACCGAATCTCAATTGGATTTGTCTCAGACAAACAGCCTGTGAGGTACGTGAATCACACCGTGTGAATCCCACTTAACGGTAGTCAGTAGATGTGGGGCAGCTAGGCAAGGGTCAAAGTACCGTCCAAGAGACCAAGTACCGTTCCTTTGTCGCCGACAAAGGTACATCAATGTTCCGAAATCGGAAGATGTGCATTGAACTTAAGTATAGGTTGTGGTGGTAGAGGTTGTGGCTGTATAGGTTGTGTTGGCAGAGATTGTATTTATTCGATTCCCGATGCAGTTCTATATAAGATTCTGAGGGACAAATCTCTGAACCAATAATATAAAAGAGTAAGTTTTTGTCTATCATATTCAAAGAAGACAATTGAAATCCTGTAATCCATAAAAAATATGACTCACCGGAGTATCTGTCTGTCCTAGTCTAGCGCCATTGGAAAATAAAAGATTCATCATTTCTAAATGACACGCTGGTATAAATAAAAGCCAAAAACAGCAATAGAGGAAAATTATGTTCCGGTAAGCAAAAGTTCAAAGTTACAAGGTAAGGCTCGGAGAAATTACTGCCAAAGGCCTTGGCCGCGGGCAGTAATGTTTCGGAGCCTTACCGAGTAACTTTGACTTTTGATTACCGGTACTTGGTTTCCCTATTCCTATAAACCTTTAAATATCGATAAAAATGATAACTTCTTTTCCTGCGATAGCCCCAGAAAAATGGCCACCCTTATCAAATAACTGCAATAGCTAAGTTTTCGTCCCGCTACTCTTTATGTCACGTGGTCAGGCCGGGACAAAAACGTCAGCCAGGGACGAAAACGTCAGCTTGGGACGAAACCGTCAGCCTCGCTACATAACTTATAATTACTGCACCCCCAGCAGCGGTATGTACCTATAGAGGTTTCGGAAATGGGTATATAGGAATTCTAATTATGTGAGGCTGCAGTGATGACGTCGTCTAGCAATACCAACTCTCTATTGACGGGTGTAGAACAGGGGGCCTGAAACAAGACTCTTAAGTATAATCAATGCACCAATCGCGTAGAATTACCCCAGATTCTGACATAAGGCTTGAAAGAAACGGCAGCTTTAGTAAATGGAATTTATTTCAGTTTTCCGAATAAAATTGAATTATTTAATCTAATTTTCGAAGTTGCATAAAAAAAGATTAACAACACCAATATTTGATATAATTATAGGTATGATAAACGACAATTGAGGGGAAAAAAACGAGAAGACGATTAATGAGATGAAAACAATGTTTTAGTGCTGGGTGGGTGAAAATTGATACGTGTGTGGTGTGTCGAATTGGAAGGAAGAATAGACGATAATAGGTCTGAAGCTGAGGGACGTGTAATATGTAACGATGTTCAGGGGATGGGAGAAATGAGCACCTTGACCAAAGGCCATGGGAAAACAATTAGACATGCAATCAAATTTTCTATGACGAGTCATTGTGATGTTTTTGAATCACATCCGCAGGTGATCTCTTGGTCTCAAATTCCCCTCCGAGGTTGAACAACTGATCACCTGACTATACAACGGTTTCAACCTCCTCAGATTGAGACCTCTGACACATATACGTCTTGGAATTATTGAAAGTGAATCTAGAATATTAACATGTGACCACTTCTCATTTATTGGTCACCAGCAGGTTTTTCTTTAATAAAATCTTAGATTAATGAGATGGTGTTGAAATAATTATTCCAATTTATGGAGTTTGTGAAGAGCTTTCAGGAGATGTATACTTTTGCATGTCTCCCATAAGAATTGTGGCCTCCAGGTACGAAAGAGTACGTTTTTAGGTGATATTTTGGAGGAAAATATCATTGTTTACTTCAATGATAATTTTATTTACCACATGAAAAGGGGTTCTTTATATATCTATATGCATAAAGATAATATCAAACATTAATCTTAAGCAAACTAGTAAGAATTTAGTCACTTATTAATTACTCACAAACCTTTAAAACATGTGGGGTAGTTTTAGCATAACCGAGCGTATGCAATTTTGTGATGTCTTAGACACTAAGGCAGAATTAAAATATATAAGTATCAATCATTGGAATGAGTAATGTAAGGAGTATAGTTGTAAGCTGTGAAGGAGTAATAAAGTTTCCAAATATTCCAGCAATGTGGGAGACATTTGAATGAATCTATGTAGATTTGGTGTACTTTTTGCATAACCGAGCGTATACATTAAAATATTCCGTTTACTAAAAGGTTTTCAACATTAACAATAGATATTAGATGTGCAGTAGGTACGAGGCGTAAGCTATGTGCTGTAAAAAAATGGTTGTGGTACTGTTTGTGGTTCAATGATTATGGCCGAAAATGTATATACCATAACCAAGCGTATACCATAACCGAACGTATAGTCACGTATTTATACTTCTAAACTGGAGGAAGTAACGAAAATTGGCATTGAAATACTCGTCATTGTTGTTGTCTGTCTAAAACTAGAGCTGGGGCATTTTACTTGATGCTATATGCATCAGATTTCATGTATGTGTCTTTGGGTGAGGTTGTGTGTCTGAGGATGAGGATGTGTGTCTTAGGGTGAGGCTATATGTGTCTTGGGGAAATGGTGTGTGCCTTTAAGTGAGGGTGTGTCTACTCTTGAATAAACTTAAAGCAAGACCAAAAATCCAAAAGTATTGAAAATCGCCACTGTATGTAGGAAATAGGCTATGGGACCTCGGATTTTACTGTACGCAATATCCGCGCATGTGTTCAGATATTACTTCGCGTCAACTTCTTGGAGGATACCACCGCTTGCATCTGAAACCAGTCAATATTGTGCATGTATGCATAATCTATTTATCATCCACCTGATAAAAAGTGTCCATAGAAAACAGACAGGGAGTGTGTATGGACATACCCAGCGCATACGGATATGTTGTATGGTCTGGGTGGCGCATACAGAAAAATAGCACTTATGGGAAAATAGTGCATAACTAAAACAAACTAATATCGACATGCCACTTGTCAAAAAAGGTGGATGATAAATACCATATAGACTGGTTTCAGATAAAAGCGGTTGTATGCTCCTTGAAGATGACTCTACGCAATATCCTCGCATACGCTTGGATGGTACTACGCGTCAACTCCTCGGAGCATACGGCCACTTGTAACCAGTCAATATTGTGTATATCTCTATAAATATGCTATTGTATAGATGTGATGCCCCGTTGATATTTTGCTGGAATGACACAAAATATACGCGTCTGAAATAATTTGCCTGCACTATTGATAAATCTATATTCGTATCATATACAGCTAATGGCCTTTTTCCACTGGATGTGCCTTCCTGTAGAAAGTTCTCAGTCTGTTTGTCCTGGGGCTGAAGGTCAGCTGCAGAACTCTGAGCCATTCTAAGCTGCTCAGCGGTCCTCAGACCTACTCAGAGTTTCTCAGAGTTGCTCGCGGCTGAGATAGCCTGGGTGCTCTGAGCTGCTCTGGGATGCATGGAGTTGCTCATAGCTGCTCATAACAGCATTGACGCATTGAATTACTCATAACTCTTCCGAGCTGCTCATAGCTGTCTTAAGTTGCTCGTAGTTCCTCAGACCTGCTTGCAGCTGCTCATAGGTGTTCAGAGCTGCTCATATATCTGTCCTGTAGCTGCTCGTAGTCCCTCAGACCTGCTTGCAGCTGTTCAGAGCTGCTCAGAGCTGCTCCGAACTGATCAAAGCTACGCATAGCTATTCCATACTGATTGAAGCTGTTCGGAGATGCTCAGAGCTGTTTGCATCTGATCGGACCAAACCAGAGCTGCTTACTACACAGTCACTCCAAAAATAGCCTTAGAATACGACCGGGGACTTACACTTTACGTGCCTGAGCTATTCCTCAGTCCGCGCCATTAGTATACGGCAGCTGGTAACTGTATACCGACCACAGGGGAAGCAGGCATGGTGGGGGTTGGGGCGTGGGGCGACATTTTGGAAATAGGGATGTGCTGTCAGATGCGCCGAGAATTCATTCGTCTCCGTTATATCGCAAAAGGAAGGGTATCATGGTTCCCGCCTTCATATGTGATAAATAATAATAGTATGAAGATATTGAATCATACAGTCACACAATAATTATCGAAATGCAATCTGACATATATCTAAATCACGGACCTATATATAGGCTTAAAGACATAAGCAAGCAGCCCCATGTTTCCAACCCAGGTCACAAAGTCGGTGTCTAAATGGACATTGTATTTTAAAAACCTATTGTATTCTAAAAACCTATATAATTTGTACTAAGAAAGAAATTGATGAGTGTTTGGTCCGTGTCCTCGTGCGCCATTGAGTTTTGGAGAGCGCAGTAATATGAACGAGGCGAGAGCCGAGTGAATAAACTAACTTCCCATTAATAACTAATATCGATAAGGACATCTAAGATCCGATAGCTTTTCATGAAATTCAATAAATGGAACCTTGCCTTATCAACTTAGTGATAGTGTACAATCGAGGCGTTCCTGACAAGACGTGTTTGACACTGAATTTCCCAGGGTGTTGCTGGTGATGATTGCAATCACTAACACGCTATAACTAATTGTCTTCCAATTTTTGAAACAATCTAATCAATGACCTATATAATGTCCTTCTGAATTACATAAAACACTGCTATTTTTCAGCAGTTTCTGTGTTGCGATAGCCCTTTACAATATTTTCCCTTGCACGTAGACAGCAGACTTGCTCCAAGGAAGTAGTGGTCCGGAAGTAGGCGCGGCCGAAGGGTGGTAGTGTTTGTTGATTGAACCGTAAGAGAGGTGTACACGGCCCAGTGGTTATGTGTCAACTGCTATTAAGAGGAGCTACATGCAGACCAGCCACCTACCACCCATTCCGTGCAACCCACTTGAAATATATTCCCTGCCGCACACAGTATTTCTCCATGCTGCCCAGATTACTAAATACTTTGTTTTTTACTGGCTGCTACCAGACTGTGCTCAGTCTAAGCCCTTGGATATATGAGGAATCTTTTTAGCACCACCAACACAACTTGCATAGGATGGTCTGCCGATGTCTCTGAGTACTGGCCATCGTCTGGATTTATCCTGAGAGGTATGGAGTTGTTTTGAGCCCAACATCCCTTCCAATCAGACATTTCAGTACAAATTTAATTCAAGCGTTTAACTTCTGTACAATAGCCTTTTCCAAACGATGCTGGCGGAGGTACGGGGATTCCTCATTGAGGAATGTCAGGGTATCATTAAGACACTTGAGGTGATGATACCAAAACCAGACGCCCAGGTGAGATTGACATGATGAAAGCGATCTGAGTGAGTTGACCCTCTCCTGATTAACTAATCAGGAATTTCGGATTTAAGAACGAAGCGTTCTGAATAGGATTTCAGTGAGGAGCCATCACTCAACGGCGACAATCTTCCCTAAATCCCATGGAGCATTATTTTGTAGATGTAGATTAGACTACAAAGTCAATCTTGCAAAATATCATGCAAGCCATCACACGTTGCCTATCCACTGTCTCCTAGTCTATTTCCTTCACCATTAGACCAACAAGACAGACCTTCTGTTATACAACCCACTACATTTATTGCTTCTCCTCCATCCGTACAAATGAGAAAACTTGGCCAAACCTGATAAGCAAATCCTTCCCGCTAACTCTACCCATCTAATGCTTTCCCTATACAAATCGACCCGGGAAATAGACTTACCATATATACATAATGCTCCGTAGGGACACCAAAGGCAAATCTAGATGGGAGATGGTAAGGTGAGCTTCTCTGGCACGGTCTTCGCAGAGCCATAGAGGCAGTCAGTACTCAGGCCAGGGGGGGATGTTAATAAGATAAGTGGTCTGGGGGACCTGGGACAGCCAGCTATGAATATTCCAGGTCGCTGACAGGCGTCGTTCTTCGGGTGAAAGGCCGGTCTTACAGTGGGACTCGGGTGACAGTGGTGGTAAGGATCCTCACAGTCACGCCACTCTGTAACCCTTCTGCCAGGCACCGTTTAACCTTGAAGTGATGCATAGTTCATCCTTTCTGTGACATAACATGTAACGCTTATGTGATTCGCTGTATAAGCCTTCTGATTTTACAATTTAATCCTTTGCTGACACTCCGTTTGACCCTTCTCTAATACACCGTTTAACCCTTCTCTTTCGTGGCCTTTTATTATGAGCAAAGACCCTTTATGGTGAGTCCCCTTCACTCAGCACCATACAGAATATAAATGCAACCATGTCCCTAACACCATGTCTCTAAGGTTATTGCTCAGAAACCACTTCCTTGAGGTAATGGCCCTGAAGCAATGGTACAGCAGGTGTGTTTCTGGGACTACGCTAACATAGTTCTAGGTCATAGTGACAAAACAGAAGAGTTCTGCTAGAGCTGATTTTGGTTATTGGCATATAACCACAACCTTTCATGAACACTTAGTTCCCGTGACTATTTCGCGATGTATGTTATTTATATGACAGTTAATTTAAACAAATATCTACCTTCCTCTGTTATCAGAGCGTGTTCCAATAGCGTGCTCACATAGACTTCCAGCCAGCTGCAACTAGCTTTTCACTGAGCTATTGGGAAAGGAGCAAAGTGCCAGTGTCTCAGGGACTCAGAGGCATGCCCAGCTGACCATGACCAATAACTCAAGACCGAAATACCTCAAGACCCATGCATGGACAGACAGTTACAGAAAGGGTTAGAAGACTTGGTGCAAAGACTTGATCCATAGACTGAATATAACCCAAACCTTTTCAGTTTTATCTATTTATAATGCCACGCTAATTTGTCAATGATGAACATAACATGTGCTCCTTGTATTCCTGTACACGGCTCATAACTAAGGCAATTGCCCCGCTATATGATTGTGCTTTGGTGATCTAGACATTGTTGAAGTCGGTATCGGTTCAATAGAGACCCAAGGCCGGAAGATGTCCTGCATGTTAATTAACCAATTTCCGTCGTTTCCTCCAGCTCCGGGCGAACCAACATGAAATTAAGGTGTGACCCCGGGCGAGTGCACAGGCGAATGTGTTTGTTTTTGTAATTGCTCCTACAGAATAAATATTTGAAAGGTCGATTCCAATGAACAGGGAGAAAGGATTGACGTAAACAAGAGACCAATGGGAATAGTAACAGTGGGATGTAGAAGTAGAACGGACTAAAGACATGTATACCAATGAATAGGCAAGCGCAGCTGAAAGTCAATCGTATCGGCCATATATATAGCAATATAAGAGAGGAACAAAACGTTTTCTCTTTTCTGTAGATCTTGCAGATTATTGGAAGATTTAGTAAAAATAGAAAAAGAAAAAAAAGACCCATGATCTGGAGGAGCTACGAGCATTAAGTATGAGTCCATAATAACATACTATCGTAAAACTGGATGAGGTTTAATCTTGTCCACCGTATTCCACGACTGGAGTTTGGCAAAGTGACTTCATGAGGCGAAGCCGAGTGAAGTCTGGAGCCAAAACTTCAGGAGTGGAATGCGGTGGCCAAGATTAAAACGAATTAGGTTTTGATTTTATCCAACCCTATCTCCTCGAATTTGGAATATTACGTGATAACAATGCTGTATGCCACTAGTGGCATATAAACTCTATAAGCCAGTCAGCGTGGCATACGGAAACCCAATGTTGAGCCTATGGGATTTTATATTAGGGGTAGGATAAAATTAAGAGCCGGCTCAGGCGTGACGGGCAAGAGCCAGGCCCCCTCAGGGGCTGACGTGGAGACATGTGGAGAGAACGCTGCCCAGCTTGCATGCACGTGAGGTGCCCGGACTCGGTCCTGGGGATACCGCCGGGCAGGCGGCGGAGAAGTGCCATGCTGAGACACGTGAGATGCCCGGACCCGGTGCTGGCGCATACGGTGGGCCAGGGCGGGATGTAAAGTGTGAGACTATGGTGTGCCGGCAGTGACCAAACTTTGATGACGTGTGGGCTCGAGGGGCGGCGGTGATAACCCGGAGAGCCTGGGAGTGTCCCGAACTCTTGGTGCCTGGGATTTGCCCCCCTGAGCTTGGAGGCTGGCACATGTGGGGATGCCCACGGCCAGCGGCCAGGGTAGGTGAAGACAAGTGCCGGGGGTCGGGGCAGCAGTAGATGTGTGCCACGTGACGACACATGAAGAGGCGACACATGAGAGTGCCTAGGTTCAGATATGGGGGGTCGTCTGTAGATTTCTTCCCCGGGGCAATTGCTGGGGCAATTGAGCCTGGGCCCGGGTGCCAGGCTGGTGGACCGGAGTCCGGGGCGGCAGAGAGTCGCAGTGTGGAGACACGTGTGAGCCTGGTCCTGGTCTTGGGGAGACAGCGGGCCTTGGAAGAGATATGTCTCGTGTGCAGATGTGGGACGTACCTGGACCTGGTTCTGGTGCATACGGTGGGCCAGGGCGGGATGTGACATATAAAGATATATTGTGTGCCAGCAGTGACCAGGCTTTGGTGATGTGTGGGCTTGAGGGGCGGCGGTGATAACCCGGAGAGCCTGGGAGTGTCCCGAACTCTTGGTGCCTGGGATTTGTTTGCCCCCTGAGCTTGGAGGCTGGCACATGTGGGGATGCCCAGGGCCAGCGGCCAGGGTAGGTGAAGACAAGTGCCGGGGCCGGGGGAGCAGTAGATGTGTGCCACGTGACGACACATGAAGAGGCGGCTCGACAGGGGGAGACAGTTGAGAGGGAGTGAGGGTGGGGAGTGCAAAGACAAGTGAGTCGAGATTCTCCCTGCCTCCTGGCAGGGGGAAACGAAGACACATGCAAGCATGTGAGGAGAAGGTGAGGTAAACACAGGTCAACGGGCGTGAACAGATGGTTAGAGGCATGGATGTCGGCATGACGCATGAGAGTGCCTAGGTTCAGACGTGAGGGGTCGTCTGTAGATTTCTTCCCCGGGGCAATTGCTGGGGCAATTGAGCCTTGGAGTATCCTAAACGGGCATATACTGTGTGGGTTGAGAGTGCGTGACCTCTGCCAGGTCAGGTGTTGTGAAACTTGACCTGGGATGAGGAGTGTCGTGGTGAGGATGACTGTTTGGCGGCAAAGACATGTGCGAGGCGCTTGCTGTGGAGGTTGACAGTGAGCGGGGCACGTGGTGAGCACCCGAGTTCAAGTTGAGGGGGAGACGTCTTAAAATCTTTCTTCCCAAGGGGAATTGCCGAGGCAATTCAGAATGAGAATGAGTCATGCTACCCCGGAGACAGAAAGGGCTGGGGCTGGGGGGGGGGGGGGCTGAGTTTTTGGATTTCGGCCACAGAGTTTAGTGTAGTTTGGGAGGGGGGCCGGCAGAGCGATGCTCCAGTGTGTGTAATGCTGACTGCCCTCTGCACGGCCCTTGGTGGGGGTTGTTGTGAAACCTGACCTGGGTCAGTGGGTCACAGGACAGTATGACCGTTGACCGGGACCAGACAAAGGAACCACGTGGCAGCGAGATGAGAGGGAGATGAAACTCACTGTTTTGTGTCTGCTGGTGATGGAACTTTTGCCAAGTTAATGATGTTTTAGTTGAGTGGGGCGAGTTTATTGCTGAGATGTTGTGTGCTCACCCCGACGTTTGAAGAGATTTCACCCATTTCTTGTGATGTTTATGCGGGATAGACCTGGGGGGTGTTTTATTTTCAACTCTCCTGGGGACTCTCCTCGCCCACGAGGGATAGCTCCATTGAGGATAATTTTCAGGAGATCTCCTCAATCTCGTTCGATTTACCCTGTCCTCGGGAGGGAGAGAAATCCTCGACCGAAGTCTCCTTTGAGAGAGCCCCAGGAGAAAATAAACCTGTAGGAGACTTTTGAGGAGACTTGAAAGAGAGGCTGTGTATATTGCAGGTGGTGGCACATAGTGGTATTTTTGGGAACTAATTTCATCATTTATGAACATATGTTAATCTAAGTAAATAGCACAGTAATTCTCCATCTGAGACCTCCAGTTTTAATTAAAATCATAATAAATATATTTCCGATAGTTCAAATGAATTAAATAGCTTTTATTTGTTATTTTGAATCACCCACGACACCCCTAGACGTGTCCCCAGCCAGGAGAGCTGCAGGACACTTTTCAGGAGCTCTCCTGGGCCCTGTTTTATTTTCTGCCCGAGGAGTCCTGGGGCGCCCGGGGAGAGGTCCCAGGACAGTTTGGGTTCGATATTTCAAAGTCTCCCGGGGAAGGAGAGTCTTGGGCCAGGATCTAGGAGGTCTCCTGAAATAGCGTTTTATTTTCAATCCTGGGGCCGGGACATCTCCTGAAAAAGGTCCTGGGGCGTCCCCAATGTATCTTGACTCACGACACCTCTACATGTGTCCTGGGTGAAGCTTGTAGCCCCTTTTTCGTAAGGTTATAAGTAAATGAAGGGGGGTAACCACTGCCCTGTCGGAAGGGCTTTGTCGGAGTGTGTCGGAGTGTGTCGTAAAGCCTTGTCGGAGTGTGTCGTAACGATTTGGCGGGAAAAGAAAGACTGCCACGGTACCGACACACTCCGACACAAACAGCTCACTTGGGGGACTTCATATATATAGGAAATATACTGTAAAATATGATTTTCTTCAATATTCTAATAGAAAAACTTGGTGAATGTACTTTATAAATAGTATTACATATCTGAACAAATATCTATAATCATGTATCTCAGACCCCGAATATGATTCTAAAAGTAAATGGTTATTAAAAACGTTTATCATATATATTCCTGAATATGCTCATAATGCATATATCTATATAACAGAGGAGAAAATATTATATATGATATTATGAGAGTTTATAAAGGTGCACGTGGGTGGGGGGGGGGGTCGGTTCATAGCTTTTTACATAGTACGGAATGTTCCCGACACACTACGACACAAGCCGACCTCTACGATTTTTCAAACATGTTTGAATTTGTCGGAAGGGCTACGACACGGCTACGACACAGGCGCTGTGTCGTAGCTATGTTGGAGTATGTCGCAGTGTGTCGTAGGCCCTCCGACAAATCGAACATGCTCGATTTGTCGGAGTGTGTCGGTGTGTGTCGGAAGCATTCTGTATTATGTGTAGGCTATGCACGCCCCCCCCCCCTTGGTTTTCGCCCGAAAAATAGCAATTGCCCCAGGAGCGTCCCTAGACAATTGCTCAGTCACCGCATTTCGGTCGATTCCACCTGTGGCATATATATTTTTATATTATATTTATATAAAAATTTATCCGGTTACCACTCGTGATATCACAACACCAAACTCCAGTCGTGGATTACGGGAGCCAAGATTAAAACTCATCCGGTTTTACGATAGTATTTCAAATTTAGGAAAACCCCAGTTATAAGCCCCCCCCCCCCCCCCCCCTCCCAGTACTTAAAGAACACGATGATCTTGTACACCACGAGGATTGGTTTCTCGACTATCGCAGCCTGGAGTAAAGCAAATAATTCGTCTTGCTTCCATAGTGGTCTTCCTTTACCATTGTTTGGGTCCATTTCATACAAATTAATCTGAAATAAATACATGAATATATATTAAAATTACATTATCAATATAAACATTTATATATTTTATTAATAACACACTAACTAAGATATATTATTGAAAGTCCAATTAAATATTTACTACCCTGTCCCGGACTCGAACCCATGTACCCATATACACCATATATGACACTACCAGTGACAATGCATTTTCGATTCAGTGAACGATAACAGGGGATTTACTCTATTCGCCATTAATAAACAATTAAAATTAAATTGAACCATTCTAATAATTAAATTCATCAATTTTACTAAGATATTGATAAAATTTACACCCGAATACCTTGTTATAATACCATATTCAATCATTCCTTACCTTGAATCGAGGTACCAGACAATTCTCCTTCCTGTCCGCCCAGAGCCCGAGGAGAGCTCCTTCGGAAGGATATGTCCCCGGGAAGGATTTGGGTCAATTTCAGGAGAGTTAGGCCCCAAGATTTCTCTCCCTCCCGAGGACAGGGTAAATCGAACGAGATTGAGGAGATCTCCTGAAAATTATCCTCAGTGGAGCTATCCCTCCTGGAGACTCTCCTGGCCCAGGAGAGTTGAAAATAAAACACCCCCCTGGCCCCAGGACTGAAAATAAAACGATATTTCAGGAGACCTCCTAGAATCTGGCCCAAGACTCTCCTTCCCCGGGAGACTTTGAAATATCGAACCCAAACTGTCCTGGGACCTCTCCCCAGGCGCCCCAGGACTCCTCGGGCAGAAAATAAAACACCCCCCTGGAGTCGGGTCGGGGTGCCATGGGTAGTTTCTTCCTCGATGGTGTCCTAGGGTTAAAGTGGATGCAAAAGGATTGTGAAGTGGGGTGGTCACGTGACCGGCACCATGTGACTGGGACCATGTGTGTGCATTACCGCCACCTCTTCCGGTTAGCCCAAATGAAGGGTTATAAACCACAACAGCTCTAACTTGATCTACTGCCTAGAATGCAAGACATGCAAAATGCAGTATGTTGGACAAACAAAAAGGAAAATTAAAGACCGAATCAGGAAACACATATGCAACATAAGGAAGGGGGGCGGTCGGAATGACGTCCCGCACCATTTCAACGGAGAACATGATGCCAAAGTGTACACCTTAGACTTCATCTATAAACAGCAAAGCTGCACTCTCGCTCTGAAACAAGATCGAATTCAATTGGGTTCATCGCCTAAAGACCCAGGGCCCCGTTGCTCCAGGATTACGACAGAGTTGCGGATCGCAGAATAGCGATCCGAGGGCCTAAACGTTGCTCCAGAAATTTTGCGGATCGTGTCGTAATCGCATAGGCGCATCGCTGCGTAAAATACGGCTTTTAGTGATACTTTTTACGCGGACCTTCACAGCACTGCGGATCGTATCGCTGTAGGTTAAAATGACCCTTGTCTGATATTTCAAATAACGATCCATGGTGGCACCACCGACCCCTGCCACTTGTTCTTTTACCTATAGGAAATAGCGATCCAAACCACCAGGTGTCAGATCAGTTTGAACGGTAATGCCATCTGTATTTAATTAAAGAACTAATTAATTTTCCCCTGTCTCATTCAATATGTGCCCCTGAATTGTTGTATCGCTATCGCATCGTAAAATATAGCGATACCGCGGGAATATAGAGATACGATTCGAAATTACGGGAGCAACGCTTTTTCAGTCGGATCGTTAAAGTAATCATAAAAATATAATTGCGATCCGATTATAGCTAGCGATACCACAAAAAGTGGAGCAACGGGGCCCAGGCCCCCTGTGGCCTTAACACTCTTGATAATAGATATGGGTAATCTAACACACTAACACCAACCAACGCCACATCAAAAGGTGTTTTCCAATAATCTGTAAGACCTACAGAAAAGAGAAAAGCTTTTTTCCCTCATTAGACAACTTCATCATTGTGACCAAGCTCATCAAGTAATGAAATAAGGTGGGAAAAGAATTGAGAAAATTTGTCGTTCGGTCAACTTGATGTTCTGTCCATTTGACACTCTCTATTTTGTGCTGATTCCATTAAACATTCCGTCCATCTTACACTCTTCCTCTCTTTTCAATTGACAGTCATGTTCATTTAATACTCCCTCTTTTTGAAATATCCCCATATATATATCCCGATATTCTGTCCATTTCACTCCCTTTCCCTTTGACACTACCTCTAATTGACACTCCGTCCATTTGATGCTCAGTTCATTTCATGCCTCTTCCATTTAAGTCCCCGCCTGTGACACACCCCTGCCTCCCCGACCACATGGCCCCTGACACTCATAGAGCTTTCGAGTCAATCCAATCCGCCCACCCTCGCTTGTCCACCAGTCACTACCTGCTGTGGGCTTCTGCATACCAGCTATACCTAATCTACCTAATATAGCTTCAAAATTGACCCCCTTGTCTACGAAATTCAGAACGACCATACAGTCCGATAATGATAGTGAGTGGGCGACAGGCAGGCCGCCCGACCATCCTCTACCCGTCGTGGGCACCGTCTTCTCGTCTACCCGCTGCCTACCGCCTGCCTACCGCCTGCCGTCACACGCCAGTCGCACAGAATATGGCTGCGTGGATTGAGACGTCCACTGCGTGACAGCTGAACAATCTACAGGCTTCATGTGGCAGAGCTCTTTTACCAGCAATTCTTCTACCACATCCTCCTTATCGCGCAACCCAACGCCCTTCTCGATGTAAGGCCTCCACTCCTCCTCCCTCACTTATTTTCTTGTATCCCAATGTTTAATCATTCCCTTATCATTAGTCCTGAATATTTACAACTCTTATACGAACATTAATTCTTTGAGTCCTTATCTTTAATTTTTTGTATTCTGCATTTTGTAGCCTTGACCATTGACATCCTTTGAAAATTCTCTCCTTCTCCTTCCATACCTTCCGTCATCTAAAACAATACCCTTTACATAAATGAACATTTCCTTCATATTGCATTACACCCTGCAAATTCTCTAAATACCACATTATCTTTATCTTACTGCATATGGTACAGCATAATTCACACTTACCAGTAACAATGGACGAACAAATTTTGAGTTCATCTTTGAGGAATGAGCATGGAATTCAAAAAGTGAGCAATTGACAGCTTTCGGTTTTATACCGGCAGTGAGACATTTGATGTAACCTATCCGTCCCTGAATCAACCAGTCAGTTCTAAACCTCCCTATACGTTAGGTCCAAATATGTCAAGCATCAGTTCGACAATGAGGGTTTTTGGCCTCAAGCGATTGGTCAAGTTCAGTTGGGTACTGGAGACATTGGACCCCTGAGCAGAAACACGAGGCGACTGCAGAGTGTGGAAGCATAGAATGCTGCCTGCATATGAGTTTGTGAACCACTCTCCTGATAACATCCTTGGTGAAGAGCCTGGGTAATGTTAAGATAATTGGTCGGTACATATATATCGCCCGCCCTTCATTTATAAATGTTTAATATCCATCTCTTTATGCCCCTTCCTTCTCACAATCAACCATTCCCCAAAGGTATCACTGATATCCCAAAATACTATCCCTGTCTCCCACTCCCTTTATTCCCTCCCCCTCTTGTCATTACGTTTTTAGGATTCTCTTGTTCTTCTACTCAAATGTCAATTTTATCTACCCCACCTCCAACCATCAGCTCTCGCCCACCCACTTACCACCCCCCCCCCCCCCCATCCAACCCAATCTCCATCCAAACACTCCTCCATCCTGCCGATCGTCTCCACCAATCCTCATGCTTCGCGGCGCAACGTGGCGACCGTCACCCCCTCTAGTGGGAAGTTTACCGAGCGTCGTGCCGTGTAACTCTACCCGTCAGTCTGTTACGGCGACATGATTGGTAGGCCTGCGCACCACGTGACCGGCATGGCCAATGAGCGGTTGGTGGTACATAGCTTGGCGGGTCCTAGTCTACACATTTGGGGCCATTGATGGGGACCGATTTATGGAGTTGAAATGCTCACCCACTGAGTTGTTCTGAATCTTCATAAAAAAGAATACGAATGTACATGTGTCCCACTGGCTAGCTGAAAAAGATATTTGCTCGAAATGATGGCATATTCTGAGGGACCATATAGTTTTGGAATTTGAACGAGAACTGTCAGTTCTAACAGATAAACATACATGTATCTTACTTATCTTTGCCAGGTATTTCCTCCATAGGCTTAACGTTAGGACCTCATACTCCTCGCCCGGGAAAATAGTGTACCCAATAATCAATGGCTAATTGGGTGATTTATTTTATTGATCAATGAGGGGTGAGATAAAATCGGAAACCCACTCGATGAAAAAAAGACCCGGTGTGTATACCACCTCGTTTGTACACACTCAGCAATCAGAACTATCCGTTATAGCTCCAAAGGTAAATAGCAATGAAGTGAGTAGTTTTGACCTTTAAATGAAGAGATTTCCGAAACTTAACATTTACATTGCTGCCTCAAACCAAAAACTATGGCTAAAGTGTGTTTCTTAATTCTCAAAATATCGATTGAAACACTATGTTCATTATTGGTGCCTTATTATATCACCAAGGTGTTGCTCCATTCGGTAAACGTCTGTCTGAAACAACTAAACTCTGTAAGAAAATGTACGAATAAATACCAGTCCGATGGAACTAGGCACATCTAGCTTTCAGTTTAAATACAAGTTATAAAATAATAATTCTTAGAAATACAGTTCTGGCACAAGTTGGTGCCAACAGCGCAAAGAACTGTAGCCGTACACAGAGTTCATATATCGGTCTCTGACCGTAACAAAATCGGTCAAAACCACGCACATCCATTAACATTTGGTCAAATCCATGCGCATCTAATTTCCTGAAATTTCTGACATTCTAATTCAATATTCTTAGTTTTTTTATCAGAGGAAAACACACATCCCACCTACATTAACAAACTCATGCCCTATTCACGAAGTTCACAGTGACTGAGAGAATCCAACAGTTACAAGTAGAACGGAGGTAATGATAAAGTAATGTCACAAAGGCTCTGGCGCAAAATATGAATAGGGCCGACGCAGACTAGATGTTAAAACAACGTTAGCTCTCCATCCTCACAACATTTGACATTACAGATGAGACAAGGATTAAAGGTACATATTTCATGATGTGCTGATGAAACAATGTTTAGTGATTATTTCGTTCCTCTGTGTACAGTGGTGTTTATATAATGTATGCAAAAGTATTTATCTGGCGGTATCATTGTGTCCTCTGCATTTATATGTATGGCTATCTGTATTTTGTAGTCATATATATATCTATTCACAGGTTACTTATGTCTATTTTTTCTTTTCCTTTTAGGTAAGTCCCACCTGACCATTGGCGAGATTACTTTTACTCACGCGGGTAGGTTTGGTCTCCTTTTCATAAGTCCGAATATCCTGTTTTCTCTAATATCCTCTGAGTGATGATCAGTGATGCTGATTTTATATTTAGGAATATAAAAAAGGTTTTACGGGGAGCATAAACACATAAGGTGATGAATTTTTTTCCAATGGAGATCTAAGGATAAAGACCACAGTCTCAATACCCAAATCCATTTTTCTCTTCGCAAATAAAGAGGGAAAATGGGAAAATATTTTTTATAAAAACATAAACACATAAGGTATCAGCGTGGTATGAGAGTTAAGGCATCTAGGTTGGTATGAGGCAATGGGCTTAATAAATAGCGTAAACTGAATCTGCATCACAGGGTGTATAACCCACTTTCCTGTGATAATTTTTGGAAGGTGTGTGACCTATCTATTACACGGAAAGAGACGTCCATAGTAGATCAAACTGAACATGGGACTTACCGAAAATGACATCACTTGTGAATTTAATGAATTCGCAGCCAATTAATATCAAGAACGTGAAGATCGATTTTGAAAGGTTCTCTACCAAGAACAGTGATATTGGATTTTGCTAAATAGGTCTAACTCTCATCCTATTGATAAGGCCTGCATAGGATATCTTACTTCCTATACTACTTGCTCCCATATAAAATAACTAACTTTTTTTTTCCTGAATGCATTTTTTCTCTTACATGAATTATAATAGAATCATATAATGTGGTATGAATAAAATGGTGAAATCCGTAAATTGGGTAACAAACATTAGATATAAATCCTGATAGAATAACGTAATATATTAAAGGAAGAGTATATAGGGTGGCTGAATGAAATCTGTCCCGTGTTGTTTTGTGTCGGAAAAACGAGGTGGGTATTTTCGACAAAAACAACACGGAGCAGATTAACTCAGATTTGAAATCTAACATATTTTCTCTAACTGAGATCTGATTTTTACCCTCATATTGTGCTATATTGATCTAAAACCTTTTACCAGTATGTGTTCGTGAGGGCGGGGGTTTCAGGTTGTAACAAACAAGGGTTTGATACGAGATCCCCTCCGATTGCCAGGCGGGGGAAGCAGGGGACCCGACAGGAGACAGACGACGGGCTTGTCACCACTTTATTCCCCTCAAGCCCGGCACTAAGCGAGCTGTTGACCTTCAAGGCGTGGTTTGGAAATCTCATTGCTGGGCAGACCGGCGTTAAATTGACTGCCCTGCTTCCTGCCTGTGGAGCCGGTGGTGGTGGTGGTACCGGTGGAGGTGTTGGTGGTGACATCAGTGCAAGCGGTCCTTCTGAGGGTTAGTAAGACAAGATTGTTCTACAAAGGCAGTGAGTCATGTTTTAACAGGGCTTGGGTTATGGGGCTAGGTGGAGTTTATTAAAGGGGAATTGTAGTGGTGGCAGTGGTGGTAACGAAAGAAAATATATGGTGCAGTGGATGGTGTAGGTAATATAGGGACACATAATTAGTGTGGTTGAAAGGAATCAGTAGAAGATATTATTATGAATATTATTGAGGGTTATTTATCTAAGCAGCAGATACAAACTCAATTTAACGGGATACAGCAGGATATAGCACGAGTAGTATGTCGAGTACCACAAGGATCCGTTTTGGCCCGTAATGGAAATGATGGTGGCAGCTTTGCCTGGGGTAAATATTAAGTGTTAAAAGACCGATAGTGTTATTGATTAAAATATCTGACTTGGTGTCAGGCAGCACTAAAAGAAAATGAGGTTTCCGTAATGCTACAAATTTGGTTTAACATAACAGGTCAGAGGTTCTGTGGTGTAAACTAGAGATACTGACAAACACAGTGGTACAAAGATATCTTTTTTGTTTCGCATAAAGAATTCAAGATTCATTTAGGTGTAATTCACCTCTTTTTCATCCCTTTTCCATATACTACATCGATAAGTATCACCAGATTCTGTGGTATAAACTAGAGATACTGACAAACACAGTGGTACAAAGGTATTTTTTATGATCCTATCTTTTTTGTTTCGCATAAAGAATTCAAGATTCATTAAGGTGTAATTCACCTCTTTTTCATCCCTTTTCCATATACTACATCGATAAGTATCACCAGATTCTGTGGTATAAACTAGAGATAATGACAAACACAGTTGTACAAAGGTATTTTTTATGATCCAATTTTTTTTATTTCGCATAAAGAATTCAAGATTCATTAAGGTGTAATTCACCTCTTTTTCATCCCTTTTCCATATACTACATCGATAAGTATCACCAGATTCGGTGGTGTAATCTAGAGACACTGACAAACACAGTTGTACAAAGGTAATTTTTATGATCCTATTTTTTTTATTTCGCATAAAGAATTCAAGATTCATTTAGGTGTAATTCACCTCTTTTTCATCCCTTTTCCATATACTACATCGATAAGGAAGTAATCATTACGTAGGCGTTCGTTCCGTCTTTTAGTCTGATTGACAATGGCTATGCTAATTTAATCTATTGATACTACTGGAGTCATCTAACGAAACATGTTATCATTGATACCCTTGTATCCATAGCTTTAATTTGAGTTAGTACTCCTAATTTGTGACGAAGTATAATACTAGTGGAGATCTTAATACTGAACAGGACTAGGAGTGGTAGTCGTAATTGCTACTTCACTATGTAATAAGCGTAAAGCACACTAGTACGCCATTTGAGAGTATCCAAGGCGAGTTTGTCGACGTCACGTGGTACTGACGTCATGGCTTCTGCTCGTGGAAGAGCAGGGGGCGGACGCAAATCCTGACGTTAAGTCTAGGAGACAGATGGGGCCAGGTGAATCCAGGTAGGCTAACTGCAATCAACAATCCGAGGGGCGGTAGGGAAAGGTTTCGTATAGTAGAGAGGGGCAGAGTGAGTATAAAAGTGAGGACGGCGGGCTAATCACAATCAGCACAGTGGACGAAGACGGGCAGAGTGGTGCTGAGGAGTTTCTTTAAGCCAACCACCACTCCGAACGCCTAAGATCACTTTCCCTGATCAACACTACCCCTCTCTCCTCTGCCCGACCACATATGTAATTGTTATCTTTATCAATCCATGATACAATGGTGTCTTAAGAGTAACATAAATGAAAACACCACGGAATTGATCAGTTAATTAGCGAGTGTTGATTCTCTAAATAGTGGGCCTTGGGCGACGATGAGAAGGGAGTATAAGATATGTCCAAGAAAGGTAGTGTGCTTAGATACTTGACAATTCAGGCATGGCTTATGCGACCGGCGATGCTGATGATTGAGACTGTGGCTGGAGAAGTATTTTTTGCATTGGACTATTAGCGGAGTAAGAGGCAGGGTGATGAGCAGGACGGCTTCCAAAATACAATTTGTAAGGAGTAGGTAGATGGGACATAATTATCGACCGGTGTTCGGGGATATGCACGGGTCCCTGATAAGCATATGGGCAGAGAGGAATATAGATATACCGTTTGTTTCCAAATTGGGGGGGGGGGGGGGTCTATTTGCAGGGTTGTAAAAGAAGTAAGGCAATAGGTAGGGCAATGCGTGGGTAACAACGTGGGCAGGAATAGGCATAGCTGCGTTCTTCTAATAAAAGAAACAGACATGCATGTGTACAAGCAGTGGGCTGTGCTGTGGGCGTTCATTTGAAATGAGTGGTGATTTGCAGCACTGATCAGATATTCTACTTTGACATCACGTTGATTCGATGGCCTGGTCGCTACATACGTCATCAGGTGGCGTACGTTATGAATATGGCATGTAGAGCAATAGGCAGAAATCATAGGCTATAATTTCAGGCAGATAAAATTACCCATGGTGACGGTAGGCGAGACATCATCCGATGTGGTGGGCAGGGCAGTGCATGAAGTTGTAATAGGTGTGAGGGCATCAGGAAGGCCATTAGGTAGTGTTGTGGGTGGGGCAGTGTATGAAGCTGTAATATGTAGGCGGTGTTTCAGGCGGGGTGCTGTTCGGGCTGATGCAGGCGCCCACTCTGACAGTGAGTAAACACGCTACAGGTCTAAAATGCGCAAATCGTGTTAAGCGGAGGGACTCGGAGCAGCACAGAGCAGTGACCAAATAACGCCCGGAGAGTGACCGCCCGTGTCACCACCCCTCACCTCATCTCCTCCCACAGGCGGTGACCAGATACACACTACCCTTAACCTCCTTAAGCCACACCGACCACTGCAAACCCCAGCCACTAGCGTTACCTTGGACCCAAAACCAAAACCAAAAGACACTCTTAAACACGACCACGGATATATGTGCGTGTGAAACAGAACGGGGCATGGAGAGACACAAGAGACACTTGTGCCTCCTGCTCATGTAAAGGGCACTTGGCGGGCCTCCCTATATATGGTCTGTTTAGATGCCTCTATACTATCAATCCAAGTTGGTGTTAACAAGATGAATTTGGAAAATGAATGAGTTGAAGTAGCAATGGGTCCAGTTATCTCATAAGATGCGAAGAAGATGAATTTGAAATAAGATTGTTCAATGAATGAATTGAAGTAGTAATGGGTGCAATTATTGAGACCGGGCACTCTCTACTGCCTAGCACAGATATGGTATCCCATTATGTGATTGTTAGTCATTGGAGTAGACATTCGTGTCCTTCTGGTCAGTAAAAGAGAGGCGTACAACGTTAAGGTGTCCTGCGAGAGCTATCCATGCCAGTTCTAGTTATTCAATCTCCTATTCAGTTTCTACCGGAGATGTCATCAAGCTGCCTCCCTGCAGGTCAACATCATAGGGCGGGGGATGTGCGGGGCGACGCGACGCTCCACGGGAAAGATGATTCTCCAATATAGTTCATCATAATAACGAATGCAGACAGGAATATGATATTCTTTTATGGAGACCTAGTTTAGATTTGCGATGGGTTGGTGGATTATGTTTTATAATTCTATTTATTCCTTAAAATCTTGCCTCTTCCACAATGTCAGAAAATCACATTCGTCTTTAATCCTTGCCACATAGTCTAGGTGCACGCCGTCATTGGCACATTTCCAATATCCAAACATTCCTAAATGGGGATAACAGGTGAATCGAAATACCACATTTCATCCATGACATTAACATAACAATATTTATTAGTACTGATACTAGATTCAATTCATTACATCAAAATTGAAATAGACTTTGCAATCATAGGCTGTATCAGCAGATATTACTCTTTTCTTGTTTCGATCACTGTTGTTTCTCTTTCGCTCGTTCCGATTATAAAACTCCCTCCTGATCTTTTCGAAATGTCCTAAATTGCGATGTTATCCAATACCACTTGTGTAACATTAACCTCGCCCATCAATACTTTCACCGTTTATTTGCCTCTCCAGGTGTCTCTGCTTCACCAGCTCTTAGCCCTCCCTCCTCACCCCCCTTTCAGCCAATCCGCACCGCCACACAGCTCCAATTCGTCCTCCCTGCCTCTGGGCCTTCCTTGAAGGATCCGGAAGTTGTGGAGTAGGCCGGAAATTGAGGGCAGCGTTCTCTGAGCCTCGTTTTACCACCGGCGACGACGTGCTGCCCTCTAGTGGGACGCAGAGGTCGACGCAATGCCAACAGGAGACGGGACTCTCTCGGACCTAAACCCCGCAGCATTCTGGGTGATTTTTTCTGAAGCACTTCCCGTAGTTTTGTATTTAGTGCTTGGTCCTCCGTAGGGGATAGAATGTCGAAATTGGCGCCTTGATTTCACTTCAAGAAATCGGAAGTGATGTTTTGCCTTTAGACTTCCGCTTCCTACGTCCGTGGTAACAGGGTCACGGCTAGTTGCAGCCAGCTGTACTGGAAGTACCACTTAGAACCTCTTATTTGGTCGATTTACTGTTTATGAAATCCTATTAGGGCATTTGATCCGGCAGCCAATGATCAATGTGTGGCTTTATTTACAAAGCATTATCCTACATCAAACAACATATATAAATTCTACATATATAGAAAATAATTCAAGCAGTCTTGGAGACAATAAGAACGAATGTTCTTTTTTTCGCCAGAACTCAAAGCTTTCATTCACTTTCCCAAAGGTAAGGTTTTTTCTCCATCCTCTCAAACAGTAAGGTAAATCTATTGTGAACACAGGAGGGTGGATGAAGAAGGAAAAGGTAACGCAGAGACAAAGAGAAGTATATGTAGTGATCAGCCTTCTACAAGGTTCCGCTATGTGAGGTTTAATGCATTGTGCAGTAATTGTAAATTACCTATAATTTACTGCCGGGCTGTACTGTCTAGTTAATCAAACATTACCCCAACAGTAACTGTGGTGGTTAATCGAACACTTATGCTAATTATTTTTCTGGTCACATGACCACCTGACGCCTCTACTAGCGTCATTCCTGATTCTGCATTCACTGTTGATGCTCGGGAATTTTTTCATTTACTGCTCCTGCACAACTTTTACTACCGTTTTCGGTTTTTACCAACATATTTATTACGCATATCTCAACGATCGCAAGATGCCCAGACGGAAGCAAGCTACTTTTCCAAAAAAGCGAAATTCTACCTGGAAAAAGAACCAAGAGAACCCGGCAAACATGTCGGACCAAGATGGCGACCACGATGGCGGCTCTGGGTCGCCGGCGTCTTCTTCGGGCTCCGGACCATTGGCGAGAAGGAATGCGGCAGAAATACAAGATGTCGCCAGAAGGGTTGACGCTATCGATGGCAGGCTCGAAAACATTACCTCAATGTTATCACAGCTCGTTCAGAACAAGTCGGCGCAACATGACACTTCTAACAAGGCGCCAGGGCAGCCCGACCGGCACGCGGAACACGCCGCAGGCCACTCGTCCAACCGTGACCACGACTACCGCTCGGGCTTGTATAACCACCCTCACCACCCTGCCCGCCTACCTACACCTGTGCTCCAGGAAAAGATGTCGGACCTGGATCTACAGGGGGACGCCGCGGACCGGGTGGCCCAGGCTGTCCGGGCCGCTCTCCAACCGGACATTAAAGGTAATAACACAATGCCCCACCATTTTATATTCAGGGGCCCTAAGAGAACCAAGACGGGAGTAGATGATTTAACTATCCCAGAGTACGCATACGGATTTCTCCAATTAGCAAAGGTCGCCCCGGATGAGGAGACCCGGGACGCCATGGGGGCCCACCTGGAGGCCATCTTGGATGACGCAAGGGATTTCCCGTGGCCCAACGTCCGGTGCTTCTCCGAGGAAGTGTGCGACAGGGTCGCAAACGGCCGGATTACTTGGTTAAATTCATATGAAATCGACCGACTGCAGACACGGCTGGCTCACGTGCCGGGCGGTCAAGTGACGACAGCTGCAAAGATGAAGGAAACAGCCAGACCGGGACAGACTGCATTGGACCTGCCCCATCACGTAGCCAGGGCCCGCCCCGGGCCGCCATGTCAGCCGTTCCAGCGGGATGAATGCCCTGAGGCTACCCATCATGTGCAGGGAGGCGTCCGGAAGCTGCACATATGCGTATCGTGTCTGCATAACAAGGCGGCAACTTTCCCTCATCCGCAGATCAACTGCCGGTCCGGACAAAAGGCCCCCGCGGCTCCGGGGTTTGGGAAGTAAACCGGAATACGAAAAGGTACAGAATCCGTGTTTTTTATATCTCGACCCGGTCAGGCGGCGTCTCACACGAGGCAGACAATGTCCCTGTATGTTTCTCTCGCCACCCTGATCTGTGTACACAGCCTTGCTCTTCGCGTGCCGGCCAACGCCACGTGTTTTCACCATACATAAACAGTGCGAGTCACGTGCAGCTTGCTCACGTGGTCGGCGACGACCATAACAAAAACAAACCAACATGTGGTCGCGCCCCTGCACGCGTTCCCCAGCGCCCGGACCATGACAATGTATCAGTAGGACGTGCCGTTGAAACTAACTATGAGAATGAATGTGATATTTCTTGCTCTGTTTCACGTGTTTGTTCTACTGTTTCTGTTCCTGTATCTGATACTTTTGATAATGTTGTATACCATGTCCATGATATCTGTGATCGTGTTATCCCTCATGTTACCACGACCGTCGCCGGTCCAGCTGGCCCCTCCACGCTGGCCGCCCCACACGGGACGCGCTCTCAGACCGACGGCTGGAGGGAATTGAGCTTAAGCTGGACAATGGTATCGGTTCCTCACAGGAGGAATACCCTGACCCTGGAGAGGCGGTCGGTGCACCGATACCCCCGGTCGCTGTTTTTTCCCATGCTCTCACAACGATAGACTGCTCGGAAACTGCATACTACCCTCCCACCCTAGCCCCAAATAACCTGGAGGATACCGTGGAGGGGTTGGCACGCGATGCAGTTCGCTCACCTGTCGCTACAAGCACTCCGACAAAAACCGTTCGTCATGTTTCGGTCGAAATGAACGACCAGACAGACTCTCGTGTGACTGGACCGGCTGCTGGAGGCGTGCTGGCCACTCCAATGAACCCTAAGAAGTACATGGAATTGGTGCTTAGGGCCTGGCCGCACCCCTCGGCTACCGCTGCCCTATACGCCCCGGATCATATGAGGATTTACCATGAAGTACGACGTTCCGGAACCCCAAATTATTTGGGGGCCCGGATCCCGATTCCATAGAACATGAACTGCAACGCCTGGAGTGATGCTTTGACCGAATATCACGACCGAGCCATCGTGGATTATCTCCGTTTTGGCTGGCCTAGCTCGTATTCTGCCAACAGGCCCCCAACTCCCACGTATATGAACCACGCTTCCGCTACCGCTTTTCCGGCGGCAGTCGACTCGTTCTTAGCGAAAGAGAAGCGCCTTGGCGCCATGCTCGGGCCTATCGACTCTCCTCCTTTTACACCTTGGACTCAGGTGAGCCCTCTGTTGACTCGCCCTAAGCCTGGGGACCCCACGGAAAGACGAGTAATTATGGACCTTAGTTTCCCGAAAGGCGCTAGCATCAACGACGGGATCGCTAAGAATTATTTTCAAGGACATGAAAGCCAATACACCCTCCCAACGATCGCAGTCCTCGCTACTCTCGTGCTACGCACCGGACGCGGCGCTCTCATCTGGAAGGCTGATCTCCGGAGAGCATACCGCCAGCTCTGGATTGATCCACTAGATTACCCTCTACTCGGACTCCAGCAACACGGGAAGTATTATGTGGACATCTGCCCTTCATTTGGCTGTCGTTTTTCCGGGGGAGCTCAGCAAAGAGTTTCTAACGCTTTATGCTGGGTAATGAACCGGAGATGTGGCGCTCAACTCTTAGCATACGTGGATGACTTCGTATCTTTCAGCCGCTGTCCGGTCTTTTGCCCGTTTTGAGGAGGTGTGCAAGTGGCTGGGGGCGGAGTTGGCCCCGGAAAAATCTGTTTTCCCCACAACTCATATTGACTGGTTGGGATTTACAATCGATACTATCGACATGCAGATTACCATCCCTCAGACCAAGCTCCAAGCCGTTGTAGACGAGTGTCGGGCTTGGGAGTCGAGGACGCATGCTACCAAGCAACAACTTCAGTTGATCTGCGGTAAACTCAACCACATATCGCAGTGCATACCTCCGGCGCGGCGATATATGTCCCGGCTGCTGGACACGCTGCGTAGATCTCAGGACGACGTCCCGGTCGAGCTGGACAACGAATGCAAAAAAGACCTCACATGGTTTGCTGATTTTGCGAAGCACTCAAACGGGAAAAAGCTAATCATCAAGGACCGGCCCTCGGTCGAAATTGAGTGCGATGCGTGCACGCGGGGTCTAGGCGCTTTTTGCGACACAGCAAAAACTTACTACAGCATCCCCCTCCCGGAGGCATACCGAGAGGCGTATCACATCAGCCAGATCGAGGCAATCAACTGCCTCCTCTCGGTCAAGTCGCTGAGACCACCCGGAACGCGAGGCCATATCATCCAAATCACTACGGACAATTCAGCGGCAATGTACGCTTTAACTCCGGAAAAACACGCGACCCTGTTCTAGCCCCCTGTGCACGAGAAATCGCGTTGATCGAAGCTCTACACGATGTTATCATCCGCGTAGTTCATAAGCCGGGCGACCAACTCGTTCTCGCGGATGCTCTCTCCCGCGCGAGTTTCGACCAGGACAAGGCTAAACTCGCTCTGAAATTAGTTAAGGATCGAAAGTTATCTCGTCAAGATCCAGCACCCTTATCGTATGTGTTGTCTCCAACGTAGTATTTCTGTTATGTTTTCCAGATGATGCGAATCCCCGCCTCATCTCCTCCCTCCGGAGATCGTGGACGGCTGCGGCATCCATCGGCACCGCGGAGAACCTACATCGCCAGATGCAGGCATACGTCTCGTTCATGATTCCTCACATTTTCAACCACCTCGACCGGTCCCCGACTCAACTCGCCCTCTTCATTCAGTTATTGGCAAACAGTTTCAAAAGTCCGGCGTCTGTCCGGAATTATTTCTCTGGGGCACGTACTTTTCTACGAGCAAGCGGCATCGCGACCGGAGTTTGCGACTCCATACTTGTAACTCGTGCCATTAGGGGAGCCCAGCGCTTATCTTCCCACCAGACGTCTCCGGCCGCTCCGGTACCACTGGACATTTTCAAAGTAGTGCTTCTGGCACTGGATGCCCCTGGGCCGTTCCAGCTGGCGGCCCGGTCGCTTCTCCTCCTCGGCTACACAACTCTCTTACGTCAATCAAACCTTCTTACTACAGGCCCCGTCGGCGCCTCTCTCAACACACTACGCCGCAGAGACATTCTTGTCTCGGACGAGGGCCTAACTATAACAGTCCACTCAACGAAGACCTCGGCCGGACCGGCGAACTTTTTCTCAATACCTGTGCCACGCACACGCGGGCCTCTATGCCCGGTCGAGGCGTGGGAGAGATACCGCGACTGCATTCCGGCTCCTCCATCCGCTACGGCTTTTCTCGCCAGGAACGGCACCCCTCTACGACCTGACGCCATACTTGTGCGTTCAGCGCTCCGGGCGGCCGGCTATTCACAATGGCATTCATTTACTCTCCATGCCCTCGGGAGGATGGGAGCCCAACAGGCAGTGCTGTCTGGCGTGCCGGAGGAAAAAATCATGGCCCACGGGGCCTGGACCTCGGTCGGGGGTTTCAGAGCTTATGTCCCCAAGCCGGTTCCCCCTCATACTTCTACTGCCCTAGCTTCTTCTTTGGCTCATAATGTATAATCGTTTATCTCTCTTATCCTTTTATCGTTTTATCTGAAATGTCCGGTTTTTGTTAATTGTGCAGTAATTGTAAATTACCTATAATTCACTGCCGGGCTGTACTGTCTAGTTAATCGAACATTACCCTAACAGTAACTGTGGTGGTTAATCGAACACTTATGCTAATTATTTTTCTGGTCACATGACCACCTGACGCCTCTACTAGCGTCATTCCTGATTCTGCATTCACTGTTGATGCACGGGAATTTTTTCATTTACCCACCCACCCACACCTTTTTTCTATTGTTACTCATTGCCATAGGGCTCATAATGTATAATCGTTTATCTCTCTTATCCTTTTATCGTTTTATCTGAAATGTCTTTATCTGCTTTTACCATGCATTGTTTTATCATTTCATGTGCAATAAATACATTTTACTTGCAGCCCGGTTTTTGTTAATTATAGCGAAAGAAAGTAAGTGATGAGGATAGAGGTACGAAGATTCTTTTCTTTAACTTTTCTTCATCGGCAAAACAGTGGGCCGGTATGATAGCATATTCAAGGTTTTCACTGGTACATGTTTTTTCCGAATAGTAAAAAGGATACATACTTCTAAATCTTGTTTGAAAGAAACAATCAAACAAGGTAGAAAAAAAGAAAAAATACAGAAAAGAATACTCAGTAAGTACCATCTCTGATGTGCACGCAAAATTCAGTTCATGAAACTGAGTTGAGGGCGGAAATTTATGTCATTGCAGTGCATCAAACTGTTGTTGAGTTAGAAAAACCCAGAGACACCTGAGTGTCGGGTGTCAACCTCGTGTGGTATACTAGTCAACAAATAACTGAAGGTAGACTAGATAGGAGACAACAACGGATAGAAACAAACCAAATCCAAATGTCTATCATGCATTTTCGAAGAGAGTCAGGGATAACCCTTCATTGATAAAGTAGGCCTATTTTCACAATTGATTCAGAATTTCTCCTTGCTTTTTTCCACTTGTTATAGATTGTACCCAGAGGGCATCCTGTACCAGAATGTTGGTGAATCTCTCCAAGGGAGGCAATAAATTCATAACTGCCGTCTTAAAGTGTTTAGGTTAAGTGAATATGTATTTAAAAATAAGATCATGACATCAGATAGAAGGAAACTAATTTCGGTTGGGCGAATTCCGTAATTACGAGATGAGGATCCCGGAAAGTACTTACGGCCCGGCCTCCACCACGATATGGCTCCGATATGGTGCATCTCGATACAAATCAAAATTGCGTTGGATATGCTGATGAAAATCCTGCATCGTAGGGTATCCTTGGATGAATAACGACAACTAAGCTATGGTCAACGTTATCAAGTTGAAGAATCAAGTTAAGGTTAACGTATTACTAGACTAATTGCAAACAAGTATAAAATACATGGAAACGTGTATAACACAGCCTTCATAATGGAAAATTCGTAGATAGATATTTATGATATGATAATATAGCTGAAGTATAATAATTTGATGTTTCTATGTAAATTAGTTTTCTAAGATACATGACATTGATTATGCTTTGATAATTAAAATGTAATGTTAAAGTGTAATCGTAAGGTTCCCGCATAAGAACTTCATTTCACATATTCTGCTGTTGTCTATCTAAATGCTAAAATTATAGCTTTTAACTTGTGGCGGATCCCGTAAAGTCACACAAAAAACCGCACTTCATCGAGATCTATTGTACCTCATTTTATAGTAGATCGTGATTAAAACCAGGGTGAATGGGTCCATATTACCCTTTTGATCTTAATTACTTACCGCCAATTAGAGGCCATAAAGTAGCAAAGAGGCCAAAAAAATGAAATATATCTATAATTACGTTACTTTATCATGATTAGCCTCAACATATTGACGCTTAATTAATTGGTGCTAATCATAGTATAGTGTGTATATTAGCGATTAGGTTGAAACGTAATTAACTAATTAACTTTCTGTTGCCTGAGCGTGATCTGGATGTCTTCTATATAGTCCCTCGTTTTGAAGGAGAAGAAAGAGGGAGAGAAAAAGAGGAAGAAAAGGCAGCAATAAACCCACATATAAGTCTTTTTGGATAACACGGTTGCTTTGGAAGCCGATATGGTTAAAGGAAAGGTGATGGCAGCTAATAGAGGAAAAGCGATAGCAGCTAATGGAGAAAGTTTCTGTGTTGTAATAAACAATGTTGTAATTAACTGAATGGGATTTTAGAATCACAAACATATGAAAATGAGGGAAAGAGTACATTTAGGTGTCACATTCGCCAAATTATCATAGGCCGAAGAGTCTCCTCCTACACCTTTTTACATGCTGCTTTATTTCTTGCATATACCGTGTCTTCAACCCAATTTTTCTTTTCCAACCAAAGAGGGAGAAACGTAGGAAAAGTATTATAGACAAATACGAAGCTCAGAGCAAAGGATTCTGCAAACCTGTACCTGTACGTACTGGGATTCACGTGACCTTTCAAACACTACAATGACAAGAACCACCACAAGGACGCACGGGATTCCTCACAGGCCGAACGTGTGAAGGGCTCTGCATGCAGAACCTTGTGTTAAAGTGAGGTGTGTGAAGACCTGATATGCCTTCCAGGAGACGCCATCTGTAGAGTTAAGACATGAAACTTGGCGAAAGTGCAAGAATGCTTATCTGTTTCCGCTTTTATCAACTAATTACCCATCACTTTATGATGTAACAAGGGAGAATGTGACAAAATTCCAATGCACTTGCCTAAGCTGTGGTTAGGTTTACTGCCGCTTACCGAACTCACATAAACTAAGATAAAGAGAGTGACATTAATTAACATATTTTTGTGCATGCGCAATGGGTACATCCTGCACGTTGGATATCAAGGTATATAGCCCTGGGTTAATAGTTTACCATTCACAAATTCAGAGCTGTCTCATAAACTCCCTGTAACCTCTTAAAGTGCATAAAGACCAAAAATCGAGGTATCTAATGTGGGGCATACACCTGATACAGTTTATTAGTGTCAGGTGTGATTTCTTCGTTCCTGTAGAGTAGGGAGTCTAACGCCTCCCTGGTTCTAGAGCTTACGCTGACTAAACTCTTAAGGAACTGTGTGGAATGACACATAGCACCCCATACAAGAAGCCACACGGGCGACACGCTTGTGTCGAACGGATTTGGCCGTAAAAACAACAACATAAGTCACGTGAGAGTCATGTGATGCCTCGACCAATCAGACACGCCGAATCTGGGTATGCAGAGTAGGCCGCGGGAACCTCCGCGACCGACTTCCCTGTTCTCTCTATTACGTGGTCGCAAGCGGTGGGTGAGAGAACTCTCAAAGCTACACCTCGTCTCCAAACACAGTTTATTAGTGTCAGTCAGCATAACTTGGCAATGTAGGAGTGCGAGTGAACATCTTGTTATCGAATGTGTTTGCATTGTTGGCCTCTACCATTTTAAAATTTTCCAACCATATGGGTGTTTCGAGCTCTCAACCAATCAGATTGCGTTATTTGTTCAAAGCATGCAGTCTGTCAACAAAAGCTTGTAGGTTGAGTTTAAAGCATGCAGTCTGTCAGCCAAAGCTTGTAGGTTGAGTTTAAAGGATGCAGTCTGTCAGCCAAAGCATGCAGTCTGTCAGTATCCAAGGGCACCAGTACAAAGTTGCACGGCATACTCAATCTGTGTGCAATATATATTGTTTTGCATGTTTAAGACACAAGGTAATTGGGAACTATATACTCTGCGTACGTATACACTGCAATGCTCGACAGTGCTGAGGCCTTATCCAATGTGTTTATGTTGATTCATGGCTCATTCTAGTAATTAATCGTGAAGGTGGGTAATAAAAACAATAACAACTAGTTTTGTGTACGAATGACCGTAATCCCCTCGTAGTTGACCTTGGCTGTCAGTTATTCTGCGTATAAGCTGTTCATTGCTCTATGAGCTGTATTTTGCGCGCTTCCTTGAGCAGGTCTGTTGCATCTGTTTTTAATTACCGTGTTAACTGTTAGCTGTCCTGTTAATTGTACTATAAGGTACCGAATTAGATGTTGCACAGATTTGAGCTGTACAGCCAACTACACTATGGTCGATCCTGTGTGCTGTTCTATCCGCCGTGTGTCAACAATGATCAACCTTTGAGAGAAGTAGCAGCAACGAGTCAAGACCGTCTCCACAGAAACCAATTAGCACAGCTTAATTAAAAGACAGGGCTCTCTACCCCTTTCTGGGCACCACGCTGGTGTAGGTCCTTAGATGGTTAACCCTTTTAATCGGACCCTTCACAGCCTCAAACTCATTTCATATCAGGTTAGCAGAATAATCTTATTTTACTCACCTTTTTTTGTCAAAAGTAGTTTTACAGTTACAGATTTGTACATTGACACTCTCCTTTTTGAGAAAGCTGTAATAATAATAATAATAATATATATATATATATATATATATATATATATATATATATATATATATATATATATATATATATTGTGACGGGATTTATTTTTAAATGCTTAGGGGCATCCTTCTCCACCTTAGTGCCTCCAGGTATCAGACGGACTGATACTGCTTACAACGCTGAAATGCATTATCAGATGCCATGACTGCCATACCATAACCCATGTATCGGTAGTGTAGAGATACCTGAAGGACCTCAAATAGATCCTAGTCCCTAACCACTAGGAGTGTGTTTTTCAGTAACGTCAATCGTTAATAATGATAGTCGAAGATAGGCCAGCGAATGTACAACAGTTTAGACAACAAAAGGTGACTCAAATAGAGGCATTCCCTGTTATCCAATACTTTCCACAATCCGATTCCTACAATTAATTGAAGAATAAATAAATAATGATTTATTTCAAGTCCAAATATCTGTGTTCATGATGCTTTGATCATCGTATAAACTGGATAAGAAAAATAGTATTTCTTCCTGTATGTTGTCTGAAGGGGGGCGTCCACCAGAGCCGACACACCTCCCGACACACCCGGACACGCCCTCTTGCGACACAAACTTTGTCTGTCGCCGACGTTTTGTTTTGGTTGAGCACGGTTCTACAACAAGTCCTGACACGCCCCGACAAAAAGGGCCGTGTCGGGAGCCTCCCGACACACTGCGACACGACCGAACATGTTCGATATTTGCTACGACAAAGGCTGTGTCACAGCGTGTCGTAGTGTGTCGGGAGCACTATCGTAGCGTGTCGGCTCTGGTGGACGCCCACCTGTAGAATATATCTATAAATCATTTTTACCTTTAATCTTTTTTCAGATTTTGATGTTGATTTGCTGTCAGTGTGTTTTCTCTTCTGCTTGCTTTTTTTTTTCGTTTTGGCCGTGTCAGGTCAATTTCTGTCAGTGGAGCTGGAGTCACCTTCCTCCTTGACATATCATTCCATTTTGAAGAAACAGATGTACAGGAACCAGCTTGTGTTAGGCCTGTGCGCACAGCCAGTTCTATCTTGAATATGATAGCAGCTGCATGACTACAGACAAACCCAGTTCTGAAATAAATAATTAATTTGATAATACACAATCACACTTTCTTTATTCTTTGTCAGTATATATATAGTTCTATTTGCCAGTGGAAATATATTTTTCAAATAGCAATTCGTTTCTGAGTATCATTTAATACTGAATGTAAAATAAATACAGCATAATCTCTTCATGAATTTGATTATATAAACATTAGGGCATTATGTTTAAATACTTAAAACACACAGCAAATAGTGACTCTATATAAAGCATACAAAAGGGAAATATCTTTTTAGGAGATACATACTAATAATAACTTTCCTTTGGGGTTATATTATATTGTTAAAAGAAGTATTACTCACCCTGCCATGCATTTGCAGTGGGCTGTCAGGATGTCTGCATTTTGTTTGTTTACACAAACCCAGGCCTTGTACAGTTTAGTCTTCTCCCCGTGGAGTTGGCTTGGCAAAACTTCTGCCATGACAAAGGAGAAATCACTCTGGGCACTTATAGGATGGTACTTTATTCTCTGAACATGACCAGACATGACATAGTTGTAAGCCTCCAGACTTTTGTAGGCTCCTTTGTTTTCATGTGTGTAGATGTCTGGAGTGTTGATTAGGTAGAGGTGAATTTGTGGGAAGTCTAAACTTGGCCATAGCTTTAAATCCAATGACCAGTCCTTCTCTGGTATGCTATACGGATCACACAGTCGTTTCCCACTCTTAAGAACTAGTTTTGACTCTTAGTCACTCATATTTGTCTTCATCTGGAAGGATTTTGTAGAAGAGTTGGTTGTGATACTTTGGCCGATAAATTCACCTACGATACCCTACGATTGTCACTACAATAGCACACCTGAAAACGCCCTTGGTGTCGTAGCCCGACGATCGTTGACTGATCCTCTAAGATCGTACGTCTATAGGACGCCTTGAAAATGTCATTGTGAACGATTATCGTGACTGAAAAACAGACCCCATGGCAGGACTAGTTCATATTGCAGCTGTATCAGGTAGTGTGGATAGTGCAAAGATGGCGTGTCGTTAAGGATTTCATCGCAGATTTAAAGACGGAGCAATGAGTTTTATTGAGAACCATCCTAAAATGCTATTCGTTTGTTTAACGCCCAATATTATGTTCTACTTAGCCTATATCAAAGGATAATAGAAATGTTATTTTATATTGCCAACTACACCGCCTTCTTAAATCTTAATTTGAAAAAATAGAAGGATTTTCCACCCGAAAAAATCCCAACAGGGATATTAGCATAACAATCAAAATAACTTATTCAATATCTCACGACAGACCACCATAAGAAAGTGGCTACCTAGGGCATATACATATTGAATAGTTGAACGCTGTTTCATGTCATGGAAGCTAAAAGGAGCACCTCAGGGACTGTCCATAGATTCGACGTATAGATTAGCATCGTTATATTTTTTGTGTGTGCAATACAAAAAGCACTCTTCTTTCTGTACTGGACAAGATCAACTTCCGACTTCTTCTCACATCGCCCTTCTCATCAATTCCCCATCACTCATCAAATCGCCACTTATTTTTGCAACCCACCGACCCTACCAATTACGGGCATTGTAGCCCAACAGAGGGATTACAGTCGTAGATTTGTACCCAGGTATGACGTCAGAGGACGTCTTGTTACCACCTACTTACCTAACTTCCGCTTGCATAGGTCTTCCTTACCATCAGCGCCATTGCTCAAACACTCCCAGCTGGGGTAATTTCTTATCTATTTTATTTTCATCAATACTATTGTTATTAAATAGGAGTGTTCTTTTATCACCTTCAAAATCCCACTTATTTGTTTGCGTTCATCCGTAATGTATCTAATATATCTCATTTAACTCGCATTTAGCCTCAGTATTAGTATTTTTTACAATTTTTCTACTACTTCAATACATAAATAAAAACTTATCATCTCACTCCTTTTTAATCCAGTCTACCATTTAAGTCATGGTAAAGTTTCATTCGTTATTTACTGTTATATCCTTGTGATCTCGCTCTATCTTTTTTATTCCTTACCAGCTCCTTCCTTATTACTCTCCATGACTGGTGAATGAATTAATGCCTTTGGTTAGTGTAGTTACTGTCCTATTCAACCTCCTTCCCACAGGTATTCACTGAACCATGTTTCTAGCAGGCATATAATGGCAGTTTCACCTTTAAAAGAGGCTGGAAATGATAGATACATTGCGCATTTACGTGTGGCGAAAATATAGTCATACATACAATCTTAATGTAAAGGAAACCAATTATATCATATTGCGTGAGTACTTTTTAGTATAACCTACAGCTTAAGGATGCGCTATTTTCATGGCTCTCATCAGAGCGCATATTGTTACATCTTTCCTGGTAGAATTTGTTTGGAGTTCCCTATTCATGAATATAACAAAGCGTTTAATGTTTGAGACTACTGTCGATTGATATCAATTTTTAATCTTTTATAACTTTCATTTTCAGCCACATTTCTTTCTATCCGAGTCTTCTGCCTCTCAGGACTACACCAAATTTAAACAGACAACTATTAGCTTACACAAACTACTCCGGCCAAATCCGATTCCTGTAAAACATCCCCGTATATCGGTTTAGCTATAAAATACATCGGTTTAGCAATAAAACAGACACGGTATCTTCAAAGGTAAACTGATGTAATGGGTGTCAATATGTGATTGTAGTCATTCTGGTTTGAGCTCTTTTTGGTTAGGTACTAAATTTCAGATCCGTGTCTATATCCATAGACAATGTATATCTTGATAAACCCAGACGATTAAGACTAAGAATGGTCATATTTCTCACTGGTATCGAGTTGTTAAGAAAATTTTAGGTAGAAATCAGCAGGCGACAATCGAACTGGTATTTCGAGGAACCAAGAGACCGGACGGACAAATTGCAAATTTCCCGAGAGAGAAGCGTTTCGAAAGCGCCGAGAATGAGGGTTGAGAGGGTGTGTCGAGGCGGGAGCAAACCAGGATGCATAAAACAACCCCAATCATTCTCTTCACCTGGTTACATTGGATTTCCGAGAAAAGTAGCAATTCAAGACATTGCAAATCTATAGATTTTACTGTTGTGTAATATGCAAACGGAGGGGAATGCTCACAATATTATAAATATGTAATAATTCAATTATCTGATACCCATTATCCTGTCCAATATGGAAAGTCTTTGATTTCGCATGATGACATAGTGATCCTTTTTAAAATGGCTAAATCCTATTTATTATATGAATGTATCGTCATACTATCATGGTACACGTTAGATATAAGAATACTTTTATATGAGGGAAGAAGAAGACGCGTCTTACCATGGAAACTCATATTGTTGCTTGAAGAGGAGCATGGTATATTTAGAAATTCAAGAATAAAATATATGTAGAATGAATGCAATGGGTACTATACATAATAAAAGAGAGGTTATGTGTCTTAATTGAAATTAATGTTGCAGCGCTTGTTACTGTAAAAATGACCCCCACATTTAATCTATAGCGTTGAGTTTCTATCAACACTCATTTCTCGAATAACCATTTTCCCTAAAGTATATTCTAAAAATAGCTATGGACGGTTGATTTATATCTAGTAACGGAGAAGCTGAAATGATTTTGAAAAGCGTAGAATTAATTTATATTAGTTTCCATAAATTGAGAATTCACCTCGTTTAATGAAGAATTCAAATTCGCATTCGTAATAGCACACGTTTCTTTCATGATACGAGGTACAACTCAAAGAACTCCAGATTCGCTTTAACGGGAAGGTATTTCAAACCAAGGGGGGTGACTGGCTCTGCCGGTTCCCATCGTGCCATAATGCGATAGTATAAGGATTGACGGATACCAGCGCCACGAAAACGCTTTGCCCACCGCTGCTGGTGCTGCTTGATCTGGTTTATGAAAACCCACTTCTTGCACCCCTTGTCAAGCTAGCAATATGAAGCAGTGTCAGAGACAGCGGCTGCAATCTGACACCGCCTTAAACCGACGCCCCCCTCTCATAACCTCTCACACAGCCTCTCACAGCCACTCACATCCTCTCACACTCACACTCACCGCACACATCCCCTCCCACATCCCTTCTCATATCCCCAATACACCTACTCTGACACTCCCTCACATACCCTCTCCCACTCTCTGACACCCCCCTCACCCCACACACACACATAGTCTCTGACACCCCTTCACCCCCTCTCACACATATCTCAGGCACGCCTTCTCGCAGCACCTCACACAACCTCTCTCACAATATCTCACACAACATCTCATCCCCTCTTACACCCCTAACACCACCTCACACAACCAATCACAACGATTCAAGCCCCCTAACCCCCTGTCACACCCCTGTCACACCCCCTCACCCCTGTTGTTATGCTTCCACGCCCTCACACCATCGACCTTACAACCTCCTCTCAGATGTCACACACACCCCTCACACACACTCTCTGACAACTCTCACTCACATTCTCTTACAACCTCAGGCATAACAAAATACTTCAACCTACCAAAAAGAATCTCTCACACCCCTCGCACACCCCTCATATACACCACATGCCTTCACATCCTCTTACTAACAAGCCACAGAGCTGGAAGCCTTAGAGCTTTAAACGTCTCCAGCTGTATTGATCCATTTGATAATATGATACCATGGGAGAAGGTTTTAGTCTCCAGAGCCAGTCCTAAAGCACTGTTTCTATTTTTATCAAATTGGATGGCATATGAAAAGTGTCGAGACAATTGTGTTTGAAGAAAGTGTCACAGACTACATCAGAATAGCGGATTTGTTGCTCTATTGCTTTCTCAATTTCTGTGATTGAGGAAGCGACAGAGAAGAAACTTTGTTCTATTATGGTCCTCCATCCTGATGTTTGTTGCGTGGTTCCTTACAAAAGAAAGAAACCTCTGCACTCTCTCAACAAGTATGGAATGTTATCGTACTGAATACCTGTCATCTCGTCGTGTATATTTGGACAAAATGCCACATAGACCTTGCTACATAGTGAACTACATGCTGACTAGGCCAAGTCGGTATTCATTCCCTGGATGGTAGGAGATGTAAGTTAGAACCACTTCATTTTACCGTTTTCTGAGATAATATCATCTTTAGAGAGGCATATTTCAACACGCATTTATGTGTCGTTTAAGCTTTGCATAATCCAGTAAATTGCGGGGTTCCCTCTATAATAGTGCCCCCAACTGGGGTCTGACTGTATATTAAAGATCGAGTGAATGTGTATAATTCATTGGCTAAAGTTACACATCCTAAACGCTGGTGCACTCTAGGTTGATTACAGATACATAATGGCATCCACTCAGTGATGATAACGCGGTTTTGACGTGGATTGATGCGTTTTAAAGTCAATCCTCCTGAACTCCCCCAGGATTTCCTGATTAACAAATCCGCAAGCGGCGCGAGTCATCAAAGTGGTTTAACCCCATGATTAACTAGTAATTGATCGACTAAAGATTGCCTCATTTTGGCAAGAGGCGCATCGGGGCTTCAGCCACCTCATAAAAAATTCGTAATTAACCATGACCTTGCCGTTAGTGCTGATTCTGTTTGCCAGAAAGACAACCAATAAACATGTGGCGCTGATCTACCAACGGTTAGCTTCGTAATGGCCGATATGAATGCGGCAACCATCAGCCAATCAGCAAAGGTGAGAGCGCTGGCTATGCACATGTACATCAATATACGTCAATAATTTGCGACAGCGTATGAGGCGTATACAAGACTGTTTCCTTTTAAATACGGACGCGTCTTGGCTGTATTTCACACCTGACGTATACAAGAGGAAATATCCTCTGCGCAACGTGTATACGCCGGTCATATGTCACGCTATATTCAGTCATTTACATTTGTATACGCCTTAATTTTTGTGGCGTATTTTTGTCCAAACAAATGTATTTCACCTTGTATACCCCTAGCCTAACCCCATTGTGTGTGGACGGATTAGGCCTCTCACTACACACATTATCAGAGTATTGTTAAAGGGGTGGGCAGGCACATGGCTGTGTGAACACAGGTGTGAAAGCGTCAGGTGTCAAAGACGCACTGGCAATAGATGTGTTGGTGTAAGTGTAATAAACCTTCATCCTTCATTTGATGTTTCACCATTTGACAATACATTATATATGTATGGCTCATTACAAATAGCTTATCCCATAGTTTGATATAGGCCAGGCCCTGTATCTCCGCGGTGACTTTATACCTGGCCCAAGGGCCGATTCGTACTAGGAGATTCTTGTCCCAGAGACTGGTGCCCGCCATAGTCGTAGGGAAATGCCAGCCGAACAGCGGGTGGAAGGGTATAGTCGGCGGGTAACAGCCCGATAATTTCAAACATATTTGAATATAAATCACAAAAGACCAGTGCATTTTTGGGATGGACTCCCGGCAGTAACTCATGCACACACGGGGTCGGGGCAAGAGTCGCTGGCGGTTTTGCATTATTGCGTTCCCACTTAGAGACATGGGGGATTCCTAGAAATGTGTATTCCTAGTCGCCAACTGAAGCCACGCACATGCCTCAAAATCGCCTAGTGGGAATCAGGTATTACCCCTAGTTTGATATAACCCAGGTTCTCCGTCTGTTATCCAAGCATTGCCACTGCCTGCTCAACTGCTTGGGATTGGCGAATCGCTGACGAGGTATCGCTGGTGATGGATGGAGGTTGAGGTGCCAAACACGAGGCCGGCAATGAGTGAGATGGATCGACTCGGTGTTTTACTGAGGTCGGACAGGTGGCAATTCCCATTAGAAATGAACATATTGACGGGAAAACACCCAGGAACCTTTGGAAAAAATGTGGCTATACAGGGAGGAAGCATGGATATGAATATCTTTTATAGTCGCCAATGTTTATCATCCTTTAACGGTTCAGCCCTCGCAATCCCTACTCGCCTGCCCTATAGAAATAAAAGATAAAAAACCCATAAATTTGGCAAGATCCAAGTCCTCTGTGATTCATGGAAAGCATCGGGCCAAATATATATAGGAGAGTCACTTCAAACCATTAGGTAATATATAAATCGAATGTTTTTTTGCACTATGGTTAGATACAAAGTAGGAACTTCGTATACTAAGCAGACGTCCGAAAAGCATTTACGCAGCAGGGTACCACATTTTTTAAATATGACATACATCAATGCTTTTGGATAGAAGAAAAGAGAAGGGGACAAAGCCTTTTAGAAATTGGCGTACATACTATAGATATGGTAACCAAATGGAATTGAATTATAAGAAATCAAAACTATTATGTATTAGTAACCAAAGATAAATAGCTAAACGGAAATCTATTTCACTAAGTACCGACACGATCAAAGCAGTTAATGAATACAAATACTTGGGTATCATTTTAGATAACTCTCTTTCTCTAGTGACCATTATAATGACTAACACAAAGCACGGGTATGGACATAAATTTATTGAGTATATTGGAGATACGAGATAAGTTTTAGAGGTCCATCATAACATTGATACGAGATAAGATAATAGTTCATGAGCTATTGATGAGCCATATGGAGTATGAGAGAAGGAAAAGAGAGATTGGAGAGTTTGTAGGGTGGGTGGGTGGTTTCTTCGCGTTGGCTGCCCAGTGTTGAAGTGAATGTCGGCAGGGTGGCGTGAGGTGACCACGTGAGGGTCACGTGACCGGAAAAGGGTTGGAGGAGTCCCTGACGACGAGTAGTGAGTCCCTAACTATCGTGCTTAGTTTCGCAGTAAAGTCCAACTCTTCAGTTAGCCCATAATGAAATTACCAACGACCCTATGTATAAAATGTTCAAGAGATGTATTGTCAGTAGTCAATTTCCCAAAAGCAGAACACACATGTAACCACCTCTCGTTGACATGAGAGTGAGATAAAGGTTCCTCATATATGGTTGCCTAGGTCTAGCAGTTATAGTTGAAGATATTTATTCAGAGCCAAAACTATTGAGTATTTGTACGGAAGACGAATCTATATGAGTCCCACAATTGCTTTCATAACAATCTCAAAGCCAAGAATTCCAAATAGACCTATTTTTCTGAAAATAGTCTGTAAGCTAACGAGGAGAACTTTAAGGAAGAGCCATGTCTCCCTTATTTTATTGCCCATTCTATTCTAACGAGAGACTCTATTGCTTCCATGTAATGAGTTATGGGTAGACCGTTCTCAGTACAAACTAGCTTCGTTTATGGAAATGTTTTAAGAACTAGAGCCTACTTATAGAATTTGAGATATCGATGGGTCAGTCCCTACTCTTGGAGAACTGAGTTCATAATGAATAAAGTCCCTAGATCATGGGTAGAGGAAACCAGTTTACCATGTTCTGCTGACACTAAAGTTTACATATAACGGATACATGCATTTACGCGGTAGCATACATATGAAATGACAGGGGTTTTCGCACAGTGAACAATACTTTTGAGGCGTCAATGTCCTATAATGTTTGATCGATGAGGAACGGTCAACGATTGTTGGGCTACGAAACGTAGGGAGGTTAGAGGTGCCCTATAGTAGTGACAATGGTAGGGTATCATAGATGAATTTGTCGGCCAAAATGTCCGAACGACCATTTTGGCACTGATCTCATATGATCGAACATGTAATGAATACTACCCGCTGCTAGGGGTGAAGTAATAATAATGTTCGTCCCCCCTGTGAATAAATACTTCGCACTTACGGTAGAATAACGTAAAAAACGAGATCTCGTTCATGTCACAATGTCACAAACAAATTGGCGGATCGTGTGTGTTACTTCGACAATCTAATAACGCCTAAAACATAAACAAGACGATTATTTATTTGTAAAATTACTTGAGATACAAATAATCAGTAAAATATCTCAATAATGTTCTAAAATCGTTAAACGACAAGAACCTATAGACCTTCGGATAATAGGCTTGAAAATGTAAACAAACTATTTTAGCGATATAAATCCTCCCCTTATTTGTAATAAAGATCAGTGTCTGGTAGAAAAACAGTACATTTTCAAATAAAATGAAATAAAAACTTCCCCATAAACCTGACCCATTAATTAACTTGAAATAGCACCTTCACAATTCAAGATTCCAGGTTCAACATTTCATTCTTAAAAGAGTGAAGATTTTTTTTTTATCTTCTTTATTGTGTCCTCATTTTCCTGTTACATTCATAAACTCCTTACATATACAATCACCGTACACATTATGGAGACGACAACCAATGAATAGGTGGGGCTTCAACTGTTATACAAGTTGATTTTCTTAGCCCCAACTAATCCCTGTCGTTTGATACGAAGATTTTATTATTTCTTAGCTGAGTATGAAGAGATGCTATATTGTAAAAATCTAGTTAGGCATGTACCCGATATATCCGTATATAAACCACAAGTTAGAGTTTTCCTTTGGGTTTCAAGTCATAACACTGAAACTAATAAGATATAGAGACGACCACACCCTAACAAAACTATATTGTGAGCAAAGCAAGAGGTGACAACAACCAGCACAAGCAAGTATAGCAAACATCAGTCCAATACCATGAGGGAAAACGCCAAATTAAATATAATTGAGACTCTCAAGCAAATTGGTCTTAGTTAAGGATTTAAATTCTTTAAATGCCTTGGTGTTTCTAACAAGAGGTGTCTGTGAATTCCACAGATTTCCACCATTATAGTGGATCGATGTCATGTATGCTGTTCAATTTGGTTTATACACAGTTAAAACAAGAGCATTGAACAATTATGTCTGTCCGGGGCCATAATTAATACAATCGGGAATGCGAGACCTTTTATACATAAAATTCATGAAATTTGATTCACTCCTATCTGTTAAGTAGGCTATAGCTGCTAGCTTATGTAAGATGTTAATAAATGTATATCTTGGGGTTTTCTGACATATCTTTAGACAACGGTTTTGCAGTAGTTGAAGTGTAGATAAGTATTTAATTGGGCTTTTAACAAACAAAACATCTCCATAGTCAAAATGAGGTAGGATTACAGTTTTATAAATATATAAAGCAGCTTGTTTGTTTAAGTAAGAGCGCATTTTAGATAACTGGTATATTATATAACTAATTGTATTTTGTATTAGGATAACATATGATTCTTATATAACAGTTAGAATGGATGCTATATTTTCAGCTTTGATTAAATGATGTTTGTATCCACCATTAAAAACATTTGATTCTCTTTAAAACAAAAATCACCCTGCTGCCCCAATGGCAGTATAAACAGTTTCTTTTTATTGGAAAATGTACTGTACATGACACTGATCTTTATTACAAATAAGTTTATTACATTTAAGGGTGAATTTGTTTTACAAATAAGGCTGACAAGGTTATTACATCTGAGGGAGGTGTTTTTACATTTAAGGGAGTTTATAACAAATGTGGTTGAAATTTTATTACCTCTAAGGGTTGTTACATATGTGAGCTTTTAGTACATTTAAAGATGTAACAGACGGGTTTATCATAGCAGTGGGTCTGGTGCTCTGAAATGGCACACTTCGACGCACTCAAACATGGTCCTGACACAAGCGCCGTATTGCAGGCCCACAAACAAGATAGAACTAACGTAGGGGTCAGACTGTGCCGAGGTGTGTCGGGAGCATTGTCTACTACATGTAAGCTATGCAAACCCCCTGTTATGGTATATGCTTTGCCTTGTTAATCCATCACAGGTGGGAGATGCCTTGAGGCATCACAATATAGGATCGGGTAATGCCCCATCTCTCTTAAGAAGCTGTATTGGTTATTAGAGCATGTTACCCGGGATGAAGGTTTTCAGATCATAACTACATTCATCAATAGATATAGCCTAAAAAAATCTCGGAACCCCATACATATTTTGCCTCATCTGGATTGCTCACATATCTTGCAGCTACCCTAATTGTCAACACCATTCCTGCCATATCATCTGGGTTGATTGTCCACGCCACAGGGTGCCAAATAGAACGTATTGAGATAAGGATATAAGCCTCATTCGCATAGCGTCAAAATTAATTTTTTAATCAATTTAGATATATCCATGTACCTTCAAGGTATATCACACTTCAGTAGAAGCAAATGAGATGCATACCCAACCAAAGACTGAAACCCCACAAGGCTGAAGCACTGAGGCCTCCTTTGAATTGTCTCCGTTCTACTAGTGCTTGTACTAGTTTGTGTCTATCAGCTCATCCAGCTATTCCTAATATTACCCGTGATGCATCTCGTTAATCCTACATCCAGATACTACCCCACGCGCATGCGTCCCACGTGGGAGACTTCCGGTCTGTGTCCGGTAGCGTCGCCGGTGTCCAGCAACGAGGTCAAACTACAATTAATCCTTGTACTTACTACTAACACGTGAGCTGAAAGTTGGTCACGTGTATCAGTGACGCCTCCACCCATATGGTTGCACCAAATCGATGCAGTCTCTATCAGGGGGCTGTTTGACAAACAATCATCATAATTTTCAGTCGTTTCTAATTTGTAAATATTAAAACTTGCAAAATTGACTACTGGGTCCTTCAATCTGCCTCAAACCATGAGTATTATTCCTTGTTCTTTAGGTGTGTTTAGACATAACGATTTCGAAAAATAGGTACCTCTTAAACCCAAAAACAAGGAGTGGATTCAACACATCCTGTATCATCATTACGAGACACCCATATACAAATGTTCACCACTGTCTTTTCGCTCTGCCACGCAATTCTCCTCGGTATTTATAACGTAGAGTCAGGGTGACCTTGTTTCCTTATAAAACCACTGCGTTAAATCACTGCTCGTGTGGACATGGATATCGGCCACCGTTCGCAGCTGTTGAACTCTGTATGTGTGACAAGACATCTAGCTTGCTTCGGCCATAGACCGATGTCACCATCACAAAGAGAGATCGCATATTTCTTATATTCTAATGGCGTTTAACATGGATTATTCATGGCCTTTGGTCAGGGGTGGTCATTGCGCCCCCCCCCCCCCCCCCCCCCGGGTCTCCCTTCTTCACTGTGCACGACATGTGTCCCTCCCACCTGGTGTCCATTAACCCTGCACCACGATCCTCACCTACACTTCCGCTTTCCATCACTCCTCCTCGCTCTCGCTTCTACCTACACAACACACCTCTTCAACTTCACTTACCTTTGTAGGTGTTTTCTTCTATATTTTATTACATCATACACATATAATTGACTCATTACTTTATTAGACAATTATTATTACATACACAATAGAGGAGCATACAACATATTCTTGACACTCTTATGTACCCAATTAATAGTCACATTTACCTATTATAGATGGTCTTGTATTATGTTTATTTGTTCTGTTCTTGACCTTGAATTAAACATGTTTATTGCACCTCCCGATTTCAGTCCATGCAAATTGCATGGCAATCTGGATGTTTCACCCTGCCTAATGGAAGGAGTATGGTGGGAACCTTTGGGTATTGTATGTATATTGTGTTTCCTTTTTGTTTCCTGCATCCCCCTGTATTCCTCTGACTCTGAACCATTGCACGATGAATTACAATGAACAGTACAGCTAGTGAATTTAATAACGCGAAGGGCTTTAGAATAAGGCATTACAATTGTTGGAGTTTGTTAAGGCGGCGAAATGTACTGTTTGAACTACTTTCCAATCTGGACATGGCCAACAGAAAAGGAGGAGGCCTAGTATGCTACCTGTCCGCCAGTCTAGCTCCGTATGCGACGCCTGTAGATCAACTAACGATCTAAAAAAATTGAATGTTTGACTATACATATTATAGTTCCTAACCGCAAGCTTCTTCTTATATGCACTGTCTATATGCCCCCCATGGGTCGAATAGTATCGTATCAGATTTTCTGAGTAAATTTAGGGATCACTCAGGGGTGCTAGACCAAGAATGTTGGATTCTAGGGGGTTTCAATATAAATTTCTTGCATCCAGAAAATTCTCATGCTGCGACACTTGAAGAGATTATGAGAGATCTAAATGCGAAAAGATCGATAAATAAATGCAGACGGCTTCTAAATGCAGGCGGGTCTTTTGAAGATAACATCTTTAATTCCCCGAATGTTAAGAACAGTGGCACTCTTAGTTATTTGTTGAGTGACTATTACCCTGTTTTTGCAGTCTGTAAAAAATCAAAACCCCTAAGGACACAGAAAATACATCATTTTCTGGGTGAGATACAAAAATTACTCCACCGAGAGCCTTGAACAATGGTTTTTCATGGCTGACTGGACCCTTTCTGGGCCCTATGGCCAGCTGATCAAATTTGGCGATTCATTGAGGATGAGCTAAACGATTAACTAAACTACCAATGCCCCATTCAAACTTGGCTCATACGTAAGCAACAGGTGCCTTGGATGACTGCTAACATCTTGGAGTTTATACATGAGAGACATTTCCTCATCAAGGTATATGAACAAACAAAGAACATAGAATATCTATAGGTCAGGAAGGCATAATAGGGACTTTGGTGGGATCTGGATTCAAATAATGTTTTTCTAAAAAATCTTATAGATTGACTTAGGCTGCATATCTAATTAGTTTAAGTAAGCATTTGTTTGTAAATGATAACTAAAAGAAAAGCATTCTCTGAAATTACGATATAAATACATCACATCATTTCCAAGCAAGCCTTTCTTCTCCATTTTCTGCCTACCATGACAATGCTTTGACATATGGCAGATATCACAAAAAGGGGCTTTTTGCTACTTTTCTATTTTATTAACGAAACAGTCCATTTTCATTTCTACTGTGAGTACAACAAAAGTTAAGGTATCAAAATGATCATAAAGAAAATCCGTCGGGTCTGTGACAATCTGTATCGATCGGGTCGGTGTACGCACTTTACTGACCCGATTTAATTGCTTTTCCCGACGCGTCGGGCATTACTACCATGTCAGATATGACAGACTGTCCCCGACCTTAAGATTTCGGTGTACGCACTTTCACCGATTGTTACCGATTCTGATTGGCCATTTGAATAGCGATGCTACCTATCCCCTAGCCCGATTTAAGAGTTCCTTATAGCGATTTGTAGGGGAGATAGAGGTGATTATAAATCTGAAAACCGTTTCCCGATATCTTAATTGGTTCCGAAGTTATCAAACTTTGATTAATTTCTATGATTCCACACCAGCGGCCCGTGGCTCTCTTTGATCTCAACTACTTGATCAAACTTGGTTTTGATTTTGCTTCCATATGGAATTCTATGGAATCTTCACTTATATTCTAGGAGTCATACATTTTGCCTAACTTTTAACTAGATTTCTAAAAAAAATATGTCAAAAAGTAAAACAGATACATTGTGGCGAACATGTGAGCAATAATGGCTTGACGATAAAATGACAGTCAGTTCCACACTCACGCCACCTGCAGTCATAACCCGGAACCATCATAAATGCCAACCCTCACGTCACCTTCCGGGAAACAGAACTACACATATTCTCATGACGTCATGACCACGGTGTGTACTCTCTCCTCATAGAACTCAGACAGGAGTAGGGAATTTTAGCCTGGTCTTATTTTAATTTGTGTTTATTAACTCCTTAACATGCCGGGGACTTGTTCACGAAATCCACGTAAGACACCATCGCCGAAGAAGACCAAAACGAAAAAGGGAAAACCAGCAGTTTAGAATAAGAAAATCAACAAACTCCAACAGCAAGTCGCTGACATGCAAGAAGCCATGGCGAACTTCATTGCCACTCAAACCCAGTTACTTCAGGCATCTAAAGACTCTGATGTCGTCCGAGTTCTCGAGGAGGATTTAGCCGCTGAGGATCCCCAACCCACCGCCCAGCAACCAACCAGACAGTCGGCGACTTCTGTGAGTGTTCCCCATACATCAGCTGCCCGAAGCCAGACAACAGCCGTTACTGACCCACTTATTGCCGCCATGTCCCAGTCATCTAACATGTGGGATTCAGCTCCCGCACGTCAGTACGGGCCATCATTCGACAGCGAATCTTTAGATGAACGAGTACAACGGATTATCCAATCCTCAGCCCATGTTCTCCACCCAACGCGGGTATGTTCTCTCACCCACATGATTATGTCACTCGGAGTATTAAAAAGGAGAAAACTACGTTGGGAGTTCTCAACGTACAAGAACATCTTTGGGGCATTTTGAGAATGTTCAACGACGTACGCACAGACAAATCTAAACGCCCTTTCCTCATGCAACATCTCTGGGAAATTATCAAAGATTCACTTGAGTATGACTTTGAAGCAGTCAGACGGTGGAGTGAAGAGGTTTTCACTAGAATTGCTGAAGGCCGTTTCAAATTGGGCTGGAGGAGCAACACCCAAATTCAACATCTCCGCACCGCTATTTCTCGCTCTGAACATTCACGCGTTAAGAGTACAGATGGCGACACCATATCGAAATGGGATAACAAGAGGAAACAACCTGTCCCTCACCATCCTCCCTGTAGGAACTTCAATCTTGCACGAGGCTGCCTTCTTCAGTCTCCTCACTCGTCTGACAGCGGCAACTTGGTAGCTCACATTTGTGAGTATTGTCATAACACGCTCGGTCTCTATCACCCACACAACGTCAACCAATGCAGGATGAAAATCTAGCGACTAGGCCTGCTGCTGCTCCAGGTTCTGGACAGACATTTCGACGACCCTCAAACACCAACCCGGCAGATAACACTAAACGAGTTTAGTGTTTCGTCTGGGCCACACCTCCTGGAACCGAACACCACTGTGAGTGAAACTTCTCTTCCGGTGATAGTACGACCTTTACCTTCTTACGAGTTTTGTAAACTGTTCCCCATCCACGCTCAGAACTATACTAGTGTCGTAATCCAGGGTGACTACAACTACAAAGCCGCGCGGATACCAGTGCAGTCGGGGTTATGCGCAGAGGTCTGGAAGGATAAACTGTTGGGTTATCATGATGAACAGGTGGTCGATTTTATCCAGTTTGGCTGGCCCATAGGTTACATGTCGGAATTTCCACCTCCTCCGACTACTACAAATCATGCGAGTGCACGCTATTATCCAGAAGCACTGTTGACTTTTGTTGAAACTGAGCTTGCTCACGACGCATTACTCGGTCCTTTTATCTCGCCTCCTTTTGGTCCGGGTACTCAAATCTCACCTTTGATGTCACGCCCCAAGAAGGATTCATCAGAGAGACGTGTAATCATGGATTTATCTTTCCCTGAGGGATCTTCAGTCAATGATGGTATCCCGGAACATTTGTACTTGGGGGAAAATTGTTCATATACTCTTCCAACCATACAAGATTTACTCAGCCTCGTCATCGCGGCGGGACCGGGTTCTTACATGTGGAAGGTGGATTTAAGTCGCGCATATCGACAGTTACGTCTGGACCCTGCTGACACATCTTTTATGTGTTTCAAAGTTCATGAACGATACTATGTGGATTTGTGTCCAGCATTCGGCTGCAGGACATCTTCAGTAGCCTGCCAGCGAATCTCAAATGCTACGGTCTATATATTCCGTAAACGGGGCTATGAATGTCTGGCCTACCTGGATGATTACGCTGGAGTTGCATCGGACAAGCCTACGGCGACGGCAGCTTACCAAGATTTCATCGACCTTGCCGCGCTCCTGGGATTGCAGTTGGCTACTCATAAATGTGAGCCTCCAACCACGAACATTATCTGGCTAGGTTTTTCCGTGGATTCCGTGTTGATGACAGTCATGATCCCAGACGATAAACTGGCTGAAGTGGTCTTAATTTATTCCTCGTGGACACGGAAGTCATGGGCTTTGAGGCACGAGTTTCAATCGATTCTGGGGAAACTAGTCCACGTCGCTCACTGCGTGAGGCATGCTTGCAAGTTCCTCGCTAGCCTGTTTGCAAATCTCAGGGCTTCCAATTTGGCTTCTCTCGTTAGGATTTCCGAGCCCAGCCGTCAGGACTTGGTTTGGTTTGCTGCTTATGCTTCTGTAGCAAATGGGATACATTTGCTAGGCCAGAAATGCAGACATTTCTCGGTTCTCGTTCTGCCCGACAACCTTGCCGTATATGCACACTCTCAAGACAATGCCATATCGTGTGATTGGGAAACTGAATGGGCGACTCTTGGCACCTCACCGGAGAGGGCAGGGCCTATGGCTCTACTGATAGCCTGTCATTTCCTCATTCCCACCGACTTGTCCGGTTTTGTACTGCATGTGTCAAGTGACTCATTACACATCATGAATTTCTTACAAGCACGTTCCCATAAAGACATTGTTGTGTCCCAATGTGCAAGGCAATTCTGGCACATGGCAGCTGTCAGAGGTTGAGACGTAGACTTTGTTTATGATGATCTTACACCCCGTCACCTGCTATTTAAACATGTATACCCTCCTCCTACTTGCGATTTGTTTACGGTGGATTACGGGTTGTCTTCCAGGCACAGATTTGACGCTCTATTCAGAGATGATTCAGTCGTGGAGGGCAGCTCGGGCTCTGTCTACTCTGAAAAACAAACAAGCACAGGCGAAGAAATACATCCTTTTCGCTGCGGAGAACATCAAGATCCCGACGAGGCCGACTATACTTGAGTCCTGTCTGTTCGTTCAGTTCCTGGCGTTGTCTCTCAACTCACCTGGTGCTGTGAAGAACTATCTGGTGGGCGCTCGGGAATGGATTACGGATCATGGGGGATCTCCATCGTGGTGAAGGGCGCTGCTACACGTTCAGGACACACGACTCGCCCAGCTTGCCCCATCGACCTGGTACTCCTGCATCAGCTATGTGAGATTTCAGCGTGTTTATCTGATGGTCTACTGTTCCGGGCACCGGCTCTACTCGCCTTCTATACCTTACTTCGCTCATCCAACTTGTTCTTGTCGACAGACCGATCCAGCCATCACAACACACTCTAACACGACAGGACGTTCATCAGGTTAACGGTTCACTACTCATACGGGTTCGCTCTACGAAGACACAAAGTCTTCTTGATCCATCGGCGACCTTCGTCGTATCACCTGTTCTGGGTCCCTGGTGCCCAGTCAAGGAGTGGGGATCTTATATAGCAAGCTACCCCGGTAGCGAGCTAGACCCAATCTTCCTTACGCGTTCAGGCACTCCTTTAAGGCCACACCAGTTCACATTGATTTTCCGTACCCTGCTGTCCCATGTCGGCATTATGGATCCTGGGTCCTACTCGATCCATTCGTTCAGGAGAGGAGGGACTCATTCGGCTCTAGCATCTGGGCGCTCTGTCGACCATGTCCGGCATCTGGGTACTTGGTCCTCCCTACAAGCTATGCGCCCCTACCTTCCTTTACCATGAACTTACATTTCAAGGTTTGCCCTTTGGCCTTTTCAAGTTTCAATGTCATTCATGACTTTTACTCATATTTCATAATATGACTTACTATAACTTTCATATACACTCAATTATACCGTTTGGTATCTATTTTATTTCTCACAATTTAACTTCTCAAATGCCACACAGGTATTTATCTAATTTTCTCACAAACTATTGTCTTCAAATGTTATATACATGTCTCATCTTCAATTACAACATTCAAACTAAAATTGTCAATATACCAACACAGGTATATCTTTCAAACTAAAATTGTCAATATACCAACACAGGTATATTTTATTTCAAACTTTACTCAACATAATTTTCAAATGTGTATTTGAAATATTAACCTTTAGGTTAAACACAACTAATTCATTTTAACTCATCAAAGTTTTCATTTATACCTTCCCGGTATTTCATGTTACATTTCAATCTCATATTTCAAGATTGGATATCTACTCTAATACACTTCAAACATTTTTCAGTGTATTTGTTCTCGTATTTTATTAAAAATACTCCAACTCATTTTGTGGTCATGAGTCATTATCTAAATAACTTGAAGATATATATGACAATAAAGGCCATAATCTCTGGTTTGATATGGTCCCTTTTGCAAACCTATATTTTGTACAGTCTGAGTTATGAAGAATTGTGTATATCATGTCAGCAATAACTAGTTTTCAGTCCCCAATATGGTTGCACGGCCTATAGTAAGAGAACATAGAATACCTATAGTAAGAGCTAACAGGCTTAGATATATAAAAAACCCGCAGTGTTAAAGGCGTCAAGGGTAACCTAATAAAAGACCAACTTGAAGCAGACTCAAAGAACCCTCGTAACTCCTCGAGGGGTATCAAGAACATTTTAAGCCCAACACTGAAGCCGGGGACACACCAAGCGAGAAACACAGCGCTTTCCGAAATCGCCGACACAAAATGGCCTATATGTGAGTTATTATTTCATATTTCATCTGATAATTGGTTGTGGTATGCTTAACTATCCGTGAGAAATATTCCTATGAAATCATATCTCATATATATGCTATTTTGTATTGGCGATTCTAGAGATCGCCGCCTTGACTCGCTTGGTGTGTCCCGGTATAAGCGAAACTGCCCCAACTCTGTTTTGAATGGACTAGAGACCACTCACTGAGCATCAACAGTTCAAAAACTAAGGTTGTATGGTACGCTTTAATGAGCAAAATGAGGAAAAGCAACTGCTCTACTTTTTACCTAGGTTTAGAAGAATTAAAGGTGAAATTGACTATCTCTATTTTGGAGTACACATTGACTCCCACTTGACCTTTGTCAATAATATGAAACTAGTCATGAAAAAAGTAAATCGCAAAATTTTCGTTTTGGGAAAAAATAGGCATTTGCTCAGTGTGAAAATGACAATAAAACTGTACAAGCAAATGGTAGTCCCAACAATTGATTATGCTAGTAATATGGGTCTATTTTTCAAAACCAGCATTTTACCTACCTGAGGCCAGAAACTGACCCCAAAATATAAACTTCACAAGAAGTCCTAATTTCCTATATTATCATTTACTCCAGATATTTAGCTATCACAAGTAATTTATTCCAATAAGTTATGAGTAGATGTTATGATTTTAAATACAACTTTGAGGTGAACCAGCCTTTCTGTGTTACGTCCGATACCCCTATTATTGTGGAATATTTGGAATTTTTTATTCTCCAGCATGCACTGGCCAAACATTTATCAAAATTTATAACAAGAAAGCTTATATATAGTTCTTTGCGACATCCCAAAACCATATATGTTGATCTGTCAGGATTTTTGTCACAATATCTTGAATTTCGTTCAAGTCACAGAAATTACAAACAATTTTGTGTGTTTTAATGTAACTTCTTTTGTATTTATCCTCTCACATCACTTGTTATTTTCATAAGGATTTCAGTATGATATTTCTCATCCTTAGACATTGCTTCACAGTTGATAATAACTTTTTAAATGTAAATTATCATTTGTAGGTGTATCTGTCAAGCATAAAGGGAGGCTTTTTAGGGGTATCGGACGTAACACACTAACTATATTACACATAGTCTATTACATGAAGGTTGTTTTGTAGTAATAGAACTTAAAAACCTATCAATATCATTATTATGTGATACAGCCATCATTTCTACAACAGAAAGAAATACCAAGTACTGAAAAATTGTATGTTTAGGAAATCTTATTGAGTTTTGGCTAAAACTTTACTTTTTGTTCTTCATTCTATATGATAATGGGTCAAAAGGCATAGATGTTTGTGTGAACAGTTTTGTATATACACAACTGTTCACACAAACATCTCCTAGATATGCTACAGCGCCAACAATCCAATTAAATTCAGGAAGCCGGGTATCCATTGCTGGGACATTTTACAAGGAAAAGTCTGAAGGAAAGTCGGAAGGAAAGTCTCAAGGTGTGCATGGACATGCCTGAGGATGTTTGCGTGAACCTCCTGCTGGGGGGACCGACGCTCGAGCAAAACATGTTGGTGATTTTCCCCGACCCCTGCTGCGTTTATTGCACCCCCTTGCGATAATTTTCCTAGAAGGTCTCAAGCATATCGCAAAGAAAAAAAGTCGCCCAGTGTGTGTTGGGCTTTACCTGAGTTGATTAACCCTTTCTGGCAGGACAATGCCATATGGCATTCCCCTGGCCATGACAGGACAATGCCATATGGCATTCCCCTAGCCGTGGCAGGACAATGCCATATGGCATTCCCGTATGGAAAGGATGAGCAATGCTGTATTTTTTCCGTTGTAACTTTTTGAAAAATTATCGAAGAATTATGAAAAGTATATGACATACTAGCCTAAGTGTTGCTAGTAAGTCATCAAAAAATGGGAAAGTTCTGATAAAAAATACAGATTTACTGGGATTTTTAAGTTCATAATTTCATCTAATAACATTGACTACAAAAGTGGGCCTTACAAAGGCCACATTTGGTTCTGGCACCTGCTGTAGTATGAGTACATGATGAATGATGTGTGACTCTTGAAGGGTTAAACAGGACCCTACCGAAGCCACATTTAAACAATTGGTCAGAAAACACCTAACGACTACAATACAGCCGACAGATCTAAAGTTCCTTAATAGTTTATTCATTTTAGGATGCATCTATTAGCTGATATATGTGAAAGGAGTATAGGTTCTTATTTGATGATAGATCAATGAATACATGATATGCCTCTGTATGTGTTGATGATCATTGGATCTGAATGGACAGCATAAGAGGTCAATTTCTTTTCTTCGTGATTTTGTATGAATGAATGTCGGTTGTATTCTATGGAAGAATGCCAAATGCATTGGTGATTATTGTATGTCGCTAAACCTTACCCAATAAAGAAAATATATATGTAAGTGGACACCTCGCGTAAGCCCATGTTACCGGAGAGAAATGAATTTTGGTACGAAAAAGCCAAAAAAAAACCACATAAGGGGACACCTCGGACGGACACCTTATCAAATATGTCCTATCGGTCCTAACACTCTGAATCATCAAGATTAATATGGTTTTGGTATGCCTGTGTGTGTGGCGTGTGTCGGCGTTTGTGTCGGTAATGACCTGCTCTGTCTTTGTCCCTGTCTCTGTTCTCTATCCCTGTCTCTATCAGAGTAACCTGTTCATGCAGTGATAACATATACACCTAGAAGGTGAGACAATATGAGTGTGTGGACGTTGTCTAGCGGGCCTGGGCTATAAAACCAGTATAAACCTGAAAACCCTGTGTAAGCGATCACCCTGCGCAAGCGGCTATTTTGGCCCGGAACTGAAGGTAACCGCTTACGTGGAGTTTTACTGTATTATCAATGATTGATATCATTAACCTCTGACTAATAATCAATATTCATAAGGATGGGACAACTAAAATACCTATCTTCTTTGTAAAATTCAATAAAATTGTATTTGCCCAACTCAGGCCTCTTCATCTTTATCCAGGGATAAGGAGTGATGCATATAGTTAAAACAGGTACCATTCACATGCTGACTTAAAATCATAATTGTGTCGCGATGCATTACACAATTTATCAGGGCGACAGTGTTGCCAAAGATGCTGCTATCAGCAAGTATCGTTAATTGGCGAGCGTCAACATCATGTCAAAATGTCAAATACCGCGATTAAAACTCGATTCCTTGATTGTCTACTTATTTCTTACATAAAAGTGATAATGCTTTTCTTCTTTGTAGACGATACAAGCTGCATCCATGACTCTATTTCAGAACTTGAATTATAAATATAAATTATACAGTCTGTATCACGTGTGATACTATGGAGAAACCAAACAAGAGTTAGTCTTGCTGTTGTTTATTGCACGACGGCAAGATCGCATATTTAGAAACAGGATTCCTGTGGAGTAAGTTTCCGGATTACGAACTCGTTTCGCCGGAGGTTTAAACCTCCGGAGAAACGAGTGAGTTATCCGGAAACTTACGGACACAGGCATCCTGTTTCTTTATTACTATATGCCTCAAAAAGAGTGAGATATTTATCCTATTTAAGCCATGGCAGTCATTTGTAATCTGATTTTGGGACACAACACTCACAGCATAACGTAGATTACACCCCCACCTTCAACTACCCATTAGTACAGTCAGCTCTTACCAGATGGCGTTTTCATTCTTCAAAGCACTCTCCCAGCAGATCCGGGATTTTATTAAGCAGACCTGGTAGGCTCAGAATCTATGCTTAGAGAGTGGCTTCAAAGTATGACGTCATCATCGCCAACGTCGCGAATCACGGCAGCTAGGATATCAACATGCACGCATTACCTTCAGCTTCATATATTAAGAATAACAAAAGGTCAGTGAAGATACTATTTGCGATTTTTCCTTGAATACTCGATGTATTTGCGTATTTCAGTAGGATTATATGTGGTCGGGTGTGTATATTTATTGTATCTTGCTGTAAATCGCGGTGTCAACGGTCGAGTCGATGTATCGTTCCCGTATGGCCGCTATTATCCATCCGCTAAGACCTTAGGCGTAACGTGCATTACTTCTCAGCAGTGCCGAAACCATAGTTACGGTATATATAGCAACATGTGGTATTTACGTTAGTTACGACAGTAGGTATATAGTAATATGCGATCTTGCCAGAGTGCGATGAACAATAACACAACTAACTCGAGTTTGGTTTAGAATTTATCCTACCCTGCCCGTCTAAATTACTTCTACATTAACAAATGACGTCATTTGTCAAGTGTATCCCACTAGAGCGATATTTTTCATTTTTCTGAACTCCAGACCGAATACAGTGACCCAATGTTAAGCCTATGGAGTTTTTTTATTAGGGGTAGGATAAATTCTGTATCCCCGTCTGACCGATAGCATTGCGACACACTTGAAGCGAAGAAGCTACACATAGCAACACCAGGTAATGTCTAGGCAAATGCTCATTAAATAAACTAGTAAAATGAAAGGATTTATACGGACTTGCTTGTCATTGAAATACAACAGAAGAGTCGCTGAATTGACAAGGACTAATGGTACTCAATGATGTAATAAAACATACAACAATGCCGAAGCGTAGATTTTCCTTGGAAACACTACGTAACACAAATACTGTATGGAAATTTGCTTGAAGGCAACTGATTGTTGACATTGTTTCGTCATATTTCAATGTTGAATGATGTCTTTCGTTTGTGTAGCTTGTAATCAACTACGACTGAAAGTTACATTTTTATGACAAGAGAGGAGAAGCGAAGGATGTAGGAAATCGTCGTGATTTTAGGAATTAAAAGGTTGTCACAGGATAAGTTTATCGTGTGGTAAAGGTGACGTTTATAACGGTTGACCGAAGAGAGGAATATTGGGATGGATTGGATGTTCCCAGGAGGAGGGGAGGAGTTAAGAGGGTAAGAAAAATAGAAGGAAGACAGTTTGAAGAGACGCAAGGAAGCAGGAATAGTAAAGGCTGGAATATAATTCGATATATTTCCACAGATATCGATAAAATTAGAGAGTTTAAAATCTAATTAATCTAAGAGGCAGGGAAAGGTTAGTTTAAAGGGCCTATTCCATCAGGACCTGGCATCCATTCCATTGTCGGCCTATTCTGGATGCATTGGCAAAAATGTCTTGCTGATTATTTATAAATTATGGTGAATTCGGTCTAAAAACCATCACTCTGACGATATCTGGGGTCATTTGTTTAGATAATGACACTCCGCCGATAGTTCCCGAAAATGTTATTCTCTGACTTCCCATGATCGCCATCCCATCTGAGGTCGGCAGTTCTGATCCTGTAGACTGTCACTTCAAGCGGATACTCTAAGGAAACATTAAAGGGGTCAAGGTCGCAGACACCTAGCGAAATATAGGTGTACTAGTATCGGCACGCATTGGACATATGGAACAAGACATCCAATGGCGGCTGACAACAGCCGATGGTGAGAAACATAGGACGGTGGAAAGGTTACCCTCCACCATGGAGTTGTCCCATCACACTAATTCCATATAAGGAATACAGTAGACCGAGTAGCCAATGACTGCATTCGCAGCAAACCCCGACCTTGACCCTGACCTCCTTACATGATATTTTCTAGCGCCTTGGGACGGCTCTGCAGTCGAGAGTTGACCTACAATCTAATGGGCCACAACCACCCTCATAGAACTGAATAGATAGGAGTGTGAGGCATTGAGGTTTGGTCAGGAGGGGTAAGAGTACGAGAATGTAGAACTTTAAGTGGAAGCACTAATGTTCTATTTCAAATCCTCAAATACATTTTGTGTTTTGAATTTCTAACCTATACCCACTCCCTAAGTACAGACCTATAGATGTCCAACATGTCTGATACACGCAGTTTATCAGCAAAAGCATTTAAAGCCCATCGCCAGGCCTTTCTGAGAATTAACTCTCCCCTTTAATGCAACCATCTGATAGATGACACTGCACAAAGATCAATTGCTACAGAGTTACTTGTAGGTAACCTTAAGGCGAATCTCTTATCATGTTTTTAAACCCGACAGTGAGTGGCTGATGTCGCTAATTACACCTCTGTCTGACAGTAACGGCTTCATTTGAATCTTGACATGAAATTGGTAGAACTGTATATTCATCCATTATTAAAGATACTTCACAAAATAGCAGTGTGACTCTCTTCTGATTGTCGTGCCGCGGCCCATGGGACCTCTGGGTGTTATGTTACTATCATTATTTTCACTATTGGGACATGTCCATCTCTCAACTAGAGATTTCCATGAGAGCTCCTTTATGCCTGAGCAGAGTGTAAAGCTGTAGTTCTATCAGCAATAAGAAGTACTAGTACAAATGGATGTTTATTACATGTACACGCAGAGGATAAATCTAGTAATGAAAGGAAATATCAACACCCTGTTTATGCGTACTCACAGTAATTAGAATTCTGCTGAAGTTGGAGAGAAAGTAGAAGTAGCTACAGCAGTATTGTTGTTAGGTGGCGAAGGAGTTTGTTCCTTCAACACACCAATGAAGCACTCACAAAAAAGCCAGTTCATAATGGGTGTGTTATGTGGTTGCTGGCAATATTTAATCTGGGAGCTGTTTCAAAACCATAGACTTAACCAACATTTTGAAACAGTTCCCTGTTCAACAACATACACACACATGTCACAGAGCGGCAGACAGGTTGCGACACAACCGCAGCAGTGCTACAGTGTGTTGTGAGCATCTCTTCGTGACAGATGGGTTCACCACCTATAAGGGAGATGAGTCGGGGAAAGGTAGCAAGAGGATTGCGTGCTTGCCAGTACTCCGAACCACACTAAGAGCAGTTATCCCGACTTAATTTCATGAATACCCCTGACACTGTCCCACAATGGCACTCAGCGCTGTGCCATGATTGGGCCATTAACCAATGCACAGACAAGTAGGACCATCATGGAAAGTGGTATTTGTGTGAGGCTATTGTATATAATTCTCAGCGCAGAGAAAGGGGTAGAGGCAGGGTGCGTTGTTGCCTTTCACACAGCAATCGGAGCTACGTTTTCGAGACTCCAGCCACATGCTCTAATCTCCAATTACTCTACCCCCTCGTGATGTATCGAGATTTTATGTGATACGAAATGACCCTTCTGATGACTGCGGACCTGTGCCCGGTGTGCGTCAACTGCAAGGTAATGAGATATGTCACGTCAGGCAGCTCCCTACCATCTGTGTAGGGTTCAGCTTGAGAACGCCATGCGAAAAGCTCTTTACTTTGAAGAAAACCGTAGTGTATATATAATACTTTCTTGAGATGTATATACGTATTCATCTTTTTGGGACATCCTCACGAAGCACGTTTCTTTTGATGAATATAATCAACGAACTCGATTGGTGTAAGGAGGTCGATGGACCCGTGGTCAGATATATGACCAGTTAGATGGATGGACAATCAGAACGGTTGGTCGTTGGGAGGATTGGCAGTGAGGCTGATAGACAGTCAGATGGGATTGGTAGTCAGATGCTGTCAGGTGGGTGAGCAGCCATGTCTCCAAGTGGATGGGTGGTGAGTAGTTGTAGTAATGGTGGGGTAGTTATATAGATAGTAAGATGGCCAAACAGTGAGGACGTCCCAACAAGGTAAATACGTTTTACGTGTATTAAATACCTAAAAATGTCATTAATTGATTAAATATTTATCTAAACATGACGAAGTCGAACCGGTACCTAGAGTGAGCTGGGAGAGCTAAAGCATGCTATAGGCCAAATTAAAGTAATATTTTTCATTACCAAAAAATAATGATCTTTCAGGAAGACAGAAGTTTATAAGATGATTCAGATTCCTAGATCTAAGGACTGTTAATGTTAGATATTCTGATAATCAACACTTAGTCATTCTAATGTTATTTGATTTCTTCATCTTCTGCATTTGATCTTGATTTCATGAAGAGGAATCCTTTATTGTAGAAATTTCAAACTCCATAAAACCCATAAACTACAATATCCGATTGGGAGGAATGTGTAAAACCATCGATAAATGTCTTCGGCTTACCTCTTTTCTGGCTATTAGTCCTTAGACCTGGTGTACAGAGGATAAAAGATAGATTGCTCATTTTAAAATCCATATTTGTGATTCCATATCTCTAGGTCTCAGAGTTGAAGTAAGGGATTTACTATGGGGTTTATGATACGGCGGGCACTTTGCCCTGCTGTTATATCATATCATATACCATCTCTGATGAGGTGAGTAATATCATACCAGGCCAGACCATACCGGAGAGTGATAAAGTCCACTCTGTAGAACTCATTGTAGCCTCCACCGCCTATATATACCTTAAGTGATCCTTCGTAAATAAAATCAATATGATTTAGAGAAATGGGTCTACAAAGGAATATTCTGATTTGACTGTATAGCATAGTAGAAGTCATCTCAAATCTTTAGGTTTGGAAGAAACAGTCGTCTATATAGCCTATTCTAGTTAGAATGATGTGGCTTTATACTTCTATCAAATCATTTATATTTTCTCGATTTACCTTTTCCTAGCTCCCACTTCGAAACATCACAACTCTTGAAAAGAAATTCCCAAAGACAGATGTACCTATCAGGATAATCGCGTCTGATTTATCAGCATATATCTTTTGGTTGCCTACATTCAAATTAGTTATGATTCTGCCTCATAGAAATATACATTTCCTTTTATTTCAGGAATGGTGAATGTGATTTCCATTCGCTACTAGTAGATAACACACTTACTGTCATCCTTGCCTCACATCCCATTATTTGAAAATACCCTCCAGTCTCTAAAGTCAGTAAAAACGGATGTGCAGGCTCGCGAATCGTGGCTTATGGCTTTGATTGTATGTGATTATCTGTCAGTACTAATCCGAGTAGGAGGTTGAAATAAAACAATGCTGACTACTGATGGCCATATCCAATTACCCAGCTTCAAAGTTCTGTGTTTGTTTTACTTCTAACGCCTTATCCTGTCATAACTGTCCATTATTTGCCTATACCTCTTTTGTTGAATGGGATGCTATTACTTGAATAATGCATACTGGTGCAAGAACCTTTTTCTAACAATGCAAACCCTTCAATATTAATAAGGGAACAACTTTGGATTTCATCATTTAATAAGTGGCTCTGATATGTAATACAATTCACGATGTTGAAGAATGATATATGACACTGGTTAACGGGGTATGAGAGATTGAGAATTTCTGCCTATACATGCGTTAAAGATAACTTTTGAAACACCCAAAACCTATACAAATTACTGATTGTTTCTGAGGTTGTCTCTTGATGTATTACCCACCTATTATCTCACCCCTGGAATAAATGTCCATAGGCTTAACATTGGGAACTCGTTCTTCATGCCCATACAAGTATTGCAGTCCGTTCGCCATGGTCTGTATCCTGTGTGTTGTCCATTCTTCTAGTGTGTACAGGGGTGAGATAAATATAGAAAGGAACTCGTTTTGGTCAAAGAAGTCATTCACCAACTCATTTGAATGCTGCATGATATTCACTCGGCTGTCGCCTCGTTCACATCACACTGCATCAACCTTGTAGAGAACGAGGACTTTGACCAAAAAGTTTCTTCTTTAATACTCCACAGGAGTCTCCACAGGAAATCTATAGAACACCTGGAATTCGCTACCCGGAGATTTTGGCATATCAGAATCTCCGGAAGATTACGGAAAAATAGTCCCTTCCATAATGTAGTCAATTTATCATGTCTTGCGAAATAAATATTATAAATCAATATTAGTCATTTAAAATCGGTCATGATACTCTCATTTACCATCCAAAGTCACTGTTATAAAACTTTTTTCATACTAAAAATACAGAAAAATAGCGAACTACATAACTGGCGTAAGTATATAATGAATTACCACCATGTTTGACAGTGCTGTAGCATTATGGAAGGTGTAGTCATCCTATATCATATTGATACATGGTTCATTCCTGTTATCAATCTTGTAGGTTGGTAGTAAATACAATAAAGAATGGTTTTGTATATGAGTGACCCTATTCTCCTCGTAGTTCACGACGTAATATACTCGCTGTCACTCGTATATAACTACGCATCAACAACTTGGAGATTACGGCCACTCATAAACAAAATTATTTTGTATATATTCTACCCTTGTGAGCTAGATCATTTTCACAAGAATATCAAAACACTTTAATTTAACAGCAATTATAAGGACATTTAACAGGGTAAAATCTGTTCATTGTAGGGTCTTGAGGAATCCTTTAGAGGCAAAAGAATGGGTGTTTCTGGTTACCCCCCCCCCCCCCACCTAGCAAAACCTTACCTTACCTAGGAATCTCTTTGCTTCTACGTTTGTGACGTGCGATTTCTGACAGAAAATGCAAACATACAGCAGAATTCACAGAGAACAAATAATTTTCTCACTATTTTAGAGAGATTATCATTCTAAGCTGCTTTTTCAGTCACATAATAAGATAGTTAAGTAGGTATTCTTTTGGTGACAAAAGAGCCAGAAATGCCAGCTTCCACTGGAGTGCTAAGAAATTGCTCCTTGGGTGTAGCCTCAGATGATGAAAGTATTATTAACAATTTTGGTGTTTTTGAGGTGTAAAATCTGAGAATCATATGAAGTCTCTCTATTGAGGTGATGGATCATTATCTTTTAATGATCTACATTATTAACAATTTTGACAGTGATTTATCCATACGATCAGAATGTGTTCCAGTACAAAACTCATGTAATGGAGCAGAAAGGGTCATGTTAAATCTAAACTTCACCCTACATGATTTTGCCTGAGTACCTTGCAAGCTCTAAGACAGATGTTACACTGAAAAGATGCAACTTGATGACATTTATCACAGATCTCATTCAAAGTGCAGCTGAGCATCTTAGTCCTGATGTCACTGAAGCTATCCTTGAAACTGAAGAAGGAAATGAAGGCAAAATAACCAAAAGAATGAGAAAACTAACAGTGAAGGGAAGTGTGCAAGATGAAAGCGAGAAAAATTAGATTTTTATAAAAGTTTGTATCCTAGTTGAGTGTTTTTTATGTCTGAACCAGGGGGTGTTGTCAAACAGGCAAAAGGTATGCTTCCCAAAATGTAAGTATGACATGATAATTAGGATTTATAGAAAAATAATAAATGACATCAAGTATCACAGATCACATGATATAAATATCATAATCGGCCATCATTTTTTCATTTTATCAGATTTATTTATAATTATAAATAACAAATCTAGTTAACAAAGTACCACTATGTGATGCCAGCTGTGGATTAGAAATTCTTGTTCAGAATTCCCCAGCACTAAATGCGTGTTTCGTCCTAGCCAATGATTGGAGTCACTTGAATAATGAAAAGTAGAAGACATCAAATATTTTGCCTTTCAGCAAGGACTAGGGTTCCAGCTACTAGTGTCCCTCGTACTATAGAGTCTGGCACTGCTATCATCTTCTATAAACATGGATTATTCAACACACCCCTCTTCTTCTCAAAAGAGTTTACACAGGGATGAAACTTGGGACTGAAGGATAAATCGGAATTTGAAAACCTTTTACATTTATAACAATATTTTGTAACATGGCTTTGTATCTGTACACATATTCTCATTTCCCTTCATCATAGTGGTTTTTCGTCTAGTATTTTGAAGAGAGATAAATGTGGAAAACTATTGTTGCTAGTATATTGGAAATGCCAGAATTCCATCAATTGTCAGCAAATTTGCATCCCTGTTTACAGTTAACTATATCCAGAATGGCAGAATTTAGGAAGCAGAACTGTTTTACGCTATTATATGTTCTATTATATTGATGCTGACCGACGGAATGAAAAACAAAATCCCCCCTCCCTACCTAGGTTTTTGGGTCAGGTAACCAGAAAGACAACTTTTTCTTTGGCCTAATTCATTTTTGAAAAATGCAGATTTTGGCAATTCCTATATACCCATTTCCGAAACGTCTATAGTTACATATCGCTGCTTGGGGTGCAGTAATTATAAGTTATGTAGCGAGGCTGACGTTTTCGTCCCGGGCTGACGTTTTCGTCCCGGCCTGACCACGTGACATAAAGAGCAGTGGAACGAAAACATAGCTACTGCAGTTACTCAATAAGGGTGGCCATTTTTCTAGGGCAATCGCAGGAAAAGAAATAATCCTTTTTATTGATATTTAAAGATATATACGAATAGAGAAACCAAGTACCGGTAATCAAAAGTCAAAGTTACTCGGTAAGGCTCGAAAAATTACTGCCCGTGGCCTAGGCCTTGGGCAGTAATTTTTCCGAGCCTTACCCCGTAACTTTGAACTTTTGCTCACCGGAACAGTTTCCCTCTATTCTTACTTTATTACCTCTTGATATGGAGCCTCTATGCTAAACCTGTATAGCCTACGGATCGCTAACTGAGTAGACTACAAAAAGCCATTTTCTACTCAGTAGAATATGGCTTTTTCTGCCACCGCACAGGTACTTAGGAACTATTTCACACAAACAATACACTACGCTTACGTCGAGTTTCTAGTCATACGTATAATCATATTAAATAATTTGTCGAAAGGTAGGTAATGAATACAAAGGTACCATGGTTTTGATCTGTGTGAACGTATTCTCCTTGTAGTTGACACTATAAGCAGTACTTCTTGCTATCGCTCGGAGTATATTTCAACTACTCGGAGAATATATATACGACCCTGCAGATAAGAATCGCCATAGTATTGTGTATACAACACAGCTTGAAAATGCTTTTTACATATGCATACGTCATGCGTATGTATATCTATCCTTTGGCGTAAATAATTATGTCCTATTTGCCATTGTGTATATACTTCATCTATAGACATATGTATGTACATGTTGCAGTCATGGGTGTCATATACGCCTGCATATTCTATATTTGTCCTCGGCCGTAAGGAAGCTCGTCCTATTTGGCGTCATATTTAAGTCTCATTCTATTATATGACTTCCGCCACTGTCCAATAATTCCCATCTCTGCCTTTTTCTATCTACATGCATAAATATGAATACGCCAAACTTTAGTAACGTGTACGTGAAATGTATAAGACCATGTATACATATCCCACACTTATCATATTAATGGTCAGCGACTTTAAGCAGATATTATCAAAGATAAAGAGAAGAAGATACAGAGAGGATAAGTCACTGGACTGATGATAACCAAATAAGAATCAACTGTAAAACGACCTAGATAATGTGGGTTGGAAATGGAAAAGATATTGACAATAAACGGAAAATTATGATAAATATAGAACGCCCTACCATGCTTGTACGACTCGATGAACATAGGGCAATATTAATGATAAATACGGAACGAGACGTTTACGTAGAGTTCCATATTTATCTTCAATTTTCATCTTGTTTTGTACCTTGTACAGCATGGTCAGGACGTTCTATATAAGTATACGCAGTGGTGAAAAGATGAATAAAACTCATTTTTTCATGCAGTATACCTACCTCCCAAGAGTAGAAAAGATACATCGAAACCTATCCTAATTCGTATTTCACTATTTTGTATACAATCTGCCCTCAGTCTTGCTTTACTGATCCACTGTCGTCATCCCTCCATAAGGAGGGACATCTCGCCCCTGTAGGTTTGTAGTGTTTAGTTTTACAAACTGTACAAAAGCGCAAACGCGACGCCATTCTTTCCCTCCACGGATGACAACCTTATCCACCCGATAAAAGGCGATCAACATTTTAGAGTTCAACAACCGACCATTGGGAATGTAGGTGCTGTGGTGTAGGTGCAGAAACACCGGTGTCGCCACCTAGCGATAGATATCCAAGTCGTACTGTGTTTCCCTTTAGTGTCTTTGGGAAATATAAGACCCTTATGTGGGCATTACGGTATTCATACAATCTGCCCTCAGTGTGCACAAAAGTGCTATTCTGGCCTATTGAACAGTCAAGAAACAGAATGTGGCTTCCTGGCGTATTGGCACAAGGTTACATGGCATTCAGTTCAAGACATCGGATGTGTAGAGACCAAGCACTAGAACATTTATTTCTAGTCTTTTGGAAGATTTGCCAGGACTTGAATAGAAATATTGACCCAGCTGAACACCTCGTATTTGCTGTGGGTCAGAGGTGATGGCTGCTGAATGAGCGCCTGCACCCTGGTAGAATGCGGAGATACAGAGTCACTCCAACCAGCCTCGGGTCCAGGGGAGTTTGAGGGGAACGGACGAACCCTTCCCACAATCTCCGTGAGTGTTAATGATTTACAACAATCGGAACCGATTCTATTTTTCATCTATAAGAAGTTCCACCGTAACCGAAATTCGAAACCTCCCATTTGAATTTCTGTTTCCGCCCCTGCTTAACGTTACTCGCTCCAGATTACAGGTGACCTACTTCTGACAAGATGCTTATGGACTGCTTCCGGCTTCCTCCCGAGGGAACGCTGAGGCATGAGTAGCATACCGTGCTTTTATGCAAGTTCAAGGACCAATGATATCCGTTTAAACAGATGAGGAACACACCGCAAGTTTCAATGGATGGAGAACGAATACAATAAATAACACCTATCTACACCTAATGGTTAAGAATAAAAGATTTAATAAATCTGTATTCCTAGGTAGGTCTTACTATTGTTAACAGTTTACTGAGAGGCTGAGGAAAGGATGCAGCCATATTGTTGCAGTCTACCTATAGGTTGCTGTCAAGCTGCTGACATAATGCTGACAATATTCTGAGAAGGCCACTGCCGGAAGGAGGCAATCTGTTGACACATTACATCAATGGTGCTGATACGGTATTTATATGCCGCTGAGAGAACGTTAACAAGATTGTGGCACTTGCTGTCAGGCCACATATATATGGTTTTGACAGTATGTTATTACGACTGTGACAGGGTATTGACAGTTGTACTAACAGTATGGTAGCGTGCTATCAATATTTCATCTTCTTTCTGACAGTGTGACATCAGTATCTTGACATATTTCTGACAGTGCTGATAAATTGCCCACTAGATCTTCACGAACTCCGCACAAGCCACGCGCACAATGGCGTCTAACGAGGCCTTTTGAGCATGTGCAGAGCTCATTGCACAGACGCAGACCTCACGCTTTATTTAACAGTGTTTGCTGCCGAGTCCCAGCGGACTGTGCCTGTCTGTGTGTCCTTGCGTCTGTGAGTCAGCTAGAGGTAGAGGACAGTTGACAGGAGAGGGGAGGGCTTTTTATGTCCCGTACAACAGACCATTCACAGACCAGATGGGACCTGGCAGGGAAGCGTAACAGTAAGGTGGTCGTTGATTTTGTTTAGACCGAACTACTCTATTCAGCTCCAAGTGTTGGTTTTTCAGCACCAATTCGTTGAAAAAGGTCATGTGTCGTTGCGAAAGGTCATGTGTCATACTTTGCAAAAATAGAAAGACGTCATGCCATAAAGAGAATAGGGTTAACCTATAGATGTAACTGATGAAATGCTACTTCTTTCTGATGACAAAAGCAGAATTAATCTCACTTAGTGGTACATTACGAATGTATGTTCTAGATATTAGTGACCAACCGTTGGAACAATCAACATTTCGTATGTCAACTCGCTTTGATTTTATCGATGCATATTTCATTTCTGTTTTTGAATCAACATTTTGTCGTCGTCAATACTGGAATCGGTCGTCGTGTCTCAGGGTCGCTGGATTCTCTTGACCAAATAAAATTTGAAATTCATAAGTAGTAAATGCCGACCAAACGAAACCATTCTATAGACAATATCAATCTTCAAAACTGTGAATTTCATACGTAAATGAAACTCTGAATATGCAACTGCAAAACCAATGGCCTAGATATCCATGAGTTGTGCTGTACGTCAAATACCTTGTTGTTTTCCAGTCTGTCATGATGAAAACCAGGCTTAATATGCAAATCGACATTTGTATCCGCATATAGATTGGTAGTGGTTGATGTGACAAGCATGTTATGAATAACAGACATATATCACATACGTCGTGATCCAGATCGCCGGACGCATATTACTTTCAAGGGATGCTCTGTGCCTGTTGTCCTACGTTAATGACTGCGATCTAGATCGATCATATGAAAACATTATCAAAATTTATAAAGGTTCTGTGGTTTGCTGGCATTTCCTCTGCGATATGATTTATGACACGTATGAAAGGGATGGAGTTATAGGTACTGTTATCAGATATACAACTATTGGACGGGCTTTCATAGTTGGGGTATGTCTGTATATCCCGGTTTCCATTGACCGACCTTTACCACTGATAAATTTGTAACTACTGACAGAATATTTGTAATTAAAAATTAGGCACACCCATGCACCGACCGATGCATGTCAGTGCTGATATATGGAATTGGGTACCATCAGCTTACAAAGAAAAGCCTCTGAGTCAAGCCATATTGTTCTGCCCCAAAGAGTGGTTGGTAGGCACCGCAGGAAACAAGGGTTCATTGTCTCCAACAATGATTATTTTGGTGGGTAGCCATTGACCGATTTCTTATAGGAAGGTAACATGATAACAGCTAGAGCTCCATTATGTGTGTGCGGGCTCAGTCAGTGAGCCAAGGTCATTTGTAATATCACGTGACCAGCTGGCATCCCGTGTCTATGTCACCACCTGTAGTGATGGGAACAGGTCCCAGAGGGAGCCACCGGGTATGCTTAGTACTGCTCAGTGCATGTTAGATCCTCTTCTCTCCTTCCCGCTCTGCATCCCTACCTGTTACTTCACCTACACCATGCAACTAACACTCCAGCAGCTTGCCAACTCCCGTCCCTATTGTACACATGTCATCCACACCTATCTCTAAGGGTTTCCTCAAATCTCTGATGCACCCCACATCCAAGCCCTGCATCATCATGTTTTACTCATTGACATAACACCCAGTAACTTAGCAGTACATCACTCTATCACCTGGTTTATTCAAGGCCCCACACCTCACATCGAAGTCCATATCTTAATCTGTTACCTGACATCCATAATATAGAATTAAGTACATATATGTTAGCGCTCGTGTATGGTAGCCGCACGGCGAAGTTAGGCTCACGGCCATACTCACCAGGCCTTAGACCGCGTTGAGTACGGCCGTGAGCCTAACCTCATTTGGCACCATATCTCTAGCCGTTATCGTCGATTTTATTAACCACCGATCAAAGAGTCTCCATAGCACATATGGGTATGAAAACTTTGCAAATAGGAGATTTCTGAGGCCCGTGATCTCCTGATTCTAGAATCAGAAGATTACTGGAAATAGTTCCCAAAACATCACGGGGCCCCGAGCGAGCAAAACATGATGAACTAATACATGCAGTGACATCAGCAGACAATATTGCCATCACAATAGTTTGGTGAATTCATATGTGGCAGTGTCTCCTAAACTCCATAATCTGTCAGATTATAGTTGTCAAAGAACTCTTACTTCGGTTTTTGCTATATTTCAGTGTGTAGTTCATCCTCCATGGCAAAGCTCATACAAATCCAACATGACTTAGCAATATAAACTAACTTGTGATTGATGGGAAATCTTAATCGAAATACTGAAACACTACTGTGATGGTAATATGAATTTGAGAAATATGAAAATAATAATGGTTCCGATATTATAATTAAAAAATAACGCGTTTTCAAAAAGTACAAATATAAAAAAACGCTATAGATAAATGTGACCTAATATCCGAGTCCCAGACGCGTAGTAATCTCCGAGCGATAGCGAGTTGATTACGTAGAGTCTGGTCCATGGAGATTACGGTCGCTTGTATCTGAAACCAGTAAATATTGTGTATTTATCATACACCGATGACGAAGTGTCTGTCCTAAACCTGTCGGGACTGTGTAATTCAGGGCCTATTGGACAGCTCAACCCGAAACGAACTCGACCCGTAGGTGTCAGGAGAACTCGACCCATTTTGAAAAACTCGACCTGCGAAGTCGACCTGTTTTAGATACTTATAAGGATAGGACAGTTAAATATAAAAGAAAAGGTGTGACTAGTTTACCGGATATAAATCGATACGGTTCTCCAGTATTTGTAATTCACCAAGCGGAGATTTCGGAAAAGGTCCCTTGTGTACAAAATAGTGGGGGAGACGATCGGCCATAATACATACAATATAAACTGGTTTCAGATTAAAGCGGACGTAATATCGCATTCGCTTGGACACAGCTACGAGTCTCGATCTCGGAGATTACTGCCGCTTGTATCTGAAACCAGTTGATATTGTGCATACATTTCCGCTCTAAACCCAACATCCTACATCTCACTTTAGCCACACTCTGATGTATACTATATATATACATACTGCTACCTTGTATCACAGGTGTCACTTCTCTCATCCTGACACCGGTAGACAGACCTTTGCTACTATAATCACAAGTAAAGTTCACACTTACCCACAATTAGGCAACAGAATATGAATCTCTTTTGTTCTAGTCTCGGGTGTTTCACATTACATCTCTCTGATTCGCATCACGTAGATTTCCCCGACCTCAATTATTCTGAGTTAGCTGTCGGTTGACACAAGGGGGACTATACCAAAATTTGCATTCAAGAATTTTCATGAATATTTCTCTTCCATATATAATTTCTCTGCAAAGGCATGAATCATTTGCTTCATCAAGGCAATGGCAGAATAGCAGCATGACGTTATCTCTATGTGTTAAATGTTTGTTGTGGCACGTTGATCAATAATACATGGCCTAGATTGAAAATGATAATTTTCACTCTCTATTAGCATTGAATGAATATGATTATCTTCGCAGCCATGTGACATGCGATGAATATTGTCATCTGATATCTCCTGTACATCTAGTGTTAGGTGTTATTGCTATGATACAAACCGCAAATAGTTGGTTATTTTAGAAAGTTTTTAAGTCTTATCGGCTTTATGGCAATACCAATATCAATAGATATCCATTTTCAATGAAGACTATATCAGATCACGCCACAACCAAACATTATCTTAAGAGAACCATTCACGTATTGATTAGCCCGTCTCCATTTCCGATCCCATAGGGGATTGTCCTTTCTAGCACCATCAACTCCAATGACATTAATCAGGTTCCATAGTGAAATAAAAACAAGGCATTTTACGTTGACTATTACCCGGCTAATGCGCATGATAAAACATAATTAAATGATCTCAATGCTCTTTGGGAAGTTTGGTAGTAGAAAGTTAATCAGGAAGTTGAGCATCTAGATTTGAATGTCTAAGACGGATCGCTGACGCGGGCCAGTGGCACAATTTGTCAGATTGGTGAGGAAACCGATCGAGTGTTCTCTCAGCGTCACATTGAAGTCTAGTACCTCCCTATAGGCCTACTGCTACCGGCCGACCAATTGATCGGCGATTTTTAGGAATTGTGCAATTAAAGGTGTGCTTGTGCAAGCGCCAAATCGGCACATAAATCTCAGATTTCGTTTATCGATCATGTGTTCCTACTTGCCGACCATATTTGAAACCTCGAGCTGAATTCACCATTACCCCAGAACCCCAATGAAGCAAAGCGGAAGCCGTAGTGGGCTAATAAAATTTTATTTAATTTTATGAGTCTTATTGATGTGAATAAGATAAATACATGACTATCAATAATAAGACAAATATTAAAATTGACATATGTATGTGTTTGTCAATTTGTTATAAGATTTGTGATAACATAATGAAGATTATGTAATATTACATAATTATAAAGAACATGTAATAGTAAAATAATAGAAATAGCCCTACGAGTGTAAGGAGTAGGAGAGAAAAAGGAGTGGGTGGGTGGGTAGAAAATACGTGTGGAGTGTAGGAGACCTGAGAAGCGAATGAGACAGAGGACAGTGTCGGCCTCGCGCACTTTGATGTTTAGTGCGGCCGATAGTGGAGAGGTGGCGCAGGGGTGCGCTAGTGTAGAGGTGCTTCACCAGGGGGGGCAATGACCACCCCTGACCAAAGGCCATGGGCAACCCATTACCCCAGAACCCCAATGAAGCAAAGCGGAAGCCGTAGTGGGCTAATAAAATTTTATTTAATTTTATGAGTCTTATTGATGTGAATAAGATAAATACATGAATATCAATAATAAGACAAATATTAAAATTGACATATATATGTGTTTGTCAATTTGTTATAAGATTTGTGATAACATAATGAAGATTATGTAATATTACATAGTTATAAAGAACATGTAATAGTAAAATAATAGAAATAGCCAAGAAGGCAAAAGTTATGGGAAGAGGAGGCTGGGAAAGTTTTTCATAGTCACTTTTTGAAGGAGAGAGACTCAATGAGAGACTTGTTGACAGTCTCTTTATCTGTGATTTTGATGTATGCCCTGTGTGCCTGTGACCTCCATCCTCCATACCTCTGAATGTTCAATTCAGGTATACCTGCCTCAAAGGCCTGGGTCGCAGCGGCCTTCCTGAGGCTGTGGAGGGTGTAGGTCTTCACAGTTTGGCCTGTAGCCTGTAGAAGGCGGTCCCATTCCTTCGTCATTGCCCGTGAGGTGATGGTCATCCCATCGAGCAGCGTCAGGAACGGGTCCCGCAGTGAAGCCGTAGGGGCCACCCGTAGCAGTCCTCGAACCGCGTCCACAGGGCATACTCTGGTATCCTCCGCAGCCTCGAGGCGCATCACCTTCTGTTCCCCCACGTGCTGCAGGTTTTTGGCCGCCTTTACGGTAATAGTCACGTGTCGGCGTCCGAGGACCACGTCCCCCCGCGTCAGATGCCGTGCCGGATCGAACCTGGGCGCAGATTGAGGTGCCACTTCCCCCTGCCGTAGGGCCGCGTAATACATCAGGAGCATGCCCGCTCTCATCGCCGTATGGAGGGGCGATGGCCCAAGGCCATCGAGAACTGCTCGGAATACCTCCATGGGGATGGGGGGCTTCACATTTGGCATGTAGTCCTTGTTCCTTCTCATGCCCTCGAGGGCACGTTTCACGCGGTGATCCACGGTTGGTCGCACGTCCCCCCCCGTCAGTCGTAGATGTGCACGGACATGCGATAGCTGGTTGGCGACTGTAGCCGGCGAGGGGGCGTGGTCGGCCACGTATTCCAAGAAGCACGTGATCAGGCTCACGGTCGGTGCCCCGGGGTCCGCTCTCATCCGATTGCAGAACGCCAGGTAGGTGGTGACTGCGGATCGCTGGTTGGCGAGGGTACCTGGGGCACGCGCCTCTGACTGCCTCGCAGATGCCTTCGCCTGGAGTAAGAGAAGCGCCCGATCTGCAGAAGAGACGGAGTACGGGTACAAATAAGGCATGGGTACATGGTACGATAGGGTACAGCTCATGAAGTTGAATGAGGGAGGTGGCCCTATCGTATTCCGTCCTCGACAGATGGGCTCTGCTCAAGGCATCTGCGATCACGTTTTGCACCCCGGGGATATGACTGAAGACGAGTTCTACCTGCAGACGTGCCTGCACCATCCATGCCTGGCGGGCACACTCCGCCAGGACTCGGTTTTGGGCACGCCCACTGTTGAGGGTCTGTACTGTGCCGAGGTTATCACAGAACACCTCAATCCGTGATCCCCGATCCTCGTCCGTGATGAATGTGTGGAGTGCGTATATCGTGTTCAGAGCCTCCAGCTCTGAGATGCACTCCACGGGGTCGAGGACGGGGCACACCTGGCCGGAGTAGGAGAAACGGCCGTCAGTTCCTCCCACGCCCGACAGGCAGGCATCCACGGTGATCCTCCTCTTCTGCAGGCCTCGAGGGATAAGGGCGCGGCCGTTCCAGCCCTCGGCAAACTGCACGAGCCAATCCAGATCCTGGCGCATCTCCGAATTGATGTTCATGTAGAAACCTCTCATCCCTCTAAGGGCCTCGAGCAGCTTCGAGACGAATGCCCGCGCCGGTCGTATACACCTCGCCACGTGTAATATCCTGCCCAGCACCGACTGGAGCTGCCGTTTCGTCAGCGTCCGGCGCTTCGCTATGGCCGACACGTGACCACGGATATCCTCCAGCTTGGCCGTGGGGATCGACAGAGTCATCGTACGGGCGTCGATCTTGATTCCCAACCACGTGACGTTCTGGCTGGGTTCCTGAGCCTTATCGCGTGCCTCGGGGAGGCCCAATTCCGCAAAAAGCTCACGTGCAATCCTGAAGTCCACGGCCGCCTTACCTCGGTCCTCGGAGAGGATGATGAGGTCGTCGAGGTACATCGCGGCCGTGACTCCCTTCGATCCGAGGATCCCCACGATGGCCTCCGCCACACACTGCATGTGGTAGGAGGAGGCATGGGCACCGAACGGCATGGCCGTATCGCAGTAGTGCCCGTCCTCCCACGTGAAACAAAGCAGTGGCCAGTCGAGGGGATCGCACCTGAAGTTCTTGTAGGCACGTGACACGTCGATGGACGACATGTAGGATGACGTGCCTGCCTTAATGAGTTTGGAGACAAACTCGTCCACCGTTGGGAGGCCGTGATCTCGCTCCAGCCCGTAGACCGAGTTCTTAATGACGAACGAGTTCACGCTGCACTCCCGCGGGAAAGTCATGTCTGTAATAATCCTTCTCTCGTCCGACCCACGTTTTTCCCGTGTCATGAGTGGCGACACGTGACACCACGGGCTAAACGGTGGTTCAACAAAAGGACCCATCATATTGGAGAAGGTTTCCTCCTTCCTTAGAAACTTCTCCACCTGCACGGGGTGAGCGGTTGCGCTGGGGTGGTTGGCCACGCCCCTAGTATCGCTCTCCGGCCCGAGGTAGCCCAGGGGGAAGCCGTAGTGCAGGAATCCAAGGAGCTCCTGCGCCCCATCCACGGTCCCCAGGTAACGGTCCCATGCTGCTAGGTTGAGATCCGAAGGAACCTCGATCCTCGCGCCTAGAGCGTTGGGGATTCCCGTGTCGCGCACGGCCCGGTAGATCTCCGCGTGCCTCGCGGGCCCCACGGCCGTGAACTCCGGCCACGTCTCCCGGCGGTGTTCCCTGAAGGCGTACGGGTCCGTCCTCATGCCCTCCCGGTGGACGCCGGTCTCACAGACCTCCTTAAGAGCCTTGAAATCCAGAGTGTTAGATTCCTCCTGTTCTCCCGGCACACTAACACTAACACCGGCCACGTAGGTGGGGATGGCCGGCGCCGGGGAAAGGGGGCATACCTCCTCCGGGAGTGTATTCCCCGCGCCTTTGTTGTTGTTTACATGTACCCCTTGGCCACGTGCCGAGGGGGTCACGTGAGCGGTGACGTCACGTGTGGGAGCCGGCATGGTTACATAACACTCCGTGCCGCCGGCCCCCCATTCATCTGTGTTTCGCGCTCGTCTACTGGCGGGGCGCGCCCTGCCCGTTTTTTTAACTCGGCTGGGCTTGCTGTACTACGCTCTGTGGTGCCGCCGGCCTCGTAGACGCCTGGAGTTGGTACCCCGCCTGTGGTACCCGCCGTGGTGTGGGTACAGGGGGAGCCGCTGTGTTCTCATAACCGTGGCCGTACGTAAGCTTTCGGTTGCAGGCGTGCACCGAGTGACAGCACTTCCTGCCGACTGAGTCGCAAAAGGTGCACACGTGCATCCACCGGATGCCCCCTTCTGTGTGATCGCTGCGGTGGCGGCACCTCCTCTCGCCATTGAAGTCCCGGCAGGGGGCCTCGCTCCCCCGGGCACGTCCGGTCTCCGTGTCGTTACTGCCGTTGGATGTGTGTGCGGAGGTCATCGCGAGCCGGACACGCTCTTCCTGTATCCGGCCGTGCTCCTACCCCCGCATCCTTCCTGATTCGATCTGATCGAATACGTAGTTAGACCAGCGTCTCACGCCGGCCCACGGCCGTGCCTGAGCGTCGACCGTTACCTGGTACAAGTGCTTAAACATGTGGTCCTTATCCTCGGGGTGCAAGGCGCGCTCGTCGCTTAACAGGGCCACAAAACAACTGATATACTCAAGCGGCCCGAGGCTCGACCGTAGGTCCAATTTCTGATGCAGCGTGTACACCCCGTCTATGTCCATGAACATGTACGGCTTCGCTGTCGGCCTTCGGGCATTAAGATCAGAAAGTAGGGAGGTCTTACCCGTTGTCCTGTCGTGGCGCATGGCCTCACGGCCGAATTCCCGCTGTAGGTGTTCTTCACTTGTATAGGTCTCCCGGAGTGCCGGCAGCGGGGGAAGCAGGCGATCGGTTTGTTCCTGGGCCCAGTCCCGTGTCCGTTCGGCCGCTGATGACGCCCGTGAGCCGCTCCTCCGCGATGCCGGCCGGGAGATTTGCATGATCGCGTCCATCATGCCGTCCATTTGCCGAGATATTTTCGTAACATCTGTCTTTACTTCGCCGACATCCGTCTTTACCTCATTCACGTCCGCTGAGAGACCGACTCCACATGGTCGCTCTCGGCCGTAGGGTTCTGCTGCAGGGTGATTTCGGAATCGGTCTCCGCTGCCGCAGATGCCGCCATCGCGCTTCTGGTCAACATAACTTTCACAATAAATCGCTAAACACTGTATTGCTTGGTATGCCTGTACCCGTCTGCCGATATCCAGGGGAATATGGAGACCGAGGTACGAAGGGCGATAAGCCAAGGAGCGGTGATAGAAAATACGTGTGGAGTGTAGGAGACCTGAGAAGCGAATGAGACAGAGGACAGTGTCGGCCTCGCGTACTTTGATGTTTAGTGCGGCCGATAGTGGAGAGGTGGCGCAGGGGTGCGCTAGTGTAGAGGTGCTTCACCAGGGGGGGCAATGACCACCCCTGACCAAAGGCCATGGGCAACCAATTTCTCAAACCGTAAAAAATTCAAATGTATTACAAATATTATGGTCCATTTTGACACTGTGTATAATTAATTACGCCTTTCTGCGTTTACTATATAACTGCTATTTGGGTGCTTTGGTTTGTGAGAAAATCATATAATAATTAATTACGGTATGTTTTTATCATATGATATCAACGGTGTAACCCATTGGTCTTACCTTGTATGGAAGAGCATTTTCAGACAAGATCGTCTACAGATGCTAAATATGCCTGAACTTGTATTCTTTAAGGTTTGTTTCCAAATACCGACTTATACCATATTATTGACAATATAAAAGATTGTAAAAAATCGTAGGAGCATATATTTCATGTGGAGTTGCACCTCAAATTGTGATTAATTAGATTGGTGCTGAACGTGATGGTTCGTGTGTGCTTTTAATTAATCAACTGGCCATGTAGGAATGAATCGGAACCCCTAAACCCCTCTTCCAGCAGCCAAAATAGGTCAAACCACTTAAATAGTTTTTCCCGATCTATTCCAAAATCCACTGTTATTTCCTTCATGAAAATGACTGATCAATCAGTCACCTTGCTCATGACCTGTTGTGCAAATGCTCCGACCTTCAGCCTCACATGCTGGAATCCTGCTCATTCTCATCCCCCATAGACTCAAAATACAGGATTATTTGGTCTAAATGATCATATTTCCCAAAGTAAGTTGTGACTAAACCAGGTTTCTCCTGAAAAATGCTATATGGTTAGTAATTACGATGTGTAATTAGACAGAACTCACATCAACATTAGTTCCAATTGCTGATTCAAATATAGCTATCATTTTAAATCATAAAGGGAACCAACCTTTCTTGCTTAAATGGGTTGAATTGGGATCAAATTGTTTACAATTTTGATGGAGTTAAATGAAAAGACGTCATTGGAGGATAAAGGTTTATTACAATAAGAAGGTGTGCCACATGCTGTGCATGTTCTTACACTATTAGGAACAACTAGTTATAACATGGTTAATACAATGAAATTATATAACCTGATGAGCTCTTGACCCATTATAGCATGATTAAAACTAATTAGGTTAAGTGACCTGATACTCGCATGTAACTGAGATAATTATGTTTCAATATGATAAAATATCTATAATGAGATAACACAAGACATAGGAGGTCAAAATATAATGAGGTTAATTAGCACCTATATGAGCAAAACTAAAATGGATATGTTAATCAGTCCATATGAAGCATAAGCTCTCGCACTGTTCAACTGTGTGACATCTCCTAATATCCAACGTCGGTAGTAGTGGTAATGTAGAGTCACAGAAGAAACTGCTTTGAAGTGTCAATGGCTGCCACCATTTTTGTGGTTAACTGGGCCAGTGGGGAGGGGGGCTACAGTGTAAAGGGTCTCCCAGGTCCCTAATGCAAATTTCAGGCACTCCACCCCCCACAAGCAATCTGACTCCCCATTTCCTGAAGTTGTGGGAGCTGAAGGGTGAGGTATCAACCCGCTTTTCACAAAGCGCAGCAAAGACAGCTGTCATAAAGGGAGTAGCTGTTAAAGGGTCTGGGGGTTATGTATCATTTGACCAATGCCGGACCTCAGGAGGGGCATCCGGCATGAGGCGGAAAGAGCTCAGATAAACCTTGGTTGGGCACAGGTGATGGCCCTTGATAACTGGGAGGGCGAGAACATGTGTCCTTGTCTGGAACTGGTCTGTCTTTAACCACCGGATCATGATTTATAGGCCTCCTAGTGTTAACATTTAAGTCTGGATGCCGCAAGTGGCAGGATGGGTCAAAGGACTTTCCTGATGTTGGGAGTACATTTGACTGTCTCTGGAGGCCAAGGAACATCATTGGGGCTGCTGCCCAGATGGCCATTCGCAGTGACCTGATATCCAGGCCATTTAATAGGGTTAATAGCAAGTCCAGTGTCTCCCCAGTGCACACCCTTTCTCCCATCATCCTCCTTGCCCCTTTCAGTAGGAGGTGAAGCTGATGATTGTCTTTGGGAGGGTTGCAAAAGTCTCTCTTTGTGGGAGACTGATCCCAAAAATTACTTTAGGGAGCAATTCTAACTTCAGGCAAGTCAAAATATAAGCCACGTACCTAATTATGGTCTAATTAGTCACTGGAAAATGCACAAGGGTGTAGTCCCTACAGAAATCTAGGTACTTCTTTCTATGCAACACATAGGCTCTGTTGGTATTGTGGGCAAAGGCTTTGTCAGCCAGGGTTCTTGTCCTACAGTCTAACTGGTTAATATCCATTTTCACAATAAAGCACTTGCCGTGTACTGTGGTTCTAGTCCATCCTCCTCAATGGACTGGCTGCATCAGCTAAGATATTATAGCATCCCGGGTAGTAACTGGCCTTCAGCCTAAAATTATAAACTGCTAACAGCGAGAAAATGTGTCTCAAGCTTTCTGTTATGAGGCAGTGCTTGGACGCCCCTTTGTTTATGATTGCTACCACTACCTGGTTATCTGAGTAAACATGCACTAGTCTGTTCTTCCTTTGGCAGGCAAAGAGCCCAGCGGTTCCAGGGCCAACACCTCCAGGTAATTGATCAGTAGGCCGCCCATATCCGGACATGGTACCACTGTCTGCCATACATCCCTCCCTACCCCATTGAGGCAAGCATCATTGGTTATGGGGGTGTAAGTGTAAGTGTCTAATAATGGGACCTGGCCGTTGTACATGACCAGGAAATCTCACCACCAGCATGCATTGACGTAGTAATCCGTATGCAGTGGGACGGGGCCCCTAAGGCCACCACCTGGCTGTCTGGTAAACGACCTGCCTCCATAAACAATGCCCTAGGCCCAGCTTAGCTTCCCTACCAGGGACTCCAAGGCCTTGCGGGAAACTGTTCTGTTACTGAGCTTGTGGTTTACCCTAATTTGCAGTGCTTCCACTTTCTCCCTAGGCAGCCGAAACACATGCTGTAGGGTGTCTAATTCCTCTCCCAAGAAGGTGAGGCATGTGGTCGGCATCACCACCTTATTATAGTTGACTGCAAAGCCTAAATTTCTGAGGAGTCTGTGGAACATGTTGAGCATGTCGAGACACTCCTTCTTGGTCTCGCCTCATACCAAAGAGTCATCCAAATAAGCACATATATCTTGGTAGCCTAGAGACTACATCCTATGCTGGATACATTGCGTCAAGCGATTGAAAACGGATGCACTCAGGCATGCCCCAAATATGTAGTTGGGTAAAAATCAATAGTCCCGTGACCGTGACTTCCGAACCTCCATATCTCACCTTGGTTGTCTAGAGGGGACCATTTTGATCAAATTTAGCTCCTATGTCCCTCTGAGTAGGTGGGGGAAGACTCTGAAAGAACATATTTTTTAAAATTCACCCGAGGACGCCGCTGATGGCCAAAAACGGTCACCCATATAAATGAAGATAAGGTAGAGATGCAAATAAGGTGTCATTTCCAACTAAACCTAACATGAGAAATTCAATGAAATGCATTTCAAATTGATGTGATATGTCTTACATGACAAAATTCAGTAAAAAGCAAAATTATAACACTTCACAGTGCCCTTTTATAGCAGTCTATCATATGACTACTTTTGTACACATACAACCATAACATACATCAGTATCACACATAGTAATCATTAGTTTGCACCATTTCAAAAGTCTTCATCAAATGATTCAGCCTCAGAGTTAGAAGATTCATCGTCTTAACTCATCATTTTCTTGTGGTGCAGGCCATGGAAGCTAAAGTGATGTAGAGATTGAGGGCAGAGTAAATCAAACTGGCATACACAGTCTATCTTGCAGCTGCCATCCAGGCCCCTGCAAGGATGTGCCCAGTCTCCCTTGTCAGTGTGTGTGGGGAAAGGGGGTTGACTGTGACAGGCCAACTGATGCGCCCTGTCCCATCTTTCATTTAAACCCTTATATCTACTATATACCTCTGAGAGCCTCATTTGTGTCTAGAATTTTTTAGATTTATCAAGGATGTCCCTGACAAGACATTCTGGTGGATTTAGTGGAACCAGCTCGTCAATAAACGAAATCAACGCGATGATATTTTACTTTCGAATTTTGGCAGTGGCTCTGCCATCCACATACTTACACATATTTATAAGATTGTGTGGCTCCTAAAAAATAATCAATGATTTTGTTGGTTGGTGGAAATAGGTAGTGTTTCCTGCCAACCGACCTGTGAACCCATGACCCACTTCTTTCTTCAGATAACCAAAGAGAATATTTTTTGTTTCACTAGAATTTGGTTATTTCGTAAATATGACAAATACTTATTAGTTTGAACGAAAAATAGTGTTAGTGCGTATGACAAAATGCGCCACAAACTTACTCGCCCAAAAACGGAAGTTCTAACAAATTATGCCTCCCCATCAAAATTAGCTCTCTCTTAATTTTCCTAAACGAACTATGCTATTTACGTACATGTATCGATTTCCTACATGTGAGACAAATAGTTGCCTCATTGGCTTTTAGGACACTCACCAACTGACATGAATTCCATCACTATTATATATACCTGTGGCTGTATGAACTATGTATACTACCTGCTCCTACAAATGGCGTATTTATACCCGTACGTCATACTGTGATGTACAGGGTATGTGATCACGTGACTGGATAAAATATCGCCATTTTAAGGTATATAATAATACGAAAAGACTGACTGTCTTCGTACCTCAAAATACTTGGTAATATTATTGATCACATACATCCCTCTGCATACGGCATCAGGATGTATGTAATCAATAATTTCACCGTGTATTTTTGATGTACGAAAACAGTATGCCAGTTTCCGTATAGTACGCTCTGTCACTGACGGTAGTACTGTTCAGGTCTTTGTAAAGGAGCACTCTGCGCCAGATGACGACTGATAAAGCCACCAATCCGCCACATAATTCTCACTGAACAGACATTTCCATGTAAGCAGCTCACTCTACAGTAACCCACATTCTGACGGACCTGTGGGAAGAAGCACGGGTAAAAGCTATCGATCTGGCACCCTGCACATGACTATGTTAAAAGCCGACCTTCCTTTCCCCTCGCTTCACATGATGGAGAAAGTAGGACCTGGTTCCTAAAATGAAGTATAAATCGTCTTAACCAAGTCTAAGCCTAAATTATCCAAGATTGTAAAGGCTAAATGTATATATACGCATACCCTATATCTGTGTTTTAATGCTATGTTGCATATAATCTACCTCCATCATATGCAGTAGAAATGTTAATGTTGAATATGCTTGAGATAATCTCTTCCAAACAGGACAGTGGATCTCTCTCTCTATATATGTATATGTCATGGATATTGAGAGAATATGTGTCTCAGATAATGCATAAATGAGGCTACTTTTTGTAACAGCAAGGATTGCGTATGAAGAGAGAGAACAAAATTCCTTTAAAAATTCACTTGATGATACCACATGAATAACGCCTGCTGATAATGCAATAGGAGTGCACACAATGTATTGCTCTACTGGTAATGGATAGGATCTGTTGATTATGCACTGGGTGAGTGGAATATGCACCAGGCTTACCCCAAAAGGGTAAGTACGGAGTGAGCCTTCATGGGACCCTGGCTTTATTGTCCACGTCAGACGGCAATGATGCAGAGGCCCCACCAAGACACAATGTCTAGATGATGATGGCCATAATTGGATCCAGTACTAAACATCGGACACCGCCACCTTCTCCATAGAAAAATTCCTTGCTAGCTGATTGGGCATTGCTGGCTGATGAAATGACGTACGTCCATCCGTAGAATTGATAGTGCAGAAATATCACCCGCACCCAATTCCTCTATGACAGCCAACCGGTCCCAGACAATTACAATATTCATGAAAGGTTTTGATATCCACGAGTCGTTCCCCATTCAAGAATGGTGTCCACGAGGACAGCTTGACGATTCGCATGCATGGAACCAGGAGATTATGTCGACTAGAGTTTCAACAATAAAACTACCAGATATAACAATCACATTGAATGACTCTATTATGTCTTTCTTGAGAACAAATTGGAATTAAATTTATTTGGCAAGCTGATGTTTTAGATCAAGGGTTCTGACTGCACTCACACGTCTGCTGACAGATTTCAGATAAGCCGCGTTTCCATTAGCCAACCTTAGATCACCTCTAATCCAGGTGGTAACCGCAGCCAGATTGTATGTGCCTTTATGGATATATTGGTCAATGGAAGCTAGCAAGACAGGGCAAAATATTTCAGTACTGACAATGACAAGATTTAGCACCACTAACTGATGAAATACGCCACCAATAAGGTAAAACAAAGTTAAATTTGTTATTGAGGAAATGAGTCGTGGCTAAAGTAAACGGCCAGGTCTAAAGAAGTTAGGGTCTGTGAATTGGCCACTCAATTAACGAGGTCACCAATAAAATGTGCCGACCCATTTCTTTGAGGCAGGGACCAGAAATTGCCAAGCTTCAATGCTGCAATTCACTGCAACTCGTTTATTACAGGTAATGAAAACTAAACAAAGGTAATGAAATGGCATCGTTGAAAATTGTAAGTAAGAATAATCTAGGCTCGAACATAAAGACACTATTCTGTACGCCAACGAGACCAAGGGACGATGAAGGTCATTTTTGTTTGACACTTGTGGGTCTTTCATCGGCTAGGACTGTCTTTTTTTCGAACGAGCTTGAATATTATTACATGATAACCCTCATACAAGGTCTTCTGGTACCCCCTACCTTCGTCGGCATAGGTTATTCATCAGGATCCAGAGATATTTAACTTTCCTACCTTCTGGCTATAGACCTCCAAAGGTAAGTATCACACTGCGATTATTAACCTGTTGGCAAACGTCCGTATGAGTCGCAAAGGAATGAAAAACCCGTGGTGTATTCCTGTTGCATAAAAGTGAAGTTAAACTAGTTGATTGATATTTCGAAGTATACAAAGTATAGAAATTATGGAGATTATAGAACATAATATGAGTTTAAATTGGAGACGGTAGGGGACGACGGGTGACGCGTCAGCCACCCCGGGTCACACCACCCGAGCAGTCACAAAGGAATGAAAAACCCGTGGTGTATTCCTGTTGCATAAAAGTGAAGTTAAACTAGTTGATTGATATTTCGAAGTATACAAAGTATAGAAATTATGGAGATTATAGAACATAATATGAGTTTAAATTGGAGACGGTAGGGGACGACGGGTGACGCGTCAGCCACCCCGGGTCACACCACCCGAGCAGTCACTCGTCTGCACGCGCCCGCGCAATCAACACACTACCACCACCCACCCCTCCTATACTTAGTAATAAGCATACGCCTAGATACCTAGACAATAATTGATGGTTTTGTGGACAGGCGGCCGTAAACCACGAGAGGTTGACGCGTAGTAATACACGAGCGCTAATGAGTGTATTACGAGGTCAACCGTGAATGGTTTACAGAGCTGCCTGTCCACAAAATCATCGTTTGTTGCATTTATTATCCATCTTTTCGAATAAATTAAACCCAGTAATTGCCATATTAACGGGCATAACTTTAAGAACAATTTCTTTGCTCTATAGCAAAAGGGACTATTTTTCCCGTATACCATGGTTTTGTGGCCGGATACCACAGGTTTGAGTCCGTATACCACAGTTATGGTATCTGGCAGGTTTTATACAATGGGTAGTGGTTTACTGAGTCCCCATACATTTTCAATGGAGACTTTGTATACGATGGATAATAATTAGTGATAACCTTTTTCCTCCGAACTCTAAGTCTCTCCATTTAAAAGGATACAAACCCACAGACTCCCTCTTTATAGGACCCTCTACAACAGAGAACAACATGAAGACATACGCATAAGCTTTTAGGGCTGTTCACGGCCCACTAACATCCTGGTGCAATTTATGCTTCTGCTCAACCCTAGTTTCTCGATGCCCTCCTAGCGACGAGATCACAGGAGTCTATGAGCCAGACCTAGTGGATCCCCAGAGAGAGACGAGCTTCACGGAGCTACTCACACTCTCTTCCCCCACTTTGATGACCAAACCTCCTCTTGGCGAATCGCGATCAGACAGGATTGTTAGGAGATTCCTTTGTAGTTTCCTTGAGTGGTAACGATCTGGGACTTCGGCGTTAGATGTTTGCATACCCTTTGGTGGCCGGTAGCAGATTTATACTATTGAGTTAGGTGTAGGCCTAATTGATACGTATAACACGACCCTTCAAAACCTGTGTCTAAAGTCATCTATAGATACAGACGTGTTGGAATGAGACAAGCGTTGACGATTGTGAAATCATTTACAAAGTTTTGTGAATACGTCCGAGTCTGTCCTGTTCCTGATGATCCTCCTTTTATAGATTTTATCTTCTCACGTAGGTTAGACCTTCAGGTGAAAGAGTTCAGCTGAGCACATTAAAATATCAGGTTCCCCGTAGGATAAAAATGATTGCTATACAAGTATTTCAGGTGAGATTTATGATAATCATATTCCTTTTCATCGAGAGATTCCACTAGGCTAGATGAGTAAGCCTGCATGTATGGTCTACTATGTTTTGTTCTGTTGTGTGAGTAAGTCCTACTTACAGGGGTGCTAGTGCACCTGTTCTGTCATAGGTTTCCAGTGCCTATGTACTTTGAGAGATTATTGGTGTGCATGTACCGATACACGCTCTCAGTGCCTCTGGGGTGATTGGGGCACATGCACCTGTCCCAATGTTTTGTTTGTTTCTACTTTCTCATAGTGATAACTATAGTTTCTCTGGATTTTGTGATTTGTGCAGGTAGGCAATCCAGTACACCCCTACATTTTGTCATAGTATTTACACGAGTGTAAATAGGGAACTGGGAAATGTAGGTTAGATTCAATCTCATCTGAGCTCACAATAAAAAACCAGGATTAGGGGATTGATCTAATTGCCTCGCGGTAACTAATTGAGCTGTCACTCTCCAAGCAGGTTCAGCCCTGTGGGAGACATGGTGAACAAGACATGTGGGATTAAGTGAGTGGAAAGTTGGGAATGAAGTCTGATCTATCAGAGAATGTGACATATCTCTTGTCGTGGCGTATGGCAGATAGGAAAGAGCCTGCCGGTGCAACAAGCAGGATTAATTCCTCATCTTGTCGGAAGGAATTTGCATTATAATTCACCGATGTATCCGACCGCAAAGAGACAAGAATAGACACTTCGATTGGATAAGATAATCGAACAACTCTTTATATCTTATGTATACCTTATATCTTATGTATACCTTCCTTGTAACGACTATGGTCAGCAGACACTTATTTTTGTACCTGATCTAACAAACGTCTCTCCCACCCTGATTAACTGAGCCATTATCCTGATTAAACATTTCATGACATTGCATATTGACTGATAGAAAGAAATACAAGAAGGTTTGCGTTGGTTGGTGTACGTTTGTTGTTGGGCTGACCAAGACTATTTATAAACGGTCATTTGATATCTTTTATCACAAGAAAATCATTCAATCCCATGGAAACCTGAATAATGAAAGAATAAAAAGCACCAATTAGCCCCTGGATAGCGTTCCTTAACTTGGCTCTACTAATCGTATTCATTTCTTTGATCTTTGATTTATACTCAGACGAGACATAGACTATAACATCAAAACCTTTTGGTGTATTGGCTGGGACATTTAATGCTACAATAACGTTTTTGAATACTGCATCTAAATTGGAAAACTGTCAATCTTTTCAAATCTATATCTTGTGATGTATCCATCATCTCATAAATTATACGACCTTGGGTAATCTACACTGTTCTATGAATAATAACACTCTACCTCCTTGAGCGAGAGACTAAAGATGAATCTTTATTGGGTTACTACGAAACCGTCAGCACCTCACCTACAACTCACTGGGAATCACTCGCTAACTTGATCTTGCTCTCACATTAAACACATTAAATTCATATGTCAGTGGAACTCATTTCGGCGGATAGGAAATTTGCATTGAGTTTTTGTTTCCGGAAAAGTACTCCGTTGATCGGAGCCTCTAGACATTAGATGTTCAGGACTGAATGCTTACATATCAAATACATCCTATTGTTGCACCTTGATGTGTTTTTAATTCTGTTCGTTTATATGCTGCCACACGCTTCCTTGAAAACTTGTGCGATTTTTCACCTTATTCTCTCCGATCTAATGATTGTATAAGAAATTAACAATATATTCAATCACAATATCCCAATGAACTGCGTTACACGCACGACGAGCTCTATTCTCAACCTATAGCTGCAGTCTGCCACTATAACACACAAATATGCATGTTTTTCCCATAGTATTGGTAGGCAAGTTCTGGAATGGGTCTCTAGAACATCGTGCTAAGAGAATTGAGAAAGGACTGGTGAACGGTGTATAAAATAAGGGATGATTGTTGAATGGAGGCGTCACCTCGTGAGCGATCCGTACACTAAGACAGAGGACACTACGAATAAAACACCAGGGGTGATCAGTGGAATATAGTTCCACTCGTAGCGAGGCACTTGAAGAATACTTTCTGCTTTATTTAGGTAATGGATCGCAAGTACATTTACTTGACAGATTACCTTCATTCCAATTTAGGTGACCATTTCGTGGGCTATTTGACATTTCTGTCAAAATGATACAATGCCAATTCGTGTATAATTGCGACAAAAAAAGAGGGGTTTCGTGGCTGAAACATTGAAATTGGTAAATATTGAGCTGCAACCTCGAGACACAACCTGCCACCCTCGACCCTGGAGGCATGTCTTTTTGTCCAGCATTTAGCAGACACCCTTAGGTAGCCCACAACTATCAGGAATTATCTCAAGGAATAGATTGTGAACCACGGGGCGATTGTTTGCCTTTTTCGTCTCCCAAAGTGGCGGTGGTTCTCGTCCTTGACGTTCGTCATAAAAGACGAACGTCAAGGACGAGAATTGTGACTGGAGAAAACCGTGTATAGAAACAGCTGAAGCCCAAGTACCAAGCTTCTGCACTTGAGAGAGGGGGCGACCCAGAGGAGGGAGTGGAAAGCTAGTAGAACGATGGTCTTGGTGATAAGACCGCAGGCTTGATGAGAAGACAGGCAACAGATGGCGGAGAGCATGTCCCACATGACCGGGGGGAAAGGAGGAAAATAATTTTACAATTATTCAACAATTACTGGTCAACCAGTCCAGGTATGTGTCAGACTGCCAAGAACATGTGACAATACTTAACCCTTACGTGCAACATCCCTTGCTCATGCCAGATTGTGGGTGTCACCGAGAGAAAGAAATGCTACATATTAGATGTCAGAGGAAATATTTGCAATGTGTTAGTGACATTGCAGCTGCAGTGAAGGTATTGACCCGTAAACCTGTCTACCATTAACACCTGTGCTATCAAGAAATCAGAAACTGTACCGTGATAAATAAGGCAGAGTTCGTTTGTGACACCCATTTTTCTACAATCAATCAATAATGCTAGACATGGCACCCACCTACTACGAAGCACACCGACGCACTACGATAGACCTCCCGCCGTTCAGTCGTAGAAATACTTGACCTAAGATTATGATATTTGCAGATATGGTAAACAATAAAATGACTGTACTGCACACTGCAAATTTGGTGTCAATTGTTTAACCCTTTCCGGCCGCCCAATGCCATACGGCATTCCCACAGATACGACCGCGCAATGCCAAATGGCACTCCCACAGTTACGACCGCTCAATGCCAAATGGCATTCCCGTATATACGGCCGTGCAATGCCATATGGCATTTTTTTTACGTTGTTTTAAAATGCCTTTTTTTTCAATAAATATTCGATGGAATTAAATGAAACTTTCAGGATATCTGTGTATATATATAATATTTATAAATATGAACTTAGATAATCAGATGTCTCCATAGCAACGTTGACACCTGACTATAAAGGTCGGAAAAACTCAGGCTCAGTCGCACCTACACTGTAGTTGTGGCTTCACATCGAACAAAACAACAGAGCGAATTTTGCCCAAAATATCTACCATGTCGGACTCAGAATGGGAGGATGACATGCCTGAGGATAGTGGAAGAGATATGCTAGAGGAATGGGATTTGAGACTTTCAAGTTCGGATGAAGATGAAGAAATTCTCCAACCAGCAGTGACTCTGTCAACAGAAGGTGGGAGGGAGTGGGTACGAACCCAAGGTTTGACAACAGCGGACACGCCCACCTTGTACAATGACATGCCGCCTGCAGGGTTAAAGCCGGTGATTGACAGGACAAAACTCGTTAGAGTTTACGATTTCTTTCGGCTTTTCTTCACACTGGAATTCGTATCGAAGTTGTGCGAGTTTACCAACCACTACACTGACAAGAACAAGCCCGAGGGTAAACCGAAGAAAATGGCAGCCTGGCAATCTGTCACCCCCTCCGAGATGATCCGCTTTTTGTCTTTGACGTTCGTGATGGGAATTGTACGGAAGCCAGCCTTGGAACACTACTGGTCATCGCTCAAAGAAATCGCCACCCCAGGAATTCGCAAAACGATGACCAGAACTCGCTTCAAAACCATCCTACGGTAAGTCAAAACTCATTAACTCGCATTCTTGTTTTCAGATGACGTCGCCTCCGCAAAATGTAAACACAGGGAAGCCACATAGAGGCCCTGCAGTCGATCGCTGATAGATACGCTCTTAACTTGAATTATCATGTCAAATTCGTTCTGCTATTTGAATTTGTTGTTTTCTATCGATACTTGAAATTTAGACAAGTTTGAATCATTTTTTTCGCAGTTTTCTACACTTTGGGGGCGACGCTGAGACAGACGCGGCACCAGCGCAAGCTACTTCCGGTGGGGCGAGTTCCCGCCGTCGTGATCCCTGGCCAATGATTTCTTGGTTTATTTCTCATTTAAATAATGTCACGAATTTGGTTTATTCCCCGAAGAAGGAGCTAGCTGTAGACAAAACCATCATAAAACATAAAGGCAGGACTAGGCATCGGCAATATATGCCTAATAAACCTTGTAAGTGGGGACTAAAATGTTGGGTTTTGGCCGAGTCTGTCACTGGTTTTGTTCTACAGATAGCTCCTTACTTCGGGCGAGATGATCGCACAGGCAAGACTACTACTGAATCCATTGTTGTCAATCTTTTAACCAAAGCTGGATTATTAAATCGTGGTCATCATGTTCATTTCGACAATTTTTACACAGGTATTCCTTTGCTGGAGAAACTCGCTTTGTTTAAGACCTATGCTTGTGGCACTCTGCGGGCAAACCGGACTGGGGTACCCAAGGGTTTGATGGGGAAAAAACATGTCGAGCTAGCGAAGCGGGGGGACTCTATTTTTTATAAGTGTGGCCTCCTACTACTAACCCTGTGGAGAGATAGGAAAATAATTCGCATTTTGTCTTCTATTCACTCTTCGGCCATGTCCACAACAAAACGAACCGTTCGCAATAAAGCTGGTAAATTTAAGAAATCTCAAATACCCTGTCCGGACTCGGTTCGTTCCTATTGCCGATACATGGGGGGCGTTGACCTCTGTGATCAGATGACAGGGTATTATAATTTCGGCAGGAAAAGCACAAAATGGCCAAAGAAATTCTTTTTCTTTTGGTTGGAAGTGATGAAACTTAACTCCCAGCTTTTGTTCAACCAGTATGCCCCAAAGAAAATGTCCTTCGTTGATTTCAGCCTAAGTTTAATCGCACAGATGTTGGAAGATGCAAACACACAGTCGGCACTTCCACCTTCAGTCCCCACTGGCGGCAATCGTCTCACGTCGCGATGTTTTCCCGATGCTTTAGGCAGAAAAAGTTACTGTAGGTGTCTGCTACCACCGTTTTGGGAATGGCCTCGAAGCATCGCGAAAACAAAGCCGATATGGTTGCCGCCAGTGTGGAGTGCATCTCTGTATTACGCCTTGTTTCAAGATTTACCACACTGTCGCTAAGTTTCACCTTCTCCAGTTAGATCTGCCCGTAGAACCCTGAGTTTATTCATTACATCACGATTTATTTACCCCGTCTTACTTATTTCCCCCCGTGACCACACTCACACAGATCTATTTCTGTTCGTATTAGTTCGTTAGAAAGACCTGCCAGTAAATTTTTCATTTTGTCTTTGGGTGGGTGCCTTAGTAAGGTTTGTCCGCAGATTTTTCTTTTTTTCCTTTTTTTTGCCAAATTTTTGAAGCAAATCATTCATGATTTCCGATCTATGTACCTCTTTTTTTATCTAATCTACATTATCAATCTGAAACAAAGTAATCCTGGACGATCTATGTACCATCAAGATTCTCTACATGTTTATTTTGTGTAAATATATCGACCAGAAGTGGTTAAATTGATTATTATATTGGCGATAAAGCCCCCACCTCCGACCATGTCAAGTGCCAGCTAGACACCGATAAATTTAAATATCAACCTGAAACATTCCTGCCTATGTAATTTAGCACGTAATGCTATTCTATGATTCAACTGTTAGTGTGAATCGTTTTTTAGTCGCTAAACGATAAATTTATATGAGCCAGAACCTTTCCTGCCTATGTAAACTAGCATGTAATGCTATTCTATGATTCAACTGTGGAGTCTATGGACACAAATGATATGGTTTTGTATCTAATCTACGATATCAATCTGAAACAAAGTAATCCTGGACGATCTATATGTCGACAAGATTCTCAACATGTACATTTTGTGCAAATATATCGACCAGAAGTGGTTAAATTGATTATTATATCGGAGAAAAAGCCCCCAGGTCCGACCACGTCGAGTGCCAGACAGACACTGAATCAATGTATACCTTGTCGACTATCTTAAACTTGATCAAATCGTATCGAGATGTCAATGCAATCATATGAAAACAAAGCAAAGCGCCCCAGCAGCCTCACTCGTCTCATCGTTTGCCAGTGTCCAATTCTTTTTTCAGATCGTATTTTAATTGAAATAGATCATTCGTACCTGTGTAAATCCATATCTAGCACAGAACTGTAAAAATGGATCATATACCTTGTTAAATCTGAAATAAAACATGCCTATCTCTGTATAGCCAACACTGAGCTATGTATAGCACCCTGAAACATTCCTGCCTATGCGATCTAGCATGTAATGCTATTCTACGATTCAACTGACCACGTCGAGTGCCAGACAGACACTGAATATATTTATATCTTGTTGAATCTGAAATGAAACATGCCTATCTGTGTATAGCCAACACTAATCTATGTATATCAACCTGAAACATCCCTGCCTATGTGATCTAGCACGTAATGCTATTCTATGATTCACCAGAGAAGTGTATGGACACGAACTATAATTGATTTTGTAGCTAATCTACTGTATGAATCTGAAACAAAGTAATCCTGGGTGATCTATGAACCATCACGGTTCTCTACATGTATATTTTGTGAAAATATATCGACCAGAAATGGTCAAATTGATTATTAGATCAGAGACAAAGCCCCCAGGTCCGACCACGTCGAGTGCCAGACAGACACTGAATATATTTATACCTTGTCGCGTATTTCAACCTGAAACAAAAATCTTTCCTGCCTGTGTGATATATATATATAGCGTTGATTCAGTCTCAGATCAACCTCAGAACTGTAGAAATTGATCATATACCTTGTTGAATCTGAAATAAAACATGCCTATCTGTGTATAGCCAACACTAATCTATGTATATCAACCTGAACCATTCCTATGTGATCTAGCACGTAATGCTATTCTATGATTCAACAGAGAAGTGTAAGACTACAAAATATAATTGGTTTTTATATCTAATATACGGTATGAGCCTGAAACAAAGTAATCCTGGACGATCTATGTACCATCAAGATTCTCTACATGTTTATTTTGTTTAAATATATCGACCAGAAGTGGTTAAATTGATTATTATATCGGCGATAAAGCCCCCACCTCCGACCATGTCAAGTGCCAGCTAGACACCGATAAATTTAAATATCAACCTGAAACATTCCTGCCTATGTAAACTAGCACGTAATGCTATTCTATGATTCAACTGTGAAGTCTATGGACACAAACGATATGGTTTTATATCTAATCTACGATATCAATCTGAAACAAAGTAAACCTGGACGATCTATAGACCATCAAGGTTCTCCACATGTACATTTTGTGAAAATATATCGACCAGAAATGGTTAAATTGATTATTATATCGGAGAAAAAGCCTGTAGGTCCGACCACGTCGAGTGCCAGACAGACACTGAATATATTTATATCTTGTTAAATCTGAAATAAAACATGCCTATCTGTGTATAGCCAACACTAATCTATATGTACATATTGTGAATACGATGACGACTGCTGCACCTGGAAATGTATCAAGCCTTGTCAACCTGCTGAATAATATATCTTGCTGAATAATATATCTGATACAAATATATCACATTATTAAAATATATCATAAATCTTACTTCACCTACCTTGTCTTCTTTTCTCACTTCCAGAAGTATTCGTATGTAGATATATTCGATCATTGTCCAGCAATCGATTTAAAAGTTAACTCCTCCTGGAGATGTCAATGCTGAATAGGCACAAGTCGAATTTTCCAAATTCAATATATCAGCCTGGACATTAAATCTATATGTAGATGATCCTTAGAGTGTGGGATATAACCACATATAGCCTTGTAATGATCAAACTCCATTAGAATCCTTAGGCGAGTCCATAGTATAATCAATGGCGAATTAAGCCAATATAGTCACTGCTCGAATCTAATTTTCAAAAATCAATATCTAAGTCCCAACTTGTCCAAAATGGTCGAGATATATATCAAATGAAAGCCCAGAATCTATAATTTACGAATATTAATGTCTTCAGTCATATATTTGAAGTTAAATCCTCATAATAAATGAATTTCGAAATCATGTCTTGCCCAGAGCCCGACTCCCCTACCAAACCCATAGTAAATCTGTAGCTATATGACCATTTGTTTTAATTCAATTCTAATTTCGCCGCTGGTTCAAAATGAATCATATTTCGTATGAACGAACCTCAGACAGTGTAGTTTGCCTTAATATAAGTCCCCGTCCATAGATTCAATGTTAAAAGCCTAGAAAAATACATTTTGAAACAGCTGTCTTAGAACCAAGCTATGGCGAAATAAGCCATTTTATTCACTGGGTACTTTTAATCTTCTAAATTCGATAACTGAATCCCACTGTGTCCGAATTGCACATTATATATATCAGGAGAAAGCTAAGGACCCGTAGTCTACGAATATTAATGTCTCCAGTAATAGAATTCAAGTTAAATCCTCATAATAAATGATTTTCTAAATCATGTCTTGCCCAGCGCCTAACTCCCCTACCGCTCCCATAGTAAAGGCTCAGCTTAGATGACCATTACTTTTAATTCAATTCTAAATCATCCGCTGGTTCAAAATGATTTATATTTCATATAAACAAACCTCAGACAGTGTAGTTTACCCTGGTATAAGTCCCCGTTCATAGATTCAAAGTTAAAAGCCTCAAAGAAATCATTTTGAAAGAGATGTCTTAGAACCCAGCTATGGCGAAATAAACCAATTTATTGACAGAGTACTTTTAATTTTCTAAATTCGATAACTAATTCCCACCTTGTCCGAAATACACAAATTATATATCAGGAGAAAACTAAGAACCCGTAGTTTATGTATATTAATGTCTCCGTTGATATATTTCAAGTTAAACCCTCGTAATAAAAGATTTTCTAAACCGTATCTCGACCAGCGCCTGAATCCCCTACCAAGCCTATAGTAAAGCTTTTAATCTTCTAAATTCGATAACTAAATCCCACATTGTCCAAAATACACAAAGTATATATCAGGAGAAAGCTGAGAATCTGTAGTTTACGAATATTAATGTCTCCAGTAATAGAATCCAAGTTAAATCCTTATAATAAATGAATTTCTGAATCGTGTCTGGCCCAGATCCACACTCCCATACTGAACCTATAGTAAAGTATAGAGAGTGCGTATGGCGCATCTTAATACTTCGATTACTTGGTCTGGAATCGACCAAAATGGACAATATTATATCATCATGAAGCTGAGAGTGTGTAGTTCATGTTAGAATATACGGAAATTCATTTATCTAAGATTTAAACCCCGAAATATATGATTTAGTTAGCCAAACCACAAAACTGCGTAATGCCGACTTTCTTTGTTTGCTTATTAATTCTAACGTGGACTAATCTCGACAATATTTACATAGGATTGTAGCTTAGAGTGTGTAGATGATCAATATATAAACAGAATTACATTAATTCCAATGATAAACTCTGGGCGAGATGATTTATTTATTTATTTTTTTTTAAAATCATTTCTTTATTGGCATAATGATGTACATTTTTTCCAGTTCATTTGTATTTTACAAGGTTTGTTGCCAGATAAAGGGGCCAGTGGCATCAGCTGTTTTACAAGTCAGCTGGTTTTCGTTGCCTGGCCAATCTTAATTTGCATAAATTTAAGACATCTTTTGACTAACTTTGTAGTATAGTTTACTTTGATTTTACAGAATTCACTCGCACATCGTGATTACGCATGGTGATACATAGTGCATATATACAGGGTGTCGTGGGTAATACAGTTGTCAATCAAGTTATTCACAAGGGTAGTCAGTTTATAATTTAACTGTGTTATAACATGACCTTGGTATACATCAAGCTTGGAGAACCAGAGAGTAGCGTAAGAAATGTGGACCCCCTCCAACATTGAAAGTCGTTGCAAGACGCCGTCTGGGACTGGATAGTCACTAGTACGTTTGACATAGTTCTGTCGGTTTTACTTTGCTCATTGAGGAATTTGGTCCTTCATACATGATTTGGTCAAGCTTTTGAAATATGCCAGAGTTGGCGTGTTTCTAACCAATGCCGGCAAGGCATTCCATTTTGTTGCACCATTATAAACGACAGACCTTTGGTAGGCATTACAATTTGGTTTAGACTTCCTCAGAACTGGGGCTGCATACATTCGCAGTGGTAATATTCTCTCATCTACGAAATTAGGGTTTTGAGCTCGCAAGTATACAAAGTTTAGCAAGTGACATTCCCTTCTATCTTTTAGGTAGGGCAGATTTGCACGTGAGTGTAAGACATGGATCGGTGTGCGTCTATGTGCTTTTTGGCATATTCGCAGGCAGCGATTTTGGAATTTTTGTAGCCTCTCTATTTTCCCTGCTTCACAGTTTGTATAGAGAACGTCCCCATAATCTAGGAACGGTACTATACAGGATTTATATACCTTTAGGGCCGCGTTGGGAGAAAGATAGGGTCGCATCTTGGTTAATTTGTATAGTTTGTGTGACACGTTTTTATACAGTCTATTAAGGTGAGTTTTGTAATCAAGGTTGCCGTCTAGTGTGATACCCAGATAGTTGTAGTTGTTAACAGTCTGGAGATCAGTCTCGTCAATATTATAAGGAATTTGGTTATTTTGGGTATATTTTCTACTACTTGGGAAGGTCATGGATTTAGTTTTGGCTTTATTTATTGTCAGTTTGTTTTGGAGGCACCAGAGATTAACACAGTTGAGATCCTCTTGTAATAATATATGTACCTCCTGTTGGGAATTACCAGATAAATAAAGGACCGTGTCATCGGCGTAGAGCCCCGCTTTTGAGTTTTTTATTATATATGTTAAGTCATTAATGTATAGGAGAAAAAGAATCGGGCCCAAAATTGAGCCCTGCGGAACTCCGCATGATACTTGTCTTGGTCTAGAAGATGTTTCATTAGCCTTTGTAATTTGGAATCTATCGGTCAGATAATTTTTGAACCAGTGGTAATTACATCCCCTAACCCCATAAAAGAATAGTTTTTCTAGTAGTATATCGTGGTTCACCGTGTCGAAAGCTTTTTTTAGATCCAGGTAGATAACTTCCGTGCTATTTCCAATATTTCTTTCAGTTAGTATATCATCAGTTAGTAGAGCTATTGACTGGATGCTCGATTTGCCTTTCCTAAACCCACATTGTGTTTCTGATAAAATATTGTTTTGCTCTATGAACTCGGTTATTCTATTGTGGACGATTTTTTCAACCATCTTGGCTATAATAGGGAGTAGTGAGATAGGCTTATGATTCAATCCGTGCCCACTCGGCAGCCCCCTCCACACAGTAAGCTATGGACAGACGGTCTGATATAGTCTGCGCGTTGACCAAACAATATAATCAATTTCTAATTCGCCAGTGGCCAGATAACCAAAAAATACATACTGGAATAAACCTTGAAGTCTATAGAATGTGAAAATACACTTCCCTGTGGTTAATTCTAATGTTTAAACCCTATCTGAGCTGATTTTGTGATCATCGTATGAAATTCGACTGAACCAGCAAGCCGACTGCGTAATACCCAAGTTTAAATTTGAAATATTAAATCTGAACTCGTCAAACCTGGACATTATTTACATAGAACGGTAGCTTAGAGTGTGTAGAATATCAATATATATATGATTAATGATGAATCTAAAGTTTAAACCCGGTACGAGCTGATTTCTAATGACAGCTCGACCAGCCTAACTACACAGTATGAAAAATGGCGGATCAAGCTAGGCCAGAATTCAACGTGCGTAACTCGCATCGTAATAATCTAATATCTTGGTCTCTGCTCGTCTGAATTTGCTAAAATACATACTGGAATAAATCTTGAAGTCTATAGAATGTGAAAATACACTTCCCTGTGGTTAATTCTAATGTTTAAACCCTATCTGAGCTGATTTTGTGATCATCGTATGAAATTCGACTGAACCAGCAAGCAGACTGCGTAATGCCCAAGGCTAAATTTGAATTATTAAATCTAAAGACGTCAAAGCTGGACATTATTCAGATAGAACGGTAGCTTAGAGTGTGTAGAATATCAATATACGTATCATTAATCATGAATCTAAAGTTTAAACCCGGTGCGAGCTGATTTCTAATGACAGCTCGACCACCCTAACTACACAGTATAAGCATTGGCGGATCGAGCTAGGCCAGAATTCAACGTGCGTAACTTGCATCGTAATATTTTAATATCTTGGTCTCTGCTCGTCTAAATATGATAAAATACATACTGGAACAAACCTTGGAGTCTAAAGAATGTAAAAATACACTTCCCTGTGGTTAATTCTGATGTTTAAACCCTATCTGAGCTGATTTTGTGATCATTGTATGAAATTCGACTGAACCAGCAAGCAGACTGCGTAATACCCAAGTTTAGATATTAATTATTATATCTAAACTCGTCAAACCTGGACATTATTTACATAGAAAGGTAGTTTAGAGTGTGTAGAATATCAATATATATATGATTTATCATTAATCTAAAGTTTAAACCCGGTGCGAGCTGATTTCGTATTATAACTTGACAACCCTACTGTTCGAGCAGTGACACGGCTTCCCATAGACTCAACCTTATAATCTAGACAGCACTCTATAGAGGCTTTGCCGATATTAGTTACAAGGCGTTAGGTTAATTCCACCGTGTCAAGTCTGACACCTTCGTATAGCTGCTGATCAGATGAACATAATGCTCAGTTTACACTGTTGACGCCATAGGATGATATAAATGGCAATTCTGTGGGTTGTCGCATCGACTTGTAGCAGACAGCTTAGCAGACATGGCGCTGTCACTGGACTTGACACCTATACCACCAGGCTGAAAGATCCGAAGTTATCACCGTATTAACCACACTTTCGATGGTTTTTCCGCCATTATATTTATATCCTTTTGGAGGCACAAGCCTTATAATGAAGTTGCTGGGTTTCATTTCTGTTGTTAATCCGCTCTTTGACGAGGGGAAATGATTTTACACAGCGTCCATTGCGTAGAGGAATCAGCTTAGCTATCCATATTGACACTGACACTCCCGCCCCCACCGGTTTTGCTATGGTGCGCGAGTTTAAACTTTCGATTTTGCTTAAATCACCTTGGGCGTTGTTTTATTTCGTTATACTTTAGAATCGTGTAGGTAGGGATCATATTTGAATATGTATGGGGGTTTCATCAACTTTAACGACAATATATATTGATGCGAACAAATCTGCTACAGTAGTGTGTAAGGCCTTAGATAGGCGGACGCCATGGACGGTTAATTTTTACATAGGCGCGTATTTTAGGCCAACTTCAGTTCGAGATTACATATATTCAACCGTTAATTTCATTCACAAAATACATATACACACCAAGATACAGGTCTCCTGTTTATCGTAATGGTCATCTTTTATTAAAACATCATCAATTTACGGAGAAAATGGAGAAATTCTGCCACTACCACCCTCAAAACAAGAGACGCGCACCGTTCACGGCAAAAGTGGCCGGCCGTTGAAACGTCCACATTGAAACCTGCTGCTGCCGTAGTATAGGTGAACGTCGCTGGTGGCGCTGCCGTAGGATTGCCGCCCGGGTGAGGCGTGCGGCCGGCAAAGGGTTAAATCTGTGGGCCTCAAATCAGTCATTTTAAAGATCAGCGTGGAACTGAGTCTTTATTGTCTGAAAAACAATATATGGTATTGTTATTTATCCTACCCCTTGATAAAAAAAGGTCCATAGGCTTAACATAGGCAAATTTTATGTGGCATGCCGTGACATAAAGTGTGTTTTATGTCACTAGAGTAATACAAAAATTGACCAATCAGAGACCAGGCTGTCAGCTGCTATGAAAAAGATTCAGTTACAGAGTATTACAAGTACTTCAACTTACTGCCATTCTTCAGATCTATCTCCAAAAGCGTACCGACCCATCCTGGCGGTTCTAACGCCGTTTGAGTTGTCCAGATCTGATCATTAGATCTGTAGTTATGAGCACTTAAAAAGCGTCCGATGTTTGATACTTGAATGGTCGGCGAAAAAACACGATGACAGACTGAGATCCCGCTGGGTTGGCTTGCAGTTCAAATCCATTTGACGTTGTAGTTAATATTAATATCAATGTTAGCCCGCTAGATGACCTTGAACTTGGCCCACTAATGTATCCTAGCGACAGTCAGTTTATTTTCTGTCGCCTTGAAAATAAAGTTGTTACAGCTGGCAATGTGTTGTTATTAGTTATCAATTGCTTAATATATGACCATTAATTAACTTTAAAAAAGTATAGAATAGATAACTGCAGTGTACTGCGTTAAACTAACCACTTTATATATGTATACGCACGGCGTATATAGGTATGTTTTTGCGTATACAAGGTCGTCCTATTTCCCATGTGTATTTTGTATCGGCATTGGTTGGTACCAGCCATAAGGAGGTTACAAAAAATGTGATCATAGTACTAATGCAGCCAGTGCATCAATATAGGGTAGGTAGCTTATATGAAATCTGCATCGTTAAAATATATTTTTAAATAGTATATACTGAACGAGAGTTAGCCTGGTCAAGGTTTATGCCAAGACAGACAAGTAGTGTATTTCTGCCTGAAGCGATAACTGAACACAGTGAGTAGCATACCTGACCGGAGAGGTATAAACCTTGACCAGGCTAACTCGAGTTTGGTTCGGTCTCCACAACTTTATGATATCAGGAAATATGCCAGCACTCACCAAAATCCAGTCAAACTTGCGCATAAATCCATGTTTGTTCCGCCGCACGAGTTAGATTTTGTCAGGGTGCCACACGGACACGGTCAAGCTACTCATATGGTCATCCCAAATATGTCAAGCTGGGTCAAGAATATAGTTTGTGATGTTTTCACCACTGCGTGAAGACCACCATTTTATTCCTATGTACGCCATTGCGGAAGTGTATGTATCGGCTGTAAATCGACATGTTTTCATATATATATATATATACGTTCATAAATCGCGCCAGCATATGAGGCGTATACAAGCCTGTTTCCTTTTGTAAATGGATGCGTCTTGGCTGTATTTCACACCTGGCGTATACGAGAGGAAATATACTCTTCGCGATATATATACGCCGGGCATATACATGATTAAAAAAAATTGTGATCCGCCGCCCGCCCCGCACTGCAGGTGTTAGTAAAGGTTGCAACAATACTGACCCGCAGACATTTCTAAATCAGTAATTGTATGAAATGGTCGATTTGGGACCCTTATCGATCGTCAAATTTCACCATATTCACAGGACAGAATTATCCCCATATATTCTAGATATTTTTGGAAATTTCATAATTTTCCTTTGGACATTTCCCGTTCAAGTGTGTTGCTGATACACAACAATACGCACCGACAGGCTACGACAATCAACACATATCAGATTGACATAGACACCCTATGATACAGGTTTTTTATTGGAGTGTATCAGTATATATCTCATTTGTGTCATCATAGGTACCTAATTAAATGACAGTCATAACAAAAATTGTACAGTGGGGTTGGACCTAAAGAGGTACGATTTCTTTTTTAGTAATGTGTCTTATTGAACAATCGCAAAGTGTGTTCAGCCCTGAAGGAACCCTTGTAACATTGATAATAATCAGACTGAGTTGGGACCGTCCAGATTGGTTACCGCTTTGGCACTGCCCTTAGATGTATCTATCTGTAGTCGGGGAAGGAAAAATAGCCTGGCAGCTGAAACTGCTGTCTGCCGTCCATATTTGCGACGCGGGGATGTGGACTCCAGGAGACACACGCAGCGTGAAGGAACTGTGTACAAACACATGTGTATGTGTGTGTATACCTACGGACTTCATCGACTTTGCTGTTATCAACTTAGATATAGACCGGGCACCCACCAACGCTGATACACGCCGATACACATCAATACAAAATGACCAAATCGTAGCCCATCGGGAGGTCCATGTCGTTGCGTATCGGTGTGTATCGGTGCGCGTCATAAGGTGATTGGAGGGTGCAAGAAAAAGGTACCATAGTCCCGATACACCCTGATAAAGCTCACGACTCCACCAGCATTATCACCTATATCATACGTATGATCATTTGTAATTTCGGAAATGATGCATATCTATGATTGATACTTTACCTGTAGATACAAAACAATTTCATACAATATTTTAGACATTAAAAACTCAGTTCCAAGTTAAAGTATGAAATAATCGTTTTGATACCTTTATCTATAATCAAATTTCACCATATTTACATAGCAGCGGCATTATCATTGTATATTCTAGGGTATCTGAAAATGTCATAATCTTCCGTCGAATATTTCCTGATTTCCCGTTCAAATGCGTAGCCGATACACACCGATATGCACCGATAGGCTACGACATTCGAACTGGCCCGATATGCGCTACGATTGAAATCGCTGCGATTTTGATTTTGTATCGGGAGGTCAATATTGGTGAGTATCGGTGTGTATCGGGAGCCTGGTGAACCCCCCCCCCCCCCCAAATCTATTGAAGATGTTGTATCGCATAGCTGAAAAAAAAAATCTTAGATCATTACCCCAGATCCCCAATGAAACAAGATGGATGCCGTAGTGGGCTTATAAAATTTTATTTAATTTTATGAGTCTTATTGATATGAATTTATTTACAGCATTTGGACCCACAAATGCTGGACCTAATTTTTCATTATATGTTTCAGTGAACATGAAATCAGAAAATGAAGGTTTATGGATAGTGGTTGCTAAGCAAGGCATATTTTTTCTATGTGGTTGCTATGGAGATAAAAAAAGGAAGGTCTGTTGCTAGGCATCCATTCTGGTTTACAAAATAACCAATAACACTAATGAATTACGCAGACCATTTATAGTGGGGGTAGGTTAGATCAGAATGGCTGAAAAACACCTGTAACTTACTGTTGCTAGGGAGATTGTGACTTTGGAATATGGTTGCTATGTAAAAGATTCAGTTTGGAATGAAGACTAAATTCATATTTCTGCATTATATGTTCATGAAATATCTATAGCTATACATCTTCAAATATTTTATCTGGTAAATTCAAATGTACAATTACGATACTTTTGGAATTATTGAGGACCCATGAAATATTTGTGGTTGCTTGGCAACCAAATATTGCCTGACAACCATGTAATAAATAGAATTTGATGGTTATTCCTGGGATATAAAAATTCTTTTTTTAAGTTAACCCTATGAAAAAATATGTTTTTTAAAGCTTATATAATTGTAGACACCACATTTCCACCCCAACAAAAACAATTTCAGACTATTTCCATTAAAGCAGTAACCAAGGTAACGCTTTTCTAGAATGATTGAGAAGTTTTTTTAGACATCTAACATGAACCTTTCCTTCAATCATATGCTTTGATTAAGAGTTCTGAGATGGAACTAGTAGGCTATTATAAAGTACCTCTTATAATGCATGATAAATGAGTAGTGTCCAGGTACCCACAGAGGCTGAAATGGGGCATATATGGCACCCAACTTTGACCGGTTGCCATGGCAACAGTTTTCATATTTAACGGTACCCACCTATATCATAGATAACCCTTACCCATAGGCTATCACTGTCTAAGTAGGTTTGGTCCAACTATTTTTTTTTTTTTTTTTCACCTGAGTGGCCATTTGCATCGATTTCATGCAAAACGGCCACAAGAGTAATACAAGAATATCAATAATAAGAACAATAGTATAATTGACATATGTATGTGTTTGTCAATTGTTATAAGATTTGTGATAACATAATGAAGATATTATGTAATATTACATAGTTATAAAGAACATGTAATAATAAAATAATAGAAATAGCCCTACGAGTGTAAGGAGTAGAAGAGAAAAAGGAGTGGGTGGGTGGGTAGAAAAATATGTGTAGAGTGTAGGAGACCTGAGAAGCGAATGAGACAGGGTACAGTGTCGACCTCGCGCACTTTGATGTTTAGTGCAGCCGATAGTGGAGAGGTGGCGCAGGGGTGCGCTTAGTGTAGAGTGGTTTCACCATGGGGGGCAATGACCACCCCTGACCAAAGGCCATGGGCAACCCATTACCCCAGATCCCCAATGAAACAAGATGGATGCCGAGTGGGCTTATAAAATTTTATTTAATTTTATGAGTCTTATTGATATGAATAAGAGTAATACAAGAATATCAATAATAAGAACAATAGTATAATTGACATATGTATGTGTTTGTCAATTGTTATAAGATTTGTGATAACATAATGAAGATATTATGTAATATTACATAGTTATAAAGAACATGTAATAATAAAATAATAGAAATAGCCAAGAAGCCAATGGTTATGGGAAGAGGAGGGTGGGAAAAGTTTTTTATAGTCACTTTTTGAAAGAGAGAGACTCAATGAGAGACTTGTTGACAGTCTCTTTGTCTGTGACTTTGATGTATGCCCTGTGTGCTTGTGACCTCCACCCTCCATACCTCTGAATGTTGAGTTCAGGTATACAGCGGCCTTCCTGAGGCTGTGGAGGGTGTAGGTCTTCACAGTTTGGCCTGTGGCCTGTAGAAGGTGGTCCCATTCCTTCGTCATCACCCGTGAAGTGATGGTCGTTCCATCGGGCAGCGTCAGGAACGGGTCCCGCAGTGAAGCCGTAGGGGCCACCCGTAGTAGTCCTCGAACCGCGTCCACAGGGCATACTCTGGTATCCTCCGCGGCCTCCAGGCGCATTACCTTCTGTTCCCCCACGTGCTGGAGGTTTTTGGCCACCTTGATGGTGATAGTCACGTGTCGGCGTCCGAGGACCACGTCCCCCCGCGTGAGATGCCGTGCCGGATCGAATCTGGGCGCGGATTGGGGCGCCACCTCTCCCTGCCGTAGGGCCGCGTAATACATCAGGAGCAGGCCCGCTCTCATCACCGTATGGAGGGGCGATGCCCCGAGGCCATCGAGAACTGCTCGGAATACCTCCATGGGGATAGGGGGCTTCACATTTGGCACGTAGTCCTTGTTCCTTCTCATGCCCTCGAGGGCACGTTTCACCCGATGATCCTCGGTTGGTCGCACGTCCCCTCCCGTCAGTCGGAGATGTGCACGGACGTACGATAGCTGGTTGGCGACTGTAGCCGGCGAGGGGGCGTGGTCGGCCACGTATTCCAAGTAGCACGTGATCAGGCTCACGGTCAGTGCCCCGGGGTCCACTCTCATCCGGTTGCAGAACGCCAGGTAGGTGGTGACTGCGGATCGCTGGTTGGCGAGTGTACCTGGGGCACGCGCCTCTGACTGCCTCGCAGATGCCTTCGCCTGGAGTAAGAGAAGCGACCGATCTGCAGAAGAGACGGAGTACGGGTACAAATGAAGCATGGGTACATGGCACGATAGGGTACAGCTCATGAAGTTGAATGAGGGAGTTGGCCCTATCGTATTCCGTCCTCGACAGATGGGCTCTGCTCAAGGCATCTGCGATCACGTTTTGCACCCCGGGGATATGACTGAAGAAGAGTTCTACCTGCAGACGTGCCTGGACCATCCATGCCTGGCGGGCACACTCCGCCAGGACTCGGTTTCGGGCACGCCCACTGTTGAGGGTCTGCACTGTGCCGAGGTTATCACAGAACACCTCTATCCGTGATCCCCGATCCCTCTCTGTGATAAATGTGTGGAGTGCATATATCGTGTTCAGAGCCTCCAGCTCTGAGATGCACTCCACGGGGTCGAGGACGGGGCACACCTGGCTGGAATAGGAGAAGCGGCCGTCAGTTCCTCCCACACCCGACAGGCAGGCATCCACGGTGATCCTGCTCGTCGGCGGGCCTCGAGGGATGAGGGCGCGGCCGTTCCATCCTTCGGCAAACTGCACGAACCAATCCAGATCCTGGCGCATCTCGGAATTGATGTTCATGTAGAAACCTCTCATCCCTCTGAGGGCCTCTAGCAACTTCGAGACGAATGCCCGCGCCGGTCGTATACACCTAGCCACGTGTAATATCCTGCCCAGCACCGACTGGAGCTGCCGTTTCGTCAGCGTCCGGCGCTTCGCTACGGCTGACACGTGACCACGGATATCCTCTAGCTTGGCCGTGGGGATTGAGAGAGTCATCGTACGGGCGTCGATCTCGATTCCCAACCATGTGACGTTTTGGCTGGGTTCCTGAGCCTTATCGTAGGCCTCGGGGAGGCCCAGTTCAGCAAACAGCTCACGTGCAATCCTGAAGTCCACGGCCGCCTTACCTCGGTCCTCGGAGAGGATGATGAGGTCGTCGAGGTACATCGCGGCCGTGACTCCCTTCGATCCCAGGATCCCCACGATGGCCTCCGCCACACACTGCATGTGGTAGGAGGAGGCACGGGCACCGAACGGCATGGCCGTATCGCAGTAGTGCCCGTCCTCCCACGTGAAACAAAGCAGAGGCCAGTCGAGGGGATCGCACCTGAAGTTCTTGTAGGCACGTGACACGTCGATGGACGACATGTAGGACGACGTGCCTGCCTAAACGAGTTTGGACACAAACTCGTCAACCGTTGGGAGGCCGTGATCTCGCTCCAGCCCGTAGACCGAGTTCTTAACGACGAACGAGTTCACGCTGCACTCCCGCGGGAAAGTCATGTCTGTAATAATCCTTCTGTTGTCTGACCCACGTTTTTCCCGTGTCATGAGTGGCGACACGTGACACCATGGGCTGAACGGCGGTTCTACAAAAGGACCCATCATATTGGAGAAGGTTGCCTCCTTCCTCAGAAACTTTTCTACCTGCACGGGGTGAGCGGTTGCGCTGGGTGGTTGGCCACGCCCCTTGTATCGCTCTCCGGCCTGAGGTATCCCAGGGGGAAGCCGTAGTGCAGGAATCCCAGGAGCTCCTGCGCCCCATCCACGGTCCCCAGGTAACGGTCCCACGCCGCTAGGTTGAGATCCGAAGGAACCTCGATCCTCGCGCCGAGAGCGTTGGGGATTCCCGTGTCGCGCACGGCCCGGTAGATCTCCGCGTGCCTGGCGGGCCCCACGGCCGTGAACTCCGGCCACGTCTGCCGGCGATGTTCCCGGAAGGCGAACGGGTCCGTCCTCACCCCCGCCCGGTGGACGCCAGTCTCACAGACCTCCTAAAGAGCCTTGAAATCCGGAGTGTTAGATTCCTGCCGTTCCCCCCGTGCAGTAACACTAACACCGGCCACGTAGGTGGGGATGGCCGGCGCTGGGGAAAGGGGGCGTACCTCCTCCGGGAGTGTATTCCCAGCGCCTTTGTTGTTGTTTACCACTACCTCTCGGCCACGTGCCGAGGGGATCACGTGAGCGGTGACGTCACGTGTGGGAGCCGGCTTGGTTACATAACACTCCGTGCCGCCGGCCCCCCTTTCATCCACGTTTCGCGCCTCGTCTTCTGGCGGGGCGCGGCCTGCCCATTTTTTAAACTCGGCTGGGCTTGTTGTACTACGCTCTGTGGTGCCCCCTTTCGCCTTTGAAGTCCTGGCACGGGGCCTCGCTCCCCCGGGTACGTCCGGTCTCCGTGTTGTTACTGCCATTGGACGTGTGGGCGGTGGTCATTGCGAGCCGGACACGGTCTTCCTGTATCCGGCCGTGCTCCGACCACCGCATCCTTCCTGATTCGATCTGATCGAATACGTAATTGGACCAGCGTCTCACACCGGCCCACGGGCATGCCTGGGCGTCGACCGTTACCTGGTACAAGTGCTTAAACATGTGGTCCTTATCCTCGGGGTGCAAGGCGTGCTCGTCGCTTAACAGGGCCACAAAACAACTTATATACTCAAGTGGCCCGAGGCTCGACTGTAGGTCCAATTTCTGATGCATCGTGTAAACCCGGTCCCGGTCCATGAACATGTACGGCTTCGCTGTCGGCCTGCAGGCACTAAGATCAGAAAGTAGGGAGCTCTTACCCGTCGTCCGGTCGTGGCGCATGGCCTCACGGCCGAATTCCCGCTGTAGGTTTTCTTCACTTGTATAGGTTTCCCGGAGTGCCCGAGGCGGGGGAAGCAGACGAGCGGTTTGTTCCTGGGCCCAGTCCCGTGTCCGTTCGGCCGCTGACGACGCCCGTGAGCCGCTCCTCCGCGATGCCGGCCAGGAGATTTGCATAATCGCGTCCATCATGCCGTCCATTTGCCTGGATATTTTCGTAACATCGGTCCTGACTTCGCCGACATCCGTCTTGACCTCGTTCACGTCCGTCCTTACTCCCCCGAGGTTGGCCTCTTGGGCAGTGATACGTGAAGCCCGAGACCGTCCACTAGTGCCCGTGCCTTGCTGAGAGACTGACTCCACGTGGTCGCTCTCGGCCGTAGGTTGCTGCTGCAGGGTGCTTTCGGAATCCGTCTCCGCTGCCGCGCATGCCGCCATCGCACTTCTGGTCAACATAATTCACACAATAAATCGCTAAACCACTGTATCGCTTGGTATGCCTGTCCTCGTCTGCCGATATTGAGAGGAATATGGAGACCCGAGGTACGAGGGGCGATAAGCCAAGGAGCGGTAGAAAAATATGTGTAGAGTGTAGGAGACCTGAGAAGCGAATGAGACAGGGTACAGTGTCGACCTCGCGCACTTTGATGTTTAGTGCGGCCGATAGTGGAGAGGTGGCGCAGGGGTGCGCTTAGTGTAGAGTGGTTTCACCAGGGGGGGCAATGACCACCCCTGACCAAAGGCCATGGGCAACCTTTGACCTAATAATCTTATATTTACTTGCCCATTTTACAGTTTATATGAGTGTTTTGTACGATACATATATAATATACTAATCAGAACGTGAGAAAAGCATATGGCCAGATGTCACGGATCGTCGTCAAATGGGCAGGGACAGGGGTCAAAAATAAAGTTAGGAGTATGGTTAAAACCTTTTGTATGTGAATAGTACAGTGGGTGGGGAATATGTTGGATGTAGGAGGGTAGGTTAAATACCTATAATAAACATGCACCACAGAGCCAAAATTTGGTAGTACATATGCTATGTGGAAACTTTTGACTCCCTCTTTCTAAACACTGCAGAGATTATACTGGTAAATTTATCCAATATTTTTATAAGCTCCATGACTAGTTTGAGTAGGTATTTTTTTTTTTTTTTTAACCTTACTAAGATTAATATCAGCTAGGGGGTCAATCGTTTCCACAGGGAGTCAATCGTTTCCACATTCCCAGATATGAGTTCATAACTATGTACAGGGAAGGAGTACAAGAAAGCTTGTACCATGTGAAGTTACCTTGATATAAGGGGGTATTTATATGAAATGGACAGATATAATTTTTTTTCATATATACATAGGTACAGGTTAAGGCTTACCAGGATATATTTTGTTCCTGTCTGTGCTATATGTATATAGTGGGAGGGTTACTTCTTTAGGGAGTCAATCGTTTCCACACTAAAACTACACATGTACATTTTGCCATGGAGAGAGTATACTATCCTGCCCAAAAATGTGTAAATGGTCTGAAAAAAATCCTTAACCTATGGGGACCCAGTTAAGAACAATAATTGTCAACATTTTATACTCTTTCTACTAAAGTCTGACCAGAAAACACAATAAAATAATAAATATCTATTAAATTTAGCCTATTATTGAATGGAGAAGCAATAATGGTTATTTGACGACGATCCATGACATCTGGCCATATGTATAAAATATTTTATGCTTCTTTTTGATATAATTATATATGTTGTCTCTAGCTACCTTTGTTCGTTTGCTGTTGTATGTTTGTTGTTGTTGGTTTATTTTTGAATTTTGTTCTTCCTTTTTGTGGGGGGGGGGGGGGCGATGATTGAATACGCAACTCCTAACAACATACACCTCAAAAGTGTTTTTCTAATCAAATTTCCTTTAAAAGAAGTATTTACGCATGTATACATCCGTTTGTAAAACCACGTCATTTAAGCCAAACTTTTCCGTCAGCTGTAAGCCAGGTGTTTATGAGCCGCCATAAGGTACGCGGAATGATGTCAATGTTGACCTGGCTCACCATCTGTTCTGTTGTGTTTGTCAACTATATTATTTCAACTGGACCTCTCTGAGTCCAATTAACATAACATTGCCTTCGTCGTATTCATAGTCATATGACATAGCATTCCGATTCCAAAAATATTTTAACATTGATGTTAACGTGTATTGCGCAGCTGGGTTAAATTTTGATAGCATGCGGGAACATTCGCAATACCCAACCACACATTGCTGCAGAGCAACATAAACCACAAAGTATAGAGAATGAAGTATAGAAATAAAGAAATTGTTAACTGACCTGGTATTGCATATCCTTTTTATTTAACATAATTCGCATACATGTATAATGCAGGTATAACTCAGCCTGCTATCATATCCGGGTTTTTGATATGGTCAGATGATAATCATGTGCTTCGATTGTGGCCTTAACAGGCTTAACTACAAAGATTGTTCGCCATGACTCGAGAACGTATTAGTTTAGCGGTTACCCAAACTGCTTTACCCTTTCTAGGCAAGAATTCCTATAGGTATTATATACATGAAAAGCAGGAATGCCTACAGTCAGTATTTCTGTGAAAGGTGAAAATGCCTGTAGAAATTCATAGCATATTCTTTCTTCAATGAATATAGGAAAAAATAAATATTTCGTATCAAGTAAGGAAATCTTTGTATGGAAACCAATAAATTACTTTTTAAAATGGGATTTGTGGCAATTCTTTTATGCATTGTTTTTTTAGTAATTACAATTTCTGGCTTGAGGGCCAGTTCTTTCGATGGAGTAGTAGTACAGAAATCATAAAGAGTACATATTAATAGAGTAATACAAAGATACATGGGTGCACCAGAATGGGTGCAGTGCTCACAGAATAACATTGCTTATGTATAAGGTAGTAAGACCTGGTCCTAATTAATCACAGATTAACACTTTTATTTGTCTCTTAACTCTTTGCTGACTAGACATCATATGGCCTTGTCCAGATCAAGCTTGGATTAATTAAAATGTATTTCAAACCTCAGGTACCACAACACCTGAATCGGTCCTCTGACTGCACTACTCAATTCGTCTTTTGCCCTTAATAAATAAGGGTATCATTTATGCAAAATAACATTTGTACTCTATGTACTCTGGTCAAATATCCAACCATTGCTTTCATCAGCTTCGTTAATACTCTAGGCCCTGTGATATAGCCGTTTGGGAGACAGGTATACCTGTACCTCTGTCCTTCAAACTGAAATTGCACTCTCTGAGCGAAAACTGTTTTTGACTATTTCTGGAAGTTTTTTCCTGCTGACAATCAGATATACGTCTGATGCAGTCCGCCGCATACATGATCTGCCGTCAACTTTGCCAGTGCTTGACTCCGGACTACCCAAGGTGGGGCTGGATCCTATGCCCGACTCACTACGTTCACCACGTCCACCTGCCTATATAGGCTTCTAGAGTGAACTTGACTCTCAGATGGTTGAATGGTCAGCCAGTGGCACCCATCAGTGCGAGGTAGGCGCGTATATGGCCTGTCTTGCTGCAGATCGTGGCTGGATTCAATTGCCTCTGTGCCCATACCTTGAAGACGGCACATGCCTCCTGGTAGATGATGAGCAGGGGTCGATCCTCCGGTCGTAACAGATGTTGGGGTACTCTGTCATAGCAGACCGCCTGGCCGCATTTTTTGCTCAGTGCCATGGTCTCCAGCTGTTTTCCCACTGCTAACTCCAGAAGAGATGACAGTGTCGAAACTTGGCCTGTGCCATCCAGACCGACCTTGCGCAGTTCAGGAGCACTGGGTCCCAGCCACGCCCCAACTGGAAAACAGTAACCGCTGAGCAGTTGTCGCACCATTCCCATCGTCGCCCATCATGAGTAAAGGGCTATAACAAAATTGGCTGCCTCCAGGTGGATGATCTGTGACAGCACCTATGCATCCTCGAATCATCTCTTTTGTGAAGATTCTTACGGGAATGGTACCTACACCGTTCCAGTCAGCAGATAATTCAACTAGGAGCAAATAGAATATTCATCATTGATGAATGAGCGTGCAATTTTAAATAGATTATTAAAAGATTCTGGGTTACATCCAGTCTATGGATCGTTTTCTGTAACCCACTTGCACCCAGTCAACTTGCCATTTCTCTAACTGCCCGAGACTAGGATCAAAACATATCAAGCAGCAGTGGGTCAATGAGGTATTTCGGTCTTGGAGTGATTGGTCATGGTCAGCTGGGCATGCCTCTTAGACCCCCAGACACTGGCACCCTGCTCTGTTCTCAATATCACAGTAAATAACACACAAATAGTGAAGGGATAGTTTTCATGCAGTACCCTGAAAGTCTATATGGACCCCTCTAACCTCTAGATGATGTATTTAGCGATCTAATAAACCACTTAACATCTGTTAGCACCTCAGCACACATATTCATTTACGTACCACGGGGCCGCCCTAAGGGCATCGAGTAATTGACCCATGAAGAGCCATGCTTGGCTGATGTATTTTGCAATTTATGCAGAAGTCTACCCAAAATGCTCTGAAGCATATGGTCATCGACTTCTTTTGGAGGCATGCTTGCACTTCTGACCTGATTTCCTCAAGTTTATCAGCAGGAATGGACACATTCTTACGCTTGGCGACCCCCAGCCATCCCACGTGTTCATCAGGGGCTGGTTCTTGGCTGGGGCCTCCGAAGGGCCAAGTCGGCCGAGAAGGTCATATGCGACATTGCAGTCCCGATGCACCTTGGCCTCATTACATGACACAAGCACAATATCGTCAATATACATTGACCAAAGTCTTTGAGTATGGTCACAATGGCGTCGCGACCAGCTAGACATGGTTTGAGGTTGCCTGGGAGATGAATGGCACTGCCGTGTCTAGATAGATATGGCCTCGCCACGTGATTAACAAGGATGGCCACTCCAGCGGGTCTATTCTAAAGTTTATGTAGGCCCTTCCGATATCGAGTGATGAATGGAGAGCACCCAAGCCAATGACAGACAGTTACCCATGACTGTATTGGGTAACTGTCTATAGTCCCAGCGGAAACCCATATCAAAGAAAACTTCTTTGTTTACCTTAGACGAATGCATGAGGTTCTCCCAGGTTTCTAGCATTAGATTAGATGAGAATGTAACCCTTGCTTGCATAGCTTTGGGTAGGCCTGTATCCCGTACCCTGTTGCACACCTCACACAAGTTATGGCCTTGCATACCCCGACAAATGACTGGTCAGAACCTAAGCATGTGTTGCTTAAACATGTGCATAGACATATCAACATTACTGTCAAGCATATCAGATTCGCACATAGTTCTTATAGGAACAGAGTCGGGCATACCTGACCAATGTGGCAACTGTAGGTGTCTCTGTGTACCGCCTAAGGTGTGAAGGCCGACACTCCTATGGTTGGAAGCCAAGCAACACCGGGATTCATGGCTTGACTGCTGCTATAAACACTCAGCAGCTACCTACTGCATCGGCCTTCGGTTGCTCATGTCTGGCCTGGCACTGCCATGTTGTTTGCTCATAAAGCTGGTGCATTGAGTGCTGGTTGTTGTATTGAGTGCCACTCTCCATGCATCACAGGGCTTAGGTCGTGGGGTACTGTGCTTGTTGATTTCAGGTTTGCTGTGGACGTTGCGCCTTCTCATGCTGCATACTGTCTGGTGCGCCACTCAAACCTACATTGTGAGGGACGCCCCCGCCTTTTTTTTTTTAAGCTGGAATGGGTTGTTGTTGTTGTTGTTGTTGTTGTTGCTGCTTACCACCTTTGGCCCTGGCTGGAAGGATTAAATGCGTTATCCCCTTTTATTATCCACCGATTACGGAGTTTCCATAGGAATTGTATAGAGCGCCTGGAATTCGCTACCTGGAGATTCAGGCATGTCAGAGTCTCCTGCAGGAGATTCCGGAAAAAATAGTCCCATTCAAAATTAGATCTAATCATAATGTTCTTCAAAATATGTTTATTTTATGTTCATTGGTTGCCCATGGCCTTTGGTCAGGGGTGGTCATTGCCCCCCCTGGTGAAACTACCCTACACTCGCGCACCCCTGCGCCACCTCTCCGCTCTCGGCCGCACTAAACATCAAAGTGCGCGAGTGCGACACTGTCCTCTGTCTCATTCGCTTCACTGGTCTCCTTCGCTCAACACCTATTTTTTCTATCGCTCCTTGGCCTATCGCCCTCCGTACCTTCGGTCTCCGTATTCCCCTGAATATCGGCAGACGAGGACAGGGTTACCAAGCGATTCAGTAAGGAATTATAGTACAGGCATGTTGACCAGAAGCGCTGTGGCGGCATCCGCACCCGCGGAGGCCGAGACGGACTCGGAAATAACGATAAGACAGCCGGCAGCCGAGAGCGACCACGTGGACTCGGTATCTCAACAGGGAACGAGCGCCAGCGCACGGACTCGGACTTCGCGCATCACAGCCCTGGAGGCCAACCTCGGGGGGGTCAGGACGGACGTCAACGAGGTAAAGACAGACGTCGGTGAAGTCAGGACGGATATGACTAAAATATCGCGACAGATGGACGGCGTGATGGACGCGATCATGCAGATCTCCAGACCGACCTCGCGCCGGGCCGGCTCACGGGCTTCGTCAGCGGCCGAACGGACGAGAGACTGGGCCCAGGATCAGAACGAGCGCCTCCTCCCCGCGCCCAGGGCACTCCGAGAGGCATACACGACCGAGGAACACCTCCAGCGTGAATTCGGCCGTGAGGCCATGCGACACGACCGCACAACGGGTAAGAGCCTACTTTCTGATTTAAATGCCCGGAGGCCGACAGCGAAGCCGTACATGTTTATGGACAGAGATGGGGTGTACACGCTGCACCAGAAACTGGACCTACGGTCGAGCCTCGGGCCTCTGGAGTACATTTCATGTTTTGTGGCCTTATTGAATGACGATCGCGCCTTGCACCCCGAGGACAAGGAGCATATGTTCAAACATCTATACCAGGTGACCGTTGATGCGCAGGCACGGCCGTGGGCCGGCGTCAGACGCTGGTCAAACTACGTTTTCGACCAGGTCGAGTCGGGCAGGATGCGATGGTCGGATCACGGCCGGATACAGGAAGAACGTGTCCGGCTCGCGATGACCAGTGCCCACACCGCAAACAACAGTCAAAACACGGAGACCGGACGTGCCCGGGGGAGCGAGGCCCCGTGCCGGGACTTCAATGGAGAGAGGGGGTGCCTCCACCGCAGCGACCACACTGAAGGGGGTATCCGGTGGTTGCACGTGTGCACGTTTTGCGACTCGGTGGGCAGGAAGTGCGGTCACTCGGTGCACGCCTGCAACCGCAAGCTGACCTACGGACACGGGTACGACAACACGGCGGCTCCCCCTGTACCCACACCGCGGCGGGTACCCCAGGCGGGGTATCAACTGCAGGCTACTACGAGGCCGGCGGCAGCGCAGAGTGTGGTACACCAACCCCAGCCGAGTTAAAAAAACGGGCCGGCCGCGCCCCGCCAGTAGACGAGGCGCGCAACAAAGATGAAAGGGGTGCCGGCAGGACGGAGTGTTGTGTTACGAATCCGGCCCCCCCACGTGACGTCACCTATCACGTGACCCCCTCGGCACGTGGCCGAGGGGTAGAGATAAACAACAACATTGACGGGGGGAATACACTCCCGGAGGAGATACCCACCGTTTCAGCGGCGGGGGCCGCCCCCGGCACCGTGGGGGATGATGGTCTCAGTCGCTTGCCGGGTGTTAGTGTTAGTGCGCCGGGCCGAGGTCAGGAATCTAACACTCCCGACTTTAAAGCACTCCGCGATGTCTGCGAAACGGGAATCCACCGGGAGGGCGTGAGTACGGACCCGTTAGCCTTCAAACAGCATCGCCGGGAGACTTGGCCGGAGTTCACGGCCGTGGGGCCCGCCAGGCACGCGGAAATATACCGGACCGTGCGTGACACGGGAATCCCCAACGCACTCGGCGCCAGGGTCGAGGTCCCTTCGGATCTAAACCTAGCTGCATGGGACCATTACCTAGGACACGTGGAGGAGGCGCAGGAGCTCCTAGGCTTCCTGCGATACGGTTTCCCCCTGGGATACCTGGGACCGGAGAGTGATACCAGAGGGGTGGCCAACCACCCCAGCGCAACCTCTCACCCCGTGCAGGTAGAGAAGTTTCTCGAAAAGGAGGCTGGCTTTACCAATATGATGGGCCCGTTCGCCGAACCGCCTTTTAGCCCGTGGTGTCACGTGTCGCCACTCATGACACGGGAGAAGCGCGGGACGGACGACCGGCGCATCATTACCGATATGACTTTCCCGAGGGAGTGCAGCGTGAACTCGTTCATCATTAAGAACTCGGTCTACGGACTGGAGCGAGAACATGGCCTCCCTACGGTGGATGAGTTTGTGGCCAAACTCGTCAAGGCAGGCACGTCGGCCTACATGTCGTCCATCGACGTGTCGCGTGCCTACAAGAACTTTAGGTGCGATCCCCTCGATTGGCCTCTGTTATGTTTCACGTGGGAGGGCGGGCACTACTGCGATACGGCCATGCCGTTCGGCGCCCGTGCCTCCTCATACCACATGCAGTGTGTGGCGGAGGCCATCGTGGGGATACTATCATCAAAGGGAGTCACGGCCGCGATGTACCTCGACGACCTCATCATCCTCTCCGAGGACCGAGGTAAGGCGGCCGAGGACTTCAGGATCGCGCGAGACCTTTTCTCGGAATTGGGCCTACCCGAGGCACGCGACAAAGCACAGGAGCCGAGCCAGACCGTGACGTGGTTGGGGATAGAGATCGACGCCCGTGCCATGTCTCTATCGATCCCCACGGCCAAGCTGGAGGACATCCGTGGTCACGTGTCGGCCGTAGCCAAACGACGGACGTTGACGAAACGACAGCTTCAGTCGGTGCTCGGCCGGATATTACACGTGGCCAGGTGTATACGACCGGCGCGGGCATTCGTCTCAAAGCTACTCGAGGCCCTACGGGGGATGAGAGGCTTCTACATGAACATCAATTCCGAGATGCGCCAGGACCTCGACTGGTTCGTTAAGTTTGCCCGGGGCTGGAACGGCCGCGCCCTCATCCCTCGGGGTCCCCCGACGCGGAGGATCACGGTGGATGCATGCCTGTCGGGCGTCGGAGGAACCGACGGCCGGTTCTCGTACTCCGGACAGGTGTGCCCCGTCTTCGATCCCGTGGAGTGCATCTCAGAGCTCGAGGCTCTGAATACCATCTACGCACTCCACACATTTATCACAGACAGGGATCGGGGATCACGGATTGAGGTGTTCTGTGATAACCTCGGAACTGTACAGACCCTCAATAGCGGGCGTGCCCGTAACCCTGTCCTGGCGGAGTGTGCCCGCCAGGCATGGATGGTGCAGGCACGTCTGCAGGTGGAACTGGTCTTCAGCCATATCCCCGGGGTGCAAAACGTCATCGCAGATGCCCTGAGCAGAGCCCATCTGTCGAGGACGGAATACGATAAGGCCACTTCCCTCATTCACATTCATGAGTTGTACCCTATCGTACCGTGTACCCATGCCTCTTTTGTACCCGTACTCCGTCTCTTCTGCAGATCGGGCGCTTCTCTTACTCCAGGCGAAGGCATCTGCGAGGCAGTCAGAGGCGCGTGCCCCAGGTACGCTCGCAAACCAGCGATCCGCAGTCACCACCTACCTGGCGTTCTGCAACCGGATGAGAACGGACCCCCGGGCACCGACCGTGAGCCTGATCACGTCGTATCTGGAATACGTGGCGGACCACGCCCCCTCGCCGGCCACGGTCGCCAACCAGTTATCGCACGTCCGGGCACACCTCCGACTGACGGGGGGGGACGTGCACCCAACAGAGGATCACCGGGTGAAGCGTGCCCTCGAGGGCATGAGGAGAAACAAGCTGTACGTGCCAAACGTGAAGGCCCCCATACCAATGGATGTGTTCAGGGCGGTCCTCGACGCCCTGACGGGATCGCCCCTCCATACGGCAATGAGGGCGGGCATGCTCCTCATTTTCTACGCGGCCCTACGGCAGGGGGAGGTGGCGCCGCAGTCGGCTCGGGCATTCGACCCGGCTCGGAACCTCACTCGCGGGGACGTGGTCCTCGGCCGCCGGCATCTCACTATCACCATCAAGGCGGCCAAAAATCTTCAATACGTAGGGCAACAGAAAGTGATGCGCCTCGAGGCCGCGGACGATATCCGGGTGTGCCCGGTAGACGCGGTTCGAGGCCTACTACGGGCGGCCCCTACGGCTTCACTGCGGGACCCGTTCCTGACACTGCCCGATGGGACGACCATCACATCACGGGTTATGACCAACGAGTGGGACCGCCTCCTACAGGCCACAGGCCAAACGGTGAAGACATACACCCTCCACAGCCTCAGGAAGGCCGCTGCCACTCAGGCATTTGAGGCAGGAATACCTGAACTTAACATCCAGAGGTATGGAGGGTGGAGGTCCCAGGCTCATAGAGACTACATCAAAGTATCAGACCAAGAGACTGTCAACAAGTCTCTCATTGAGTCTCTCTCCCTCAAAAAGTGACTATAAAAAACTTTCCCACCCTCCTCTTCCCTTAACTATTGGCTTCTTGGCTATTTCTATTATTTTATTATTACATGTTATGTTTAACTATGTAATATCACATAATCGTCATTTATCGTATATCAAATATTATCACAAATTGACAAATACATATCTATGTCAATTTCAATATTTGTCATATTGTCACAAATCTTATCACAATTGACAAACACATATCTATGTCAATTTCTATATTTGTCTTATCATTGATACTCATGTATTTCTCTTATTCATATCAATAAGACTCATAAAATTAAATAAAATTTTATAAGCCCACTACGGCCTTCACTCTGTTTCATTGGGGATCTGGGGTAATGGGTTGCCCATGGCCTTTGGTCAGGGGTGGTCATTGGCCCCCCTGGTGAAACTACCCTACACTCGCGCACCCCTGCGCCACCTCTCCGCTCTCGGCCGCACTAAACATCAAAGTGCGCGAGTGCGACACTGTCCTCTGTCTCATTCGCTTCACTGGTCTCCTTCGCTCAACACCTATTTTTTCTACCCACCCACCCACTCCTTTTCTCTCCTACTCCTTACACTCGTAGGGCTATTTCTATTATTTTATTATTACATGTTATGTTTAACTATGTAATATCACATAATCGTCATTTATCGTATATCAAATATTATCACAAATTGACAAATACATATCTATGTCAATTTCAATATTTGTCATATTGTCACAAATCTTATCACAATTGACAAACACATATCTATGTCAATTTCTATATTTGTCTTATCATTGATACTCATGTATTTCTCTTATTCATATCAATAAGACTCATAAAATTAAATAAAATTTTATAAGCCCACTACGGCCTTCACTCTGTTTCATTGGGGATCTGGGGTAATGTGTAATTAATTATTTATAATAAGTCACAATAATCTCATTTACCATCAGAAATGACTGTCATAAAACGTTTTGCAGTCCAAAAACACCGGAAAATAGCGAACTATAGAACTGGCGTAAGTATACACCGAATTACACCATGCTTGAAAGTGCTGTGGCATTATGGTGTAATCTGAAATTATATGCACTTTTTATTGCAATAGATTTATTTATCCTACAGGTGGATAATAAATACAATAACGACTGATTTTGATTACGAGTGGCCGTTATTATTGTGTATTTATTCCACAGATGGCCGTGCCTTGGTTACAGTAACAGTTGATGGTCTGGAGACAATGAGAACAATAATGTCTTCATCCCTCCTTCGCGTTAAATGGGCGGCATACGTCCCTGATCGACACATGGGCCATTTTCTGACAATACGTGTCTCTCTATGAAGTCCTGCCTGTCGGTGCCGGTCCAGGATGCCTCACCCCTGGCACAATCCATGGTGGCATCGAGGAAGATATTGGGCCCATTTTGTTATGTCTTGCTTCTATAAGCAGGGACACCTTGGAGTTGAGTTTATCCACTTTTCCGTTCATTGTGCCCATACCTCCCTCCGGATCGCTGACAGGGTTCCTGACAGAGCTCGCATAGCTGGTGATCGTGGTTGTGGTGGACGCAATGAGGATAGTCTACTGACATGTCCAATCTGCAGCATGCCGCCCTGAAGGTCAACTCTGATTCCTCTTCCTTGCAGGTCTTGAGGTTCAGCATGGAGGTAGACCAGTGGATGCCTTTGGTCATTGCTAATCCTCTGCCCTGGAAACCCCGGCGGCTGCATGTGTCATAGGCATATCTCTTTTCTTTTGGGCTGAAAATGGTGAAACCTGCCTGCTCTTTGCACACAACACTCGTGCCTTTACCCACACCAGTATATATTTACTGGGGGATCACTTGGATGGGCGTCTGCTGTCGGATGACAGTATAATCCTTCGATATTCGTAAATAAATAAATTGAGTATGATGGCGGGTGAAGTGAAGCCGACGGAAGTGGTGAGTTAGAGTTTGGTGTGATAGGATGTTTTAGTGTTGTGTACTGTTGTGTGGATGAGCTAGGTGGCAGTAGTTAGCCACAAGGACCTCCTGCTACACCTTCTCCAAATGGCGTCATATAGACGCTTTGGCCACGAAGGCAAGCGTCGCGGCGGGTCCTCGGGTTCCGCCCCTACCCCATGCGCCTGCCGTCTTTGAATCAGTTGTCATAGCCCCGTCCATGTTCGTCAATGTACCCACATTACCTGAAGCATTTGGATAACTGGTCGACAAAAGAATTGTGTACTAATTTAACCCTCGCATACACAGAAAACATGTTTTCATGTAGAATGCTGCAGTATAGCCTTGTCTGCGCACACAATGAGTACACCTATAGTGTAGTAGGTTGAGGTGAGCTGGCCAACAGGGAGACACACTGGTTCGCCAGATACGCCGGTAAGCAATACTTGCAGCAGCCAGAAACACCTGTGTTGGCGGTAATCACCTGGCCAGGCTTCAGCTACTGGCCGATGGCAACCTAGAGGTCGTAGAGCTAATTGGGAAACGTGTGTGCCGTAGTATTTGAGGTAAAGGTGCAGGTATGCTGCTATTGTGTAAGTGAGGTTTGCTTTAGCAATTGTGGGTTTAGGACAGTGCGTGTAGTGGGTGTAGAGCTGGTAGTGGCAGTGGTGTACTAAAGAAGAAACCAACAAGTTTTGGTCAAAATCGTTGATCTTCAGAGAAATACAAAAAGAAGAGCGTGATTGAGTTTAACACTCCACGAAATTTCGCTCCAAGCGGATCAGACCAGAATTTACACGTTTTATATATGGGAGGTAAATAATACGAAAACAGGCTGACTGTCTTTGTACATCAAAAATACTTGTTAAAATTATTGATCTCATAAATCCCTCTGCCTACGACATCGGGATGTATGGGACCAATAATTTCACCACGTATTTGTGACGTACGAAGACAGTAAGCCAGTTTCCGTATAGAACGGACTGCAATACCCGTAGGGGCATGGAGAACGAGTTCCCAATGTTAGGCATATGGGACAAAAATACCAGGGGTGAGATAACAGAACTGCTGCTATCGATGCGTGACGCATAATACTGTCATAATGACGGAGTGTTGTTCCAGATGTGTTAGTATAGATGTGTTGACATTGACCACAGATGGGCAAGTTGCTCTTGGCCAATTCCCAATTGTCCCCGACTTTCCACACGTTGAGTATCATCGCTCCCATACCCATAGTTTCTACCCCTTCCCACTTAAATCCCTCTCCATCATCCTTATTCTGTAGCCCTCTTCTATCTCTGTCTCTGTTTCTTTCTCTTCAGATGTTTCACTTCCCTTGCTCCATGCTTTATGTCATGGAGACGCGTCCCAATCCTTTAAGTGTCGTGTGGCATTCTCTAGCATAGGGAGAATAATGCATTGATGCATCATTTACCATATTTATGATGATTAATGATATCGTCATTTCATAAAGAATTGATGGATCAATAAACATGGAACTTGCATGGAATGTATCTACAACATAGTATTTAACATTACTAGGTAAAGCAACTGATAAGATTCAGGATGGCTTGTCATATATCACGTGATTATACAGTCGAATGTGGGTTCGGACGACAATAGGTCAAACGTCGCCGTCCTGACGTCCATCATTCACCGCTATACCACCTTCTGTCCTTCGATCTCCCAAACCCACCTCCCCGTCACTCCTCCACCACCTCGCCCACTTCACTCGCTTAGCCCACCTCCTCTACGTCCTCCTGCACCTATCACTTTTTCAACTCGCCCTTGCCCTGTATACCCCTCCTTCTCTCCAGCCTCCTCCTGTCCCGTTCTTCCTCATGCGCCCCCTGAACCCCCCATCATCCCATGCCGCCCTTCTCATTCCTCCTCCCTGTTATCTCCCCTCTCATGCCCCCCTCACACTTATTCCCCCATCCTACTCCTACCCCCTTCCCCACCTGGCGCACACCTACTGTCCCTCCTACCCGTCCCCTCCCCACCTTCCACTAGTCATACTGACACCCACATGTAGCTGCCATTTATGGTATAACTCATCAAGCTAACAGTACAGACAGAACACGCATTGCGCTCCGTGGCGAACCGTTGCCATGACACCAACCAACCAGAAGGCTGATAGCTAGAGTGTGCGGCATCCTCTGAACCTTTCTCACCTGCCCTGGCCAGGTATTGCGAAGGAGGTAGAGTGGACAGTAGAGCTGGCAGGGCACCACTGGTCAATCCACAGACATCCTCCCACCCCACCCTTACACAATACAGGGGGTCATTCTGAACTACATTGCATGCCTTCCTGTGGACAGTGAGAAACATAAGACACACAGGAGGAAGCACTCTAGGATAAGGCACTACAATCTGGGACCCTGGGAGTACTCGCATAAGAAAGATAATTCTAGGAGCACACTGCGCTTACTGGAATATACCTTTAGGATCGCAGTCTCTAATACTGTTTGCAAATCCTATCGCGGAGGACACATTCCAGGAGCACAGTATATAGAAGCACACCTTCAATGACCGGTTTCAGCGGCACAGCATTGAGTAGCACAAGTTTGAGGACTTTATCCTCTTGGAAAATACTTTATGAACGAGCGCCTATGAAGTACGACTTATAGGTGCATTACCTCAATGAACTCAGTACACCGTAGCACACCGTACAGAGGAACACTTTGCTAACACACTCTGAAGGAGCACAGTATTTAGAAGCTTTCTTATAAGGATAACATATTTCTTACACACCATTTAACAACCCGCCTAGTAGTACTACCAATCTACAGAAGGCACAATGAGTATCACTCTCCAACTGTGGAACTCCAGCCCTCGTATCATCTGAATGCAAGCTCTCACACTTCTGCTCCGCAATTATACCACCTAGAAGCATATGCATATTTTTTAGAAAGGCATCCTAAGCACAAGCTCCTCTGCTTCAGGAAACCCCACCCTGAACCCCTTAGCAAGAAGCCCTTTTAGAAGCGGACCCTTACCAGTCCTCACAGCTCTAGAAGGAAGCCCTTCTATTGGTGATTAATGTGAAATCTGTAGCAACTTTGCACCTGGACTTGGTGACCTTTTGACGACGAAAGGGCGGCCTGTAAAATACCATGTTTTTTATGTGTCTACCAAGGGAAAAGAATCACACCTACGTCCATGTTCAGGTGAGGTGTCACTTTAATCTTCCTCAGTCTGCTCTTCTGTCCTTGCTATTATTTGGATGCTGTTGCGAATCATTTCCTTCATCAAAAGTTTGTGATTTCGTAGTGGACAAGATCACACTATTATTTGGGTGTTGGGCTGTAGATTACGGGGGACCTGAGGATCAGTCGTACCAAGTGAGTTTCCTGCTAGCCTGTTATTTCGGGGTATGACGATCGGTCGTACCCCTGTGTTTCCTGCTTCTCGGTCATTCTCATTTCAGAGATACATATACGTCAGTATTGCGGAATTCTTTAGCTTAGAGTATAGGAAAACATCAGCACTGGCGCCTTTATAGCTTACGGTGAATATCTTTCAGCAAGGTGTTTATCATACGCTCTGTCTGAACGGCAAATATGCAATAATGCATTTTATACTGAGGACTGGTTTTAATAATTTACGCGAATTTTCACCAGGCATTATGCGTGATGGGCTTATTTTGTGAAGGACGGTATGATCTGTCGTGCATGTAGAAGTGCTCCAGTATTACCCTACACCATCTCCAATATATGCGGGCGTAGCAGTCGGCAATGATGAGTTTCATACACAGATATTCTGTAGTACCTTACCGCAACGGGTGTACAATGCCAAGCGTTCACACAGTATAGAGATACTACAGGCTCGAGAAAATCATTGAAGTAAGGCAGCCAATCGACTGTACGGATTATGTCAAATATAATATTACGATCATTTAATCAGATGTATTACCACGAAATGCATTGACTTCATTGAATCATTTAAAACAATATAGGATTTTATTCTATTTCTGTCATAAATTTGTATTATTGCTCCTATGATATATCATTAACTGCCTTTCCAACGTCGATAGGTGTATATTTTTGCTGACTCATTTAGACTTTTCGATCGTTTATTGCTTACTTTAATTGGAATAAAACATTGAGGGGAAAGAATATTGCTACATGTCTTATTTAGTAAAAAAAAAAAAAGAAATGTCATGAATCAAGCAGGATTAGTTCAATATGACAGAATTATAACCAATGACCTGTAGCCTGACCATCAATAATGGTGATAGTTCTTGTATATTACTGATTGGTTTTAGTATAGACAGGCTGAAGATGCTAGTGCTGCAGATACATTGGCCTGGATTATATACGAACGGACTGTTGATAATGCTGGTGCTGCCGATATCTATGCTCATGGTTTAATAAATACAGACTTATAACGCTACTCCTGGTGATACTTGATGCTGGAGGTTTCATATACACACGACACAAGGAGCGGGATTGTCGCTACTCATGTTCGTATTGGCCTGCATCAACACTGCCAGTCATTGTACAGTGATATTTTCATTCACATTTGCGTTACTAAAAATGCCGAAAGAACACAGATTTTCATTTTGGTATTTGATTCCCTAGCAACTGGTGACATAGATATATCAGCAAGGTAGAATATTTGAAACAAAATTTGTATTTCAATATTAATAGATAAGACTATATTTGCAACACAGGTGCTTTCTCCTTCCCCAACATGTGTAAGGGAAAATTGTATCAGTATCATTTGTCATGGCCACATCGTAGTGAGATCTGCTAAAATAAATTAGAGGGACTGAATGACACACAGAAATGTTATCAGTAAGTTTGAGTGAGATCATTAAATTCAATATGAGTCTTATGGACACAGATTCACAATTCTATCGCGAAGAATCCTTCTTATTATACCATATGTAGGTCCAGAGGAAAATATATCCTATATGTTTCGTTTTCTCGATATTAATGATCAACACTTTAGATCTGACGAATAACTGGATAGGAACGTATATTTTTTCATTATCGACCTAGTACAAAGCGTCCATAGAAAACATATAGGGAGCCTGTATCTACATACCAAGCTCATACAAATTTGTTGTATGCGCCGGGTTGAGATAAAGCTAACATACGGAAAAATAGTGCGCACTATAAATTATGCACACCCAAAGCGAACAAAATGTGCTATTGTATACAGACCAACTAGACCTCCAGGTTTGTTTGTGTACGGAATCCTTCCTCAAATTGCGATATAAATGGGATTAGTTTTAATTCAGTTTAATGTACACAAACTATACATGAAATGTCTCATTTCAGACACTATAATACTGTGATATTCATGAATTTGATTTCATCCGCATACTTGTAGGGCCGATTGAATCCATTGATTTATTGCTGTTTACAGCTGCATTTAACTTCTTCTTTTTTCAATTAGGTATTCAGTAACATAATAGATAAGCAGCATATCTCTACTACGTCTGGTTATGGTATGTTTTCCCCTGCCATATTTATCTGTGCGAGTTTCTTGTCTGTTAATATAACTATTTCTTCCTTCATAACGGCTTACCTTTCGTCTCTCTGTTCTACTCTCCTTCTCTCTCACTTCCTATTGCGTTCTATCTCCTAGTCTCAATGTATCTGTTTCTTTCTCTTGATCTCACCCTACGCCAGCCTTTCTTTCTATCTCTATCTCTCTAGTTCAGCTTGTCCGTCTTATTGTCAGACGATGAGATGCACAGAAGCTGTCCATCTTTGAATTGACATACACCGTAAATTGAAAATGACAGACTATAGGGTTATTTATAATGTTTTAGCACTATTATCAAACCAGACATAAAAAACGTTTACAAGAGGCTAGCTGAAAGTAGATTATAGGCTTAACCCCACCAAAGCCGATGGTCTACGATAGACTTCCCGAGAGGCTACGACTTTAAATGCCCAAAACGTATCCTAATTGGAGGTCCCCGATAATTAAAATCGTGGACATGGGTATAAATCGTAGGCCATTGGAAGAGATTTTGGATACCAAAAACATAAACCATGGTCACGATTCAATCCGTGTATCAATTAAGATCTTAGGCAGAGTTTTAATATTCAAATATACTATAATTTTGGAAATATCGAATGAATCTGAATAATGTTTTAGAGGTATTTACAACATATATATCTAAATGCGGTCTATCTAATTCCAGAATTTAATAATGTATTTCACTCACAAAACATGTTTTTTTTTTAATCCGCTACAATAGGTACGATAGGCTACCAAAAATGCAAAATATTGGATTTTACCGGGAGCTCTACGATTGGAGTTTTCAATCGCAGGCTATTGGTATGCAATCGTGAGGTATCGTAAAGTCAATCGCAGAAACCTGTTCCACTGCCACAATTCTTTCTGACCTCACGGTAGAATCGGTCTTATCCCATACCTAATAAAAAAACCATCATTGATTTAACATAGGCTTCGCGTAGTAATACACGACCTTCCCATCGTGGCATAAACACTGACAAGTCTAAAGGCGGGCGTCCACCGACCACGACAAGCCTACGACAAGAGCCGACAAGAAAGTTCCTATCGGCGCCTAGTCACAGCCTTGTTGTGAGAAGAGCGGCTTTACGACAGCGGTGTCGGGGTGTGTAATAGATGTTGCTGGTTCCCGTAAAAAAGGCGTCCATGGTTCACGCCCGCTTTTAGAGGGTGCGTCCACCAACCACGACAAGGCTGCGACAACGGCTTTCTGACAAGGTCCACGACAGCTCTACGATAGGAAGCCTTGTCGTAGCCTTGTCGTGGTTGGTGGACCACAGTTCCCGACAAGAGGCTACGACAAGGCCACGACAGGCTGCGACATGAACCTTGTTGGGGGCCTGTCGGGGGCCTTCCGACAAGGTTACGACAAAATCGAACATGTTCAATTTTGGAGCCGTGTCGTGGCGTGTCGTGGCGTGTCGCAGTGGTCTACGATAGAATATTTAGGTGGAGCGTGCACTTCCCGACAGGCTGCGACAAGGGCTCACGACAGCTCCCCTCCTCACGACAAGGCTGCGACAAGGAGCCGATAGGAACTTTCTTGTCGGCGCGTGTCGTAGCTTTGTTGTGGTTGGTGGGTGCCCCCCTTAAGAGGGTGCATCGAACCTGTGACATACAATGCCTTCCTGACAGGGTCCACGATTGGCCTACGCATGGAGGCCTTGTCATGGTTGGAGGACCCCAGTTCACAACAAGAGTCTACGACAAGGCCACGACAAGGCCACAATTGGAAGTTTGTCAGGAGCCTTCCGACAAGGCATGTTCGATTTATTTATTTATTTATTTTTTTTTTGGGGGGGGGGGGGGGGGCATCTTTTGCATCTTTTCATTGCACCATACAGCAGACCTATGTGTATAGTCTTAAGTCTGTGAAATTATCCTTTTCAACTTCCGGGATCTGTACTGTTCACCAGTCTTACCTCTTTCATGAATCTCCGAATGAATTATGGATTTTGTGTCTCGTACTTGATGAGAACATAAATCCAATGAGATAGATGTTACGTATTGAAATGGACATCCTGTAGTCCGAGAAACAGAACCTGCGGACATTAATTGAATTCCTTTGCTCTGGCCGTATGTCTCTACATATTAAGGCTCATCGGGTTTTTGTATAATTATTCTACAGGGCGGGAAAGCTTACCGCCGGGATGTTCAGAGGAAAAAACACCGTGTTGGCATGTGCTGTGTCATTGATAAAACAGCCACGCATACCAAGATGCTAGTTTATATCAGTAAATGCAATGTAAGAAACGGCAAAAGTTATCGAACCTGTGACATACAAGGTTGTACATGAAACTTCTTACCAGTATTAGAAAATATGTTGAGGAAACTGGATCGGTTTTCTTAATTTGGACATTCCCTTAGAGGTAAAAGCCTCTCTTTGGAGTAATGTACACTGCAGTTTATTTTTAATGTCTGATGTACTAAGAAACTGATGATTAGCCTTATGGATAGTGATAATGTTAATTTTGGTATAGGTAAAACAATGACATTACCTAAAGTTTTTCCTAGATCGATAATGGCAACAATTAAGTTTTCAATGTGCACTCTTTAGTACTAGATCCTCAGCTACAAATGTCTATTGAAGAGCTATACATGCTCGGTTGACATATAAATAGGAGATCAAATATGTTTTTGTTGTATGCAACATACTAATGTAAAAGGTAAAACAGACCTAGGCGGCTAAGTGCGTGAACCATCATGGTAGGCTCAGCGATAATTTTCAAGAAAAATCACATGCGCTTGACTTTAGCAAGATGAGTAATACAAACGTATTCTTTTGTCGATGCTTCTGCTCGTATCTATACTTGTTCTTTGGGAGAGCCATCTAGTGTTGGTCTGTGGTGCTAATTATCGTTCTAATAAGCGCCTCTTTTGTCCTCTCAATGAGTCATTCTTTTTAGATGTTTTCATTATCAGAAGTGGCTTATGCTGCTGGAATTTCAAGCGAAACATTACTGACTCGTGTTGTTTATTTTTTCAACTTTATAACATTTAATATATAATTAGGAGGCTATACGAGAATACCATAAGATATCAATTTATTATAAGTTATCTATGATTACTACAGGAGACTTCTGCAATGTATAACTGATTCTTTAAAGGGACAAAAGAATGGGTGACCACTCAGGAGTAGAAGTCGACCTCTCGGAAATTCAGTAACGAAATATTTATTGTTCCTATTTCTGTTTTATTACAGGCTGCTTCCACCATGGCCAATATGCACAACAGCGCACGGCGCGGTAAACCGGTAGACAACAACCGGAGGCGGCGGAAGGATGTGGACGGGGTGTTCCAGGAGTTCGCCGACGCGACGTCCATGCACGGAGTGCCGCGCATCATCAACGCCCAGTCCGTGCCTGCCAGGATCTTCTGGTCCACAATCTGTCTGGCCGCCTTCGGAATGTTCTTCTGGCAAACCGCCATCCTCCTTACCAGATACTTCAGTTATCCGAAGAAAGTCAACGTGCAGATTGTGCAACGACCGGTGAGGTTTCCCTGGGTGTCTGTGTGCAATACGAAACATTTAGATCTACTCATAGTTGACAAACTCGAGCGAATGCTAGGGAACGGCAACGATTCAGATATCGTGGACGACGATTTTCTCCTGAACTTCCAGGAGAAATACCAGGTGTTTTGGGATTATTCTAATTACTTCTTTCAGAAGTATCTGTTGATGAGTATTCCTTATGAGAAGACCAGAGAAGATATGTTGGAGGTGTACTCGAGGTTAGGTCTCATTGCCAACGTAGGTCCAGAGATGGCGTCCGATGGTGGGATCAAATTGAAAGATTTCATCGTCAGTTGTTCGTTCATGGACGAGAAATGCAATATAACAAAGGCGTTCATGAAATATTTTGATCCGTATTACTTTAACTGCTTTACTTTCAAACCAGAGCTTGTGAAACCTTCCCAAAATAATAGACTACAAGGGATAGAGTACGGACTGTCTCTGCTGTTATTTACCGGGAGTGCAGGTCAACTAGTACTCTCTTCTGCTTTTGATTACCTTGTTCCCGGAATGGAGGAATCCGACTCGGCTTTGGCAAGTGGAAGGGGAGCTCGGGTTGTGATACATTCTCCAGACACATTGCCGCATCCTACTGCTGAAGGCTTTGACATAGCGCCTGGTTTCTCAGTCACCATAGGCGTCAAAGCACGCGAGAACTCGCGTATTTCTCACCCACATGGGAATTGCTCCTCTTCTCATGCAGACTCTGAGTTCTCATACACGCTAATCGGCTGCCAGAACGGCTGCCTGCAGAAAAACATCGTCGATAAATGTGGTTGCTTCGACAATAGGATATCCGTGCGTAAAAACAAAGTCACCAAACCCTATTGTTTCCAATTGCCGCAGATGACGAAAGAGTGCCTAGAGAACACAGAAAACAACGATGATGACTGTAACTCGGAAATCACCTCATGGAGCAGTAAACTCACCTGCCGAAAGGCAGTCTATGAAAATATGACTATCAAAGATCCACTGGCTATGGATAAGTGCAACTGCTACCCACCTTGCAATGACATTGAGTATGACTCTTACTACAGCCTCTCAACCATCCCTGAGAAAACCGAGGAGCATACAGCCTTCTACACGACCATAACAGACTTCGTCGAGCAACTCACCCCACGGAAAAAGGAGGTGCTACGACACAAATTCGGCAACGATTATCTCGACGCCATGTCGAGTCATATATCGAGGTTAAACGTCCACATCGCCGACAGCAATGTGATTAAAACCACAGAGGCCCCGGACTACGAGGCCATCCGTCTGATATCCGACATCGGCGGCCAGCTCGGTCTCTGGATTGGGATTTCCGTGATGACGCTCTTCGAGGTGGTGCAGTTGTTGGCTGATGTGTGTCATTTCCTGACGGCTAAAGGCCGCAGTGTGGGTGAGAGGCGACTTGATAGAGTCGCTGAGCGAGATGTGGAGATGCAGTGTGAGATTGATCGGTTGACGGCGGTCTGATGCCAGCCAACCGCTAGAAATACAGGGTTCTTTGATCGGTGAACCTCACACGTTAATATAGGTGCCATCCGGTGCCAAAATCCTGGGAATGCTCCTTCGTAAAGAATATTTCTCAATCACAAACCTGCCACATGACAGGACTAGGCGTTTTCGTACGTATAAGACTTGAGGTATTGGGAATATATTTCAGCCGGATTATTACATCTACGAAGAAAGTTAAGACAAAAAGCTGTGGCCACATTACAAAACGAAACATAGATCAATGCACATTGATTATGAATCAGCACCCTATCCAACTTATCTAACTTTACATCTGGAATATTTTACAAACAACCAGAACGTCCGTATACCAAGTTCTTAAATCTGGGCAATTCTAAAAACAATTCTTTGTCATACTTACATATAGCAATGACATGTGTATCTTTTGTAATAAGACTAAGTGGATATTGAATAATTTTGGCATAACGCCACATGATGGTTGTCAAATTAAGTAGTCCATGCCGGCAAACCTGAAAATTCGCCGATGAGTCAACAATTTAAAGTAGATAACGTATTAGCGTCATTAAAGTAAAGTAGTATTACTGTTTGAACAATGATATTGTGGAATGGACGTTAGAAAAAAAAAGTTGTCCAATGTGTACATAGTGTTACAAAAGAAACCCTTCCCATACGTTCTCATGCCGGCCAGATGAACCGCTTTGTGCTAATAACACATGGATATCATATCAGCATTACCTTAGTATTAATTACTAGTCGCAGGGAGCAACTTGATGGACACTGCTTTTAGGGTGCGTAATTGTCATGGTTGGTGATTTCCCTTCTATTCGTCGGTCTAGGTTTTAGACAAGGGATCTAGAGTGTAAATAAATAGGATATAATACTCGGCGTTTCCAATGGGAGGATACTCAATTTTGTCACCTGATTTTAACATTTGCTTATGCTTGATTTGCAGGGAAGGTGGAATAAAAGAACGCTAGGAAATCATGTACAGTAAAACCCTGCTTCCGGGACACCCCACTTAAGGGTCACCCCCGCTTAAGGGGTAAATTTGCTCAGAACGGAGATCTTTGCTCTATCAGTTTATTTCAACCCCACTGAAGGGAGACCCCGCTTAAGGGTTCACCTTGCTTAAGGTTGACAGTTATTTCAGTACAGAATGCTTGTTAACCTTGCTTAAGGGGACACTTGATCAAATCTGACGCGACAGTGTGGGGACAACACTCCAGATTATCCCCATTGGTTGTTTATGTAATGTGTGCGTGGTGGCCAGACAGTTGTTGCAGCAAGGCGACACCCACAGATACTGAGATACCGCAATTTGTTTCACCAATTTGATATTTAAAAAACAACACTCCTGCAATCACAACCGGCCTTGACACTCTAGGTGTGAAAGCGTTCTTGTGTATCCCCCATGATTTGTTGATAGTGTACTAATGACCACGTCTCTAGCAGTTCTGGGCGGCCCATGGTGAGTGTAGGGACTTTGAAGGCATACTATTCAGCAGGTTGTTACGGTCCTTGGTCCTGTTTGATAATCAAGACTCGTACAAGAGTACATTTTCTACACGCCAACGAGAATCAGGGATGATTTGGGTAAACTTTATTAAACAGTTCTGGCATAAGTTATTGAACATATCCCTGGGGTCGTGGACTTTATTTTATAGGTATACTTTACTATATAACCATGACAGACTCAAAACCCCGTTGAAGGGGCCGGGAAACCCTGCTTAAGGGGACAGTTGGCTCAGAACGCAGGGTGATCCCTTAAGTAGGTTTTTACTGTACAGTAAAACCCCACTCTCTGTTCAGAGCAAAGTGTCCCCATACGAGAGGTGGCCCCTTAAGTGGGGTTAGAATAAACTGAATACAAATTTCTGTTCCGGGCAAACTGCCGCTTAAGCGGGGTGTCCCCTTCAGAGAGGTGTCCCAGAAGCAGGGTTTTACTGTATATTGCTTTATCTCGCGTTGTTGAAATTCCTGTAAGGCTATTCTATATGATAAGATACATTAAGATTTAAAACCATTAAAAAACGGACACCTGTACATCTCCACACTAAATTACTTGGTAAAAAGAATGCTTCACTTTGGGATGAAAATTTAAACAGATTTTCAAACATCACTTTATCAGACCTGTTACTGTTTTCACTATAAAAGATACTACAAAGACAGATAGACTATGTCTGGTCCGTTTGACTGTGGGTTGGAGAGGTCCATCCTGGTTTTAGCGAGATAGTAGTAGAACATGGCAAGATAAGCAAAAAACCATGTCATAAAGGAAATCTCTCACAATCTTGCAGCTCTGACAATCTTTCTTGGAAGCAATGCAAAATAAATGGCCCTTACAAAATAAAACGTTTGAAAGTATGAAACAATATATACAGTTAATATCGAAATATTTAAAAAAAACCTTAGAAGTCGACACGTCAGATTGGAAAGACCTTTTTCCTTAATTTACGACAAATTATTGCAGTATGGTACACCATATACCTTTACATTGGGAAATGATCTTTTCTCTATGGTGGAATTGTCCGACCTAAAACTGAATAAAGAAATGAGGCCCTTGCCAATCACAAATCTCCATATATAGTACATTGGTAAATTTAACTACCGAACGATTTCTTTTATAATCTCACCCTACACAATGATCTGACCAGTCCAAGGTAAGGGACTCAGTTATCATGGGGTATTCAATCCACGTTGGGGCATAATGCCAGTTGTCTCACCTTTCTCTCATTCACTGCCTGTCCAAAACTATCATTAAACTCAACAATATATCAAATCTATGTAAATCTACTCCAACTATGCCTTTTTACCTGAAGTCCTCAGAAGGTTAGAATTTAATTTCTCATCTGAACCACTATTTCTAAATTTGCAGAGATTCACTGCAAAGCAATGCAGAATTGTTATGTGATGAACCCCAATCAGACATTGGTTCACGAAATGAGATCAACTCTGGCAATCGGTGTCTCTTTTTAGAATTGTGGGTATGATTAAACACTTATGAACAATTTCCTTTGAATTATTGGATTATGTACAAGGCTATGACCACTGACTACAGATGGAGATGCGGTTACGGGTAAAGTATTAATCATTGCAGTGATTAATTCTGGCCAGGTTTTGGTGGCCTTGTTTTATACAGAGGAGATATTTTGTAAGGGCACTGATACTTCTAATGCACCTCTCCTCGCCACCGGCCTACTTTTATATCGACACAAGACAAGAGATCTGGATTTGCATTGTCCAATAATTGGACAACAGATCAAGTTGTAAGGAGATTGTACATAGACACTTTGTCACCTGAAGGTCGTAATCATCAAATGTGAAAAGTCAAAGCACACTGATTATAACTTACTTACCGCTGATGATGATACTATCTTGTAGTTACCATTGGCAAAGGTTCCCGCTACGGTTTATTATGACAGGGAGGTGAACCTGGTCAAGATAAAAATCATAATTGAATCAAACTAAAACTAATATCAAGCATTTTGGAGCTCTTTAGGTTTCCTTGGTAACAGTATAATAGTTCGATAGTTTATAAGGGCATTGTCATAAAATATTTCTATTTAAGCCTACATTGAAATGGTAGAATATCATAAAGGGATTTCCATTTATTACGTACATATATTCGATCTGGAAGAAAAAATATCGCTGGGAAAACACAAAGAAATGTTCCCTGAAACCATCATTACTTGCTATGGATATCTTCTTGGTAATATGCTCATTTTCATGGATTAGTCTCAATTCTTTGAAATGTTTTCAGGAAATCTTTTGAGGCTTGAACATTTAATTGACTCTCCCTACTTTAGATTGCGTTGGGATTTCATAAGCTCTTTACCAGTAACAAGCTAGTATGTACATAATAAAAGGGTCGTTCCTACTACCATCACCTCATATAGTAACTCCCGTTCCTAATGGTATTTAAGAGATTTCTGATGGCTATCTATATGGCACAGATCCCCGGCCACCCGCTAGTGGACTTACGGGGGATTTCAGTGCAACCCAGGAGATCGCACCAATAATCTGAGGCCAAACGCCATGATTTTTCTATTCATCGACAATTCAGAGTCAGACCTCAGGGGGACGTTGCTCCATGTTTTGCAGATTGCAGAATTGCGATTCTCGATAGATATCGTTGTTCCAGATTCTTTGCGCATCATGACAATATCGCTTTCTATATTCAATTAAAACTCTAGTGAACCTTTCACCTATGTCACTGAAAATGTGGTGTTGTTAGGAAATAACGACATAACGTGAAAATAACGATACCACACAACACGATCCAATATTATAGGTGCAACGCTTTTCTCACATTTCAAGGAGCAACGACCCAAGGAGGTTGCCACACTTTATGCTGGAGTAACGCGACGATTTCCGAAATCGCTAACACACATGGCGTATATGTGAGCTATTATTTCATATTTCACCTGATTATTGCATCAGAGATGCTAAGTTATTGGTGGGAGATATAATTATGAAATAATATCGCACATACAAGCAAATCTTTGTCGGCGATTCTGGAGATCACTGCCGTTACTCGCTTGGTGTGTACCCGGGGGGCTAAGAACAGCACTTTACACTAGAAGGGTTCTGTGCCGTATTTGATTTAGTGTTAACAGAACATGGGTCTAACGATAACGGTGGAGTGACAACGTTGATTTATTCAATACCCTACATGCCTCGAGAAGCAGAATGTGAACTAGAATGAAAATGGTGTGCTGTAAAAAAACCTCCATCTGGGATGCTTGTGTTCATCATACACAACATGCCCACACTCTCATCGGTACTGCTGACTTGGATATTTATAACCTCATCTTTGTGCATATTATTCATGACTTAAAGATTCTTTTGCTAAATTATGATAATTGAATGCGTTTACAGTGAAATTACTTAGTGTCATATACATATATGTATGATTTGACAGATGTTCTTATGTTGAGTACAAACTGTAGAGGTCAAATGGTACGTTCCTGTTGGATTGTTGATGTTATACCCAAACCAAAACTGAGAAGTCTTCCCTGTTTCCATTGATCAACCGATTCCGTGCGTTCAGTGCAGTGGGAAGTATGTACAGTTATGTCAGTAGTTGCGGGAAGAATCTCCTGTTATGTCTCGTAGGGCTTTTGTGAAGTATGATATATTTATTCCACCTCCGGATGTGACCAAAAATGTCCATGACGACATGCGCGGTAGATGGTTCAGCAGTTCCTCTGACTGCAGGAAAATAGTTCGTCACTGTTAATCACACGATACGGCAGTGTGTGATCATCTGTAAGCCATAGACACGGCTATACCGGGAGTACAGGGCACTTAAGTGCACGACATTGGTTTATTGTGTTCAGAATAATATATCTTGATTTGCCGCTGTTTTAGTCACTGTAGCAAACAAATGACCGGTGGATCATTGACAAAAACAAAAAGTCAAACGCAATGTGGTTCAGTGAAATCTATTCAAAGTTGGCAGTAGGTGGCAAATCGTTGTATAGATTGTGTCTGATTTTGCCAGGAGATTGTGCGATAAAGAGGAGAGACTACATCGTTTGTTCAACACGTTGACTGGCTTTATTGTGATGATTAATTTCCAAAGGGGTTGACCGTACCATTCTGAGTTGCCTGCGGACTGATGGCATGTTTGGAGGTGTACTGATATGAGGCATGGCCACCACATTCATTACTAATGTGTGCCACCTTCAAGGTGCAAGAGGGTATACCAGGGTATATTGGGCATTGCTAAAGTACACTAGGCTATTCAATAGTGTACTCTGGTATGCTACGGTACCTTGATATGCAACCAGGTACATCAAGTTATATCAGCGATGCAAACAGTAAACAGAGGTACCTTGAGGTATACCTTCATATGCTGGCATATACCAAAATGCTATGGTGTAGGCAAGAATATGCCATGGTACACCATGATAAACAATGATACACTAAAGGCTTTCCCTCACCAACGCTGGTTCTGGTCCCGATTGGCCTTACGATTGACTTCCCAACTTCCCCAAAACATTATCGTGAGGTCAGACAAGATCATGGCAGTGGGACAGGATTTTGTGATTGACTCACAATTGATAGCTCATAATTGGATACCGATTGGCTACGACTGAACATACCAACCATCCAACATGTTGGATGTTTCATAGCCTATAATAGCCTGGTGTGGATATTTAACGGGAAAATATCTTTTGCTGGTGAAATACTTGGTGAAAAATCATGAAATTCTGGAATTAGGTAGAGCGCACATAGATATAATCGCAGTGAATCTGATATTATTTGATCAAGTCTGAGGTTTTAAAATAATAATTTTATAACGGAATTATGATTCTTCCACATGTAAATTTCAGTTTTATTATTCTATTGTCTGAAAGATAATATGATAATATGTAAATACCTTTAAAAGATTATTCGGATTCATTCAATATTTCCAAAACTATAATATATTTCAATGTTAAAACTCAGCCTGAGATCTAAATTGATACACTAGTTGAATCGTGTCCATGGTTTATGTTTTTTTAGTTCTCCAAATGCGTTCCGATGGACTACAATTTACACCGATGTCCACGAGTTTGAATTATCGGAGACCTCCCGATAGGCCACGATTTGGCCATTTCCGATTGTAACCTATCGGGAGGTCTATCGTAGACCATCAGCGTTGGTGGGGGTGAGCCTATGGACCCGTATGCCAGGATATGTCAAAGTACTCTGGCATGCAAGAGTGTGTTCAATTATGCCAAGGTGTATTTCAGTGCTTTATGTTACTCTAGCTCCAACAATATACCAGGGCATGCTTAGGTATGATGACATGAGTATAAGCCTTTGTATATTGAGGTATTTTGGTGTATGGTTTGGTACATGTGCCTACAATAATGTATGTCTTGGTACACTAATGTGCATTCTAGGTATGCTGGGGTATACCGTAATACATCGAAACATGGTTAGTGTACCTGAATGAAATCTGTTCCGGGTTGTTTTGGTCAACCAAAAACAACAAGAGACAAATATACCTGGTAATCAATAAAAACGCCAATTTACAACAAGTCATGTGGTACGGGGTGCAGCTTGCCAGTCACCGTGAGACATTCGTGCACATGCACAGCACAATACCCTGACATATGTATTTGGATTCTGCGGTGTATTTCAGGGTATTTTTGAATGCAGCGAAGTACGCCTACGTATGATACATACGCAACTCTCTGCTTCGTCGTTAGCCTCCATATCATGTCCATGACCCAGCCAGGTCAGGTTGTCAGGTGGTATGCGAACACCCCCTTCGGCCCGGCCAGAGCAGCTCTCAATGTGTCAGAGTACTCCATTCTTACGAGTAAAGACTTCTAGTCCTAGACCTATCTTTCCATGCTTGTGTCACTTGTACCATGCTATCAGGATGAAATAAAACGGTTGTTTTTTGGGGGAATGTCTTCAGTGTTATTTTCTTTTCGAAGTAAGGCTGTCCACAGAAAGCAAAACACGAAGTATACCTATATTTCATTATAAGATTCTCACTATGACCGCCATCAATTATGTTTAGTAATGTATTACACAAACGCCAAATTTGTTTCAATGTCATTGCGATATTAAGCCTAACGACCACTATTTCGAAGACCCAATTGTGTAATGCAACCAATTGCAACTGCTTATCCATTGCCGGGAATTTTTATTTTTTCACTAGCGATCATGCGACCATTTTGGCCCAATCCCGTAGGTGGTCGTGATAGTGAAAGTCTACACTATAGATGTATGATAGCATGAACATCCTTTGTAGAATGGATAGATGAAGCTATATCATATTGTAATGAATGAACACAAAGACATGATTGGCAGTAAACATAAATAAAGGGTTTATCAACTGGAATTTGCAGAAACAGGAGCGAAATACCCCTAACATAACAAGATAAGGACATTGGACTAAAACTCAAGAGTCACTTAAGCTGAGTTGCTGAAGGTAGAATAACCGTGTTGCATAAGATTTGTTACTAAACAACACCCTGTGATAATAACAATGATGTGTGCAGGTGAACAGCCTTTATATGGTACCGCAATGAATGTTCTTAAGGATACCAAGAAGCTTAGCGTTTCAAGCAGACTTATTAAGTTATATAAATATAAACGTCGTTATGTCAGATATATATCTGATGAAAATGCACTATCTAGAAATTGTTGTTTGAGGACCCCTACTGAATAGAATAGCAAGATAAAACTGCCCATTGCTCTAATGTACTTTACGAATATTTATATAGTTAAAAAAATAAAATTAAGACATAAGAGTATATATTGTTAGAATATATTATAATCCTGACACTCCCCTATTTTCCAAAGTTTAGATGTAATTCATAAGGGTAGAACGCAAATGCGGAAAGTGTGAACTGCACGCTTTGAGTTATTCTAGGAATCCGATCGTAAATGATCGAATACAACTATTTTTTACCTGATATTTCACCAACATTACGATCCTGCCACCAAAAGGTCTCTTAAGGATCTTACACCTGAAGCCCACACAAGTTGGTAGTCTATGGTAGAGATACGTGTAGCCCTGTGGCGACTAACAGAGGAACTCTGACTAGAGAACGTCAGGGCCTCTCTTGTTATTCAGAATTCATCAGGATTATCAGAGTAGTAGGGGGGCAGGACGTACCTACTGGATAAGGGAAGCCCAGGTGGGTGACGTAAGTGCGGGGAGATAAGTGTTCCCACATGCGATTTTATCTGCGGGGCATATCTTGACCTTTTGCGATATATGTGCAGATCGTAGAAGAGCAACCTGAGGGCCTGAACATTGCTCCCGAAAACGAGCAGACTCTTATCGTATACGGCATATAGCCTATGATCCATGGGCGCCGCCATGACGCCCCCCGAGTAAGTGTTCTTCAATAATGGAGGTGAAAAAGTAGGTGTTCTTCACTAAAGGAGGTGCAAAAGAAGTGAGTGATAACTGGGAAATGTCACAACTTTAGCCTTGCTCACATATTTATATAAAGTGTTCCATGTGAAAATATCATGTCTTGGGTTTAATCATTATGTCATCCTGCTTTGGGATGGGTGTAGAGAGTCAAGGGAACCATGGTAAAACATTGAAAGGCAGTTGAATTTCATAAGAACAAAGAGCCAGAATACAGGTTTGTCCCCCGACCACCTAGTGACTGCTTTGTGAACTAACAATGGCTCTGTCCCCTATAAAATGCAGCGTTTATCGATTATTTTTACATGGACATCCATGGCGGATTGCCTGCAGATCGGTCACGCCAATCGTGCTTGCTTGTAAAAGTTGTATAGCATATAATTTTTAAGAAAGTTATAACTTTGTGTATCTTCAGTTTGCTTTCCCCATTTTTAGAATATGCTCTATACACCGGTATCAAATATACTTTGTCTTGTATCATTTGTATTTTTGTTTCAATAATTGTGATGCCATGGTGAATGCATTTGTGGACAGTTTTGTCACTCAAATAATTGTAATCATGCCTCACAGACAATCACTGTACTTTGAATGATCTGAACAACCATTTGGTGATTGAGCTGAAAGTCAAAGCATGTTCTTACTATTTTTGTTGACATGTGTTTACGCATACAGCCAAAAAGAATGTATCAATGGAAGCTTGGCTATGCTGGCACTGACAGAACACAGGCACATTATCTGCCTTGTCATATCCAGAATAAAAATTTGATCTAAAAAAGATTTAAAAAACTTCAAGCTATTTGGTTAGAAATAGGCTAGTCTGATACTCTTAAGATGTCAGACCTTTTCAGATTTTCAGGTTTTAAGATGAAGTATTTTCACAGCAACTACTGTCGGGATTATTATGTCAATTTGTCTTTTACAAGAGTCCTTCCTCTTAATATATCATGTTTAAAGATGTTATTTCATATCATAAACCTCCGCAAATAGATAATAGGAGAATGTTTTGTATCTATGTTACAACTTAGTCCATTATAACATTAAATGATTGTCTGCAAGTGCCTGTCTGGACTACTCTAATACCTTGAATACATGTATAAATTTGTGATTTGATATAATTCTTTGTTTCATTGATGATCATAATAATTTTACTAGATTTCTTGACAATCATGAACCAGTAATATCCTTTTCGTTGTAGAAACTGCTAGTGCACACAATGTCGTCGACTTACCTCCTACCTTCATCAATTGTTTCATGTCACGACCGGTCATCTCGAAAGTTTGAGAGTTGGTGAATGAGTGAGGGCACAGGTGAGACACAGGTGCGCTAGGTGAGGTGTGAGGTGAGTAGTATGAGATCCGTCCACCAGACATCAGCAGAGAGCAGTTCCACCCAAATGGTGGGACCAATTGCGCAAAAACCACGAGCGAACTTCAGGTTTATATCATGTTTTTCATCAGTGGCAGAGTAAATCAAAACCATAATTAATAATCAATATCTACTTGCAGATTTTAAACGTAATACAGAATATATATCCTCTGTGGTATACATAACTGAATTTGTAGGTCAAAGGAATCGCTATTCTTTTTTCGGATGAAAAACATAACACAGGACAACATTAACCGGACAACTTAAAGTCCTCAAGCTTGTGCAGTTGTTGTAAACAAATAAAACATATTATTATATACCTATGCACTAACTCAGTGTAAATACGTACTGCTGCTAGGGGTATAGTTATCATACACAGAATGCACTGTACGCCGTGAATCGTTGTACTGGTGCCTTTGGATAGTGACAGACTGCACGCTTTGACTGACAGACTGCATCCTTTGAGCCTCACCTGCACGCTTTGACTGACAGACTGCACGCTTTGAAAAAATAACGCAATCTGATTGGCCGAGAGGTAGACAACAGAGTTCTAGGTGCAAGATTCAAAAATGGCTGATCGCTTCACTTCGCGAGTTCTGTGTCGTCGTACAGTAACCACGGAGCGAGTTCGTGCGAAAATACATCAAACATCGAGGTGGAATACCATAACGAATCATGTGTTACACTTTAGATAGCTTAGATATGCAAGAAATTTCAATTTCGATACATTCACGGGCTGAGCAGGCGACTCGTCGATGTCAACAAATGCAAAACCCCTGTGATACACTGCACCGCTCGAGAAGAGCTGTCCGACGGGACGAGCGAGCATAGCAGGGTGACCCTGCGTTAATTTATGTGGCGCTATAATGTATTCTCGCCTGCGCGGTGATCACTTCCGCTAAACAACATCCGGCGTGTCTGCAAACGTACACATCGTGTTTGAGAGTTGTGCCAAGTCACTTCGACGTCGAATTATGGTCAGTTTTAGCGAATTAAGACTGAATTAAGGTATATAATAATATGAAACCATAGTGATGGTGCCAGTACGGGGTAGATTTACTCATTGTTTCGGAGAAATTCGTTCTGAACTCGCCGTGCCGGCTCGTTCAGAACGAATTTCTCCGAAACAACTCATAAATCTACCCCGTACTGTCACCATAACTATGGTTTCACATAATACATGTGCTTTTTTACGATAGATACCTGGTTATTCAGGTTTGGTCACAAACCAAACAATCGGCCGGATCAGCAATCAGAATATCTGCCTAATTCTGTGAAAATTTAAAGAAATTGGCAGAACCAACATTTTCGAATTTCTATAAGTTGTGTTATTTTTTATCATAATTTTGATTGCGAATTGCAAGATTAATATAGCGACCATCTCTATTAAGAATACTTCAATTCCCGCAGGCAAGTAGTAAAGACTTATTACACCTATAAGAACAGTGACGCCTTGGGGATGGAGGGGACCCATGTCCCCCTTTGGCATCCTAATGATGCTAAAGGATTGTTAGAACTACAATTCCCCTTCAGTACATTACAGGGCAAGTACCTTCGATAATCATATATTCAGACTTGCCTCTTGCACCATTCATTCGTGAAAAGAGGTGACCTGGTAGTTGGGCAGATATAGCACATGATTGTGCATTTAATGAAACAAGCATGAGTTTTGGTACATAGTTAGGGGAGCCCCTAAGGACATTTTTTAGATGTGTTGGCATTGCAGATACATTCCTGGAACAGGATGGCGGCCATTTTGAAAATTGACTATCAAAGAGCACTATAACACTTTTCACAATAGTTATTACCAAGAACAAACCTATATGAATCACCTCAAATGTGTGCAAGAGGAACATAAAGATATGAAATGATTGATTTATTAATGTTTACCATATATATACCAATATGTGGGGAGTGACCATCTTGGATATTTTGTCGAAATTTCCATAAATCTATAAATTCTTCATGTAAGACTCTAATCGCAACCATACAAATGACAGATGACTTATAAAATTATATTTCCTGTGTTTTTTCAGGTGAAATCTTCTCTACAAACATTCTAATCAGAAAAGAATAACGGAAAATTCGTCAAAAATGAGGACTTGAAAAATAACCCAACAACCAATCTATATATCACACTGAACGAGGATAAACTTATATGGGTGCAATCATACAAATATCTAGGTGTAATAATAGATCAACGAATGAATTTTACCAGTCATGTTAATAATATAATAAAACAAGCGGGCCACAAACTGTATATTCTGAGGAAAATTAGCCCATACTTGACTGAGCATGCTAAGACGATTATTTATAAAAGCCTTATCCTACCAATAATAGATTATGGTGACATTTTTTATGCATGTTGTAATAAACTGGAACTTGTGAAAATCCAAAAATCCAAAATGCAGCGTTACGCATAATAACAAATTCCCACTCTCGTACACATATAGTCGAATTACATAGATCAGTTCAAATTTTCTACCTATGTGATTGTAGAGTTTCGCATATACTTTTATGGCAAAAAAACTTGGACAAACAAGAATTGTTGCAAATTCCAACACGTTGTACCAGAGCAAATCAATCACCATTATTTAAGGTGCAAACACCAATAAATGCTACTTATACTAGAAATATTATTCATCACGGCGCAATACTTTAGAATGACTTGCCTTCAAATCAATGGACATTTGATTCACTCCAAGACTTTAAAAGAAATCAAAAGGCAATCCTTATAATTAAAATCCCGTGACTTGTTATTATATGACTACTTGTCTACGTGCATAATTGTTTATGCATGTAATATTGCTTATTTGTTTTTCCTTGAATGATGTCATCTGCTGAAACACTACAACACCCAAGAACACTCCCTACCGTTGTTCTAGGTATCTCGTCCCTCACCAAATGTACTGTAAGGATCTAATAAGGTTAACAATATCCACAGGGCTGTTGGGAAAATAGTAGGCACAACAATCAGAAATTCTTTCTGCAATCTACCATGACCGTCATACAGTATGTATCTGTAAATATGTTTCTATGCGTTGTCACACCGCATTGGTATAAAAACAAAGACTGGAATTGGTCGATGAAATATAAACTCGGTGCACATTAAAACCAGTCCCCAGACTGAGTGTTTCCGAGTCGAAATAAATGTTTAAAAAAATATTTAAATAAATTAAACTACATTATGGTACGTGAACAACTGGTGAAAGAACATAAAAATACTAGGGAGCCTAACACATTAAAGAGGGCTAAGAAGATCAGAAATATTATAGGTAGACTAATTAAAAGGGCTAAAGCAAATGAAATCAGAGAAAAATTATCGGAATCAGAGAAAAATCCGAGGAAATTCTGGAGAGATTTGAAGAGTATAATTAATCCCACTGTGATCACCAGCGCACCCACACTACTTGACACTGAATCAAAAGCTGAAATACTCCCACTAGATCCACCAAACTATTTGAACAAATTCTTCGCAAATATAGGGAATGAATTAGCAAAGAAAATAGATCCTAAAGTTACCACGACGCCATATAATACTAATGGCAGGAGGAAAGAATCAGTCGATGACATCGGCTTTACTGTGGATCAGGACACTGTCTTAAAGCATATTATGGAGTTGAACATAAATAAAGCAGGGGGGCACCTAAATGTTAGAACTAAAGTGTGGAGGGATCTGCTAATGTTAATAACACCACTACTAACTGCACTTTATCAAGAATCACTAGATACAGGGATTTTTCCAGAGAGCTGCTGGAAAACAGCGTGCATCACCCCCATACCAAAAAAACAGGAGACTTGACTAATCCCAATAATTGGCGGCCAATATCGCTCCTGCAAACACAGACCGAGATCGTAGAGAAGCTAGTTCATAAGTACTTATTAGGAAAAATGACTGTTTCAGGATTGCTAGACCCAGAGCAGTATGGTTACTTACCAAGGAGGGGAACTATAGATGCCATCTATAGTCTAACCAACGATCTATACCTAGCGAGAGACAAGGGCGAAATAACAGGGGTAATCTATGTAGACTACAGGAAAGCATTCGACAGCGTCCATCATAACAAATTATGAATAGAATTAAGTACACTAGATATTCCAGACCACCTACTAGACTGGTTAAAATTGTATCTCACAAATAGGAAACAAAGAACTAGATTCAATGAAAACCTATCAGATACTGAGCATGTCCTCTTCGGTGTCCTGCAAGGGTCCATTTTGGGCCCTCTGATGTCTATTTGGTACATGAATGATTTGGGTATTCGGATGCGAGAAATGGGGCTAAAGATAAAATTATATGCAGACGATGTGGCACTATATTGCTCGCATACTAATATTGATCTAGCAGCGGAAATGTTACAAAAAGGTCTGGACGAATTAAAAGTCTGGACCGACACCAACTTACTCACAATTAACACAAGCAAAACCAAGGTAGTCTGGTATGGATCAAAGAAAAACAAACCGACCCAAGCTCTTTATAGGAATGGATGAAGTCCTAAGCATGCCAGATTACAACTACCTGGGAGTTATAATAGATGCGCACCTAAAATTTGATAGAAACATCCGATTAGTAAAAAAGAAATTAAGCCACAAGATATTTCAAATGGCTGCCATTAGAAGAGGCCTGAGCGAGGCAATGGCAATGAGAAAACATAAGCAAACAATCATACCTATAACGGATTATGTGTCGCTAATACATGACTGTAGTCATAAAAAGATTTAGACAAGCTACAAAGGATCCAAAACTGAGGTTTAAGAATATGCCTGTACTCAAAAATAGATCAATATAGTATTGCAGAATTGCATGATAGAACCAAGATACAACAGCTTAAACGCAGAAGGCACGAACTATTATCCACCTACATGCGTAAGGTCGCAATAAACCAGAACCTACTCAGATTAGACAGAATAGACAGCGTAGACCCAATAGAAGTAGGAGAAACTCCATCTCACCGTGAAACCAGAACCAAATCCAAAGTAATCTTTGAACTACCCAAACCTTAAACCGAATTCCTGAAGAAAAGCCCAGAATATAGGGGATATAAACTTTGGAACTACTTACCAAATGAACTTAAATTGACACAAAGTAAATCATCATTCAAAAAGAACTTAAAGCAAATTAAAAATCTGTATGAATTCACACCAAAGATATGGGCGGGATAACTCCCACAGCGGAAGTTATCCGGGTAAATCGCCAAGACCCCACTGCGCAAACTCGAAGTATCTTCTTCGCCGGCACTCGAAGAGAGCAGATCGGAAAATTTTCTCTCTTCATTTTTGACAGTTTTTCTACCTATATCAAGATGGTGAAGAAACTAATTGCTTGCTCAGCGTGTGGCTTATCTCACCCACCAAGAGGTGGGCAGTTTTGTAAGTATATGTCGTTGGGAGAAAAGATCTGCAAATCGAAAGGCCTGGAGGCCACCCAGGAGCAGTGCCGGGCAGCCATCGATAGAACAATGGTGGAATTCGAGTCTAAGATTTACCTTGCGGACGAAACAAGTGGCGATGAGTCTGACGAAGTTGAGAATGCCCAGGCTGCAGCTCCGAAAACGTCTCAGGACTCCCATCAAAGTCTTTTGCAAGGTTTGGTGCAGGCGAGCGCGAGACAGCAGCAGCAGCTAGATCAGCTGATGAAGAAAATCGGGGCCATGGCGGTATCTTCTCCTCCTCCAGGGCATGGTGCGGCGTCGTCGACAGTGCCGGCACAGGGACCGGCGGCTCCTCATCGACGAGCAGATGACTCGAAATCGGAGGAGATCCCTAGATGGTTCCAGACCATTCTCCAATCTACTACTCCAGGGGCGGGGACTTCTCTCGGCAGTCTCCCGGTTGACACGGCGACTGATGCATCGGCTACCCTTCGTGGACCAACTCAAGCCCATTGCTGTGGATCGAAACGTAAGCGTTTTGTAAAATTTGACTTGGAGCCTTTTTTCCTGATTGACTCGGTGAAGGACCGTTCCGTGGAGGACGTGGTAAGCGCAAACCTGTGTCTGCTCGAGTCACTTGTGTCGAAGGGTGAGACCGACGCCATGAACTACGTTAAACATGTACGCTTTTTGGTTGACAAGTCTAAAATTCACTCTTCGTCTGCGTTGGTGAAATATGACTTAGCTGTGAGGGACAGAGCGGAGTGCCTGGGACTCAGCTCTATTTGTTATGGTGTACATGAGTATGTGCAGCGACACTTGGGCCCGGACACACTGCGACCCTCAACCACACAGAAAGGAGCCGATCGTAAGCCGATTTCATCAAAGTCTAACAGGCCCTGGGGTTATTGATGGTTATATCATGAGGGCAGAGTTTGTCCAAAGGGTCCCGCTTGCCCTAACAAGCATGTTTGCACTTGCGGTGGATCGCACAAGATCCCCGATTGCCCGAAATCTTCTAAATAGGTAAGTGCGGAGGCTCCTCATGTGCACGGCGGAAGTCAGATTTTGTCAACAGCAGTGCCGCAGCAAATGTTATTTCCCGACGTCTGTGTTTGCGATACTTTTGACTGTTTAGACAATGACATTGTCTCTGATGATTTATTTGACTTCTTTGTGCCGAATTCGTCGTCTGATTGTGACAGTCTGAGTTTTTCTAAATGTGTTAACGCAAGTACGCCCCAGGAGCAACCGAGTCTCCCTTCACTGCGGAGTTCAAAGATGGCGGCGAGGACTTCCGGTTGCCGTGTGTTGGTGGCTTTGCGAATGACGTTTCGGACTCTGCTGATAATTCTGGACTTGTGTCGAGTTTTTTCACGCCTGTGTGGTATGTTGACAACAATTTTGCGCCTGTACATATTTTTTGTGTAGGTGAAACTTGCAAAGAACACGATTTATCGGGGGTGAACTGCCAGTTGAACCCTTGCAATGTGTATCGCGAGGCTTATTGCCACCGTGATGGTGTCGATGTCAATGCTGACTACATTTTTCAAGCCATGTCACAGGGTGTTGAAATTGTTGACGATGGTTTTTCAAACACGTATTCGTGTGCTAACTATTCGTCGATTTTGACAGGTGAGGCTAGATCTCAGATGGATCAGATTGTTGATGTGGAACTGAGTGCTGGTAAGCTGAGTATTGCGGAGTCTCCTCCTCAGTGTGTTAACGCCTTAGGGGCTGTTATTAAACCCACAGGGAAAATAAGGCCAATAACAGATTGCAGCAGGCCAGACGGTCATTCCATTAACAATTTCATGGAAAATACTTGTAAGAAATTTTCTTATGTGAGCATTGACGATGTTACGTCTGAATTGTGTGTCAACGATTACATTTCTGTTGTTGACATCAAATCTGCCTATAGGTCGATTAATATACGTCCTGAAGACAGGGAAGTACAAGGCCTTCTATAGGATGTGAACGCTCGGGGCACATTCATCACTGACAACTGTTTATGTTTTGGTGCGAAATGCGCACCATACGTTTTTACACAATTCACGGGGTTCATCATTAGATGTATGGCCCGCAGGGGTTTTTCAAAAATTTTTGGTTATATCGACGACTTTATCGTCGTAGGTTCGTCACTTGAGGAATGTGCCCTTGCGACCAACGTGTTGGTGGCCCTCTTGGAATATATCGGGTTTGCAGTTGCCCATGAAAAGATGATTCATCCTTCAACATCTGTGATTTATCTGGGTATTGAGCTAGACTCTGTGAACATGGAGTTAAGGCTTCCACAGAAGAAACTATTGAAAATCAAAAAGTGTGTTTCAGACTTCTCAGAAAGGAAGTCATGCTCAAAAAGAGACTTGCAAAGATTAGCGGGTTTATTGTCTCATGGCAGCACTGTCGTTAGAGGTGGCAGGACCTTCACTAGAAGGGTCATTAATCTCTGTAACTCTCTAAGTGGTTGGGACACTTCTTGCAAAATACCAGAGTGGTTGTTTGATGACCTTAATTGGTGGTCTAAATTTCTCAGTATTTTCAACGGAACCGCCAGGATGGTAGCTGACACTGTTGACTTAGAACCAGTCTGTACTGACTCATCCCTTACAGGTTTTGGTACTACCTGGGGAAATGATTGGGTTGCTGGGACATGGGTTTCTGATGCTACCACCAGGGGGCTCTTCCCCGAGGCTCATTTTTCCTTAGGACCCTCTGATTACGACACGTCTATGGACATAAATGTTCTAGAGCTGTGGCCAGTCTTGTGTGCTGCAATGCGTTGGGGTAGTTCCTGGAGGAACTACAAGGTGCGCTTAAAAAGCGATAACACCCAAGTGGTGTGTATGATAAACACGGGCAGGTCCCGTAGTGTACGTGCCATGTTCTGGCTACGTGAACTTTTTTGGTTAAGTTTTGTTTTTAATTTCCAGTTGACTTGTACACACGTTGCTTCTGTTAAGAATGTGGTCCCCGATTTTTTATCAAGGATGTCTTCAACGAAAGTGCCTCCCCTGGGTAGTTACTTACCGTGTTCACATTTGTGTTGTTGCAGCGCTGCAGGAACTTCGGGACAAGGTGCGGTACTATCAGGACACATGGATGGCACCTAACACTGTGAGAACTCATAAGTCGCAATGGCGCCATTATCTTCGTTTTTGTGAAATCTATGGGCTTACCGCCTTGCCTACGTCGGTTGATGTAGTTTGTATTTATCTAGCCTATATGGCGGAAACCCTTTCTTATTCGTCAATACAAAACTACTTGTCGGCCTTATGGACCTTGCACAAAATTAACGGGTTTGATCATGTGACACCTTCGGACTTTCGGATAATTTCAACGTTGAAGGGCATCAGACGTCATTTGGGCGACACTCGATCGCAGGCCCCAACTATGACAGTTGATCATTTATCTGTGATTTTTTCCTCTTTAGATTTTTTATTAAATGAGGATAATATTTTTTGGTTGTGCCTCATTTTAGGTTTTAGGGGGCTGTTGCGTAAATCGAATTTGTTCGATAAAGACTCCTGTATTTTAATCAAGGATGTGTCATTTTTTGACTGGGGAGTCTTGGTGTGTATTCGTCGTTCTAAGACGATCCAGGTTAAAGAAAGAGTATTGCAGATTCCGTTCGCTAGAACATCTAACCTCAAATTTTGTGTTGCTCACCATATGGGGGTTCGGTGCAACTGCCCTTCTAGGAGCAGGACTACCTATTTTTGATATAAAACTACGAGGTGATTGGTCTAGTAATTGTGTTTATCAGTACTTATCAAAGACGCTTCAAGAAAGAGTTGTTACTGATTCTGAAATTTCTCAGACCCTATTTTTTTAGTCGTTTGGCGGTTTGGCGGTGTTTGTATCACTTGTATGTAGATCCAGTATATTTGTATACTTCGGATGTATAATAAATTATATATTTACCGCCACTCCTGCCTTGCCTGGGTCAATGATTTGGGCGGGATAACTCCCACAGCGGAAGTTATCCGGGTAAATCGCCAAGACCCCACTGCGCAAACTTGAAGTATCTTCTTCGCCGGCACTCGAAGAGAGCAGATCGGAAATTTGTTCTTGTTACTGTTCCTTGCGGTGTTTGTATCACTTGTATGTAGATCCAGTATATTTGTATACTTCGGATGTATAATAAATTATATATTTACCGCCACTCCTGCCTTGCCTGGGTCAATGATTTAAGATATATTATCAAGGCGAGGACGATAGATATATATCGGTTCTGCCTGTCAACCAGGAAAGCGGCATTTTAAACCACTTTCTAAAAGGATATAATTGTTATAATTATTAAATGTCGGACGATAGAAATATCGGTCCCTACTACACTGAACTCAATCATGCGCATGTATATAATTACTGCTTTTGAAGATGCATATGAAGATGTATATGGAAATTTATGAATCATGTCTGTAAACAGCCATGCACATATTGTAAAATATATAACTGATATACATAAACATTTATATATTCAAAAACCTCGATGTATTCCCAAGTTACAAGTCATATGTACAATGGTGATGATGGTAGACCGCATAGTACTGACACAAGCGAATCATTTCCAATAAAAATCTTTAAAAAGGAAAAAAAATCTCCTGATAACCTTGAGGTTATCACCTCTTGAATAGGTATATGTACAGAAAAGGCAAAGTCACACCTCACACGTTCTCCTTGAAGAACTCTATCTGATAATTCTGTTGTGGGTACTGGAAACAGCTGTTATGGTTGATGGGGTGCCTGTTGTTGTACTATCCCTGGCTGTTCTATTGGAACCTTTAAGGGGCCGGTCAGAGTAGCAAGTTTATCAGAGATGCGGTCAGATACACTCCAGACATTAATCTCTACCGGCGGGAGGTGGCTGGGGAGGGGGGTGGCAGGGGAGCGTCGGGGGGGGGGGGGGGGCGGTTTGCAGTGGGCAGTGGGGGGTGGCAGGTCAGTGTTGGTGCAACCTCCACCAGCACCCATGAGTGCGGGGGCTGCAGCAGGTCAGGGTGCTGTTTAAGAACTTACGAGGGAGAAAATATACGGTCGTTCGATTCTCCTTGGCCCGATATCGTTTAATAAGGATCAATAGGGGGGCATTAAATATTGTTTAACAAATTTGTCCCCCAGTGGACGATTGTCCTCTGCATGGTCCTACGATCATATTCGATTATGAACGAAAAAATATGGACTCTTTGACATGACACAGTGTATTATGAAATGATAATTGTATTCAATAATAATAATGGCTGACTTCTCAATTGTAAGTTCTCTGCAAATAAATGCAGTATATATTGTATACTGAACTCTGCGCAGTACACTGTTATACTGCACTTGTAAGTTGAAACAACATCAGTAGTGTTTGGGCTTTCACACTGACATGTCTCCTATGCCAATGTATTGTAGGATTTGATTCATTCTGGGTATATGATAAATGAATAAAGACCCACCATGCTTGTTTATGCTACAAAACTCGATTGGAATTGATGTTACTTACGGGAAAAAAACAACAATTCCTCAATTCGCTTTATAGCATGTACAGCATGGTCAGGTCGTTCTATATGAATACTACTCTGAGACAAGTGATCTAAATGCATATAATTTACTATCGCGAAACGTAAAGGCTAGGTCATAAAAACCAGACTTATATGTAGGCTGAAGCATAAGCCTCTTTATTGAAAAATGTAAAATATCAAGACAAGTGTCCCAATAAAGAAACGGGAATATCATGAGCCATCATACTGTGTAACGAATAACTAAGCTTTTTGATGGGCAGAATTAGATGATGTAAACGAAGTAGTATACGATTGTCGCATTGAGTCAGGATTCACTTCCATACCTTTAAATGTGCCGATCAATACCAAATAAGTCAACAACTACTTTAATTAAGGGGGTCGTTTTTTTCTGATTTATCAATCACTCCGACCGTGCATCTGTCATGCGGAACAAAAGTCAAATCTTAAAGAAATAGCTAAATACAAATTAACGTCGGTCATATCATTTTTAATCTATCACATATCAGGAATCAAAATTTTGATTAATCAAGCTAAACTTGTCATATTCCATAAGCCAATTAGAAAATTATGGTTTCTCCTGATTAAAACTGTCTATTTAAAGGTGTTATTCCTTAGACCTAATCAAATTAGTTACCCTTTAAAGAGTCCTTATGTATTTCTGATTGTGCCTACACTGTAAAAAATTGCCCGGGATTTTTACAGTATTTCCCTGGCACCCCAGTTGCCAGGGAAATAAGGTAAATTGTATGGGTTACCGCAATATATTTCTGACCGTAAATTTTAACTGTCCTAGACAGTATTTTCTTAGCGGTTTAAACCTGTGATATATTTCAGACCATAAATTTTCACTATAATAAACTGTATTTTGAAAATGGTTCAAACCTGTAAATATAAAGGTGCAAAGCTATATGAAGTATTCTATATGCATAGCTCTTCATTATGCATATATACCAGAAATCTTGTTATTGAGGTTCTTGAGAATTGTTATACGTAGAGGGCCATCTATAGAGTATGTATACAGAATTTCTGAAATTTTCAACCCCCAACCCCTCCTCCCAATCTTGTATGCAATTGATCAAAGAAAGAGCATATGCAGAATTTCCAAAATACTTGACCTTCCAGTTCCCCCCCACCCCCTTTCATTGCATATGGACTTAATGGATGGCCCCTAGGAGGTGTTCAAATTATGAATACAAATGTCAACATTTTGTATTGGCTACCATCAAACATTCCCTATTGGCCTATTGGCTTATCAGTATCATTAATAATTATTATCAATGATATTTCAAAATCTTAGTTTTTCAGCTCTAATTCTATTAGTGCAAACTACTTTACAGATATACTCATCAGAATCTGACAGTACAAGGCTTCATTTGGTATGGTAGGATGAAGTCAATCCTACATATGTTTTAGATATGTCCTATGAAAGTGGTGTCTAATCCTCTGTATGATATTAATGTCATGACAACTTGAGAATAAATGTGCTCTAAGTGGCAGAAACTTCACAGGAGATTGATGAATATCTTTTACACATTTTGATGAAGTTTACTCTGCATTTTATTCACCACTTTGATTTGATGCTGATATTGGAGTAAGTGTATCTAATATATCCATATTTACAGATTTATACTGTAAACTGACTGTAGATTGGGTGGATTACAGTCCTGAATATGTTTACAGTTGAATACAGTTTTTTTGGTATCAAATATACGGTATGGAACTGTGGATAAGATTACGGTGATATACCGTTCACGGTTATGGTAGTATCCTGTATATTTTACTGAAATGTTTTACAACATATAAATTGTGACAATGTAAAGATGATTATAATTGTTTTTATTAATTTCAAATTTCAATCGACTTTTAGAAATAGCATGTCAATTCATAGCTACGACAATGCAGTCTATAGTCAGTTCCTGAGTGACATTAACCCATATTAGATATGACGATGCATGTCAAACAAACGGTTTAGTACTTATAGTTGATTAAGAAGGTATCGGCATCAATTCTCAATATTAAGTGGGGATCAGTAACAGAATGACACATTAATTCACCTAGGAACAGACAGAGCACTACCTCCTCGGGGAAGGCGTTTATCAGTGACGTCGGAGACGCCGACCTCTGACGTCAGCATGGCGTCGCTGGGTCCTGGCAATCGATGGGATTGAGACCAAGCCACACGTTTGGGGAACCAGCATTGATCGGGGCTGGCATGCTCTCACAGGTTTCGACCCGAGGTGGCGCCACCGGCACCGGTCTGATAACGCCAATTATCCAGACCTGCAGGATAAGATGACACAAGTGATAAGACCTGATAAGGCCAGCTCCGTGGTGATAACTGATAAGTGGACTTAAGGTTGCCCTGGCCACGCCAAGCTAAGAGGATTCCTGCTAGCGGATCTAAAAAGGTTGCTACGATTATTCCTAGCAGTATTTTTGGCGGAAGGCTTTTAGAGGTTGGTTTTTAGAGTGTGGTTGTCGTAGCGGTCGTAGTACCGCTATAGCTATAGTTTACATGGTAATGCGGGCGTATCTTCGATTAATTGAAAATTCATCGATATCCTAAATTTGCGATGATATTGGCAATAAGAAGTAGCAAATACTTTATACAAGACGTATGTGTGAATGAAATAATACTTAATATTCACTCATATGCTAGACCATCTTTAAAACCAATCAGTTTTTCCTACAAGATCATGGAATCTTGCTGAATCAATACTAACAGATATACATAAAGAGTTCAGAGATGGCCTTCATAAATTCATTTCTACAATAGAAATACTTATGACTATGTTTGCACAAACTATTATCAAGTCTATATGTATGTGTGTATTAGAGTATGCCCATGACTAGGACCACAAAGCCTACATCAACTCCTCATGGCCTCGAGGATCAGTTTAATAGTACTACCTTGAAATCAATGTATACAAGCACAAACTGCAAAGTAAAAGAAGAACCCCGTATATTGGGGTTTTAATGAGTGCCTAGTCAAGAACTTATAGACTAATTATTTCGGTTTCTTTGAAATAAATGACACTCATGTGTTTATAGATCGTGAAAAATATTCATGACCTCAGCCAAAGTCGCTTCTCTAAGACACAACACTATAGATCACGTTGCTCCTCTGGGTAATCTATAAGTGACAGCAAAGTACAAAACTTTGATTTAGTAGATATTAGTTATTTCCTAGACGGCACTAGCCATGCTTCTACTTGTTAAGATAATACATCGGAGCAAGTTTCGTATTTTTTAAATGGCCACCACTTTCATACTTTGAACCTGAAACAGATTCATGGATCAATAACTTCTCCTCCTTTTCCTCTTTGCCCAAGCCTTTTGAACAAGGTTACAAATGGGCTGGGCATATTGGATGTCTAGAGGTGTGTAATGCACAAAACATGTTGGAAGCCTGGCCATTGACTCGGAAAAAAGATAATGAAAAGACACACCCTGATCGATAGCGACCGTTTCCTTTTGGTAAACACAGACTTGGTCTTCAGATTCATACGAGGAAATAATTTAGCTGCACAACATATATTAGGGACGGGGTTACTATGGGTGCTTCCTAGAATTTATGGAAATAGTAGCTTCATTCTTTCCCATGCATGAATCTTCGGTCTTTAACAGTTTTTTTCATGTGGAACTTTCAATTCGAGAAAGGATGTGAGAACTCTGGACATGACACCATCTCCGGATTCTGATCGAGTATGGTGCTTGCCCTTGTTAAATTGACATGGAAAATAGTACAAACCAATTTTTAATTAGTTCCTTTTAACCCCGCTTAAAGGGCACCTCGCTTAGGGGGAACACTTTGCTGTAAAGAGAAGATATTTTGTGAATAAAATCAACTGTTGGATATGTGAAAACTTGAACCGAAGTTGGCCCAAAATAGGCGCCAATGTAAAAAATAACTATCCATGACGTCCGCCGATCCCAGCCTGTACATACTACTCTAGCAGATTTGTTTGCCTCAATATATATAGACGTTTAAGTCGATGAAACCCACCTCCATATTCAAATATGATCTCTACCTATACTATTCTAAGGTATTATGAAATAAAACAACTCCTAAGGTGCTCTAAGCAATATTGAAAGTTTAAACTTGCGCACCATAGCAAAACCGTTGGCAAGGGCGGGAGTCACAGTGTCAGTTGATTGCACTATTAACTTACAGGAGTATCGACTTAAACTCCACAGAAGGTGAACACAAGAAGCCTTCCATGCACTAACTTTCGAAGTTCTGTTCAGTGACTCAGAGGGCAGAGAGGTCCACCAGGTACCGTTTGATTTCTGCCGGTAGAGGGAGCAGTGAGTTGATGTGGATGGCTAAGCAGATTCCTCTATGCAATGGATGCTGTGTAAAATCATTAGCGGATTAACACCATAAATAGAGCCCAGCACATTCAATATAAGGCTTGTACTTACGAGAGGATATAATTATTATGGTGGAAAACCCAACAACAGTGCGGTTAATATGGTGATAACTTCAGATCTTTGAGCCTGGGAGGATAGGTGTCAGGTCCAGTGACAGCGCCATGTCAGCTAGACTGTCTGCTACAAGCCAATTTGACAATCCACAAAATTACCATTTATATCATCCTATGGTGTTAACAGTGTAAAAAATGAAACCAACAGCGTATTCATCTGATCAGCAGCTATACGAGGGTATCAGACTTCACACGGTGGAATCAACCTAACGTTTTGTAAATAAGATCGGCGGATCCTCTATAGAGTACTGTCTAGACTATAATGTAGAATCTATGGGAAGCCATGTCACTGCTTGAAACGTAGGGTTGTCAAGTTATCATATGAAATCATCTCGTATCAGGTTTAAACTTTAAATTAATGATTAATGATATATATATATATATATATATATATATATATATATATATATATATATATATTCATGTTCTACAGACTATAAGGTTTGTTTCTATGTAAATATTGCCCATGTTAGAAGAGTTTAGAATTAATAATTCATATTTAACCTTGGGTATTACACAGTCCACCTGTTGGCTTTGTCATAATTTAGACAAAGTTTCCTAAATCAGCTCGGATAGGGTTTAAACATCCTAATTAAACACGGGAAAGTACATATTCACATTCTATGGACTCCAAGATTTGTTACAGTACGTATTTACTCAGATTTAGATAAGCAGAGACCAAGATATTGATATATTAAGATGCGAATTATGCACATTGAATCCTGGCCTAGCTCGATCCACCATTGTTTATACTGTGTAGCTAGGGTGGTTGAGCTGTCATTAGAAAACAACTCGCACAGGCTTTATACTTTAAATTAATGATTTATAAGATATATATTCAAAGTCTCTGAGATTTGTTTATATGTAAATATTGTCCAGATTAGACCAGTTCCGAATTAATAATCTATATTTAACCTTGGGTATTACGCAGTCGACCTGCTGGTTCAGTCAAATTTCAGACGAGGTTTACAAAATCAGCTTGAATAGGGTTTAAACACTAGAATTAACCACAGGAAGGTATATATTCACATTCTATAGACTCCAAGGTTTGTTCCCATATGAATTTTATCAAATTTGGACCAGTGGAGACCAAGAAATCAGTATTTTTGGTTGCACAATACGCACATAGAGTTCTGGCCTAGCTTGATCCATTTTGGACGAGTTGCGACTTAGATATTGATTTTTGAAAATTAGATTTGAGCAGTGATTCAATTGGCTTAATTATTTCGCCATTGCTTTTACTATGGACAATCGACCACAAATTTACAGTAGTCTCTTCAAATTAATTCGCCTAAGGATTCAAATGGAGTTTGATCATTACAAGGCTATGTGTGGTTATCTCCCACACTCTAAGGATCATCTACATATATGTAATGTCCAGACTGATATATCGAATTTGGAAAATTCTATATGTGCCTAATCAGTATTGACATCTCCAGGAGGAGTTAACTGTAAAATCGATGTTTTATTTCAGATTCAACAAGGTATATGATCAGTGTCTGTCTGGCACTCTACGGGGTCGGACCTGGGGGCTTTATAGCTGATATAATAATCAATTTAATTTTACCACTGCTACTGATTACTTTGTTGCAGATTGAAACCGTACATAAGATACAAAAAACAATATTCTGTTGCCCACTGAAAAATACACTGGCCTTGCTTCAGATTTGTTGACGTTTGACACTGACAGCTCAAATCAAAACAAAACATAGCTTACTGTAGTATCACCTTGAACCTTGTTTGGGTTATCAGATTGCAAATTCCAGCCTTCATATATACAGGAACCGTTGTAAAGTAGTGGTCGAGATCGGGCTTGCAAATTAATCCCATTAGAAATATTATGGAAATAAACTTGGTCATTTCATGCACTATTATGGGAATCCAAGCGATAATCTTCTTGGGTTGGCCCTTGGTCTGGCTCCTTCTGGTCATGGCATAGGCGTTGGTTCTCTTACATAGGCTTGTAACAAACTCCAGGGTAAAAAAGCATTTAAAGAAATCTAGAATGGCGGTGGGTGATTTCTCTTTCGCTTCATTTGTTAACCCCGAAGTGATTAGCAAGTCCCGCATTGATCTTGTCAAAATTGTATCTTTCGCTACATCGACCCATGTTCGACCTCCTGTAGTTGTCAAAACAGAAGGGGGTCTGATGGTGGTTTCGTCTCTTTCTTCTTCTTCATCCACGGATGACAATCTTAGTGAAAGCTCACTTTCCCAGTCAGAATCGCTATTCCAGTCAGAATCGCTAGCCATCTTTCGTTTTTTCTTTCGTTTTTTTTGCAATATATCCGCAAAACGATAACACGGTGTTGCGCCTAGAGGCCTCACTTGCGGTCACGCAAATGAGACTGGGCGTGACGGCGCGATGCATGGTATTTATAGCTCTATATCAACGTTATCAAGGAGACATTCGACAAAAATATTATAAATTTCTCATATTTATTCAAGTCTCTACCACCACTGAAAAAATGTCCATATTGTGCGCCAGCATATGCGGCATATATGTGTTTTTCTTTGTATACGGAAGCGTTATGGCTGTATTTGCCGCAAAGCGTATGTAAGGAGAAATATAATTTGTGCATGACTTGTATACGCCGGTCTTATACAAATCGTATTTGTCTGGCGTATATGCTATAATTAAACAATGTATGATAAAAACGATGTTATAATCAAAATTGATAACATAACATTGGATTGGGTATACCAAGGATTTGGCTGACAAAGGCTGGGAACATTAGCACTGACCTCGTTGCCTGTGTGAGCATTCAGGAGCAGCAAACATAACGTCAAGCCGGAGACTGCAGGGCGGAGTGGGAGGTAGGTTGCAAGGGGTGAGGAAGACTGAAGGTTAGGGACCCTGTTTAAACACTAAGCATGAAACACTGTCCGACTCGACCCACACCCCCCCCCCCCCCTGAGGGTAGCAACCCCTGTGGGTGTCGACCTGGAATAGAGCTGCTCTACAAACAGTGAGACTAACTCTACCAACTCAGCAGTATCCGTATCATTAGAACTTCAAAATCAGGCACATTTCGTTAACATAAATATTAAATATAATTTATGATAAGTTTAACCGCTCCTTTATAGTGGGCCAAAATAGAGAGTAAACAACCGAGTCAAACATAGTATTGGCGCAATTTGGTTTATTTGAGAAAACCAAAGACCAAAAACCAAAGACACCAAAACCGCCCAACACTGAAAAAATAAATTTGTATATATCAATGTATAATGGACATTAGTTATACATATATAATTAGGCCCCCATTTGCTAAGCACGTATCTATGGTATAGCCACTCGGGGGCGAGGCCTATTGTCGCACACGTCATAGTTCCTTTTTAATGCGACGGTTGGGGATCTCCTCACTCTACCTTAGTCAATCGTATGAGCAGGACCTATATTTTAAATTTGTGCTCACAAATTATGTTTTAACGAATTGCGATGATATTAGTAGTTTTCTGGACCATTTAATTCTTTTGGTAGAAAAAAGCGAAACCAGAATGTTCACGTCATCAGTGGTGATTCTGTAAGCGGGACTACGAAGGTTGGGTTAACGTTGATCTATCGAAGAATCAGGAAAATACTCCAAAAATCGTAAAAAATCCAGAAGGTAAGGATGTCACGATTTTTGAAAATTCCATTAACGGTAGTTGCAATTGTGTGTATAAAGTAAATAACTTCGATGTTGATCTTAAACCATGCCGTTCTGCACATTTCTTGGTAGGCGAAAACGCCCTACATACAGTTGATTCTGACGAAAAAGAATTCCTTTGGTCAGGATTGTGTAACGGTTTCAAAATCGTCGATGAGAATCTGGAAATCGAATATGAATGTGAAAATTACGATTCCGTAAATAGTGGTGAGGGTTATGAGAAATTTAACGAGGTAGTTAAAAATGAAGTGGAATGTGGCCGCCTATCGGAAGCTAAGGTTAGGCCACAATGTGTACAATAGGCGGTATTTTCAAGGAGTCTGGAAAATTAAGACCTATAACAGACTGCTCCAGACCTGATGGTATATCCATTAATAATCACATGAGTGAAACATTTGAGCATTTCTCTTACGATTCGGTAGAAAATGTAGTAGAGGTAATGGAAAAATACGATTACATGAGTCTAATAGATATAAAGTCCGCCTATAGATCGGTCCATATCAGAGGACAGGACTCTGAGTTTTTAGGCTTCAAATGGGATAACAGATACTACAAAGACAATCGTCTAGCTTTTGGTTTGAAATGCGCCCCTAACATATTTACGAATATTTCGAATTTCATTGTTAAAATCGCGGGGAAAAAAAAAAAATATATATATATATGTAATATTATAAAACCAATAAGTAAATGATATAGTATTACTACGATAACAATAATTGAGACGAAGGCATGAATGGCGGAGATATTTGAAACAGGGTTTAATAGAGAAAGTAACATTGGGACCATCCCCAGCCTATACATGTAGAAATACAAGTAAGCTAGAAAGCTTGAAAAATACACAAGTAAGATTTAAAAAACGACGTGCTCGGGTAAGCAGATAACAGCGGAATGAGCATTTAAACATGTGGGCGTCACCAAGTAACCACCGGTTACCGCATCTGTAACTCGGTAACCTCGAAGAGTGGGTGTGACGCCAGACAACAAAGCAGGAACCGCAGTGAAAAATTGTGAGTGTATTATTGGTTATCAATTTATACTTATATAATCACGGTTACATAAAAATATGTATATATATATATACTAACTGAATAACAAGGAAACACGTACTTAGTTTGTCCAATTTTATGTTTGACTCTATGTTCCTGTTCAGATAAAAAAGAACTCCAAACTCCCATATATGTCCACTTAGCTAACCCCTGCTTCCGACAAGGCTGAAGCCCCCCCCCCCTCCCCCGCCACTCATCAAATTTGACCAAAAAAATTCCTTTGCTGTTTCCAGCATGAAGTTTTTGATACTTGTGCCAATGGATAACTTTGGGTCAGTAATCGGCTTCAGGCTCACATCTTTCTTTCTAATGCCTCCCATCAAGTGAACGCACTTAGGTTGCTCTGAAATAATACACATCTTTCCTTCTTCTATTTCCTTTTGGACATCTGGCCCAAAATTTTGTTTTGTTTTATTGAATCATAATTACCACGATGATAACTTTTCACAGTCCTCATCCACTATAGAATAAAGTCATAGTCACATTTATTCCTGATATTTTTACAGTCAGCTAAACGGGAGCATGGATTCAACTGTAAATGGCACCCCTGCAAATAGTGATATCCAGAACATGGACCTTTGCAAGGCCGCTCAAAAACTTCAGACCTTTCCACATCGTATATCCAGGAGGTCTCCCAACACAACTCGATTTACCTACGTTCAACTGATCTGTTTGCGAGTACATAGAGAGCACCACCTCCAGCCACCCTTCACCACCACCGTCCAGCTTAGAACAGATCCCGTCCTCTACCAGCATCTTCATGTTCGTTACTCCGCTTTTTCTCCCCCGCCACTATGACAGTGTGTGACATCATCAACGGGTGGGAAATTCAAACCCGCCTTTGGTTCTGCCTCAACGGCAAAGTCCACACATACATTTTCACAAGTTTTTCCGGTGCCTGGACTCACAACCAGAAAAACACCACCAGGATATAAACAAAAAGAGAAAAGATTTTCTAAGGGACTATTCTATTATATATATATATATATATATATATATATATATATATATATATATATATATATATATATATATATGGTTAAGAGAAGAAAAACTTTATGCCAGGCGCTATGGATTTTACACTCATGTTTTAAAAAAATGTGTGTATCTACAAAGATACCAACTATAAAGTTAGAATATACATCTACGTACGAGTATCTCAGAGAGGAAATGGCATCTAATGACAGGGTCTGATGTGTCAGCATACCATGTAAATACTCTCCGAAGGTAGTGATGGGGTGAGTTGTTTAACAGATCTGTGTGTGAAAGTTTTTATATGTTTGCTAGTCTATATAAGTACTGATTATCGAGTATTTTCGTGGTGTGCAACTGTTTATTCTGTTAGTCTGTGACACAAGACACGATTTTGAGTTTACGCCGGTTTTATTTACACCTATGTACACACACATATATAATATTTGCCTCCCCAGGCGTCAAAAGGGCCCTCATGGTTCTATATGTCAATATATTGGATTAACTACAACGGCGTCATGAAATTGAAAGCAGTTAGGTTTTTTCCACAAAAAGTAACAGCTCAAGCTATTTTTCTTTTAGTAAACGAAATTCTAGTTAACCTAGATGATAAAGATACTACTGTTTTATAATTTATTGACTTACGTCAGGCCTTTGATAGCGTTAATCATTATTATCAATCAGCAAGATTAGGATTTAGGGACAATGTGATCAATTCAATGAAAATGTATCTTGAGGCCAATTTTATACGCGGAAGATTTGGTTCACATTTTAAATGAAATGGAAAAGTAGGCTCTAGAATAGACTTGAGGAAGGTCTGAGTAATATAAATAACTTGATAATGCGGCACTCAAATGTGTTAAGCAAATGCCACTACCGGTGATTGAATTCGGGGATTTTTTCATATAAATTATTTAATCAATAGCAGCAAAGTAAACTCCAAACTATTGTAGATAATAGTCTGGAAAGGGACCCAAAAAGCAGAAGACATTAGAAAATGTGATTCATATAGTAGGTATATGATCAGATGTACTTCCCAGTGTTGAACTAGTGGACTGAAAACTGATAACCATATTGTGAGTGATTATAATATCACCTGAAACTCAGGAAAAACAAAATGATGATTTAGAAACCAAAATGGTAATAAATACCTGAAATCACCACATTTTGTAGGAATTCGTGAATGTACCCCTTTTATGCCCCTTTTCAATTTTTCGCACCAAGGGGACACCACTGTTCTTTCAATAGCAATTTATTATGGATGCCTCCACACAATATCATTAGAACCTTTTAATAGTTAAAGATGACCCCGTACTTCCGAATATCCCGATCTATGATGAATAATAAACCTAGTATTTTTTTCTTTTTTCTTTTCAAAGCAGCTTTTATTTATTACTTTTTGTTTACAATCCGGTGACATCTGAGTACAGCAGTGAAGATTTAATTCATAGTTGGCATTACATACATGAGAACAAATATACATCAGGAAAGCTGCAATATTTTTGGCTTTTTGTTGGTTTCCATAAGGAAATAGTGAAATACCTTATAGATCTTAGGTTACACATTTCATTCTTTACTAAGTGTCTGAAAGGATTTGGGGACATAGAATGCCTGAACACTTGACAGTTGATATAAAGGGACAGAAAAAGGGGATCCTTTTACCATACAAGAATCAATATAAAGTAGCTGGACACACATATTACATGAATACAAGAGGTTTGAGAGTAGACAGTTCAGATTATTGTTGCATATATAGTGTTACTATTTTTGACCTTTCTCAAGCACAGGTTTGTTTGTTTTGCCATATATTTTGCTCAAGTGAATACAATTGGTGATACTCAAGCTTGAAGATCAAGGACCTTATTAGTTACATTTTCTGTGTAAGATTCACCCATTTCTTAGCTTTCTCAGGGTTTTTTTCTAGTTCGCATACACTGCATGAAAAAAAAAACTCAGTGAGAAGTCTTTCCATCCCCCTACAGTCTGTAGTGTTGATAGAGGTTTCTCTGACTCCGACCCCGGCCTACCCCTCGCCTAAGCCCCGCGTAACCCCACTCCATCTACAGACGCTTGATGTCCTTTTTTGTGTTGGTATAGTCTCAGTGAGAAACCCTTGCCCCGCCTCCCAGCCACCGTCCCAGCCACCAGCCCAGCTACTCGCTGTCCCCCTGCCCGTTCGTAACACAAGTATAGGTGGTGTTAATGCGAAACACTTCCCCCCCTGCCCCTGTTAGAAATTGTGGTGGGGGTTGAGGCGGGAGCCGGAGTCGGGGGTGAGGCGGAGCTGAAGCATGGGTGAGGCAGTGAGGCTGAGGTAAGATGATTTCCGGAGTTAACTGTAAGTTTCAACAGTTGAACAATTATATAGTGGATCCAGACTGACCACACAGAGAAATGGTGTTTTAAAGTCAATTCTATTCGAAAAATGGTAAAAAAACAACATAATACAGGGTTTATTATGTGTAATCAATCAATTTATACCTTATTAGGTTAAATAAAGGTTTTATAAAAAATAAATTGGTAATATAAGATTGCATTTTTCATGTAGTAAAGACTTGGATGGTTAATGGAAAATGAATTGTGCTACCAGTATTGTCCCCAAGTGGCAGAGATCGAAAATATTGAATAGTGGTGAATATACAACAGAATCAGTCGCAACATGAATCAGGCATATATATATGAATCAGGCGCCTACAGATGCTCAGCTTATACACACAGGGAATAGGACGACCTTGTATATACAAAAGCATACCTATATACGCTGGGCCTATACATATATAAAGTTGTTAGTTTTGTGCAGTGATACATATTTTTCAATACAGAGAGATCTTCTGAGTTCAAGTGACCATGAATACAGATTTAGGTAATTATTGTGAAATAATTTTTGACTGTATATATACAATTTAGTGAAAACATTTATATAATACAAAATATTGCAGTTCTCTTGGTCTCTCAAGAACCTGAAAGTCTAAAATTGTTGTCCATTGCAAAGTGAATATCTGCAATATTGTATAACCAGGAGGAAATACTTCTCCATAAGGCATGGGTCTTAGGGCATTCTAGGAAAATTACTAAAGGAGACAAGGACCTTTGTTAAGAGACAAGGACCTGTTTACCCAAGAATTACAGTGCTTGCATTTTTCCAACCTGCTCTTAAAATCATGTCATATATTTGTTCAGAATTGGGTTTCGTTGATAAGCAGATACCCAGTACAGCTAGATTGTTTGTAGTTTTAAAGGGTAGATAAGGTAAGTCCTCTAGGACTGAGCTTCTGAAAGGCTGACCTTGATTTTCCCAGGCTAACCTTGAGACCTGAGTATCTACGGAAGTGTTCTAGAATGTCCAAAACTAAATTAATTGACAAGGGGTTCTTAATGAATATGGTAAGGTCATCAGCATACAATGAATCTTTGATGTTTTTCCCACATATTGGAATTCCTTCAATATTGTCATTTTCCCTGATGGCTATAGCTAATAGTTCAATGACAAGTATAAACAGGAAGGGAGACACACAACAGCCCTGTCTTGTACCACAACCTGGTTGAAATCATTTGGTACGAAAACCATTATTTATCACACAAGATTCAATGTCATTGTAAATGAGCTTAATAGAGTCAATATAAGTTTCTCCAAAGCCAAATAGGTCAAGTGATTGATATATGAAAGCCCATTCTACCGAATCAAAGGCCTTTTCAAAGTCTATTGATAATAAAAAACCCATTCGGTTATTAGAGTTTAGATGATTGATAATGTCTCTATGGTTCTTATATTAGTACCAATGTAGCGGTTTTGCATGAAGCCTGTTTGGTCAGAGTATATGATATTTTCTAAAGACCTTGTGAGTCTTGAAGCTAATAACTTGGTGAAAATCTTGTAGTCTGTATTCAATAATTTTATGGGCCTCCAATTGGAAGGGAATTGTCTGTTAGAAGCCTTATTAGGAATTAGTTTTTATGATCCCTCTTCTTTGTTCTACACTTCTAAAGCTTTCTAGTAGTAATGCTATATATGAAGGAATCCATAAGAGGTTAAGAAATATTCTCCCAGAAGTACCTGTAAAACTCAGGGGTTAATCTGTCTGTACCAGGACACTTATTATTGTTCAAGTTCTTAAGTGATTCTACTAATTTAGGTTTAGTTTTAGGCCAGTCAAGGTCCCATTTCTCCGACATGCTTATATTAGGTATATTTTGAGGAGGAATTTGGTTCAAGATCTCTTTCAAGTATTTGGCATTTTCAATATTTTTTTGAGAATACAGATTTTCATAATAGGATTTTTGTAAAGATAATATTTCCTGAGGGACAGATGTGATTTCATCCTCATCTGTAGATAAATGAGTTATCAAATGATAATACAGTTTTTTTCACTTTTTTTTGGTACCCGTCTGCACAACGCTTTAGTTTTCCCTTATTTACATAGTGGGTGTGTTTTGCTACATATGTGGCTTCGCGGTTTTGAATACTACAAGGTTTGTTTCTACCCTGACTTGATACATGTTTAAGAGAAACGAGTGTTCCCCTTGAAAAGCATGGCCCTCTGGTGTTTCTACCGTTTTTATATTGGACAGCTGTAGGTAGTCAGGGACCTGTTTCACTAGTCTCGTGACATGTCTATGACACCATACAGACATTGGGTTTGTCTAGTTTCGTGACACCACAAGTAGCTGCCCTTAGGAAATACAGACCCCAAACATAAGAATTAGACAAATCTAGACACATCATGGACCTGTTTCACTAGTTCTGTGACAAAAGTGTTAGACAGACATGAAAAGCGGCACCAACAGTGCAAGCAAGAAAGGGCAAAACGAAGTCTAATGTCTAGTTCTTATGAAACCGGACACACCATCTAGACGCCATCTAGACATGTCACTGTCTAGTGAAACAGGTCCCTGGTTTGTTTACCTTTTTCTTTAGGTGGTGTGGGGTCCAGTCTGAAGCATGCTTCAATGTCATCAGTGTCAAAATTTACCCCTATCGCCTCCAGTAAATCGTTGTAGTCCAGTCTTACATGGTTTCTTGTTTCGGCGATGCCATCTACTACGAGGTTGAGGCTTTTTCCTTTATCGGCGCACATTTTGTTTTGTTCCCTTCAGATCAGCAATTTCTGCCTCAACTGTGGTCGCCATGTGTGCCATTTCTGTCTTCGAGTCACTGTTCTGAACCTTGATAGTTTCGATCTGTTCAGTTATTGTTGATAATGTCTTGCTAGTTTTTTCTTGTGTTCATCAAGCTTCTCGTCCATCGAGTTGACCCTTTTCAAGATCTTCTCTAGGACTTCCCAGACTTCGTCCAGGGTCTTCTTTGGTTTACTGCTCTCCACTTTATCCGCCATATTGGAGTTTTTGTTGACCTGGGTGATTGTCTGATCATATCTCGTAGATATATGTTGTCACGGTTGGTTTATGTTGATCCACTCCCACTTTGGATATGGCTTTCTCCACGATTCTTTATGTAAACCCGTAATATTGCGCTCTGTCTCACATCCGTGCTTTGTGTTGATCTCATACTGTATCATCACCATGTTCTAAAGAAACATATACAATTAATAAATGTTTTTTATATGTGCAAAAAATATTTGTGTTCCACTCGTTAATCATTGATATACTGGGACTGTGTGAACAGCTTAGTGAATGATAGAAGATCAACAATATGAATTGTGAAAACTTTGGCAAAGGTTTCTTAACCCATAGTTTACATGAAATAATTCAAGAAATAATGGATCAATACTTTCATATAATGTAGGTATAACATTAACTTAATTTCATACTGCATAATTCATGTTCATAGTTAATGTAAATATCATACAGAAGTTCAATGAGATGATTTAATATATATATAGTTCCTAGGGATGCTTAACGTTTACTTCAGTGTGAATTCCGTTGCTGAACTGGTTTTATTGTATTTCAAAGTTATTTCGGAGGCATGTGGTCGAACATGCCTCTATGATCATAGAGTGAGAAATGTCAATGCTGTAAAAGCACAAAATTTCACCTAATTACAACTAGACTACGGTGCAGGTTGAGGATATTGTAGTCTGAAAGTCACTTTACGTTGGCAGGTTCTCTTTATGTCGCCCAAGTTCTAACTATTTTAGTGTGGTTTAGAATTGAGAAATGTAGCCTGTGCTCACAAATGGGAAATGTAAAACCACAGAGTTAAATCTAGTTTCTATTACTCTTACCTGGCCTCAGTGCAGGCTGAGGAGTTGAAGTCTGAAAGTCTCTTTAGGTTGCAAAGTTCTTTTTATGTCGCCATCTAATGCAAGCCTCTGTTCTGATATGGTTGGAATTAAATTGTTGAAAACCTTCAGGCCTAGAAATAGTGCATGGATGCTGCTTTGTTTCTAATAAAACAAAAGACAAATAACACTTTTATCATCTACAAAACGAATTTTTGTCTCTGTTTCTTGTTGGGTTGCAATAGGGATAGTTCTATTCAAAATAATTTGTAAACGCTCCCTATCCTTCTGTGTGGTACTCAATAAGAGGTAATATCATCTGTTTATCTATCTTAATGCTGTCATCATTATTTAATAAATATCTGATTTTTCTAAATCCAAAAAGCCTCCACTTTGTTTCTTGGTAGGCCCGTTCTAACTGGTCATTGATCTAATTTATTATCAATATGCACCCCTAGATATTAATACACGCTTTTATAGAGTTTTCACCCAATATATGGCGCCCATTATATGGCGTCTGTGACTAGTTTAGACCATGTGCATATTCCCATAGCATGACTGTAAAATGTTGCATATGGTCATTGAAATAGCAGGCTATACCCACAGGGATCAGCTTGGAAAGATTCTGGTAACGTGCTTCAATTTAAAAGTGCGTCATAGCCTATAACACTTTTCTTTTAATTCATGAATCAATAAATGAAATTCATAAAGAGAATGATGTAGGAATTAAGAGACATAAAATGGCAGAAAGATGGGAACAATAGCCATACACTTTGCGTAAATATGATGTAAAGGCACAGACAGAGAAGGAAGAACAGACAAAACCAGATCATCAGAACAAGGAAACAGAGAAGCAGAAACAAAGAGAACCAGGGAGTAACAGAAAAAAAACGGTACAGAGGGACAGAGAAACCGTTACAACAAGAAAGGAAATCCACATTATAGTAACACTGTAGTGCCTTTGTACTTTTGTTATTGTAGTGAAGAAAGAGTGCAGACTTAAGAGTGACGCATTGTCGTGGTTGAGAGATCTAGGCTAAGAGTGCGATATGATTGTTGGGAATTGCACTTGGGAAGGCCCGCAGACCACGAAATGACAAAGTATTGACTGAGGTAACCGGAGAATCGATGTCCAATTTCCTCGGCCCTGTTCGCAGCACAGCAAGGTGGTCCTGTGGCTACAAAACCCTTTCTCCATTCTCTGGGCAACCCTTTCTTCCCTGTGGCTGTCCTGAGGTTTCCGGGTGTTTTACAGAACTTGAAAAAGCTGAACGACCGCCATTTCCATGAATGGGTCAGGCAGTAAGAAGCAATCGTATTACATCGTCTTGGCAGCGGGTCTGTTCTTAGAAATGAATTTGATATGCTTATGAACCCAGAATGTGATGTGAACTCCTAAAGGCAGTATTACATCGCTACTGTCAAGAATAACGATGAAGAAAGAAGAAAAAAATTGAACTACCTTTTGTCTTGTACATAAAAAAAGCAGATTTGAAAAGCATCATCCATATATTGACTGGTCCTATTACTATTGTAAGGGACGAAAGCATTTGCTATTAAAAAAGTGAAAGGTTGCACAGGCGAGCTAATATCAGTCAGATCGTGTCAGGAGGGCTATTAATTTTGACGGGACAAAACATTGCTTTCGTTGATTAACGTGGTTCTAGAATCAAAGTAGTCTAAAGACATTCCTTTATTAGAGCTTGTTTACATGCCATATATACGTTGCCTAAAGGTTAAATTTAATCTGCACTGGTAAGAAATTTGTCTAGTATGTTGTACAACAAATAGCACGCTTTTGAAAAAAGCAAAATCAATATTTATGGTCCACTTGCAAACTGAGACAAAATGAAATCTCTCAAAATTAAGGATGGTAACCGTACTCGATGAATTAACACTGTGAGTAAATCTTTTTATTGTCACTATTTCACCAAGAAGAAAACACGAGGCGCTTCCCCTTCTGTATGGCGAATTTATGTACTAGGAGCAAATGGTAGGTGCATCGTTGATGAATAAGCGTGTAATCATAAATGAATAACTATCAAAAGGTTAGGGTAACATTCAGTCTTTGGATATTTTTCTGTAATCCACTTGTACTTGCACTTTCATCTGAAAATCAAAGTGCCACTTCTGCAACTGCGTCCTAGGATCCGAACAGGACCAATGGTTCTTGAGGTACTTTGGTCTTGAGTGATTTGTCATGGACAGCTGGGCACGCCTCTAAGACCCTAAGGCTCCTTTCCAAATATCACGGTGAATGGCACGCAGGTAATAAAAGAATAGTTTTTGCAGCATACGCGACGTCTATAGTTGACCAGTCTAATCTTTAAGCAACGTGTATAGATCGTTCAATCACGCTCTAAAAGAGATATTAAATATTAATTCACGTGACTGTTTTCAGGAGGTCACCTCACACACAGTAATGAGAACCCCGGGGAGTAAGCCGTGTAGTCTTCCGGGTGCCGTTTTATCAACTCCGGCTTCTTATCCTGCGGGAGAGAACGGAGAAAGCTGGAAACGGGCAAGGGAACCCAGCCTCTGTGTCATTTGCATATATATGAATATCTGCTTATATTGGATTTATGGCCTTACGTGACCCGCCAACGGAGGGCCCTCTAGGCCAGCCTGATATGCCTAAAGGAGGCCTAAGGGTGGACTACACGCCAGACGGCCCAGTTACCGTCTTGAATAATTTCTCAGGATGTTTCTGATAGTTATGAACTGGGGTTTGCACTATATGTATACATAAGCACTTTCCTGCCCACCAACCCTTCTCGATAGATATAGACTACCCAACACACCCGGCTTATAGAAAGGACATTTCTTTTCATAAATGTTTTCTCGAGATACTCTCAGAGCCGAGCGTATATCATAAAACTTCACATTAAGCCATAAATATAATGGGTTTAATAGTATACATAGAGTGAAATGATACAAACATGGGATTTTAAGAGGAGGAAATAGCAGCCAACGGGGACTCTTAATATGAATTATCCATTTACTCGAGACAAAAGAGCAATTGATATCCAAGTAAAACGGGAGAAAGAGCGCAATACCATGAAGAGTGGTAGCATTAATAGCTAGGCCGAATTCATCCGTTCCTCATTTTAATTTTATCAATATCGTGCAGTCCATCTAACTTCCTGCTCAGGCAGCTTCTCTTCTATATTCTGGAAAGTTTAAAGGCATATCACATGAAAAACATGCAACTATGCTTATCGGAATCGTGCTTCTGACACCAATTATCAACATTTCGTACCCCTCTTTCATTAAATCAAATATGACTTCTAACATCCTTCCTATCTTCCAAACACCATTGGGTATTACTTCCTATTCGATTTCTTCTTTCTTTTCGTACCCCTCGGACCTAGTCGTTTCCCACTCTAGATCTCTCCCCTCGCGTTCGGTATAACCTTTTTCTCCGACCTGTACTTCTAAGTACTTGGATAATTAGTTACCTGTGCAATAAGTTATATTCACCTTCAGAACAAATAGTTTCTTGATGGAATGATGGGTAAATAACAGCAAATTGCCCTATATACCTCCCACTAGGCTGCCCACACCTCCATCATCCTCCCCCTAAGCTGCCTAACTACGAGCCTGCCTAACTTCGAACCTGGCCACCCACCCATCTGCCTCCACACCGACCTGCCTTTCAACTAACCTGCTTTCTCACCTACCTTCCTTCACACCAACCTGCCAACCCAACAACCTACCTACCCAACAACCTGCCCTACCACAAGCCTGCCTACCCAACAACCTGGCTCCCTAGCAACCTCCCTACTCTTACCAAACTACCAACCAACCGACCTACCTGCACAACAACCTGCCTCTCCACCAACCTACTAACACAGCAACTGCCTCCAAAGGACGAGATTATAATGTCTGTTTGAATTACGCCTCGGGTATCAACGAAGCTCTCATATTTGCGTCATATTTACACCCACGTCTGTTAATCACAGGGCTAGACCAGTTAGAGGTGTGTTTACAATGTGTCTGATCTCTGCACCTCAGGGACACCACTGTTGTTTTTACTGTATTTGCCTTTAACCATTTAAGTCCGCGTCGGAAAACACTATAGAGGAAACTGATGAACGTTGACTGGAGTGTCTCGGACGAACTCGCTCCGGACTACGCATAAGGTGATGGCCTCGTTCATATCCCTGCGCGAGTGTGGCCTCGATGGGGTTTAAGTCACTATATGTACACTCACCGACCAAATTTTAGGCATGTCACGTTTTCCATTTGCTACTTGTTGTTGACGGAGGAAGTCAAGCTGCTATAACACTCGTAAACAGGGACCTGTTTCACTAGTTTCGTGACATGTCTGTGACACCATACCGACATTGGGGATGTCTAGTTTCGTGACAAGACAAGTACCTGCCCTTAGGTAAAGACAGACCCCAAACAGACAAATTAGACAAATCTACATGTAATGGACCTGTTTCACTAGTTTCGTGACAAAGGTGTTAGACAGACATGAAAAGCGGCACCAACAGTGCAAGCAAGAACGGACAAAACAAAGTCTAATATCTAGTTCTTATGAAACCAGACACACCATCTAGACGCCATCTAGACATGTCACGAAACTAGTGAAACAGGTCCCAGGTCACGAATCTGACATCATCCTCGCCAGTGTCGCGATTTGGACATTGTGACGAACATGTGAGTTATAATGACTTGGCGACAAAGTGACTGTCACTACACCACCTCCGCCTGGCGTATATCTTGGTATCAAAATATCACAACCCATCACGCCATCTAGCGGTTGCTAGAACTACACAAAGAACCGTGACGTCAAGACCACGCTGTGTACTCTCTCCTTCATGACTCGAAATCGAGTCGGGAAATTTTGCCACCCACCCTCCCTACATGTTATAGGGTTCTTTAAAGTTTCAATGTTTCATGACTGTTATTCATATATCATATGAACATTATCAATATATTACTCATGTCTTTATCTTCATACCGACTGGTATATGTTTTAATTTCAATTACCTTAAATACCAATCAGGTATTTATTTATCTTAAACCAATGGTTTAACAAATTTAATTCACAAAATCTCATATTTATTTTAAACAAACAATTGTAATATACAAACTCAGGTATATTCAACAATTTTATTTCATTCTTAATACATACTCTTAACTCAAGGGTTATTTCAAACTTATCACTTACACTTTGATTTCGATGTCATTAAAATTTGAACCTCTCAGGTTTTAAATCTCACTCACACTAAATGATACTCAATTCAGAGTTTAATCATATAACTTCGTATTTCAATGTATCTAATTTTAGTTTCAATTCTCAACATTGACTATAAATACACTCACAGTTAAGTGTATTTCATGTTCTCGTATTTTGATTGAAAATACTCCATCTCAATTTGTAGTCATGAGTCATTATTCACTATGTGGACGTTGTAAGAAGCCTAATAGAAACAGACTAAGTCTGCGAGAGGTTATGAGAGGGGTGATGTGGAGCCAGACGCATGCTCGCCTTCCTTTTGGAGTTATATAGTAGAAATCGAATTACACGTAGTAAAAATAAAATTTGTTTAAGAACCGAAAGAGTACACAGTAGTAAATATTATAAAGCACCTTATTATCGGGGACTACAATTATGGAATGATTTGGATCCCATTATACAACATATAGTGGACCCCCAGCAGTTTAAAAAACATGTTAAAGAGAAATTTTCTCGTTTTGATTGGAGGTATTAAGAACATGTATGGATTTTGTAGAAGTACTTTTTTCTCATCCTCATCTTCATCCTCACTGTACTTTGTATTTTATTATATATTATGTAAATGAAAGTTTGACGTGTACTAGTTGTTACCCGTGATCCCACCTGCGGTGGAAGATCTTACGCCTGTAAGAACCGTTTTGTCAATTAAAAAAAAAAAAATTAAAAAAAACTTCGTCAAACTTGACATTCTGAGCTGTGTGAGCTATTCAGATTGATATTGATCCTAACCGCTAGGTCAAATGGATATGATCTGCTAGTGATTCCTGGCAAGAACAAGCTAGATTTCTTTCTAGATGCCTTACGCGGTATCCAAGTTTGACAGTAAAATCAAAGATGGCGCCACCCGATTGATCGATCGGCAAGTGCCAATAAGATGTCAAAATCGTTTACAAATATCGCCATTATCACCCGATTTCATTTAGCGTGTACATAATTCTGATATGACAATGGCGTTTGAGATATGTCTGCTTAAAGGCTTAATTTCAAAGACTTCAAAATAGAATCCCCCGCATTGCCTATCGAGTGAGGACTACAGCTGACCCCTTATATACAACCAACGAACTACATAACCTCTCCCGTATTCGGTTCCTATTTGATCGCAGAGACTTAAACTTACTTTACTATGCCTTTACTATTGCTCGGGTAGACTCAACGATTGACAACCTTAAAATTCCCACTCGGGGTAAGCAGGGCATATGGCTCCTACAACCCCCTATAACAAATGTGGTCTGTGACAATGGTTTCTATTACCACACAATTAGTCGCTGCAACAGACCCAAGGAGGTTTACACCACCATCACAGATTAGACAACGTTTAAACTCACTAATAAACTTAACCCCTCTGACTTCTTAATGACTAACATAGCCTGAGGCTCTGCTATACCAAAATCTCTAAAACCTCTCTCACAGGACTTCCCTATCCTAAAGCTCGATGGTACACCAGTTTGTGACTGCAACAAGTGGGACTTGACAGGTAACTTAGAATGTAACTGATCACATTGTTTAAAAATGGCCCTACATTGCTTCATGTGTAAAAGCTTAATAATGCTACGACAGGTATATTGTCTTCCCCATGTCGGTCCTGTTGGTTTGATCTTGCCTTATCTCATCTCATCTCACTGCTGTAATACCCATCTGTGTAAGGTTCCTTTGTTTTCCTGTACAGGAGTATTGTCTCCTAACTTCTGTTGACTTGTAAAAACTCCACTGTACTCTTGCTTGTACCACAAAACAAAAAGACAACAATTCCATATAGCCATTTTTTACTCCTGATGTGGTCAAGATGTACTTCTGTTTCTGTCCTGCCATTGCATCTGGCCTATGTCTGGAGGCCATGGGTGCAATGGAATAGGGTACGTTTTCGCATCAGCACCAAAACTGGAATAGATCTTGACCACATATACCGGTATGCATCGGGATTGAAATTAGCTATATCGAATCAAGCCTTAATTAATCACTCATAATAATCTGTATTGGTACAGAAAATAATTGAATGGGACAAACAGGCTGCCATGTGTTTGACAATATTTCATGAAAACAAAATGCTGGCCACTGGTTTGCTGATGTGTGTGACACCACCGTATCGAACGCTGATTGGATATTTTATACTATACTTAATAAGGTGGGAGATACAAATTTAAGCCTATGGTATTTTATATTTGGGGTAGGAAACAATCTCATAATGCGGGTGGGGGGGGGGGGGGAGGGGGGAGGATGGCGCATGAACAGGCAAATTGCATATTTCCTTTTGTGTTTAAGTGTTAATTATGTTTAAGTCTCAAGGTGTTGTGTGATACATAGAAGAAGGTAATCCTTATTAATGGAAGAATTTGCCCAAAATAGACTTTGCTCTGTTTTATGAGAGTTCAGGTCCATCTCACAGAAGATAAGTTATGATTGATAAATTGTGATGAAGTTCAGTTAATCCTCTCGATGTCCTTAAATATTTGTACACCTCCAGTTCAGAAAATAATGTAATCTTGAATAGTCCAAACAGTATCACTTACAGATTTTGATAAGCACACAGATATTCAAAGTCCAGTTCCTATTCACTACGTTGTTGAAGTACACCGGATTGTGTTCCAAGAAAGATCATGAACGGAACACTGGTTCTCCAGTATAATGTAGAGTGCAAAGTCTACACAATTGGGTGGATTTTTAAAACCTGCTATATAACCAAAATAGGCTTATTCAAGGCTGATGTTGTATAAACGTATCTCATTGATGTAAAAATGAAATCTTTTGGTGCATCTGTTGATGACATCATATGTCATGAGAAGTGTTGACAATAAAATTTTGAAAATTGGTAAAAGTTTGAAAAAATATTAAAATGGTCAAAACTATCCAGGGCCTTCAAATTTTCCAAAACAGATAGCCCCATAGAGCATATTGTCTGACACCTTTCAATATAAAATGTTGACCAAAATCCTGACTGTGATACCTCAAGAGTTCGACACAATGGGAGTATCCATAATATTATCACATTGTGATTTCATGATGATATTTTTCTTTTTAATGGAGTGTCGGACAACATGCTCTGATATGAGTCATGATTTATTATGGTTGTTTCTTATCAGTAATTGAGTGGTTTGCTTTTAAAATGTAGATTTCTATCATTTCATTAAGAATATAAAGGATTATATTTGCTGATATTATTTCATTCATTGTTCTGAGTAGTTATAAAAACGTGTTGTCGAACACCCCTGTGATGTCCGACATCCGTGTGCTGTTCAACACCCCAAACATGGTTCAGAGCCTTTGTTTAAATCAAATATATACGATAAAGATGTTTTGGGTAAAAAGAATAACGTACATGTCAACATATATTAGTTTTTCTCAAATTATAGGCATTTATAATGTTTCTCGAAATTTCAAATATTCTAGGGGGTTGGACATCATGCATTATTATAGACAATTTTAAATCTAAACAATTCATCTGGTTTTGTTGGAATAAAGTTTTTCTGGAAGGTACTGAGTCAGTGACTAATATTGATTTTAAAAAGAAATATCATACTAAAATTATATTTTGGGTGTCTGACCCTGGGATGAAAGTGTAATCTAGCAGGTTTAAAAAATCCGACCCCATTATATCCCGAGTGAGACTCACTCCACCATCGGAGTAAGGCCTCCAGTGCCCGGAGGAGCAGTGACTGAGTGCTGCATCCAAGATGCATCTTATATACGAATCTTACTCACCTAATCAGCACTAGTGTGCAGCTCCCATATTAAGCCATGACACCTCTTCACCTCCCCCATGATCCCGATTCTATTTACCAACCCGAGTCGAACTCCGTTCACACATTATGATTCTGAGCACTGTACTGCTAAACACTGCAATCCCATAAGAATTGCAAATAGAGAATATATATGTATCATAGGGAGAATAGCATGTTCATCATCGATGAATAAGCATGGAATCATGAAAAAAAACCATCAAATAAGGCCACTCAAGAAAAACCAACTTGTTTCTCATCACCAAGTCATGAAAAATATGACGAGGGCACTTTTAATTTTTGGTTTCTTTTTGCTGGATCAGAGATGGCTTTTGAAGTGTCATAACATTGACTTCAGATAGACACCCCGTGTTAACGGACAGTTATTTCAGTACAAAAAGCAATTTAACCCAGTGTAGGCCGTCACTTCAGAGGGACACCTTATTAAATATGCCTGGGTGGTGTGGGGACAATTATCCGGATTATCTTGATTCTTGGTTTATTGTATGTATTGCCTAGTGTATAATTGTCTAAACACCAGTCTGCCGGCCTGCATAGACTACTGGACGTGTCTGGTAGGCGTCTGTGGGGTGACTGTCTGGTTATGACAGTTTATCTCACCCCCCTGATATTTTCCCCCCATAGACTTAGCACTGGGAACTCATAACCAATGCCCATGAGATATTTAGGAGAATTATCCAAAGGGGGATTATGTCACAAATGTAGCCCATTAACCAATGTGAACGTTGAGATAAATTCAGAAACCTGTATAGAGAGACGGGGCGTGTGTTGAATCCGAGTATGACTGCACTTCTGACCAGGTAGGTGATTTGAACCACAGAAATTCGCGCATTTAGGCTCTATTTCCGGTTTTTCTTCCACCCTCATTGGGTGAGACCGTGGTTGTCTGTGGTTACATGTACACATTGTTGTTTGGGGGTTTGGTTGGTTTGTTTTTAGATTATCTGGAAGCAGATCTTTATCTACAACCAGGCATCTAGAAATTTAGAAACAATAGATTCAGAAATTTAAGAAAAAAAAATCTTCTGAAAATGTTTTTTTCTGAGGCGCGCAGTGATGAGAAACAAGTTTGTTTTTTTAGTGTTTCTGGGTCATTTCCTACAAGTCACTTGACAACTAGCCAAAACCTATTTCTGCAATTGCCTTTGTTGGGTTCAAAAATATCAAACATCAGTGGTGAAATGAGGTATTTCGGTTTCTAGTGACTGGTCATTGTTAGCTAGGGGCGTCTCTAAGACTAATGGCCTTTGCCACTACACCTTACCAATGTTACGGAGTTGGCACACAAATAGTGAAGGGATGGATTTTGCAGAATGCTGAAATTCTATATATATACTCCCCCTATGCTATACAGCGTATCTTAACAAATGGCACAGCTAATAGCACAGCTAATAAAGAAAGTAGAAAGTATGAAGTCGTCATACATTGGTTATTGTAGGCTCACCCTATACAGGTGTTGCCGTTCAGCGCCGCCTAACGGTCCACTGTCTAGTGACGCGGCCGCTCGGACAAACACCGCGAGTCTGGTAGTTTTCATATAGAGACATACAGCAGTCACACCTAAAGTGTGAACGGTGGATGTGATCGCAGGAGTGTTATTTTTGGACAGATTGGACTGCTAGAACAATTACAGCATTGTATCAACGAGTCTGAACTATCAAAACTTTATACTTGATAATTGTTTTGGTTTAAACTTGGAGAAAGACAAGCATGTTATAGCTAGGCCTGCCAATGTATTACTGTGTATCCAGTTTGGATATACCTGTGTTATCTAAGCTATATCTAAAGTGTTATTGAGTTGATATGAATGTATAAAGCCCCGCACCCACTAGTTACGACACGTTCCGACAAGCGTTCCAACACAGAATTTCTCTGTCGTAGCGCAATCGTAGCACTCTTGTCGCAGCATGTCGTAGCGTGTCGTAGCGTGTCGGAGCATATCAGAACCTGTCGTAACGGGAAAAAAGGAGACCACGGCGCCGACACGGGCTACGACACGGGCTACAACAGGATACAGGTTTCCTCAATTCTTTCAAAAACGATGAGAGTAACCTATGATTTTTAAAACCTAAATAAGTAGCATTATACATATATTATATTCTGGTAAAGTTTGAAGAAGGTGAAGTGAAATTTACTGAGTGAAATTGAACTTTTTAGAATTCTTATATATTCTTTTATCAAATATTTTAAAACTCTTGGGTTACGGAAAGGGTACATCCTGATTAGTATGTAACCAAAATTTTGTCGAAATTTTCAAAGTATTAACGGAGATAAAGAGGAAAATATAAATTCCCATTGACTTACCATTGCTTCCATAGGCGCCAATGTTAAATATCGTGACTTGTGTCGGGACAGTGTCGTAACCCTTGTCGGAAGCCAGCCTCCACCACTGATGAAGGCTACGATAGCGTTCCGACACGTTCCGACACGCCCCGACACGTTCCGAAATGGGTGCCGTGTCGTAGGCCTTGCGACACGCTTCGACACGCTTCGACACATTTCCAACATGTTGGAAATGTCGGAAGCATGTCGCAAGGCCTGCGACAAGGCGCCCGTGTCGGAGCGTGTCTGAAGCCATGTTGGGGCGTGTCGGGGCATGTCGGGGCGTGTCGGAACGCTTGTCGGAAGCCGGCCTCCACTCCTGCGATAATTCACACGCTTCCGACACAACGTTCGATTTTATGTCGGAAGCGCGTCGGAAGGGCTATCGGGGCGTGTCAGAAGCGAAATCGTAGTAAGTGGGTGCGGGGCCTAACACACCAAATTAGAGCTGGGATACCATAGAATACAGTGCAATCCCTTGTATCCCTATTATAATGATGTACCTGGGTATTATAAATGTATTACTTTCATACATTCACTAATCCAATGCTAAAGTATACATTGCCAGGGGTATGTTTGGCTGCATGCATTGCGTAACCACGTAGATAACGTGCGACACTGGCCTGTGGAAAAAGGCCTATTGAGAGGTATGTATGCCGTCCACAGCGCTCTCTAGCGAGAAGCCTCTCTGCCCACAGGTTATTAGCGACGCACTCATTACGCCCGTGTCTACATGTGTAAGTCACTAATAAGATCTGCCACCTTGTGTCGCATAGGAAGCCTCTCCAGTGCCAGTCTCGCAGGATACATATCCACAACAACTGGTCTTAATTACATAACCCAGAGCGATGAGAATGCCACCCTGATTTCAGGGCTCCCACTTGCACAAATAAGGGTGGACATATTATTGTTCTAGAAATTGGGCATGTGATTACCACCGTTATATGAAAAAGAGAAACGCGGAAAAATCTAGCTTCAAAACACTTTCTTCATTCATTCAGTTGTTGTATGAAAAATAGACCCGCCTTCAATATCTTAAAAGTTGAAGTTTGAATTTGAATTCCATCCCTTTTCTAACCGTCATATCATCACAGAAAAGAACTACCAGGGTTTTTGTCAAGCTAACATTCTAAACCCAGTATCACTGGTTCATGATTAATGCCACCCCAAAAACCTTTTTATGATTCTGTGAGAAATTTCCTGAAAAAGGCACATCTTTTTGGTTATTTTGTAATCCCGGAATAACTATTTATATTCATTTACCACAAAATTCTGAAGGATCATGCGTTCCAATATTGCCACATATCTAAAGTGAGGGTCCCTGTTGAAACCCTTATTACCAACTCCCACCCGCCCGCAATGTCGGAAGGGCCGATGTGCATTAATTAATTAGCATTGTGTATAAATTAGCACAGTCCTTGGTTGTTAGGGTCGATGTTATACCCACTCATACCCTACCAACACGGCTCTCCCTGTTTACTGAGGCATCCATATGTATGAGGACAGCAACACTTGTCACTGATTGGTTCTTGTGTCCTGAACACATACCTCGTACATGGAAATCAAGGGGACAATAGGGCACTAATCACGAATGGCCATTCATGGTGTCTGGTTTTAAACGGGAAATTAAGTCCTACAAGGAGTGCGTTGTATAATATCAACTATTTTAGATTTAATATTGCAACATTTATTTGCTGTTTTTCCAAATGAATTCACTGTTCATGGTGTTCTTGTGACTCGTAACAGAAATATTGACTTCATTATATGTAATACAGAATGCAAGGGTCCGTGAGGCCACCATGGCTAATCAATAAATAGGCCCAATTCGTTGCAAATATGTAAGGATAATGGAAGTTCCTATTTCAAATTGGCTCTAGGGCAGAGTCACCCAGCTTATCTGGTAAAAGGCAAGTAATCGCTTTGCATAGATACAAATATAAGATATCAGATACCGAGCCGTGGAAGAAAACTATAGATAGCGTGATACCTTTTGTATCTGCAAACGGTTTGTACATCTCCAGGCAAGACATGCATTCACAAGTGCTGACCCCTGTAGAGAGCCAACGCAAGCACAGTGAGCTGAGGTCCTCGATGAGACCTGTCTACTGTCGCCCCCTTCAGGGAAACAAGATATCTATGGAGGAAGGTGCACTGCCGCGCTGGTTCCCCTCGCTATCTGCTTGCCCGCGATTAGCGCAGGTACACTAAGCTGGGAGTTTTGAAGGACTGAAAAAGGAGTTAGTCACGCAAGAGTGTTAGACTTGTACCCCCCCCCCCCCCGCCTCAGAATCGCCAGGGATCTCAATACCCCAGAAGGTGATAGCTAGTGTCTAATAGCTGAGCCCACAAGTGGATCACGGCTAAAACAGCGTAAGGGACCTTTAGCATTCCTAGATTGGCCACCACCTGTCTCCGACTTACAGGTTGGTTAGGTCTGATCGCTTTAGGCCCATTTTCATTGGCCGACGAAAACGGTGAAGATGTTTTGTGTTCTCCTAATAGCCTACTTCCAATGGCCATCACCGATATACAGTAAGGAACCACAGACGCACCTTTACCACAGCTAACGCAAAATGTAAATAGGCTATTGGGAGAACACTGAAAATCTGCACCGTTTTTATCGGCTCATTGAAAAGGGCCTTTTCTTGACCAAAAGCTCGATACAAATATTCCAAAGCAGATTAAAATTTTGGATATTGTGGAATATAAACTATGAATACTCACGTCAGTGTGCTATTGTGGCCAGAGTGGAGCTGGCCCCCATAGCACTTTACCCGCGCTAATCTTATGCTGGAGACACTCCAAACGAGAAATGCAGCGACTTCCGGAATGGCCAACACAAAATAGCTTGTATGTAAGCTATTATTTTATATTTCACCTGATTATTGATTCTTAGAGCTTGAATTTTTGGTGGGGGATATTATTCTGAAATAATATTTCACATACATGCCATTCATTGTTGGCGATTACAGAGATCGCTGGCGTTTCTCGCTTGGTGTGTCTCCGGCTCTAAAGATCTGAATGAACCCAACTACACGGTATAGGGATTCGAGATTTCGTTAAATAAACTAGCTACGAGAATGAAAAATTGAATTTCATATTTATATTTAAAAAAATGCATGCATCATATAGCCCGAAAGGAGAGGATCATGGAGACTTTTGAATTTTGAAAATTGGTCAAGTAGTTCAAGAATTATGGAAGAAAGTCTAGTCAGATTGAGGTTGAATTTGAGGAACTCAAGTATATAGAAAACAGAAGACTGCATGGCACCACAATAATTAGCACAGATGAACAGACTTATTACAATAACTCTCTAGATATTCATGGTAGAGTCATGGTATTTGGTATACAGGGGCATTTTCACATGCTGAATCAAATGGAGATATTTATTATCATGTACATTGATGATGCCATAGTTAATTTGCATATTAATAGTAGAATCTGTAAGAATACTGCATAAAATTTGCAAAGAACACTCAAATAATACTCCTCTCAAATCTAGATCATGTCATATCTTTCACTTGTAAATATGAATTTGGACAGCTAATTTGCATAATTTATTTTGAAAATGAAGTCCCCAGATGGATTAGAGAATTGATAGATTCAGTTATTCAGTGTAGTTATTTCAAGATGTTGGCCTTTTACATCTATCAAACTATGGCATATCATACATCAATTTAATCCTCTATGTATGCTCTTTGTAATTGCAGAGGTACATATCTGTTTGATTCATTCATATTTGTGTGAAGAGCTTTTCTGTTTTTCAAATTGCTGCTTGATCAAGAGGTAGAAAAATTAAAGGAAATTAGAAGGTTGCGAAAGACAATAAACAGACAAATACGCGAACATCGAGCAAACATAGTAAAAAAGAAGTTGGAGGACAACAAAAGAAATCCGGAGATGTTCTGGAAAAGTCTAAATGACATATGGGAACCAAGATCAAACAAAGAAGGTCTATATGAGAAATGCGGTAAAACCGATAATAACAATTTGAGTGAAAAATCTAATGCTATGAATAAATACTTTGCAAGTATAGGCCCGAGCGTACTGGACAAATTAGGAGGAATACAAAATAACAACGACTACACCGATGCCGTAGAACCGATAGAAAACATACTATCACCAACGCTAGTCAATGAACAAGAGGTAATAAAAATCCTGAAGGATATAGAAACCGGGAAAGCAACTGGTATTGCTTATCTGAACTCGGGAGTCTTAAAGAAAATACTACTACACAAACCTGCGATTAGGGTAAACCTCATTAACACTGTAATGACAAGCTGCTGTTTTCCTAAATCGTTGCGACATGGAACTATAACGCCACTGCCAAAATCCGGTGACCTTTCTGAGTTCTCCAACTGGAGGCCAATAACAGTAGTTCGGACCATATCAAAAATCATAGAAAAGGTAATCCATTCCCAACTAATGGCACACCTTCTCAGACACAACTTAATAGATAAGAGACAATTTGGTTTCATGCCAGGTCAGTCGACCGGGCAAGCAATTTTTCATCTGAATACCATCCTCCACAAAGCAATGAACGATAAAAAACCAAGCCTTTGCACCTTCGTCGACCTACAAAAGGCGTTCGACAGCGTTAGTCACAACATACTTTTGAGGAAACTTAACGTACTAGGAGTTACGAAGGAGTTCATTGACCTAATAGGGTCTTACCTAGGAGGAAGAACGCAAACAGTGAAACTTGAAACGACTATATCGGACCTTGAATCAGTAACATGCGGAGTCCCACAAGGTTCGGTCCTTGGACCGATTTTATTTATTATTTTCATAAATGACCTTTTTGAAGAAATAAAACATAGCGCAGCCCTTATGTATGCCGACGATTTGGTGCTGGTAGTTAGCAACAATGACAAGCATATAATCACAATGCAAACACAAACGGATTTAACCAAAATCCACAGTTGGATGATCAAAAACAAGCTTTTGGTAAATACAAAGAAAACAGTCCAAATGTGGGTAGGAAGGCAGGTAAAAAACCTGGATCAACCAACAAATGTCATAGATGGATGTACACTAATACGAGTGCACAGTTTCAACTATCTTGGCATCGTCTTTGATAGTGATCTTAATTTCAAGCAACATATAAACAAGACCATAACTAAAGCAAGACTCAAGATGAAGAAAATGCAGTTACTTCGTTACTTACTCCCAAACGAAATCAGAATAACAATAATGAGATAATGAATATTACCTATCTTTGAGTATGCTGACAATATATATCCGGGATGCTATAAGTCTGACATAAACCAACTGGACGTAACTTTTCATCACTGTATGCGAACTGCAGCTGGAATTAAGGGAGCTAGGGACGTCTCTATCGCAGAATTATACCAGAAGTGCAAGCTCCGCCCTCAAAACTATAGGAGGTTGTTGCACCTTATGATGTTAGTGCACTGGTGGTCAAATGACCCAACACACAGACAAAACCCAACCCTCCCAACAAGAAGGCAAACAAAAATTATGATCAACATAGATGCCCCCAAAACGGAAAAATATAGGAAATCCCCTCTTTACCAAGGAGTGAACATATGGGACAAATTACCCATAGAAATCCAAAAAACTAGAGATGATAATTTTTTTAAGATATATCTTAAGAATTTCTTACTACAAAGACCAGAAATGTGGATGTAAATAAACCAGCCCAGCCAGAAACCGAGTCCCACTGTCTTATATGTCTGTCACGTCTGTCCTGTCCTATACCTGTTATGTACTGTAAGTTATGTATGTTATGTGCTACACCTTGTTTGCACTTTATTTATCTTGATGTAATTAAGTGACAAAGGAAGAACGCCCATATAATTTGTGATTTGTACCACTATTACTTGAATAAAAAAAAATAAAATAAAAAAAAGTTATTCTCGTCATGGCGATTTTGTACCACCACTAAAGGGAAGCCCAATATGTCCTCTGATTGGCTGAAATAGTGATTTGGCACCTAAAATGGCATAACCTGTCAACAAATGGATGACCTAAACACTTTGTCTGACAGAGCAGTGGCCATGGAGCAGGGTACAGGCCCAGGCCAATCCTTCTTGAATAAAGTGACAACTTAAAAAATATATTGCCCCATTACTCCTATCTTTATATTCACAAGAGAGCCCTCAATCTCAGCTTTCAGAAGGTGTATTTTGATAGGAGTTGCGATGAAAAAACGCATGCAGAGAACCATTTGAAGGACAATGAATGGGAAATGTACTGTTTCCCACTGAGTGACGGCCACCATTCACGTAGCTAAATAAACATATCCTAGTACGGAATGTGTTTTCTTGGGTATCACCATAGATAGTATCGAAATGTCTTTGACTCTACCTGAGAAAAAGATAGAAAATCTTCAGGAGGCTATTTTAAAGGCTATAGAAAAAGGCTCAGTATCCAAAAAAGATTTGGAGAGAATGGGTGGATTAATGTCTTTTAATAGTCAGATCATTAGAGGGGGCAGAACCTTCAGTAGTCGTTTATTCAAAGTGTATCTATGGATAGGCAAGACTCTAGGAAAATTGATGAGGAAACTTATAAGGATTTTGAATTGTGGTTGAGATTTTGCGAAATCTTCAACTATAAATTCCTAATCATAAAGGTTCTGGAGAAGGTCCCATTTGTCTCAGATTCATCCATGTTAGGTTTCGGCTCATGGGCAGGAAAAGATTTTTCTACGGAAGTTGGGAGAATGTTCTCAATATCCCAGGATTAGATGACCATTTGGAATTAGCTCCCTCCGGGGGAATTGAGAATCCAAATATCACTGTATACGAATAATGGCCGGTCTTTGTCGGTATCAGGCGATGGGGTCCTTCCTTGTCCAATTCAAGACTTCATATCATTACCGACAATATGCAAGGGCCTTGCAATGGTTAACCTAGGTCGAAGCTGCAATAGTATTTGAGAGAGAGATTTTCTGGTTCTGCTTTATCTATAACATAGATCTCCATGCTAGCTATATCAGATCTGAGGAAAATGTTTTGGCTGATTATTTATCCCGTTTGGGATATGGTGGTTATCCAGACAAATGCTTAAAACTACTTGAAGACTTACAACTACATGGAGATGTGTTGCTCTTTGTCTTGCAGACCCCCAAATGTCTGAGTTACAAAGGATTAGAGAGGATTTAATCAATTCCGGTGTCTCTGCTAATACTAGGAAGGTCAGAGATTTTCAACTCCAGAGTTATGAGCGATTTTGTGTTAGATATTCTCTGGTTTCGTTCCCTTGCTCTGCTTCAAAAGCTGGTCTTTATACCTCATATTAATCGGGTCTCTTTTCCCCAAGTTCCATTAGGAAATATCTTTCTAGTCTGTGGTACCAACAAAAAGTCTTGGGTTTTGAGGATTTTTCAAACGATTTTTCATTGAAATTGTTGATTAAAGGTTTACTCAGGAATGCTCCTCTAGTAAATAACAATTTTCCTCTGTCAGTCGAAATTCTTAAATCCATTCGATCTAATCTGGATTTATCAATCCCAAATGATTTATCGTTTTGGTATGCATGTGTCTTGGGTTTTAGGACCCTTCTTAGGAAGTCTCACTACACAAATTCCCCTCAAACACTTCTGGTTTCGGACGTGGGTTTTGAGTCGGATCACTTGGTTATTCGAGTTCGAAGTTCTAAAACTGATCAATTTTCTACTCAGAATTTTTCAATTTTTTTGGTGTTATTCCCGGTTCGGATTTTTGTCTTTTTCACCTTTTGTCTAGGATGATCAAGGTTTTTTCTCTCACCCCATCAGATTTCTTGTTTAATGTTCAATCGGTGGTGGGTAAATGTTGCATGCCATATAACTATTTCTATTACAGACTCCAGAGAGAGATCAAAACTCTGGGTCTATGTGATAAAAACATTACCCCACATTCACTCTGTCACAGTGGAGCAACTCTGATGGAGTCTTTGGGAGTCCCATTGGACGTACAGGGGAACTGGAAATCGTCTGTAGAAAATCGTTACCTTCATGGCGGTTCCAGAAGTTGTGTCCGTACAGATGGAATCATCAATGAGTATTTGAAGTAGTTCCTCCTTGTAGTTGGCGGGAAGTTGGCCTGTTATTTGTTAATTACTATGTAATCAATTACCGCCAACTCCTGTGTTACTCTTCTTTATTATGTAATGGAGTCAATATTATATTATTATATATTTAGATATATAAATATAAATACGAAATGAAATGTATTTTAATATTCACCTCGGATATCAGTCACTTCCATTGTCCAGGTGGTTGCTGTGAATAATGTGATAACCACGGCGATAATTGGTCAGGTGTGGTCATTGCCCCCTCCCCCCACCACTCCTCCACACCCAGCGCCACCGTGCGCCCCTTATCGCTTTCTCTCCGCACCACTCATCCACGTGCGTCCCCACCGCACTCAACTACCCCTCACACTTCGCTCAGCACTCTCACCGTACACACATACATTTTTCTACCCACCCACCCTCACCACTTTCCTCCTACTCCCTACACTCGTAGGGCTATTATATTATTATATTATTACTTTATTACATACTTATGTAATAATTCATAATAACTTTACTTATTGTGTCATATTCATATTATAATTGACATCAAACATACATCTGTCAATTTTCTCTTATTGTTATTATTATTAATATTCATAGTAATATTGTATTATCACTTGTTCATCTTAATAAGACCTTATAAAATTCAATAAAATTGTATTAGCCCACTTCGGCCTCTTCTTCGTTCATCCAGGGATATGGGGTAATGCCTAACGCGTGGAGTGAGCAGCTCTTAACGGTTTCCCAGTCACTTTTCATCTGCTCCTCGACCAACTCACTTGTATTTTTTCACTCGGTTGAACAAATTTTAAATTTTAAATTTGGGATTTAGCCCAATTGTATGTATCATATTGTAGCAGGTTTATGAGTTTTATACTCGTTGTCTATCAAATTGAATAAAGCCTGATATTTGTTAATTACTATGTAATTAATTACCGCCAACTCCTGTGTTGCTCTTCTTTATTATTATTATTATTATATATATATATATATATAACCGTGTCTGGTCAGAATAGGAAAAACACATACAATTACTGTGATTTGGCAAACATTTGTTTTATTCGGCCGTGAGTCCCGTAATGAAGCAAACCCACTTGCCTCCTTATTATAAACTATATACAAAAAAAAAAGGTGAAGGTGGGTGGACGGTGCGGCAGTCTGAGTGTGAGTGAGGCCCGGTCCTATGTCGTCCTGACGCTTGTCAACTCCTCTGGTCCCAGGGGTCCCGGCGCTTGACTCGCTTGGCACTCCCTCTGACGCCTGACGCTTATATATTGATATTCCTGCCGCCCTCTGTCGGTATATCTTCTTCATAACCGTGTCTGGTCAGAATAGGAAAAACACATACAATTACTATGATTTGGCGAACATTTGTTTTATTCGGCCGTGAGTCCCGTAATGAAGCAAACCCACTTGGCTCCGAAGGCCAAACACAGGAATACAAAAACAAAAAAACAAACCATAGAACAAAGCTATGATTTCCCGACTATTTAGTCAAATAACAATGAAACATTTTTCTTGTCCATTATTATCCTTGATTCTCGGGATTTTGTCAGATATAGTAACACTGCTAGACTCTGCCAATCTCCGATCTGGCGAATATCCAAGAGGCTGACCCCTGCCTCAGATAGTGCGGACGCCCTCCTCGTCTTAGGGAATCGGAGGTAAGGGTGTCCAATCCCAGTGAAACTACCAAATTTGTCAGCTTTTTCGAAAACCACGAGTACGAACCTCTTATATACTTTCCGTCTCTCATATAACCCACCAGTTGTGAATCTGGGGTTGGGAAAATTACCAATGACATTTGCAACTCATAAAAACGTTTTAGACAAAACAAACGATTATTTGGAATCGTAAATATTAACTCCAAACACCTTTCTGCACATGTTATTGTCTTAGATCTGAAAATCATCACTCGGAGTCCCCAGTCCTCCAAAAATACATGATTTAGTCTAATGGACATTCCTTCTTCCAGGATGTTACTCTTTCTTAGTAACCCCCTCAACCCAGAAGTATTACTAGCCAAAAGGCTACATCTTCGGTTTTAGAAAAATTCAATTCTTGACTGATCAATGATAATTCTTCTAGTTGAATAGGACGAGCCTGTTTTACTGTGGCTCCTAAAATTCGTTTAGCACCTCTCAAGGTGGCTTTTATTTCAAAACTAGCTGGGTCTACGTGTGTATACCCTAGACATTTGTGTAGGCTCCATAACCCTGAAAGGTAATTAGTCATTGAGGAATAGGATAAGCGTTCTGACATATACGAAATATACAGTAGTATGGTATGCATCGACGCTGGAATTGGATCCTGAATCTCAGTCTCCTCTGCAAATCGCAAGTAACATCGCCACTGTGTCCTCCTCGCTTTATATGTATTGTCCGACATCCATGCTCCTTTCAATTGGCTCAGTCGTCGTTCCAACCGTTGTACTGCAACAATAATCATCAAATGTAACTGGGACCGATAATTTCCCATAACTTAGCCTAGATAGGTAATCAGGAAGGACATTATCCCCTGAAGCTACTCTCCGTACCTCTAACTTAATGTTAAATACAACCGTCATCCAGAATATTTTTCGATCCAAGCCATAGTCTTCACTGACCTACTCTTACTAGAATGAATTGCTTGTAATACTTGGTTGTTATCAGTATACAGAATCACCACTCCGTTCTTCCATGTGAAGCACCATCTGTGCATGGCTACTACCACAGGCCAAAGCTCACGTAGATTTATCGAGTTGCTTTCCTCCAACTCATTTGGGGACCTCTCTAGATGGTGCGGAATCATTCGGATCGAATCGTCCCACGATCCCGCGAACCAGTCTGGATAGCTAGTCGCACCAAAACCGGTCATGGAAGCGTCTGTGGCTACTTCAAAAACTGGTGATAAAGTATGAGACAAAATCAATTTCTTTCCATTAGATAGAACCATGAATGATGACCACCAATGAAGATCTGCTTTTAACCATTCTGGAATTCTTACCACACGTTTCCCTACTGGGAAAAATCGAATAAAATTAATTATTCGTCTTAGGAACGTGCTGCTCCCATTAACCACCTTGCTTGCTGCTGCTAAGGTACCGCATAACGACTGCACTTCCTTCTTTGTGGCTACAACTTTTTCTAGAAATACCGAAATCAATTCTTTAAGTTTAGACAATTTCTCCTTTGGTAAAGATATTTGTAATAACTCAGAATCGATCTCAATGCCAAGGTATGTAATGACTTTGTTTGGAGGAATCATCTTTCGTTCGTTTACCTTGAACCCTAATTCTCGCAATACCTTTGTCAAGATATTTACTTCTGAAATGCAGTCCTTTAACGACTGGCTTACAATTAAAAAGTCATCCAAGTAGCAATAAATTTTTTTGACCCCCTTTAACTTTGCTACTTCCACCACAAATTCTGTGAGGCTAGAAAAAATAAAGGGGCTACAACGCAAGCCAAATGACAGGCAACAATCTTGCAACCATTCTGAAGATATCCCAAAATCCCAAGACAAACCTTGGAATTTTCTTTGTGATGGATCTATGTGCACCGACCTATATGCAGATTGGATGTCCACTACCGCCATGTACGAATCCTTTTTCACTGCTTCCAGCACCTGTTCCAACTTAACAAAAGTAAAATCCTGGAAAGTCGTATTCATTGAATTGTTGATACTTACACCAATGGGTCTTTTCGCATCAGTAATCCGTCTTAATTTGTTATCATTCTTTTTGATGCCCCCCATTGCATGAACACAGGTCGGCCTTTCCGACACCACTTTCATTTTGTCTTCTTGAATTTCCATCACCAACAAATCCGACATTTGTTGATAGAATTCCTCTTCCTTAATAGATTGATAGTTTGAACAAAAATATTCTGTGTCAAATTCATGATCCACTATTTTGAATCCACTAATCAATCCTTCTAGAAGAAATTCACAGTCACATAGTTCTCTTAGGGCCTCACAGTGATCAAAAAACGGGCATGGATTTAATTGCATTTTGCAACCAGCCAAGTAATGAACTCCTTTACATTGACCTTTACAAGGTCGCTGAAAGACCTTAGCCTTACCTGCCCACGTCGTGTAAAAAGGCTAAACCCTTTCTTCACTACCACCACCAATTCCAACCGCATCTTGATGCCGTTGAACACCACCAGATTGCAGCACAGGTTCACCAGTCTGTCGTTCATCCGTCTCCACTGCAGAACCCTCGATAATTTCTTGTTGCAGACAATCTAACAAAACTGCGATTTTTGTGTGAATAACAAGCATTATTATTCCTAAAGTTTGTACTTGGCGTATGATCCTCAATGAGTCCCTCAGCCTGTACTGATTCAACCATATTTGATATAATATCGTCATCACCTGTGCTCTCATTATCCATGAAATGAGTACTGGAAGTGATTTCCCTCCTGTAGTGGTCATGACACTTTTCTACCTTGTGTACACTCACTTGGTTCAAATTCACTTTCTGTTCTGTGTAGTAGGGGTTTTCAACCACAGGAAAACTGAAAAGATCTTTGAAATCTGGGCTAAATTTCAAAGAATCACCACCGTGATAAAAAACTGAAAGAAATTCCATGAAGTTATCATCAGAATTAGACCACTGCGCCGGACACTGTCCCTCCAATTCGGGCTCTGAGTTTTCCCTACTAACGCCCTTAGCCTGCCTGTTGTGATTGAAACCTTCAGGCACCCTAATGGTCTCCTGCGCCATTCTATACTTAGAACGCCCTGGGGTGCCTGTATCCTATTTATTAGCACTCATTCTGGGACAAGAGTGCACCGGGTGCGTTCCAGCACAGTCACCACACTTGTGGCGGGACCGTGATTGGGTACAGCCCTTTTTGTCATTGTATGCCCAGCAACAGCCTGTCCTCTTGCTTTTCACCCCTTTCTGTTTTGCTGCTTTCTCTGGCTTTTCCTTTTCTTTCTGAGTAGTTTTTAGATTTTCATGTCCTAAACACGAAAAAAAACTTTCGTGATCACCATAGGCAAATGCCATGATACCCATGGTTTCCCCCTTCTCTCGAACCATTTGGTAGTATCGAACCATGGCAGTACTAGTGTAAAATTTCGACTTGTCCACCAAAAACTGTATGTGTTTCACATAACCTGAGACTCTGAGGCCTTTATCTGACATGGCAGCCACCAAACTAGAACTAGCGGATATCACTTCTTCTATCGTGGCATTATTTATCGTACGCCCGAACGGGAGATGTAACTCCAGGTCGAACACTGTGCATTTTCTTTTCCTTCGTTTTTCTTCGGAATGACAACAATTTTGTGCATTGGAAGCCTGGCTAGTCCGTTGCAGGATGCCTGGCTTTAAGAAACCTGGAGTGTATACTGAACAGTCAAGACCTTCAGACTCACCTGTTAATTCACCAGCTATCCCTCCAACTGTAGACCTTCCGTCAATACCTGCGGGACTCGGAGGATAAAAATCTCTGGCTAAGTCTGCAAAACCTTCTTCCTGTTCCTTTACACTATCTTTCCAATTCAGTCCTGTCCTTTGAATCCTTTCAGCTTGGCTCCAAGTTCCACCACCCATGGCTTGTGAAAGCTTAGGCGTTTCACCCGAGTCACCCAAGTCCAATTTGTCCATTAAACGATTTATCAAAGACAAAGCTCCGTCTAGCTTCTCAGCACATTCATTTACCTGCTTAGACAGCTTACTTGTCTCTTTATCTGCCTTATCTAGTCTCTCATCCACACTCAGACCTGTCAAGGTCGCACTACTATCCGCGTCCTCGCCTAGATAAATAACATTATCAGCTGACACCGCTTCTATATCCAGAAAGTGAGAAGAATTCTCCATACCTTTCCCAGCTTGTCATGTCTTTTCTTTTGCCGCCTCGGCAAACTTGCATAACGAGGGGCCCCTCTGCCTGTGTGTCAGTCCACATTCTGAACACTTCACCAGCTTGCGCCCCATGGTAAAAATTTTTGTAGGTGTGTGGACGGTGCGGCAGTCTGAGTGAGTGAGGCCCGGTCCTATGTCGTCCTGACGCTCGTCAACTCCTCTGGTCACAGGGGTCCCGGCGCTTGACTCGCTTGGCACTCCCTCTGACGCCTGACGCTTATATATTGATATTCCTGCCGCCCTCTGTCGGTATATCTTCTTCATATATATATATGTGTGTGTGTGTGTGTGTAAGGTGTATATATATATGACTGTATAACTCCCAGTTTATACATGTATAATTATTAGACTAAGCTACTACCGTCGCCACCTAGCGAGTTGCTATGGCGTCACTATGGTATAGCGGTTACTGTTTATCTTGCGTCAATAGTTCTATTGGCGGTTGCCGTGATGCGCATTCGTCACTCTACCTTTGCATGTCTTCAGGATCAGACCTATAAATTTTAAATCTTGAGACATTTGAGTCATTTGTCGATTTATTGGAGATAAATCGCGGTGGTTATTTGATTTTGACGATGGGGAGAAAGTCAAAAAAGCAAAAATCACCTACAAAGGTAGAATTGAGGAAATCGAATAGGATTAGATCTGATACTGAGGGGGAGGCACCCTTCAGGTCGCAATCGCCAGCGACAGGTCTATTATCAGACAATGATCCTATTGACCAGACGTGGGCATCGGCATCCGAGGGCATCAGATCCAGATACGAGAAGGATGCAAAACGGAAAGAAGACCAATTATCTACAAGAATGGACAATTTAGAAGATTACATGCGCAGCACCCTGGGAAAGATGGAAAAATTCTTCGAGAAATCGTCGGTGGAGGAAGAAACTAACGAAAAAGACAGAAAATCCAGTCACCAGAGTGAAAGAAAATCGCGTAAATCATCAACAAGTACCACAAGTCGCTCGTCAAGTGAGAGTTCTAGATCATCAAGTAGAGAATCAACTTGTAGAAAGTCTAAAGGTAGGCCTAAAAATAATGTTTTCTCCTCTAAAAAATATTTGAGAAAGGACGAGAAAATTGTTTCGATTGAAAAATTGAATCTGATAAATATGAAAATCTTAAAAAATCTATACGACTCAGGTAAGGAACTGAGCGGATTTATTGACCATTTAATCTTGGTGGGAGAAAAAGCAGAAACGAGGATGTTTACGGCTGAAGCGTTGATAAACTACGACGAAAGTGTCAAAATTGAAACGATTGAAAAAGGTATCAAATCGTTATCAGTGGTAAATCCAGCAGCAATAGTGAGATTTTTATCTTTTGATGGTACGATTTCAGCAGCTACGATGAAGAAAAGTGTAAAAACAAAAAGCAAATCTCAGGGCGATAATAATGTATGTTTTGCATTTAACAAACCAGAAGGTTGCAAATGCACAAGTTGCAAGTACAAACATAGTTGCAATAACTGCCATAGCTACGGTCATGGTTCAAACGATTGCAAAACACAAAGCAAAGATCAGAAACACAGTAAATGAAATGATATATCGAGCGGGAAAATTCAAGGCGATAAAATAGGGGGCGTGGCCGTAACTATGGACGCTTCTGGTCGTCAGGGATCCCCGCTCGATAATGACGTATGCAGGGAATCCCCCTAGCGATAGAGTAGCAACGGTAAACATTCCTATCAATCGTGCTTCGGAGAAAGAAATCGATGGGGAAACAAAGAAAAAGGTTTGTGTAGATGAAATTGTTGTCACTGAGAAATGTATTAACGGTAAATGTGACTGTATATACTATGTCAACGAAATCGCGGTGGATTTAAAACCTTGTAGATCGGCGGTATATTTAACTGGAGAAAATGCGCTCGATTCTATAGACTCAAAAGACAGGGAATTCTTATGGTCTGGCCTACGTAATGGTTTTAAAATAGTCGATTCCGATTGTGAGGCGGAATATGAATGTGAAAATTATAAATCACTTACGGAAGGAATTTGTCGTGAAAAATTCGATGAAGTGGTTAAATCCGAAGTAGAAAATGGGAGAATTTCGAAAGTAAAGGAAAAGCCTAAATGCGTACATGCGTTAGGGGGGGTCCTAAAAGAAAATGGGAAATTTAGGCCCATCACGGATTGCTCTAGGCCCTTTGGTGAATCAATTAACGACCACATGAAAGAAACTTTTGAATCTTTTTCATACAATTCAGTGGAAACCGCAGTAGATTATCTCAATCGTGACGATTACATGTGCTTGGTTGACATAAAATCGGCCTACCGTTCAGTACATATTGATCCTAAAAATGCTGAATCTCTAGGTTTCAAATGGGAAGACGATTACTACAGAGACAACAGGTTAGCATTCGGCCTAAAATGCGCTCCCAATATTTTTAGCACGATTTCGAACTATATAGTCAAAATCGCTGAATCTAAAGGTGTAAAGAGATTGGTAAATTATCTCGATGATTTTCTCATTATTGGTTCCACATACGATGAGTGTCTCAGAGACAGAGGAATTGTCATAGATACGATTGAGAAATTGGGTTTTAAAACATCTTTTAACAAAGTAACAGATCCATGTAGAAATACGGTATTTCTAGGTATAACAATCAACTCTGAACAGATGGAATTGAGTCTTCCTCAAGAAAAAGTCGATAAACTATCTAAAACTATAGAAGAAACTATAGAAAAAGGGTTCGTAAATAAAAAGGACCTAGAAAGGCTGGGCGGATTAATGTCTTTTTGCGCTCAAGTCGTCAAGGGCGGTAAAACTTTTAGTAGACACCTATTCGACATGATAAAAGAGTTGAATTATAAATCTAAGAGGAATATCGATGACGATTTATCGGCAGACTTAGAATGGTGGTTAAATTTCTGTCGGATTTTTAACTGTAAATCGTTAATACGCACAAAATGTCACAATGTACCAATCGTCACTGATTCATCTTTTAAAGGTTTCGGCGGTTGGGCCGGTTGCGATTATTTTTTCGGTAGTTGGGAAAAAATCCCTTCAGATTTAAATAATTGTGGTCATCAGGAAGAACCACCCATTAGCGATATTTATGGCATGAATATCAATGTATTAGAACTCTGGCCTGTACTTATCGGCCTAAAAAGATGGGGCGGTATTTATCGCAACAAGAGAGTAGAGGTGATTACGGATAACATGCAAGTCCTATACATGTTAAATTCAGGTAAAAGCAAAAATAAAACATGTATGTCGTGGTTACGAGAAATATTTTGGACTTGTTTCATTTATAATATCGATATTTGGGCTACATATATCAAAAGTAGCGATAATACGTTAGCAGATCAATTATCAAGGTTGGAATACGACGGTGTATTCGAGAAATGTGTTTGTACCCTTAAAACTCATAACATGTGTTGTTCTGAATTACAGGCCTAATCCAGGAGGTACAGGATAAAACGGATAAATTCCTATCCGTGGCAATGTCAATCGCCACTAACAAATCCAGGGTAAATCAATTAAATTGTTATTCACGTTTTTGTGATAAATTTAATCTCAAACCATTTCCTTGCAATCCTACTCAGGCTTGCTGGTATGTTTCATATTTATCGGATTTTTTATCGCCAGTATCGATAAAAAATTATCTTTCAGCCATCTGGTGGAAGCAAAAAATGTTGGGTTATCTGGATCATTCCAATGATTTCAGATTAAAGATGGTTATCAAAGGTATTCATAGATCTTTTATCGCAAGGGATAATTCTCGTTACCCCTTTAAAGTTCAAGATTTACAAAATATTTACCGTAATTTGGACTTGGGAAATTCAGATGACTTGAATTTCTGGTTAGCTGTGGTTCTATGTTTTCGTGGATTACTGAGAAAATCACATGTAACGATATCACCCCACAATCTACTTATTGGGGACTTAACCATGGATTCGTCGGTTATCAAAATACATATTCGTACAAGTAAGACTGACCAATTCGGTCTTGACCCTTTTGACATTTTTATCCACTCAATTCCAGGGTCGTTTTTGTGTGTCTACAAAATCGTAGTTCAACTGATTTATCGTAAAAGTTTATCCTTACCGTTGATAAGTTTGGGTAAAAAGCCTATGTCTTATGGATACTTCAACTCAAGGTTAAAGAGTTTATCAAAACAATGTGGTATCACGGGTAACGTATCTACTCATTCCCTACGCCATGGTGGGGCCACGTTTTTAAAAGACTTGGGTATGCCGATTGAGGTGATTAAATCTAAAGGAAATTGGAAATCGGCCTCAGTTTATAGATACCTACATAATACGGAATCCCTCTCTGAGGTTTCAACAATGAAATCGTTCTTGTCTAATTATTCACAAAATTCGTAATTGTGTTTGGCGGTTCTTGGCCTGGTGTTTGTTATACTCACCAAACTACAATTACTCGTTGTCTTGTACTTCACTTATACTTCGTCTCCATAACTTATATGACTGTATAACTCCCAGTTTATACATGTATAATTATTAGACTAAGCTACTACCGTCGCCACCTAGCGAGTTGCTATGGCGTCACTATGGTATAGCGGTTACTGTTTATCTTGCGTCAATAGTTCTATTGGCGGTTGCCGTGATGCGCATTCGTCACTCTACCTTTGCATGTCTTCAGGATCAGACCTATAAATTTTAAATTTAAATTTTTAATTTCAGGTCTAAGTTACTCAGTTGTGTACTTTGTAATACTGAGGTTCCAAGGATTGTACTTCCAGTAATAAAGGTTAGGGCCTGGTGTTTGTTATACTCACCAAACTACAATTACTCGTTGTCTTGTACTTCACTTATACTTCGTCTCCATAACTTATATATATATATACATATATATATATATATATATATAATTTTGTGTAAATAAGTAAGTCCCCCTTGCCATTATGTATACGGTATATCTCTAGACGTATATATGTGCAAATGTTTCAGATTTTTTAACAATTCATTTTATAAAACCTTCAATTGATTAAATCCATATATTATAAACCGAGCATGCACACATTATGATTGGTGCACACTAGTATGACTGCACCTCGATTATATAGAATTGCGACCAATAAATTATCCCAATCCTCTTTTTCTTTTTTCCCCTATCCCTTAGTTCTCAGATTCCTGTCGCGTCTCCTTCGTGTCTAAATCAGCCATGAATTCTCAACATCATCAACTAACACACCAGCAGCAGCAGATGCAGCAAATGCAGCAGCAGCAGTTCACACTGTGGTCCTACGATGTGGATCGTGTGTTACATGACCTCGACTCTGATTTGCAGTATGTTTAAATTATTGGTAGGAAAAACATATTTGTAAATCAAAAATTAATTTACTTATAGTCTCGCATGTAGTTTATGATGTATATAGTTTAAGGAATGTTTATATCATTGTAAAATTCTTTAAAATGTGTTGCAACTTCATTTCAGTCGCGCCTTACATTCAATGGGGGAGATGACCTCAGGTTTATCGAATTTGCTGGCTACGATTTCCTGGAACTGGATGTGTAGTGAAAATGTGCAGCAGTGACTAATGGAGACCATGTGGAGCTATAGACAGAGCATGAGAAGTGCTGAGGAAATAATCATCAGCATGAATCATACTCTAAGATTAATAGCGACTGGCTCCATGCCTGCTCCCTTATGGTCTTACAGTAATGATTTAGCTCGATATTAACTTATTAATCATTAACTTATAATCTTGTTAATTTCACAATTGCAGCTCTACTGTTCATTATAAGTCTAGCCGGCAATGATTCAACAATGTCTGTAGATGAACGGGAGTGATCGCGTCAATTCATTGCGACTACTTCACCGCAGCCTTAAGTGCTATTTTTTAAAAGTTTTCATGAACACGACAGGTCTTTTTAATTTTTTTTACTCTTAGAAAATTATTAGATGATGATTATATACATCTTAATACATTGCATCATCTTTTATCACGTCTCACTGCTCTTCACAGGACACATCGATTGAATGCATCAGTCACAACACACTGCAGTTCTGTACAAAATAAAAGAAAGAAAGTGTATAACGAATTCAGTGTTTGTCTTAATGCAAACATAAACAATGAATTGTAAAAAATTGTAATATATTTTAACTGATGTTGAAAAAAAAAATTTCATACCAGTCATTGAGCAGACACTGAAACTCTCTCTGTATCGGTAGCTGACCCGGTTCGGTACACATTGTCCAGCATTCCACATCGTGATATGGACAATCAGAGCTAAACAGGTGGTTGGCATAGCTTGGGAATTCGGTTATGAACTGAATGTCTAGGAACTCAATAAACCTCTTGAACTCTAGGGGATGCAGGTTGGTACCGTTGCCTGATGTTTACAAGACACATATCCGGCTTGATTGTTAGATACTTCAGCTGACCCAAATACAGGACGTAACCTAGGAAACTGTCATCATCACAGAAGCTCAGCGCCAGCTTGAAATCGTCCGCTTCCTTTTTTATCTGAATGATTGCATCGAACGCGAGTAAGATGCAGTACCTTGAGTCAGCACATTGCATTTTGTTAATTGTGTTTGTGTCCCAAATGCTAAGTCTAAGGACACCGTCACCAGTCTATGTACAGGTTCTGACCTAGACTAAAAAATAGTGCTTGATCCTTCATTGAGTCGGTTGATTTTTAATGAGGGGGTTGATTGTATCAACATAGATAAAGAATTCCAGTGAGGCCCCTCATAATACTCGATAGACTTTAAGTAAGCTGAACAAAAACTTTTCCAATATGAAAACGTTCATCTAAATATGCATCTTTTTGTGCCTTTTGATACATGAAATTGGATAGGTGAGTAGATCTTCGATTATATAAATACGTAGTTTTCGTTTGTCTGTGTGATAAGGAGACTTTCTTTCTATTTTCTGCTCTCAAACAAATTCATAGGGCTTTGTTTTGACTTATTTTTGTGAGCTCGACCTGACCATGGGGCCAGATGAAAAAGATGTCGTCAATGAATCGCAGCCAGATCGTTGGTTGAAGTTCATATGAGTAAACATATCGGTCTTCAAAATCCGCCATGAACAAGTTGGCATATGTGACCTAGTGCAGTTCACTGATCAATTTCCAAAAATCTCTAAATTTGTTCCTACTCTGCTCCAAGTTTTCCCTGCAATACTCTGATTTCATCACATGGATCTCGCTCCTGATAGTAGTGCTTAACCTCTTAGCTGCAAAAAATGTTTCATCATCCCAAGTTATTTTACATTCTTTAATTATGACAACGCCTGGACTGCCTTAACAAATTTATTACATGATAAATTATTCAAAATACAATATCACATGACAGTTATAAATGTGAGGTAATGTATACACATGATAAAATACATTATTACATGACAGTTATAAATGTGAGGTAATGTACACACAGATGATATTAATTACTAATAAGTGTGGTAAAAGTAGTAATTATTAAAAAGTACGATGATGATAATAAGAAACACCTTATGATAAGATTTACAGTTTCTTAAGACGCCCATAGATATATATGACACCTTAGATTATATGGTAAAAGGTGTGGGTGGGCGGGAAGAAAAAGGTCCTGTAGGTTCAGTGAGTGTAGGCGAACTGACCAGTCGGTACACAAAAAGTGACCGCCAGCAGTGGTTCGATTACATGTCTGAGTAAGTACAAACTTTAGTATTTGTCTGAGTATAGGTGAGTTATAAACAGCAGCAAGGCACAGAATTAATAATTATTAACAATTATACACCAATGAGTTTCTGCTTCTCGTAGAGGTCAGAAAAAATTTATCACTAATCCAAGGTTCACGAGTTTTAGGAAAATTCATCTTCTTAATATGACAAGATAAATCAAGGTAGCCAACCACATGCTTTACGAGAATGTCACACTGCCTATCAGGGTCTGTGCTGTCCCAGAATTCACTCCATTCACAGTTACTGAGGTAATCATATAGGGAATCCTTTGTATAATACTTATACAAGCGACGATATCATAGTCTTCTAGTAAGATCCTTACTTCTGACATAATCGGATGCAAGCTTCTAGCACTAAAGTGACAAATCATGAAAGACATCTCAAATAATAGTGTGTGGTGGGGGATGAACAGAAATGAATAATTTTGATGACGAGTTTAGATAGTCCTGCGTTCCAGGCAGCACTATGATGAGAGCTGTGAAATCAAGTCAGTTTCCCCGCTCTTTTCAAAAAGAGAAACATAGAATAAGACATAAGGATAAAAATAACTAGGAAAAGGCAGATGATGAGGATGAATGGAATAAGAGTTGGTTTTATCGCCCAACGGAGGGCTGGGGAGGAGAGGGAAGTCCTCAGATAACATAGATCATACGTTATATACATGAGATGCTTTATGCCCAAGAATAATGTATTAAATCAATCCAGGTGCCCCACTGTCCATCTTATCTCAGCATATCTTGGCAGAATCATAATTCGGCCTCATAGTTCAACCATATACTCAGTCAATACCGTACTAAACCAGGCATAAATCAGTCAATATAGTTCCTCAAGCATCCTGAGTGATGTGCACATTTGGTAGAAATCTGTCATGTCGTACATATTTATGAGTGAGTTTCACAATATCTTAGGACATTGTCAGGCTCATCATCGATAGTCTTGATATTATTGTGTCGGCAGATAAGACAGGCAAACCAGGAGGTCTTCATCAGATATGGCACAACATGACTGGACACGGCAGACCGTGCCGGTTTCAACATTATTCTACGAGGACAACAAAAGAAGCATGCATTCTCACGGTAGATCACCCACCTTACCTCTAACTGTGTACCTCATCAATAAACGCATACACGGGATCCCAAAATTAATTGTGCCATATATCATAGCCATTCTTTGTTCTACTATATATGATACCCCAAAAGACCTTGATCCTGGACTGCCGCAGGTTAATGTCATCAAAGGCCACCAAGTGTCACGCCGCCACCATGGAAAAAAACAATACTAGGAACTATTTCTACGAACCGGAAATTCGTCAGGAAACCCTCCAAGGTGAAAATCTTACGACAGCTATTTCTGGTCCACGTTGCGCCTCGCCATTCTGATAAAATATTTATCATAGTCGGGTCTTTTTGAAAATATGTATACTTTCTTCGTCTTATATACCCTTGTCTTTTATGTATCTATAAATCGGTTAGCCAACAGTTCACATCGAAACCAGTTCTATTACATCAGATGTTTCTATTCGGTGTGTTTGTTTTCATAGGTTTTTGGTGTAACTGCCATGATATAGTTATTGTGAGCTATATGCTTTTTAAAACAAATATCCTTTCAACCATAACCATCTCGTAGATTATGATAAATCGTATCTAATGCACACGTAGATGAACCGTAGGAAGACACAATCAAGAGGAGCCATCCTAAAGGTCCTGATGAAAGTGACTGTAGGATACCAAAGTACTAATGCCAGAAAATATGGATATTGATATACAACCTAGCACTTCCAGGATATTTTTCCTACCATAAAGGTGATTACCCATGAATGTATATTGAGGAACAAGAGCAATGACAGTTTCTAGGTTCTCAAAAATCGAAACCTGTATAGCATTAAGCATTTGATAACCTTCTATCTCTGTTATACTACATATGGCGTTTCCTATAACATGAACTGAAACAAATGCAATTTGAACTGTATTGCGTGGGAATGTTTGCTGTTCCATGTACAAGGAAATAATGACGGATGCTGGTAGACAGAGGCAGGCTGACGCAAAACACTGAACGCTGGGGTCAATTGAATTTAGCGACACCCCTATTATGTATAGATATAGACCATCCATTATCGCTGCCAGTGATAGCAGGAAATAACCCAGTAATACCAAATGTAAGTTATCGCCACCTACTGCGATACTCGTCTGATTAATCAATATCAATTCAGAGGAGGTTGAATTAAAAAGTTCTCTTGTCTCCATAAAGCCAGGGATAAAGCCGTGCTTAAAGCCCAGCCATGGTTGAACAATACATATCATACCACAAGTGCAACCAAAGATTCCTATTACCATTATTTTGTCAAGTGGTATAGATCCATATACTTGAGAGAGTGCTACGAAAACACCCATTCGCCCCCATACTAGAATTGCAATTGCATTAGATAAAGGTAAAATAGCTGCAGCCCAATAATAAAATATTTCAAAGAATAGATTTGCAATGCTCATAATGATAATGTAGACATAGCAGTCAACGGGGATATGAAACACCGGTTTCCTTATCAAGATCCATACACCAGGGATTAGAATCAGTCCTGTGTATCTAAATGCAGCAAGTTCGAAGTTTGGGATGGACCTCTCCAATGCTTGAGCAGCCGTTGACGCGCCTTCCCACGCGAGGATGTTTGATAGCACAAGCAAGTAACCAAAGGCTGTCTTCCATGACCACTGAATACACGGCATTGCATTCAGTATTATATCTGATAGAGAAGTGTAATTCATTTAATAGTGATAATACTCCCTTGACAATACTAAACAGTAAACTGACTGAGGTCATAGCACAGGGCGAACATTTCAGATTATTAATGTTGAAACCATGGCGTAGGCACTAGTAAGGGCGGCATCTAATAATTTTGTCTCATACATACGCCCGGATCTGGCGCCAGTGCAGACGGCATGTTAATCGTGTATCCAGGCGTCTGGATTAGACAGCGCGCAAATACTTTTGCGTAGAAAATGCTAGGATTCTATTCTAATATGAAATGTAATTCTATCTGTACTTTTTAAAATATTTTCTGTTGGCATGGCAATCAATTTATTTCCTTTTGAAGAAAAACTGCAATTTTCACTGCGTGAAGACCACCATTTTATTCATATATACGCAATCGCGGAAGTGCATGTATCGGCTGAATATTGACTTGTTTTCGTATATATACGCCCGTATTTCATGCCAGGGAATGAGGCATATAAAAGATTGTTTCTTCTTAAAGACAGACGCGTCTTGGGTGTATTTCATACCAGGCATATACGAGAGGAAATATTCTCTGCTCGATATATATACGCCGGGCGTATATATGTGTACCGATAGGAAATAAAAAAAGGTTTGCCCCTGCTGCCTCAGAAGAAACCCTCCCCCTGCCGAGGGTTAGGCGGGGGTTAGGAGGGAGTTAGGCTTCGGTAGGGGGTATCCCTACACTCTCAGTGAAGCCCTATTCCCCCCCCCCCTCCCCCATGGGTCGGCAGATTCTTACTGTGCCAGAGCCACCCTCACATACTCCCGTTAAGCCTATGTTCTATTGCGCCGATTCACTGGAGATTGGGGGACGATTCTTTGGTCGCCGACCAGTCGGCCCTCGGTCGCCGATAGTGGAACAGCAGTGGAGCTGTAGTGGAGCTTAGGCACAGATCGTCGGCACCCGAACTCCACATAATCGGCACCCAATCTCCACTGATTTTTACATGATTCTTGATACATTCTCTCACTGGTCGCCCTACCATCGGCTGTGGGGAACCGATTTCTCCCATCTTGACCAGGGAAGAATGGCTTGAGATGACATTAGAAAAAACAGATATGGTCGGAAAATAGAAAATGGAAAAATGGAAGTCATTGTACAATTTTAGAACCAGAGTATCCTATAAACATTTATAACATAGAGGCTTATCTTTATTTACCTTCATTTTTCAATAAATCGCAATATTTGGCGGAAATTGAAGAGCATCATATTTGATATTTCAGGTGAAATAGAAAATAATTTTAAGTACCACGTGTCATGTCACGTGATGCAAGGATCAAAATGTTCACAATAGGCCTATATATACCCGGCCTCTAGCGGTCATTGGCACTAGTGCGATAGGGTTAAAATCCTAAGATCCTATCGCTCCTGTGTCATATGGAGCGGTAATGGAGCAGCAGTGACTGGCAGTGGAGTAGGTGCCGCGGCGAGGTGCCGATCGAGAAGAGATTGACAAAAGAACAGTGGAGCGCTAATGGAGCAAGACCATGTGATGCTGGCCCATTAGCACCGATCATGGGAAGAACAGCTCCGGTGGAGATTGGGTGAAGAATGGTCGGAGACCGGGAGGAGAACGAGGTTCAGCGCAATGGAGCAGTACTGGAGCAGAAGTACAGGTGGTCTCAGTCCTCTCCCGACTCTGACTCCGACCCCGGAATTGCGGGATCGCGGTGGTGGGGGTTAGGCGGGGGTCAGGCAGGGGTTAGGCAGGGGTTAGGCAGGGGTTAGGCAGGGGTTAGGCAGGGGTTAGGCGGGGGATAGGCAGGGATTAAGCAGGAGGTAGGTGGGGGTAGGAGTCTGCAGTCGGAGTCAGTATGGGTTGATATCCGATCAGACCTTGTGTTATATTTTTATACAGTACCCGAAGTATGACTTCAGAGCAGTAGTGTTTTGAAAGTAAAATCGATTTAAAAAAGTTTAAAAACAAAAGAATGCCGGATTTATTATTTGTATTTAATCATTTGATACCTTATCAGATTTCATAAAGGTTTTATAAAATAAATTGGTAATACAGTAAAACCCCTCTTAACCCTTTCCCAGCCGAGAATGCCTCAAGGCATTCCCGCGGCTACGGCCGGAGAATGCCTTGAGGCATTCCCATGGCTACGGCCGGAGAATGCCTCAAGGCACTCCCGTGGCTACGGCCGGAGAATGCCTTGAGGCATTTTTTCGTCATCTGTTACTAATGTGTATATTTAATCAAGAAATACTTGATGGATTTTCGCAATTTTTTCAGTGGTGGTAGAAACTTGAATAAATATGAGAATTTTATAATATTTTGGTCGATTGTCTTTTTTATTACGTTGATATAGAGCTATAAACATTCGTTTACATTTTCTTCGACAAACGCAGCATCTGAGAGTTATACTTCCGGTCGCGCCCGTTTTACGTTCCCGCCCCCACCACCACAAACCTATGGTATCAATCTGAAACAAAGTTAACCTGAATGATCTATAGACCCTCAAGGTTCTCCACATGTACATTTTATGAAAATATATCGACCAGAAGTGATTAAATTATTATTAGATCGGAGACAAAGCCTCCACGTCGGACCACGTCGAGTGCCAGACAGACACTGATTCAATGTATCAACCTGAACCATTCCCATGTGATCTAGCATGTAATGCTATTCTATGATTCACCAGAGAAGTGTACGACCACGAAATATAATTGGTTTTTGTAGCTAAACTACGTTATCAATTCTATGAACCATCAAGGTTCTCCACATGTACCTTTTGTAAAAATATATCGACCAGAAGTGGTTAGATTGATTATTAGATCGGAGACAAAGTCCCCAGGTCCGACCACGTCGAGTGCCAGCTAGACACTGAATCTATGAATACCTTGTCGACTATTTCAATCTGAAACAAAAATCATTCCTGCCTGTGTAATATATATATATAGCGTTGATTCAGTCTCAGATCAACCTCAGAACTGTAGAAATTGATCATATACCTTGTTGAATCTGAAATAAAACATGCCTATCTGTGTATAGCCAACACTAATCTATGTATATCAACCTGAAACATTCCTGCCTATGTGATCTATGTGATCTAGCACGTAATGCTATTCTACGATTGAACTGGCCACGTCGAGTGCCAGACAGACACTGAATATATTTATATCTTGTTGAATCTGAAATAAAACATACCTATCTGTGTATAGCCAACACTAATCTATGTACATATTGTGAATACGATGACGACTGCTGCACCTGGAAATGTATCAAGCCCTGTCAACCTGTGTATATATATATATATATATATATATATATATATATATATATATATATATATATATATATATTGAATAATATTGATGACAGACACTGAATCAATATATATCCTTGTCGACTATTTTAAACTTGATCAAATCGTATCACGATGTCAATGCAATCATATGAAAACAAAGCAAAGCGCCCCAGCAGCCTCACTCGTCCCATCGTTTGCCAGTGTCCCAATTCTTTTTTCAGATCGTCTTTTCAGACACTGAATCTATGTATATCAGCCTGAAACATTCCTGCCTATGTGATATATATAGACGATATATATTTGGATTTTGTATCTAAACTACGCTATCAATCTGAAACAAAGACATCCTGTGCAATCTATGTATCATCAAGGTTCTCCACATGTATATTTTGTGAAAATATATTGATCAGAAGTGGTTAGATTGATTATTAGATCAGAGACAAAGCCCCCACCTCCGACCACGTTGAGTGCCAGACAGACACTGAATAGCGGTATATATATATGTATACCTTGTTGAATCTGAAATAAAACATGCCTATTTGTGTATAGCCAACACTAATCAATGTATACCAAGCTGAAACATCCCTGCCTATGTGATATAGCACGTAATGCTATTCTATGATTCACCAGAGAAGTGTATGGACAAGAACGATATTCTGGTTTTTATATCTAATCTACTGTATCAACCTGAAACAAAGTATTCCTGGACGATCTATAGACCTTCAAGGTTCTCCACATGTACATTTTGTGAAGATATATATACCAGAAATGGTCAAATTGATTATTAGATCGGAGACAAAGCCCCCAGGTCCGACCACGTCGAGTGCCAGACAGACACTGATCATATTACCTTGATGAATCTGAAATAAAATATAACTGCCTGTGTAAAGCCAACCTATGCACATATTGTGAATACGATGACGACTGCTGCACCTGGAAATGTATCAAGCTTGTCAACCTGTGTATATATTGAACAATATTGCTGAATAATAGATCTGAAAAAAATACAACACATTCTTAAAATATATTTTAAATCTTACTTCACCTACCTTGTCATCTTTTCTCACTTCCAGAAGTATTCATATGTAGATATAGTCGATCATTGTCCAGCAATCGACTTAAAAGTTAACTCCTCCTGGAGATGTCAATGCTGATTAGGCACAAGTCGAATTTTCCGAATTCAATATATCAGCCTGGACATTAAATATATATGTAGATGATCCATAGAGTGTGGGAAATAACCAGATGTAGCCTAGTAATGATCAAACTCCATTAGAATCCTTAGGCGAATCAATTTGAAGAGGCCACTGTAAATGGCTATAAAATATGGTCCATAATATAATCAAGGGCGAAATAAGCAAATATAGTCACTGCTCGAGTCTTATTTTCAAAAATCAATATCTAAGTCCTACCATGTCCGAATTGCACATTATATATATCGGAAGAAAGCCCAGAATCTAAATTTTACGAATATTAATGTCTCCAATCATATATTTCAAGTTAAATCATGATAATAAATGATTTTCTAAATCGTATCTTGCCCAGTGCACCACTCCCCTACTGCACCCATTGTAAATCTGTAGCTTTCTGACCATTTCTTTTAATTCAATTCTAAATTCTCCACTTGTTTAAAGTTAATGATATTTACATGAAAAGAAACCCTAGAGTGTGTAGATTAGCTTAATCTAAGTCCCCACTCATAGATTCAATGTTAAAAGCCTCAAAGAAATCATTTTGAAAAAGATGTCTTATAACCCAGCTATGGCGAAATAAGCCAATATAGGCACTGCTCGAATCTGATTTTCAAAAATCAATATATAAGTCCCAACTCGTCCGAATTGCACATTGTATATATCAGAAGAAAGCTGAGAATCTCTAATGTACGAATATTAATGTCTCCAGTCATATATTTAAAGTTAAATCCTCATAATAAATGATTATCGAAATTCGGTCTTGCCCAGAGCCCAACTCCCCTACCAAACCCATAGTAAATCTGTAGCTATATGACCATTTCCGTTAATTCATTTCTAAATCATCCGCTGGTTCAAAATGAATCATATATCATATAAACAAACCTCAGACAGTGTAGTTTACCCTAATCCAAGTTCCCGTCCATAGATTCAATACTGAAAGCCTAAAATAAATCATTTTGAAACAGCTGTCTTAGAACCCAGCTATGGTGAAATAAGCCAATTTATTGACAGAGTACTTTTTATTTTCTAAATTCGATAACTAATTCCCACCTTATCCGAAATACACAAAGTATATATCAGGAGAAAGCTAAGAACCCGTAGTTTATGAATATCAATGTCTCCATTGATATATTTCAAGTTAAATCCTCGTAATAAAAGATTTTCTAAATCGTATCTCGACCAGCGCCTGAATCCCCTACCAAACCTATAGTAAAGCTTTTAATCTTCTAAATTCGATAACTAAATCCCACATTGTCCGAAATACACAAATTATATATCAGGAGAAAGCTGAGAATCTGTAGTCTACGAATATTAATGTCTCCAGTAATAGAATTCAAGTTAAATCCTCATAATAAATGATTTTTGTAATCGTGTCTGGCCCAGATCCGCACTCCCATACCAAACCTATAGTAAAGTATAGAGAGTGCGTATGGCACATCTTAATATTTCGATTACTTGGTCTCAAATAAACCAAAATGGACAATATTATAGCATTATGAAGCTGAGAGTGTGTAGTTTACCATAGAATATACGAAAATTCATTTATCTATGATTTAAACCACGAAAGAGATGATTTAGTTAGCCAAAACCCAAAAATGCGTAATGCTGACTTTCTTTGTTCGATTATTAATTCTAACCTGATCTAACCTGGACAATATTTACATAGAAAGGTAGCTAACAGTATGTAGATTATGAATATATATATCAATAATCATTAATCTAATGTTTAAACCCGTTGCGAGCTGATTTCTTATGACAGCTCGACCACCCTAGCTAAAGAGTATAAGCAATGGCGGATCGAGCTAGGCCAGAATTCAACGTGCGTAATGCGCATCTTAATTTATTAATATCTTGGTCTCTTCTTGTCTAAATCTGATAAAATACATACTGGAACAAACCTTAGAGTCTAGGGAATGTGTATATATACTTCCCTGTGGTTAATATTATTGTTTAAACCCTATCTGATATGATTTAGAAAAGCTGCTCTGAAATTCGACTGAACCAACAAGCCGACTGCGTAATACCCAAGGTTATATTTGAATTATTAAATCTGAACTCGTCAAACCTGGACATTATTAACATAGAACAGTAGCTTAGAGTGTGTAGAATAAGAATATACGTATGATTAATCATGAATCTAAAGTTTAAACCCGGTGCGTGCTGATTTCTAATGACAGCTCGACCACCCTAGCTACACAGCATAAGAGATGGCGAATCGAATTAGGCCAGAATTCAACGTACGTAACTCGCATCTTAATATTTTAATATCTTGGTCTCTACTCGTTTAAATTTGATGAAATGCATACTGGAACAAACCTTGGAGTCTATAGAATGTGAAAATACACTTCCCTGTGGTTAATTCTATTGTTTAAACCCTATCTCAGCTGATTTTGTGATCATGTTATGAAATTTGACTGAACCAGCAAGCCGACTGCGTAATACCCAAGGTTAAATTTGAATTATTAAATATAAACTCGTCAAACCTGGACATTATTTAGATAGAAACAAACCTGACAGAATATGAATATATATATATGATTAATCATGAATCTAAAGTTTAAACCCGGTGCGAGCTGATTATGTATTATAACTTGACAACCCTACATTTCGAGCAGTGACATGGCTTCCCATAGATTCAACCTTATAGTCTAGACATTACTCTATAGAGGCTTTGCCGATGTTATTTATAAAACGTTAGGTTAATTCCATCGTGTCAAGTCTGATACCCTCATATAGCTGCTGATCAGATGAACATAATGCTGGTCTCAGTTTACACTGTTGACACCATAGGATGATAAAAATGGCAATTCTGTGGGTTGTCGCATCGACTTGTAGCAGACAGCTTAGCAGACATGGCGCTGTCACTGGACTTGACACCTATACTCCCAGCCTCAGATCCGAAGTTATGACAGTATTAACCACACTTTCGATGGTTTTTCCGCCATAATATTTATATCCTTTTGTAGGCACAAGCCTTATAATGAACGTGCTGGGTTCCATTTATGTTGTTAATCCGGTATTTGACGAAGGGAAATGATTTTACACAGCGTTCATTTCGTAGAGGAATCAGCTTAGCTATCCATATTGACACTATGACTACTGCCCCCACCAACGGTTTTGCTATGGTGCGCAAGTTTAAACTTTCGATATTGCTTAGATCACCTTAGGCGTTGATTTATTTCGTAATACTTTAGAATCATGTAGGTAGGGATCATATTTGAATAAAGATGGGGGTTTCAACGACTTAAACGTCTATATATACTGATGCGAACGAATCTGCTAGAGTAATATGTACAAGCTGAGATCGGCGGACGCCATGGACAGTTATTTTTTTCATTGGCGCCTATTTTAGGCCAACTTCGATTCACGTTTTCCAATATAAAACAATGGTTTATATTGACAAAATACATACAGACGCAAAGCTACACGTTTTCTCCTTGTAGTAATGGTCATCTTTTATTCATAAATCATCAATTTGTGGAGAAAATGACGAAATTCTACCACTACCACCTTCAAAACAAGGGACGCGCACTGTTCACGGCAAAAGAGGCCGGCCGCTGAAACGTCTATATTGGAACTTGCTGCTGCCTTAGTATAGGTGAACGTCGCTGGTGGCGCTGCCGTAGGACTGCCGCCCGGGTGAGGCGTGCAGCCGGCAAAGGGTTAAGGGGACACCCTCCGTTCCGGGCCAAATGTCCCCTTCAGCGGGGTGTCCCCTTAAGCGAGGTTTTCAGTCTGCCAATGGTTATACAATAGAGAATATCTACAAAAATGCAGGAAACGATGGTTATTAGGTTAAAAGGTTTATCATTAATATATAAATAAGCAAATAAATATAAATTATATAATTTAGATGAATATAAATGTACAACAAAATAAGAAAAATAGATAATAGAGGTTGAAGGTGGATATGCCTTCGTTGTGAAATTCACTCCTTTTTATATCCCCGGTCAATGCCACCCCCCCGCCCTGTAACTTCTGAGAGAATTCAGCAGCCCTATAAGAGTTTCAACGTGAGCCGCCGTGAGCCGCGACGGCTCACTGAATACCGCACCTTCAAAGCCCCCAGCCCTCCCTGTGTCGCCCACCGCTAACCTGTAAGCGGGCCTCTAACCCTATACCTTCAATGGGTGCGAAAGTCGCTCATACTAATATCCACTCACAGTCGCCCGCCCAGAGCCTCTAGAGATGTGGTTATTACCTTGGAAAAAACACACTCTGGCCGCCCGGGCCCGCCCGGGAATGCTCAGTCTATTGTTCTGGTTGCGACAAATGTCTGTCCTGTACAAACGGGCACCATAAACTCGGATTTTCAGTGTTTTTGATATGATCTCCCTCCAAACTGTCCCCTTAAGCGGGGTTTTTAAGCATTTCTGTACTGAAAAACTGTCCCCTAAAGCGGGGTGTCCCTTTAACCCTTTCAAGGCGGATAATGCCTTGAGGCATTCCCCCGCATAGACCTGAGAATGCCTTGAGGCATTCCCAAGCGTAGACCTGAGAATGCCTTGAGGCATTATTTATGAAATTTAGTAATATTTACAATTTTCAATTATTCATGAAGAAATAATCGAACAATGAATATGAAACTTTCAGAGAATATACTTATGATATAGTATTTAATGATATTTGGTTAAACAAATAACATAAATAAGGGTGATGTGTAATATCACGTGATCAAATAATAGAATTTGGATTTAGACAAAAATGGGCCCGTCCCCTGGCATTATACCAGTCCCAAGTACCCGCCACGACCAACACGGCTCTGCCACAGACCTCCGTCTTTAAAGGGTTAAGCGGGGTTAAAATAAACTCTTAATAATGGGAAAAATTTCCGTTCCGAGCAAATTTTCCCCTTAACCCTTTAAGGGCGGATGATGCCTTAAGGCATCAACCGGCTGGGGGCGGATGATGCCTTAAGGCATCATTTGCTCGATACCTATATAATTGTTTTTCAAAAGGAAATATTTCAACAATTAACTTGAAATTTTCACAGAATGTAGGTATAACATCATATTTTCGAATTATAAATAATAGGAATAGAAATATTAATAAAAGCATATTATATCACGTGATCAACCTTTAAATTAAGAGTTCAGATGGCAATACCCCCGTCCCCTAGAACTATACATAGTCACTAGTAGCCGTCCCCAGGTGTGTAGTTCAGCCAACATCATCTGCCCTTAAGCGGGGTGTCCCGGAAGAGGGGTTTTACTGTATATAAGATTGCATTTTTTATATAATACAAACTTGAATGGTTAATGTAAAATGAAATATGACAGTAGTGTCCCCAAGTGGCAAAGATTTGAACTTTTGGATAGTGGTGTAAATACAACAGAATCAGGCGTATATGACATATATATGACCGCACCATGGACACCTATATATGCCAATAGATAAGGCATATACACAAGGAGAATAGGTCGACCTTGTATATGCAAAAGCATACCTATATATACGCCGGGCGTATACATATATAAAGTGGTTAGTTTCCAACAGTATTTTAAATTTTTATAAAGGAAATGGCAGTCATTTGATAATACTGTCATATCTATAATGGTCAGGATACTAGGTTGAGACTATTCCTTGACAATGTACACCTCATAGAAACTGAAATATTTCTCAAATGATCTTATCTATAGTCTGTTTTTTATATTTTTCAGTTGTCATGGCAACCAATTTCTTTTTTTGTCAACTGTTTTTCAAGATAATGGCAGTCATTTGATGCTGCTGTCATATTCATTGGCTATAATGTTCAGGATACTAGGTTCAGACTTTCCAACATGGCAACCTTTTTTCACCCACCCACAAAGTGTGAGGAACGGGCACAAGTTCAAAATTGCGGAACAACAAAAATCACACAGAAACATTCAATGAATATATACTGCACGGCTTTGTAGGATACATACACCAAGTTTCAGACAATTTTCAGTACATTAACCACACAGTTTGAGCAATAATAATCGATTTTCCGAAGAGCAAAAAATGGCATGTCTTACCTCATGTGGCGTTCAAAGATTCTAGAAAATTCCTTCCCTAGAAGTCAAACAATGCGTCCAATATCTATGGTTAGGAAAGATACACACAAAAACATATACTTCAAGTGTAGAAAACCACTTAAATGATAATTAGCGCATTCGAGTAATATTAACAAAAACAGTCTGTGTGCTGGGCGAAAGGAAGTTTGGTATAAAATCTGGTAAACGTTTTTCCATCTGTGCTCACTCACTTAATACTGGAAGGATAAGCCTATAACTTTAGCTATTAATGCACAACATGTGAGAGAGTATATCAGAAGGGTTAGTTGTGTAATAGACTTGAAATTGGATACCATTTTATAAGTACGAAAATGGTGTTTCAGACAACCGCAATGAAAAGTGACAAACCCATTTATTTTTCAGAATTGTGAAAAAAACAGAAACAATTACCAGAGCAGCCCAAACATTTTTTATGACATAGGAAAGTGTTACAGCTCATAGGAAAAGTAGCTTATATTATCCTGGAAATATGAAAGCTATGATGATGACACATATAGTAATTGTTTGTGGGTTTTTTTTCCCCATTTTTACCCATTTCCACACTTTCATGAATTATTGCATAGGGAACAAGTAGTCCCACATAGTCGAACTTAATACCAATTTAAAGTTGATAAGATGCTAAAATCCGTTTCTTAACATATCTATTATTAAATATTTCATGGATGATTATGTAAAAAAATTACCCAAATTCATGGGATTGTACATTCTGAGAAAATGTGACCCTTATAAGGAGGTATATGCTTGACTTCAAACATTTATTTATCAAATTTGTAAGTAATAATGTATATCAGAAATAGTATTGAAAATGCCAATGGGCATAAGGCATAAATGCCAAAATGAAAACAGTTAGGAAGGGCTCGACGTCCTTCTCTGACATTAAATAAGATCTTATGTCTAAGGGCAAGATAGTGAAGAGTCGTGAGACTGTCATCGTAGACTTGGCGAGGTGATGTCTCAAGGTGTGAGGCATGTGAACAGTTACCCTTGTTACCTGGTGATGCACACCGACTCTAACAGTCATTCTGCTGTTTTAACCCATCTGTTTAACACGTATTTAGTCTTATCTTGATGTTTTAATCTTAGCTTCATGCACATTTCGATGTCTAGGCTGGGAAGATCCATTGTATTTAAGTGAAGTAGGAGCCAAAAGTATGTTCATCCCAGATGAATGAGCGTGCTATTATAAATGAATAACAATTAAAAGATTTGAGCCAGATTTAGCCTATGGCTAGTTTTCTGTAACTCCCATGCACCCAGTCAACTTGTCATTTCTCTAACTGCCTGAGTCTAGGATCAAAACATATCAAGCAACAGTGGGTCAATGAGGTATTTTGGTCTTGAGTGATTGGTCATGGTCAGCTGGGCACACCTCTAAGACCCTGAGACACTGGCTCCCTCCTCTGTTCTCACTATCACAGTGAACAGCATGCAGATAGTAAAGGGATAGTTTTCTGGAAGCACACTGAAAGTTCAATGTGACCACTCTAACTCTGACTCTAACCCTGACTCTAACCTCTAGATGATGTATTTAGCACGTGCAAGCACGCTCTAATGAACCCTGTTTTTTTAAATATATTTACCGCCATTCACTCTTGTATCAATTATTTAATTAATTATCTCTTGTATATTATCGCTTTGGATAAATAATATTATATGAAGCAACAACAGATCTGGAGTGGGGCTGCGGACGCCACCTCATTTCTCTAACTGCCTGAGTCTAGGATCAAAACATATCAAGCAACAGTGGGTCAATGAGGTATTTTGGTCTTGAGTGATTGGTCATGGTCAGCTGGGCACACCTCTAAGACCCTGAGACACTGGCTCCCTCCTCTGTTCTCACTATCACAGTGAACAGCATGCAGATAGTAAAGGGATAGTTTTCTGGAAGCACACTGAAAGTTCAATGTGACCACTCTAACTCTGACTCTAACCCTGACTCTAACCTCTAGATGATGTATTTAGCACGTGCAAGCACGCTCTAATGAACCCTGTTTTTTTAAATATATTTACCGCCATTCACTCTTGTATCAATTATTTAATTAATTATCTCTAAAGTTTTGAGCATCTAAAACGATGAAGGGTATGAATCAGAATTTGTGACTTTATTTTGATGCATTTTAGCAATGAAGAGGTGTCTGCTGTAAATCAAAACTAATGTTTGATTTTAGAAGCCGAATATGCAATATAAGATCTTCCTTAAATGAAATGCATATACATTTAAATAAATACTATTGATTTAAATTAGGATCATCCATAAATTGTTTCAGAATGGAGATCGCTGAACCAATCCAAGGCATTTATAAAATACCCGACTTTTGAAATAATAATAATTGTAAACCAAACTTATTGAATTATGTATGACACTTATGAGTTACCTATAAGGGAAAAACTCCCTTAAACGGAATATAGATATTTGATGTATTTGTAGTTGTAAACTTGTTTGTATATATATTTAGACAAATACTATTGATACAAGATAGGAGCATCTATAAATTATCCCAAAATAGGGACATAAATGGCTTGGACTGGATCGCTGAACCAATCCAAGGAATCTTTGACTATTTACAACATGGAATATGCACATTTCATCCATGTATTGTTATGATATTGATGGATTATTGTATTATATTATATGGATTTATAAGTCTGCCAAATACTATAAGAAGGTTGTTCCCCGGCTGAAGCATCCCGTTGTGAGGAGCGTCGTTTTTGTTTAGATTTCGTACTGACAGATTCTAGGAGCAGATTTTCGATACTGGCTAATTTACTCCTCATCTCGGCCACCTCGTCCGTTAGCTCCCTGATCGAAGCCATAATTCTATAAGTCAAGTCATGTGTGGTTTGACATAATAAAACAAAGTTTTATTTCTTATTTAGCACAACAACCAATACCGCATTCATACAATTTATCATAATCATTAGTGTTAATGTTAGTGCTGATAACTTTTTTTCTAGTAAAGATAGATACTTCAATCTTCCACCATTTTTTAGGTCTATATCTACCCTTTAATACCACGAAAGAACCATCACTAATATTAATGGGTAGTAAAGTTAGTAGAGATTTAGAGGGTATTCTAATGTGACTGCCTAAACTTCACCAAAATAGCACCAATTGAGTTCAGTATGAAGGAAGCCATATAGGTCTATCCTTTTATGCTGGGAAGATGCATATATGTGAGTTATTAAAAACAGTTAAACTCATTGCCTTCTGGCAATTTTTTATTCTATTTTATGCCCGATTTTATACTGGTGTCGTAACATGATGCCCTCACATTTTTAGCGATATTTTGTATGAATATTGGAGTTAGGTGTGGTTTTAAGGTCCTGGACTGTGCTATACAATGCCCTAGATATGTGAAAACCATTAAAACTAATTTCAAAAAAAGATTTTTTGAGATTTTCAAAATATAGCCTTGTTGCTGCAATTTCGTGATTTTCGACCAGATAATTGTGGTGGTCGCCGCCTGTCTAGCAGAATTTCCGGAACGCTAGTTCTAGGCAGGATCCCACCCTACGAGCTATTACATAGGTCGGTTCGGTTTTTGGCAGGTTTGCACGAACCTAGTCACACATGTGCAACACAACTCACGACTTTATAAACAGGAATGTTTATTAACAACTACTTCCCGAAAAGATCTGGAAGATCTTTCCCACAAGTACAGTACCCCAGAACGATGTGCCGGGTAGCGCTGGAGAGGCTAATCTAAAAGACTCGCCTAACCACCAGGAAGGTTACGAGAACCCGCCTGCCAAGTGAGGGCCCAAGGGTCCGTTCCGAAGAAGAGACGCACAGGGACAGCCTGTCGACCTACTGTGAACACTGAATATATATACCCAGCGTTACGTAATCCCGGTCTCCGCTGCGCCACTCTCGTGTGCGGCATTGCCCGGAACCACTACACAGTAAGGATCGGCTCTCCACGCTACCTTCTGTAGAATGTTCGAACACTGCTGGATTCCCACCCCACTACATAAGTACCTTAATAATAACGGATGATTGAAATATGTGACATCACCACGATTGTCCAAGATGAACGTCTTGGCTCCACTATAGTTTTTAACTGATGTCGGGGAGTCAAAAAAATTGAATAATAACTGTGCATACATACATAAATCATTTATACAAGGTGATAAAACATCGAAATCATAATGAATCATAAAGGATACATATGTTCTCTGTTGAACCATACAGTTTTTACTCGTGCCCGGGGCACACATTGATTCCAGATTGGCTGACACTTGACACACCAGGAGTGTGTCTGAAATTACCAAAGATCATTGTTCAAGATTTCTACCGGATCCACTGGTTTTACCTCGCACAGACCTTGCTGTTGAGATACTTTCAGCGATGTTGCGGTGTTTGACAGATATACTTCTGTGCGACAATGCAATGGCAAGTATCATCGTGTCTCCGCTTTTGTGTACCAATCGGACCATTATTTGTCTGAGCCCACAGTACATGGCAAGCCGACGAGCACAGCGTGCCAGTACCGGGTCCTTAGCTCTACCTGTGTTGAGTATACTCACACTAGGGAGGTTGTCGCTTTTGATCGTCAGGTCTACACAGCATACATCCCTTCCAATCAGAGTCTCCACTGCTATTACTACATTTGCGGCCTCTAGCTGGCTTATGTGGTGTTTTTCTCTGATCCAGCCTGGGAAAACTACAGCGTAGAAATGACCCATGCCGAAACCTCCCCCCTTCCAGACATGCATTGCATTATATTTCTATTTGGGGTCTAAGTTCTCTGATCAATAGTATACCATTGAAGCTCTCAGCAAATTGAGCAAACCAGGGGCGCGTTTTATAATAAATGGTCGTACATGAAGACCCTTTTCTGTACCTTGTACAAAGGTTATCGTTTAATAACATTTAAGTTTATTGACATAAAGTATTCGCCTCGGTAGGCGATCTTCCATACAATAGTCATGGACGATACAAGGTTACAGGACTCACAATACAAGTACACATTCACTCATACCAATAATTAACTATTAAATCACATATAATATCGTTTATCGATCTTTTGATCAAATAACAAATGCTCAAATAACTATATATAGTATTAATTAGTACACATTTACATGGAAACCAATAACTCCTTTTTAGCTCTGTCTAGTCTTACAAAATTCAAAAACAGATACAGATTGATCTTGTGATCAAATCAGTCATGCATGCTATCCATTTTAATATCAGTTATTATATTATAAGATTTCATAGAGCTCAGTCTTCATAGCACATTTAAAGAAATCACCATTTGGAAGTTTCTGGGTTTCAGATGTTAGTTTATCCCATAGTTGTACTCCTTTAAAGAGTGGTGAATTAAGATATTTATTGTTATTTGTTTTTTTTAGTTTTATTCTAACCTTTTCAGCATTTCTAGTAATTCGTTGCATATCTTCCAGACAATTATCATCATTTTCAGTCCACCATTTTATGATGGGTAAAGTATGAGTTGCTCTCCGATGTGATAGAGGCCTAATTTTACATTTCTCATGTAGGTCTATTCGCGATATATCAGTTGCTTTCCTTATTCCCACTGCAATTCTTAAACTTGTATTCATTAGTGTCTGTAACTTGTCTTGTTGTTGCTGATTCAATAGATAATACAGGAAATCAGAGTATTCTATTACAGGGAGTAGCATGTGTTTTACTAATTTTAAAGCAGCATCTGTATTTAAACAATGTCATATTTTTCTCAAGCGAAAATTTCAAATTGTAGGTTTAACCTCATATTGTTATCAAGTATAACTCCTAAATATCTATAATGATCGACTGTCTGTAATTCATGATTCACAGTTTTTACACCGAGATGCTTATCAATATTTTTCCTATTGCTAATCCACATCACCTTTGATTTCTCATAATTAATCATTAGACCATTGTCATTTATCCAGTCATCTATCTTTCTACATAATATTTCCTGGTTATTTCCATTTAATACTAGTGCTAAATCGTCTGCGTATAAAATTGGACTTGAGTTTGTTATATGCAACAAAATATCATTAATAAAAATAATAGATAAAAGCGGGCCTAAAACAGAACCCTGGGGTACACTTGAAATAACTGCAGAGGCTTTTGAAATTTTACCATTTACCTTTGTTTGTTGAGTACGTTGACAGAGATACAATGTTAATAAATTCACAAAGTCTATTCCAAATCCTAGTTTATATAATTTCTTGATTAGAACTTGATGATTCACGCCATCGAAAGCTTTGCGCAGATCAATAAAACTTAATAGGGTTATCTCCCTGTTATCAATATTCACTAATACTTCATTAGTCAACTGGAAAAAAGCTTGTGCTGTACTCTTTTTCGGTAAGAAACCAAACTGTTCCTTCCCTAAAATATTTTTCCTTAATAAATAATCAAGTATAAATGAATTTTTCAATCATTTTAGCAAAGGCTGGAAGAACAGTTATCGGCCTCCAGTTTTTGAACTCAGTTAAGCTCCCTCCTTTTAGGATTGGAGTAATTATTCCATTAGTGAGACTTTTGGGAAAGCGTCGATTTTCAATTACTTTTTCAGTCATATTAATAAGAATTTTCGTTTTTTTCAAAAGAACACTCTTTATAATTTTCGTTTTTACTCCGTCTAACCCTGAGCTTTTGTCGTTGTTAAGTGACTTAATGATTCTAACAGCATGCTCTTCTTCCAGGACTAAGTCATTATATTCAAAGTCAACAGGTACAGCATCTTTCTGATATTCAACAGTTTCATTTTTGCTAATTTCAAAGTTAGGGTTTATACCTGCTTTTACAAAGTATTCGTTCATTTTGTTTTCAATACATTCAGACTCATCCTCAATTTCTGGAAACACATTCATTTCTCCTCCACTGCCTTCCCAGCAATCTTTTAAATTTCTCCAAAACCGCTTCGGGTTGTCAAGATTACAGTCTAGATTCTTATGAATCTTTTTTGACATAGGATTATTTATATCTAATGTAATTTCTCTTCGTAGTTTTCTAATTTCCTTCATAGATTCTAAGTATTCTGTGCTTGAGGCATCCATTTTCTGTATCTTATTTAATGACAACCTTCTTTTCCTGATTTTTTCATTAACTTCCTTAGGTAAATCTACTGTTATATTATTCTTAAAAGTTTTCCTTCTTATAGGACAGATATCGTCTAATCTCTTCTTTAAATAAGTTTCAAAATGAGAGTACGGATCCACATCCTTATTATTATTTTCATAGTCAGTTGCAATATGATCCAGTCTATCCTCAGTTAAAAGACATGTTTTTCGAAAGGCAATCTCTTTTTTTTTTTTATTGTGGAGAATATTTTATTTTCAACTTGTACAGGATATATACACACAAGTATTTTAGCAGCCATAAAGAAACAGATACATTTCTAAATGATATAGGGTTGTCATGCACTGGTAAATAATCTACCCTGTTTCTACAGATTTTCGAAATACATGTGTCACATCTCACCCATGGAATATTATTTCTTCTCCCAATTTTATTTTGGCAATCTCTTTTTTAATTAATTTTTCCCTTTGTTTCTTTCTAGTCACAAAAATAGCTACGTGGTCTGAGAAAAGTAGTTGATATTACCATGTTTTTCTAGAAATTTTGAATTAGTATTTATGTGATCAATCGTCGATTTGCCTTTATTATGTTAAAAAGTTTCAAAAGTTTTGACCATATCAAGATTATTTTTTAATAAAAAGTTTTTCATGACTCTATATTTATTGCATTTATAAGACTTACTGTTGACATTCAAATCCCCTAATTCCCAAATTTCATAATTATTAAACTTCTCGTCATCAACAATTAAATCTAAGTAGTCATAGCAATTGGAGACATCATCACTGGGTGGCCTATAGACCAAAATTATTAACAGTTTTTTACAATTCGGATAATTGACCGTACAAGTCAGACATTCTAATTTATCAGTTGTAATAGTAAATTCTTCAACTATTCTGGTATACGGTATATATTTGTTATTCACATATAGTGCTACCCCCCCTCCTATCTTATTAATTCTATCCCTTCTGAATATTGCCATGTTGTTTAAATTGAGATGATTACTTAAATATTTGTCAGTCAACCATGATTCAGTAATTGTAATAAAGTCCAAGTTATCAAAGTACAATTTAAATTCTTCTATTTTGCTATAAAGACTTCTTACATTCGCAGTTATAAATTTAATCCCTTTAGAATTTTGAAGATCTATTTGATTTATGTACTCACACATTGTATACTAGAGCAGAAACATATTCTCCTAGCAGATATATATACATGCACAACACATGCTAGATACACTTTCTTATACAGTAATTCCACACACTCAATTGCTGATATACAAAAAATCACAGACATACAACATGACAACACAAAATACAGACACTCACAGAGAACACATCTGGGACCTAAGGCAATCGTAGCCGTCTATGAGGTAGTCCATAAGTATTGAATACAGTTGACCCACATTGTCCCTGGGTCTCCTTGGCATACAGAAAAGGGTCTTCATGTGTGAGCCTTTATAATACAACGGGCCCCAGGCTACATCTTTGATTAGTTCACTTGTCACTGTTATCTGTTTGACCTTGTGTGCTAACCTTAGTGCATCTAATGCACGACACATGAACTTCCTCGTGTGCTGTATGCATGTTTATACATGAGCTAATTTGCCAATTAAGCTCTAAAGTTTCCGTTTTATGGCCTTTTCTTTTTTGTACCATTTTACACACTCTTGTGTTACTTCTTTTAGTTTCTTTTCTGGTATCGCTACCTGCATTGTATCTGTGTTTATACCGTATCTTAGCCATTCCATTTCTCGACTTGGGGGAAAGGATTTTTGGGGGGCTACGGCTACTCCTAAGTCTCTGCATGTGTTATTAAATGTATTGTATGCGTCTTGTGCTTCTGTCTGTGATCTCGCAACTCCACCAAAGTCATTGACATAAGCCATGATATGATGTCCTTGATTTCTCACTACATGACGCATGGCCTCTGATACTCGTTTTTGTATTGCTCCCGATGCCCTGCATCCCCAAGCTATGTATATATCCATATACTAAGCGCCGTTGTGATGTACACCTGTTAATGGGTAAGCTAGTGGGTCTGTACGTAATCGCTCTATAGATCACACTTCCAAAGGTATGCCCCTTTCCCTGCCTTTTGTACCGATTTTATCATGTCTAGAACTGTTGGGAGGACGTATTCTCTTTTTTCCCCTTCATATACATTCTTTGGTAGTCCATTGTTAACTGATCTACCATGTGGGAATGAGAAATCTATTATTACTCTTCTTTGTTCTTGATTTTTCTTTGGTCATGTCATCATTGGGCTAACCTGAAACCAGGGGTGAAATGGCGGTTCCTTAAACGGGCCGACCATTGCCCCTTTTTTTACACTCATTTTCTATGAACATGTACTTGTTTGTAACATGTTGTTTGTATTGCTTAGTGGATTTGTGATTTGTGTATGTACTCTGTGGAATGAAATCTGCTGTATATGCTATGGGCCAACCATAAAGTAGGTATTTTGTTATTTCTTTGTCTTTGTTACCTTCCAGCATCTCCTCCCATTTTTCACATTTCATTGCTGATGGCACCTCCCAGCTAAGTAGTTAGGTAGATTGTATTCTCTAGCCTTCTTATACCTGGACATTGAGTTTGGTGCCTCGCTCTCTGCGTTTGCGCTCGCTCTTGGCCATTTAATATCCCGGATTGTATAGAAATCATCATAAAAAATTACTTAACCAATAGAAAACATAGAACAAAACTAAATAACAACAGATCAAATTGGATCAAGGTAAATACTAGTGTGCCGCAAGGTTCGATTTTAGGGCCACTCCTATTTGTAATTTTTATTAATAGTTTACCAAATATCATTTCGAAAAGTAAGATAATCATGTATGCAGATGATATTGCTTTAATCACATCTGGAGACAACCAACAAGAGGTGAAAACTAAACTTGAACATGACTTAACTAATTTGGAAAAATGGATAATGAATAACAAGCTTAGAATTAATTATAAAAAAAACAAAGGTAATGTGGCACCATACTTCGAGAAAAAAACTTGATGAAAGTATTGAAATTAAAATAGGAATTGAAACACTGGAAACAGTTGATTGTTACAGATACTTAGGAATATTAATCGATAACAGACTTAACCTTAACGTACATTTTGAAAAGATAGTAAGAGACTACTCCCTCAGATTATTCAAGTTCAGGAAACTGAGCTACTTATTAAATGAATTCACTAGAATAAAAGTTGTAAAACAAATGCTCTTACCGGTACTTGAATACAGTGATGTAATATATTCACTAATGAATAAAGGCCAACTTAATAAATTGCAAATTCTTCTAAACAAAGGACTAAGAGTTGCGCTAAAAAAGGGTATATTTGACCAAACCCCAACTGTTGAATTGTTGGAACAATGTAAACTGAGACCACTAAAAACCAGAAGAGCCTGTCACCTACTATCTATAATGAAATGGTGGAGTCTTAATCCTGGAAACTGTGAACTAAATCCCGTAAGGGAGACAAGGAGATTTGAAACCTAATACGGAAAAATATAAAAGATCAGCACTTGTAAAAGGCATAAAACTATGGGATAAACTCCCGAATGAATTACAACTCAAAAGAAGTGGTGACCAATTTAAAATGTATACTAAAGAATTTTTGGCTCAAAACCCAGAGATTCTAATGGACTTTTGAACATATCTCAATTATATTTAAGGGTTGTAACCCGAGAATGTTTGTATTGTTTCTGTATTGTCCATTGTATTGTCTTGTATCGTCTGCACAGGACTTAGTGTGGAAGATCGTCTGTTCAGTTAGACGAACACTAACAATCCTATTCTTTTTTGAATAAACACGTCCACTTGATAAAAAAAAAAAAAAAATGTCTATGAAGGCGGCATATTCATAGGCGGTTATGCCCTGTTTTATGCTTTGTTCATTTTTTTCACTGTGTTTTGTGTCTTTGTCTGGTCTTTTCTCGACCATACCTTGTGCCTGTGCATTATCGACTCTTTGTTGTTCTGGTTTTTGTGCTTCACCTACAACCTCACTGCCTGGGCTAAGTGCGTTGTTCTGTGGACCGGCTTGCGCCTGTGCTTTTGTTATTTCGTTTTCACCTGCTTGTTGATTTCAGTTTACCTGACTCTTTTGATTTAGCTTATTACTACCATGAACATTGCTTAACCCTTTAAGGACGGCCGCCTATGGCAGAACTAGACACATGGGGACGGCAACTAGTGACTATGTACAGTTCTAGGGGATGGGGGCATTTTTCTCTGAACTCAAAATTCGAAGGTTTATCACATGATAAAATTTGTTATCCTTAATATTTCTTTTTCCATTATTTAGAATTCTGAAATATGAAGTTATACCTACAGTCTGTGCAAATTTCAAGATAATTGATAAAATATTTCCTTTTCAAAAGCAAAAATACATAATTTCATAAATACCCAGCAAATGATGCCTTAAGGCATCATCCGCCCCCGGCCGGGTGATGCCTTAAGGCATCATCCTCCCCCAGCCGGGTGATGCTTTAAAGCATCATCTGCTGGGTTAAAATGCTCTCAAAAATCCTTCTTTTCTTCTTTCTCATTGGGGAATAATTGTCAAATTGTTTTTAATTTACCAGAACTCAATCATGTACTTTTATCCTATCACAGTCACCTTTCACATTTACTGCGGGGCCGGCGGAAGGAGCAAACCGAGCACTAGCGGCAACCTACCGGGCACTAGCGGCAACACACCGAGAACTAGCAGCAACACGTGCCAGCCACCAGCGGGATCCAGACTATATATACCCGGCGCTTTCTTACCACATCCTCACTCATCTCTGCTGCAGCTGCTACGTTTCAACATGGGCAGAAGGAAGCAAACCACGCCACATGCGGCAACTCGCCACCCATCAGACTCAGACATAGACGATCAACATGATAGGCGAATGCAGGTAAATGCTTCTAAAAAACCCACAGTAGCGGCAAATGCATTAGTAATAGCGGAGATGGGTGAGAAAATTCAGACTTTGACAGCCGTCATGCATAACTTGGTGGAGAAATTGCCGGCAAGTAAAAGCAGAGAAGACACAGATTCAGCCCTAAGCGATAACGAAGTTTTCATTAAGTCACCAAAGAAATCTCGACAGGTTAGCGGCGATAGAGATACCTCGGCACCTGCCGATTTACCAGCCGGCCCGACGGCCGCCGGGGACCGTTCTGCTCAGGCATGGACTGCAAGGCGTACAGCTGCCTGTGATGATCCAAACCCAGATGAACTTTCGGACAGGGTAGCGGATGTTTTAAGGGATTCACTGAAAAGCAAGCGCAAAGGTAACTTCCCGCACCATCACATAGTACGGGGCGAAAAGAGAGAAAAAGCAGCCATGGGCAAACTTAGCATACCAGATTATGTCTGGGCCATGCTACAGATCACTGCGGCAACCAGAGAGGGAGAACAGAGAACAGCATTAGAGTCACACATTGAGAGGGTTTTGGATATAGCAAGACACTACGAGTGGAGTAGGATAAGGACGTGGTCGAAGGAACTCTTTTCCCAGGTGGACGAGGGCAGACTCCGGTGGACAGACCAATACAGGATTGATAGACTTGAGACGGAAATAGCGCACTCACGGGGTAGGATTTCAGAAACCACCAACGGTAAGGATGGCGGGAAGTTTGAAGTTCAAAATATGAAGTTGCCTAACAACATCTTCAAAGCAAAACCACGACCGCCGTGTAAGTTGTTTAATAAGGGGGCTTGTTCCCAATCTGGTCACCATGTACAGAACTCTTATAGGCAGCTCCACATATGTAGTTACTGTCTTGTTAACAAGTGTATGCTTCTGAGCCATGCAGAAACCGATTGTACCTCCAAGTCAACGGGCGCAAAGGAAAAATCGGGGTTTGGGACCAACCAGCAACAGGCGAGCAACCAGCCACAGGCATAGACGCGCTACACACACCTGTAAGTAAAGAACCAGTTTCTACTACAATTCATAACCCTCAGGGTACGCTATTACAAACTGTAGACACGCCTGGTTCCCCACCCCCTTCACACGGCCTCTCGCCCCCTGCCGCAGACAAGGCTGCTACATATAACACGGTCAATTACAACCACCAGAGTAGTCAGTTCTAGTTTGCCCCCTTTGCACTTACAGAACTTGCCCAGACCCTTTCACACGCCACAGGCACTTGCGGCAGCCCCGATCCTCATGGATATTTATAGGTGAGTCGCCGCTACCGGTCTGCCTAATTTTAGACTAGCGAAAATTAGAGTTCCTTCTAAAATAAATTGTGAGGCATGGGAGTGGGCACTTGCAGGATACGAGGACCCTTTGCTCATTGATTACTTGCGCTACGGCTGGCCCATTGGGTATGAAAAGAACTCCCCGCCAGTCCCAACGCTGAAGAATCATGCTTCGGCCAGAGCCAATTCAGATCAAGTTCGGAAATTTCTAAAAAAGGAAATCGCTTATGGAGCAATGATGGGCCCCTTTGGTGATTGTCCATTTAACCCTTGGACCCAAATTTCCCCTCTATTAACAAGACCGAAGAAAGGCACTTCCGAACAACGTGTAATAGTCGACCTCAGCTTTCCCCTAGGCAATTCAGTTAACGACGGAATTGCCCCGGCAGCAGGTGCCCCGGACCGCCTCCGCATGGTATGGGACATGGCGGAGCGGTTGGTAAAACTCGGCCCAACAGCATGGCTATGGAAGGCAGATCTCAAACGCGCCTATAGGCAACTCCGGGTATGCCCCCGTGATTACCCATTCCTGGGAATTGCTTTTTAGGGCGAATTTTATGTAGATATATGGTCAATTCTCCCAGATCGTGATCGATGACCATGTACGGTGACCAAAAATTCAAACTTGTTATATCTTGATAAAAGAAGTGGAACTATATAGTAGAAGACAATACCATACATGTGTAAAAGTTGGGAACACTAATCTTTATTGGAAATTCTTTTTTTAGCTGAATAGATTTAACCTTATAACCTATATGTCACCGTACGTGGGCATGCATGTTAAACAAGGCCTTAGGGGAGATATTGATTGATATTTATCAGCTGAGTATTATTTTTATTTTCAGAAAATCAACCTATAAACTTATTGATTAAATTAGAGTTGATTAATATTATTCAGAATACAATGCCCATGTACGGTGACCGGCCCATGTACGGTGACATACCTAAAAATACATGTATATTTCTTGGCATTAACATGCCTGAAGTATTTGTAAATTGCAGGTGTTAATGGTTCCATAATACCCTATTTATGTATAAAATATTATTCACTAATATTGTAAATCTTCTTCCTTATATAAGCAAAACCTAATAATTTCTGCCCATGTACGGTGACCAAATAAAGTTCACCACCCATGTTCATTTAGCTGTGGTATATTTGATGGAAGGATTACTTTATACACTTCAAATGCTATAAAACCTTTTCACATGCCTCCTTCATTTGGAGGATGAAAAAGTACCTCAAAAAGTACTTTTCTCTAATTTTCTTACCTTTTAATGTTGCTTGCCCATGTACGGTGACATACCCTTCACCACTGATTTTTTACACCTAGACTACATATAAATGTCCCCATTTTAACATTTATTATGTTTTATAAGTTCTGAAACACATTTGTGGGTATCACACATTCAGAACAGATGAATATCTTTAGTTAAAAATTCATAAGAGATCTTCAAAATCTGGTTATATAGGTTTCATCTATGAATTTGAGCTAAAAAATGCCTATTTTAGGGTATATCAATTTTCTTTATCGATATAGGTACATGAAAGTGGGATTCCCCTGACAGATCTTTCATTTCTACATACACTAATAACGTTTCTGATATTATAAAATGCTATATAGATATGAAAACGACCCTTTGAATTGTTGGTCACCGTACGTGGGGCATCGATCACGATCTGGGAGAATTGACCATATGCCCTTCATTTGGTTGCCGCACGTCGGGCTCGATCCAGCAGAAGGTGTCGGACGCTCTCGTTTATCTCGCCGCCAAGGAGAACAGGTCTGAGGTTCTAGCATATGTCGATGATTTCTGCGCGCTAGCGCACAGCGAGCAGCAGGCTCGTATTGACTCTGATCATTTTCATTCCTTATGTTATAGGTTGGGGATGGAGCTCGCCATCGAGAAATCGGAGGGCCCAAGCAAGTCGCTCGAGTGGCTCGGTATGAATATTGATGCTGGGAACATGGTCATCACGATTCCACCTGAAGAGATGACTGAACTCGAGGCAGAATGCGAGGTATGGCTGGCGAAGAAACGGGCAACGCGTAGAGAGATTCAATCTCTTTGCGGCAAGGTAAATTTCATGGTCCAATGCATCGCTCCTGCAAGACGGTTCCTGCAGCGAATACTGGTTGTTCTGCGTGGTACTCCACCGGGAGGGACAGCTCTCTTGACAGATGACTTTAGGAGGGATGCCCTCTGGCTGAGGGACTGTGCTCGTAAGATGAACGGCAGGCGCCTCATCGCCCCTCAGAGGCCAGGGGTGGACATCGAGTGTGATGCGTGCCTGGAGGGCGGGGGAGGTTATTCAACTGCCACCGGGCGCGCTTATAGTTTCGTATTCCCTGAACCCTTTGCTGACTATCATATCTCTCAATTAGAATGTTTGAACGTGATCATAGCGATTAAGTCGCTTATTCCTGTCGATGCTGGCCCCTTGCATGTGCACGTCACTATGGACAATTCAGCAACTACATTCACTCTTAATTCGGGAAAGGCCAAGGACCCCGTAATGGCCGGCTGCTCGAGGGAATTGGTTCTTCTTGAGGCCGCGTATCAATGGGAGTTCACAGTCGCCCACGCCCCCCGGAGAAGTATGATCCTCAGCGACGCCTTGTCCCGCGAGAGCAAAAGCGAGCAATTCCTTAATCTGTCTTCAACTTTGATGAGGGAAAAATCTCTTAAACGAGTTCGCCCTGTTTCACCTGCATACGTTCTTTCTCCTGTATAATTTCAGAACTTGGACAGGTCCCTTTGGCGGACCAGGTCATTTCGACACTGCACGCATCTCGGACGCTATCCACGCGCGGCAACGTGGTAAGGCAGGCCGACGCTTACATTCGACATATGCTCTCGACGCGGGCTGATCTGCTCGCTTCTAAGGTCGGTGATGTGCTTCTCTTCGCTCTGTACCTATCTAACTCCATGAAGAATGTAGCCTCGGTACGCAATTATGTATCGGGGGCCAGAACTTTCGTATCGGAATCATTTGGTGACGCCTCCACATTTTCTTCGCCCCTGGTGTCAGTTTTATTCAAAGGGCTTGGTAGATTATCTACGCATGAGCAGCGGCAAGCGCTCCCAATTCCAGCGGACCTCCTAGCCAGAGTGCTTGCTGGGATTCGACTTGCCTCCAGCCGCCTGACGGGGGAATACGCAGCTTTGGTCGTGATGTTCTGCTCCCTATTGCGGCAAGGACATATTGTTCACACATCAAACTCTTCCCACCTCCTTCGCAGGGCAGACGTTAGAGATGAGGGGTATCGGTTACTCATATTGGTCAAGTCATCAAAGACGATTGGCTCACCGTCCGCCTCTTTCTCAATTCCTCTACTTTATACAGGTGCTCCAAATTGTCCAGTCGAGGCATGGCGCACAACACGTCAACCGGGTCCCCGCATCGGGATCGGCTCCAGCCTTCATGGACGATGATGCGGCACCCCTCCGCATCCGGCAGCTGACGGATCTTCTCCGAGCAGGACTGAGGGCAGCAGGTTTTCAGCACGCGGCGACGGTCACGCTCCACTCGCTTCGACGCTCGGGCGCACAGACGGCGGCGGCAAGCGGTGCAGACATCAACGACATCCGGCAACTGGGGACCTGGACTTCAAAATTTTTTCAACAAAGACCCAATCGCTTATTGTCTCTTCTCCGCCCTAATAGAGGAACACCTGATGCAATTTTCTCGTTCATTAAAGACCTATATGTACAACGTAATAATAACCTATATACGATAGCTTGCTATGTTGACTTCAAAAAAGCTTTTGATAGTATCCACCATAAACTTCTCATAGCAAAATTAAGGCATATAGTCAAAATTCCAAATAACCTAGTAAATTGGATCGAGAGTTATCTCTCATGCCGAGAACAGCGAGTATTAGTGAACCATTTAATATCCTCCTTTAATAGTATTAAGTATGGTGTTCCACAGGGATCCGTATTAGGACCCTTGCTCTTTCTCCTATTTATCAACGACCTAGGTAAATGTTTTAAGAAATGCTCCTATCTGCAATATGCGGATGACCTTGTCCTGTATACCGCCCATGAAAATCCCAACATAGCGTATGAGACTATCCAGCAAGATCTGGATAACCTGCTTAGCTGGTGTAAATTAAATTGCCTAACAATTAACACCTCTAAGACAAAGTTCATGTGGTTCTCAAGTGCTGTCAAACTGAAAGACTGTAGGGGCGAACCGCTTAAACTTGGTGACGAAGTGGTACAAATGTGTCATCATTACAATTACCTAGGCATAGATATTGATTCAAGTCTAACTTGGACACATCATACTCGGGCTATTATTAAAAATGTGAGTTCCAAATCATTTAAATTTGGCAAGTTACGTAATAATCTGACGAAGGATGTAGCTAAACTTGTCTATATCACCCATATTTTACCACTAATGGAATATTGCGGTTTCCTTTATGAGAGTTTCCCAAAAACTGATTTAAATAACATTGAAAAACTACACAACAGAGGAATGCGTATTGCTCTACATGTGTCCACACGCGAATTCTCCATAAAAGCCCTACATAACATGTTAGGAATTGATCCAATTAGCATAAGAAGGAGGAAACAACTAGCCAGTATAATGTACAAAAATCGATTCAATCAAGAGTGGACTGAAAATGTACGAAGGCAAACAAGATTGGCAGACAAAATCTTATTCAAAATCCCTTTAACTAGAAGTAATTGTGTGCTCAGGAGTCCATACATGCGGGGAGCACGGCTGTGGAATTCCCTCCCAAAAAATGTTCAGGAGTCAACAAAATTAGAAGAATTTAAAGTTGGTGTTCTAAGTCATTTGTAAACAAGGGTAATGATATAAACTCGAGCCTACTTACCATCTCATCTCAGTACATGCATGTTTATACTTCATGTTTATACTTCATATTTTGTTATGTTCAAATTGTGTATCCTGTGTAAATCATGTAAATAATTTTATTCACAGAACACAAAAAACTTTTTCGTTCTTTTAACTGCAATGTTTTACGAATTACAAAGTAGAAATTAGGAAATTCATACTGTAATAAATCCTATTTTATCTCCAATTGTGTCTGAGTCAATTTGGGAATAATTGTCAAATTGTTTTTAATTTACCAGAACTCAATCATGTACTTTTATCCTATCACAGTCACCTTTCACATTTACTGCGGGGCCGGCGGAAGGAGCAAACCGAGCACTAGCGGCAACCTACCGGGCACTAGCGGCAACACACCGAGAACTAGCGGCAACATGCGCCAGCCACCAGCGGGATCCATACTATATATACCCGGCGCTTTCTTACCACGTCCTCACTCATCTCCGCTGCAGCTGCGACGTTTCTCCCACCCGCCGACCCCAGCATCACCTTCTTACTCTAATTTTTAATAAAACTAGCCATTGTAGGCTAAGAAATCATGCAAATAATTTATTCACAGAACGCAAAAAACTACTTCATTCTTTTAACTGCAATGTTTTACGAATTACAAAGTAGAAATTAGGAATTTCATACTGTAATAAATCCTATTTTATCTCCAATTGTGTCTGAGTCAATTACTCTTTTTCTTTTCTTGTCTGTTCTTTTTCATTCTACAATCTTTCTCGCTGTGAGCTAATGGGGCACACTTAGCCCATATACAGTGATTACATACGTGGAGGTGTCTGTATCCCCCACTTACGTGATCTCCCTGGCTGCTACAAGTACCACTATTATATTGTCTACATGGTGGGGCCGGCTTTGCTGCCGCTTTATCATCTGACATTTTCAACGTTTTCAAAACTGTAGTACATGCTATCCTCTACCACATATTCTATATGCTTTTCTATCGCTGTGCATGCTACCTTATCACCCTTGTTTAGTTTCTTGACTTGTGATAAACCCCATATTGTCTCTGCCAGATTTAGTTCACCCAATGCACATTTTTCTTTCTCTGAGCCTTTCTTAATGTGAGCAAAAGCATAGTAGTTTTTGTTACCTTGTTCTCCGCCCGCCATTTTGGTATCCGCCAGGAATTTTGCTACCTGATCAGTTAAATCCATGTCTTTGTTCATGCTATGTACATCTATGTGCCTCCTGTCTGTCTTTCTTGCTCTCTCTGACTGTGCTCGTGGATCGTTCCTATCTCTGCTCTCTGTCCTGTTCTGACTTGTCGTCGATGACGGTTGTCTGCGCCTGCTTCTTAGTGGGTGTGTGCTCCCCGGTGTGCTGTCTGCCATCTCGCTGTAGCTGCCGGTGCTGTCGCCCTCGCGTGGCTCTCTCTGCTCCTTTTGGACTGTTCTTTACTGTGGTGTTTGTAGCGGCTCATACTTCTCCTTGTCTTTTCTCTCCATTTGTCTTCTTTTTGCTGACTTTGTTTTTTGAGTAAGTCAATCATTTCACCCATTTATATTTTCAGATTGGCAATATCTTTAGCGTTTCCTGCCATTGTTTTTTTTTTGGTCTTGTATTTTCTGCCGCCTCCATCACTTCTTCATCTTGCTCATTTCCACTCTTTTCAGCTCCTTTTTGTTTATGTTTACCTTGCTTCCATCCACTTATCGTCCAGACCCTCAGACAACTCATCCCTTGGGGAGTTGTCTTCACTCCTATCCGCAGAATCATCTTTATCATTTCTTGATGGTGACCGGTTTCCCACCAAATCTTGATCAGATCCTACGTTCACTCCAGTAGAGTCAGATTTAACAAACCCAACCTCCTTGGTTTCTTCTGAATCTTTCAACACACGGTCATTACGGCATTTCTTCCCCATGTGAGGACTATGCCTATAACTATACTTTTTGCAAAAGCGATTTTGAGTCATATTGAAAGTTGAAAGACAAAATGTCTGTGTGAAATGTCAGGTCTGGTTTCTCGAGCATGAGTGACCCAGACCGCAGAGTGGTGTCGCGGTAAGCGGAGTGATGTTCCAGGTAGAGGTGGCACCCTCTATGTACGAAGTGTATAACCGCATCAAGGTGACTAAATGCCAGTGAGAAATGTGGTAACTTTATCTCTGAATTAGTATGAATTTCATGAAGTCAGAGCTTAGACTTACGTCTATATTATGTATATTTACTACAGCTAACTATCAGTAATAGACGCAGGATAGGAGCATCTATAAATTATCCCAAAATAGGGACATGAAAGGCTTGGACTGGATCACTGAACCAATCCAAGGCAACTTTGGTTATTTACAACATGGAATATAGATATTTGATCTATGTATTGTTATAATCAAATGATTAGGATCAAGTCACAAATACTAGTCACGTGGAAAACGGGAAAACTATAATATGAACAAGGTATAGAGCCAATGCCAAAAGGCAACGTTGCTAACGCAAATAAGGCTCAATGAGCAACGACCAAAGCTGTCGAAGTTGCTCATTTAGGAGCAAATTTAGTTTAATTTTGTTTTTGTTTCACATTAAAAAAAAAGAACTTTGTATGCTTGCTTACCTGATGAACCATTTATGTATCCAATCAAATTATACTCTGATACTACTTCCACTGGTACTTCATCGATGACTGACCACAAGAAAATGACCAAAAGCAAGAAAGTGCGAACCAAGAGATACTCCAGTGCATCACAACGTTCAGAAAAGTTGAGAAAACGTAAGTTCAACATAAAGCGCTTTCTTACCCAAGGAGGATCGCTCCAAGATCTTAACCTTTGAGGGACTGATTTATCTACTGATGTGCCTAGCGATTGAACTATGCTCCAGTGGTAAGCGGGTAGAAGGCATCCTTCACCATGTGGCCTTCTTGTGCAAGAAGGCGGACACTCGTACTTACACTACTTCTGCTCTCATTCGTTATGATGCCGAAGTCCGTAGTAAAGTTATTAGAGAGGGCATTGATTGTTTCACGGCTGGTGACCAGGCACTGGCCACTAGGTTTCTGGGCGCGGATTCAACAAGGGATTTTGCAAAGAAAAAGATATATATAGATTATACAGAAATGTGTGCTAAGGTTCGTTCTGAATTATTAGAATGAAAGATAAGTACTGCAGAATCCCCACCTACGTGTATACATTCTATGGGAGCGGTAACCAAAAAGGATGGTACTTTACGTCCCATCACAGACTGTCGCAGATCGCTGGGTCTGAGTATCAATAATCGGATGTACTTGGTAGAACCACCCTTCAAGTACAAACACGTAGATATGGCAGCGAACATGGTTACAAAAGACGGTTTCTCAGGGATTTTGGACATTAAGAACGCCTGTAGAGCTGTTCATACAAATCCCAACCACAGACGATACCAAGGGTTCTCTTGGAGTATGGACGGAGTTGAATATTTGTTTTGTGATAATCCCCTTTGTTTTGGCGCGAAAAGTAGCCCATATATTTTAAATTCATGCTCTGATTTCATTGTGGAATGCTTATGTGGTGTCGGATATGACAAATGTGTGAAATATTTAGACGATTTTTTCGTTTGCGCTGACACTTTAGAGAATTGTGCAGAAATCCAAGGAGCGTTGAAAAATTGCTGAGAGTTTATTGGTTTTGAAATCAATGTAAAAAAAATGGTACATTCATCACAAGTAACTACCTTTTTAGGTATCGAAATTGATTCACGTTCTATGGAGCTTTCCTTACCAGGGTGGTTTTGTTGTTAATGACTATTTTCTCAGGTCCTGGTCAAACGATTTTGAAAAATGTATCCATGTAGAGGAACCTCCTTGTTTTGACGATTATGATGTGATTATGTCAGTTATGGAACTGTGGCCAGTGGTTCTAGGTGTATCACTCTGGTTAAACCGATTCAAGAACAAAATCGTTCATATATATACAGATAACACCCAAGTTATGTCCATGTTGCGTTCTGGTAAAAGTCGGAATGCCTTAGCGATGAGTTGAATCAGATAGTTCTTCTGGATCTCTGCGATATTTAATATCCATTTTGTTTCTCATTGCATTCCCACCAAAGAAAACGATTTTGCTGATTCATTATCCAGAATTTCATCTTCAGAACACAGAGAATTAGTTGACAAATTGGTCCACTCAGATTGTCGTTGTTGTTTTTTTCAGAGGACAGGAGGGACCTCCATGAAAAATGTAATCGATTACAAATCTCTGGTTGGTCATCCAACACTTGGAAAACCAAGTGTTGGATGACCAAAAATTAAGATGACTTTGCGAGGGGCCAGAAGACTTTTAGGGGATGCTCCAAACAGAGCAGAGGTTATAACCCCTGTTAATCTTGTAAAGATGTACTATAATCTCGATATGTCCGATCCTCAGGATCTCCTTTACTGGTTTTTTTTTATTTTTTTTATTTTATAAATTTATTTTCGACTATTTCTTTCACCATACGGTGTTTTACAAAGTAACAGTCGCTTGACTATGTTACAAATGGATCGGTGTCACAATATTTTGATATGTTTATCCTTCAGATGTCTCCTTAGGAAGTGTCATGTAACACTTTCTCCACATACCTTGTGTTTTCAGACTTAAGGATTACTGATTATGGTATGAAAATTATCATCAGGTCCTCAAAAACCATCCAGTACAGAGAGAGATTATTGGAGATTCCGATTGTTAGATCTAAGCCATGTTTGTGTCCTGTCCGGTGGTGGGATATTATATCGAAGGTTTATGTTCCTACTTCATTTGATCCTTTGATACCGAATGATTTAATCTCTAAGGTTCCCAAACCTGTTTCTTATCAAAAATTGTATAAGAGGTTATAATATCACGGCACGAAACCTACCACTTTACATATGTATGCGAAACGCGTCTAACAGTAGGATTTTGCATCTAGAAGTTCGACCTGTTATCGGTCTCATAGTCGCCTTATCTAGTGGCGTATATACATGTCCATGGTGCGGTCTTATATACATCATATATACGCCTGATTCCTTTGTATCTACACCACCATCCAATAGTTCCGATCTTTGCAACTTGGGGCCACTACTGGTAGCATATTTCATTTTCCATTAACAATCCAAGTCTGTATTATATGAAAAATACAATCTTATATTACCAATTTATTTTATAAAACATTTATGAAACCAGATTGAGTATAAATTGATTAATTACACATAATAAACCCTGGATTTTTTGTTTACCGTTTTTCTAATAGATTTGACTTTAAAACACCATGCCTATGTATGGTCAGTCTTGGCCTAGCATATAAGGACCTCATCAAGGTTATAGCTAACTACTGAAATCATCTTACCCCCATGTGAATGTGGCCACACACGTGTGAATGCGGCTGCACATGTTTACCCACCCCCCACCCGACACCTCCCGCCACCCGTCTGTGTTGGTAGTTGTCTCAGGGTGTGGGCGGCGGGCGGTGGGGGGTGGGGAAGGGTTTCCCACTGAGTCAACCTGTACAAACGCGGCTGGTGGCGGGTGGTGGGCGGTGGACGGCGGGCAGCGGGGGGCTTCTCACTGAGGCTGGCTGGGGGTGGTGTGGGGTGATGGGGGGGAGTCGGGGGTGGCGTGGGGTGGCAGGAGACGGGGGTCGGCGGGTCTAAAAACAACAACGGGCATGGGAGAGGTAGAGGACTTCTTTTTATTTTTGATACACATACACATGCACATACGCTCGGCGTATTAATATTGCGCAGAGTATGTTTTATCTTGAATACGCCAGGTGTGAAATACAGCCAAGTCACGTGTGTCTACATAAGGAAACTGTCTCTTAGACGCCTCATACGCAGGTGCGGATTACAGGCGCATTCAAATGAAAACAAGTCGATTTACGGCCAATACGTGCGATACCGCGATTGCGCATACATATATAAAGGCGTTAGTTTCGTGCAGTGTAAGAATGTTCTTTGCTTAGCCTTACTGTACGGTTTTCTCCCAATAGCCTTAGGCGTAGTGGGGCAACCTTTTTATCAAATATTGGTGTACCGATTCACGAGATAAAATGGAGCGGTGACTGGAGGTCATGACTGGAGGTCATGGAGTGTGTTATCATATCTCTCAAACACACCAGAGAATAGGTTGGTTAAGGACTACTCCATTGCCAAATGGCTTGATGTTTATATTTAATTATTATTGGCTATTGGCTGCCTTCATGCTTGATTGGCTCCTGAGTATTTCAATGGCATATACTTGTCGTGTTCTATTAACCCTTTAACGGCAGGAGGATGCCTTAAGGCATTACCGCTGAACGGCAGCAGGATGCCTTAAGGCATTACCGCTGAACGGCAGGAAGATGCCTTAAGGCATTACCGCTGAACGGCAGGAGGATGCCTTAAGGCATCTTTTTTTTTTTTTTTTTCAAATTCCTTTTTTTGATAGATTTAAGCACGAAAGAAAGTCGGAGAAAAATAAAACAAAGCCCAGATAGACTCGTGCCTATGGACGAGTGGAGTGCCTGACAGCGCATTTCCCGATATAGTGAAATGACGAACGAGTTTATATATATTTAAATGCGTACAATTGGGTTGTCTTGCTCGCACAAGTCGAAAATAGTCATATACCATCTAATTTGCGAGTTTTTAGGCAGTCTTACCCTTTCGTTTTCACTAATTTGCGAATTCTCCGCCGATGTTTACATTTTCTTCGACTACCACAACAAACGCATTATCGGAGAGTTACACTTCCGGTCGCCCTAGTTTTACGTTCCCGCCCCTACTACAGCAAGCCTCATAAGATTCCTGCCTATGTAATATATATATATAGCATTGAATCAGTCTCAGATCAACCACAGAAGTGTAGAAAATGGGTAATATATCTTATTAAATCTGAAATAAAACATGCCTATCTGTGTATAGCCAACACTGAATCAATGGATATCAGCCAGAAACCATTCCTGCCTATTTCCGTTTTTTGTTGGGTTTTTTTCCTGTTTTTTTTACTCATTTTTTTCCCAATATATTCAATATATATTAACCAAAATAACTCAGGTTATCAAGGGGGGTGGATATTATTAAGAAATATGGAGAAATAAATTGAATAAATCATATAAAGTTGCCATAGGAACATTGACATCGTACTATAAACACTGGCGTTTCGCTCGATCGAGTCACTCTCATTTGCGACTAGCTCGTGAGAGCCCACAGCGAAAGCTACCACCCGGATTTTACGAAAGACGCGGAAAAAACGAAAGATGAGTGATTCTGAGTGGGAGGACGATGTCCCGCTATCAACTTTTCGACTTATGCAAGGCCTTGGAGATGAATTCGAGCAGGATTTACTGGAGTCGGACAGCGCAAGATCTAGCGACAGTGAAGACGAAGTCCCTTTAGCGAGGACAGTACCCAAGATGACCACCGGGGGTACGAAATGGGTGTATTTCCCGAAAAACCACCCTATGCATACCCAGCGAGTCGAGCAGATGAAACGACCAGGACTTGACGAAAGTGTGGATTAGGATACGACCAGGACAATTTTGGATTATTTTCGCCTCTTTCTGACCGTCAACTTCGTTTCTGGGCTCTGCCAGAGAACCAACAGGTATGCGAGTGGAGCGACCTCGACAGGAAAACCAAAAAAGATGACAGCCTGGACCCCCATCGCCCCCCTCGAGATGATTAAGTTTCTGGCCATCACCTTTCTAATGGGACTTATTAGAAAACCCAGCCTGGATCACTACTGGTCAAGTATCGAAGAATTCGCTGCAAACGGGATAAAGAACTTGATGACCAGAACGAGATTTAAAGCCATCTTACGGTGAGTATTTACATGTTACGTGTTGTTATGATTCTGACAGCTAGATGCGTGGGCGGGCGAGAGACCAGAACGAAAGCAAACGCAGTGGTGCAGACGATAACAGATTTTACCGCCGATACTGTATATCATGTTGTCAAATTCGCTCAGTATTTCAGGAGAGGCGTTATCTAAATTCATTGAAAGTTTTGTAAAGATTCATTAACTTTTTCCGTAGCTATCTTCACTTTGGTGGAAGCCAGATGCCTGACCAACCAGGAGACGCTGCTGCCGCTTCCGTGAACCCTGACCCCCAGAACGACCTCGACCTGCAAGCCCCGCCCCCAACTCGCAGATCACCTTTTCCCATGATTGCTTTTTTGTTTAATCACATGAATTCTGTTTGTTAATCCGTTTACCACCCGAAGAAGGAGTTAAGTGTGGACGAGACAATCGTTAAGCACAAAGGCAGAACTCGCCACTGTCAGTACATGCCAAACAAGCCATGTAAATGGGGCCTTAAGTGCTGGGTGCTGGCGGAGGCGGTTTCTGAATTTGTGCTCCAACTTAACCCTTTCTTCGGGCGAGATGAGGCTGGGGGGAAAACGACCACACAGGCTGTCGTTATTGATCTTTTAACTGGGGCGGATTTGACCAATGTTGGACATCATGTTTATTTTGATAATTTTTACACAGGAGTTCAACTGATGGAGAAGTTATTTGAGTTGAAAACATATGCTTGTGGCACTCTGCGGTCGAACCGCACCGAGTTACCAAAAGATCTAATGACTCGTACCCACCCAAGTTTGAAAAAGAAAGGCGATTGTTTTTTCTCCAAGTGTGGGAATCTTCTGTTGGCGTTATGGCTTGATAGGAAAATAATTCACATTCTAACTACGATACATTCTTCTGTTATGACCACAACAAAACGAACCATTCGCGATGATAAAGGCAAATTTAGTAAGTCTGACATTCCCTGCCCCGAACTGGTTCGTTCGTATTGCAAGTACATGGGAGGTGTCGATCTGTGCGACCAGATGTCAGGTTATTATGATTTCGGGCGAAAGAGTCGCAAATGGCCCAAGAAGCTTTTTTTCTTTTGCATTGAAGTCATGAAAGTAAATTCGCAAATCCTTTTCAACCTGAGTTGTCCCAAACGAATGTCTCTTGTTGATTTCACCCTCAGTTTAGTGCACCAGATGCTCGCGGAAGTAAATAGCTGCGAGGCCCCCCCCAGGCTGGCACTCTATCCGCCTCCACCCGACTTAATAGTCCTTGTTTCCCCGATGATTTGGGTAGAAAATCCTTTTGCAGGGTTTGCTACCACCGCTGCAAAAATGGCTTCGAATTATCAAAGAAACAAACTAAATTTGAGTGCAGGCAGTGTGGGGCCCATCTGTGTGTAGTTCCTTGTTTTCGTATTTATCACACTGTCACAAACTTTGATACCGCTGATTTGCAATCTTCCTTGGTTGGTCTATCCTCTGATTAATTTGTTTCCTTAATTGCAAAGAGTCGCACAGATTATTTATTTCAATATTATTTTGCATTATTTGTACGTATGGTATCTCCTATCGAGCTATAACGCACTTTTATTAATGAGTTATCGTAATAATTAACTAATTATCCCTTATCGCATACTTGGTACCTCGGTGGGGATCGATCGCAGAGTTGTCTTTTTTTTTCTATTTCATTCCAGCAATATCATTTCCCAGCCTATATATATTGTGAATACTCAGAAGATTTTGTAAATATTCAGTGTAGCCTATCTGGATATATATATCGATTCAAACCTGTAACCTCTTATTTGATCTAATCTACAATATCAATCTGAAACAAAGTAAACCTGAACGATTTATAGACCATAGAGATTCTCCACATGTACATTTTGTGAAAATATATCGACCAGAAGTGGTTACATTGATTATTATATCGGCGATAAAGCCCCCAGGTCCGACCACGTCGAGTGCCAGACAGACACTGAATATATTTATATCTTGTCGACTATTTCAATCTAAAACAAAAATCATTCCTGCCTGTGTATATATATATATATATATCACTATATAACTTGTTATATGTATATAAATTGTAGAGACTCAGGATACGTTTCTATCGTATCGAGGGGGTTACCCGGTTGCGCTTCACCCTGGTAACCGTTACATCACGTTGTCTTCACTACACGCGGTAGCCAATTGGGTTACGTCACGTTCTAACAGTTAACGGATACTTGTATCGTTTTCTCAGCAGGGAAAACACGTATATTTTAGTCTCCTTACTTTTATCGGATTATCGATGATATGGGAAGAAGGAAGACTCAGAAGAAAGAAGCCCAGTGGGAGCAGGAAGCCTCTGAAGAAGAATTCTTGGACTTGGAAAAAACAAATGAGGGAAAACGGACGTTTTCCTTCTCCCACACCAGTAAGGTGGGCGAAGTTTCTGAGGGGGATGCGGCCTGCGGTGGCGACGTTAAAGATGCAGTGACAAGTGCAGCAAAAACGATGGAAGGACGGATGGACGGCTTGGAAAAAACTATTACTACGTTGGTGGAGATGATGTCTGTGAAAGGAGATAGGGGCCGTAGCAAGGAGAAGATTTCAAGGAAAAAACGTTCTTCAAAAAATGATTATTCTGAAGATTCAAGTGATTCATCTCGTGAAGATCGTTCAACTTCGAGAGGAAAACGTCGAAACAAGCGAGGTAAATACGATCACGAACGTTATTTGCAGAAAAGTGATAAAGTAAACTCCTTCGAGAAATTGACATTAATAAACCTTCGTATGATGAAAGACCTATCGGAAAACGATAAGCCTATCGCAGGATTATTAGAACACATGATTTTGTTAACCGAGAAGGCTGATACAAAAGTGTTCGCGAACGAGGCTTTAATAAATTATGATAAGTCTGTTAAGACTCGTGTGGATAAAGACGGGATAGAAACGTTGAAAGACATTAACCCAGCAGATATCGTCAGGCATTTGAGTTACGACGGCTCACTCAATGCTAGATTACAAAAACAAAAGTCTGTAAAAAACGTTGTGAATGGTTATTGTTTCAACTACAACAAAGGAGAGGGTTTATGTAAGTACCAAAATTGCAAATATCGCCATTTCTGCTCTGTATGTAATGCTGGTTCGCATGGTGCTTTCATTTGCTCAAAAAACGCAAAAAGCGCCCCAGGTAAATGAAACAACGCAGTCGGTGAAACTAAAAGTATCCATTTGGGGAATGGAGATCTAAATATAGAAGAATTTAGGTCATCTGAAGTTGACTCGTTAATTGATACATTGTTTGTACATAACGCTGTAAATAGTTTTGCCGATAGCTCAGGTTTAAATAATAATGACGTTGTTTCAGAAAATTTGAATCGTTGGGATGATAATGTTTTCGTTGATAACATTGAGAACTTTTTAACCGCAAAAGATTTCAAACCGTTATATGATGCGAGTTTGAATCTTGTTGATGAAACGTTGTACATTTGTGATAGTTCTTTGGGAGATATAAATGTAGGACGTAAATGTTTGGAAAACGTATGCGATTGCGTGTATTACATTGGTAATGCTATCGCTCAGTTAAAACCATGTCGTGCGGCTTTTCACGTTTTTAATAACCTACCATCAAGTTTATCAGTGGAGGATAAGAACTTTATTTGGAGAGGTTTAACAGAGGGTTTCAGAATTGTTAATAACGACTGTAATGCCAATTACGATTGCGAAAATTACAATTCGATTTTAGATGAAAAGTTCAAATGTAAAATGGATATTATTATATCTGAAGAATTGTTGTCGGGTAAGATTCAAATCGCTGATGTAAAGCCTAACTGTATCCACTCACTGGGGGCGGTTGAAAAAAGTAATGGAGGCCTAAGGCCTATCACAGATTGCTCTAGGCCTGAAAGCCTTAGTATCAATAACTTTATGTCAGATACCTTTGAGAGTTTTAGATATAATTGTATCTATGATGCGGTAGATCACTTGGAAGAAGGTTTTTTCATGTCTGTTGTTGATATTAAATCGGCATACCGAGCGGTAAATGTTAATTATCAACATGTAAAATTTCAAGGAATTAGATGGGAAGAAAATATCTATGTTGATAACCGTTTATGTTTTGGTTTACGGTGTGCACCAAATATATTTACTCGTATTTCAAATTTTGTTGTAAATATCGCAGAACAGCAGGGGGTTGGTCGTGTAGTGAATTATCTAGACGATTTTTTAATTTTCGGTAAAACAGAAAATGAATGTTTGTCAAAAAGGGATCATTTCATTGGTATTCTGGAAAATCTAGGATTTGAAGTATCAAGATCAAAAGTTACTTTTCCGAGTCAAATTGTAGTCTTTTTGGGAATTACCATAAATTCTTTAGATCTTACACTCTCGTTACCACTAGAGAAGGTGGAAAAATTATCGGGAAAAATAGGTTTTGTTATGGAAAAAGGTAGAGGCTCCAAGAAAGAATTGGAGTCAATAGGTGGATTAGTATCATTTTGTTCTCAGGTGGTCCGTGGCGGCCGTACTTTCAGCAGACGTATATTTGATTTGAGCTCGGATTGTCCTAAAAATGGTGAAATTCTCCTAAATAACGAGATTACCGAAGATTTTAACTGGTGGTTAAGATTTTGTGCTATTTTTAATGGTATTTGCTTCATTCAAAAAGATTTAATAGACTGCCCTATGGTCTCTGACTCATCAAGTAAAGGTTTTGGGGCCTGGTTTGGAAAAGATTATTTGTATGGTACTTGGAGTGATAATGAAATCTGTAGTATCCCTGTACATCATTTTGAAAAATCACCGGAATTTGATATTTTTGATATGAATATCAACGTTTTAGAATTATGGCCAGTCTTACAGGGTCTTAAAAAATGGGGAAATCAATGTAAAAATGCTAGTATACATGTAATAACTGATAACATGCAAGTTTTGGCAATGTTAAATACCGGAAGGTCTAGAAATGTCACCTGTATGAAATGGCTACGAGAAATTTTTTGGTTTTGTTTTGTTTTTAACATAAACATCCAGGCATCCTATATAAAATCTGACGATAATATCCTAGCAGATTATCTCTCTCGTTTAGAATACAATGGCTATGTTGATAAATGCCAAAAAGTGTTAGAGGATAATGGTATGTGTTGTTTCTCCAACAGGAGTTCGGGTACAGATTCTTGAAGAGAGGAAAGAGATGTTTATCCAAAACTGTTTATCAAAGAACTCGATAAAAGCGGCGTTGCTATGAAAAGTTTTGTAAAACTAACTGTTTTGTTAGTTATCCCTCAACAAGTTCGGTCTTGTGTTTGTATGTATCTCATTTATCTGAATTTTTGACTCCGGTCTCTATCAAGAATTATATTTCTGCGGTAAATTTCAAAAATAAATTGCTTGGCCACTTAGATATGTCATCGGATTTTGCTCTTAAGATGGTCATAAAAGGGGTAATAAGATGTAACAAAACTAAGCCTATCATTAGGCATCCACTTATCCCCTCAGAGTTACTCCGGTTTTACTCAATTCTGGATATGTCTAAAGAAAATGATCTAGTTTTTTGGGTATCGCTTGTTTTTGGTTTTCGATCGCTACTCAGAAATTCACATTTCACGTTTTCTGAACATTGTTTAAGAAAAAGCGATATTCAGGTTTTCGATACCCACGTAACTATTAATGTTAGTTCATCAAAGGTGGACCAATTCGGCACTAAGCCACATTGTATTTATCTTAATTCTTTAGGTGATTCACCTTTTTGCGTGGTATCAGGCCTAAAAAGAGTTTTTTCTCTCCAAAAACCAAAAGAGAATGATTTTATTTTTCAATTGTCTAAGGGGAGTTTAAGGTTACCACTTACCTACAATTCTTTAAACTCTAAAATTAAGGAATTATCTTCCTCATGTGGTATGGACCCGTTTAATATTTCTTGTCATTCTCTACGCCACGGTGGGGCGTCTTATCTAAAATCTTTGGGTATGGATATCCAAGATATCAAAATCCGGGGCAATTGGTCCTCATCGGCTGTGATGAAATATATCCATAATTTAGGATATAAAGAATCTTGGGACTCTTTGTCTAAAAATCTTTAAGAGAGCTCATAATTTCTCTCTTGTATTTGGAGGGTTTTTGCCCGGTTTTTATGTGATTACCTCCAAATACCTCGTTCTTATTTATTCGCTATGTTGTTTAATTATTATCCATCTCGTATCAATATTATATCACTATATAACTTGTTATATGTATATAAATTGTAGAGACTCAGGATACGTTTCTATCGTATCGAGGGGGTTACCCGGTTGCGCTTCACCCTGGTAACCGTTACATCACGTTGTCTTCACTACACGCGGTAGCCAATTGGGTTACGTCACGTTCTAACAGTTAACGGATACTTGTATCGTTTTCTCAGCAGGGAAAACACGTATATTTTAGTCTTACCGTTTAACTATGTCTGAATAAACCCGGTTTTTATGTGATTACCTCCAAATACCTCGTTCTTATTTATTCGCTATGTTGTTTAATTATTATCCATCTCGTATCAATATTATATATATATATATATTTATAATATAAGACTATTGAACCCCCAGCATCATATGTCTCTTCTTTTCAGAAAATGAATCAATGTATATCAGCCTGCTATATTCCTGCCTATGTAATTTAGCACGTAATGCTATTCTATGATTCAACTGTTAGTGTGAATCGTTTTTTAGTCGCTAATCGATAAATTTATATCAACCAGAACCTTTCCTGCCTATGTAAACTAGCATGTAATGCTATTCTATGATTCAACTGTGAAGTCTATGGACACAAACGATATGGTTTTGTATCTAATCTACGATATCAACCTGAAACAAAGTAATCCTGGACAATCTATAGATCTTCAAGGTTCTCCACATGTACATTTTGTGAAAATATATCGACCAGAAGTGGTCAAATTGATTATTAGATTGGCGATAAAGCCCCCATGTCCGACCACGTCGAGTGCCAGACAGACACTGAATCAATGTATACCTTGTCGAGTATTTCAATCTGAAACAAAAATCATTCCTGCCTGTGTAATGTATATATATATAGCGTTGATTCAGTCTCAGATCAACCTCAGAACTGTAGAAAATGGGTAATATATCTTATTAATCCTGAAATAAAACATGCCTATCTGTGTATAGCCAACACTAATCTATGTATATCAACCTGAAACATTCCTGCCTATGTGATCTAGCACGTAATGCTATTCTATGATTCACCAGAGAAGTGTATGGACACGAACTATAATTGTTTTTTGTAGCTAATCTACTGTATGAATCTGAAACAAAGTAATCCTGGGTGATCTATGAACCATCACGGTTCTCTACATGTATATTTTGTGAAAATATATCGATCAGAAGTGATTAAACTGATTATTAGATCGGAGAAAAAGCCCCCAGGTCCGACCATGTCGAGTGCCAGACAGACACTGACTATATTTATATCTTGTCGACTATTTCAATCTGAAACAAAAATCATTCCTGCCTGTGTAATATATATATATAGCGTTGATTCAGTCTCAGATCAACCTCAGAACTGTAGAAATTGATCATATACCTTGTTGAATCTGAAATAAAACATGCCTATCTGTGTATAACCAAGACTAATCTATGTACATATTGTGAATACGATGACGACTGCTGCACCTGGAAATGTATCAAGCCTTGTCAACCTGTGTATATATATATTGAACAATATTGCTGAATAATTGATCTGAAAAAAAACCCAACACATTATTAAAATATATTTTAAATCTTACTTCACCTACCTTGTCTTCTTTTCTGCCTTTCAGAAGTATTCGTCAGTAAATATAGTCAATCATTGTCCAGCAATCAATTTAAAAGTTTAAATTTAAAAAACTCCTCCTGGAGATGTCAATGCTGAATAGGCACAAGTTGAATTTTCCAAATTCAATATATCAGCCTGGACATTAAATCTATATGTAGATAATCCTTAGAGTGTGGGATATAACCACATATAGCCTTGTAATGATCAAACTCCATTAGAATCCTTAGGCGAGTCCATAGTATAATCAATGGCGAAATAAGCTAATATAGTCACTGCTCGAATCTAATTTTCAAAAATCAATATCTAAGTCCCAACTTGTCCGAAATGGTCGAGATATATATCAAATCAAAGCTGAGAGTATCTAATTTATAAATATTGATGTCTCCAATCATATATTTCAAGTTAAATCATGAAAATAAATGATTTTCTAAATTGTGTCTTGCCCAGCGCCTAACTCCCCTACCGCACCCATAGTAAAGGCTCAGCTTAGATGACTGTTTTCGTTAATTAAATTCTAAATCATCCCCTGGTTCAAATTGAATGATATTTCATATAAACAAACCTAAGACAGTGTAGTTTACCCTGATATAAGTCCCCGTTCATAGATTCAAGGTTAAAAGCCTCAAAGAAATCATTTTGAAGAAGATCTCTTAGAACCCAGCTATGGCGAAATAAGCCATTTTATTGACAGATTACTTTTAATTTTCTAAATTCAATATCTAAGTCCCACATTCTCCGAAATACAGAAATTATATATCAGGACAAAGCTGTAGTTTATGAATATTAATGTCTACAGTGATATATATCAAGATAGATACTCATAATACATGATTTTCTAAATCATATCTCGACCAGCGCACCACTCCCCTACAAATCCTATAGTAAAACTTTTAATACATTAAATTCGATAACTAAGTCCCAAATCGTCTGAAATACACAAAATATATACCAGGAGAAAGCTGAGAATCTGTAATTTACGAATATTAATGTCTCCAGTAATAGAATCCAAGTTAAATCCTCATAATAAATGAATTTCTGAATCGTGCCTGGCCCGGATCCGCACTCCCCTGCTGAACCTATGGTACAGTATAGAGAGTGCGTATGGCGCATGTTGATATTTCGATTACTTGGTCTCAAATCGACCAAAATGGACAATATTATAACATTATGAAGCTGAGAGTGTGTAGTTCACGTTAGAATATACGAAAATTCATTTATCTAAGATTTAAACCCCGAAATATATGATTTAGTTAGCTGAAACACAAAAATGTGTAATGCTGACTTTCTTTTTTCGATTATTATTTCTAACCTGATCTAACCTGGACATTATTTACATAGAAAGGTAGCTTAGAGTGTGTAGATTGTCTATATATATATGATTAATCATGAATCTAAAGTTTAAACCCGGTGCGAGCTAATTTCTAATGACAGCTCGACCACCCTAGCTACACAGTATAAACAATGGCGGATCAAGCTAGGCCAGAATTCAACGTGTGTAACTCGCATCGTAATATTTCAATATCTTGGTCTCTGCTCGTCTAAATCTGATAAAATACATACTGGAACAAACCTTGGAGTCTATAGAATGTGAAAATACACTTCCCTGTGGTTAATTCTAATGTTTAAACCCTATCTGAGCTGATTTTGTGATCATCGTATGAAATTCGACTAACCCAGCAAGCCGACTGCGTAATACCCAAGTTTAAATTTGAAATATTAAATCTGAACTCGTCGAACCAGGACATTATTTACATAGAAAGGTAGCTTAGAGTGTGTAGAATATCAATATATATATGATTCATCATGAATCTAAAGTTTAAACCCGGTGCGAGCTGATTTCGTATTAGAACTTGACAACCCTACTGTTCGAGCAGTGACACGGATTCCCATAGACTCAACCTTATAATCTAGACAGGACTCTATAGAGGCTTTGCCGATATTAGCTACAAAGCGCTAGGTTAATTCCACCGTGTCAAGTCTGACACCTTCATATAGCTGCTGATCAGATGAACATAATGCTGGTCTCAGTTTACACTGTTGACGCCATAGGATGATATAAATGGCAATTCTGTTTGTTGTCGCATTGACTTGTAGCAGACAGCTTAGCAGACATGGCGCTGTCACTGGACTTGACACCTATACTCCCAGCCTCAGATCCGAAGTTATCACCGTATTAACCACACTTTCGATGGTTTTTCCGCCATAATATTTATATCCTTTTGTAGGCACAAGCCTTATCTTGAACGTGCTGGGTTCTATTTGTGTTGATAATCCGCTATTTGACGAAGGGGAATGATTTTACACAGCGTCCATTGCATAGAGGAATCTGCTTAGCCATCCATGTTTACACTGACACTCCCGCCCCCACCAACGGTTTTGCTATGTGCGCGAGTTCAAACTTTCAATATTGCTTAGATCACCTTAGGAGTCGTTTTATTTCATAATACTTTAGAATTGTGTAGGTAGGGATCATATTTGAATATGTATGGGGGTTTCATCAACTTTAACGACAATATATATTGATGCAAACAAATCTGCTACAGTAGTGTGTAAGGCCTTAGATAGGCGGACGCCATGGACGGTTAATTTTTACATAGGCGCATATTTTAGGCCAACTTCAGTTCGAGATTACAAATATTCAACCGTTAATTTTATTCACAAAAAACATATACACACCAAGATACAGGTCTTGCCGTTATAGTAATGGTCATCTTTTATTGATAAATCATCAATTTACGGAGAAAATGGAGAAATTCTACCACTACCACCTTCAAAATACAGACGCCCGACGGCTAACGGCAAAACACGCCTGCCGTTCACGCGTTCACTATGTAACGTCTTCCTGCTTTTAGTATAGGGAAACGCCGCTGGTGGTGCTGCTGCTGCTTTCCCGCCCCGGTGAGGGTTAATTAATATGAGTAGCGTAATCAATCCATTAGGGTATTATATTACTAAAGATACCGACAGGGGGCATAGGTAGCCGACTCTCATACCCCAGTGGGGACACCTGTGGTCGACATCGGCAACTGTTTCTCTCCCACACTCCAGTCAGCCATTGCTACCTGCCCCTCCAACGATACAATACACTCAAATTGTTGTTTTCCATTATTATTTTATGTACAATAAAGTTCCAGCTGCCTTCATGCTTGATTGGCTCCTGAGTATTTCAATGGCATATACTTGTCGTGTTCTATTAATTAATATCCAAACATTGAATTCAATATTAGACGAAAATAAAAGAAGAAAAAAAGAATTATATATATTGGGTGACATGAATCTTGATGTATCAAATCGAACAGACCCCTATTGTCAATCTCTTGTTAATACATTATATCAAAGAGGTCTCGTACAATATATTGAAGAAACAATGAGGTATTCGGATAGTAATTCAATAATCGATTTGTTGTTTACCAGTACTGACTGTATTCGAAAAAATTGGTGTGTAAGACAATTGCATAAGCAATCATCAACCAATATATGTAGTTCGAAAGATAAAACAAGAGCCAACCATTAAATTACTATACAAAGGGAGAATATACAGAAAACATGACAAAGCAAAACTGAAAACATATATGTAGATAATATAAATTGGGAAGAATATCATAATGACTAAAACGGACCTGGGGTACTCTAATTGAACTTTATTGAAATATCCAGAAAGATAGTCCTTAGGCAATTGCTGAGGCAATTGGTCGAGAAGATAATTAAAGCCCTACTTGCCGAGAAGAAGGGAGGCAAGGAGGAGGAAGTTATTGTTTCTAGGGTGAGTTGGAGGTTCTTTACTGTCCGATGAGCAGGAGGTGAGTGAGGTCGAGCTACCGAGGCAGCGGCCGAGGTGGAGGGGGGAGCTGGTCACGTGATTCGCCTGGGAAGGGGTGTAGAGGGGCGGCCGGGAGGCATCCCTGACGACTGGGACCCAGTCCGCCGCGCATTAAACCCAACCCGCCAGTTAGGGAATAATGACTAAAACGGACCCGGGGTATGGATATTGAAGGAGGTGGACCCTCCAGCGAGAGATGTTGAGGCTGGAGGGGATTGGCACTCGACAGCCTAGTCGATTAGGGAGACAGCTGGCCCTGGCCTGGCATAGGCTTATCCGTAATCAGCGTCTCGGGCCCACTGGTCCATGGTGAGGTGGGGCCAGAAGGCTGCGAGGAGGGGGGCGGTGTGTTGCGTTGTCACGCTGAGGCATGAGATGGGGGCTCGGAGGGCAGGCGGCAGTGACCCGGGGAGCCTGGGGGGAGCCCGGACTCCATGTGCCCGGGATTTTGTTGCCCTCTGAGCCGACTTTTAGGCCCGGTTTACCGGGCCTCCTTCTGGTGGGGGCCTCGGTAGCAGACCGGGCCTTGATGCGGCAGTCTGCCTCGGGGTGACGGTGGATAAGTCCGAGGATGCAACTGTGGGAGCAGTAGTGCCTGACTGGCCTGCCTGCCATGGCGTGCCCGTCCACTTTTGAGCAACTGGGGAGTTGTAGGCTGAGCAGGCCATCTCGGGGGTCTCGGGCCTCGGGCTGGAGGACCGGGTGGAGCTGGAGCGGTGGCCCAGGTCGAGCCGTGCAGTGACGACTCTGGCCACGCCCATTTGTAGTATCTGTATACTCATGGAGTTGGTCCAGGAGAGGGTGCCCTCTCCGATCTGGGCAAGGGAAAGTTTTACTTGTCATCACAGCATTTATCAGATTTACCACTGCCATAGGGTTATTTAACAGTATCCGTTTCAGCTGTCCTGAATTTAGGCAAGTTAGACCTGTTGCCTTTTTAGAATCAATGTTTTTTATTATGCTCAAAACTTCAGTTTTGGACACTTTCTTAGGAGCTAAGACATTTTCATTTGGATCATTGTGTGTAGTGCTAGCATCATCTTCAACTCGACCAAGTAAAGCTAGGATGTTAGTTCCAATATTTGCTAAATAGTCATTCATCCCATCAGCAACCTCTTTTATGCTTTCATTATTTTGTGTGGTACATTGCTTATATATTTGAACATTTATCAATTCCGGATCCCATGATATCATTTAGTATGGTTGCTCCTGGATGGAAAGATACCATATAATTGATATCCCTCCAGTAACTCAGGTGGGAGTCCATGTGTTGCAGGCGCGAGTCACCGATAAGTAAATAGCATGCATTTGCCATGGTGCCGAGGTTTCAACTAAACAAGACAGGATATTATTGTGGTGGGATGTGTGCAATTAACACCTTGTTGTGTTAGTTAATTGTTTGTTGCGCCCACTGCTAGCTCACGCCGTAAGTCCATCAGGATGTTCCCCAATGTATTGCGGCCATAGAATTTCCCCAAATTGTAGATCTCGTCTTCAATTTCTGCCCCGCCCCCCCAGTAATTATCCCGTGTACCTTCTATCAGCTGTGTTGGATGTGTAGAGAGCAGATCTTTTTTAGTTCATCGTTTTGTCTAAATTTGTGATTTATAATTGCTTTCATCGTTTCTTCCTTTTTTTCCAACCAGACTGAGGTTAGTTTACACTGGTCCCCATTTTTCTTAGCCGTGTAGGCCGATTTGGTTTTTAGGATTATTGGCAGTAGATCAGAGCACTTACACATTTTTACTCCTTCTGCTTGGTAAGCTTGTTCGCTTGAAACATGGTTTACCCCGTTGAACTGTATAAATTATCAAAAATGAGGAGCTATATAGATAGAAACACAGCAATGATGGTGTACAAAATATGTATTCGCCACTACTTTGAGTATGGAGGTATTTTCTTAAAAAATTCTTATCTATATCAAACCGAGAAACTCCAAAGCCTACAAAATCAAGGCCTTAGAATTAGTCTGAAATGGACAACAGAACAAGTATTCGTGTGCTACATGAAAGGGCCAAGCTACCATACATAGTAGATAGATGGCAAGCACAACTGGCAGATTTCACAGATCAAAAATGCCTAAATACATTGAGAAAATTTACAGCAACCATGTTGAAAGTATTGCAACCCAATTTTGAGGTATATAAAAGAAGCTTGGAATATGCAGGAAGTGTATACTGGAATAGCCTACCCATCACAGTTGAAGAAATCAAAGAATTCCAATTCTTGACAAAAAAATTAATGCTGGAAAAAATACGAGTTAAAATGATAAGTTAAAATGATAATGACAATGTATAAAAGTGCTATGTGTACAAGGCTGCTCCGTTGAAGAGAGAGAACCCAGCTCGAATGAAGAAATTTATCCACAATACAATGTATGAAAGGTTTCTTAAATATCAAAAGGCTAAAACTGTATCAATATAATATGGGATTTATAAAAATGCTAGAATAGTAACTCAAATGCGAGGAATAAAATTGATTGTCAACAGTAAGGTATCGAAGGTAAGCATGTTATCAAACAAAGAACTCGGCACCTGCTGAAAACCAGCAAAGGCATAATGCCAAAGCTGACAGAAAGCTGGATTATTGATTACTAATGTCGAATTGTCAACTATGGGAATGTAAAAGTCAATAGAATTTTTTTTAAAGTGTTCCAGGCCCACAGTCTTCTGTCGCTTTCAATGACAACCTTCCGACAACCACATTGCCACCATTTATGCCATCTGCTGCAGGGGCCAATCCTGAAACACTCATGAATCTGCTCCTGAAATTCATGAAGGAAGTTATGAAGCCAAAGCTGGTAGTTCATGGTTCGAATTCTGGCTTGTACATAGACGATAGGCTGAGCAAAATACAATAACACCACCAGTTTGAGGCGGAGCGGCATATCATCAGTATTCTTTAGGAATGTCAGTCGACCAACATCTGGGAGTTGGCAGCAGCAAGACTGGCGGTACCAGTTGATGATGTGGATCCACAACAACCATGGCTGTGGTTCAGAGAAGTGCAGCAGCAGTCTCAGCAGCAGCAGCAGTCTCAGCAGCAGCAGCAGTCTCAGCAGCAGCAGCAGTCTCAGCAGTCTACACATCAGTGGCAGCAACCTCCATCAAAGTGGCCTGCACACATTGTCCCAGCCAGGTGTGTAGCACTCCAATGACAGATTTTGGGTGCAGCAGGTGATCCTGACTATGAACATTGCCTGTTCACTGCCACCAACTGCTCCCACATCCTGCCTGTCCTCCACATCCACCTCCACACAACAGCATTCTGCCACAAGCAAATCCATGCAGAGGTCATCCAATGATATATCATTCACCCCACTGGTTCGATCCCTGTCATTGTCATCACTATTTAGATCTAGCTGTGGCCAAAGCAATGTGACCAGCCGCTCAGCACTTACAGCACTGTTGGGCATGCTTACCATACCCCCAAGCAGAAAGAGGAGTGAAGCCACTGATAACTGAACTGTGAAAATGACCATTAACTATTTACATTTACCTTCATTACATTTTTGGGGTGCCTTTCTTGCCTTGCGAAAGTGATATACATGTGATCATTATTTATTTTCTCTGATACTGATGGTACTCACTGATACTGATGATACAATGTTTTCTGTTAATAAATTTCTAAAGTTCACTCTCATCGTTTTCCCTTATAAAAAGCCTAGAAGTAACTATAAAAATTAATGACTACTCAAACCTCCAACTTTGAAACGAAACAGGAGCAATACAGTCCAAAGGTTCTACACCAACTTCTCTGAGGAAGAGAAAGAGATAGCGATCAAGTTCCTGCACCATAATCCCATCTTGTATACCAAGCAGCTGGCGGGGCTCAGGGATAAAGCAGTGAAGGAGAGGATATGGATGGAGCAGGCGAGAAGGATAGGTTGGACCACGCAGGACCTTACAGTTTGGTATGTAAGCCGGCTTTATCTCTGACATACAGCTCCCAAGCCAGGAAAGTGGCAATTTGTCCATATGAACGGTGTGTAGATTTACTGGCAGAGCTCATGACTGTGCTGCGGCTCTTGGAGAAGAGAGCCCATTGTTAGTTACCTAATACACACCCATGTACATCCCCCACCCCTGGCCTGTGGATCAGTGTGAGGGAGGGGTGTTGCCCCTGGTAACAGGCCACCTCCCACATGCTATGCGGGCAGCCACGACTCATGGGCAGTTAGCTCTGGACACGCAAGCTGTACAGAACTCTACAATAAACTGCTGCAGAAGGAATCTGGTTGTCTCTCTTCTCCTTTCAGTTATGGTCCACAATAAAAGGCATAAGCCTATAAGCCAGTAGGGTTGGTCGGTACCATCTTGGGGGAATAATACTCATAGTGATTTTTGATAAGGTAGATATCCCTAGAGTAAGAAAATCTATAATAGCATTCCATTGGTGGTAGCTTTTTGTATGCCTACCTTTTGTGCAAAATAGCCAGTATAGTATAAGATATCCTATTTCAACTTAATATCATCCTATCTATCACACAGACAATGATATTGAAATTTCCCTCACCTTTAGATAAGATCATATTCTTTTCAAAACAAATTGCTAAAAATGCATAGGTTGGAAGGTGTATCATTGGTAGCACTAAGACATTAGCACTTGTCTTTTTCCAGCACTGTAAATCATGCCACTTTCAGAAAAGTATTTCACTATCTTTTCGTGTGTGGAGGCAATAAATGATTTGAAACACACATAATTTACATAAGCTTTTAGCAAATTTATTAAGGAATACAGATATGTAAATATCTTGTTTATGCATTGAATATCAAAAGAATATGAGTAGAAACTGTAACTCCACCCATGAATGAAAAATCCATAATTTTTTACGTGTTTCTGTGGTTTGGTCAACCAAATGATATTTCCCTGTTGGTATTACATAGTACTTTACAGGATTGAAAATAATGTTTAATGCTAGCATGTATATGGAAAGAAATAATGTTTTCCTTCACCTAATTCCAAAATAATGCATACTTTTGTGAATTTACATGCCTGATAATGACAGGAATGAAATTGATATATTATACAACCTAAACCAAAGGCAAGGTAGTTGTCAATCTGTTAATTTCATGTTGAAGGACAAAGAATAACAGAATAAAAGCAGACATATACCATTCCACATTAACTAGGAACAAATATTGCTAATAAACATATTTCCTTATGCTAAAGACAGTTTGATTATAGTTTCCTTGTTCATATACACCGACTTACAGTGGTGTACCAATTCACTATGAGCCTAATAATAATGATAATACTCAAGCTCTTCAGAGGCTTCATCTGCACTTTCCCCATCATCTGAGTCAGCGATGGATGCCTGGTTCTCACAGTCAGGTAGTCTGCACATATCAGTACACTTCATTCTATTTGATAAGCACACACATTTTGGTAGTGAACACTTCCTCTTACAATTACAAGCCAACAAATCAAGGACTGCCTCAGGTGCTGGCTGCCCATATATCCAGTGCACAACTAAATGTTCAACTCCCTCTTCTTTCTCCATCTTTCACCCTTGGCCAACAGGACATGGAACCTTTGCATCCTGTTCAAGACAATGTCTCCATATTGCAGCCTTTTAGTTGGCTCTTTGTGCCTGTTTTACTAGGCAGTTTTTGCATGGTGGTAGCTGATGGCTCTCATTCTCACCAATCACAGAATAAGTCATTGTAATCATTCACCTTAGTGGATGATGCCTTTGGTGCATAAAGATGACCAGTAAATGCTCCTAACTTCTAGGAATATGTCCTTGATTTCCTTGTTTGTGGTCAAAAGTTTCAGAGCATTGACCTTCCCTTTGCCTGCAAATGCACTGATAGTGTCGCATCCTGTTTATGCATCCATCCAAATGAGAGCCCTACAAACATCTATGCCAACAGTGGCAGCAACCTTCATGATATCAACAAGCCTTGTCCAAGTTCTAGTTCCACATTTCTGTAACAAAAGGAACTCCAATCTTGTCATGAAATGCCAAGGACATTATGAAGAGATCTGTATCCTCTGAGTAGATCACTTCAGCTTGATAGCCCTGTCTTGCTGAGTGAGCAGCATGGAGAAGTAGGTGTCTGTCTGCTTCTTCCTGTTGGCACTGTAGAGCTGGCACCTCCTCTGCACCCTGAGATGTGATCCCGTAATATTTGTCCTCCACAGTTGCCTATAGAAATGTTAGACATTTGCACTGAGAATTAGCCTGTTTTGAGGGCCTCATACACTTGTCGATTTGTCTCTGGAAGAATTATCACCTGAGCAAAGTATGGGGACAGGTATCTGGCATAGTTCAACCTATCATATGCAAAGCACCATGGGATCATATGGCATGGAGGTGCGAGTTCCAATTTCCTTCACCGGAAGCTCACAATAAGCCAAGTGTGACATCCTCTACCATGTCTATGTATGACATCCAGAAAGCAGAGAGTTTCTGTATTGTGACATCCAGAAAGCAGAGAGTTCTCCGTTGTTGTGATGAAGATGCTCTAGGAAGTTTTTCCACAAGATAGTAAGCTCAGCTAGGAGTGGACTTTGTAGGATATTTTCAAATGTCTGTCAGTTCAAATCACAAACCATGCCATACACTTTTCCCAGAAACAGTTTAATCAAAATGCTCCTGTCCTGGATATTATCTTCCACCCACAGCATAAAGTCCTCCCATGCCAATCTCATCAGTGCTTCATAAATGCACTTGTGGACCCTGATGGCCTGATTGTAGTGTTTACCATCAAGAACAAGTATTTGTATTTCCTAATTCATATTTGTACTCATGATCTCTCATACTGATTGTACTCATCTCATATTATTTCTGTTTATTGTAATCAATCTGAGGATTGTGCAATCGCATGATTTGAAGAATGTTCTGGCATAGTGGTGGTCACACTTGAAAACCAACTTTATTGTTGAATTGTGTCCAATAAACGTACAGTGCTTGATCCATGACTACCACAGAGCAGTATCATTCTCTTCCAGCTGAGAGTAAGAAACACCATGTCCAAGCTTGTTCAGAGCCTGGATTGCCAGGTAGTGTTTTAACTGCATTGGGAAGAGCAGATGTTTAACCCTTTAAGAGCCACACATCATTCACCATGTACCCATACTATAGCAGGTACCAGAACCAAATGTGGCCTTTGTAAGGCCCGCTTTTGTAGTCGATGTTATTAGAACAAATTACAAATTCAAAAATTCCAGTAAATCTGAATTTTTTATCAGAACTTTCCGACATTTTAAAGACTTACTAGCAATACTTAGTCTAATATGTCATATAATTTCATAATTCTTCAATAATTTTTCCAAAAAGTTACAAAGAAACAAATACAGCATTGTTCATCCATTCCATATGGGAATGCCATATGGCATTGTCCTGCCGTGGTTAAATGACTGGTCCAAAGTACTGATTCTGTGTGTTTGGATTTTAGACTTAGGATCTCCTGTGAGAACCTTAACAAGTAACTGCTCTAGTTTACTTGGAATGTCAATGTGCCCACTAGGATTCACATCAGATGAATGTAATGGCCATGGAGTAGGTGTTATATCCTCTTTGATGACTCACCATATATGTGATGAAGTCTGGTCTATATATTCGTGTTGATGTTTGTTGATTTTGCCTTCCAAACTTTGAGGTCCCTATTAAGCATTTGAATTTCCAAGAATAGTTCCTTGAAGGATACACTGTCAAGAACCAAAAACAATTTTCCCTTATCATTTGGAAATATATCTACTGATTCTCCAAGTTCTGATTCCAGTTTCATGTAAGTATTCAGCTCCACCAGACTGCATAAAGGATTCTAGCATTTTTGTAAAAGAAGTGATTGCCACAATCTTCTTTTTAGAGATGATATCAGTTCTTATATATCTATAAAGGTCTTCATATGCTTCTCCTTCGATCCTTTTATACAGTTCATCACCATCTATTTCTTTTTCTTTTTCTTTCTGAGCTTTGACTTCAATTTCTATTTTCTTACCCCTTTTATAACATGATATTATGCTTCTGCAGCAACTAGGTCTTGACTTGCTATTGCGAGAATGTTTTCATCTCCCTTTTCTGTGGCATATTCTCTTAATGTTTGATCTGCTCTTAGTTCCAAAGCTTTAGTAAGCTTTTCACAGGTGTCTGAATGTTTTTGAAATTTAACTTTGCTACAACAAATGCAGATTGGGTCATACACCCTTCCCTCTGATGATGATCCTCTACTGGAATTTTATTGATTTACTACCAGTGTTTCCAATCTCATCAATGAAACCCTCAGTCTCTTTCCTTTTCAGAGTCTCTAGATCTCTCTTCATGGTAAAGAGGCTTCAGCAACTCCTATGATATCAGATTTTTGGGGAAAAGGGGTTAGCTTCTACTGTAGAACCACCACCACTATTGCTAAAATCATATCATACACACATATGATTATATATGTATTGTATATATTTATACATTATATATATTGATTCATACATATTTATACTTTGCATACATAAAGCATAGACATTTTAATCATTCATCATGCTTTTATTGATGTATTTGTAGCCTGTATACAAAAACACCAGGGAGCTGTTTCAAAACCATAGACTTAACCCACGTATTGAAACAGCTCCCAGGAGTAACAAAATGTTTCTTGATTTGCAGTATCATTTCTTTTTGTAGTGGGGTAGCTACAACAACAATACAATGTATGCTGGACTTCAAATTCGAAATATGTTTTTATTCATTCAGTTTGGAGTTAAATATTCTTCAAATCCATATATTATTGCATGGTATCCATGCAATGGAGTATGTGCAATAAAACTTTCCAGTCCACTTTTCATGAAAACAAAATCGTGCATTTTGCAATTCATTCATGCTAAATTGTTAGTGTCTCTAAATACAGGGAGTAAGAGCTAGGGAACATTCAAGAATTGTTCTGACTGATGGTGTAAACCGAGAATTAAGAAAAGAATGTGGTACTTACCTACAATGACAATGCTGTCGACTTGCTGAAATGTAGGCTGGTCCTGATCAATGCTGATAGTGGAGAGTAATGGGTCCCGGGGCTTATTATCTCTGTTAACAGCCAGCAGCTCTTTACCCGTTCTCCTCACTGAAATAGTTTCACCAGGTTTAGTAGGGGGCGGGCGCTTCTCTAGCTCTCTCCTATTTCACACGTCACACACAGTGACAAGTGCACCCAACCAGATCTCTTAAAGAGGAGGTACATAAACTAGTCTTGATGATCATTTCAAATAAAGCTCCTCACACAGTGGGAGTACGGGTCTGTGTGTAGCAGCGGTCTCGACCAGTCAGGTCGGCAGCAATGGATGTGCTTCAATGGCATGAAAAGGCACCTTACCCATGCCTTCTAGATGTCACCTTTTCTCCATGGTCGGACAGACGAGGGTCAGCAAATGCTATAAAACCTGATATTTTATATAACCTCTGGATGACAGTGATGTTATGTAACTACTGAAGGGTCCACAATTGGGTCACCGTGTATACCTGGTTAGTTTTAATCTAATAGTATATATAGACGTCTGTCCTATCAAGTCAATCTGACTGCCTTATGTAAGTATATCTGCATTGCTGTCTAACAGACTTCCTTTAACACCAAATAGTCTTCCTTCGCATGATACATTCCCCATGTAATATAATCATTTGAAATTCATTATCAGCTTGGTCAGGCTTCCGTGAAACTACCCAAATGCCACCTGGAGTGTACAAGGAGTTGCTAGACCTAGTTTCATCCTGATAACCTTTTTTTTTTTTTTTTAATTCATCAAAATTGCATTTGTCAAATTGTTGTTCTTCCACGCAATGTTCAGTGTGATTAACAGTGAACGATACAGAAACAATTGGATGATATTATACAAGGATTGGTGTACAATTTACACAGGTTTTTTATATAACATATTATTAGGCATTTCAACGTACCTTATACCCGAACTCGTGCATTATGTGTCATGAGCAGATTGCATTACCTTTACAATGAATATCAGTCAATCATTTATCTTTTGCCACATAGTCCTTAATAACACTAACAATTTCCAATTTAAATTGTACCTTAGAGTCTGTTGTTTGGATACCTTTTGACAAATTATTCCATAAACTATAACCGATATATATCGGGGTTTTCCTATACCGCTCCGAATTTGGTTTTGATAGTGCAATGTTTCTCTTAGCTCGTATTCTGGTTTTCATACCATCATTCTCATTTTCTAAGGGCAGTTGCCCCAACTTATATAAGTTTTTCACTACTCCCCATAGTAAATACAACCTCCTTTCTCTAGGTGATGAAATAGCACATTGTCTTAAAAGCTCGTCATTACTTATATAATGTCCATCTATATAAGAGTCTCTGCCCAAAGCGATCCTAAGGCCACGAAATATTCATCTATTCACACACCTTTGGTTCTTTACTGTAGCACCTTCAATAAGAAATGAGCAATAGTCAGTAATTTGTATGAAGCATGTTTTAATTATTTTGATTGCTGTATCTTTATCCAAGTTTGCTATTTAGTTTTTTGTTAATAATTTGCTATGCTTCGACCAATTCCCCCGTTTGAATTTTGTTTAATAACCTAGCTGGGCCGTGATAGACTGCACATGTTTTCTGTACATTCACCGTTAGGCGATTAGCTGTATACCATTGTTCAAGTAACCTTATCCGATATTGCATATTTTTTTAGCCTCTCGTACATCTTTTCCACTATCAACAATGACCAGGTCATCTGCATACATGATGTACTGGATGTCATTTCTTTCAGTAAATAAATTGTTGACATATATCAATAATAACAAGGGCCCCAATATTGAGCCTTGCGGAATGCCATAAGATAGGTCTTCGTACTCCGAAATATGATCACCATATTTTGTATAACATTTTCTTCCGGTAAGATATGATCTGAACCACTCCAATAAATTAGTTGCTATTCCTGCTTTGCCCAATTTATAAAGAAGTATCCGATGATCGATGCAGTCGAAAGCTTTTTTTATGTCTATATATAAAGCAATAGCTATTTCATTTTCATTTTGAGCTTCTGCCAAGTGATGTATTAGTTTTAAAACTGCCCCACCCGTGCTTCGTTTTTTTCTAAATCCAAACTGAAAAGTATTAAAGTAATTTTTTGTTCTAAGTATTTATAGAGTTGATTGTGTATCGCCCGTTCCAGTAACTTGCCTGCAACGGGCAATACACACACCGGCCTCCAATTCGATATGACTTGCAGATCACCTTGCTTTGGCAAGGGGGATATTCGGCCTTCTTTCCATAATTGAGGGAAGCAGCATGTAGTTATTGATAGATTAAGGATTTCTTTGAAAATATCAATACAGTCCAATAGCGATCGTTGCATAACATCACATTTCAATCCAAAAACACCTGATGACATGTATACCCTTATTCCAAATATTAATTCACGAACCTCATCCTCCGAAATATGTTTTATTTCGAAACCTTTGCGGTTATTTTGACAAACATCATGTAAAATACAGTATACATATATATAATAAACTATTTTTGACAATCCAATATGGTTCTAAGTCCTGTATGGAACTCAGAGAATCGAGATGCACAAGTAATCCAAGTATTCTGGTGTATATACAGAGTATGTTTCATTATATCATAGTCATTCTCAATCCAATACATGCATTCATAAATATAAAAAATAGTAACGGTAGAAGAAATTCGGAGTTATTGACTGAAGCGAGACGGGGGCGATCTGGGCCCTGTATGGAACTCAATATCATCCTCCTGTCCTTCTTCATCAATCCCTCTTGACATGTTAAGCCCCTAAAGATCAATATAAGTTGTTTTTGTACATTGATACCGATAGTAATATCCGAACATTCGAACATTTTGAATCCTGTATGGAATTCTTAATGGAGTTCAAATTTTTCTCATTACGTCATACCGTAGCTCTCCGCACAGGTTCGATGATTTGAAAAAAAAATATTCCGACTACTGTTCACAGGCACACGTAGTGCTAGACACAGGCTTATATTTCATGTTTGGAACAAACCCTGAGTCCCGCACCAAGATGAGTGACATCGAGAATGTAAGGAAGGGCAACGCCAACGGCGACAGGCCGACGACGAAGCGTAAGCGAGTTGACAGAGATGCATCGGGCTCCGACAGCGACGACCTGCCGGAGTCGAGATACAACGTGGGATATGGCATGGTCCCGACCCCACAGACATCGACGGTAGCCGAGGTGAGTTCTCTACGCAAAAAACTGTGCAAAATACTTGCAATATGTCTCACTGTACCCATACCCCTACTGTACATTGTTCGATAAACCCGGCCCTCACCCACAGGGCTGCGACGACACACACCCGCTGCCGGCACCTATGCCGTCACAGGGGAGCGTGCCGTCAAACCAGCTGTCACTGGGCATTGACACCCGCGACACCGGCGGGCCTCCCGAGGCCGGCCGCAGCGGGGAGTCACATGGCATCCTGTCCACCGGGACACGACCCATTGACACTGCGGCTAGTGGACAACAGACTCTGTCGGGTACAGGGAATGCATATGCTACCTTCAATAGAAGGATAGCAGTACCACAGAAAACTAGACTGAGTAGTAAATCTACTATTAAGGATCATTTCCAGATGGAGCAGATGGAACTGTGCCCGGAGCCCAGTAAACCATCTCAGCCTCAGGGCAGCAAACCTAGTGCTCAGCAGACCACTAGACTATGCAAAGAGAACACTAACAAATGGTTGTCCACAAAGGTCGACAAACATAATGTTGAATGTCTCACATCCCTTCTGCACTTGTTATATGACAGTGATGATTTGTCTATTAAATTAGATGATGAAAAATATGGGGCAGGCTCACTAAGTGACCCACCTTGTATCCCGACTACGACTAGTCCACTGTCAGAAAAAAACACACAGTCTAACGACTTTATCAACGAAGTTCATACTTCTAATGAAAACTTTACTTCTTTCCAGGGGATCGATTCCCTCCTACCGCAATCAGTCCACAGGGCCTGGTGCGACATGAGGGAGGCCAATTGCTGCATGCATAAAAGCGAGGCCCGGGGCTCATTCTTTAGGACCTGGGTGGAGGTTGACTATGTTGAACCCTGGGCAGCTGGCCTCGGGCCTACGCCGGCCTACCTCAGCCAGGAAGCCAGGCAGCTTATTGCGGACGAGCGCCGAAGATCATCATTGCGAATAATGGAAATAGCAGCAAACGACCTGGCGAAGCAACAGACGGTTGCACGCAAGGAGAAGGGCCAGCTCACTCTTATGATAGAAAACACTCTCTTCTAAAATGGTAAATCAGAGGAGGAGGCTGAGTCCATAGTCAAGTGAACCAGACGCCATATCTCGACTCTGCAAAGAGGGATTGGCGAAAAGAATGCGAGTTCCAAGAGGATAAAATACAGAAGAGGTCCCAGAGGGCGCCTACCTCACTCCAATACGAGGACCCCTACACACACCGTCCCACCAATGTACGCTATGCAGACCAGCCTGAAAAGAAAATCGATTTTCAGGAGGCCCCGCCAGCAACATGCGTCCCAAAGGGGCGGCCGAGTCGGGCAACAGCAACCGCGGTCAACGGGGACGTGGGGGAGGACAACAACGCCCAAAGGGACGCTGCAAGGGAGGCTTCAACAATCGTGGAACCCTCTCTACTCACCTGTAACTGTCAAACCAGCATCCAAAGGTGGCAGTAAAGTTCCCAAACAGTATTTTTTGCCTTGTGTTTCTTTAGATAAGTCATCTCAAGATAAACTAAGAGATCTAGCCATTAAGCCTAGTTTAAGTACTACCATATTATCTAAGCAGATAAATGAATGTAAAATCCAGCACGAGATGCTCGATACAAGTGAGGTGATCAAACAAGGACTAACGCTGGACAACCAGTCCAGGGTACCTAAACCAGATAACAAAGTAAAATACTCGAAAAAGGGCACGGTAGTAAATCTCTCAGACAAAATTCTCACACCATCAGAACAGTCTATCCTCGATAAAAGTCTAAATTTCTGTCCTACAATGACTAGAATAGAGGAAGGTGATGTAAAGCAGGAACTAGATCAATTCCATAGAAACCTACGTATCAAACAATTCTTCCAAAAAGGAAAGGACATAGGTACATCCCACGACAAGACCAACCACAATGACTCCACCACGAGATCTTTGCCCGGCACAGCATTCGACAACTCCAATCTGAAGAGGCAGCTGAAGGACAAATCTAGGTGGACTGCCCCCCAGGGGTCGGCCAACCTAGAGGGTATCATAGCAGTAAATGAGATCCCACTCTCCCAAAAAAATGTAGGTATGAGAAATATCAAACAAAACATAAGCAGGGAAGAGAGGGCTAGCCTCAAGGGTTTATCCAAAAATGATGATATAACTATCAAACCCGCAGAAAAGGTGGCGCAACCGTGGTAATGAATACTAGAGACTATGTTTCCGAGGCCATGCGGCAACTTGGGGACGAAAAGGTATACACAAAAACAACCACAGATCTCACTCTAGTACATAACAAACAGGTCAATGATAAAATAGACGATATGGTGAAAGATAGAGAAATTACCGAAAGCTTGGGCGAATCCCTCAAAACCAAACAGGCCTGAAACCCCCATATATATTTTCTACCGAAAATACATAAGGGAAAAAATCCTCCACCAGGTAGACCGGTGGTGTCAGCAAACGGCTGCCCCACCGAAAAAATCTCACAGTTGTCGACCATTTCCTGAAACCAGAAGTACCCAAAATAAAATCGTACATCAAAGACACCAACCATTTTCTCACCTTGATGGATGATTTGGGACATCTGGATGAGGAAGATATACTGGGCACCCTGGACGTGGGTGCCCTGTATATGAACATACCCAATGACGAAGGCTCAATGATCATTCGAGAGAAGCTAGAAAACACAAGAAAAGGCAACGAGAAACCAAGCAACAACAGCATAGTCGATTTACTCGACAAGGTACTAAAATTGAACAACATACAGTTCAATGGAGAAAACTATCTCCAAATCAGTGGAGCAGCGATGGGGACCAGACTGGCCCCATCGTATGCCAATCTGTTCATGGGGAAATTGGAGGAAAAACTCCTCTCGGACTAAGATCTGGCTACACTACATAGACGACATCTATTTCATCTGGCAACATGGAAAGGAAAAATGGAAAAATGGCGGACATGGTTAAACAACCAGCACCATTCCATCAAATTCACCATGGAGACATCCACGCAGAGAATGAATTTCCTAGACACAACGGTGATAAAAGGGGAAGACGGGAAGGTGTATACAGACCTATACACCAAACCGACTGACGAAAACACGTACCTGAGGTACGAGGTAAAAGAAGCATCCCATACTCGCAACTACTACGAATCAAACAAATCTGTAGTAATGAAACAGACTTGGAACGACATGCCTCGACGAAGATGAAAAACTTCAAAGAACGGGGCTACCCGAAGAATCTGTTAAAGCTATGCAAAAATAGGGTTGACGCAATTGACAAAACAAAGCTGCGAACCCTAAAAAAGGCAACAGCTAATGAGAAAGATCAAATAGAACAGGTCTTTCTCATTTGCACCTACCTACAGGGCTGCACTGTGCTACCCGAGGTGGTGGAAAAGAACTTGGAGATACTTGGAAAATCAAGTACAACCAAATCCATATATCGCAAAAAACTAGTGAAAGGCTATAGACACCCAAAAAACATAAAAGACTATGTAATACAGGCTAAAACACACTATCGACCGGATAGTGTATCGGACAAAAATGTATCCAACCGGGACAATAAATGCAGAAAACCAAACTGCAAATATTGTCGGATACTGAAAAGGGATGCCACCTTCAAATGAAAGAGCACTGGAAGACAGCACCAGGCGAGACACAACATCACATGCAATAGCTCAAATGTGATATTTTGCATGGAGTGCAAGAAATGTGGTAAACAATATGTAGGCCAGACTAAATGCAAAATAAAAGAACAGATCCCAGAACATCTGAGATCAATCCGATCTCATTCACACATCAGTGATGTACCAACACACTTCAATGGACCAGACCATAATGGCATTGAAGATGCGACGGTAGGGATTTTGGACTTTATCTACCGGCACTCAAACAGCAAGGGGGCAGGCAGACTAAGAGACAAAATCGAATACAATTGGATCCACCGGCTAGCAACCTAGGCTCCAAGCGGCCTAAACACGATGGACAGTGAATATGGATAAGACAAATTCTAATGCCACATCAAAAAATAATTTCCGAATCATCAAACCTGCACGGAGAGCTACGGTACGACGTAACGAGAAAAATTTGAACTTAATTAATCACCCTCGTCCTATCCATAAAACCACTGAAGTGACCGACCAATAAAAGTTGCCGCTAAAAATACGTTATTGAGGTGGATTGAAAATGTCACTGTAATTCTGCGGAGGCATGCTAGGATGCCACCTAGCGACAAGCGGCACCTTCACCATCCCTCTGGCGGCAAACAGAAGAACCAGTCTGCCGCTCAACTATCAAAGACTATGAAAGCGACTTGACGCTCTTGATGAAAAAATGGGTGAAATACATGCCGCTTTAGCAGCGATCAATCAGGCTTCAAAGATGGCGGCATCACATCAAAGCGCCGGGTCCCAGGGCACCGCCGCGATGGATGCGGCCCAAGGTCTTGAAAAGTCTATCGAAGGCTCAGCAAAGGCTACAGGAATCGATGGGGGAACTCAGCAGGCATCCCGGGACAGTGATCTACTACGGATTATCGCCACGGGCGCCCCAGCAACGGCTTCTACAACACCTCAGGCGCTCGCAGGATACACTGGACCCAGCTCTGCCACTCCCGCCAACTACGCGATGTCCAGCGTAAGCAGGGTCCCCACAAGCGACAGACCATGTGACTGCTGCTATCCAGGCACTCAGGGCGCCCGGTAGGAATGCCGCATTCCCCGACAATATCAGGCCGACCTCCGACGTGGAGATAGAAACAGCCGTCCGCCAGATACTTGAGTCTACTACGGCTCGCGTAGCGGACGCAGGTACGCCTCCTTTCTACCCGCATAAATATGTTTTTAAAGGTCCAGAGAGGGTAAAGTCCAAGTTAAATGAACTAAACCCCCCCTCTTTAAACACTTTACAGAGGTCGTGGAGGATGCAAAAGATTTTGAGTTTGTCCAGGTACGCAGGTGGTCAGAACTAGCTAAGGCCTGGCTCGATGAAACGAAAATCCAATTGATGAGGGTGGCGATATCACAGGTATACATAGGTCGCCTACCGGCAGACAACGGTCAGGACCGCTCCCGTGTAAAGAAAAAGGACAGGGATATTAGCCTAGCCTCAGGGGTACCATGCCCGGCCTACAATAGGCCGTCGGGATGCGACCGGCCTACAGGCCATGGGGATGGTTCGAAAACATTCCTTCATGTATGTGCTTACTGTGCGGCATATGTAGGCTCTGCCTACCCCCACCCTGAGACCGTTTGCCGAACGAAGCAGAGGAATGAGGACAAAGGGCCGACCACCAGGCTATACCCGCAAGGGCCCAGTTCTTTCGCCAGTAGGCCGGTCCCACCCGGCCGCGCTCGCTCACTCTCCCCCCTGAATCCTCAAGTAGGAGTTGGGAATGTTGTTTGCTCTGAAAGCCCTTTAGCCGGTTGCCCGTTGGCACAACAGAGCCGTAGTCGAAGCGTAAGACACCCGTTGGTGGATGAGGACGCTTTTGTCTACGTGTTTCGCCCTTTGGCGAATGTTTCATGTATTAATGATCAAGTTATTGAGGACAGTTGTCCTCCCAGCCCGCCGGCCGGCCACGCTGCACGCCAGAGCAGTCCCACATCTTCTACGCAAGGTGGCGCCACAAGTGTCGTCGCAAGCGTGGACCTGCGTGTAAGCACCCGCGAAGCAACAGCGAGCGCTGTCCTGTTGGCTTCAGCCTGCAGTCGCCGTAGCGACTCAGGAGCCAGGGAAAGCGCCGCTGGCGTCTTTGCTCATCCACCCCCCCCTCCATGTTAGTGACAACCTCGCTAGGGGTGCCGTGGATGGCGAATTTCATGTTGTTAGTATAAAGAATGTTTGTTCTATCCCTGCAAGCCGCGAGGGCGCCACCACCGCCTCTCCCGATGCCCCAGCAGGCCTCGCCTCATCCAGCGCCACCGCCGCTGTCGCCCGCGCCAAGCGCCCCCCGTAGCAAAGTTCCGGCACCCTCCGCTGCTCCCCGGACGCCTACAGCCTGGTAGTTCCTGCCTTTGGCCGACTCCGGTAGGCCCCACCTGGGCTAATTACAGCTTTTACAGAGACGCCTACACGGCTATCGCACGCATGGGCCTCCCAAATTATCGCAGCCCCCGTATCGCTGTCCCCTCAGGCCTCGCCATCCCAGAATGGCGCCACCGCCTGGTTCGGTATCATGATGAGGGCCTCGTCAATTTTCTCGAGTACGGATGGCCTACGGGATACACCGCCCATGACCCCCCGGAGGCCACCAGGGCCAACCACCCGTCGGCCGTGGCCTACATGGAGCACGTGGACGCCTATGTTGCTAAAGAGCTCGCCGCAGGTGCTCTCATAGGCCCCTATGCCGGCCCAGCTTTTCAACCGTGGTGCGCTACTGCCCCACTCATGAGTCGCCCTAAGCGCGGCACAGTCCAAAGACACATTATCGTCGATATGTCATTTCCGAAGGGAACAAGCGTCAACGACGGGGTCAGCCTCAGCCCACACCTGGAATACGCTCGCCAGTGTGTCCTCCCTACGGTCACCGACCTCGCGGCCTACATCAGACGGGACGTGGTCGTCGCATGCCAGGACAGCATCACTCGTGGGGCGATTGACCGCGCCCGCCTCAGGTCGCTGACCGGCCGCCTACTATATATTACACGATGTGTCTCGCAGAGCCGCTGTTTCCTCGCAATGCCCCTCGCCTTCCTCGCCTCCAGCCCTGAAACTCGGGCCGCCAGAATACCCCCAGCTGTCCTCGAAGATTTTGGCTGGTTTGCTCGTTACGCGGAGGTGGCGAATGGGTTCTTACTCATCAACCCCCCCTGGGCCCTCTTCAAGGTACGCTGTGGTTTCAACGGCCACGACATCATAGGCTGCGCCTCGACAGGGGCCTACATCCAAAATCTGGCCGGCGTTCCCTACCTTCTACGCAGTCCTGGCCGCCGCCAGGCGGCAGCAATCCTCCAGGCCGTAGCGACCCTGGGCCCCATGGCCACCACGGGGGCGCGCATCCTAGTCTGGTCTGACCGCCCCGGGCCCGCCTCGGATATCACTACGGGCAGGACCCGGAACCCCTTCTACGCGGCGGTCGCCTGCGAGATCTGGATGATCGTGGCTGTCGTCGGGGGCGGATGTCAAATTCGCTACTGCAGCCCCAGGTGTCGCTATCGAGGCGTACAGCGCTTCCAGCGACAGTGTCTCTCCTGTAGTTGACTTTAACGAATTCATCGCAATGCATTGCAGGAGCGGGGATGCTTCTACACAGCCAGATGATGGCATCTTTAGCGGCAGCTGAGGCCCCATCTACCCGAAGGAACCACGACATCCAGACAGCAGCATATATACGCTTTTGCGTCAAGTCGTCAATCCCGTATCTACAACCATCAGTCGCTCAGGCGGCGCTTTATCTTCAGTGCCTAGCGAATTCGTTCGCTAGCCCGGCGACGGTCGCAAACTACGTCGCGGGCGCTTGCACCTGGATAACTCGTCACGGGGGGGACCCAACTTCTCTATCAGCCCCGGAGGTCCTGGCGGTCCTCAGAAGCGTCCGCCGGCTGTCGACCCATGTCCCGTTGCCGGCTCCTCCGATACGGCTCCCCCAGATCAAGATAATCAACAAGTTTTTCGTCAGGGCAGGCCCTTCCGCGATGGTCCTCCAGGCTGCCCTCCTCACGACGTATTATACATTTTTGAAAGCCTTCAACGTGGTTTCCCCCTCCTCAGCCTCCTGGGGGGGGCCTCACACCCTCACAGACTCCGACATCATCGTCACCCCGGCTACGATGCTCATTACAGTAAGGTCGACCAAGACCCGTCATTCATCCGGACCACCCCTGATACTCCATCCCGCGCTTGGCAGATCCCTCGTTATGTGCAGTCCGCACCTACCAGGACTACGCTGCAACACGGCCGTATCTCTCCTCGGCGCCAGCTTTTCGCCTACGAGACTACTGAGAACTGGACGATCTACAGACCATCCAGATACAAAAAAGACACCCACTAGGTTCACACCACTGCACGAAACTTACCGCTTTACATATGTATGCATATGAAGTTAGACCTGTTATCCGTCTCGTAGACGCCTTATCTAATGGCATATATATATGTCCATGGTGCGGTCTTATATACGTCATATATATGCCTGATTTCGTTGTATATACACCACCATCAAATAGTTCCGATCTTTGCAACTTGGGGACACTACTGGTAGCATATTTCATTTGCCATTAACCATCCAAGTCTGTATTATATGAAAATTGCAATTTTATATTACCAATTTATTTGATAAAAACCTAATTAAGTATAAATTGATTAATTACACATAGTAAACCTTGCATTATGTTGTTTTTTTAATTGTTTTTCTAATAGATCTTACTTTCAAACACCATTTCAATGTGTAGACAGTCAGGCTTACTATATAATAGCCTCCCCCAAGTGTCTCTGTGCGCCTGAAGTCTGACTCCAGTGTGAATGCGGCCGCCACCCTCACAGCCACCCGCTCAGCCGCCTGCCCTGTGCGCCTCCGACTCAGGTGTGAAAACATCTTAGACATACACGCCGAGCGACCGCTAATCCGTCTACATACTGCAAGGAAGGCGGGGGTCTGTACCAGGGCTTCACTGTGTGTAGAGTGAGTGTAGGGTGGTGGGGTGGTGGGGTGTCGGGGGGGGGGGGGGGCGGTAGGGGGTGGGGGTTGGAGGTGGACCGTTAGAACATGCCATAGAGGAGCTCTCAACAGAAACCATGTCTGCATCATCAAACCCTGTAAATCTGGCTCTCTATATTACAACTATAAAAAGTTCTTTTCTATTGTTTTATTTGCCATGGTAGACGCTGATTACTCTTTCAGATAAGTCAACATCAGTGCCGAGGGCAGGGCCTCCGACTCCACCCTGTGGAAATTTTGTCCATTGTTCAGAGACTTAAACTCTCCTGAAAATCCCATGAACATCCCCGAACCCACATAATTTCCTGGGTACAGAGGTAAATTACCTTACTACTTTGTGGCAGACGATGCCTTTGAAATGACCGTACAACTGATGAAACCATTCCCATCTGCTAAGCTGACTATGGCCCAATACATCTTTAACTACAGACTATCCTGGTGCCGTTGTATTGTAGAAAATGCTTTCGTTATTATGGCCATACAATTATGGCCACACAACTCCACTCAACTCCCCATGAGATAGAGATGACACCAGACCATGCTTTGGAGGTAGTCATGACCTGTGTGGTTCCGCACAATTTTCTGTGGAAGAGAACTGCAGCTGCATACCTTCCCAAGGAAGCAACCAACTTGGAAGATAAGGACTATGCACAGCACAAAGGAATCTGGAGGGGACAGGCTGCCCTGCCAGGCAGGGAGGCAACACTAGTCAGGAACTAGAGTTGGGCTGTGAAACAGATGAGGGGCCGTCTGGTGGACTAGTGCCTCACAAGTCAGGGTGAACTGCCCTACCAGTACAATGTCGTTCTTTGACACAACTTCTTTTTTGAGAGGTAGGTCTATATTCTAACTAAAAATGTCTTTCAAACATCGATGTTGATGGCATCTGATTTGCTGTACCACTTTCATCATTTAATTTATAGATACCTAATAAAAAACATTTTAAATTTTTTTCTATTTGCAAATAGAAAACACACTTTTATTAAAACATGACTGAAATATTCTTAAATATTATATGTTTGGTTAAATATAATAATCTTTATCTAACGTTAAAATATGATATACATTTTGAGGTATCTGGAAATAAAAGGTACATAAATGTAAAATATAGTACTAACATGTATTCAGTATCATAAAACGTCAGCAGTAGTGATTGAAGGATTGTAGATGCAGTTATAGTGACATCTGCAACTGGACAAGCAGACTGTCAGAACGGTAGACTTTTACATATATATTTATTGATTATCTTTTAGTATCACAAAAACTATTCATTCACATTATTTTGAATTATGTCTGTAATAAAAGATGTGTGACTAGACATATCTGTGAAATAGATAAACTACTAGTTCATATTTTTGTTAGTTCTAACTAACTTGTTACTTTTATGTATCTGATAGGAACCAAAATTTGAAACACAACTGACATATGTTTATAATACCTATTTGGAAAATTATAGGAACACCTATGGCAATATGTATTTAAACCTTAATTTGAAAATAATTGCTGAACTTACATATATGCTATAGAAAATTGTCCCAGATGATTATACATCGGGAAAAAGTAAACACATATCAAGGGTACAAAAATATATGGACTTTGTGAGATAACACATCTCTTATTGATACGCACTAAAAATTGTAAAACCTTTGGAACTAGCTGAACCTGAACAAAACTGTAAAATCCAAACCAGTGATAAAACCATCGCTTTCACTGAATAGAATGTATCTATTCTACAACAAAGCAAGTAATATTAAACTGTAACAAGTTTACAAATGCCAACAATGGCAATAACGAAAAATACAAAAGGCCTGCTTCAGTAATATTCTCACTGAGAATAATATGGTCTAATCTACAACAAATTATTGCACCATACTTTCTATTGATCTGGCTTGGAAGACAGTCATTGCAATACAAAGTTAATCTTTACGAAATGTGAGGTATCACATATAAGTCATCTGAAGAAAAAGAAGGTCAGTCAGGGCCACTGGCCTCGGACAGCTTTGAAGGTCAGACCCATAACATGTAACATGAACTCCTCTCTTATCTCCTCTGGTATTTTCTGAATATGGAGCACTAACGAATCTGCCCAAAGTTGTTCTGGGGACAGCTTTAGCCATGCAGTAGCCAATGGATCGGCGGCTCTGTTCTCAGCAATTAGTTTTTCTAGGGGAGCGTTTTTGTTTTTCATGAGGGATGTATATGTTTCATTAGTTTCTTTCTGGCTTACTTTTTCCTCTGCCTTGTGTGCTTTCCTGTAAGAAGAACCTTTTTTATATTCCAGTCCAGGTCTATTCCCACTCCATATGTTGTGTTGGACTGACTGGAACACTGACTGACTTCATATTTTCTGAGATCTGCTCTCTCCTCAGCAGTCATCATGGCCGCCTCCCTCTCTTCAGCAGTGAATCCCGATCTAGGCTGAACAATCAGTGTATGTTTAACCTGCTCTTTCTTAGTGCATAGTTCAGTCTGTAAATTTGCCTCTTCCTCTTCTTCTGCTTGCCTTTTTATCTTCTCCTCCCACAGGTTCTTTCTAGTTGCGGCACTCGCAGGTTTAGGATATGTGCTGGGGTTTTTAGGATCTGGCAATACACTTGAAGCTTTAAGTTTACCTAAATTACTTGGTGCCAGGGGATCAGTGTCAGGACAAGAAGTTCCCTGTTGGTTAGATGACTTCTGAACAGTCTTTCCCTTAACTAATCCAGCATTCAATGTTCTATTGAAGGTGGGTTAGTGAGCGAGACGTTCTGACCGTCGGACAGATGCTTGCACAGTTCATCAACCTTTGAGACGCCCATTGTTTGAGAAATGTTTTGTGTTCATAACAAACTCAGCCTCACTGCCAAACATGGACTCTTCTTCTGATGTTTGGAGATGATCCGGTTTGATGGGGGTCAAATCTGTGTCAAATTGGTTGTCTTCCTCGATGTCGGACAGGTTCTGATCCATGTATGTCTTGCCCTAAAATGTATGTAATCACAGTTTCAAATTTAAATTAATTACTTGTATAGGAAAATTCTTTTGTAGCAAATTCATCCAAAGGTTAAATAATCTTTATATAATGAACATTAAAAACCATCATGTCAATATACAATATTTGAAATGTTGATAATAATTTGATTATTTTCAATTCCTATATGAATAGGTTTATACTATATGATTTAAGTAATTTTTGTGACAAAATTTGAAAATTTCGATCTACGATATAATATTCATTAAAGAAAATCTAAACTAATTAGTCAGTTTTGATCAATATAGCCTGTGTAACTGAAATATAATTCTCTTATATCTACCTTTGTAGAACTACCTTTTTTGGGGGGGTAGACTTCAACCGCAAGACAGGCGCAGCGACTGACTTTAAAGTACTTTTCACTTGCTTCGACTTTACCATGTCAACTGACATTGTTCAAGTTGAATCAGCACAGGATGGTGAAACATAACTGGATAGAGAAGGTGTTGTTTTAATGTGTTCTAGCAGGAACTTGAGTACATTGACAAGTTCTCTCTGTCTTATTATGTGAGAAATAAACCAAAATTACTATAAATATTGTGGCGGAGATGGGAGGGCGGTGCCCGCCTCCGGAGTACTCCGGTCCTCCGGAGGATGTCTCTCCGCCAGACAACTCCGAACGGGAAGGGGAACGTTCACTCCGGTGAAGTGTCCCTCCGGACGGAGGAGCCCTCCGGACGGAGGAGGCCCTCCGATCCTCCGGACGGAGGCGGGCCCTCCGGTCCTCCGATCCTCCGATCCTCCGATCGGAGGAAGCCTCCGACCCTCCGGCCCTCCGACCCGCCAGGAGCGACCACCCTCCCGTGACGTCGATGGAAGGAATGACGTAGGGAGGCCGTGACGTCAGCACCCGAGTATATAAGGAGGAGAGGAGGGGAGGGTCGGCAGTCCGTGCTTGACAGTGGTGGTGCGCACACCTGGAGGAACTAGGTACGAAAGCCTGGAGAGGCAAGACTTAGTCGACGCTACCCAAGTCCAACCTGGCGCTAGGCCAGGCCGATAACTCGCGTTAGCCTTGATGTAAACCGTAGGCTCACTTGAATAAAGCAACCTGCACTGAACAGTATTTCTGTGTCTGAGTCTTCTGTGTTTCCCGTTACATTGGTGGCAGCGGTGGGATCTAAGTTCTCACCGCCTATCGGGAATTCACGGAGACTGGATCAGAGAGATGGGGCATGGAACCTTCAGCGGAGGCCGCCGCCGCGCTCGGCGCAAGCGTGAAGGGCCCCCTGGTACGCCTGGAGGAGGAGGAGATATGGACCCGGCGGGAGGGGGTCAGCCGGGAAGACGGCGGGTCGCACCCCTGTGCCGAGTGAGAGGCGGCACCCCCTGGGGCGGTAGGGGAACCGAGCCCGGGACACAGCGGCCACCCGCGGTCGGCGATAGGAGGGGTACGACCGAAGTGGGAGGGAGCCCCCGAAGAGAGATCCACCCCCGAGAAATGGCCTTGGAGGGGCGACCGGGTGGCTGTGGAGAAGGGCAACGGAGGAGACGAGGTCACGAGGGGAGGACCGTGGGGAGCGGGCCCGAGGGGAAGCGCGGCCGCAGCAGGGGGGGAAGCCCGCCTGTGGTCCGCGGCCCCCCGGCAGGGCTGGCCGTGGGGCCCCCGCGAACTGGAGAAGAAGGAGGAACCAGACGAGTCTCTCCGAGGGTCTAGCGCGGGAAGCGGGGAGGAAAATACCCCCCGGCGGAGCAACGGTAGCGTGCCGGGAGGGACCCGGGCCCCCGAGGTGGGCTGGGGCCATGGGGCGGCGATGGCCGTCCGCCCCATCGTCATGCCCGGTAAATACGACGGGACCACCGATTTGGAGGAGTACATGTCCCACTTTCTCTTGTGCTCGGGTGGACGGATGCGCAAGCGGGGACCTTCTTAGGGGTCAGCCTCACCGGGTTAGCCCGGCCGGTACTCTCCGGGATCAACCCCAGTTCCCCGGGGGGATTCTCGCTCCTTCAGGACGCCTTGTTCTGGCGGTGGTAAGGGGCACCCTCCGGCGGGAGGTGACGATAGGCCGGAGAGCCTTTGCCCTGGAGTGGTTGGTCGCCGATATCGGGAACGAGGCCATCCTGGGGGCCGACTTCCTCCGACAACACCAGGTCTCCATCCACCTGGCGGAAGGGAGGCTTGAGTGGGCCAGCGGAGAGGCGGAGCGTTGCAGGGTGGTGAATGCGCGTACCGCGGTGCTGGCCGGCCACTCCGAGACGGTGCTGGTGGGGGAAGTGCAAGGGATGCTCCCCGGAGGCGGCGTCAGAGTGCTAGAGGGAGATAACCGAGCGGGGTGGATGGTGGGGCGCGCTCTCATGGACCCGTCGGGGGGAACGTGCCCCGTACACCTGCTCAACCCAGGGGCGGAGGCTGTGGTGGTGAGGCGGGGAGCCACTCTGGGCTTCCTGGAGGACGGGCCGCCGGACACAGGGCCTGCCGGAGGGTGCTGGGCGCGGGGGTCCCCGCGGAGGAAGAGAGGGAACAACTGTGGTCCTTAGCCTCCCACCTGGCCCAGCCGGAGAAGGAGAGGTTACAGCAGATGCTGGGCGCGGAGGCGGAGGCCTTCATGCTAAACCCGCAACAACGGGGGCTCACCACACTGGTTAGGCACGGCATTGACACCGGGGGGGCAGCGCCGGTGAAACAGCCCCCCCGGTGTTTGGCGCCACACCGGAGGGGGACGGTCAGCGTGGAGGTCGACAAAATGTTGTCCACCGGAGTTATCGAACCCTCGGTGAGCCCGTGGGCGTGTCCGGTGGTGCTCGTTAAAAAGAAGGACGGGAGCATTCGATTCTGCGTCGATTATAGGCGGGTGAACGCCGTGACAGTAAAGGATGCCTATCCTCTGCCCAGAATAGACGACTCCCTAGATACGCTGGCAGGACCACCGGGCCAGGATGGGGCACCTCGGCACGCAGATGCCTTTGGAGAGGGTGGCGTTGGACATCATGGGCCCCCTCCCGCGCACCCCCCGGTAACCGGTATATCCTGGTGGTGGTGGACTATTTCACTAAGTGGGCGGAGGGGGTCGCCCTGCCCAACCAGGAGGCGGGGACTGTTGCGAGAGCCTTTGTGGAGACATTTGTTTGTCGGCTCGGTCCTCCGGTGGTTCTGCACTCGGACCAAGGCAGGAATTTCCAGTCGGAGGTGTTCCGGAATGTGGTCTCCCTGCTGGGTATTAAACAGACTCGAACGTGCGCCTTTCGCCCCCAGAGCGATGGCCTCGTGGAGCGGGCGAACCGGACCCTGGAGGGCCTCCTGGCCACCATGGTTGCCGGAGATCAAGGCGACTGGGACCAGAACCTGCCTCTGGCCATGAGTGCATACCGGTCGTCGGTCCACTCTTCCATGGGCCTGTCCCCTAACGCGATGATGTTGGGGAGGGAGACGAGCGCCCCCCTGTCACTTCTTTACCCCCTGAAGGGCTGGGAGGGGGAGACGGGGGAGGATTATGCGGCCCAACTCCAGGAGGGCATGGAGAGGGCCCATACCCTGGCTAGACACAACTCCGGGAAGGCGGTAGCGCGTCAGAGGAGGAACTACGATCTGCGAGCTAATCAACAGACGATCCGAGAGGGGGAGGAGGTGTACTACTTCCACCCCCTGCGTAAGCTGGGGGTATCTCCCAAATTACAGTCGTATTGGACAGGGCCATGGAGAGTGGTACAGAACATCGGTGGCCCAATTTACGAGATAGCGGAGGGCTCGAAGAGGCGGATAGTACACCATGACGCTCTCAAGGTGGCGCCGGCGTCGGGAACAGCGGAAGGCGGGGGCTGCCACCTGGTAAGGAGGATCGTAATTGACGCTCTGTCAACAACCATGGTCGGTCGGGCGCACAGCTACGGCTATATTTCCGGGCGGGGCCGTTCCCCAGGCCCGTCTTGGACGGGAGACCACCGCCGTTTCCTCGCCCGGGACCAAAGAACCGGTGGCCAGTGGGGGGCAAGGAGGAAGAGGCCAGGAAGGTGGCGGCGGAGACGTCAGCAACAGACCGGACCGCGGACTCCTGTGGCGTCTGCTAGGGGCGCGGGCAGAGACTCCGCTGGGAGAATGCGCTCGATCGTGGTCTCGCGTGGCGTCGGGGAGCGCGAGATTCCCCGAGAAAACAGGAGGGAACATCCGCTTGGCGCAGCAGACACTAGCACAACCATGGCCACGCCAGAGAGGAAGCACGTCTGCCCAGATTGTGATATCTCTTTCGCCCGGAGCGACGGCCTCAAAAGGCACATGGAAAACACCCACGAGGAGTGGGGACTCGGGTGGGTGTGCCCGGACTGCGGCATGCGATTTAGAGTATCCCGCAAGAACGACTATATCTGGCACTTGGGCCGCCACAACCATCGTTGGTCTCGGCACCGGGATGAGATACCCTCGGCCAGCCGCTTGCACTTTAGGGGGTCGGCCGAGGGGGAGGAGGAAGAGGAGAAGCCGGGGAGGACGGCGGGGAGTGAGGAGGCAGGCGACGGCGAGGTGGCATCCACCAGTGCCGAGACTCCTGACAAGAAGAAGAAGCAGAAAAGCAGGAGGACTAGTGACGGAGATAGGCGGGTGGTATAGAGGAGGACGGAACCGTCTCCCACCCGCAGTGAGGCCTCGGGGGGAGGGTGGACGGGGGGCAGTCCCCGGCCCTGACTGACCCGGGCATTTCGGTGGAGAAGCCCGACCTCTGGGAGGCCGCCGCTACGCTGGCGGAGATGGCGGAGTCCCCCCCGCTACCCAAGAAGAAAAGGCGTCCAAGTCGTCAAGGTCAAAAAGCCCCCCAGTGAAGCGTAGGAAGAAAGGGGGGGTGGGGGCAATGGACAAGTTCGGGCTGGACTTTGACCCGGCCACCCCTAAGAAGGAGCGGGAGGAGGTGGAAAGGGAGGAGCCGGAGCGGAGGGGGACGGACGGAGGGGACGCGGAGGGCGGCCCTGAAGCAGAGGCTTCGGCGGTATCAACAGCACTGGCCCAGCCGCGTTACATGTCCCTGGCGGGGTGTGCGGCCCTCTCGGCCATTCTAAAAGAACTGCATGCTGCCACGGCGGGCGTCCCGGGCGCCGCTGCGTCCACAACCCGGCGAAAGGAGGAGGGAGACGGAGTGCCTGCCCTGAGCCCGTCCCCGTCCCCCCACTTCTCGAAGTTTATAGAGTGGTTAGACGGCACGGCCGCGGGCCCCGACCCGGTCGCCGCCGGAGCAGGCGGGACAGAGGAGGCCCCGGGGACCAGTGTCAGCGGGCACCCCTTGGCCCCCAGGAAGGGGAGCAAGCTGTTCGGGGGCACCAAGGACCCCGAGGGGGCGGACTCCCCGGGCTCGCCGGCCGCCCCCATGGATAGGAGCACCCTGACCGACCGGCCAGTCTCCCCGGGGGTCGGACCGGGGGATGACGGAGAGGGAGGGAGAGACGCGACGACCGCTCAGGCCGGCCCGCCCCGCGTACACGCGACCGCCCCCCCTCCGCCCCCGACCGCACCGCAGGTAACTCCCCCGCCCCGGAAGGAGGAGGGCCCCCCGCGCCTGAAGGAGGAAGTACCGGCACCACCCCCGGCGGCGGGACGTGGCACGGCGGGACGTGGCGCCCCGGGCGCGCGGCGCGCCGAGGAAGCGAACCGGCGCAGGGAACAACTCATCGCGGCCCCGCGCCCCCTGCTCTCCGGTGTCCTCACCTACGAATCGCTGCGGGCCATTGTGGCCGACTGGGACCGGAGGAGCAACGTCCGGCTGGTGGGAGACCCCGTCTCCGCCCCCCCAGGGGTCTCGTTGCCGTGGGTGGAGGAGCCGCTGTCGCGTCTGGGCGCGTGGGCCCACCAGATGGACCCCGGGCAGCTGGCGAGTGAGGGATGGCGCGCCGTCCGAGGAGAGCAGGTGTCCCGCTGCATCACGGATGAGGACAGGGTGGTCTCCGTCGGCTTTGAACGGACCACCAGATACCGACGGGTGAGTGTCTTGTTGTACCCTGATTGCTGTGATACGACCCCCCCCCCTCCCCCCCCGGGGGCAGTAAGCTAGACGGAGGCAGGGGAGAGGGCGGGCCTGTACTGGCCTGCCCCAATAGACCGGCGGGACGGGAGTAAAACCAGCGGAGGTCCGGGTACCAGGTGTAGGCTCCGAGGGATGAACGGGCGGGGGTAGGAGACCGCCCAGGGGAGAATAAGAGAGACGGCAGCAGGAGGAGGGGGGTCGGGGCGCCGTGAGAACACGGATAGAGGTGAGCTGCGGTGCTAAAGTTGGATCTTTTCCATGTGTTACAGGACCCTCCGGAGGACGAGTGAGGCAGCCGAGGCTCGGGAGCAGAGGTGACAGCGAGGAAGAGCTGGACATCCCCCGGTAGACCACCACAAGGGGTCACCGGAGGTACTAAGTAGCCCGGAGTACCCCACTAAGGGGTCCCCCGGTGTACGGACCGTAGGTCCCCCTAAGGGGTCACGGTCAGACAGGGAACTCGTTGCGTTATAAGCGTTTGTTTAAGGTAAACCGTTACAAGTTGTGTTTAACAAACCAAGAGGAACAAGTTGTGAACCCCGCGGGGACAGTTTTTTATTAGTAATAAAGTTTTCGTACAGTAGCTCTGATGTTTTTTTGATACATATCGCGTAGTTTACCCATTAGTGGGGAGTAAACGTAAAGTTGATGGCACCGGGAGCCCGGTTTCGGCCGTAACTACACTATAAATCTCTAATGAAGAGGAGGAGACGGCGCTAGATGAGGAGGGAGGAGTGTGGCAGAGATGGGAGGGCGGAGGACCGGAGGGCCCCCCCCCCTCCCCCCCCGGGGGCAGTAAGCTAGACGGAGGCAGGGGAGAGGGCGGGCCTGTACTGGCCTGCCCCAATAGACCGGCGGGACGGGAGTAAAACCAGCGGAGGTCCGGTCCTCCGATCCTCCGTTCGGAGGAAGCCTCCGACCCTCCGGCCCTCCGACCCGCCAGGAGCGACCACCCTCCCGTGACGTCGATGGAAGGAATGACGTAGGGAGGCCGTGACGTCAGCACCCGAGTATATAAGGAGGAGAGGAGGGGAGGGTCGGCAGTCCGTGCTTGACAGTGGTGGTGCGCACACCTGGAGGAACTAGGTACGAAAGCCTGGAGAGGCAAGACTTAGTCGACGCTACCCAAGTCCAACCTGGCGCTAGGCCAGGCCGATAACTCGCGTTAGCCTTGATGTAAACCGTAGGCTCACTTGAATAAAGCAACCTGCACTGAACAGTATTTCTGTGTCTGAGTCTTCTGTGTTTCCCGTTACAATATATTATAGTCAGTTTTGATCTTTTCATAATAAATAGTTTGAATTTTTTGTAAATAAGGTCAATACTTACCCAAAAGAAATTATCTTATTACTTACGAGGTACTCGAAGAATAGTGGCAAATTTCATCATGATGATTGCTATACTGTATAACGTGGCCGTTTTGAGTGCGCTCACTACTGCAAGTGACTGAGGATTCCGCCGGGTTTGGTTGTTTACAACTTTTCCCGCCTGCTATACCGATTTCATTGGTTCTGACAGTGCATGTGACATCGTACTACCGTGTTTTTCAATCTCCGGTTGTGTGTGCTCCCTCCTTAGTAGGAAGATCTGGTTGGAGAGTGTATTTCGCTGGGTCTGGGTCAGTGCCCAGTCAGTGTGTGGGGACATCTAGCGGGTTCTGGTGGAACTAACTTTTAGTATGTCCCCAGTTGGTAGTGACACCTGGTGTCATGGCTTGGAGATGGGCCATAGCAGGTGGGAGGAGTTAGATGTCTTTGTTTGCCTATTGCTGTCATTTATGGGGTTTTAATCGGTTATTCCCTTGCAGTTTCGACCCTGTTTCTGGGGTCTCATCAGGTGAGGTGCGTTTTACACTCTAGTTTTTTTCTATTTTCCACTGTTTTGTGTTTTAGTGGAATTTAAATTTGATTGCAGGTTTCTATAGCGGATTGTTCTGTCTCTTCGGAGATAGAGCCTGGTTTCTCATGTCACTCAGTAGTGTGTACTATATACCCAATTGTGTATGTTTGGTAAAAAATTGTTATTCGTTCCGGAAAAGTGTGTATCACAATTTCCAGTTGGAAAAAATTTCTTTTTCATGATGATTGGCCTGTCTTCTGCCACCAAGTAATGTTTTGCTTTGATATTATACAGACTTGGATTTTCTCTCCACAGGTCAATCAGAGTTGCTTCACGGTTCTTATCCTCCGCCCACCATTGCTCGTGTGTTTGTAGGGTTGTCATAAATGGAGACCTCATTTCCTTGCATTTGCTCTTGGACATGGTTACTCCAAGAGCTACCAGGCTCACTGGATGGTTCATCATCTGGATCTATTAACAAGTCATCCTGCCTATAGCTGCCTCTTCTTCATATGACTTTCTTATAATTTCTTTGATTATGCTAACCAGCCTTTCTTGCGTGTTAGGTTCAGAAATTATGTCTTTCTCAACTATGATTTTATCTCTGAAGACCTCACCCTGGACGACATACCAAGACAACGCTTTGATTTGCAAGGGTTGACGGTCATGACGTCAGAACAACCGGCCTGAGGGTTTGTTTTTTAATCCAACCTTGCGCGTCCCACTTGTTCCTTCAGTGAAACTGTCATTTGCAGTGGCGTCAGAACTCTGCCCCCCCCCCACTTTTTTGCCAGTCCAAAAGCTCCAAATTTTACTCAATAAAGTGAAAATACTGTCCATACATTTTAGCATTGAAAAATGTCTAAGTCTGACTTTTTAGCATGCAATGATGGCTAAGCCCTTAGTTTTCACTGTGGAAAAGTATTAAAGTCTGACATTTTAGCGTGCAATGATGGCTAAGCCCTTAATTTTCACCGTGGAAAAGTTTCAAAGTCTCACTTTTTAGCATTGTGTATGGCTTAGCCCTGACTTTTCACCATGGAAAAGTGTCAAAGTCTGACTTTTTAGCATGCAATTATTGCTAAACCCTGACTTTTCATCATAGCAAAGTGTCAAAGTCTGACATTTTAGTGTGCAATGATGGCTAAGCCTTGACTTTTCACCATGGCAAAGTGTCAAAGTCTGACTTTTTAGTGTGCAATGATGGCTAAACCTTGACCTCTCACTGTTGAAAAGTGTCAAAGTCTAACTTTTTAGCATGCAATGATGGCTTAGCCCTGACTTTTCACAGACTTTTTGCAGATTCACGGTAAATCCAGCAGAACAGACTAATGTCAAAGTCTGACTTTAACCAAGAAAAAGGTCGAACAGAGAGAACACACCCCTCCATTCAACCAACCAAATCCCCCGACCAACAGTGTGTACATGTAACCACAGACAACCACGGTCCCCCCCAATGAGGACAGGTCTAAAACCGGAAATACAGCCGAAATGCGCGAATTACCTGGTCAGATGTGCAGTCATACCTCGGATTCACCACACGCCCCGTCAAACGATACTTTAACCAAGAAAAAAGTCAGCATTTTTCAGATTGGCCCCCCCCCCCCCCACTTACAAAATGTTCTGATGCCCCTAAGTTTGTAAAGTGGATATTTGCGATGGTCGACCCCTACCCTTCTTCACAGGTATAACATCCTCCGTGTCAAGTTTGGAACCTTTACAAACCTTCTTTGGGACAGGGGCTTACTCTTTAGAAATAATCAACAGGGATTAATCGCTTTGTATCAGCTTTAACCCATTCAGCCCTGGGAATGCCTGGAGGCATTCCCCCGCGTATACCTGAGAATGCCTTCAATAATATTTCTGAATATTTCCAGTGGTCAATTTACGTATTTCTTGATGTGAAATAGTCAAATTATATAATAATATTTCGTAAATCACAATTAATTCACAGGTATCTGAACTTTGCGGCACCACCAAAGCCTGCGGCTGAGACTAACGACACCAGAAATGAAGCATCGGCAGCATCCACCTCCGCACCCAAACCATCTCCAGCAGTGGACAAGATTAATTGGCTTTTCGGTATTCTGAATGATGTCTCAACATATGTCTACAAGCCTCGTAGGGAGTTGGCTATCAACGAAAGTATGGTTCGCCACAAGGGCAGATCACAATTTGTTCAGTATATGCCAGCGAAGCCGACTCGATGGGGCCTAAGAGTTTGGGTGATGGCTGAAAGTGCATCTGGTAAGTCATTTTGCTTTTTTTTTTTTATATATATAAAGAGTCCTTATTATGATTTGAAAAACTCACAACTACAACACAAGAGACTATAGAATCATAAAAGCTATGAATTATTTGTGGGAACAATCCATTTATATAATTAATAAATCATTTTGTAACGATGTCAAGAAAGTAACTCGGTCATTGAAGTGTCACTATGCGGTTAGAACCTGCTGTCACTACCAGTGTCAACATTATGTCCACTGCTGTCATCATCTAAATATATTGAATATCGTAGTAAAGACAATATGTCATTTCTCGAAGTTGCTTGTACTTATTGTTAAGGTATTATAGAAACACACTGAGGCTCTTACTATACTATATTATTATTATTTCGTTTTTTCTAGGCTATGTTGTCCAGGCTTTTCCTTACTTTGGGCGGGAGGACAGGACGTCAACTAGGATCTACGAAGATATTGTGATGTGCCTGCTACGCTAGGCTAACGTATTAGGAAAGAACTATAGGATTTATTTTGACAACTTCTACTCTGCTGTGGTTATGTTTGAGGATTTGGCTACAAAGTTCAAGACATTTTGCTGTGGTACGATTAGGCGCAATAGGAAATTTCTGCCCAAACTGATGGTGAAGAAACACCCATCCCTTGCAAAACGCGGTCAATGTATTTTTTCCAGATCTCGTTATGTTTTGTTGTGTGTGTGGAGGGATCGTAAATTAATTCACCTTATTTCTACTATTAACGGTTCTCTTATGGAAGTATGTGAAAGACGACTGAAGGACACAGACACTGGCCAATTCGGCCGAAAAGAGCTTCCTTGCCTGATGATGGTACGAGACTATTCAAAATATATGGGGGGGTCGACTTGGCCGACCAACTCTACCAATACTATTGTTTCGGTCGGAAATAAAAAAAAGGACTCTTAAACTGTTCTGGTATGTAATTGAATTGATGAAACTGAACTCTTTTGTTGTTTTCAACCTGGAAAAAAACACCAGATCCCCCTCTATGACTATTCTCTTTGTCTAGCACAAGAACTGATCTCGTCCGCCCAGGCCGAGTCTTCTCTCCCCCGTCAACTTTCTAACCCAGCAAAAACCCTTCCAGATAGGCTGACCAACAGATGCCTACCGGGAGATTTAATCAGGAAATCATATTGAAGAGTGTGTTATCACCGTTGTTTGAAGGGGAATCTGGAGAAGAAGAAACAAACTCGCTATGGGTGTACGAGTTGCAATATCCATCTGTGCTTGCCTAAATGTTTTGCAATCTATCACACTGTTGTGAATTTCGCCGGCCTGAGACTAACTGAGGAGTGAAAAAAAAACCAAACAGAATAAAACATCATCCTAATACATTGCTATATAATGTACAGAACATAAATATTAATATTTTCAATGTGATGTAAATAAACAACCCTGATATATTACGCAGGTAATGAATTGACACTAACCTGACTTGCCTATATGGCTGGCCACCGTTAGTGGCCGATGATGTAGGCCAACCTAAGCTGCCACGCCACTTTCGGTCATTGCTGCCATAGACTACCACTGACATAGGCCGATGTTGGCCTACGTAGGCCGACGGCGGAAACGGCCGAGGGCTGGTAGAAGTTGATGGCTCGGGGAGGCCAATGGTGACAATGGTTGATGGCAGCCTACATCAATGGGTGGTTGCATGATGGCTTACATCATCCTATGTCAATCTACGTTTACGACTTCAGAAGGCCTGTAGTATATAATGGTCTGCAACAGAGGCGGCAGCAGGTAACAATAATAGCAACCGACGGCAGCGACAGGCCTATGGCGTCCTATGGTGGCCACTGACTATGTCTACGTCTACACGATGGTGTGGTGGACTGTGTCAGCGGCCTGCGTCAGCCTACATTGCCGCCTATCTATGCCTCTGTCGCCGACCTACGTCACCAGCCTATGCTGCTGGCTGCCATTGGCCACCACTGACGTAGGCCGACATACGCCTATGGTGCTGATGTAGGCTGCCTCGCCACCGCCAGCTCGACCCGTCAATGGCATCTATGGCAAGCAATGTTTAACCTAAGGGCATTAACATTTTTATCTTTATCTCCAACCCTTTTTTTTCAAAATCTGTGCCCCCTCTCTATGTGCCTTGATCCAAAGCAAAGATGATTTATTTAAACTGACCTTATCTCCGGGTGTCTAATCTCCTGGCGCCGATGGCCAGCTCCTGGACTGGTCCTCGTACATTGTACACGTCTCCTCGGGTCGGCTTCTCCATGTGCCGTCTTCAAAAACTATCCTTGATCCATCTGATGCAGGATCTCTTCTTGTTCCCCGCATCCCAGGCACCCCATACTGCACAGTATCTATGTGGGATGTCTACGTCTCATCTACGCCAGCTACTCTTCACGCCACAGCGCTCATCGATGCCTTTGGTTGTGTCCTCCCCCCTCTGCTTCTTGTCGCTCACATCCGCAATGCTCTCAGAGCCGCTGGGGTCCCGGACGCCGACGCCATCACGTTGAATTCACCTTTTGGTAGTTCCAATCACCACCATCTAGGACATGTAATGCACCCCTCACAGATGCAAGCATGCCGCCCAACTTCAAAAAGACAATTGACCAGGCCCCCCGGTACCGATATTCTGTTTTCACTGTTCGTAGCTGCCACTCGTCACCTTTCGGTGAAATCTGAAACTATATACCATGTATAACTCCTACTCCAGTTACTCAAAAGGTTAAACCTGTTAATAAATTGTCCTAACTGCCGCGGCGCCTCTCGTTTTATTTATAAACAACTTAAGGTAAATAATAATGAAGCAAACATAGTCATAATGCCAATATGCGGATACCAATTTCAGTGTAGTCTATGAAAGCGTTCAGAACTCGTTCTACTTGAACGCTTTCATAGACATCAAATAAGTATCTGCGTATTGGTGTCATGACTATGTTTTTCTTTAATATATTCCTGTGCACGTACTTTCACTAGTAGTGTTCCTCCTCAGAGTGTATATGTATCTCGTGTCCGGTACTGTGTGCTGTAGAGCAGTGTAAGTCATTGTATCCGCACAAACAGAATGACATAAACGGAATAACACATTATGATCGGTCAATAAAAACAGTGCAACCTCATTGCAAATTGAGAAGGTGTCCATTAGATAGACCGTATAAACCGTATATACCACAAAAGCATCAAATAAATTCGAATATCCAAAATAACTCATCACAATATCATAGGAAGTTAGGCTGATATTTCAAATGGTTCAGCATATGACACATTCACCGAATATTCTAGTAAAAGATTGCGTAATGAGGACACTCCCAACCGACTAAGTTAGCAATTTACAGAACTAAAATTGCATTCACTGGCAATCCTATTGTTTTTAGCTCGAAAATTCCATTGGTACTGGACATGTGAAATGCGGTCAAAATAAAGTATACACCCTCACCAATTGTCGCTTTACTTAAGTGAAGTCTGTGACCACTCTCGTCACACCTTCAAGGAAGTTCAACTAATCGGTATATTCTCGTCTGCCAATAGAAATGTGCCTTGACAAAGAGAAAAGAAATCATTTATAGTCAGGGGGAATTATGTGATGCAAGTTAAATTACAGGTAGTTTAAGTGAATTTATACAGAAACTGCTACAATTTCTAATTGAATATTTGGTCAAATTTTGAGAAAACATTCCTTTTAGTGACCTTGACCTTGGAAAAATGTTTGATTATTGTAGAATCTTAGAGTACCATGGGATATAAATCTTTGTGTCAAATATCTAAGAGATTGGTGAAATATTCTTAAAGATATGATGAAATATGTTTCAACATTAGTGGCCTATGTATGAACAGATACCGTGACCTTTGACCCCACTGTGGCTTATTGGTGCATGATGGGAAGGCTTGCTTTAGAACATTGCTAGGGCATGGTGCAGGGTATCCAAATAAATTATTCAAGTTGAAATAGAGCTATATTAGAACAAGTTATAGAAACTATTGTAAATCCTTATTGGAAATATTGGGAAATTTTGGAAGAAAACATTCCATTTGGTGACCTTGACCTTGAGAAAAAATCAAGATGATGACACAGGTTGATAGCTCTATGGTGTCCCAATAATTTTGCCAAATATCTAAGAAATCCACCAAATACTTTTTGAGAAATGAAAAAATATGTCTCAATTTCAGTGGCCTATGCTGGTCTTTTGTATGAGCATATATGTTGACCTTTGACCTCGCTGTGGCTTAATGGTGCATGATGGGAATTCTATCTTTAGGGCTTAACTAGGGTATGGTATCAGGTATCTAGATATATCATTTAAGTTGAAATACAGGCATATTAGAACAAGTTATAGAAACTATTGTAAGTCCTTATAGGAAATTGGGTGAAATTCTGGGTGGAAACATTCCATTTGGTGACCTTGACCTTGATCAAAATCAAGATGGTGACAAAAGCTGATGACTCTATGGTGTCTCAATATATTTACCAAATATCTAAGAAATCAACTTAATACTCTTGGACAAATGACAAAATATGTCTCAATTTCAAAACCCTCTGAAATTTGATGACCTTTGACCTTTGACCTCTAATAAAAGGTCAAATGGACACATTTACAGAAAAATGGCTACCATATCTGGAATGGCCAAAGTCTTAACTTTCATTTGATGCAATAAAATTGCTGCTATACTTCCATGGAACGAAACTCCTTAAATAACAGGATTTCAGGGAACTGGCCCCCTGACTATTAGGTTTTAGTTAGTTGACTGAAATCCGTCATACAAAACCGTTATTGCTCTTGAATTAGGGGGGCCACGGATAAAACTGCTTACCAATTGGAGCCGTATCAATCAGCGGAAAGTGTAATTTGAAAGTGTGGTGGAGGTCGCTTTTGACTCAAGGTAAGTGGGTCCTATTTGTTATGCATGTTATATACACAATGTATAGTTCAGATCTCTAAAATACATCTGACAATAGGGGATCAAACAAAGAATCCGTGTCATGATGCCATTTGATGATTTACAACTTATTTTAAGTCAAACCTTCAATGGATAAATATTGTAATACATTTGTGTTTTAGCGCAAACATTAGAATTCAAAAAGTATAATACAGTAGAACCCCGACTAACGGACAACCCGCGTAAGCGGTCACTTTTGCTCAGAACGGAATTTTTTCCCTCTATTAAATGTTTATTTCAACCCCGCATTTATGGGGCATCCGTTAAACGGACGGTTACTTCGGTACGAAAGGACCAAAAACCCCGCTTGGTTTGGGTAGAAGGCTATCGATGATGGAATACTGTATTAAGAATGTAAATTGGTACTATATGTAATTCTCGTGCAGTATGTGCCATCCGACACTTCAATATGAAGATGATTCTCGATAAAGTGTCATTACGAGAACCAATTAACCTTTAGTCCCCCTCCCTGCTTCCCTCCAGCTGGCTCTTTAAGTCATATCACATGAACTTGTGAATTAAAATTCTCAATCTTAATAGATATTTAGGAGAAAATTGTTATGTTAACTATCAAATAAATATGTTATTAGAAAACTATACTTATGCGGCCCTGCCATCAGTTGGACAAGAGACAGTAATCCGAAAGAGTGATGTACAGACAACTCAACCCTTCGACTTGCATGTTATATAGTAGAACAGGCTAACCGGTACCTCCGTTATGAATTAAAGGCTCGATTCTATACTCCAGAATGGGCCGTCATTGGTCCTATGTAATGAATTTGTTTTACGTCCTATATATTACCATTATTATCATTATCATCATCATCATCAATATCATCATCACTATTAACCCTTTCAGGGCGGATAATGCCTCGAGGCATTCCCCAGCATAGACCGGATAATGCCTTGAGGCATTCCCCCACGGAGACCGGATAATGCCTCAAGGCATTATTTATGAAATTTAGTAATATTTATCATTTCATCGTTTTATGAAGAAATAATTGATCAATATATCTGAAAATTTCAGAGAATATACCTGTGATGTAGTATTTGATATCATTTGGTAAACCAAATAATATAAATAAGAATGATGTGTCATACCACATGATCAAATAATGGAATATGGGTTTAGACAAAATTTGGCCCGTCCCCTGGAGTTATGCCAATCCAAAGTACCCGCCCCAACCAACAGGCCTCTGCCATAGACCCCCGTCTTAAAAGGGTTAACAGAATGGTGGTAGATGGACAGGTTGGTGGGTTGGTAGGGTGGTAAATGGGCAAGTATGTGGGTTGGTAGGGTGGTAGATGGGCAGATTAATGGGTTGGTGGGTAGGCAGGGTGGTGGAGGGGCAGGTTGGTGGGTAGGTAGGGTGGTGGATGGGCAGGATGGTTGTTGGGCAGGGTGGTAGATGGGCATGTTGATGGATGGGCAGGTTGCTGGGTTGGCAGGGGGTAGATGGGCAGGTTGGTTGGCTGGAAGGGTAATAGATGAGCAGGTAGGTGGATGGGCATGTTGGTGGATGGGCAGGTTGGTAGGTGAGCAGGTTGGTGGGTTGACAGGATGGCGGTGAGTAGACGGGTAGGCAGAACCTGTTTGTGGTTTGGCAGGTTATTGGGTGGGAAAGATGTCAGGTAAGCAAATCTGTAGGTAAGCACACTGGTGGGTAGGTAGTTTGGTGAGTGGGCACATTGGTAGGTTCACTGGTCAGGCGGATGGGTGGCCATATTGGTGGGTAGAAAGGTTGGTGTGTTTGTTGGTATGCAAGTTTGTGGGTGGGCAAGTAGATGAGTGAACAGAATGGTGCGTAGGTAGACTGGTGCATAGGTTGATCTGTAGGTGTGGGTGTGCAAGTTGGTGTGTAGGCTAGTCAGTTGGAAGGCAGGTTGATGTGTAGGCAGGTTGAAATATGAGTAGACTGGGAGGTAGGTAGGTAGGTAAGAAGGTAGGTTAGGGGGTGGGTGGGCGAACTGGTGAGTAGACAGGTTTTGGGTAGGCAGGTTAGAGGGTAAGCAGATTGGAATATGAGCAGACCAGTGGGCAAGACGGTTGATTGGTAAGCAGTTTGGTGAATGGGCAGGTTGGATGGTAGGAAGGTTAATGAAAAGCGTATGCTCCACCACAGGGGAAGGGGGGGGGGGGGTTTCAATTTTACCAAAAACTCTGCATACATACATCATAGGCCCCAAATGATGTCAAATGCTAAGGAAAGCATAACTACAACGTATCGAGACAGCACCTTTTAACAGAATGGTGGTAGATGGACAGGTTGGTGGGTTGGTAGGGTGGTAAATGGGCAAGTATGTGGGTTTGTAGGGTGGTAGATGGGCAGATTAATGGGTTGGTGGGTAGGCAGGGTGGTGGATGGGCAGGTTGATGGGTAGGTAGGGTGGTGGATGGGCAGGATGGTTGTTGGGCAGGGTGGTAGATGGGCAGGTTGATGGATGGGCAGGTTGCTAGGTTGGCAGGGGGTAGATGGGCAGGTTGGTTGGCTGGAAGGGTGATAGATGAGCAGGTAGGTGGATGGGCATGTTGGTGGATGAGCAGGGTCGTGGGTGAGCAGGTTGGTGGGTTGACAGGATGGCGGTGAGTAGACGGGTAGGCAGAACCTGTTTGTGGTTCGGCAGGTTATTTATTTATTTTTTTTCAAATTTCTTTATTGCAATCCATAGGTGAGTACATTTTTCTCCGTAAGTTACATTTTCGGTTATCTGTGGGAGCAATAAAGACGGCGGAGGTCTCAACTATAAAAGTTGATTTTCATGACCTTGCCTTACCCTGTGTAGGTATTCCACCTTATATACGATTGAGTATATTTATAACTTATTTATACTTATATAACATATGATCTCTGATACTATAGGTACTAGGTGATATTTGTCAGATCTTATACACAAACAGTTTAATCACAATTTTGAGCTTTGATACCCAAGTAAGTCATCATAGTATCACTAATCAAATATTCTATAACATCAATCAAATATTCTACAACATCATGGGTGGGAAGGATGTCAGGTAAGCAAATCTGTAGGTAAGCACACTGGTGGGTAGGTAGTTTGGTGAGTGGGCACATTGGTAGGTTCACTGGTCAGGTGGATGGGTGACCATATTGGTGGCTAGAAAGGTTGGTGTTTGTGGGTGGGCAAGTAGATGAGTGAACAGAATGGTGCGTAGGTAGACTGGTGCATAGGTTGATCTGTAGGTGTGGGTGTGCAAGTTGGTGTGTAGGCTAGTCAGTTGGAAGGCAGGTTGATGTGTAGGCAGGTTGAAATATGAGTAGACTGGGAGGTAGGTAGGTAGGTAAGAAGGTAGGTTAGGGGGTGGGTGGGCGAACTGGTGAGTAGACAGGTTTTGGGTAGGCAGGTTAGAGGGTAAGCAGATTGGAATATGAGCAGACCAGTGGGCAAGACGGTTGGTTGGTAAGCAGTTTGGTGAATGGGCAGGTTGGATGGTAGGAAGGTTAATGAAAAGCGTATGCTCCGCCACAGGGGAAGGGGGGGGGGGTTCAATTTTACCAAAAACTCTGCATAAGTACATTATGGATAGGCCCCAAATGATGTCAAATGCTAAGGAAAGCATAACTACAAAGTATCGAGACACCAAAAGGAAGGAGTATTGTTATAAATGCCTTAAGAAATAGAAATGATAAAATATATTTTTTCCCTTTTTTTAAAGCAATTTTTTTAGGGGATATTGTGTTACACAATCATCAAATTTGGCTATACGGCCGTTCTTCCACTCGGGCCCTAGACCCCTACTCTTCATTCTAATGGCAGTGGGTACCATTTTTGTGTAAGTCTTTGGTATGATCCAACCGGGGTTTGAACCTACGACCTCCCATGCTCAAGGCAAACACCCCTACCACTTGGCCAGCGAGCTTGGTAATCAATGACCACATACTAATTACAAAATGGAAATGGCAATCATCAAGTCGTTCATAACTCATATGTACTACATAAAATTAATTTCTGAAAGGGAATTCGAAAATACTATCGTAAAACCGGATGAGTTTTAATCTTGGCTCCCGTATGCCACGACTGGAGTTTGGCGTAGTGATATCATGAGCTGAGCCGAGTGGTATCCGGAACCAAACTCCAGTAGTGGCATACGGGAGCCAAGATTACAACGAATCAGGTTTTGATTTTATCCTACCCCTCTCTACAATATTTTACTATTAAAATCATGAATGCAAATCATCAAAATTCCGTATGCCACTAGTAGCATGCAAACGTCCGTATGCCAGTCAGCGTGGCATACGGAATCTCAATGTTAAGCCTATGGGATTTTATATTAGGGGTAGGATAAAATGCTATATTTTATTCTTATCGCTGGAAACCGTCTATGTTTATATGCTTTATTACTGTTCTTGGGATAACGGGCGCATTATATGGTTTCGTCCTATAAGATCAAGATCGTATACTTACGCTCTGCTAATAGGAGGCTAGGTCATCGGTCAGAGAATTCTGGGACAAGGACACGTCATCATCGGATGTATACTGCGCCCTGCGGTCCTCGGGGAGCTCTATGTATTCATGCGCGTTGACATCAGCTAGGGACTATATTTTAGTCTGATGATGATAACATCCTATGATGCATCAGGAGAATAAGTGAGCGGCGTTGGACATGAGGGCCTCTTGGGAGAACGGCCATTTGTAATTGTTGGTGCTTCAGATAACGATCGAGGTTGCTGGAAGTTGCACGTTGAATACATTAATGGTACGATAGAAATAAGGGAAATATGCAGGCAAGGTACAAGGTGATAAATGGAAAGTACAAACGAAAGTGCAACGTAACTTTTTTTCTGCGTGTTGCCCAAAACACATCGTTGTGTTATCGTTCGTCTGTTGACACAACGAAAGTAACAGCGAACGATAAAAGTAAAAGTAGGCAAGGTACCCGGAGGACCCCGGGATAAATCTCAATAAAAAAAATATTCAAAAAAACAACAGGCAGGCAGGCAGGGAGGCAAAGAGGCAGGCAGGCAGGCAGGCAGGTAGGCAGGCAGGCAGGCAGGCAGGCAGTGAGGGAGGGAGGCAGGCAGGCAGGCAAGCAGGTTGGCAGGCAGGCAGGGAGGCAGGGAGGCAGACAGACAGACAGACAGGCAGGCAGGCAGGCAGGCAGGCAGGGAGACAGACAGGCAGACAGGCAGGCAGGCAGGCAGGCAGATAGGCAGGCAGGCAAGCAGGCAGGCAGGCAGGCAGGCAGGCATGGAGACAATAGAGGGACGGAGGCAGGCAGGCAGGGAGACAGGAAGGGAAGGGCACAGGCAGGGAAGGGCGCAGGCAGGTAGGCAGGCAGGTAGACAGGCAGGTAGGCAGGCAGGTAGGCAGGCAGGTAGGCAGGCAGGGAGGCAGGCAGGCAGGCAGGCAAGGAGACCAGGAGGTTCGTTCAGACAGCAAACAGGCGGACAGGCAGGCAGGGATTCAGGGAGGGAGGCAGGAAGGCAGGCAAGCAGGTAGGCAGGCAGGAAGACAGGGAGGGAAGGAGGCAGGCAGGCAGGTAGGCAGGCAGGTAGGTAGGCAGGCAGGCAGGGAGGCAGGCAGGCAGGCAGGCAGGTAGGCAGGCAGGCAGGCAAGCAGACAGGCAGCCAGGCATGGAGACAATGGAGGGAAGGAGGCAGGAAGGCGGGCAGGCAGGGAGACAGGAAGGGAAGGGTGCAGGCTTGGAGGCAGGCAGGTAGGCAGGCAGGGAGGCAGGCAGGCAGGTAGGCAATAAGACAGGGAGGTTCATGCAGACAGCAAACAGGCAGACAGCCAAGCAGTGATTCAGGGAGGGAGGCAGGCAGGCAGGCAAGCAGGTTGGCAGGCAGGGAGAGAGGGAGGGAATGAGGCATGCAGGCAGGTAGGCAGGGGCAGGTAGGCAGGCAGGCAGGCAGGTAGGCAGGCAGGGAGACAGGGAGGGAAGGACGAAGGCAGGGAGGCAGGGAGGCAGGCAGGCAGGCAAGGAGACAGGGAGGTTCGTTCAATATAAGCCTTAAGAGTCCTTATAATACAGAGGCGTTTGGTCTTATCATATGGGTCATGAACTACAGTTTACATGTAGTGCTTGACCCGTTCTGGCTGTTTTCATCACTTTGGTCAAAACAAATCTTGCATGTCCTTTATCCCTGGACACATTTTTGGTGGTTCTTTTGAATAATGTTCAAACAACGACAGCTCATGACTTGTCCCAGCTTATCGTTCCTTGTTGCCACTTTTCACTACTGTAGAAAGGGTCATATTGTTTAAATGCAACGCAGAATTTCACGAACGATAGCGTAAATAAACGTTTTTATGCACCTCATTTTTTCCCAGCAAAAATATTAACGTTCGTTGTTGGGACATAGCTTTCTCATCTTCTTTTTATGCACCACTAACGTTCGTTATACACTATCGTTAGGTTTTTATCTTTCGTTCCCTGGGGTATCGCAGGTGGATCTAACTAAAAGATCAGTCTCATATATCAATTGGACGCCAGGATATATTTGTATTGACTCGAATACAAAATGTCATTGTTACAGGGAAAATATCAGAATTGTTTAGTTTATTCATCTGTTATTATGAAGGATGAAATTAGTGACCCAAATGCCATTACGTGGCACCACCTGCAGTGAATAAGAACCCGCATACACATTCTAGTCTGACTTGTCTTACAGCTTGTTTTGTCTAGTCACTAGCGATCCATTTCAAGCGAACGACACTTGTTTTATTAATTGATTAACATAATTAATTGTCAAGTGCCTGCGGCCCCTATTATCGCCCAATCACCTTGTCAAAGTCATCAACATTTGTTTTCGACAAATATTTCAGCTATGATACAATACCATTCGATATATTTATCTTTTCTCATTGAATTGTATCAGTTTAGTACTCCATCAAAGTGTATTGCTTGTCATAACCACACCGCAACTATCGCATTGTCCGTTGGAAAATTTAGCTGGTTCCCGGATCTGTCTGCAACTATCAATGAGACACTCCAAAACCAGCGGTCAACCACCGCCAGCACTCCACCCGGGCGGTACTACCTGTCTGCTAGCTCTTAGCGGCAGGGGGAACCAGCCAAGGACTTCATGGGGGGTTGGGGGGGGGGGGGGGTTGGCCAGCGGCCGCCGCCCGTTTGTGCTGGTATAGGTGGTCTCAGTGGGAAACCCTTGTAGACAGGAGTATACCAGCCAAGGGTTAGGCGCGGGTTAGGCGCGGGTTAGGCGCGGGTTAGGCGCGGGTTAGGCGCGGGTTAGGCGCGGGTTAGGCGCGGGTTAGGCGCGGGTTAGGCGCGGGTTAGGCGCGGGTTAGGCGCGGGTAGGAGTCAGAGTCGGTATTCATATGTTGATATCTGAACAGACCTTATGTTATATATACAGTACCCAAAGTATGACTTTAGAAGAGTGGTGTTTTGAAAGTAAAATCTATTAAAAAAAAACGTTAAAAAAACCAAAGAATGCTGGGTTTATTATATGTATTCAATGAAAAGGTTTTTAGAACAATTTTATGATCAAAATTAATAATATAACATTGGATTTTCCACATACCAAGGACTTAATGACTAATGGCAAATGAAATATGCTACCAGTGGTGTCCCTATGTGGCGGTATTATTGGATAGTGGTGTAAATACTATCGTAAAACTGGCTGAGGTTTAATCTTGGCCACCGTATGCCATTTCTGGAGTTTGGCAAAGTGACTTCATGAGGCGAAGCCGAGTGAGGTCCGGAGCCAAAACTCCAGGAGTGGCATGCGGTGGCTAAGATTAAAATGAATCAGGTTTTGATTTTATCCTACCCCATCTCCTAGATTTTGGAATATTATGTGATAACAATTCTGTATGCCACTAGTGGCATACAAAACTCCGTATGTCAGTCAGCGTGGCATACGGAAACTCAATGAATTTTATATTAGGGGTAGGATAAAACAGGATCAGGCGTATATATGACATATATGACCGCAACATGGATGCTTATATATGCCTACAGATGACGCGTATACACACGGGGAATGGGACAACCTTGTATACGCAAAAGCATACCTATATACAACGGCCGCATTTATATGTAAAATGGTGGTGTTTGTGCAGTGACATGGCTGTAGCATTAAATGTTTTTTTTTTTTTTTTATTGTGGAGAATATTTTATTTTCAACTTGTACAGGATATATACACACAAGTATTTTAGCAGCCATAAAGAAACAGATACATTTCTAAATGATATAGGGTTGTCATGCACTGGTAAATATAGCATTAAATGTTAATCCTGCATGATGTACATGTATATGTATCAGAACAATTATTTTCACCATTGCGGATAGCTTTAGACACGCTTGCATAAGAATTTACTATTCTTGAAATTAGAAGTGGTTAGGTTCTATAGCCATGGGAAGTGGAGGTCTATTGCCATATTAAACAATCGATTTCTTTGTAGACAGATGGCAGGAAATCATGAGAGGGTAATTTTTTGTGCAATTTTTCCGTTCCGATGGAGGATTAGCTCCGCGGTTGGGGAAAAATTTTCAAAGCGAAAGTGGACACGAAGGACCGAAGCCAACTACTATTAAACAAAAAGAAGGATAGAAACAAGCAAGAGGGTGTGGGCCTAGTAACCACCTACCAACCCGAAAAAAACACTGTGGGCAAAATAATAACACAGAACTGGGATATTCTGGCAAGATCCATCACAACGAAAGAGCTACACAAGAAGAAACTTGTCAACGGATATAAACAACCAAAAAATGTCAAGGACTATCTAGTAAGAGCTAGGACATACTACAGACCAGGACAACAATAGGAAAACAACCCCAACCATATCAAAACGCATACAAGAGCACAAGAGGACCAGGGAAACGAAAAACCAAATGAACACGAGGACATCCCCACTGAGAGACAACGAAAACTGAACAAGAAACAGGAAAACTCTGAGGAAAACAAGTGCATAAAGGCAAACTGCAAATACTGTTGCATCCTAAATATGGATGCCCATGTCACATCCCACACCACCGGACGCAAACATCAATCAAAATGGAATGTGACCTGCAACAGTTCCAACGTAATCTACTGCAGAGAATGCGAGTCTTGCAACATGCAGTATGTGGGACAGACCAAGAGAAGGATAATGGAACAAATCAGAGAACATCTGAACTGCATCAAAAACAACACAAGCAAGAATGAAATACCAAACCACTTCAACCAAGAAACACACAAGGGTACCGATGACATAAAGGTACACATACTGGACTTCATATACAGACATCCCAAGTCCAAAGAAGCCACAAGATTGAGAAACAAGAATTCAATTGGATACACAGACTAAAGACACACTCTCCACACGGTCTCAACACTCTGGACAACAGGTACGGCTAGCAGTCGCCAAGAAAGATCCGCCCCCGAAAAATGACATGTAGAAAATTCTTTTTTCCCCAACCATGGAGCTAATCCTCCATCGCAACGGAAAAAATTGCACGAAAATACTGCTCAAACGCAGGGGACGAATCAAGACGATGCTTGGACTACTCTAAATAGAGAGAAGCAAAAGACAGTTTGCTTGTATATATCAACAACAAAAAAACCGAGGGACTGTTGTATCCTCCTACGGAGCGAGAACCCCGCAGGAAAGACCACAGAAGAACACCTACCGCACTTTGCCTGACGAGACTGAAGAACAGTTGAAACCATGAGAGAAATCTAAATAACAAAAATACTCACCACGCTCCGGTGCTGGACATCGGAGCAAAACACTGACAAACTTGGTTTGTGTCAGTACATACTCCACAACTCACAAATAGGCTTCCTCCCAGCTTTGAATAAGGCTGGGTGCGTAGGGAATACAAAAAAATTCCCTATGTGTGGGCTCTCATTGCTGAGAACCTGCTAGGAACTGTGTGGACTCCTACACAGCGAGCCTCAGACATATAGTCGAACGTCCGGCAACAACAAGCCAGCCGCAGCCGACCCGCAACCAATGAAAATCAGAGAACAAATCAGAGAACATCTGAACTGCATCAAAAACAACACAAGCAAGAATGAAATACCAAACCACTTCAACCAAGAAACACACAAGGGTACCGATGACATAAAGGTACACATACTGAACTTCATATACAGACATCCCAAGTCCAAAGAAGCCACAAGATTGAGAAACAAGAATTCAATTGGATACACAGACTAAAGACACACTCTCCACACGGTCTCAACACTCTGGACAACAGGCACGTGCATGCCTCAGCCAGTGAACGAAGCCGAAAGTAGGGTACACAGCAGGACACGGGAACCTCCGCGCGTCCGCTTCCCTTTTCTCTCTATTCCGTGGTCGCAAGTGGTGGGAGACGGTATTGGATTTTGATAAGCCTCGTTATATCACACAAGCACGGAATATGCTAGGTAGCATAAGGTGAGAGGATCTGTTCTCTCAACCACTGAAAGGATTCGCAGAGAAACCTATCAGTGTGTGAGACTCCAAGTAGCTCGCTCGGTGCAGAGGAACGTACAAGTAACCTGTCGACACGCTGTGGACTCTGCCTATATATATACTGGCCAACACGGCACGAAACTTACCGCTTAATATATGAATGCACCCGGCATATATGGGTATGCTTTTGCGTCTACAAGGTCGTCCTATTCTTTGTGTATATATGCCACATCTGTAGGCGTCTGATACATGTATACACCTGATTCATGTATATGCCTGATTCTGTTGTATATACACCACTTCAGATCTCTGCCACTTGGGGACACCATTGTTAGCATATTTCATTTACCATTAGTCATTAAGTCGAAAATCCAATGTTATACCATTAATTTTTATTATAAAATTGTTCTACAACCCTATTTATTATCCGTTCATTAAATACATATAACAAGCCCAGCTTTTTGGGTTTTTTTAAACTTTTTTAAATAGATTTTACTTTTCAAAACACCACTATTCAGTAGTCACACTTTGGGTACTGTATATATAGCACAAAGTCTGTTCAGATACCAACATTGCCTATCCCCCCCCCCCCACCCTGTGAATGCGGCCGCTCACGTGTGAATGCGGCCGCACACGTTTTTTTTGTTTTTTTTAAGTCTTTATTGCCTTCGATCGGTACAATCACTCTTCCTGGCAATATTCGACAAACATGATGATGAAACTTATACACTTCTTCTCATTATGATATGTACAATGAACCCATTTTATTGGGTGTTATTTACAGAACATGTAGAGGATATAAGAAAACATATCCTTGATTTACCTTAATTTAAGACACTTTTAACAATATTTCCTTAATCTTAGTATTTACAATTCCCATGCAATAAGTACAACATATCCATCCGACTTTACACTCTTATTTCAGCGATTTTCTTGATCACATCCCTTTTGAACACCTTCTTAGTGGCCGAGTTCTGCGTATCTTGCGATAAAGAGTTCCATAGCATAATTCCACTGTATATGCTTGACCTCCTGCATTTTTCTTTTTTTGGTCTTGGTAAGTAGATAATGTTTTTCATTGATGTTCAGGTCTGTGGTCCCAGTCTCACACTGATTTCATTTTTCATCTGGATTCCATTCGTTTTATATAATGATTTTATTATACCTAATAATAAAATATTTCTTCTCAGATCCGGACACTGAACTTTTCCCTTATTCAACAACTCCTCAGTCCTTATAAATCTTTCCCCTCTAATACTGTCTGGCAAGTCATTGATACATATACGAGGAATAGCAAAGGGCCCAGTATGGAGCCCTGTGGTACCCTAGTCTTACATTTCTTTGATTTGAATAACATTCATGATATTTAGTAAAACATTTTCTATTGTTAAGGTAACTTTCAAACCACTTTAGCAAACATGGTCCCACCCCCGCATCAGATAATTTTTGTAGCAGAATATAATGATTGACACAGTTGACACTTTTTTAATATCTATATAAGGAGCTTTTGTGATATGACCATTATTTTCCCCCTCTAATAAATATTGCAATAATTTAAAAACTGCACCCCCAGTACTCCGCTTTTTTCTGAACCCAAATTGGTTTTCGTTAAAAAAAATTGTATTCTCTAAATAATCGTATAACTGTGTATGTATAAGTCTTTCTAAAACTTTCCCAGGTAATAGCAGGACGCAAACCGGTCTCCAATTCGTAATTTTGCTCAAATCACCCTGCTTGGGAAGAGGAGAGATCCTTCCTTCCTTCCAACATTTTGGGAAGTTTCTGGTTAGTATGCTCTGATGCAGGAGCGAGGTTAATGGTCCACACATCCTGTTAGATTATCTTTTAACAGCGAACATCTGATCGATTCCATCCCGGATGATTTCTCAACATCGATTCTTCCTACCTCTTTCCTGATTTCCTCTGTTCCTATATCTTCTAGATTTATTTCAAAATTATCCTCCTTAAACGCTGTATTTGCTCTCCGCATCGTATCATCTTCCAACAAATTATTTAATTCCTCACCTATGCTACAGAAAAAGTTATTTATAAAGTCAGCGGAGTTCTCTGTTGTTATCTCATTACCATCATCATCCTTAAATACATTATAAACTTTATTCCCCGTGAGTTTTATTAACTTGTTAATTTCCTTCCAATACCTTTTTGGGTTTCTAGCATGTACTATAAGATTCTCGTTGATACTCTTCTTCCTAAATTCTATCAATTTTTTATGAATTTTCTCTTTCAAAAGAATCATTTTATTAAGAATTTCATTTCGAGTTTCTTGTGTAAGTGTTTTTTTCCTTCCCAGCTTCCTGCATAAACGTCTTTTCGTCCTGATGTCTTTGTCTAAGTCTAGTGGGATTGATACGCTATCATTTTTGTTCTTATCTCGCATTGTTTTATACGTGTGAATGCGGCCGCCCGGCCCCCGCCCTGACTCAAATGCTGAAACAACACACTGAGGGTTTCGCACTAAGGCCACCTATACTTGTACACACACAAAGGGCCAGGAGGTAGAGGGGGTGAGGCTTTTTTATTTTCTATTGCGACATGTATGCGCCAGGCGCAAACATGTCGCGCAGAGCATGTTTTATCTTGGATACGCCAGGTGTGAAATACAGGCAAGTCGCGCACGTATACATAAGGAAACTGTCTCTTAGACGCCCCATACGCAGGTGCGGATTACAGGCGTATACTAATGAAAACAAGACTATATTTAGCCGATACGTGCGCTGCCGCGATTGCGCATACATGTATAAAGGCGTTAGTTTCGTGCAGTGCAAGTTACATAATGTGGGCGACCCCATAGTATTTGCAGACATGGTTCCACCAGCTTTACTGCACAGCAGGGATCGGCACTCACAGTACCTAGCATAAAGCAAGTACACCACTGCTCAACTACCCTGACCCCTACATATGTATACCATGGATGATATCAACAGGAAAATACTATGACCAAATGGTGCAATTGAATAAATGTGAACACAATTCGAAGTGATATATTTGTTTATGTACTTAAAAAGGAAAATGTGTAGTTCCGCTTCACCAATTACGTTTGTAATAAACATTATTTTGTGTGAAACGCCACAAGGTTATACACACTTATGTGTCTAACCAATTTTGATATACAATGTACTGCAAGATTTATCAAAAGTTATTTCGTGAAAAAGATAAGATGTTGATGCTTATTTAAGTTTCAAAAAGAAGGAAAAGATATAAAGGATGATCATAATGAAAGGAATTTGAAAATAATATTATAAAAATTTGGAATAGACCAATATATATGACTGATGGTATTCTCGAGTTATTTTTCTGATGAAGGATATTCTAATAAGGCTATTCACTATCGTTCAAATGAAAGTATCTATTGTCATTACATAAACCTATTCCTTTTGTACAAGTACCGATAGTAATGTAATAAATGCCCACGGAAGACCCTGGGAAAATCATCTTCAAAGCAGGATTGTCAAAACCGTTCAGATAAGAACAATGATGAAGATTGAATTACCCAGACTTGTAAAACAGCACAAAGCAATCGATCCAGGGCATTAGCCTTTTGTAATTTTGAAAGAAATGGTGCTAGCTATCATAGAAGCAGTTTTGTTTCGTTTCCTTCTTCAGGACCAAATGATATACAATTGCGCTCTTTACCAGATTATAAATTTCTACCAAAGGATTTACGCTGTCGGGCTTTGCGTTAAATCATTGGAAAGGAAGTATTTAATGGACCATGCAGGATACTCCCGGTCACTGTTTTATCTTGGTGAATATTTACCCTTCAGTCTTTTATATATGAATTGAAGATTTTTTATTTCTACGTATAAATTCCAAATACATGCTAAGGCATACAATGTTGGCATCATCATATTGCAATGATATTACTCCGAATTCTAAAGTCCTCGTGGTGTTTTCACTCTCCGCACAGAATCCGCAAGCCAAATCCATAGTTCAGAGCTGTCCGTGATCATGTTCGGGTTTGAGACAAATATCATATCTGAATTTCATCAAACTGGTGGAAACGTATAGGGCATCAGCAAATAAATATCCCTAGCTGGCCGAGCACATTAATAACCGTGGATCTGATCCTGGGCGGAATGTTGTCATCTCAAGCGTGGCAAGCTTGCGACGCCCCATGTGGACAACGGGAAACACTTAATACCGCCATGGATGTGGACACGTGACTAGTCGCTCCCGTCGTTTTTTAACTATATACACACTTTTTTACCTGCTATCCAAAACTTCTCCTCGGATTACGTTTTTTAGACCTACACCAGTCTTCAAAATGGCAGCCAAGAAGTCGCAACATACCGATCAACTATAATTCTACATTAGGCGAGGGGAAGGGCTGAAAGAGGAGAAATACAAATGGGCATTCTTCATGCTTAGCTTGAGAGTTTGAAAGAAAGCATTCTAGCGGTCACAAGAATAGCAGCCAAAACGAGCAAGGCTGCCACGGAGGGTCAGGGAAACATAACTATGCCGGCCTTTAATGGTGGGGCACCACAAGAGTTCAACTGATTACCTGAGCATAGTTAAGTATGCAACAGTAACGGCGCCTGCAATCGTCCCCGCAAAACATTTTGGCTCCAAGCGACACTCAATAAGCAATGTCCGCCACACTCATGGCACACCATCTTTTATTATTATTCCTTTTCTTTTTTTCGCCTTTTTTTGGGGAGGGGGGGGGTGCCAACACCTCATGATGCACCTGCGTGAATTCTTCTAAGATGCATTGTACATACTGCGATTTGGGCAGGTGCAACAACAAGAAGCAAGGAGGTATTTTCACGTTTGGCTGAGGATCGTCCCCCACAAGGTTGGGACTTGGCCAGCAAAGTTTCAGCATCTTCGCACAGCCATGTCACGTGCCAAGGGGGGGGGGGGGGCGCCTCTCACATGAACACAACACTGCGAATTCTACCGGAAAACATTAACTCAACCATCAGCAGGCAGGGACCGGCTACGGTCACATGTCGGAGCTAGGAATGGTGAGTCACGTGGGCGACTACCGCCATGCCGTGGTAGGATGAAAAAAAAGGGTTACTGAGCCCGTAGGGGTGGACGTATTTTTGCCTCAAATAACAGAGAACGGACGCCGTACGGGCTCAGTCACTATGTTTTCACATTACTATACTCCTCCTTATCGTTTAAAGACGCCGTTTTATTTACTTCCTGCTCCGCGAGTCACCCCCCAAAACCACAGCCATTAACTACGGCCCCCTGTCGTTCCCAGGTTGGAACTCTGATCGAAATTTAATGAAAGAAAATCGCTAAGAAGACGTTCATCTGTGGAGGAGCGTCGTCTCTTTATGTTCACCTTACTTCCCTGTGACTGACAGAACTTCATGAACTGAGCTGCATCGCGATAATCTTTTCCTTGTTTCTACGGATATCCCGCTGTCTATATACTTTCTCATTATTTTTTCAGCCGATATCTTTTTGTTTCCTTTTAATTCCGCAACATTTTCAGCATTTGTCGCAACATTATCTTTGTCTGTGAGTTTCATTATGAATTCGCGCTCTGTTCGTCCATTTCGTCTAGTGCAGACAAACAAACAAGTATGGGTATCGTTTACCGTTGCAGTCCATGTCGTAAAATTTCAAAATATCTTCCGAATGATTTAGGCAATAATTATTCAAAATCTGTTATCTATCGTGTGTGGGTTTTGTTTAATGTTTTGTTTCTTTATTGGTTTTCTATTGGCTTGTTTACTGTTTGCAGACTCACGTCGGCTGACAAGTCGCCAACAAAGGCGGAGCATATTGCAGTAAGTATACTTCTTTTTTGGTCCGTAGGTGTATCTAAATACCATTTCCATTATTTATATGCACTTTTACTATATACCCATGCCGTATATACTCTAAATATGCACTGTTTCGCCATATAACGTAAAATATTGTACGGACCACTGGTCCGTTCACTATTATATGGACTACCTACCCACACTGGTTTATTAAAATATTGATTGTTAAGCCAAATGAAATTTTCTTTTTTTTGTTATTTCGGGTATATAGTTAATATAGAACAACCTACCATGCTTGTACAAGCCACAAAACTCGATGATAATTCATGGTTTGTACGGAACTCGGCGTAAACGCCTCATTCCATACGAAGCGTGAATTATCATCTCGTTGTGTAGCTTGTACAGCATGGTCAGGACGTTCTATATAAGTAAACATCAGATACCTATATATTTTAACATTATGTATGTTTTTATGTCACGGGCAGTTAACTAGACTGCAAAGAACTTGCAAACTGAATATGACATCTGCCATTTTCAAATTTGCCGCTGTCCCTTTTCTGTCCGACTCTCGGCGAATCAGAATACTATAATAAAGGTGATTCCTCGACTGAATATAACACTGGATGTTATGTGGATAAAACCATACTTTGTTTAGGTGGGGATATAGATAATGAATCCAGGAGCTGTTAAGTTTAGGTTGTATTTAGTTGATGTAAAGGATCTTCTGAATGAAATGTCACTGTAATTCAGTCCACTGTTATCAAAGCATGCTGTGCACTCCTGCAGGCAAGGATCCTTATCTCTAGAGCCTCACATGATGTGACTGCTCTGAGTGGTGCCATAATGTTCTATCCACATCCCAGCAGCACGGGGCCTTTCTGTTGTCCCTACATCAAGGTGGTAGTGCTGAGTCAGTCTCCAGTTTCTGACTCCAGCATGGTGTTGTGTGAGCAAGACTCAAGCCAATCATTGACTGAATCCTGACTCACTGGAGATCAGTCCAGTTCAATCTTTAATACAAACTGGAAGGAGGTCAGTGTCTAATAATAGAAACAGTGTAAGGGAAATACCTAAGTGTGTCCAATCAGGCCTCCGAGCATAACATGGCATGGGAGTGGGACATGAGTGTCCTCTTCCAAATTAGCTACATGTTAATGCACATGAATATATGGATTGCTGACACAGTCTGGATGATGCGAGAAAGTGACCCCACTGCTTGTCACAAGATAAATGTCTTTTCCCTCAACTAATGCTTTTCATTCTTCTCTATGATATATGTAGATATTTGGAGGGTTCCTTATTTTTGGAATTCAATCGTTTCCACACTAAAACTACACATGTACATTATGCCATGCAGAGAGTATACTATCCTGCCCGAAAATGTGTAAATGGTCTGGAAAAATTCCTTAACTTATGGGGGCCCAGTTAAGAACAATAATTGGCAACATTATTATATTTGTCTACAAATGCTGACCGTTGCAAGTATGGTATGTTCATTCTGTCATGAAAAAACACCCTGTTTTGGGTAGTTTGGCCATTCTAGGTCCAATATTTATGATCCCACATTGGCAAAACTATGGTTCACCTTCAAGGTCTAACCAAGCCCGACCAGAATACACAATCAAATCATAGATCTCTATTAAATTCAGTGTTTTATTGAATGGGGAAGCAATAATGATCATTTGACGATGATCCGTGACATCTGGCCATACCTTAGATCTTGGAGTCTGGTTTTGTGTCCAGTAAGTTTAGTGCTAGTCGATTCTACATACTTACTGAAAGATATTCGACCAAACCTATGTGATACCATATAGAGTAGCATAGTCTAACTCCACCGGAAAAGATCAATCTAGTTCTTGGGAAGTGATCTGAGAAAAGACTCAGAACCGGCGGACTGCTAGAATATTGTCTGATGATCTGAAAATGATATATGGATCATGACGATATCATGATTCTGTCACAGTTATATACTTTAACTTTTATATTTTAGTGTCTGAAAAATTATGAGATGAAATGTTAAATATACTTGTAACAAATTATTCATTTTCATTCAATATTTCCAGAATTACAGTGAATTTTTATATTCAAATCATGCCTGAGATCTACAATGATTTACTGGTTGAATCGTAAGCCGTGGTTACCCTATTTTGTCCCTCACGCCATTCCGATGCAATATGACACACACCGAAAGGCTAGTCAGGAACCACCGACCGACTTTAAGTACGACTGACGCAAAATCGTTCAATGGAAATGACCCTGCTTGGAAATGATCGACGACCTTTTCTGCATAAATTATGCAATGTGGCACCACCGACGGACTTCTGAAAGTTTGCAAACTATGATCACTGAGTGAAAACTTGGTCACTGAGTGAAAACTAGTACCCTCACCGACTATTGCATATGGCAATCCTAAAAAGGGCCTTCATGCACTTAGACCAGCCATATAGTGCACTTTGCATTCAGCCATGCTGCCGTTGATACCAAACAAAATACCTGGTAGGAGTTTTGGTTTGATTGATGAACTATAGTAAAACCCCACTTAAGGGGGCACCCTCCGTTCCGGGCCAAGTGGCCCCTTAAGCGGGGTTTTCCATCTGCCAATGGTTATATAGTAGAGTATATGTATATAAATGAAGGAATCACTGGTTATAAGATAAAAGGTATATTAAATAACACATTCTAAGCAAATAAATGGAAAATGTATGCCAAAAAATATAAAACAATTCCACAAATGTATAGAATAAATAGATATTTATAGCATCCAAAGAACAGTGCAAAGAACAGTTTCACAGTCCCAGAAAGGCTTCAAGGGTTGACTGCACTTTCTGTGGTTTAGCAGCTCTATGACAGTACCGATGCAGTGCATCACAGCACCCACGACCTCAGTATCGTTTCGGTTGATATAATGCTTATCCTGCAAAGCCCTCCGCTATACAGCAGGTGCGCCTCTCACCCACCACCTTCAGTTGTTCCGAAACTCGATAGTGCTAAAACACACTAAAGCCGGATGCCCATCTACCGATTTCAGGTTGAACGATTAGTTCCTAAATCGTATAGGAGTCGGTGAACTTGTCGCAGGCAAATTACGTAACCCCTCGCTCGACCGCGGCCCTCGAGGAGAGGGGGTGGAGGGTATTTGTCCTAAGGAAATCGGGCTACACCTACCGACAAAGATACGATTATGCACCCCGCCGACTGAGTTAGGATTTGGGAACAGTGCCTTCAAGCGTTGGTCTTTGAGTCTACACCAAACAACTGAAATACGATTTCTGACCGACAGAGGGCCACCGATAAAAGATACTGCCCCTCAACTATACTCCCCTCAAACCATACTGCCCCTCAACATAGTACCCCTCCGCCATACTGCCCCTCCACCATACTGCTCCTTCACCATGCTGTCCCTCTACCATACTGCCCCTCTACCATACTGCCCCTTTACTATACTGTCCCTCTACCATACTGCCCTTCCACCATGCTGCCCCTCTACTATACTGTCCCTCTACCATACTGCTCTTCCACTAGACTGCCCATCTACTATACTGTCCCTCTACCATACTGCTCTTCAACCTACTGCCCCTCTACCATACTGCTCTTCCACTAGACTGCCCCTCTACCATACTGCCCCTCCACCATACTGCCCCTCTAGAATGATGTCCTTCCACCATGCTGCCCCTCTACAATTGGAAGGGGCAGTATGGTGGAGGGGCAGTATAGCAGAGGAGTAGTATGCTAGAGGGGCAGTATTGCAGAGGGCAGTATGGTAGAAGACAGTACTGCATAGGGCAGTATGGTGGAGGGGTAGTATAGTGTAGAGGGGCAGTATGGTGGAGGGACAATATGGTGGAAGGGCAGTATGGTGGGGGGGAAGTATGGTGGACGGGCAATATGATTAAGGAGCAATTTTGGTGAGGGGCAGTATGGTTAAGGGGCATAGGGCAGTATGGTGGAGGGGCAGAATAGTGTAGAGGGGCAGTATGGTGGAGGGACAATATGGTGGAAGGGCAGTATGGTGGGGGGGAAGTATGGTGGACGGGCAATATGATTAAGGAGCAATTTTGGTGAGGGGCAGTATGGTTAAGGGGCATAGGGCAGTATGGTGGAGGGGGAGTATAGTGTAGAGGGGCAGTATGGTGGAGGGACAATATGGTGGAAGGGCAGTATGGTGGGGGGGAAGTATGGTGGACGGGCAATATGATTCAGGAGCAATTTTGGTGAGGGGCAGTATGGTTAAGGGGCAGTCCGGTTACGCACTATAATGTAAAGATTAAACTGTAATCTCAATAGATATATTACTTTTTATTGTGAAGAAAAGATATAGCACACTGATAAAATCGGTGTATGGTCCACTAATCGGTGCGGGAGGGCAAAAACCAAAGAAATTGAGTGTGTCACCCCCCTACAAGCCTCACCAAGCGATTACTGTAGACTTGTACCTCGTCGGCCCGTGTCGGCCATCCAATCAACCCTCATTTCCCAACGTTCCGTTGTCGCCGACAACATTTATCAACATGTTGATAAACCGATCCCCCCAATTTTGGAACTTTGAAACCACAACTTGTCGCCGACAAAGGTACATATATGTTCTGAAATCGATAGATGGGCATTGGGCTTAACTGTGGGCCGCCCAGAGCCGCATCTTCCAATATGTGCATCTCTATATATTGAGGCTCACTCTAGATGAGTGGATTGGGCAACCGGTTCCCCACTTCAGGTCAAATTTAGTTTCTAGAAGTTTTTGTTGCCCGCTCTTAGCAGCTTTTGTCGCAGGTTATCATTCTGTTTGTATCTAAAACGATTGAATAACCTGAGTTTGTTCTACTCTGTATGTATAGTTTCGGCGTTAGACTGGCCCCAGTCCCGACGTGCTTCCCTGGTTCATCTCTCTGTCCAGATTCATGGTTCTTGTGCCTAATATAATATGCATCATTTCAGGTGCAGCAGACTGCCACAATCTTGCATAACTATGAGCAAATAGTATGTTCATGCAATTATAAATGAATAACAATTAAAAGGTATAAGTTAGCTTTAGCATATGGAACCCACTTGCACCCTGTCAACTTGCCATTTCTGCAACTGCCTATCTAGGATCCAAATACATCAAGCACCAGTGGGTCTTGAGGTATTTTGGTCTTGAGTGATTGATCATGGTCAGCTGGGCACGCCTCTAAGAGACTGTGGCTCCCTGCTCTGTTCTCATTATCACAGTAAATAGCACACAGATAGTGAAGGGATAGTAGGTATATGCAGTACCCTGAAAGTCTATCTTGACCCCTCTAAACTCTTGATGATGTATATAGCGCATTCAAGCACGCTCTAATAAACGCCTGCCCACACAGCCACACACTAGACCCGCACTCACGCCAAACATGCCCGCACAACTCGCCCAAACGACACAGCGACGTGATCCATTCCCCTGGTTGATAATGCTCCACTGACGATACTGAGGAAATAACAGTGTATGTTATTCAAATACCAGTTAATTATATAAAGATAAATTCTCAGGTGTTATCGAGCCGCCATGCGCTATTAATTTCAATCCCACTCCATGGCCAAACTGCTGCAATAAACGGATAAGTTTTGTCTGAATAGTTTTCTGTTGAAAATAAAAATGGTCTGTATTAAATGTAATTCATTTTATCCGACCGGCTTCTCATAGCACTATCAATAAATCATGTCTAATAGAACAAGAATCACAGATTGAGAATAAAACGAAATTGCATTCTCGTTTTACCGTATTGCAAATGCGTTTTGCACCTTTTTCTATAAACTGTTGTTGGCAATTGTTCTTGCGGACAGCGCCCTGAGAGCACTGAATGACCACATTGAATTTGATCTAGCATTCATATTAAGACACGGGACTGTCATTTTAAGATATTTTAATACATTTTGAGTTGATAAGATGGGTTGTATAGATTTCACCCACTTGAGTAATATTATGAAATGTATGATTGAAGATGTTAATATAAAAACTCCATATGAGAAGGAGTGTGCAAAATGCAAACAAGATAGTACATATATATATGTGACTAAATACAGTTTGTCAGAACCATACAACATTAGTTCTGCTGCTCGGACGGCTGCTGACCATATCTGAGGCTGATTGCGATGATCTTAGTTCAGCGTGTTGGTGGGTGGGTAACCGTTCTGAGCGTGGCCTGAGGCGAAGTGAGTTTGATGCCTCGTGTGTGATGTCACAGGTTACTTGTGAGGTCTTGTTTCCAGTGTGTCTTAAAACACATGTGAGACAAGCAACTTTCATGGTCCGTTCTATAATCTCAAGTGAGAAGTGAATAAGGACTCGCACCCACTTACTACGATTTTGGTTCCGCTAAGCCCCGACAAGCCTTTCGACACAAAATCGAACGTTGTTTTGGAAACGTGCTGAAAAGTTCTGTTGTAACCCGTGTCATAGCCCGTGTTTGCTCCGTAGTCTCCTTTTGTTTTTCGCCAAAAACCGTTATGACACGTTCCGACATGCTCCGACACGCTACGACATGCTCCGATAAGAGTGATGCGATTGTGCTACAACAGAGAATTACGCTAGCGGAGCATGTCATAGGGGGGTGGGGGGGGGGGGGGGTAGGTAGGTTGAAAAGTGTGACACAGCCTAAAATCACAGGGAGGGGGAGGGGTGTCCAGAGATGTGTGACAGAACATGCATCACTTAATTGCGAGACTTTAGAGGCAACTTTGCTCATGCTGTAAAGCTGTTGAAAAAGGTATGATAATAAGCGGATATGGATGGATATCTTGTTAAGACTGCATACACAAATTACGGAAATAGTCAAACACCTAATCAAAAAGGCAGTCAAATACTAGGATGTCCAGATCAAGGAAATCAGCACATGTATATGCTACAAGTGGTTAATTGTAACAGCAGAGAGTGCTGTTATGCTTGGAAGAGTTCCCTGTTTCTGACCAGTGAGGACAGGTTTCTGCCAGGGAGGCAAGATACCTATTGCCACATTGTCACCTGATGATTATGGCTGATTATGGCATCCACCTACTAACTATTTGACACTTTTGGGTAGATGATTACCAGGTGGAATAACAGATAACAATTTCATGTCAATCGCTTCTTTATAGATGCATCTTAGATCCCTAAGGATGTCATCATAAAACTAATAAAGCAGATGATACTAACAAAGTTAGAATGCAGTGATATCATCCATTATGCCCTAAGCTGGAAGTATTTGGATACATTGAATTAGTGGCAGGTTCACATTATTGATTTTTCAGTGGTCACCTCCAATGAAAAAGAAGGCCTTTCCCTTAGTGATGATGATTTCTTCCTTAACCCTTTAAGGATGGCTGCTTATGGCAGAACTACACACTTGGGGACGGCTACTAGTGACTATATATAGTTCTAGGGGGTGGGGGCACTGTCCTCTGAAATCTAATCTCGAAGGTTTATCACGTAATATAATTTGTTATCCTTAGTTTTTTAATTTCTATCATTTAGAATTAAGAAATATGATGTTATATCTACATTCTGTGCAAATTTCAAGTTTATTGTTAAAATAGTTCCTTTTCAAAAACAATTTCATAAATATCCAGCAAATGAAGGCATCATCCGCCCCCGGCCGGGTGATGCCTTAAGGCATCATCCGCCCTTAAAGGGTTAAATGCATTTGATGATGATTTCTTCCATAACCCTATTCAAACATATATGAACCCCACCAGTTTGTTTATTGGAAATATATCCTCAGCTGTAGCTTAGGAAGGGATTATCTTCAGGTTTATCTGTGAGATAGAAATTGTGCTCCCCCAACCAATAAAGTAAATACTAAACAGTCATCAGGTGGAAATAGTCCGTTATGAGGTCGATGATTATGCACAAGGATAAATCCCCAAATGCACTACCTGCCAACTTTTGTATAGTGACCATTTCGTTGGCAGGTTGAACTCATAAATGTGTTTCATCATATATATACATGGAGGAAGAAGATGTGGGGTACCACAATGAGGAAGATGCTGATTTTCGTAATAATTCTCCAGAGCAGACTTGACCAGACTAGATTTATGCCTGATCAAAAGTTTAGCACTGCATATATCCATTGCTTTTCCTTGATCTAGGAGATCAGGAGTTTTGTCTCATGTATTATCTCCCTCTAGATTAATGGTCTTTTACAGTAGCTTTGTCAAAGATGTAACTATTATGATATGCTATCGTACATATGAAAGAAAAAGGAGGGTGTTTCGGAAAGTGTGAATTTTGGGTGAAGGGTCCGAAAAATACCATAAGAAATTGTGGGATAACTTATTGACGGCCCCTTCTATTGTGCCAAATTCAACAATCCTTGTCGCTACATATATGCTTAGCATGTGCGTAATGGTCAACCCCAGTGCACGGTTGCTAATTTCTATGTGGACAGGCGGCTCTGTAAACCACTCGAGGATGACGGCGTAACACACTCGCTAGCGCTCGTGTATCACTTCACGTCAACCCCTCGTGGTTTACCGCCTGTCCACAAAACCATCGATTATTGGCTATGTATGTGACCGTGTCTGTCAGTGTACAGGCTCAGTGTATGACTGTATGTCTGTGTGCCTGTATGTCTAGGCAGACATGTCACAGAACGGTATTCGAGTTTACGTCTGTTCAATTTACGCCTATGCGCCCTGGGGCGTCAACAAAGACCGCATCCTTGAATCATCAAAGTCCGTTTTAAATGGAAAATTTATATTACCAGTTTTTATTTTAATCCAAACCCTGTTTATGGAAGCCCAGTGGTAATACTTCTTCTCATTCTGCGCTAACTATGAAATAATCTTCCGTTAGACCGCTGTGCGACATATTTTATGCAGAAACTCCTGATACAAATAGTCAGATGGAAAACTAGACAAATATTGGAGACAACTGATTATGATGCCAATAGAAGTTTATTTCATGACAATTGATGAAATTAGGACTATGCATGCACTTCGTGTGGGTACGAATAAAACCACATTATTTTTGATAACATGTAAACATTTAATATACAATATAGTTATCTAACTAATGAAAAGAAATATATCTTCACTTTAAGTTTCAAAATCTGTACGCTTTATTATACCTCGTATCATCATTGATCAATCTCAAAAGAATTATTTTGTCAATATGTTTACGTACATATGTATATTAGTTGTTTGCTTGACAAACACAACGTATACCCCACTGACACTCTACTATTTTAACCATACCCGATTAACGAACTCTTTGTTGTGATTGGTTTGTTTCGGTCACGTGACCTCACCGAAAACACGCGAGAACGTCATTGTTCAGATCGCCACCGCTGTGACGTCACAACGTGACATTGTGACGTGTGTCCATATTTTATAAGTGTACAATGAATCCATCGATATGTGAACAATGAGAATGCATAATGATCTTTGATCTATTTTAGACATTTAGACAGACATTGTATTAGTGACATTGCATGAGAACATTTACTTTCCTTTATGGTTATTACATGCTTCCAAATACACACTCTTTTCCTTCAGCAATGTGCCTTGAAGGAATTGTCAGTAAAAGGTGATTTTTCAATCATGTCTTACAGCGAACATCGGCATTCCTAACCATTATGTGAGAAGTAACATATAGATGAGATCATACAAGTGAGTCCAATTAGGTTGCTTAGATGTTTGATGTAAATCCCAAGGAAGAAACAATCCATGTAGTCAGAATAGTACAAGGAAACTGACACAAGTAGAGTTGTATCATTGTTTGCAAAATATGGATCAAATATTAAGTCATGGATTTGTTCTTAGTCTGCACTTTAACTTACCAGTGGCATTTAATCGCCAAAATTCGCAGATGAATTACCATAAGTGAAAAAATCAATTAGGAATAAGTAATATAAATATAATTCATTTACCTTTAAAAACCCACATTATGAAATTATTTTGCATTCAACTATATCTCATCTTAAAAAACTGTTCCTCATGAGGCAATGAAGATAAAAAGGGAGTTCCCCTGGTCTATACATTGAATTGGTTGCGCACCTTTCTGTAAAATAGAAAATCGCAAACAATAGGTGTTTTCGTGTTAACAAGGAATATTGAATATAATACCAAATTGGGGGGAAAAGAACTGGTGGAAATGGTCAGACCTTGGTTTACCCTTTTAAACTTGAAACCGATAGCGTAGATCACATGTGGATAATGTTTATTTCCTATACTCTTGCCCATAACCTGAGTAATAATATATATTTCTTTGAATAAAGGGATTCCTAGAAAGTCAAGACTCATAGACAGAAATGACCGATTACTATTGAACAGTACAAATTGTCGACGAGAAGAATGCTACAATGATATTGAAAGTAGTAATAAAGTCTGAAAGCAGAAGGGTTGGAATCGGCTGATTGAGTGTGCTGTATGTACATATACATTATGTGTATTAGATATAATATACTCTATATATGTTTCTTGGATATCACACCAGATGTGTATTGAACATTAACGGATGGACTATGTACGTAAGCGGGCAGCTCCTATTATGACTTTATCTACAGAACAGCTCGTTAGTGTGACTGAGGACTAGGGGGTGATCAACTGTCCGTATCTGCTCAAAGTAGCTCGTTGGGAAATGGTTTCCTACCACTGTCAGGCCATCATCTCAGCCTATGTGAGTAAGGAGGGCATAGAGAATCCCTCTAGCATACTCAGCTACTCAGACGGACATGTCAGAACGTACTCATGAATGTTCTACACCATGGCCTGATTATAGTTGTTATATAGTCCAGAGATGATATATAATAACAGTAGAGTGGTGAGACGTCAACAATCCATGGTTGTGGGGACTAGGGTACAAATGGCACTTTCATTTGAGTCCCTCACCACGGAGAGTTTTAACGTTTGTCCAGCGAAGTGTTCATCTACTTGCTAATTCTATTTGCTTACAATTTAGGATTAAGATTAGAGTAGGTGATGTCTTTTTGGCGTGTAGCGAGCGTGGTACAGCGTGGAAAAAAACATGTGTTAGAGTTATCCTAGCATTTCAGTGGTCTCTACATGGAACTATGATATCATCCTCATTTTGTCGAGTAATTACTCATTTTGATAAGCACTATTAACTTGGACTTATAATCATAGCACATGCAGCCTCGAGTGTACGTATGGGTGCTTGCGAATAACCGTGTTCTTTGTTTCAACACATCGAGTGTCATAGAACCTGCCTTTGATAAAAGAGAAGAATTATCGTTATCTAACATTTCATTTGAACTTCTGAAATGCATTGTATATAATATGTAAGCAATTCCCGCATGTATAATATACGTTTTGTCGAAAAATCCAATGTGAAGCCTATCCATTGTGAAATTATAATCTAAGATACTAATCTCATGCAAGAGATAATCAGGCGTCAAATACCTCAGGGTTATCACTGAATAAGGATAACACTGAGGACCGGGCTATGCCGCTTCTTTTAATTGCTCGCTATGGTACAACTGTGGTGCACGTGGAAGGACCATTAAATTTAATCGTCTTATAACTTACCGAAACATTTAGCACTGTATCGTAAATAGATATTTCAGTAAGTACTGACATTCTTAAAGCTCTATACGTTGCGCATGGCGTATGTGTAACATAAGTATATGTATTACATAATATATGTACATTATAAAGACATTTATGTCTCACTTACGATTCTATTTCTAATGATTAATTATTCCTTTACTGTATACCACGGACAACGTTGATAATATATGTGACGTAGAATGGTGATTCATATATATTATAAATGTTTATTAATGGCTAAATCTAATGACGGTATTTACATAAATGTACAGAATGATATAACCTGTTTGCCGCAGGGTCCGACTGTAAAACCTCCCCTACATAAGTAAAACGTTTTGTACCCTGACATTCATTATGAATTATTTCACTGTATAGTTGTCCCAAGCACATACCTGTTACCCCTTGGACAAGGGAATGCAAATAGGATCATCCCGGGGTTGAATGTTGGATATATCAGTGTAGGGGCTCAATAAATTGTTACTATTATGTGTCTTATTTTTTCATCCCAATTTAGACTGGCTTGATTTTTGCCATTTCACTTAGCACAATATCGCGTAGATCGTCTGAATATATGAATATAACATCTCTATAATCAAAATGATACAATTCCAATTTCAAATCATCCATTTTTTTCATGACAAATGGCAAGAACAAAACTCTGTAGAAGCATTTCTGAAACCATATGGCAGTCTCTTCTCTTCTAGGCAACTAGAAAAGGATAAGATCCGAAACCAACAAAATAAATATGAATGATCTTCCAAGGACAGCAGGACGTCATATGTTAACCTTAGAGCAGCAGGATCTACTCTTGAGAACCGCGAGGATACCCTTCCTGAACTGTTCGCTGAAGTAGCAGTATATAAGAGGGTTCACACAGCTATTAAAGGACCCAAGCCATTGTGCCAGAGGGGTGACAATACGCAATACCTTCTTCTCTGCCTCCTCCATCGTACCCCCGAACAGAGTTCGCATGCGCAGAGAATACAGCGGAAGCCAGGAGAACGCGAAGACAGCCGCGACTACAATGAGCATGCGCACAATGCGGATCTTAGAGCGGTGAATGTTGCGCTCGGTTTTAGTACCCCTGATGCCCGCTACGTTACGCTTCCACACTTTGATACCGATGAAGGAGTAACATATACTTATAAAGCAAAGCGGGACAAGGTAGCAGGTGAGGAAGACGACCCCCAGGAAGAAGCCCCTCTCCACGCTTTGGTTGTTCCACACAGGTGCACACAGGTAAATGGCGGGAGCCGTGGGACGAGAGCGCCACAAGAAGTGTTGGTTGAAGATTGCCCACGGGACGTGGATACACATGGGTATGACCCAGATTACGGCCACGATTACCGCAGCCAACTCCGGTCGTATGATCATCTTCTGTGGGTAGAATATCGCGAAGTATCTGCAATATATGGGGAAAATAAAAGGAAATATTATGAAATATCAGAAGTAAATCATTGCATATTGACTGCGACTGTAATAGTTCTATATTTGATTATTGTATTCGCTATTTGTGAGTATATTACACATAATGATTCAGGTATTATTACATGGTCGTTGTCCAGATGGAATGTAAAATGTCGAACTGGAAATAAAGTCCTGCACTGTAATAAGCGATGAATACATTTCATGTCCCTTGATACGCAATGAATTCTCGCATATCTTAATATTTGTATGCTTACATATGTCACAAAAAAAGGATTTTGTACAGCGGATACAGGCCAATGGTAATGGAAAGTTCAACAAACAGGACAAAACCCAGAGAAATGCGATTTGTAAATTGATAATTCGTGGATGTGTTGTTTTTTTCAGTTGTGACGGGTGTTAATGCATATTGGACATGTTGCAATGCAGGAAAGCTTAGATACACTTAAAATCTGACAGTTTTCATGATGTTCTTAGTTAGGATCTTTACTGTTTAAAGGCGCACACTGTGCAAGGCGAAATGAAAGAGTTTTTAATAACTAGCCATGAATGAGATTAAAGGGACAACAACAACGGTGTTGAGTAACAAAAGGAGGTAAGGTCAAAGGCTAAAAGAAAACTGATTATGTTCAGTAAAGTTTTGTTTGTTAATCACTTGCCATATAAGTAATTGAGATTTTATCCTTTATTTGTTTGGAAAATTCTTCCATTTCTGTCATCGGAGTGTGAAAACCTTTGGAATGATTGATAACCTGGCGTAGTATGTAATAGGTTAATTAGTGTTTGCAATATTCTTTGTAGAAATGACAAAACTGACACACACACATACATATATGTATGCATATATGTATTATTTTCCGCGAATCTCTTTCCTGATCGTCCGGAGACTGCGTTCTAACCCGTTTAACCTTGGTGGCGGTGTTGGGTTCGAATTTTATGTCTCCGAATTAACGGGAAAAAAATTGTCGAGACATACATCAGCAGTCGCTAGCGCTGTGTGCCTCGTATACTTCGACATTGCATATATGTATTATATATGTATACATAGTTTGGACAATGGGGTCATAAAAAGGGTAAGAGATATTGCGGTTATCCCTCACACTAAGGATATCCGGGAGGCTAGCGAAGTAAGATTCGAATTTCCTCGCCCAAAAACAGAACTCCTCAAGAAATCACCCCTCCATAGAGGGATGTCCATCTGGAATGCCATTCCAGAGGGAATAAAGCTCAGTGTGACAAAACAAATTAAAAAAAAACAAATAAAAAGTCACTTACAAAATCTAGGCTGAACCTACTATATCGAATCTTAACCAGCCACATATAACCAATCGATTGCCCATGCAAGGTGTGTATTTATGTATTCTCTATATCATCCCATTATCCTTCATCCCCAGTCCTAATTAGGGCATTTCCTGTTGCTATTATTCCTATTGTCAATGTCTCTTGATGTTTGCAATATTTCATGTTGGTTGCTCTTCTCTGCTCGTCAAAATTAACACAGTGATATTGAGTATTCTTATACCATTGTACTGAACCGTATGATTACAACCTAAATGGGCAAGTGGTAGACCGCGACGTATTTCTGTATGCGAATTTCCTGTTAAAAAAATTATATATATACACAAACTAAGAGGCCTCACCGGATGTTTGTGGCACATTCAAACACGGCCACGATATGAATAAACCAAGCGTATCGGAACGGTCATGTCGAGAGCGCAGTGTGTCAAGGCGTTAAAGCTGATATAAATAAACTAATCCTAGTGATAATTTCAAAAATATAGCTCCGCCCTCTCACACAGTGAGAGGGCAGCCTGTTTGTTAGCGGTCAGCATACCTGACTCACACACCTGGCTGACGCCGTGCCCTTGCCCCAGTGGGTTATAAAGGAGCCAAACCCAGGGGAATTGTGGCCCATAGGCTCCACTTTACACAGCCTCTGTGCCTCTAGCAATTAACCTAGCCTAATTGCTTTATATAAGCTTTAAAGATTGACAATTTTGAATACCGGAGGACTCCCTTGAGCTAATTCGCGAATCTGTCGGGAAGTGGTGCAGAGTACGCCAAAAGTCATAACATACCTCGATCGCTTTCATTTTATATTTTCATGTCCAGATTTCTCAGAAAATTGTTGATGGCTGACAAATTGATCTATACTTAATTTGGGGGTTATGTGTGAACATACTGATACAGGCTCCCAGTACTTAGAACCGTACCTAGTGAGGTGACTGGTGCATGTATCCTTTCCTGTGCCAATGATACACTTTTATTTCTGCCTTTTATGAGTTCGCAATAATAATTTTAGGGTTTTTTTTGGGTTCTTCGATTTTGTGATTTATGAATGGATGTGATGCAGCATAAGGTGTTGGCATCCTCTACTCCTGGTACTTTATATTAGAACAATTCCCGAAAGTCCGGTCAGCACAGCGCATTATAACACCATCTGCAATAAAGCTTGTAACAGGACAAAGCCTTGGATTCATTCCTTTTAACGTACTATTCACAACAGATAGTAACACTGGTGGAGAACTCCTAAGACTACCGGTAAACATCTCCCACAAGCATACAAAACATGGCTAAAATACCATCATTTAGCACCCATGCCAAACACGCCAAGCCTCCGAGGGTCAGTAAGAAAGGAAAGACCACGTCGTTACAACAGCCACCAGCTGCCAACAATGACAATATCAAGCCGTCTGAGAAGACAGACACCTTCTGGGCACATTGCCAGCAGCATGACGAAACTAGCACCACTGAGGTGATATACCTCACTGCATGAAAACCACTATTTTACATATGTATACGAAACATGTCTAACAGTAGGATTTTGCGTCTAGAAGTTCTACCTGTTATCCATCTCGTAGACGCCTTATCTAGTGGCGTATATACATGTCCATGGTGCGGTCTTATATACGTCATATATACACCTGATTCTGTTGTATATACACCACCATCCAAAGGTTCCGATCTTTGCAACTTGGGGACACTACTGGTAGCATATTTCATTTACCATTAACCATCCAAGTCTGTATTATATGAAAATTGCAATCTTGAATTACCAATTTATTTTTATAAAACCTTTATAAAACCTTATTGAATATAAATTGATTAATTACTTATAATAAACCCTGCATTTTTGGGGATTTTTACCGTTTTTCTAATAGATTTTTCCTTGAAAACACCATTCTTCTGTAGAATTCTGGGTATTCCCATATATAAGCCTTTAACAAGTTAACACTTGGCGGCGGAGGGTGGGGGAGGGTATCTCACTGAGGCAACCTGTACAAACACGGCTGGCGGTGAGCAGTGGGTGGTGGGCGGCGGGCAGCGGGGGGGCTTCTCACTGAGGCTGCCTTGGGGTGGCGTGGGGTGGTGGGGGGGCATCTCACACTCTCCGAGCGGCCGCTAATCCGTCTACACACTGCAGGGAGGCGGGGGTCATGTACTAGGGCTTCACTGTGTATAGAGTGATTGTAGGGTGGTGGGGTGGTGGGGTGTCAGGGTATCATGTATACACCTGGCGTATATATATCGCACAGAGCATGTTTTATCTTGGATACGCTAGGCGTGAAAGACAGCCAAGTTGTGCGCATCTACATATGGAAACTACCTCGTAGACGCCCAAAACGTAGACGCGGATAAGAGGTGTATACAAATGAAAACCAGTCTATATTTTGCCAATATGTGCGTTATCGCGATGGCGCATATATATGTAAAATTGTGGTTTTCGTGCAGTGCCTGAAACTGCCGCTGCTCCACGGGGACGACACAGTGATCCTGCTTGATGAGACTCAGCCGAAAGTCACGGTTGACCAGCCAACAAAGAACACCAACACAGACATGGCAGACCTGGACAGCCTCCGCTCCGTAATGGCGGAACAAAAGAAACTCATTGAGAGACTGTCCATGGAGAACGCCAAACTGATGGCAGACCTCCGTAACGCCAAGTTTGTCAGCTAAACGATCCCCGTAGCATTGGCCCCTAACATGAACATTCTCGCCCCACATTCAGATTCATCATACCCCCGACCTGCACCCTCTCATGGTGGGCACATGCATACCATGTATAAAGCACTGGAACCATTCTTTGGCCCATCCACCTACAGTTCGGCGCATCCTTTCGAGCGTGACTTCAAGTTACGTGCATGCCTTGCCATTGGACCAAGCCTGAGCCATGTAAAAGAGTTTTACCCCAGCTAAGCAGACTAATCCTGAGGATAGACTTTCTAGGTTCGGCTGAAGAAGCCTTGAATTACTGTAAAAACACCACCCCCAAAGTACACCCTATCAGATCAATATCAGCACTAACCCTACCTCCTCTCTCGGAAACGATTTGCTCAGCCCAAATCAATGCAGCTCAAAGCTTGAGCCACACTGTTGGCACAACTGAGAGCTACGTGCTGAACCCCAGAGCGCTAACTAAACACGCCTTAGTAATGCCTGGATGATGCAATCGTATCCCTGTGATTCTCTTTAATCCCTTCTACAAACATGTCACACTACCTAGAGGCTCAATGTTAGGTATCTACCCCATAGCGGACCCTGACAACTGTCAGTCTACCGCACACCACTCAGTTTCTGAATCAGAACCCCCAATAGATCTTTCTACACAACTAGACCCTCCCGCACCAAACAAATTAAAATACACTCTTTCAAGCTCGCTTACCGACTCACAAAGGAAAGAGATAGCTTGTGTCCTCGAGCAAAACAAGGATGCGTTTGTCTCGACAGACTTGGTTTAAAAAGTGTGATTGGTTTAACCCTATCGCACCGGGTACCCGCGGCAGGGCTACAGTCATGGAGCTGGGTACTAGTGCCAATGTATGCCGCTAGAGGCCAGGTACATAGGCCTATTGTGAAAATTAGGTTTTGGGATCATGTGACAAAACACGTGATAGTTGTTATTATTATTTTTCATTTCACTTAGAAAAATCAAATATGATGTTGTATCTACATTCTCCAAAAGTTTCAAATTCATTAAGCCATTATTTTCAATTTTATTCAATGAAACATATATTTTGTAAATGATACCTCAAGGCCTCACCCAGCCAGCACCGGTTGGTGCCTTGAGGCATCACCGGGCCAGCTTTGGCTGATGCCTCAAAGCATTACCCAGCTTGAATGGGTTAAAAACAGACTCAACAACAACCATCAAGCTGAAGGAACACACTAGGCCGGTATCTAAACCTTAATACCGCACCACCCTACAGAAACAAAAGTTCTTACACAAGCTCCTTAGATGCCAGGCAGAGCAAGGCGTCATAGTCGAAGTTTACGACCCATCCAAATGGAATTCTCCTGTCTTTTTGGTCCAAAAGCCTAAATCCCAAGATAAAAAAGGCACAGAGAAGTACTGCATAGTGGTCGACCTCAGAGAGCTCAATTCTCAAATTACCACCCACTCCCATTCTTTCCCACGCACAGATGATTTCACAGAGACAGTTGGAAACTCTCAATCAAAATTTTTCTCCAAATTAGACATTTACAGTGCTTACCATCAAATACCGCTAGATGCCCCATTTAGACACCTCACTACATTCTCCAATTTCGGCAAAATTCTATCAAAATTGTGTAGACCAACTGCTGCGCACTGTCAAATTCTGCTGCGCCGTAGCTTATGTTGACGATATAGCAGTCTATTCACCAATTTGGTTACAACACCTGAAAGACCTAGATGAAGTATTAAAACTCTTCATCAAAGGGAATTTCAAATTAAGAAGTGAAAAATGCAAATTTGGAGCTTCTGAAATAGACTTCCTCAGATACAGAATATCTTGGGATGGCCTGTCATCCTCGCCAGAAAAGGTGGCCCCCATAGCTACCTTCACAGGCCCCAAAAATAGTATCCCAGGTTAGAGCGTTTAATGGCCTCGCTAACTTTTATAAACATTTCATCAAAATCATGCGCCCCCTATACAACCTAACCAAATCCTCAACCAAATTCAAATGGACTGCTACACATCAGCTTGTGTTCGATACCATCAGAAAAGCAACTTGTGAAGAAGTAACGCTGAAGTTCCTAAATTACAATAAACCCTTCACCATCTTTACAGACACAAACCTAACCGGCTGCGGTTGTGTCCTAACTCAAGAAGACACAACAGAGTTCTATCGTCCGATAGAATTCGCCGGTCGAGCATTCACGGCGACGGAAACCAGGTACTTATCATTACATGCCTGTACACAAACTTACACTGTGTGAAGACCACCATTTTATTCATATATGGTCAATTCTCCCAGATCGTGATCGATGCCCACATACGGTGACCAAAATTTCAAACTAATTAGATCTTTATAAAAATGTGGAAATATATAGTAGAAGACAATACCTTATAAGGGTAAAAGTTGGGAAGACTAATCTTTATTGGAAATTATTTTTTAGCTGAATGAATTTAACCTTATGATCCTTATGTCACCATACGTGGTCATGTGGGTTTAACAAGGCCTTAGGGGAAATATTTATTATTATTTATCAGCAGAATCAGATTTTCATTATCAGAAAATGAAATTCTAATCATATTGAGTAAATTAGTGTTGATTAATACTATTCAGAATACAATGCCCATGTACGGTGACCAGCCCATTAACGGTGACATACCTAAAAATACATGTATATTTCTTGGCATTAACATGCCTGAAGTATTTGTAAATTGCAGGTGTTAATGGTTCCATAATACTCTACTTATGTATAAAACATTATTCACTAATATTGTAAATCTTCTTCCTTATATAAGCAAAACCTAATAATTTCTGCCCATGTACGGTGACCAAATGAAGTTCACCACCCATGTTCATTTAGCTGTAGTATATTTGATGGAAGAATTAATTTACACACTTCAAATGCTATAAAACCTTTTCACATGCCTCCTTCATTTGGAGGATGAAAAAGTACCCAAAAAAGTACTTTTCTCTAATTTTTTTACCCTTTAATGTTGCTTGCCCATGTACGGTGACATACCCTTCACCACTGATTTTTCACACCTAGACTACATATAAATTTCCCCAATAAAAAATTTATTATGTTTTTTAAGTTCTGCAACACATTTGCGGGTAGGAAATATTCAGACCAGATAAACATTTATAGTTACAAATGTATAAGAGGTCTTCAAAATATAGTTATACAGGTTTCATCTATGAATTTTGAGCTAAAAATGCCTATTTTAGGGGTTTATCAATTTTCATTAAAGATATAGGTACATGAAAGTGGGGTTCCTCTGACAGATATTTTATTTCTACATACTCTAATATCGTTTCTGATATTATAAAACAATGTTGATATATGAAAACGCCCCTTTGAATTATTGGCCCATCGATCACGATCTGGGAGAATTGACCATATACGTCATCGCGGAAGTGCATGTATCGGCTGAATATTGACTTGTTTTCATATATATCAGCCCATATCTTATGCCAGTTTATGAGGTGTATACAAGACTGTTTCCTTTTAAATATGGATGTGTCTTGACTGTATTTCTCACCAGGTGTACACAAGAGGAAATAGCCTGTGTGTGACATATATCCGCAGGTTGTATACATGTTATATACGTTTGGCATATGCAAACATAAAAAAAGAAAAAAGAATAGTGACACACCACCGCACTCGTTGGTGTTGGTGAAGGTTGCACCAACAATTGCCTTCCTCTCCCACCTAAGCCCCACCTACACCCCGCCTAACCCCCGTCTAGCCTTCCCCCTAACCCCAGCAAATCTCAAGTCTCTCCCTACACTCACAGTGAAGCCCTGTTCCCCCCTCCGCTTCCCCAGTGAGTCGGCAGATGCTCTCTGTGTGCCTGAAGTCCTCCCTATTTCGCTGCCCCCCTCCTCACAGCCACTCCCACAGCCACCCTCACACCACCCTCATAGTCCCCCGCCACACTAGTGGGTGTTGGTTGAGCTTGCGGCGGGGGATGGGCGGGGGTTAGGCAGGGATAAGGCGAGGGTGAGGCTGAGGTAAGATGATTTTAGGGGTCAACTATAAGCTTGAACAGGGCCATTATATGCTAGACCTAGACTGACCACAGATAGAAAGGGGAAGCAAACCTGGGTTCAAAGAGCCGGTAAGAAAGTGAAGGGCATGCCACCAACACAACAGAAGCCCGGTCGTCCCGGTATGGTGAAAGTTCCCCTGTCTGACAGGATTTGAAACCCAAAGCAGAAGACTTCAAAGGGCCTTCTGATCATTCCATGCATACTAAGCATGGTTCAAAAGTAAGGCAGAAATTGGAATACAATTCCAAACCCACCCACCGCTGTACATGCTTGTGAGCTAAGACTGCGGTTAACTACAAGGAGTAATGGTGCAGAGTTGTTGTTGAAAACAGAACAAGAAGCCAGCTGAGGAAACTGATCGTGATCAAGGGTCGATCGATCGATCGATCTAGATGATGGTTAACTAAATTGAAACAAGCTGTGTGTGCAGCAGTCCCGACATTGCTCGAAGGGAATCCCCATAGAGGGCCCTCCAGAGGCTTCGTGCTTAAAGAGTGGTTTAATCTCTCTCGATCATCAGTTAATACCTTCTTGTGTTACCTTCTGGTTGATCAGATAGATATGGAAACTTGGCTGGAAGTGCATAAGGTGCTACCGAGGGTCTAATCTGCTGGGAGAGTGAGAGTGGACGAATCAGATGACGCATAGTGGTCATCTTTGATTGTTTCACGGTTGAGGGGTGTGGAGTCGCTCAATGGTTGCACGTCTCAACACCTCTCATTGGCTGAGGACTTTACCTCCTTTGATTGGGGTTAACAGTGCTGTATATAAGGCACAGTTCTCAGTAGAGAAGGCATTCTGGCCATGTGAAGAGTCCTGGGTACAGCCAGAAGTCTCGGCTGCTTCCACCAAACCCAAGACGCCCTGTCAGGCTGAGCCGGCTCAGCCAGCGAAGGTGACTGGTAGTAAGGTGACCACTCCCGGGCACATTGACTCCCATTGGCCGCAGCCGCTGTCAGGTCCAAGTGGGCCCATTGGGAGAAGGAGTTGAGCACTATCATCAACCCGGAGCTAAGAGCCTTAGCTATGAAAGGTTTGTCGGATCGCTGGGTGACCAGTTCTGCACCTGCTGCTACGGGCCCTGCGGTAACACCGTCCCAGGGTGAAGCCTAGGTAGTAGTAGTGGACCAGCAACCAGCTGAGACTGTGGTCACACCCACAGAAGTAGACACCACCATGGAAGTTGATTCTGTGACAGCCTGTCTACCGCTGAGAAGGTGGTAGCCTCAACTTCCTCAGAGGTTGAGGTGAAGGAGAAGGAGAAGGAGAAAGACGATAAACCGGCTTTACAGCCAGCTAAGTCGGCCTCCACAGCCTCAGCTGAGAAGGAGTCCCATCGGAAGCTACGTAAAACATGTGCGGCCAGGGAAGCTGCTGAGGCTAAAGCCATAGCAGCTAAATCGGCGCGCCCTGAGAGGTCACATTCCAGTTCCTCTGCCTCCTCTAAGGGGAAGAGTGGAGGAAAGGGAAAGCGTCAGGGGAAGTCCAGCGCTGGGGCGACCTTTGCGAAGGGCAAGGGGTCTTCAGCTCCTAAGCCTAATAGCAGCGGAGCGGTGAAGGGGGCCAGGTCTTCAGGCTCAGACAAGCCTGCGTCCACGTCAGTTGGGCCATCCTCTAAGAGGGATTCTCCACGGGAGTCAGAGTCTGACTCTGATTCCTCAGTGGAAGATTCGCTCTGAGAAGCACAAGGTAGCTTGCAAGATGCCTAGTGGTCTGGTTTGGTGGGGTGATGAGGGTCTCATCAGCTTCTTACCAGAAGTACAGCCTCCTTCAACGTCAGAAGGTTGGTTATGCCTGGAGATGGTTCTCCGCCAATGGGCACTGCATCTTCGCGGGTTGTGGTGAGAATGTGAGATGCACCTCGCGGAGTTTTTTTTGCAAAGTAATACATGGACATTTTGCCTGCTGACGGGTCTTGTGTGTCCGTTGTCCACTGTAGCGGCGGTTCCTGCTTCGCAGAGTCAGGTTTCTTACGCAGATCCTGGATGGTTCGTTATATGTTGGATGAGCATGGGATAGGCACGGCCAGCGGAAGGAAGCTGGTCATACGGCTTTTTCATAAGTTCACAGGACTGGCTACCGAGACCTGAAGCCAGGGAACTGAGCCTGCGCATAAGGTGGTGGATGGGAAGTATTCCACTAGTAGGAAGCAAAATAAGTCAGTCCTACACTGTGTCTGACAGATGTGGAATTCCCCCGCATGAAGAAGGGATCTCATTGAGGCAGTGCCAAAAGAGACCTTAGCAGGGACTCAAAAAGGCGCCAGCCTGTTCTGAAGAAGACTAAAAGCTCTTAGAAGTCTAGCAACTCCGAAGACAACTCTAAGTTGAGCCGTTCTAGCCGCAGCCAGCTGCCAAGTACTGTTACTTTGGGGGATATTTTGGATTCCTCAAAAGAAAAGTGAAGGCTAAGACTAGCCAGAAAGGGTTGAGTGCTTCCGCAGGGTAAAAATCCTCAAAGGAATCAAAGGGGACAGCGGTCTCGTCCTGGGCTTCAGCACCAGCTAGCACTGTTGGCACTCAACCAAAGAGCCAGACAACTCAGAAGGTTGACTCGGAACCTAAGGGTACTAGCAGTGATGTCGTGATGGAGGAGGAGTTTCCTTCTCTTCCCACTCCAGCTAAGCCTGCCCCTAAGGTTAAGAGGCAGTCAGAGTCACGCCCTCAAGTTGTGACAATGACTGTTCCTGCTGCTGAGTCGAAGGACGCATACTCCGCCAACCAGACCCTGGCTAGCACAGCTAGTGTGAGGAACTGAGAGTTGAAGCATGTGGACAAGTTCCTGGAAAGGTTGGACATTCAGATTGTCATCAACATGAACAGGTTCCGATGAGCAATACAGAGACTCGCGGAGTATGAATGTGTGATATTGCATGGAGTTCCCGTGGAGAAGAGACATGCTAAGCTGGCTGCAACTGAGGTGCAATTGTCCACATCAGACCTGGCCCTGAAGGAGTACGACTTTAAGTGTCGTGCTATCTTCTGGGCAAGTTTGTACGATGTTGACCTGTCTAATCCAGTGCCAGCTGAGGCCGTGTGGATTCTACATCAACGTAGATGGGGCCAGTATCTTGACTTCCAGGCGACCCCCATCTCTGACAATGCAGCAAGCAGCTCAATTGTTGGAGTGTGGACCAGATTGAGATTACACCCTAGAGGTCACTGAGTCGCTGAGGTGTCTTTGCCGGGCTGAATCTGAGACAGCCGCCAGCATTCACTTGGACAACTAGGAGGGATCCTGTACCCCAGGTACAGGACACGCCTCCACCGTTTGGAGTTGAGATGGGGAGGTTGCCCTCCCGATTACCTGCGTTACCGTTGTACTCGGGATTATCATGGGACTCCCCATAGATTGCTGGAGACATCAGCATGGCTGACCTCGACACTGTAATGGCCCGGGTTTGTGTAATGGACCCCTTAAGCCCAACACAGGACCCAGGACAGCTAACCATACAGACAGAGGCCGCCCCTCAGTCAACCATGGAGACCAATCTGGAGGGGTATCCTGCCGTTGAACAACCCAGTTGTTCCGGCAAGAAACCCACGGAGTATTTCTGTGGGGGGTGTTGAGAAGCCATCCGGAACTGAGACTAGTCAGACTATTGCCAGATGGACTGGCACATTCAACGAGGGTTGTCCCGTAATACAGCAACGCCCGCGCGGCCATCACTCAGTGCAACAATCAACAAATCTCTCATTTATTGTCCTTTAAATGGTTCTCCACAAGCACCCGTTTATCATATCTAAGATCAAAATACAGCTTCTGAAAGTTGAGATTCAGGGCTCCCCTGTGGATATATATATATATATATATATACGAATAATGGAGGAATAATTCATTTAGATTTTTCACTTGTTTTCAAAGGAATTGGCCGCGGCTACACCTTTGTCCATGGCACCTGCTCTGTCAGACATAGTGTTTATTTCATCCATTTGCTGAGTTCTTCTGCCACTTTCAGTGCCAAAACACTATTTCAGCCAATAAGAGGACATATTGGGCTTCATTTTAGTACTAGCACGAAATTTCTATGACCAGAAGTAACAATTTGAATAAAAGAAAAGATCGTCACACAAAAAGGAATAAATCAAACAATTTCGTGCCTATGCCATTACAAAGAGCATACAGAGAGGAAAAATTTAATATATGATATGCCATAGTTTGACAGATGTAAAAGGTCAGCATCTTGAAATAACTACACTGAAAAACTGAATTTATCAATTCTCTGATCCATTTGAAGGCTTCAGGTTCAAGATAAATTATGCAAATTAGCTTCCAAATTTCTATTTACAAGTCAAAGCCCAGGATGAACTAAGTAGGTCCCCAGCTGGTGATTCTTCTCCGCCAGACACCAAAGTCGCAAGCACAAGTCTTCCACATTACATAGCACTACCGGGTGAACGTAAATTTGTATATTTATTCGTTTTCCAAAGGTGTTGGTGAGGCCATCCCTTCCTTTTACTATCATGTTCACCCTTATATATGTCTTCTTTCCAGTATCCAGTTTTATTCATCATTTCTCCCATTTTCTCACACTTTTACAAAAACGGTATCAGTGAAAATCTTTGTAAATGCTGAAAGGTTAGGAGAGTACCCAAGATCTGTTTGACTGTTAGTAACTTTTTCGGGAAATTCCCCGCAGCGGAATGGCTGCTTGATCCCCCCTCATTAAAAGCTGGGAGGGGTAGTGTAGGGGTCAGGGTAGTCGAACAGTGGTACGTTCATTTTACGCTAGCCTGTGTATGCAAATACTACGGGTTCACCCACATTACGTAACTCGGTCAGTATATATGTAGGTTGAGTCCGCAGCAGGAAGACAGCTTACTTGTGGTGCCTCTCAGTTGAGTGGACACTCGGAGCCCCAGAGAACTGCTAGGTTTCTCCGGAAACCTTTCAATGGTGGAGAGAACAGATCCTCTTACCTTGCGCTACTTAGCACGTTCCATGATAAGAGACTGTAACTAGTTTTCCAGGTTTCAATAAAACTTATTGTACCTGAAGCATCTGGAGTCTGGTTTTGTGTTCTAGGTTAAGCTAGGTTGTAGATTCCGCATCTCCCAGCTTTACCGAGGATTACCCGAACCAACCCGTGCCGAGAGTGCAAGCAAGGGGTATCGACTCGTCTCAAACCACCGAATAGGTAGAACTAGGCCTGGTTGTGAGGACCCTTACAACAAACCGGCAGTCCGCTTCCAACAATTCTTCACATGAGAAAATGTCTTTACTACATTCGGAAATCAATCCCTTTCCTAATCTATCTATATATGCTCACACTGTAAACGTATGGGGGAATACGCTACATCCTTGCCGAATTTATGAATACTATAGGCCTAGTGGGGGGTAGTAAATATGTGACATTCGCCCAAAAATATAGGTATATATAATGAAGATGACTCCAGCATTGAAGATCACGAACAATACACACTGATAAAAAACAACATGTCAAAATGTGGATGATGAATTGAAGTGTTTCAGTGGCTCCCGTATATTATACGAAGTGTTGTCTAAAGATAATTTTACAGTTTGTTCGGTCTGGTCATGAAGCCTGACTCAGCTTTGAGGGAACACAAATGGGAACTAGTCATTGGATGCTGGGGTGGGCGCGGAATAGGTGGGGTAGCAGGTGCGGTGAAAGGACCACAGACAGCGCCTGACATGTCTGTGGAGAGGAGGTGTTACAAGGGGAACGAATCATGATTTATTACTTTGGCAAATATATGTTGAAGTATCTTCATTTTGTAATGCGCACAAATTAATCACATGGCAACTAACTGTGTTATATAATCTAATCAGCTTTTTCTCTTAAGTAGGATGTCTTTATTGTTTTCAATTTTACAATCGTTCTTCTAATACAATAACCAACGTCACAAAACAAAAGAAATTCATGGTATGATACAATGAAACTACTCACTGAGTACATAAAAAATTACAATAGTATGATTTAATACGTATATACTGCCATACTATGCACTCAATAGGTTTCTATTTACAATTTCCCAAGTAAAAGTATGCACTCTTCGTCCCTTTGATAGTTGATATGATGAAACACAGCAAACTTTTATAAGGCATCACATCAGTTCTATGTTCGTATATGAATGGAGAATAATGAATGCCCAATAAAACTCGATTTTACCACATCCTTATCTATTTGTAGCCTCTGCTTTCAATTTTTCCACAATTGCTCTCTTAAATATCCTTTTGGAAGTTTCGATCTGTGTCTCACGTGATAGGGAATTCCAGATTTGTATTCCCTCATAAGCTCCTGATTTCTTAAACCTCATTTTCTTGGGTCTCAGTTGGTAAAGGTTATTCTTCCCTTGTGATCTTGTGTGTACCATGTCTGCTGGGGCTCAGATTCTCTAATAGCCCCTACTCGAAATAAACTCCGGATAGTCCTTAACAAGAGGACTTTTCTTCTTATACATTGTTCCTCAACCCCGCATCTTACAACTAATTGCTTATTACTTATCAGAATTTCTCCATTGTAAGCCTCTGATCTAATGGCCGTACGTAGTACCCTAATATACCTTTCGACCTTATTTTTTATATCCAGTGTAGACCCCTCTATCAGAAATGAACAGTGGTCCGCCGCGGGGAGAATCAAATTTTTAGCTATTCTTATGCAAGTGTCTTTGCTCGGTAAGATTCTTAATCAAAATGCGAATTAAAAAGGTTCTATCTTCAAAACGGTTATGATGTAAGTTTAACTGAAGCTTTTGAATTTGAATTTGACCGTGCCCAGTAGCCAACTGCTACAATCTCTACTAACCTTAGAACAAATCGCAATGGGCACAAACACAGACAACTGAAGCTGGAATTTAAGTCACGTCTAGCACACAGAATGGGTATTTATTGTAGGAGGCAGTCTCCTATTTACCCACTAATTGCTCCCAGAAGACTGGAAGGAGGAAGCGTCCAGCTTCCCTGACCTCTCAACTAGAATACTTAAGACACATTGGACAATGGCTTAACGGTGAAACCAACCGGTGTTTTCAAATAACAAAAGTTGTTTAGGTATGAGGCCACTCATGTTGTTTTTACGCTTATAACAAGACCTCAACTGTAGCTGTCGAATTGGGCATGGTCATGATACATTGCCTATTAACTTGCATCAACCTACATAATATAATCTACCTAAAGCAGGGGAGTCGCCCTCATTCTTATGCCCATTCACTTTCATCTCAGTTCATTTATGATGTAGTGCAACACCGTATTATAACACTGTTTGTATAAAACTAAGTTGTATATATTGTGTTAATGACTAACAACGGACCCGGAGTATGGATATTGAGGTTTATTGAAATATCCGGAAAAGCAAATAGATGTCGTCCTTAGGTAATTGTCGAGGCAATTGGAATTAGATATTAAAAGAGCCCTACCCGCCGAGTAGAGGAGGCGAGGAGGAGAGTTTATTGTTTGTAGGGTGGGTGGGTGGTTCTTGACAGCGTGAGGAGTAGAAGGCGAGTGAGGGCGAGTACTCCCGGTGACGGTTGAGGTGGAGGGGGACGAGAGTCACGTGATGAGGGGGGTCAGTATGGAGGGGGGACCCAGAGGGCGTCCCTAACGACCACGACCGGGTCCGCGTCGCATTAAACCCCAACCCGGCGGTTAGGGAATAATGTCGAATTTATATTTAACATTCCGTGATATGGTTTTGTGAACATTTTTTGTTAGTAAGGACCTTTTTTCCAAAATGAATAAATGACCAGAATCCCCGATTGCTGGCTTCATGACGCCATTAAATGGGATTCACACGATGGGATTCATGTACCACACAGGGCGTTTTTCTGAGAGAAATCCACCTGACATTCTGTACTCGGACACAATTTCTTCATCTAAATTACAGGGTTTCATTTCTCTGAGACGTGTTTCCCCCCTGTAATTGTTTAAGACATTTCCCCCAAAAAAAGAAGAGAATCGCATGAGATTTTGAACCCTGTGAGGTACATGAATCCCACCGTGTGAATCCCACATTAGGCTCTAGGAAACCGCAGAGGAAACACTGCTCTGCTCAACCCAAACTGGTATAGATATTGTAAACGAAAATGTAGACATACGTGATTAAATTCTGTGTGACAAGGCTACTTCGTGACTAACGAGCAAGTGACCATCTTTATGGCGTTAGGTCCAGGCTTGCGCTCTGGATTCTCACAGAAGATTTACAGAACTTGACTGTGGGTGGCTCGATGGGATCACGAGATTGTTTCCCCGTGTTTTCATTGTCTGTGCATGCAGACATAGAACTGTGGAATATCAATGGGGCTACCATTTAGTGGTGGGCCTCACAGCTCTGTCATTCCATGGCGAATCATTGAATAAAGTTCCTCCGTGTTCAAGCTGCAATCTGGTGGCTGTATGGTGAACTGTGTTTTCAGTGTAGGGAGGTCGTATCTTGATGCAATGTCTCCCTAATTACTCGCTAGTATTGACAGTAATTGCCTCATCAGGCGAATTGAAGCTACCTTGGTGGTCTTAACCATTCTTGATGGGAATGTTAATCCCACAAAGCAGTGTTTAGGTAGTGTTTGTTTTGTGTAGTTTGGGTGAATTGGACATACAGACAGTCACTTGTAGTCACTGTATGGATGCACAGAACTTTGTGGAATATGTGTCCCTCCCAGAAGGGCTAAATTTCCTCAACTTCCGTGGAAATGTATTGAAAAGATTTTATTCTTTTGAGAACAGAATTTTGACATGGCATTATGATGTTCTCATCCATATTTGATATACATCCCATTGAGCACCCCTTGTGCATGGCACTTTAAATAATAAATTGAGTTGTACTCAATCTTGTCTGTTAGGCAGCTCGCCTGATTTCTCTCTAGATGTTTAGATATGTAGTCTACAACATATATTTATACATCTTCCACTCCTTCATGGTTTCCACGTTGAAGTGTTTTGGGACATCGCATGTCCTGCTATTTTTGCGAATGGATCTGAGGTGTTCTGTCAAACTTTCTTTCAGATTGTGCTTGGTATGTCCTACATACTGGACACTTTTTGCATTCTATGCAATACATAATATTTGAGCCATTGCAGGATGTCCTTGCATCAGTGGGTGATCTAACTCCGGTTTGCACTGAAAGGTTTTGCACTAGCAAATCATTTGACAATTCTTGCACCCTGGTTTGGTGCACTTATTGTCCCACCATTCCTTTTTCTGCCCGATTTGGTCGGGTTGATAGATTGTCTTTGTTCTAACCAGGTTTTATTGCCTTTGAAGCCTTTGACCAGTCTAGAGATGTAGAGGGCTTTGGTAGTGCTCGACTTGCTAGGAATTCCCATTGAGACTGTGGGCGAGCAGAATCAAACTTTAATGTACTCTTGTCTGTGTGTTTGCTATACAAATCAGGGTCTTGAGATCCAGTCACTTCTATTTTCACTTTTGTATTCAAGAAATTAATCTCTGTTTCAGACTTTTCTTTGGAATTAATGATCCTCTTAGTTTTTTGGGTTTTTTTTGGCAATTGCTGCCATTTCATGATTTCTCACCTGTAGTTGTTGTGAAACTACACAAAAAACAAGCAAGTTATAACGATACCAAAGATAAGAAAACTTTTTTTATACACCTGTGCACTATACAAAAAACCTGAATTAAATGTATTTGTTGAAATTTTGATGTTTTCTTATTCATCATACTGTTATGTTCCAATTTCTCTATTGAAATTTGAGACCGCCGCCGCCATTGCCAAGAACAATGGAACCATTGCCACCAACTGATATTTATCCACTATGTACACTCTGCTGCATACCGGTGCCCCTGTCCATGTAACAGTCCAAGGATTGCTAGTTTTGTCAACCAGCTCTTGCCAACCCTGAAAACTACCGCAAAAAACCTCCACAACAACCGCCGTGGCGCAACAGATGACAACTTCCAATAGATTCAACTAGCCCCCTTTCACATCGGCGATAGGAACATAGCCTTGGACTCACTTCATTTTGATTTACTTTCTTACCAATTCGAATAATGACAATACAGCAAGTCATATTACTTTAGTTTAACACGGATTCAAATTTAAGCCTTATCCATGTCATTGATTAAAGGGAATTTACGCCGTGAACCTACCAACGCCGATTCACCAAGATAGAATTCCCGATACACTGTGAGGTGAGGGATAGGATTACTGGTACTGATCTACACAGACAATTGAGCCGTGATATTGCCACAGTATCCAGTTAATAGCGTTTTATGTGATTAGTGGAGACATGGTGAAATCACTATAATGCTGAAAAGGCAACAAAGAACTTGATCTGACTTTCCGCTTTATATTGACCTCCCAACGCTGTGTGTTCCCAGTAATTTACAAATAAAATATCTTAAATTATTTCACTATAGTGTATGCCATGTTTCTTAGGGTTGCGTCACAAAGGAAAAGTGTTTCTTAGCAATACATGCAGTACCAATGGTAAAATGCCGAAGAACACTTATACATACGAGAGAATTTGTCAATCAAAAAGGTTTTTAAAAAAGAAGTAAGAATTTCAAAATGACTAGATTGGGAACATTCATGAGGTTTGTTCTTTTAAAAGACCACTATGTCACTATGAAATAAAAATGTACACGTCATTTATTCTATTTCTTACGAGGTCGAGTAAATCTCACGCCTAGATGATGATCTCCCGTCTAGATATTGATTGAAAGTTTTCGTTCCCCACCCAAGCACCGGTTATCAATGATTGAATCGTATATCATGACACCAAAAATGTGGTCCCTGCTGAATGATTGTTAATGTGCACACTTTGCCTGTGGAGATTGATGTAGATAAAGTACCAGGTAAATCTTAGGGGAGAAGGCAAAGAAAGTGGACCAAAACAAAATTGTATTTTCAGCTGTCGTACAAGTTATGAACATCGTTTTTGTAAATGCCAATAATTTAATTATGTTGGCAAATATAAAATCGCCAAGAAAGCAATAAAAATGAGATACTGAAATATTAGTTATGTAAGCTACAAAAAGTTTCTTAACTGTGTTTTGATTGTTGGTATAGAAAAAAATATTGATGAGCAATTACATAAGATATTGGCTTACCCAAGTGTATTATGTTATATCACATCATAAATACATTAACACTAGTCAAAGTGAAACACATGTCACCACCGCCTTTATTCCAGTATTAAACCATACATGCCATTTCATCCTGTCCTGATGAATTAAAGAAAAAAACAGGAGGGAGAGTGTGTGATTTAAAAGTCTCTACTCTGCGGCATTAAATCATTACGGACATGATGTTAAAGTGAAACTCATCATTCTGATTGATTGCTGACTTTCATCCATCAATCTAGTGCTGTTTTAGGATAAAGGTATTGAGAATTGAATGAGTCGGAATGCAAAGCGGGTTTTTCTTTTTATGAAAAAAAGAAATGAAGTAATTCAAACTCCATCCGTCTTTGGGAACATCGTTTTTCCGGATGGAGATGTCTTTTAGCGGTTAATTGGAAATCGTAAGACAGCGGTCGATTACCCTTTACTCTTAGTCCTGTAAAGCAGTTTCGAAGTCTTTTGTGCGATCTTCGTGCATCAATCTACTCTTGAGAAAAGGATCAATAAGTTCCCTTTTAATTATATTGGTGAGGGATACTGCTTAAAATCTGAAATCTGAAACTAAAAACACTACAGGAATGGCTATGAGGCAACATATAAAGAAACCGTCGGTAAAATAATACCATATACCTTGTAGAGCTTACGCTTTGTCATGTGTATTATGGAGGGGAATAACAGGAGGCTGTGGGCTGCAAATCCCTTGGGTTATAGAGATATTCCTTCTTGATATACCTGCAACAAAGCCTGATAGTACCAAACATAGAAAATGTGCAATGTATTAAGCTCTCTAACTCAGATATTCTCTTGCTTATCTGTAACTAATCATCCAGTTTTCACAATGCATACACTAAAATACAGGAACTTTCACATTCACACCTATCTACCTAAAATGAAGACAGAATAGTAGATCGACTTTTCTCAATTAGGTGGTTAAAACTGGGGAAGAATAGGGACTCATGACCTTTGGTCGGTAATTGCCCCCACCGTCCTTGTGTCTTCGTTCTACATTGCGCACCACATGTGCGCCTCCTCTTGTTGCCCAACTCTGCACCACACTCTCCACCTGCATTTCTGGTCTCCATCTCTCCGCCTCACTCTCCATTCAGCGTCCACACTACCCACACCTTCACTTTTTGATATATGTAAATAGATATTCAGTTGAAGTAAGCTTCACTAAATGGACGATACTCCGCATGTCCAGTATCTGTCGGAAAAGGTTCCATGATGTAGCTGTCACCCAATTTCTGACAAACCTTGATGTGCCAGTGCTGATGCTCTGCCGTCATTTCCGATTCGCCAGGCCTGCAGCAATGTATACTGGAATTTTCTGATTGGCTGGATCAGATGCAGCCTTTTACCCTCGTGTTGCAATGCTGAGTGACATTCTGCTAGCAGTAACAAATAACTAGATCATTTGATCCTGTTGTGTTTGTTCTTTGTTATAATGCAAGGTCTTTATATAGAAATATTGCTATTGTGACTGATATTGTAATAGAAAATCACTTTGAATCCATTTCATCACCAGTCACGAGTCCCAAGCGGTGAAAGCAAATCGTGAACTGAGGAGGGATGGGAAAACACCGAAAAACTCATGGAGTTGGTGCCCTGTTAGTACTTTACCTGAAGCCGGTACGACTTACATAACAGTGAGGATAGATTGACTCAACTATCTAGGTGAAAACAATTTACATCGCCCGCACCAATGTTGATCTGTCACCCTTGAAAATCTCAATTCCCCTCTGCGTATTCCCTACCTTCGGACCTGGATTACCGGATTCAGAATTGTAATTAACTCTAATAATAGCGTTATTCTTTTCAATCTTCCTAATTTAATTAACATCCCAATCACTGGCACACAACTTAAATGAAAGTCCTGACCAGCATTGGAAATCATGTTTACGGGAAAATTTCAATGTGTCTGGAATCAGGGCTTAAGACAATCACTTCGAAGCTACCGGCCAATCTAGGAGCACCTTCTAGACAACAGCAGTTCGTGTAAGATTCTCTCTTCCAGAAACTCCCTCCCTAGAAAATCAACCAGAACCGTAGTGCCTCAGGCCCTGTTATATGTAGCATATGTTGGGATATTTCAGAATTACATCTTTTAACGTCGTGGAAAGCTACTCATCCAATATTCAAAAGTGTTCAAAACGCACTCACTGCTCGTTTTAGCAAAACCGGCTTTTACACGACCGAATGAAAACATCACGATTTCTATCAGCTGATATATGAATATGTTTTGCATGGTTGTCATGTCAACCAAACACAAGAAAATAGTCCATCTGACGGATATGGGCCTGTTCTCTTATATTTCGTGCCATAGATGTGCAGAGAACGATGATTTATTGAACATATCTTGATATCACCTTGGATGTATCTCCATAAACAATTCTGAATTCTCAAGTATGACATTCACCCTTATCTCATTTAATCAATCACGAGACAATGTACTTGGTTATGGTGATTGTTAAACGTAACCTGTCAAGTTACTTATTTCTGAAGCAACATATATGTAAATGCAGTATGGGACGAGGCTGCTACAGCGACTATCGAGCAAGTGACTGACCTGACGCTTCTGTCTGGGCGCCCAGGGTTTAAAATTAATATTCATGATGTGAATAATATAACAGAGGTAGACTGTCATTGGTAAGGTTGATCACATGATCATTTTCGAGGATTTTCATTGGCTGAAAAATCAGACTAAGAAAGGCGGGAAAGCCTCCCTACCAATGGTTGCCGCTCTAACAGGCTCCACCCCTCCCACTGCTCCTACTGGCGTGTACCCTGGTGGGTTCTTTCGGAGTGAACTGCTCTGTTAATCACTATGTATGCGTATTAATGACGTTTTTCTTTATTCTTGCTCAATAGTTTCGACTTTCTAGTCTCATCAGGCTATCGTAGCTAACCTTCCGGTCTTTTTAATTGTTACTGGATGTTTGTTTGTCCGGAAGACCCGCTTTTTCGATTTTTAGTCGAATTTTTGTGATTAAAACTTTGGCCCTTTCTAGAGTCAGTCACTTGTGTTTGTCGCGTGGTAATTGGATAGGGTGAAATTGTTGTGTTAAAATATTTTCTACCTGTGTGGTGCTGGACCCTCAGGGTCCAACCTCTACACTTGAAGGTCCCCTGTGTGGGACCCTTGCTTCTGATAGAAAAAAAATTGACATGGCATTGAATTATCCAAATTACCCAAACTTGCTGTCCATGGTGTTCATACCCATTGGGGCTTGTGTTTTAAGCCTATGGATCCAATTGTACTCAATTTTGTCTCTGAGTACCCCTGCCCTTTAACTGTGTGTCGATATATAAAGTCTAGGATGTAGACTTTCATATCCTTTATCCCGTTGTGGCCTTTCTGGTTGAAATGCCTTGGGACATCACTTATCTCACTTTTTTTCGTTACAGATCTCATGTGTTCCGAGATTCTTTCTTTTATTCTCCTTTTTGTCTGTCCAACGTATTGGACTCCGCACGTTTTGCATTCAATGCAGTATATCACATTGGATCTGTTGCATGTGATATTTTCTTTGCATTTGTGTTTGCCTTTTTTGGTTTTGGATTTGATCTTTCCTCCCCTGTCTAGCATCATGCAGTATTTGCAGTGTTGCTTTTTGCATTTGTTGATCAGGACATTGCTTTCTTTTCGTTTCTCTCTGCTTCCCATTGATTCGGGGTGATAGTCTGTTCTTGCTCTTACCAAGTGGTCTTTCAGGTTTTTGGGTCTTTTGTACCCCTTGACCAACTTGCTCTTGTGGAGTCTCTTTGTAGTAGTTGATTTTCCCAGGATTCCCCAGTTTTTCTCCACTATTTTCGGTAAGATGTTGTTGCCCTCGTGGAAAGTGCAGATGAGAAACACTTCCTCTTCTGATTTCTCAACCTTCTTTTTGGGTTTGAGAGTAAATATTTTCTATCAGAAGCAAGGGTCCCACACAGGGGACCTTCAAGTGTAGAGGTTGGACCAAGAGGGTCCAGCACCACACAGGTAGAAAATATTTTAACACAACATATGTAAATGCCGACACTGACTCTGTAGAGGTGGATATGTAACACATTGTGTACCACCAGCGGAAGATCTAGTACCAAATATTTTGTAGAACTGGATGTGTAGTAAAGAAAACAAAAAAGGGTTCAACCTAGATAAGAGCCAGCCTTCCCGTTTCTGCAGTCGGTCTAGGTTAAGGCAAACACCCTCCTGTGTGACAATAGGCACCATCTCCTGATTTAGTAGAGGAGCAAATGGCCTAAAAATGACCCCTGAAAGTCTACTTCATGAAACTTGCCATATTAGTCAATTATGACGTCAGGAATCTGAATCTGGTGCTCTTTGGTTCCAAAAAGGGCAGCATCATACTCGTTTCCCTGGTAACAGAAGAATAACAAAATTTGATACTTACCGACATATGATAAGAAAAGGTGAATAAATGCATTTTTTTTCTGTCAGTGAAATTCATCATTCTTTGACCAAAAGTATACACTAAGCAAATATGGCTTTTTTGTTTTCTTGGAAGAATTGTTGCCATGGTAACATTCCAATTTGTGGGGGAACCCTCATTTTTGCTTTTCCCATTGTTATTAATGTTGAATAAAAAGAATAATTTTATGGTTGATACGTACAAATTGATAAATTTAGCAGTAACACACAGCATTCATGGATTACACCATTTTTTTAAGTCAAATCTTTACACCAATTGATTCATTAACATTTTTTCGTATACGTGATAGTTTGAATAGTCTATTATTGATTTTTTTTTCAAAGCTACATCTATACTTTTTTGCCAACTTAAGGTCTCGTCTATGTGAATACCTAAGTATAGGTAAGAGTTACATATTGGCAGCACATCGCCATCGATCGCCATCGTCGGTAAGTTTTTATTACTCCTTATCCTATTTATTTTCCTCTTAATTCCATAATAGCAGGCTTTTGTTTTCTTCACATTAATTTTCATGTAGTTATTTTTCACACCATGAATTTATTTACTTTAGATCAGAATTTAGCCTATGTATACTACTAGCTTGGTTTTTATCTGAAGTGTAGATTACTAAGTCATCGGCATATGCTATATGTGAGCATGTTAGATGTTGTTTTACTATATCATTAATATAGAAGCTGAATAGCAAAGGTCCAAGAATGCTGCCTTGTGGAACCCCATTCTTGACCGGAAGGTAGATCGATAACGTATTACCAACTCCCACCATCTGCTGTCTATTAGGAAGGTACCTGCTTATCCATTTCAATACTTTATCATTTGTCCCAAACTTTTTAGTTTGATTTTTAGTAGATTATGGTTCACACGATCAAAGGCTTTACTTATATCAATGAATATGCAAGAGGAGACACAACCAATATCACGTTTGGTATAAAGAGATTGTACTAACTTTGTAACCACAACTACCGTTCCTTTGCTCTTTCTAAATCCATACTGATTGTTATTTAGTAGATTGTAACTTTCAAGATGAGTAGAGATATTCTTGTGAATCAGCTTTTCTAAGAGTTCACCCGGAAGAGGAAGTAGAGATATTGGTCGCCAGTCACTTACGTTAGTGGAAATTCCGTTCTTTGGTATTGGCACTATGTCCGCTTTAGCCCAACTTGTAGGAAATATAGACTTGTCTATTGATGTTTGAAACATATGCCGAAGTTGTTCTATTATACAAAAGAAGGCATCCTTTAACACTGAATTTATATTTTGTATTCCGCTACTTTTATAAATGTCAATATCCTTCACTAGTTTGTATAGTTCACCTAGCTCTATAGTAGGATAGTGAGATTCGTATATAATTTGACCTTGTACAAAATTCTCATTTATGAAGTTGTTACCCAGCAATGCATCTTGGTTATCGTTGTTTTCATTCGACGACGAATCACCAACAGAAGAGAAGAAGTTACAGAAGTACAGAAGAAATTATGTTGGTCAATCATTACATGGAGAATCTAATTCTGCCACTCTTTTGACCAAAAGAATGTAGCATCACTTTATAAAGTCATAGATCGACGAGAATCGCAAGGTAGTCAGCTATCAAGCAAGGAAGCGCCTGGACTCACAACCTAACCCGGCGTTTATACTAGACGACTAAATATGCAGCGACTGTAGATCGTCAGCCAATAGTCGTCAGGATACAACCGAGCGTTTACACTGACGACTATGAGTTTCCACAATATCGCCGTTAGTATACACGACTAATTCAAGGCGGCTTGAAATGGTCGTCGGCATCAGAGCATGTCCAAAAGTCATGAGGTGGTGCTTTATTGCGTCATCAGACGTAATCGGATTATCTGCAGTGGCCATGCTCTTGCCGTTTATATAAACGATTTCTAGACTTTTACAGCTGAAAGCTGCAGGTTCAAGAATCGCCGTCTATAATCGGCTAGTGTAAACGCCGGGTAAGGGTTTGATGAGTTTAAATGGACCTGGGAGAGGTGGCAGGCTCCCGACGAAATGATCATCGAGGAGGATGGACCAAGTGGCTCAGAGGCCGAAGAATCAGCCTAAAAAGAAGGGCACCAGCACTTCTATAGAGAAGGCACTGGCTCTCTCGAATGAACATCCAAGGCCCGGCGTCCACCTACTACGATATGGCTCCGGTATGCTCTACAATGCATCTCCCAATACAAAATCAAAATCGCGTCAGAAGGTCACCTAAAATCACAATATAATCTGCGATTAGGCACCGAAAAATACTCATTACGATGCGTGGTGGATTTGCATGTCTAGACATTTGTCTACGATTTTGAACCTTCCCGATATGTCTCCGATATTTGTTTTTTGTATCGGTGCCATATCGGTAGGTCTAAATTTCTATCGTAGTAGGTGGACGCCAGTCCTAGCCCTCATGGAACCCCTCCAAGCTGAGCAACAACATTGTTACCGGTGTAACCAACTAGGACATAATATCTCTCATGATTGTACTGAAGTTAAGTCGGTAAATGCAGCGGAAATTAACATTCCAAAGCTTCCAGCATTACCTGATGCCATACGAACCTCGGGGAGGATGTGTCCATACTATGATAGTCGGGAGGGGGGGGGGTTGAAAACCGATGGTAGTCTTTCGGCAGGGGTTAGAAACCCCTATAAGTACGATCTGGATGGGATCTGCCGAGAAGTGCCTGTCACAGATCGGCGAGAATCGCAGGATTGTCAGCTATCAACCAAGGAAACGCCGGGACTCACAAGCCAAGGGATTGATGAGTTTAAGTGGTTCTTGAGAAGCGATAGTTAGTTCTCTTAAGGAAATTCACCAACTGGTGGGCTGGATCTCCACATTGGAACCTGCCGCTAAAGCCGATGGGCAGAATATTCCAACAGACGGACAGTAAGCCCTTCCCGGGAGTACTACCCTATTTTAAGTTATAAGCAACGTTTCTTCACTTCCCTCGCAAAGACAAATGTATCCCAGTTAACACACTATGGGTTATTTTGACCAGCAATGGGGGAAGCCAAATAAGAGTCTATCAATAGCTGATCTAGGATCAGATCCTTCCAAGGATCCGGTAAACCAACAGGGGCTGCGGAAAGTGGTGCGGCTGTAGATCCGAGTGTAGAAGCCAATCTACACAGAACGCAACCACTACAAATCTATAAAATGAAAACCTCTCTTCCTTGATTAACTCTTTCTGTCCGAGCCTGATTGCAGAGCACAGGCACTATTGGACGAGGCATAATACCTCTATAAACCCCAAGGGGACGAGACTATCGCCGTATGGTGTCTGTTTGTCGTATGGGCGTCACTTAGAAACCTTTAGATACCAGTTACTTTAGTTACTTATCGAATACCCACAGAGTATAATGATGAACATGGTATTTTTTATTAATTGTGAAAACATGGTGTAAATCTATTCATTATTTCTCATAAAACATAACGTTTGTGATGATGACACATAAACATAAATACATTTTTAAACAATACCTGGAGGCATTCCTCGTCCCCTGGGTGGGAATGCCTCCAGGCATTGCTCGGACTGAAAGAGTTAAGCAAACTTTATTCTGTGTGCATCTGATGTGCATAAAGGTATCTTTGTGTCTTATACATGTATACTATTCCAAGTAGCTGAAGAACAGTGGTTTTCAAGATTGATTTCATCCATAGCACAATCAGAGTTAATTAGGGGATGTCTTACAAGTGGCCATGTGCTAGGAGAGTGGAGCGAGTTGGTGTCTGAGGTGGCCTGACTGTGGATCTGCCTAGCTGAATGTGCCTCAGCTGTTGTGCTGGACTCAGATCAGTTTTCTATTTCCAAACTCTTTTAAAAATAATACTTATTTTTGTTGCTCATGATGCCTAATTTCAAGTCTTGTTTGGGACTTCTTTCGTATTTGAAAACACCACTTGTAACATGGTTTGGCTTTGTAAACAGGAACACCTACCGGGAAGACTGTGACAGGCTCTACCCAGCCAGATGAGCTCCTTCCAATGCGGGGGAGGAATGGCTGGTCAGTTTATCCTACTCGGTCTGCAAGCCTCATTTGGTGGTGTGTGGTAGTAATAGTGACGTATTGCTGCGACTGGTTGGAGGGATAAATGGATGGCCCATTTAACAGGCCACACGCTGTACACAAGTTGCTCTCTGATGTAGTCAACCCCACTCCCTATCTCGGCTGAGAGTAACTCATGTGAGCGCTGTGGTCTCATCAAGCCTCTAACATCAATAACCGTGAGGTATACGGGTAATATTGACCTTTTTACCGTACGCGCGGCGATTCAACCACTCCCTGTAAAACGGCCGCGTGAGACTACCTGGCAAACTTTTTGTTCACAATAATAACTAACTCTATGTATTTACATAACCATCTGTATCCTAAGAAATGAAATTTTCCCTAGAAGTGAGATAATCCCACACCACAAGACCAACGGTTGCCACCGATAAACCAATCGACGAAATATATATACCACCGATTTAGTCAAACGGAGTTTAACATATAGTGTTGACGACGTGCGATCGGCGAGCGACTGCTGGTATGTGACGGCGTTCTCTCGGCCGGCGGGCGGCGTTTGAGTTAATTTAACATATATCCCCAAAAACAGCTTCAATCACCTGTTAATTTAGTGAGTGGAAATGGCTAATGACTATCAGGTTCACTGATGAATTGGAACAATATTTTAGGCCCCACCAAGAATTTCTTGGTAAAGAAAAACAAAACTCGCTAAGGGGGTATCATATGCAGAGTTTTCACCTTGACACAGATTAGGGCTTTTAGCACCAACCGCTGACTATTTTCTTTGGTCAAATATTTGGTGGAATAGGCAATAGACATCACAGGTTAACGATTGATGTTTCAAATATCAAGCAATACGGTATTATACTACTGGTACACTAAAAGGACGGCTCCGGGTACATATAATCGGTGGGGAAAATCAACGATAATCAGATGGAAATTTTGTGTATGCTTTTAGATTCAGTGATTACAGGCAGGGATGAATTCTCATGAAGAATCAGCCAAGTCAACACTTTATTTTCCAGGCAGTTTGTTCTAGATCGTATGTGATCATCCTCGGTCTTTATTAGCTCCATTATATTGCCTACAGCAACCTGTTTCTTAAAAACCTTTAGTACGATAATATTCCTTTATGATAATGATATAAACAAAATAACTCCTATGCTTTTAAACCTGTGTAGTAGTGCAATACGTATTTCCTCAGGTTGGTATCATGGCAGGACCACATTACACATTCTTCCCAGGCAAATTCGTTAGCAGACCCGCTCTCTGGTGGTCTATAGATTGCTCACGACCACAAATTAGCGCCCTCCAGGAACAGTCTGTAACGAGCGGGGCGATTGGCTGACAGAGTTACCAAGCTCACCTCGATTACACGGCGCGCTTAGCGAAATGAACACAGTCGAATGCCTAAGGGAAAGTCAGCAATGAAAGAAACCGGTTCTGACAAGACCAGTGAAACTTGACGATGAAATGGATGGGTGTGACAAGAATGAATTGTTCAGTATCTTCGAGCCACAGGCAGATCTGCGTCGGGGGTGCTCTACAGGGGCCAACACGAAAACGGTTCACTGGGTCCCATTTGGCCAATTTAACCTATTTATTGAGCGCCTTTGCTTTCTGATGTTAATAAATGAATACTTTTATTACTGATTATGTGGATTGACGAGGGCAGTTAGTATTCAATTCGTTACGTTTATTAGCCGACTGGGTGCTATTTCCACCTTTATGTTTCCTCCTTAACCACCTTACTGGCGGGTGCCTGCCATAGATCCACGCACCTAGGGCCATGTGCGTCTGGGAACTGTTTGATTTTCTAAGGACACTTACACGATTGTCCCAGGGCAGTTGGGGTACTATCATACGAGCGATGATGATAAGGGTCCCATAGTATATGCCTGTACGAGAGGTGAGATGAGGCCTAGCGTTTAAATATAAGGACAATCATTGGTGATCCATAGACCCCTTGCACCATTTTGTAATAAAGTCTAGTATTCCACACAAAACCGAGGCATGATCCCATATGTGGCTTCACATTGCAGCGGCTGACTTGAGAGGGGCTATGGAGTTCTCGGAATCATTCTCAAAATCATTTTGTATAGGCTTTTTAAAACATTAGATAAATGAACGGGGAACGATATAATAGCGCACTCCACACAGAGTTTGTTCATCAATTAATTTAAACGAGTGGGGAATTATAAATTGAATATTCATTTATGATCATAAAACTGCGCCGTGTGGTGGTTGGAAGTGTGCTCAAGTGATAGTAGATAAGAAAAAGGGTTTGCCATTAAAGAGATGAACGGGTAACGCTACATGGACACTTTCGACACTCTGAGGTTTGTTCCTACATGGTCCTCTTTGGACGAGTGTAGAACTGGAAGTAGAAGGAAACAGTGTCAAATGGGTGCACATGTCCTCGTTCTGTGGGTAAGCACTGCAGTCACTCGCTGCATGCCTTCAATCAGATACTTACCTACGGCCATGGGGATGAGCAGATAACTAAAACCCACAGGCTGGTCATGCTATACATGTACACCAGCCGGTAAAATATGTACAGAAGACAGCTCTCCAGTCACGTGCACCAATGCAGAAACCTCCTGTCCCCCACGTGACCATGTGATTCACGTTACATCATCCACACATAGCTGGGTGGCAGGCCAAAACAGCAAGGGGAGCGGCTACTCAAAGTCCACCAGTGTGGACAGTGTTTAGTGCCACTGCACCTTTGAGGTGTTTTACAGTAGTGACGATCGTGAATAGTGACCGTTTCCGTTGCAGAGTCGAATTATCTTACAAGTGCATGTATGGTAAAGCTATATACAAATAGGTCTTAGACCATCAGTGATCGTTTCAACTCAACAGGTCTATGCAACACCTTGTCTATAAAACACCTCCCTGGTCTCACATGCCCTGTCAATGTAGAAGGTAACACTCCAGATTCTAAAGCCATTTTGACCATCTGTGAATCTGGAATACCAGACCCCAAGGTTCGCAGCACTTGCAGAACACAGGCCTGATGCATTTGCAACACACAGGCGGGCCACAGGGCCTTGCCTCTCAGCCATGGGGTCAGATGACCATGCCCATGTATATGAGGTGGTCTGAGCCACCGGCATACCCAATGACCTCTAAGCAAGGAAAGCAGTCCTGACAAACCTTGGCCTTCAGCCATGGTCCTCCTACCCCACCAAGATGCCGGGAAACAGGCAACTCCTCGGTTGCACATGCAACGGGTTCGGCCCCTCTGGTACCTGGTACAGTTAGTGACACCCGAAGGGTGTACTGCACGAAAACCACCAATTTATTCCTATATACGCCATTGCGGAAGTGTACGTATCGGCTGTAAATTGACTTGTTTTCATATATATATATATATATACAGTAAAACCCCTCTTAAGGGGACACCCTCTGTTCCGGGCCAAGGGGACACCCTCCGTTCCGGGCCAAGTGTCCCCTTAAGCGGGGTGTCCCCTCAAGCGGGGTGACCCCTTTAAGCGGGGTTTTCAGTCTGCCAATGGTTATGTACAATAGAGAATACCTACTTAAATGAAGGAAACAATGGTTATCAGGTTAAAAGGTTTATTAATAACACATAAATAAGCAAATAAATATAAATTATACAATATAAATGAATATAAATGTATAAAAAATATAAAAAATGAAAAATAAAGGTTGAAGGTGGCTATGCCTTCCTTGTGAAATTCGCTCCTTTTTATACCCCCAGTCAATGTCCCCACCCCCTGGTAATTTCTGAGGGAAATCAGCAGTCCTATAAGGGACTTCAAAGCCCCCAGCCCTCCCTGAACCGCTCACCGCTAACCTGTTAGCGGGCCTCTTACCTGACACCTTCAGTAGGTGCGAACCTCCCTTGTTCTAATACCCACTCACTGTGGCCCGCCCAGACCCGCTAGAGATGTGGTTATTAACATGAAAAAAAAACACACTCCGGCCGCCCGGGCCCGCACGGGAATGCTCAGTCTACTGTTCTGGTTGCAACAACTGTCTGTCCCGTACAAACGGGCACCATAAACGTGGATTTTCAGTGTTTTTGGTATGATGTCCCTCCAAACTGGCCCCTTAAACGGGGTTTTTAAGCATTTCTGTACCGAAAAACTGTCCCCTAAGCGGGGTGTCCCCTTAAGCGGGATGTCCCCTTAAGCGAGGTTAAAATAAACTCTTAATAGTGGGGAAAATTTCCGTTCCGAACAAATTGTCCCCGGAAGCGGGGTGTCCCCTGAAGCGGGGTGTCCCCTTAAGCGGGGTGTCCCGGAAGAGGGGTTTTACTGTATATGCCCGTATTTCACGCCAGCGTAAGAGGCATACATACAAAACAGTTTTCTTTTAAATAAGGACGTGTCTCGTCTGTATTTCACGCCAGGCGTAAACAAGAGGAAATAACCTCTGCGCGATACATTTACGCCGGGCGTATATACATATGTTTACCCATAGAAACACCAGACCAGAGGTTAGGTGGTCTCAGTGGTGAAACCCACGACCCTGCCATCCCCTCCCCCTAGACCTCTACCTACACACATTCTCAGAGCATTGTTTATGGATGGGCGAGCACAAGGTTGTGTGCAGATGCATGTGAAAGCACTGAGACTCGAAGCCATACCAGCAGCATATGTGTTGGTGATGTGGTGGCGGCCGGAGGCCGGCCGGCAGCGGCCAGCAACAGCTGAGATACCGACCCCATGCCTATAATCATAATTGAACAAAGCCTGCCTTATCATATACACATTCATCCGAACCCAGACATGGTGTTTAGAAAGTATCATTATAAAAAAACAGTAAAAGAGACAAGACAAGCTGGGTTTATTATGTATGATTAATAAAATCACGCTTATTAGGGTTTCAGATAAATTTTATAATCAGAATTGATAATACAACATTGGATTTTCCAGATACTAATGAATTAATGACTAATGACAAATGAGATATACTACAGTAGTGTCCACACGTGGCAGATATAGGAATTATTGGATAGTGGTGTAAATACAACAGAATCAGGTGTATATACATATATGAATCAGGCATATATATATGAATCAGGCACCTACAGATGAGGCGTATACACACGGGGAATACGACGACCTTGTATACGACCTTATATACGCCAGGCACATTCATATGTAAAATGGTGTTCATGCAGTGGTGCCTTATCACCCAAACCCTAACACATGGAGTACTTCATTCAGAATGGTGTCTCAGGAGAAACAGAGAACCAGGTGCATCATTATGGACATGACTTACCCCATTGGCCATTGACTCATTCATAATAAAAAAAACTTGGTCTATGGCTCAGAACAAGACCACGGTCTAATATCGACAAATTTATTTCTCGCCTCATTGTGGCTAGTCCCTCTCCTTTCATGCCATCAATAGACATCTCCTGAGCATAAAAGAACTTCCGGTGTGACCCATTGGACTGGATATTGCTGTGGGGAGATGGGTACTATGGTGACAAGGCCATGCCATGCGGTGTTCTTGCCTCTTCGAACCATTTACAGTGTGTAGAAGACATAATCGTCCAGATCCTCATCTGTAAAGGTATCAAGGCCACAATGTACCTGGATGATCTAACATCTTCGTGAAGGCCTGCGACCTGTTTTGGGAACTTGCCTCCCGGAAACCCAGGAAAAGTCCCAGGCACCCAGTTAGAAGGAGGTGTGGCTGGGGATCATTATTGACACAGCAAACATGGCTCTCTCCATCCCCAAGGCTGAGCTTGTCATGGTCTGGGAGAGATGATCTACTAAGAGAGATGATCTACTAAACAAACGGACCAGAGGCACCAGGAGTGACACAAAAGTCAAATTTATTGAACGACAGTTTAAGGGGATGCTCTCCAAAAAGTGACCTCTGTACTGAGGAATCTCGCACTGGAATGAACTCTCTGAGGCTACGCAAAAAGCCCATTCCAAAAAGGTTTTTAAGTACATGGTACAAACAAAATTGAACACATGAAGAACCGATATGAGCTGGAATGCCCAACATTAAGGACTATAGAACAGACTACATATACATGTATATTAAGTTTGTGGTAAAACTGATACTATTTGTCTTTTTGACGACTTCATTGATCTCAATTTCATCTCTCATCCTTTTTCTTTTCTGTATCTAATAATGTACAAGGGAGATACGAAAGCACTAAGTGTCCGGATGTTGTCATTAGGAATTCATTGGAAGAACTGTATCATGTACATAAATAGATAGAAATGCCTAAATAAAAATAAAAAGTGGGTAGTTGTAGCTGAAAAACGCTGGATCACCAAGAGACAATTGCAGTCAGTCCTGGGAAAAGTGCTATACGCCTGGGCATTTGCTATTAAGATCCTTGAGGCCCTATGGTCCATGAAGGGCTTTTACATTAACGATGCGGCAGGACCACTGGTTCCTCAACTTTGCTGAGGGCTGGAATGGCCAGAGTCTCATTCCCCGAGGTCCCCCGAGCAGCTGTATCACTTAAGGTGCCTGCTTCCAGTGTGGGCGAGACCAACAGGCTGCTCGCCTACACCTGTCAGGTATACCCCATGGAGGACCCTTTGAGTGCATCTCCGATCTTGAGGTCCTCAACACCATACACGCCCTTCACTTCACCCAAGGTGAGGGTGACCGAGAGACTAAGGTTGAGGTCTTCTATGATAACCTAGGAACCACTCAGGCACTCTCTTCCAGCCGGGCATTTCCTTGCTGAATGTGCCCGGATCAGGGCCGGATGATCAAGGCACGCCTCCAGGTTGACCTTAAGGTTGGTCTTAACACATGCCCCCAAGGTGCAGAACACAGCCACGCTCATTTATCTACTACATCTAAGATTTTAACTCCGCTACATCCTTCATAGACCGGCATGCCCTTACCACTGTTATGTCATGTACTCATGCCTTATTTGTTCCTGTCCTCTGTCTCTCCTGTAGACCTTGCACTATGCTACCTCCAGGCGAGGACAACTGCCTGCCAGACTGAAGCTCATGCCGTAGACACGGTGGAAAACCAGCGCCATGCGAACCTACCTGGTGTTCTATGGATCAGGCAGGAATGCCTGAGCTGTCCAACCAGCATCCAGAGGTTGGAGGTCCAATTCACTTCTCTCATACATCATGGACTCCAACAATTAATCACTTACTCAATCCCTCTAAAAGTATTAATCACAATACTTTCCCCTTAGTTTCTCCCACCCACCCTCTCTGCTTCACTAATGGTATTTTGGCTTTTGTTTTGAATCTAATCATCTAAACATAATCCTGATGATTAACTCACTACTCCCTCAGTAAATTGTTTCGTACATTATCATCGATATTTACCTACTATATCTAAAAACTGCGATTCCGGTAAGATCCGCCTAGAGATTCCCCCGCATATAGAGACATAGTGAACTAAACTAAGGCTTGGAAAATGAGGGGTCACGAGAGTGAGAATCTCGTAGAGAGAAAAACTAGAACCTGTTCTTCTTTTTTGTAGATCTATTGGCAGAAGTATCTTTTCTCTTATGTAGTGTTCTTTATCAGCCAGTCTCGAGAGAAAGCAATGAGATCACTACACTGGTTGCCGGCAAAATAACTGTGTCATACGAAATGATAACCGCAAATTTCCGATTGTTCCCCGTTCACCCACTAGGGGGCACCACGGCAGTTAGGCATTTAGACTGTAGTACGTCCCATTGTCGCCAGGGCCAGGGCGCTAAGGCTCTCAAACTGGAAAGCAGGGTTTAATTCTAGACGGACTATTAGGAATTGTTAGATGAGAGGCAGGGCGCACAGAGGTGGTAGCTAAGTACAAATTGACGAAGTCGCTAGTTCATATTAATAACCTGTTTTTTTACAATCAATATGAAACAAAATTTTATTTTCTCATAAATTTCAATAATTTTTTCTTTTCCCAACTTCTGTCTCTCTTTTTTTTTGTCCAGAGGACAGGCCCTGTGGACGAGGCACCGAAAATAGTAAATAAGTAATCAACAGAAGTGACTCTCCTGCTAAAAAATATCTCGTTGGTGAATCAAACTAGCAAGAGCTAGCTTTTAAGTCAGCGGAAATATATTTATGTTTGTTCCCGGGGGCATTCAGAATCCTCATATTGACATCCTACTAAGGAAAACAACCTTCAAAAACACTTTGCATAAAATCCCCAAAGTTTCAATGAAGGTCATAAGATGTTTCAATTGCCCTCTGACTCTCCAAACATTTCAAGAATCCAAAATTCTGCAATCTCAAAGTGCCATTGAAAATAACTTCCAGGCCCGCTTCTCTGATCAAAGAAGTCCGACTCCTTAAGTCATCATCGAGCCTCGTTTTCGCCGTGTTGGACCGGATCTTCACTGGTCACGTGACTGTTTTTAATAGAGAGTGGGCCCCGTTTCGACTGAGCTGTCCGGTCATCAGACACACAGCTTTCGGTCTCGGCTCGTTAGCCATGATGGTGCGCAGCTGCTCGTGGGAGGACAGAACAGGGCAGGTCTACCTATTCAGCAACATTGAATAACCTGGGGGCAGGCTTTGAATAGAATATGCCCCATGGCCCAATACAATTTTCAAATATATACATGTACAGCGCTGGTCAAGCTACATGTTTAAACTGCATACGCTCATGAAGAAACATTTAATGAGAAGATCAATTATACATATTGCTAAGTTCCAAATAATACTCCAAAGAAAAGTTCCTCAGTATTCTTTGAATTCTTTTTTCTGTAGTACAGTAATAGTAATGTAGTAATACAATCTCGGGACTAATATTTCTCATAATGTATCATTAGTTCTACACTCAGCAAAGCACAGCGGAATATTTGTTCCAAAAGTGGTTTTATCCACATTGCCTAATGGCCAGTTCATAACGTGTGTTTTGAGGTACTTGGTCTATTTATGTATCTCAAAACTGCACGCTTCACGCTAGTGCGAGACTGGGCATTTCGAGTATACCCAGTCTCAGACTGGGAGAACCTTGTACGCCCAATCGCAAGCATTTTTTCAATATCAAAATTGTTTGACATTTAGTACCGTTCCAGTCACAAGGGGGTGGTTCACACACATATCTGAGCATACCTTACGACTGGGCGTACCTCCAGATCAGAGGTACCCTCGTTCAAGCCCCCAAGTCGCACAGTGTGAACTGGCCTTAACACGACGGTCTGTTCAGAAAATGTCCTAACAATAAATAAGGATAAATTAGATTATTTACCTTACCCACATATAGGCTTTAATACATTATGCCCTACATGTAGCAAATGATGCTTAGATCCGCGTTCAATGTTGCGGTCGTTTTGATTATTTCCATTTCATAACGAGTGGCACGAAAGAGTGATTTATGGAAACATAATGACTAACACAGACGAATCTACTATTGGGAAATTTTATTGAGATTATGAGTTTAGATAACGAGAGAAAATGGCGAGTAAAAGAGAGAGAGGGTCACGAGTTATTAAAAGGGGCCTGGTGAGGAGAAGAGAGAGAGAAGAAGTTTTTGTAGGGTGGGCGGGTGGTTCTGAATCCAGTGGGAGTCCGGGAATGATTGAGGGAGGTTGAGGGTAGAAAGGTGGTCACGTGGGGGTACCGCGTGAGGGGGAGGTGAGGAGGAGGAGAGGGGGAGTCCAATAGTATCTTGTCTGTCGCATTACCGCCAACCTGTTGGCTACAATTGGATGTATCGTCGATGAATACCCCGTCATCTAATCTAATCTCCATCCAAATATTTGCATTTGCAAGTGATATCAAAAACATTGCATTGGTGCGACAGCATCCATGCACATTTATATCGTTCTTTATCTAAACCTACTTAATTCAATTAAAGCAAATATTCTGTAGGGAGCAAAAGTGAACCCAATGTTCCTGGCATCGTTCGTTACTATTGAAGTGTAGTTTACTATTATCATCTCTGAATAAGTCTGTCTTGAAGCTACGATGACAGCTGTTAAGTGTATCAAAAGTCCAATACACATCTACCAATTTCGGAATATTTATGCACCTTTGTCGGCAACAAACAGACGGTAATTTGTCTCAGGCGAGCCATGCTAACGATGTTGGCCCGAGTCTGTAGATGTTGGACAGCTAGGCAAGAGTCAGCCAACGATTAGTGAACCACCTCCTTTAGATGTTATTTTGTCGCTGACAAGTTTTGGTTTCTATGCTCCTAAATCGGTGGCCAAAAGTTTATCAACATGTTGATAAATGTAGTCATCGACAACGGAACATTGGTAAATGGCGCTTGATTGGGTGGCGAACATGGGCCGTGGAATTAAGTTATTTGCCTGGGACAAGTTGACCGACTCCTATATAATTTGGGAACTAATCGTTCAATCCTGAATCGGTAGATGTGTATTGGGCTTTATGGATTTAAAAGATTGGGGAATGACACATATAACATCGTAACTATATAGTCAAAGTACTGAGCACCTATATCCGGAAACGGAGTTTTGTGGACGGGAATCAGCGGTTTTAGCGGCTCCCGATTGACTAACACTGCAGAGTTTCGCATATGGAAGCCACTTATTCTTTCATTTCATCTGACTTAACTGCAGAAAAAATGATACCTTTAGAGGTTATTCATTATATTTTTTTTACGAAATATGGAGGGAGATATATAGAAAGTTCCAGCATTGTTGTTCTAATTATATAGAATATAAATGGTATACACCTGGAGAATGATACACCAGGCTTATTGTCATAAATCCCGACGACCTAACTTCCTCACTATAATGCGCACATTTGCCGAGGAACGTAGGTCTACGTCAGAGCTCCTTCCATACTAGCATTGCGCCTTAGTACGACCTATTATTCTGCAAGTGTTCACTTTATTGTTGTCAGGCTGCCACCTGCCGACAACCTTCCCGGAATAACGAGCGGCATGGTCGCCAATACATTTCCCCTTCCCCTGATTTACTATGCCAACGAACTGCATACACGGTGCAGGTCAACACCCTGTCGTGATAAGCCTCACACACTTCGCAGGTCTTCCCTCCTGAATGAAATCCCTGCCCTAAGGTGATGAAAACAGTCTTTATTAAGCCGTTATCCACGGGCCTCTGTCTGAGTTTAACGTGTATTGTTGTCATTGGTCAACACAGTTGTTTGCCATGAATGTATATTCAATTGGAATTGAGTTCTAATATTCATATCATGACCGTTAGTTCTGTCGCCTTACAAGTATCGACCATTCGATGTGCGATTTGACTTCAAATACAAGCAGTGCAAGCTTACATATATATTCTCTTGGGATACATGGGATGAGGCATTGCATGGTATTCTTGGCACCATATGTTGCCTTTTTATACCTTAAAAATGTTTACTTTAATGTTCACTTGTCAACAACAATCCAGCATCTCCCATTCCAGTGGAAAGTAAATACTTATAGAACTAAGTAAATACTTATAGAACTAAGTAAATACTTATAGAACTAAGTACATACTTATAGAACTAAGATCATCCTCATCTTTTTCTACTACACTCCTCGGAGCTTAATGTCCAATTGCCATGACTGCAATAAAGATATGTTCCTCAACTTAGTTCTGGCAATGTAAGTTACATTAGGAATTCCCGCATCAATATATCCACGCCAACGATAATGAATTCATAAATCAGTGGGCGAATGGCGCCCATTGACAATGCTTAGTGCCCCTTGTGGCATTTTCGTGAGTAAAGTTGGTCGGCACTTCAGAGGTTATAGTCAGGTGGTTGGCTAACGTGTATTTATCCCATCCTGCCAGTGAGCTATCCAACACTAACAGGATTGTGCGTTCACCCATAAAGTCAACATTAATGTCCTCCTCCACATTGTTACCAAGCAATGAGTCAGACTAAAGTATGAAGTGTAGGGAGATTAAGGTTAAGTGTGAAACCATGAGAAATGCATGAAAGTGTCCCCCCTAATTTGGTAGAATAGAGAAATCATACATTACACTCTCTGTTAGAAGATATTTTCGTTAGTTTTTTGGTTTTTTTAAACTTTTATTAGTGTACTGAGGTTTTAATAACAACAACACCGAACACGGCGCAGCCGACGATCTTCTGTTCGGGCCATCAAAGGCCACTTTAGGGTCAACTTGTGTAGATACATGCAGTAGTACAGAGATAGAAGTATGGTATGAGAAGGAAGGGATATGATGATTGGTTGATTCACATGAAATAGAATAATTCAACATTGCGTGCGCACGGGAATGGTTCAAACATTTTTGAGTATTCGGCACTTACTTATTTCTCAGTTGAATATTTGTCACATGTACTTGCTCCGAACCACAACCACATCAGGGTTCAAGTAGTACATAGCATAAGCAGACCTTTGGTTCCAGGGATGGTGAGGATAGAAATAGAGCTTTACAGTTGCAGACACAATCTGGTTTTCACTGAGCTCATATGTAACGTTGACGACTTTCGTTAATAATATAGTAGCAGGGGCAGTAGGACAAACCGCTTTATAAGGGGCAGTATAACCGTTTTTGTAACAATAGCCAACAAGCGAGTAAAGGAAAATCATTCAAGAAATCGTGAAAGTTGAGGTAACTGTAGGAGAAGTTTATTATAACACATAACACTTATCTTAGCTGCGATCTAGTAAGACGTTATTTACATTATATGAACACTTGATCTTGAGCTCAGAGGAATGATTCTTTTTATTTAAAGCAGCCGTTATTTTTAAATAGCGCATCGAGTGATTCAAATATACCATACTGGAATACATAGATATTGGTATATGATATATAAAGGCATTGGAAAAAATGTATTTTGCCCACAGAAACATGGCATCGTAAATTCATTACTAAAGAGAATATATGCGATATTAACAAATTTAGAAATATTGTTTTCCTAATAAACACAAATGCGAGTAACGCGATGAGATAACTGTGACTGAACATTGTTATTAAGTAACAAATTGCAGTCACAGTTATCTGAAGGCAAAATTCTATTTAGTCAGTTAATTAGACATCTTGTGCCAATCCAATATTATCGTAATAAGATCCCTGTAATTGAAAGTTGCTAAGAAATCTCCCTACCGAGATGTCCTCTAAAATCAAACATTGTATTTATGATTCAGATATTCAATATGAAGAGGGATTTTTTATTATCCACATAATACGGAGTCTCCATACTATAGCTATAAGGGTTGTGTAATTCACAGGGCTTTGTATTTAAGTTTTAGATATTCAATAGAAAGTGGACCTTTTATCATCCACCCTATACAGAGTCTCCATACCATAGCTATAAAGGTTGTGTAATTGACAGAGCGGCGACAATAGTGCGTGAGAAGATCGGAAGTCATTCTATTTTTCCTCAAATTTGCTTCGTATCCTGAAACCATTCATTGGATTTTATGCACATCATATATTGATTTAGTATCACTATCAGTAGCTGACGTAATTTCATATCTTCTGGTGTTTTGTCTCGTATTGTTTGTCTTATTATTGCTACATATGTCTGAGGGGCGATATGCACTGACACCGATACAAAAATGAGAGCTACCGGCACACTTCGACGCTATCTCCTTAATTTGGTTCACCTACAGGACCCCTATGGGTGTCGTCCATTAAGAGCTTTTTGTCTACACAAACGAGGATATAGAGATGATATGTGTCAGCCCCACGATGTTTTATTTTAAAATCTTTGGGCGACATTCCATTGTCAGCTACGACTATCGTCGCGAACGTGTTGAATAGCATTAACCGGTAGCATTATTACTTCTCTAAGAATGAATTATTGAATGGACCCCTGATGCACACCAAAGCAATTTATGTCGAAGAAATATATTCTGTTGCCCCCGATACAAGGCTCACATTGAGAGCGCATGGGATCATATAGGGTGTATAGGAAAACCTGAACCACTACTGTGATGCACTATAAAGCCCAATGCCCATCTAAAAATTTCGGAACATTTATGTACGTTTGTCGGCGACAAACGGAGGGTAATTTGTCTCAGGCGAGGTATCCTAACGGAGTGGGTAGATGTAGCACAGCTAGGCAAGGCTACCCAACAATTAGTGAACCACCTCCTTCAGACGTCCTTTTGTCGCCGACAAGTTGTGGTTTTTGCCCTCCCCCAGCGATTAGTGGACCATACACCGATTTTATTAGTGTGGGTATATATTTTGGTAGATATAGACTGATTTCCTTTGGACTAATACCCACCAGCCCTTCTCCTCGAGGGCTACAGGTTGAGCGAGGGTTACATAATTTGCCTGCGACAAGGTGACCGATTCCTATACGATTTGGAAACTAATCGTTCAACCCTAAATCGGTAGATGGGCATCCGGCTTTACCCTACAATGCAAAACATGCATCATGCGACGTGTCCACTTGACGATTATAACTACTGATTATTGCTTTTGGCACCACCCGGCGACTATTGAGCACTGAAAGTGCGCATCGTCGTCAGATGGAAACGGGGATAAACATTTTAGGGCGACGATTATCTATCCCAACATTGCCCTTACCCCCAGATGAAAGAAAGAATCAGTAGCTGGAGAAAATAGAATTTTATTGAATTTTATGTAGTAAAGTAGTAAATTAAAATTTTATGCCGACCTTACTGGACGACATATTGATTAGAGATATTAATATGAGGTAAGTAATAATACATGAGATTATTGACATTAGAAAATGAGTCAATTATTAAAATGTTGAAAGATAAAATGTAATACAATGTTGAATTGTATGAGAAAAATACAATGAATGTTGTATAATATAAAAAATGGCCCTACATGAGTAGGTGAAGAGAGAGAGAAGGTGTGGGTGGGTGGGACGAGAAATGTAGGTGGGAGAAGTATGTGTGTACTGTGTGGAGGTATGAGCAGAAGTGAGAGCGGGACCGGTGGTGCGCGTCCCCACGTGACTGCGCAGTAGGTGAGAAAAACGCCAGGGGGCAGGAGGGGCGCCTGGGGTGCGCAGTAGAGGGGGACACCGGGGGAGGCAATGACTACCCCTGAGCAGAGCCCATGAGTCACCCATTACCCTTACCCCCGGATGAAAGAAAGAAGCAGTAGCTGGAGAAAATAAAATTTTATTGAATTTTATGTAGTAAAGTAGTAAATTAAAATTTTATGCCAACCTTACTGGACGACATATTGATAAGAGATATTAATATGAGGTAAGTAATAATACATGAGATAATTGACATTAGAAAATGAGTCAATTATTAAAATGTTGCAAGATAAAATGTAATACAATGTTGAATTGTATGAGAAAAATACAATTTATGTTGTATAGTATAAAAACTGGCCAAGAAGCCAATTGAAATAAAAGGTGAGGGTGGGGGGGAGAGATTATGAGTCTTTTTGGTTGAGAGACCTGACGAGGGCGGAGTTGACTGCTCTCTCGTTAGAGTCTTTGATGTAGGAGCGGTGGGCATTTGACCTCCACCCTCCGTATCTTTGAAAAGAAAGTTCAGGCATCCCAGCCTGGAATGCCTGTGTCGCTGCCGCTTTCCGCAGGCTGTGTAGGGTGTAGTCTGTTGACTGTTTGGCGGCTGTTAGTAACTGTTTCCACTCTCTGGTGAGTGTACGGGTGGTTACCATAGTACCATCCCCCAGCATGAGGAATGGTGCCGCGGGGCTGACCGTTGGGGCGGCCAAGATCATCCGGCGTATAGCAGCGATCGGGCAGGAGTTGGGATCCGGCGATGTCTGCAGCGTGACCGTTTTCTCCTCGCCGGCCAGTTGTAAGTTCTTGGCCGCCTTGATCCTTATGGTCGCCCCCGTGGGCATGACCACCACATCCTGGCGTGACAGGTGTTGCGCTGGGTCGTACGCGGCGGCTGTGGGAGTTGCGACCTCGCTCTGCCGCAGGGCCGCGTAGAAGATTATCAGGACGGCCGCCCGTAGCACAGTATGGACAGGGGACTCGGTGAGGGCCCCTAGTGCCGCCTGTAATACCTCCATCGGCACCGGGGGTTTGACATTGGGGTGGTATGACTTGTTCCGCCTCATTGCCTCCAGTGCCCGCTTCACCCTGAAGTCCTCGGTGGGTGCGACGTCGCCCCCCGTCAGTCGCAGGTGCGACCGCACGTGGGAGAGTTGGTTGGCGACCGTCGCTGGTGAGGGGGCGGGGTCCGCGACGTATTCGAGGACGCCGTGGTGAAGCTGACCATTGGTTTCTTTGGATCCGCACCCATCCTCTGGCAGAACGCGAGGTAGGTCACGATGGCGCTCCTCTGGTTCGCGACCGTTCCTCGGGCACGTGCCTCTGACTGCCACGCAGATGCCCTCGTCTGGAGACAGCGTAGCGCCGGATCTGCATTGAAGACATAACACTGGTACAAACGAGGCATGGGTGCATGGGATAACTTTGGTCAATGAATGGAAATGCCTGTACATGGCAGTGTTATCGTAGTCCCTGGAGGTTAGGTGTGCCCTGCTCAGCGCATCGGCGACCGTATTGAGTGCCCCCGGCACGTGGGTATAGAGGAACTCTACCTGTAGTTTCGCCTGCACCATCCAGGCTTGGCGGGCACACTCGGCCAGGACCGAGTTCCGTGCCCTGCCACTGGTGAGTACCTGGACGGTGCCCATATTGTCGCAGAACACCTCCGCACGGCTACCACGGTCGCGATCCGTGAGGAAGGTGTTCATGTCGTAGACGGTATTAAGTGCCTCAAGCTCGGCTATGCATGTGACGGGGTCGTTGACAGAGCACACCTGTCCCGCGTAGGAGTAGGTCCCGTCTGTCCCACCGACGCCTGAGAGGCACGCATCCACAATGATACACTTAGTCAGGGGGCCTCTTGGTATCAATGCATGACCGTTCCAGCCGTCCGCGAAGCGCAGGAACCAATTAAGGTCCTGTCGCATGTCTGCGTTTATGTTGACGTAATACCCGGACATGGCCTGTAGGGCCTCCAACAGCTTGCTGACGACCTGCCGTGCGGGCCGTATGCACTTAGAGACGTGGAGGACCTTTCCGAGCACCGGCTGTAGTTGACGTTTTGTGAGCGACCGTTTGCGAGAAACGGCCCGGACGTGCTTACGGACATCCTGTAGTTTGTCCTCAGGGATGGTGATCGACATCTCGGGGGCATTGATGATAATCCCGAGCCACGTGACCACTTGATGCGGCGGTCAATGCCTCCCCGCTTTTCGCGTGTCATGAGTGGTGACACGTGACACCACGGCGAAAAGGTGGCGTGGTCGAACGGGCCGATGAGGTTGGTGTGTGCCCGTTCCTTGTTTATAAATCTGTCGACTTGTTCCGGGTAACCCGTCGCGCTGGGATGGTTGGCCACCCCTTGCATATCACTGACCGGGCTGAGGTTGAAAGGTTGAAAGCCCGGCACGGGAGCTCCCTTCCGCCGGCTTTGGTGCCGTCTTGACCGTTGGGTGTCGCCGTCGTGGCCGTCATGGCGAGATGGACGCGCTCGTCCTGAATCCGGACATGGTCAGACCTATACATACGCCCTGCCTCTACTTGGTCAAATACAAAGTTCGACCAGCGCCGAACGCCCCACGCCCGTGTCTGTGCGTCCGTGGAGACCTGTGTGAGGTGGCGGTATAAGTCCCTACGGTCCTCCTCCCACACTGCCCGGTCGTCCTGCATCGTTGTGAGAAAGGCGCTGATGTACTCCAGCGGCCCAAGAGCATCCCCAACCTCCAGTTTCTGCGACAACGTATAAATGCCCTCACGGTCGATAAACATGTAGGGTTTCGAAATCAAACGGGTGGTATGGAAGTCAGTATTAAGCTTACCGGCCGTGCGGTCATGCCGTAGTGCCTCCCTCTCAATCTCTCGCTGGATGTAGTCGTCTGATACGTAGCGGTCTCGCAGCTGGCGGGGTGGTGGAAGCCCTGAGGCTTGGTCGTTGGCCCATTCCCTTGTTTTGTCGGCGGAGTGGACCGTAGGGGGCCTCAAAGCCCTTGATAGTGACCGTTGTCGAGACATCTTTTCCATCATTTCCATGAAACCGTCCATCTTAGCCTCGAGTGCGGCAATCCTCGTGGTCTTTACTGACGACCCGTTCTCAGATACAGACGCCACGTGGTCTGTACGGTCTGTACTTCCCTGCTGGCTGGACTGCTGGGTAGGTGCCTTAACCATGGCCTCGGATTCTCCTTCTCCGTCCGGGGGATTGGAGGGCCCGGGTTGTGGCTCGGCATTTGCTCTAATTGTAGGCATTTTCTCTCCTGCTCGTTATCCGATGCGGATTCCTCGTGTTATGATATTTGGTGTGCGGGTCTTTACTCGTGGAGTAAAGGCTGCGCGCTCAGGCCAAAAGTGACGAGAAATGTAGGTGGGAGAAGTACGTGTGTACTGTGTGGAGGTATGAGCAGAAGTGAGAGCGGGACCGGTGGTGCTCGTCCCCACGTGACTGCGCAGTAGGTGAGAAAAACGCCAGGGGCGCCTGGGGTGCACGGTAGAGGGGGACACCGGGGGAGGCAATGACTACCCCTGAGCAGAGCCCATGAGTCACCCATTATGTGACCTGGCACAAGCTGATAGATTCAAATTGAATAGTAGTCGGTGGCCCTTTTCCAGTTGTGAAGTGGAGATGCTCTCTTTGTTCTTTCCTGCGTTTACACTGGACGATTATGGGCGGCGATTCTTGAATTTAGCACCACCTGACGACTTTCAACAGTAGAAAGCTAGAAATCGCCTATTGTAAAAACCAAGTGCTTATTTACTACAGATCGTCTAATTCCGTCAGATTATGCAATTCAGCACCACCGAGGGACTATGCAGCATGAACATTTTACTTTCACCAAGTCTCCTCAGGGGTAAATAATATTCTCCTATATGGCATCATGATGCATATATACGCCTAATTCTGTATATATCCCATGCTAGGCCAGTTGAATTTGTGCTTGTACATACTTACGCCACTGTCAAATCATTCCGATAGCTGCACCTAGGGGATAGACCTGTTGGTTTTATTTCATTTGCCATTAATCATGAAAGTCCATGGTTTATATAGAAAATCCAATGTTACATTATCAGTTTTGATTTTAAAATCTTTCTAAAACCCTATTAAATATCTGTACCAATAGCAACTGATGTTAGTGCTCAGGCATTCATGCCATTGTGATTTTGAACGGTTCCTCTTGCACTGACAGCAACAATTTCTATAAAAGGTCGTCTATTGTAAACGTTTGAGGAACAACTCTTGCCGATATTGCGTGACGACTATTGGATAGGGAATCTACAGCGGCCACGTTATTCGTTGTCTAGTATGAACGCCGGTTAGAGTCGAGCATTATGTGCCACCATCCGACGACTCTTTTCACAGTGATCATATAATCAGTGGACATTACCCCAGATCCCTGAATGAAGCGAGAGAAAAGCCGGAGTGGGCTAATAAAATTTTATTTAATTTTATAGGTCATATTGAAATGAAATAGAATGAATATCAATAACAAAGATAATATATAATTGACATAGATATTTTAGATGTCAATTATGAATATTTATGACATAATAAGTGAAGTTATTATGGATTATTACATAAGTATGAAGTACATGTAATAATATACATAGCCCTATGACTGAAGCGAGTAGTATAGAAAAGGTGAGGGTGGGTGGGTAGAAAAATGTATGTGCGTACGGTATGAGATCTGAGTGAAGTGTGAGACAGAGTGTAGTGTCGAGTCAGCGCACTTTGATGTTTAGTGCAGCCGACACGCGAGAGGTGGCGCAGGGGTGAGCTAGTGTAGAGGTGCTTCAACAGGGGGGGCAATGACCACCCCTGACCAAAGGCCATGGGCAACCCATTACCCCAGATCCCTGAATGAAGCGAGAGAAAAGCCGGAGTGGGCTAATAAAATTTTATTTAATTTTATAGGTCTATCAATAACAAAGATAATGTATAATTGACATAGATATTTTATATGTCAATTATGAATATTTATGACATAATAAGTGAAGTTATTATGGATTATTACAGAAGTATGAAGTACATGTAATAATATAGCCAAGAAGCCAATAGTTATTGGGAGAGGGGGTTTGGAAAGAGACTTGATGAGAGACTGGTTTACTGTTCTTGTATTTGAAACGTGGATGTATGCACGGTGTGCATCTGACTTCCTCTGTATGTCCAGTTCAGGTATGCCAGCTTGGAAAGCTTGTGTAGCAGCAGCTTTCCTGAGGCTGTAGAGCGTGAAGGCCTTCCTGGGCTGGCCTGTGGCCTCCAGCAGGCCCTCCCATTCCTTGATCATTACACGGGACGTGATGATGGTCCCATCGGGTAGGGTCAAGAACGGATCCCGTAGCGTAGCCGTAGGGGCTGCCCGTAGCATTGCCCGGATCGCGTGTAGGGGGCAGAATCTTGTATCCTCCGCGGGCTCCAGGCGCATTACCTCCCCTACGTGCTGCAGGTTCTTGGCCGCTTTGATGGTGACTGTAACATGCCGAGAAGCGAGTACCACGTCCGCCCGTGTAAGGTGAAGTGCCGGGTCGAAGGCATGTGCGGAGGGCGGCGCCACCTCCCCCTGCCATAGGGCCGCGTAGTATATGAGGAGGAGGCCCGCTCTTAGACTGATGTGGAGTGGCGAGTCATCGAGGGCATTGAGGACAGCTCGGAACACATGCATGGGAACCGGCGGCTTCACGTTGGACACGTATTCCTTGTTCCTCTTCATTCCCTCGAGGGCACGCTTCACCCGATGGTCCTCCGTTGGCCGTACGTCTCCACCCGTTAGTCGAAGATGCGCCCGTATATGCAACAGGTGGATTGCAACCGTCGCTGGCGAGGGGCCGTGGTCGGCCACGACTCCATATACGAAGTTATTAGACTGACCGTGGGGGCCCCGGGGTCCGTTCTCATTCGGCTGCAAAACGTGATGTATGTGGAGACTGCTGACCGCTGGTTGGCCCGAGTGCCTCTAACTGCCAGGCAGATGCCCTCACTTGGAGAGAAAGAAGCGCCCGATCTGCAGAAGAAACGGAGTATGGGCACAAATGATGCATGGGTACAGGGAACAATAGGATACAGTTTGTGTATGCGAATAAAGTTATCGGCTTTATCGTAATCCTTATGTGATAGATGTGCCCTACTCAAGGCATCAGCGATCATGTTTTGCACCCTGGGGATGTGTGTGCACACCAGTGCCACTTGTAGTCGTGCCTGCACCATCCATGCCTGGCGGGCACACTCCGCCAGGACTCGGTTTCGGGCATGCCCGGAATTCAGAGACTGCACCGTTCCCAGGTTATCACAGAAGACCATGGTCTCTTTCTGTGATGAAGGTGTGGAGAGCATAAATCATATTGAGAGCCTCCAGTTCTGAGATGCACTCCACGGGGTCTTGCACGGGACACACTTGACCAGAATAAGAGTATCTCCCATCGGTCCCTCCAACCCCGAGAGGCATGCATCGACTGTGATGCATCTCGTTGGGGGGCCTCGAGGGATGAGGGCGTGGCCGTTCCAGCCCTCGGCGAACCGGAGGAACCAGTCCAGGTCCTGTCGCATCTCGGAATTGATGTTTATGTAGAAGCCACTCTTCCCCCGTAGGGCCTTGAGCTGCTTGCTCATGAAAGCACGTGCCGGGCGGATGCACTTTGACACGTGCAGTATTTTTCCCAGCACTGACTGCAACTGTTTCTTGGTAAGCGATCGGCGTTTCGATACGGCCGACACGTGTGCCCATATGTCCTCCAGCTTGGCTGTAGGGATCGAGAGGCTCATCATCCAGGCGTCGATCTCGATGCCCAACCATGTGACGTTCTGACTGGGACGTTGTGCTTTATTGTGAGGCTCGGGGAGGCCCAGTTCTGCATATAAGTCGCGTGCAATCTGGCCGCCTTCTCTCGATCCTCGGAGAGGATAATCAGATTGTCGAGATTATTGTGTTTCAGTATGCCAACGAAACTGAACTTGATGAACTGAACTGATGGTAATTACGTCCATAGAAACTACTAAATCAAATAAACTGGATATATTCGGTTACCATTGTTATAAAATGAATGGGAAATCTATTAATTAATCTGTCGAGAACAAAACCATAAACGGGCCTGGGATACAATATCATGAAGACGGTAGGAAATTTTCTAAGTGACTCGGTAACTGGATTGTAAATACACATTGCATTGCATCAGTCATCGCTCATTTAGTTTGGTGAACCAATACAAGTACCCAATTATAATTATATTCCAGTAAAGATCGCAATCAACCGCTCCCTGGGCATTGTAGGATTGTGGCTCAAAAAACGTGATTAAAAAGGCAACATGACAATACATTACATGTGCTGAAAGGTATTTCGTGAGAATAATTAGGCAAATTTAATCATCAGAAGGTAGAGACTTGAATATTTTTACTGCTGGGTTCTCCATACATAAAGGCCCAGTACGCGGGCGCTAAAACCAGTTTCCGGCAAAACGCTATTGGTAGAATCCGGGATTTGATCTGAGGAGTTACTTTTTTATTTTTGTCTGCGCTTGAGACCCTCAGCAGATGATCAGAATGTTGAGAAATTTGCTTTGCTCAAGATTTGGCCAAGGGCCATGACGGAAATTAAGATATCAATAACAACTACAGAAATAGGGTATACAAAGAAAAATGGTAATATAATTAAAGAGAGGAAAGCAGAAAAGAAAAACTTGTTTTATTCCAAGACCATATTAACCATTTTTCGCAAATGTCATTTTCTTATTCCGATGACGTATTAGATTTTAGATGCTTTGGAGTTTTATGTATCAAAATATGATAAGAACTTTGATGTTTCCTTCTTAGCACTAAGAATGAATTATTCATTGATTAATATTTTGTCAGAAGGGCCTTGTATAAAGATAGATAGTCCTGATTTCTTCCCGGTGTATTCTATGTATTTTCCTCACAAAGTGAATAGCATTACTGAGTTTCATTGTTAGTGCAAGCCCAGTCTCATGCAGTAATGTAAAAATTCAGAGCGTGTCCAATCTTTCATTAATCACCTGGAATTTAAATCCCTCTACCGTTCTTCGTTGCAGTCGTCTGCTTTGAGCTTTGAAATGTGACTCCTAACCAGCCCTTACACTGTATGGACATTAGCTTCACTACAGAGCGTATACTAATAATGGAGGAACATGAAGATGTTGCCTGTAAAACAGAAGCATTTCTCCAGGATGTCGTGTCCTAAAACTGGGATCCCAAGCTCTTGGATAATGAATGTAGTCTTATTAACCACACATATGGGTCACTGTATGGAAAAACGTACTTTTGCAGCTTCGAAACAGAAAAAAATAAATTTTCTATTTGTTGGACAAATCCTATTTCATGTTGAAATACATATATTTACCTATAAGAAAAATATAATTATACTCATTTCCTATCACTGGATCAGTTTTGGCACAACTTTGAAAAATACCTTACCTTTTCAGGGAACGTTCGGTATGAAAAAACGTTATTCTCTAGAATTGTTCAAAACAGAAGTGAAAATAAATATCCATTCCCCAAAAAATGCTCTTAGTATTTATGCATTTAGGAACGTTCGGTAGTGTAGTCCAAGCACTGCATGGCAGTATTTGCAGAAGTGAGCGACGTGAGACCCCCTGTCTCTGACCCGAGGTGATGTGAGGCTACAGCCCCCCCACCAAGTTAAACGCTGGGCAGGGTAGGTGGTGCAGCGCCTGCGGCTTGGTCTTTGATTTCTTGGTCGACTCAGACTCGCTTCTCTGCAAACGAGCGTTTTCAGATCTGGAAATCGTCGAACACAGGTGTTGGATATGGTGTTCCGACCACCAGCTGTCTGGGAATCTGCCCTCCTCCAGCCTGGTGAAAAATTCCTCTCTCCAGCGGCGGACAGCATGGAAATCGTAATCAAGCGAGTCTTCTACAATTTCCTTCAGATGTTGGAGTAGTCTAGGGGGAATGCTCTGGTCGGTCTTGGAATTGTCTATCATGCGTATGAGGCCCTAGAGGTACTCCTGTATATTTGGAACACTCAATGAGGTTCGCTCCTTATGGGCGCCTCTTAAAACGTATTGGTAGGGCTGAGTGCGCTTACCCGGACTCGGTCTCAGCACGCGACTTGAGTCCTGCAGAATGTGGCGCATTTGGATATCCAGGGGCTCTTTTCGATAGGTTGGCGCGTAAAACCACCAGGGCTCACATCTCGTGGTGCGTGCCGTAGTCCCGGATGAGATGAAGTCCCTGGGACCAGCTGCCGCGGTCCGCGCGGTCCTAAGCGTGGCCCTGGATTCGGTGCCATCTTGTAGATCATGTCCTGAGGTGGCTGCAGAAGCCGTAGTAAAAATAAATCCGCCAGTATTTGTCACAGTCGTTTCTGGAGCCAAAACTTGTGTCATAGCGGTCTCCTGAGAGCTTTGGATTGCATGCAAATGTTTTCCCGACTCCGCCTTCTGTGTTTGTATAAAATCCATGATAGCCTCTTTCATGGAGTTGACTTGCATCTGGATATCATCAATCCTTTTATCAGTCTTCGTCGTCCACGCTTCTTTCCCTGCCGATGTTTTTGCCGCCCGTGTCTTTGGTGTTACTGCAGAACGTTTTGGTGGCATGGCGAAAATATTCACAGGGAATATGGTCTTGACAATGTCTAAAAGCTCAGGAGAAAACTTTTTCCCTCTTATGCGCATTGAGGAGACGACTCGAAGTGCGGATCATGTGACTTGTCGTGATAACGTTGCAAAACGCCTGGGGCGGCTATGAGCGGGTTGGCACTTGAGACGACTCCTAATGCCATTAATTATCATTACATTCTCCACAATTATGGGGAGTCCCATGTTTCTGACAATTCAATGCCCTGGTATTTGTTTAGAATCTTCTAGAATATGAAACTTGCAGTATCAATATGTATATATCATATTATGAAGAAGTTCAGATTTTCCACTATTATCAAGAATAACACATAAATAAGTACTTATATAGAACGTCCTGACCATGCTGTACAATTCACAGAACGAGATGGTAATTTACGGTTTGTACGGACCGCGGCATTTATGCCGAGGTCCGTACAAACAGTAAATTATCATCGAGTTCTGTGAATTATACAAGCATGGTTGAACGTTATATATTTACTATATACCCGAAATTAAAAAAAATATCAATTTCATTTGGCTGAACAACCAATTTTTTAATAAATGTGCATGGCAAGGTGGTCGTATTTTAGTGTACGGACCGCCGGTCCATACAGTATTTATACGTCATATGCCGAAACGGTGCGTATTTACAGTATATACGGCATGGGTATATAGTAAAGTAGATGTATAGTATTTAGGATTACCCACGATTGGATTATCTACAGCTTTATTACAATAGTTCAGAGATCCAACATTTTTATTTCAATTATCTTTTCCTCTTTTTGTGTTTGCTCTGAGAGCACTCCTGTTTTAAGAGATCAGTCCTCATTCATAAATCTGTCCGGAAGTGAATCCAATTACGAGCTAATACCCTTTCCTTCAACTGCTGCTGTACTGCTGATTGTTATGACCTCGTAATCTCCAAAAGAAAATGACATTTTTTGGGGAAACATAATGGGTTTCTTCTGACAGGCCATGTTTTTCCGTCTCAGCACGACGTCTCCGATTTAAATAGTTTCCTCTTGTTGCCCGACTTTTACGTTTGGTCAGAGGTGTGTGTTACATGTTGGGCAAGTCCTTCATGTAATTTTATGGTGTATTTTATGACTTGTCCATTGTTCTATTCACAAAATGACCAAATTTATAGGACACGGGCCCTGTCTTCCTACTTAGTTCAGGTATCTGAATCCCATTCAAGTTCTGTCTTTTGAAAATATGATTATTTCGAAAAGGAAATGTCCTAAATTGTTCACTTAGAAGAGGCTAAAAAAATGTGATATAATTTACGTTTAGGACTGCAAGAACCAAAAATGGATGTATCAGGACTTACTGATCTGTCAACTTGATAGAATAGAAGGTGAACTTATCTTTAAAGATCATAACCATTTAGATTTTAGTGTAGACCCGTATTTATCGGTAAACGTTTTCATTGTAATATAGATAAATAAAGTTGATAAACGTCTGCATACATGATAATGCTTCCTTTGATATGTGACTCTGTTAGCTCGGATATGGATGAAAGAAGCTTCTCGGGTTTATCACTATAAAGGAATTGTCAACTGTGGAAGGGAAAGGGAAAATTGACTGAAACGTATTGATTTCTCCTTTTAAGTACATGCTGAAGTAAATAATTATGATTTTCCTGCTGGCGTTCAAGTTAAAAAATGTAACGGATTGAAATCAGGTAAATGGTTTCCTAAAGAAAATCGCTTCTCTGAATCCTATAAGGAGTAGATATAGTTGTCATTTATCATTTGCAAAAATATGTAATCGAAAATTAATGACATTATACCATACATTATACCATGCATTGTACCATACATAAATGGAGCCTTGTCCATCATATATCTTATATTTAAAGTTGCTTTGCAAGGCATGATATAGGGGACAGAGCCACTGTTAATTCATTAGGCAGTTACTAGGTGGCCAGCAGTAAGGCAGGCCCCTTCAGGGGACAGGACCTGTATTCCGGTCCTTTGTTCTTACAAAATTCAACTGCCTTTCAATGTTTTACCATGGTTCCTCTGACTCTACACCCATCCCAGAGCAGGGTGACGTAATGATTAAACCCAGGATGTTTTTCACATGGAACACTTTGTATTCATATGTGAGCAAAGCTAAAGTTGTGACACTTCCAAATTATCACTCACTTCTTTTGCACCTAATAACAACTTCTTTCTCACCTCCATTAGTAAAGAACACCTACTCGGGGAGGGGGGGGGGGGCTGTCATGGTAGCGCCCATGGACCATGGGCTATATGCAGTATAACTAAATGCTATTCTCAATTCAGTAGGCTATCAAAGAAAACATTTCATTTCTTCCACCAAGGCCTAATCTAATAGACTAGCTGAAAATATGTACTATTGCATAAGTACTTTGTAATGACATGGGACCTTTTAAGGCATTCCTTTGTTCTAGGCTATTTTGAGATCGTCTTGTTTAGCGACAAATAGGAAATGAGGTAGTATTTTTATTTTGTATCGTATAGCATGCCTTTTGTTGGCACCCGAAGGCCCTCTGAAGGGATATTCCATACTGTCATGAAGAGGTAACACTGCACGCCTTCTCGTGGGCCGGTAAGATCTAGGTCATTAAGCTCCTCGGAAATAAAGCACCAACAGGTACCTGCAGTGGCGAACAGTTATCAACACAAAAGGGTTTGAGGCATAATTGAGCCATATAATCCAATTTTATTACCGAGACGTGAAAGGTTTGTGGAATCATCAAGTCTATGGGCTTAATTAATCATTAAACTATATGGAAAAGATGCATTTCCAAGTCATCATTAGGTTTGGCCATTATCATGCCCCAGTAGGTAAGGGACATTTAAGCTTGATATATTGCTTGGCATTTAAGGGATCGTCAAGGGTTAGAAGGTCGCGTCAGCAACAGACACCATAGACCTGAGATATAACCAGAAACCACATCCATTGTGAGTCTTTCCACCATTGGTGGAAGTCTGTATGGCACCTTATAGCGTCACCCGAGAGAAAATATCACCGTGGTGCACCTGCAGCTCCGCTTCTAATTTACTGCTTCCCATCATCCTTCCTTTTTCCAATCATCTGTCTGAGAGAAATGAGAGAAGTCCCAACAATATCAAACATCAGCGATAAAACAGTCAAAATGTGACTATGCAGGGTGTGTGTATATTCCTGGGCAGAGTTTAGATAGCTGACGACATTTATTGACCATTCTGGCTCACACGAGCGAAATTTAGCTGTAAAAGGATTCACAAAATACTTTATATGTGGCCAATCACACAAGTGGCATATTTAAACTCTCTTTGCTTTATTAGTATCGTGCATGTTAGAAATAGTAGAATTGATTGAAACTTAAACACAAAAATCTGAAATATCTAGATTAATTCAATAATGTCGTCAATGTTGAAGACAGAACAACTATTGACATTAAATGAAGTAAAACAATCTACAAAATCCAAATAGTTAAATCGCTTTATTAAAAGATGCATTTTCTATATAAGGACAAAAGATATGAGTAAATTGATAATAGACCATTATTATTGCTATTCCCCTATCTTTTCTACTAAAGCAGGACCGTGTTAACTGTGCAAGATCCTCTGGGCTGTCAACCTCAAGATTTTACCGGTCCTTCTCCGATGTTAAGGTCGGAAGAACGGATTGGGGGCTGTTTCACTAGGAGCTACAAGTCTCGCTGTTTGTAACAGTGGCAGCAAAGCGGCAGTTTGCGTTTCATTAGTAGGTGCAACCAAGCGTGAACAGCACTCGGGAAAGGAGCGGCACCAACAGTGGCAGTGACCGTTTCACTAGTAAATTGGGTCTCGCTGTTAGTGCCACTGTGGAGCTGCTGTAAGCGAGAGGGTCTACCCTTTCATTTGTTACGTGTATAAAATACTCTCACCCACTTCCCGTAAGAATTAAGCAATGAGTAAGGTATACATATAACCTATAATCATACCAAATATGGAGAAAATCGGCCACGTCGTTCCAAAGTTATCGGCGTTTGAATTTTCTACTCCCTCAGACCGTTTGCGTTGGTCGCAGTTCTTTTCACTCCCTCCGTAGTGCAGCGGAGTTTCAGCTGTTCTTTCTGTCTCCCCCTGGAGGCCGACGGGAAGTGCTCGTATTTGCTATGACAAATTTCAACCGCCGATAACTTCGGAACGGCGTGGCCGATTTTTACGATTATAGGTTATATATATACCTTACTCGTGTAAAAATGTCATTGCTTAATTCTTATGGGAAGCGGTGAAATTGCACGTCATACCGGCCCGTTGACAAATAAATTTGAGTGTCAAACGCATGTGCATAGCGAGAGCTGTGCCAATAGTGAGAGCTAGTCACACCTCAACAGCGAGAGCACTGATGAAACGCGAATTTGGGCTTGCCACTGTTGGTGCCACTGTTGGAGCCACTGTTCCAGTCCTACCTCTCGCTTTGACCCCCCTACTAGTGAAACAGCCCCCAGGATCGGTAAGTGATGACCTGTGGGTGATTTACCCAGGTAACATCCTATTACCTGTTGTAGTTATTCCGCCCATATCTCTATCGTCCCGTTTTTACCTCTCTACCTTTGTCCTTCTCTCTGTTTCTCTTATCATATATATCATAATATGAATCTAAGGAATAAAGGATATTTTTGTTTACTTTTTATGGGAAAAATGTAGCACTTTAATGATTGCGAATCAAAAATATGTGTCCATCATAAATTCAATCTCTTGTGGTCACTTATATATACGTTTTTTTAAATATATGTCCTAATGTATAAGCCAATCAAAGAAAGCTGGCTGAGATAAACAAAAGAAAATAGTGAGCGAGCCTACCAATCATAAAGCATCTAACTTGCTGCTCTGCTATCGTAAGTATATATACCATTTTGCGGCGAACACAATAGTTCTCTTCCAATTGGCGATAAAGATTGCAGAGCAACCCGAATATTACAATGTCTAGTTTTATCCATCAATAAGTAGCATCAGCCCGCAGAATCTGCTTGAGGAGTATGGGCAATATGGAGGACACACATAGTAGCGCACTCAACTGGGACTGGGTGTCATTCTGGCTCCATTTAGATCTCGACTATTTTATTTCCATCAACTTCACGTCTTGGGTATGTGGGGATTTTAAACAGCTATCCCATGCCGCCTCATTCCCAATCCAATGATCCCACAATACCGATCTAGCTCGGTGTGTTATAACTCCATACACATCTCAAAGGCGTCCATCTATGACTGAATTTGATTAGATGTGGATTTTCCTGCCAAAAAAACAAATAAGAGGATTTATATTTTCTAATTCCCATCTCTGCAGTGGGTTCTGAAGTGGGCCTTAGTTGAACCTCATTTTATTGGCTCTCTTTTGTATAAAGCTTTATGGCTGGATGTAGTCAGAGACAAATATTTACTGCAACAAGTGCGAGATGAGAATGTATTTGTTCTCAGACTTCTACCAGTGAATGTCATGTACAATTTCTAAATGTCGGGTCAACTAGTGGACTATGGTACAATTTTTGACATTCTTTTCATGTTACACATATATATGTAAATACAATAGCAAATAAACATTATTCATATGGTTTATAATACATCTTACAAACCAGCTTGCAGATTATCAAGGTAGGCAATTTTATCCCAGATCTCAAATCCAGCATAAACCAGTATTAGGATCACATGTCCATGATCGTCGGCAATTTACATCGAGCTACAAACCTGCCCCTGGTGAACAACTCTATTCGGTGAGCTGCTCACCTCACCACAGGTGGCGCAACGTGTGCTGGGCGTTGGGCACGCCGGGAAATCCTCCATCACACGGTGTTCACGGCGAATGGAGATGGACACGTGTATAGCTCACAGCGAGATCCGCCCCCACTAATGATGAGAGCCCACTGAGCTGCTCTACTTCACATTGTAAGCCAAGCAATCACTCACCTGATGGAGATATATGATGCCCAGATCGCCAATCTAGCTCCATGAGGCGCACAATTAGTCTCTCTACAACACTGGGATGTTCGTCTTTCTCCTCTCCTCTATATATATAGGTACATGTATGTTTATCAACATTTCATAATATCTCAATTTTTTATGTGCATTATACTTGAACACTTGGAAGAATTGATCTTACTTTAAGTACAAACCCGTCAGGCCACATTTTCGCAAATGAAGTAAATCTCACAAAGTCAGTCTCGTCAGGATAGACAAGCTAACTGCTTCCTGTTTCGTGCACCTGGTGCCCGTACACTGAATTTCGTGTACATACATATGATATCAGAACATTACTCCCATACAGTATAGGCATCAGCTTCCGATGTTCAATGTCAGTTTATTTGCCGTATATCAGTTATATAAATCATGAATAGATTGATGTACACAGTTTTCCGCTTCCCTTATACTCTTGCCTCTACTTAATACTACCAAATCATCAGCATACATCAGGCATATATTGTCTTTAATATTATCTGGCATATAATCAAAGTACACCAGGAATAACAGAGGGCCCAGCATGGAACCCTGTGACCTCGTACAAAGACAGGAACACTCTATTCGTATAATTGCTAAGAAACAAAGTCACATATGGTTTGCACCTTAAAAAGGAAATATTTATTTTCAGCCAATTATATTCTCCGCATGGGATAACAAGAACAATTATCACAATGAATAATAAGAAATGGTGGTCGGTTAAATACGTCTGTAAGTGTATGAGTGCTTTGCATGAATGGCGGAAACAAGTAGGAATGACTTAAATACCCGGGTTGCCTCGTATGTCCATATGCACTCATTTTGACTCATTGAATAACCGTAAAATTTCAATACAATTCTAAGAAACAAAGTCACATATTGATATTTTGTGATAACGTAGTGTAAACTCGTTCGGGTACATACACCTTATACTGAACATATATGTTCTTTCTTGTTCCCAGAGAAGACATACCTGCAAGGTTTGTGTAAACCTGCTTGTACAGCAGAGAATCTGGAACAAATGACCCTAGATCAGTCGATACAATCTCAACCAGATCTATGGCTGCATCTTCAACCAGACCCCAAGTGGCGACATATTCATTGGCAATTCGGCAGGGTCTGAGAAATATTGACTGTAATGACAATGTATCTGCTAGTACAAGTACTATTACCGCAATTGGCAAAACCAAGCCACAATCATGTATTGGGTGTCACTGACCCTTTCATTCTCTACCCATAGTCCACACTCTACCATGACCTCCTCGAGTTTTGTACTGGGTATTGATACAACCATGTTCTCCGTATCTATGAGGTAGCCTAGCCACTCCATTACCTTTGATGGAGTGATGCATACTCCACTTCACTACGTGGCATATGGCCTCTGAGACCCTTTGTTGAATGGAGTCTAAAGCCCAGAAGCCCAAGCAATACCTATGTCAACGTAGTATTTACCTTTGTGTTTGATTCCGGTATGGGGGTACACTATACGCTCATACCTGAGTTGATGGTTTTCCTGCTTCAAGTCACGCTTCCACATGAAAGCTCCTGGACCAGTGTCGACACAAGAGCGCCCATGCTGCATTCTTTGTTTATGAAGTTGGTTACAAGACTTTCATACTCGTTTGCAGGCTTACAATTAATTTTCTTGCTTGTTGGCATATGCTCTGCTGTGTAAGCTATGGGCCACCCATATCTTATCTGTTCTGCAACTGCCTTCTCCTCGCAATCAAAAAGTAACTTCTCGCAGTTCATCACTGAAGGAACATCAACCTCTGTTCTTTTGTAGTTACGGAGTTTAGGCTCTCTGACCAGATTGTACCTATCCGTTGTATCAAAAACCTAATGCGTGACACTCAGACATGCGGCCATAAATACGACATTTCTATCTCGTTGAAATAACATATTCATACCGTCTAGCTTAGTATCTCTCTGATATGAGTTTTGAGATAGCTGTCTGATGTTTCCGCATTAGGGATAATTACGGCAGCAGTTGTTTTTGTTGCTTATTTAGTCCTTCTGGAGAACTGTTTGTGTATGCGCTGTCATTCCATTCATGCTGTCACTCTTCTACTAATTGTATCTACACCTCTACATTGGCTGCTGCTCACAGTTGATAAAGCTTGGTTACTCTTTATCACCCATATGAGGGATTAGAGTTCCCACAGAGGTGACAGGTATCAATTGATTTTGTGTGACATAGATATCTTCCGTTTTTCCAACATGTTCGCATTGTAAATGTGTTTTGACCGACACATGCATTTCAAAATATAGTTTTTACTCACTTCATGAAATAGAACGTAATAAAATAAAGGTTTGGAACTGCAAAGACAGAAGCATTTTCATTTACTTCTGACTAACCTGGAGGGCATGACATGCAGCGCGACAGGCGTTTTAACCTGAAAGGTGTCTAGCCATCTTGTATCTGCAACTCTTTCAGATAACGCTCTTGAGCTATTGCAGATCGTTACCATAATCACATCCTGTAGGAATTTCTGTCACGAACTTGTCTTTCATGTTTGGCTCTTCATTCAAGTAATAGTGTATGTCATCCGGAGTGTTGAGAACGACAGGTAAGCACTCTGAATAAGTTTGGGCTCTACATGAACTCTACCTATGGAGGTATCCTCATTAAGTCATACCACACGATACATTTTATCACATCGAAGTACTGGGGAGATTATGGTGCATCCAGCACCAATGGATAGTAACCTAGAAGTGTTTACCTTATAATCATTGTCTGCAAATTGTATGCAATTGTATTTTTGTAAAGCTTAACCACTAAACCTAGTATGTCTTCTGTTTATTTCTATTATATACCTTATTTGCCATTTCTGCCTCTATCTATCTTCACTTGTAAATAGTCTAGTGAGCCTGATAACTATAAGTATTTCCGTGTAAGAAAACTATTTTGTGAATGTGAAAAAAAAGTTAGTGAACTGTTGAATAAAGGAAATTGTCAGACAGTTCCAAGCTAATTAGTTTCTGCAGGACCGCTCATTGCCTTACATATATCTCACTGTTTGAATAGTATATAGGTTAGCTGATACCTGATGAAGTGGTTATGAAGAGTTAGAAATTTCATGTTTGCACATTGATATCAGAAACACTGAACTAAACATGATCTCCAACACCATAATTCCCAACCCGTTATTGCTAATAAATCCGAAAGAAAAGAGCCGCTAGGCGAGTTTCGTCGGGTTCAACAAACTTGTTTCGGGTTTTACAAATTTCGGCTCCTATTTCTTGGTACACTATCCTAGCATGTATTCCCTAATTCCGTTCGTCAATCAGTAAAAAAAGATTATTCATACAGTCCCTCTGTACCTCGTGACCACTGTAAAATGGCGTTTTTGATGACTTCCAGGTAGATAATGCTAAGGAGATATAGCGAATGTACCTGAATTTCATCTGTTCCTCGATATTTTGGTCTTGAATATTCACCTCCTTCTTCCAGCTCGGTCTCCATTTATTATCACAACCATTACTACACCCTAAAACTGAAACCATGGCCACTGTTACCCCACCCAATCATCACCACCACCCATCATCACCGTGGTTGTTCAGTTAACCAATATCACATTCCATTCCAGTCCGTACTGCCATCATATAAGCTCTGTCACTTGCCCGGCTCTTCGGGCGGATAGAACCCCTGTCATACTTGGTGAGAGGAAGGTGTAAACAGGTATGACATGTTCCCGCCGTCATTATACCCAGGCGGCACCGCGCGACAACCGCTGGTCCCCTGTCAGCCAGTCAGTGAAAGCAGGAATTAAAACCTGACATGCGGGAATCAGCGCATGTGGTGGGAGGTGCTGGAGGTTGCCAACAGATGTCGCTACTCGAGGAAATGGCAGGGGATCTTTTTTCATCCTTATTTTATGTGAGAAGCGAGCAAAATGAGATGAGGGATGCTCATTTATAATCATGTCAGCTCGCTAGTGAAAGCTTGTTTTATATGGTATTTTGCAAAGGACTAATTATAAACCTATTATTATCAAAACATATTATCATACTATCAAATGTAATTTTTTTTATAGATAGCACAACCGTTTCTATTTTACTATAGTAATCCTTATGATGAAAGCATATTGATCTAATATTTCACGCAGAAAACATACCGTAAAACATTGTATAAACTGATATTAGAGGCCTGTATTCACACGGGAGATGGGGAAACGTTACTCACAGACATGCAGGATGCTACATACAGTATAATTGGTATATTAAGCTGTTGGTTATGCATGGTGTTGTTTTTTCTTAATGGTGCTTATTACACATCCTGTTTTTTACAACAATTCTTGCATAAGGGAAAGTAGATACATTTCTAAGGTATAAAGTATATATAAAGGTTTAAATAAAAGACGGGAGAGGGCACAGCAGTCAACCCGCTGCGGTTAACCCCCGCCCCCCCACACCACTAGCCAGGGGAGACTAGACACATCCCAGCAGGGGCCTGCACGCAGCACATGCTTCCGACCGTCCTCCCCTCCATCAACAGACTTTTATCACACAGGGCGGGGGAGACGTCACACAGTTGAACAGAGTGATGGATTATGCATCATATGGACTAATTACCTCACTCATGTTAGTTATGTTTTATAGGTCTAATTAACCTCATTATACTTTCACCAAGGACTTATTCAACCTCGTCATGTTTATCATTTGATTACGTAATGTTTGTCTATTATTAAAATGATATGCATGGATCAGGTTACATAACCTCATTAATTGATCATATTAAATGCTTCAAGCGCTTACCAGGTTATATAATTTCATTGTATTAACCAAGTTATATCTAGTTGTTTCTAATTGTAACAACTTGCGCAGCGTGCCTTCTTAGTGTAATAAATATTTTCCTCCAATGAGGTCTCATCATTTAACAATTTAGTTATAGCGGTGTCGGATATAGTTGATATGATAGTGAAGGAAAAATGGAAAATGAAGACTGTTCTAAGATAGTATATGTGTTAATTGGTGTCAACTGCTGAGAGTGGTATATAACGGTCCAAATGGTCTGTTTTCAAGATCATGCTTAATAAACAACATTAATGTTTAATAGTGATTGACGCAGCAGTAGATGAAAAAAGAGATTCATTCACTCCGACCAGAGTTGTTGAACTAGTGCAAAGATGCAAAGCTCGTGAGGGAAAAGGTACTGGCATTGGAAAGAAGAATGAGGAGGTGACCTGGAAAAGTATGGATGCCTCACGCACGGGGGCGGAGCCGTTGAACGAGTGAACCTGTAGAGATGACAAGTGTCATAAGAGGGGAGTTAGCAGCTGCTCATATGGGTTGCCAGTCAAGGAGTGAAGCACCAAATCCTCTTGGTAAGTGGCGGGTGGCTCGGAGTGGAGCGGGGGGTCTAGCATACAAGGAGTGGCTCTATAAGACACCCTCCTTGCTGGGGGCCATACTTCTTTCTTGTTGTGAGTTATCTTGGAGCCGTAGCACCACTTGGAGGCAAGGTTGTGTCTCGTTTTATGTCTGGTGTCACTGCCTTGCAGAGATCATGAGAAGTTGTAATGGGTGCATAGTTCTAAAAGATTTGGCGATGCTGGGAATGTGAGGGCATCGAATGAGCTAACACAAAGGTTACATACATTGTGGATGCCCCTTAGAGTGGAAAAAGACGGATAGGGTTTAAGCTCTGTGAGCCACCATGATGACGGCTCGCAAGGTGGTGAGGAAACTCTGAGTCAAGCCGCCTGGAAGAGCCACTGACATGGAGATATGCCTGATGCACGTGGCACGATTTTGTGGGCAATGTAGGAAGCTGGAAGCCAGTAAACAGTAATCATTAATCAATGCTACTTTATACATCTACAATAAATCTCCTTGCTCCTGGTTTTGATTCCAGGTCAGTCCAGAGCGAGGCCCGTGTAGAGATGTGTGGGTGTCTCCAAGCCATAGCTCTCGCTTCTGGTGGTGGCATGCCAGAGAGACACAAGGTGGTAGTCGCCTAGAGCCTGCTTGTTTAGCCAACAAGGTTGTTTAAACTTTCCCTAACACCACCCTGAGAGAACTGGCGTAAATGCAAGCCACAGAACAAAATCTGTGCTGGCATGAGAGCGAAGATACGGAGTGATGACGTCACGAGTGCGCACCTGAGCAGTCTGATGGGAAGGCAATTTGATGGAGCGAATCACCAGCTGGCATGGAAGTTGCTGGACCCTAATGTGTTGCAGCCATTATGGCTCACAAGTTCGGAACAATGCTGTATACAACACATATGTTCATGATATATATCCTCTTATACTTCAGGCTGTATATTTTGATATAACTTAGGTACCACCCAGTAATGGAGGGAGGGGTTTCATTGCCTTATCCACCCCCGGTGCACAACACGAATTGCACACACAGACACACGTACACAGACCTGTTAAGCTCACGCTCCACACCAATCTTCACCTCTCACCTATACCTTCGCCTTCAACCCAGGCAACACTTCTCTCACCATAACACAACTACACACATAATGATCAGAACCCATCCTCCACCAAATACCAACAATTTTGATGTTCGATTTCCCTCATTCCCTTCATTCCGCAATAGTTTTTATATCCCATTTTAACATCAATAATAACTGGATACAATCCGAAATGAGGAATTATGCTGAAGCATCGCATGTGGGTATGGGTGGGTTCAAATATCTTGGGCGTTTGCACGCTGGCCACCATAGCTACACCACGTTAGCTCTGATCGGGTTGGATAAGCGGCCGCCTTGACCCAGTAGTTTCTTACTCTCCAACCAGGCCTTTCATACTGTTTGGAGATTTTATCAAATTGATAATGAAGTGTAGCTTTAGGGTCGTTTTATTCTAAAAAAATACACTCAATAGGAAATAACAAAATAGTAAGTTGTCTTCGAGCGTGGACCTGAGCGGGACCTGAGCGGGACCTGAGCGGGGGGGGGGGGGGGGGGGTGTTAGGGCGGCGGCAGCGGCGGCCGGGGTCAGCCGGGTAAGGCCGGGTAAGGCAGGGGATAGGCTGGGGTAAGATGATTTTCAGGATTCAACTTTAAGTTTGAACAGGGCAATTATATACTTGACCAAGACTGCCTACACTTAGAAAACAAATCTCTTAGAAAAATGGTAAAAATACAACATAATTCAGGCTTTATTATGTGTAATTAATCAATTTATTCTCAATCAGGTTTTATAAAGGTTTTATCAAATAAATTGGTAATATAAGATTGCATTTTTCATATAATACAGACTTGGATGTGTAATTGAAAATGAAATATGCTACCAGTGGTGTCCCCAAGTGGCAGACATTGGAACCATTGGATAGTGGCGTAAATACAACAGAATCAGGCGTATAAATAAATTAGGCTTATATATGAATCAGGCGCCTATAGATGAGATGTATTCACACGGGGAATAGGACGACCTTGTATACGCAAAAGCATACATATATACACCGTTCACACATATAATATTCCCTTTCTAAAAGTATAAGCAATACACAGGTGGGAATCAGCAAAGTGTAAAGGCGGCATCTGGATTTAACACGACCAGAGCTAACTTTTTGTAGCTCTGGTTGCCAGTGTAGGAGGTCTGTGGACGGCTGTTTAGTTCTGAGTGGTACCGGTAGTCTTTTCCACTATGCTTCTTCCCATTTCTGCCAGGGGGTATCAGTTTCGCAATTTACAAAAATAATCTTGCATCATTCTTTCAACAATTTCCCAGCATAATATTATCGATATTTGAATAAATAATGATTATTACCAAGTTAAGTTGACATCCCTTGTGGGCTGGGCCGGGGTTAAAACAATGATAACTGATGGGATGTGATACAAACCGAAGATAATAATCAATTTGAATCTTTATTTGTAACCCTATACATGCATGAAACTGGGCAGTAAATATTTTTATCATGAGTCAAGGCGAATGATTTTTTAGTGTCGGCCGGAAGTAACCATTAATTTCGGTCATAGAAGATCTCAACTGAAGTAATGAATTTCAGGGGGAAGTAAAGGCCATCTGCGTTGAATATGATACCGGATATTTCGACATTTTAATGTACTATTCATAAGGGATGTAATTGAATACCAGCTTTTACTTCAGATTGCTAATGCACATCTTGGTATTTCTTCCTTATTATTTGTGGGTTTAGAATTTATCTAATTGCATAAGTTCATATGTAAGACACAGTAACTCGAGACGTAGCGGAAGCCTGATTCATTCCACGCATTTATCTAAACTGCACGATATTAGGTATTTTATTGCAATGAAATTCCTCAAGGTCCTCACGAATGTTTTCCTTCCCCATACAGACCAATGAAGATTCTCGGCATATCTGAAAATGCTCGGCTAAGTGTGTTTTTTACCCGCAGCGTATCGACCAACAAGACTATAATGAAAACATGAAGACACTGGGCATGGAATCCAAGATGTCGGCCGTGCGCACTGGTTGATGAAACCTTGATGCCTGCAGAAGCTATTAGAAAATACACATTAAAAGTACAAACCTTTGTAATATCTTGAATATTGAAAGGGAATGTAGGCTAAGAAAAAATTAAGACTTTCTACAATGTATTTCAACTTTACAACCTATACCAATACTCTCAGGAGATGTGTATGTCTCTTTTATTCGTATCTGTGTCGCGATTACAAAATGTGCTGTTTAAAGACAGATTGAAATTTCGATATATAGAGACTGTATAGACATAAACATTAACGCTATTAAACTAGTCTGAGACTGATGAAAATCTATTCTTAGTACCCGGCCATAGGTCATTGTAAAAGGCTCATCCCGGGGCTGGGTTGTCCTGATATGACTGCTCTAGCCTGACAGCCTGGCCTAGTTAGACTAAAGGCCAGGCAACGGGTTCCAGTTTCGTGGTGCATTATTGGTAACGCCTCCATTTTTCTGTTGCATTTTGGGATTGTGTCACCTTGGCTTGACTTGTCATCCCAAGGTTGTAGGACTTTGTGGGTTCGAGTCCCACCCCCAGCAGTGCTAGATTTACTGCTTTATCAAAGGCCATCATTCTCATGCCATGTTTTTTATCTTTTTTTTAAATATAATTTTTATTTTTCGACAATCTCTTTCACCATTCCAAGGTGATTTACAAAGGGATAGTCGCACGACTATAATATAAGTTTTAACAGAGTTCTTAATATAACCAAATCATGTAAAGTTCGTTACATATAGATTATAAATGATAATGACATTCTTTTAAAGTACCATATAATAATATACATATTTCATCCAGTATTATTTGATGATGAACAAGCCTTTACATATGTTTTTCCAGTTTTTTCCTTTCTATTGGTTGCACGACCTCATATCAGTTGTTCTCCCTGAGTACTCACACTAACATAATTTCAACAGAAAGGTAATTAATTATCAATTATCAAATTTATCCAAACATTGTTGGTTTATTACCCGCCTAGACAACTTGTTCTTCTTATGATTATACACACCTATACCTCCTATAACAAACAAAACAAACCTAGCGACAACGGGATGTACTACAGTCTAGTTGAAGGTCGTAGGAACCCGTTACCTGTCCCTTTCTTCATTAGGGCAGGGAACCAGTCTATGACTGCTCCCCCGTCTTACTCTCATGCTACATAATCATGGGTACAGGGTTCGGTGACCCCCACCATCAGAATGTTGTAACGGATCGCACGCTGGGATTCTGTTACATTACTTATGGCCTCGTTACAACCAATAACCTGACACCCATGTATCACCGTGTGTCATGTTGGTGGGTCCAGCTTAGGGAGGTATGGTGGTTGTCCGATGACTTATTTTTTTACCTCAGAGCTCGTTCCAGTACAGGTTTATGGAGGAGCTTCAACGGGCTCCAGACATCGCCAGCTACTGCTAAATAAACATCGAATAAGCAACTCAGATTCTAGTGACTGCAAATCAAAATTCTAATTCATGTTTCATCCAGTCAGTTCTAAGTATACGATGGATATGAAATGCCCAATTCTAACTCAGAACTAAGTTTCTGGTTTACATTTCCGCCAACCTGTGCTGAATAAACATCATACGTACATGCTTGTTACCAATAGCAGATCATGGGTCGTTTTTATTAGAAGGTGCGAATATAGGAATTAAAGAAAAATTAAATAAGGGTATCTATAGGGGTTTAAGAATAGCATTAGGGAAAGAGGCATACTCGGGAGAAAAATACATAAGAACAGAAGATTTGTTAGCGAAATGTAAAGTTATACACCCAGATGTTCGAAGAAAAATGTTATTGTTGGGTATAATAAGAGGATTGTATAAATTAGGAGGTCTACAGCTTAAAAACAATGAAAATGAAAGACCACAGACAAGGGAATCAATTAAAAAATTGATTTATTTATCAAGGCCGAAAAAGGAAAAATTCAGGAAATCTAGTGTCTATAAGGGTATCGGTATCTGGAATGCATTACCCAGAGAAGCTCAAGAAACAATGTCTAAGAATCAATTTAAAAAGGTATTACTGAACAGATTGTTAGAATAAGATGATAAAGGCAAAATGGTAATAGGCACATTGTATATGTGAATAATGTACTTCTTACCGAAATGGTAAGTTGCTGAATATATATGTAAATAAGAAATGTAATTGATAAGAACTATTCATGTATCTTCATTTCATTGTATATACCATTGTGTTAAGTTGGTGGTGGTTCCTTTTGTCATATTTGCAAGGAAGAACGATGTATTACGTCGAGAGCAATAAAGACATTTAAAAAAAAAAAAAAAAAATGACATGAAATGTAAACTGTTAACGAAAATAACTTCTTTGGCCTGGATTATTTATGAAATAGCTTAAACCTCATTGTTACAACCTTAATATTCATAACCATATATTGTATAGCTATCTATCAACATACACCATATCTGGCTGCATGTTGAAGCATACAGGTGCTCTACTCTCTAAGGGGTGTGGCAAAATTATATTTCTCGGTGTTGATCGACAGTACAGAATCATAGCAAAGCGTGTTTATTCTACCGAGGATGGATCGACCCATCAGAAGACAGCTTACAAAGACGTGAAGGATCACTCCAGTGATGAAAAGGTGGGAAAAACATGGCGGTGATATGAGTTGAGATGAGATTTTTGTTCCGCCAGCAACCAAGTCAGCGGCTGAAATGGCGGGCCGTGCTTCGAACCACTCCACATGTTGTCGAGAGGTTCTGCAGTTATCAATGTATTGTTGTTGTTTCCTTTGAACAAAACACCCGTTTTACATGCATAAGCTATTCTAGTAAGCAATGTTATTAAGGATAAACAATTAACATGATATCTGGCAGAGAAAAATGAAATCAGGTGAATCGTGCACATGGATATCGTAGGTATCAAAGTACATTTTATCCGACGGTGGCACTGCAGACATGTAGCCAGTTACACTAGTTAAATTTGTCCCCGAGGTCTCAAAGCGAGTGAACGATTTCTATCAAGAGAAACACTGTACGAGAGTCCGTCCCAATTAGGTGAAAAAGTGTCATATGTATGATATACCTATAAATATTGGTAACAATTAAATATCTATCAAAACTTGATGATTTGGAAAGTGTGCTGGGCGGGCGGAAAATTCGAAGTGACTTTTTGCCGTTCACGACACGACGGGCAGACATTACTCGGCGTCATGTTCACAATCGCGTTTACATTTTTCTTTTTATATTCTAACGCTTTTGAAATTACTTGCGTGTACCTACGGGTAAGGCGGCAAAACCCAGCAACTTTTCTAAAAACGAAAGTAAAAAGTACCTGTTTAAAGGTATACAACAATACAAACAGGCATACTGTGTCTACACGTAATAAATACTTGGTAATATTAAAGGTGAGATAAATTCAGAAACCCATTCAAGTTTAGGGTCAGAGCTCGATCCCATCTCATTTGAATCACATAGTAATTGACGCGGCTTCGCCTTGTGAATTACCATGTGATTCAAACTCGATGGGATACAGGCTCAGACCCTAAACTTTCATGGGTTTCCTCTATAGTACTTAGTATAAAGAATTTTAAAACATCAAATTAGAACATATATATGGTCGATATTCAGTATTTTCCGAAAATTCAGTCCAAAATAGTAAAAAAAAAAAATTGCCAAGATCCTTTTGGGAATTTTTCCTATGCAATCTAGACAGCTTTACCTCTGAAATGGCCAAAAATTTGGACTAATATTCGAATCAATAGACCATTTTTTCCTTGGTTGGGTGTTTATCCATGAATGTTTTCCCACGAGATATTGTTGTTTCACCCAATAATACTCCCGTCTCTTTACAGAACCTAGACGACCTGGTCCCAAAACGCGCCAGAGGCCCATGGAGAGCTGCTAAAGCGGAGGCCAACCGCAGTGTAAAAGCAAGACTCCGCGGCCAATGGTACGACCGGGCGATACAGCTGGATCACTTCGAGCCCTGGACGGTGGGGATAACGGAGCCCCCCCAGTACCTTCGCGACACTGACCTCATGACCGAGGTCGAGGCCATCAGGGTACAGGCAGCTAAGGATATAATGGTGGCCACCAAGAAGTACCTCTACAAGGAGAGTGACGATTCCCACCAAACATCCGAGGCCTACTCCGGATCCGTAAGGCTCCTAGTGTCCGCGGAGAATCCACCCGACAAATGATCACCATCATGCAAAAGGTGAGACAGATCAACGGCAAGGCCAATGAGTACGAAAGCCAAGCTGAGCAAGCCAGACTCAAATCGAGACTGGACTCACTATCGGAAAGACGGCCGGTCCAACAGGGCCTACGGGATCCAGCTAGTGCAGCCAAAAATCAAGCTAAGGTCCAGAAAAACAAGGAAAATGAAAAACCAACTCAGGATTTTCCCATACCAGCCCCACCCTACTTCACCAGGGGGGGGGCGAGGACAGAGGCGAGGACAGGGCCGCAAGGGGCCATACGATCAGTCCAACCGTCGTGGCGGGAACAACCGCAGCCGGGGACGAGGCAAAAACCAGGATCCTCGCACAAAGCCAGGAAACAAAAACTGAACAATGTCCTGACCCCAAATGAACTGAACAGTGGACTATTTGGTAATAGTCCCAGACCTGATGAACTGACCACTGAACTGTCCACCGATCATGAACTGTTTTGCAATGTATGTCACACTGAATTGAGTTCAAAATGCACTTGTATGTCGTATGGTATTTGGGAAATTAAAGGTTCAAACTGTTGTTATCCAGTTGTCGATGTCATTCCTTCCACAGCCAAACAGACAGTCAAAACTAAACCTAAGCCCAAAACTAAGGTTTCTGATTCGATAGTTGTAAATCTATCATCTAAAAAACTGACAGTAGATGAAGAGTCTCTTCTCAATAAAGGGTTAAACTTCTGCCCTACAGTAAATAATGTAGATGAAGGTAACCTCAAAATCGAACTAGACGAGTTCCATCAGAAATTAAGAACGGTTCAATTCTTCGCTAAAGAACCACAAACATCTCGACCATGTACCGGGAATACAACAATGGGGGGATTTGGTCCCTTTGGGGACCAAGATCTGATCCGCAAACTAAGGGTGAAATCCAACTGGAAGGCCCCACACGGTTTCCATAACCTGGAAAGTTTCGTAGCAGTAAATGAGATCAAACTCATGGCCCGAAATGGTAAAACCACCAGAACCAAGCCCAACCTGACACAGGGGGAAAAACAGGCACTACGTGCCTTACCCAAAGATGGCAGTATTGTCATCAAACCTGCCGACAAAGGTGGAGCCACCGTGATACAGGACACCACGGACTATATCACAGAGGCTCATAGGCAACTCGGGGACACTGAGACATATGACCCAGTGACGACCCACCCAACAAAGCTCATCTACCAGAAGGTAGAAGACAAAATAAACGAGATGAGGGAAAAGGAGGAAATCACTGACAAAATGACCGGAGCTCTAAAAACGGAAAACCCGAGAGCCCCGAACATTTATTTCCTACCGAAAATCCATAAAAAGGAGAGACCACCACCTGGGAGACCGGTGGTATCAGCCAACAGCTGTCCCACAGAAAAAATATCCGCATTTGTGGATAATTTCTTGAAACCTTTAGTCCCGAAAGTGAAATCATACATCAAGGACACAAACGACTTTGTGAGTCGCATCAATGACCTACAAGAATGCAAGCCAGGTACCATCGTGGGTATGCTGGATGTAAGCTCACTCTATACCAACATACCAAATGATGAGGGTATAGAGGTGATACCAAGCAAACTAGGGAAAGTGAGGAGTAACAACCTCAAACCCTTGAACAGTTCGATAGTGGACCTTCTGGAAATGGTGTTGAAAAACAACAACATAGTGTTCAACGAGAAACACTATATCCAGAAAAGAGGAACAGCGATGGGGACCAGACTGGCCCCTTCGTACTTGAACCTCTACATGGAAGCTATAGAGGAAAAACTCCTCAAACGCTACCATCTAGAACCCCATGTATGGTGGAGATATATAGACGATATCTTCTTCATCTGGGACCACGGAGAGGAGGAAATGGACAAATGGGTCAAACACTTGAACCAAACCCACCACTCCATCAAGTTCACATCAGAGAGTTCTAAACGGGAAGTGGCCTTCCTAGACACAAAGGTGAGGATACAGGGCCAAGAGATCTACACAGACCTCTACACAAAGCCTACAGACGCAAACACATATCTAGCATACGACTCGTCGCACCCACCTACAACAAAGAAAAGCCTCCCATACTCCCAACTACTGCGCATCAAGCGCATCTGTAGTAAAGCGAACGACTACGAAAGACACGCAAGGGAGAAAATGGACCAATTCTGATCAAAAGGATACCCAAAGAAAAAGCTCAAAAACTGTAAAGAGAAAGTAGATAATCTCAGCAAAGAAACACTACTGACGGGCAAAAGAGAAAACAAAGAGGAAAAGGACTCACAGGAAAAAGCTTTCCTCATCTCCACCTACAGACCAACAGGCAATGTAATCGGAGACATTGTGAGTAACAACTGGGATATACTTGGTAGATCAATAACCACCAAGCAAATCGACAAGCGCCAACTGGTAAAGGGCTACCGAAGGCCTAAAAACCTCAAAGACCACCTGGTGAGGGCAAAACTCACAACCACAGGGGCGACTGGACCAAAAATGGTACCAGAAAAAAACGGCGCAACCAAAAACGAGTGCAAAAAGAAGGACTGCAAGTACTGCAAGAAAATCTGCAAAACAGGCAAAATCAAATCCAAGCCAACGGGCAAAACGTTCCCTACAAAGTGGATCATCACATGCAACAGTTCAAACCTGATCTATTGCATAGAATGCCAGCGCTGCAACATGCAATATGTTGGTCAAACAAAGCGCAAGATAAAAGAATGGCTTTACGAACATCTACAGAACATCAAAAAGGGATCAACCCAAAATGATGTCCCAACGCACTTCAATGAGTGCACTCACGATGGGGTGAACGATGTGGAGATCCATATACTGGACTTCATATTCAGATACCCAAGCAGCAAGAGAGCCATTTCCCTTCGGAATAAAATAGAATTCGGTTGGATTCACAGGCTCAAGAGTCAGTCCCCTTGGGGTCTGAACACTATGGACAACCGGTATGGTTAAAGGTACTTTGAAGCCACGTCGAAAAAAAATTTCATATCACCTTACCATGCAACCCAACAGGGAGGGCAGTAACGGTGTATATATATTTTTTTCAAAGAAAGATTCACCAAAAAATACCCTCTTAACCCTACCAACAAAACTCTCAGCAACAGCTCACTCATGCGGCATCAAAGGTAATGGCGCTGCCACTGTTCCCCAGTCACACACTGAGATACTCAGAAATTACTGACTGAAACACATACAATTAACCTTACGCACCTGAAGAGAATTCTGTATTGATTCGAAACCACAAGCCATAGCCCAGGTGGACAGAAAGACGTAAAAACACGCACTTTCTATAGGCTCGAATTTCCGAATTTTTGAGCGGCCCACCAACCCCCGTTAATGACAGGTCCCTCCAAAGACCAAATGACCGCTCCGCGGGCCACCCGCGAGCACGCGCCGAGTCCCGCCGACCACGGTCGGGTCGCGAGGCACGCCGCAAAAAGCGTCATTAGCAACCAATGAGATTGAACTACGGCACGCGCCGTCGGCCAATCAGAATAGGGCAAGCGGAACAAAGAACCCGGTCAACGCCGAGCTGGGAGACACTTGTGGTAGTGAGACCGTTTGGTTCAGTTCAACTCTTCGTCTACCCACACGTTTATCCATGAATACTGCAATTTTTCGGATGTGACATAAAAGATTTGACAAAGATTTGTATATGTTGATGAACATATTCCAAATAACTGGTTAATTTAGAGAATCCATAGATTTTCCATAGATTCATTTATCAGGTACGATTCTTTGGCCTGGCGTCCACCTACTACGATAGAAGTTTAGACCTACCGATGTGGCACCGATACAAAAAGAAAATATAGGAGACATATCTGGAAGGTGCAAAATCGTAAACATATGTCTAGACATGCCAATCCACCACGCATTGTATGTGGTTTTTATCGGTGTCTAATCGCAGAAATGTGGTCAACTACCCCGATATTAGGGGACCTTACGACGCGATTTTGGTTTTTTATCGAGAGATGGATCGTAGACCATATCGGAGCCATATCGTAGTAGGTGGACGCCGGGCTTTATACTGCTGTCTAACGTTTCCCTTTCATTCTATACAGACCCATTAATGCTATGAAAAGAGATAAACCTATGTACACGAAGGCAAAAGTGTGTACAAGGAGGCAGAATCTGCCACCATGTACATTATTTAGCAGTATAAATCCATAGCGTGTTGGGGGATTTCAGTTCAATTTCACACAAGGAAACATGTGGTCCTATATCCCCACCCAACACCATGTGGCAGGGCAAAACTTTCGCTAACATGGGTAAAGTCGCAACACATTCCGCAAAAGCACCTACTCCTTCTACACGGCAAGGGACCACGACTAAAAGAAAAGTTAAGAAGGCGACCACTATAACAAAGATCACAGACTCTGATGACCATATTGCCCTGCTAGAGGTGGCCAGCGACCATCACATGGCCCGGGTCAACATGGCTCCTAGAATAAGAGAACTAGCACCATCTCCCGGTCCCTACGGGCACGGCACCCCTGCCCCTACGGGCCACATCCCTCTAGATGCAGCACTCTTCAGGAACCTGTTCTCTATGGCGGCCCCCGGAGACCACATGGGGAAGACCCTTCATCTGATCTTCTAGGTTCCCTGGAGGCCAGGATGGCAGTCTCTCTCTAAGCCGCGGCCTCCGAGTCGACGGCAGCCAACAGGGCTCCACCTCTCCTGCCGCATCACCTCATCGCCATGGCCTCGTACCTGGATCAGACGGGGCCCATCGGCCTCTCCCCGGGGTCATTAGGGATGCTTCACGTAACCACCCCTCCAAGGTGCCTGGGGTATCACGTGACTCCTGACCGCATCCAGCTCACCTGTCCATCAAGTGCTCGGCTTCACTCTCCCTCACCTCACCAGATGGTCAAGAACCTCCCGCCCCCCCCCCCCTACAAACAATAACTTTCTCCTCCTCGCCTCCCTCCTCGGCGAGTACACTGCATGAGAACCACCATTTTATATACATATGCGCCCAGCGTATACAGGTATGCTTTTGCGTATACAAGGTCGTCCTATTCCCCGTGTGTATACACCTTATCTATTGGCGTATATATACATGTCCATGGTGCTGTCATATATACGTTATATAAACACCTGATTCTATTGTATTTACGCCACTATCGAATAGTTCCGATCTCTGCCACTTAGAGACATCACTGGTAGCATATTTCATTTTCCATTAACCATTCAAGTCTGTATTATATGAAAAATGCAATCTTATATTACCAATTTATTTTATAAAACCTTTATAAAACCTGATTAAGTATAAATTGATTAATTATACATAATAAACCCTGCATTATGTTGTTTTTTACTAATATATTTTACTTTGAAAACACCACCCTTCTGTAGTGTTCTGTGTATTCCCATAAATAAGCCTTTAAGAAGTTGATACTATAGACATTGAAGTCCCCTCCCGTCGCCCGTGACACCTGTGAGGGTGGCTGTGAGAGTGGCTTTGTGGGGTCCGTTCTCAGGTCCCCCCCCCCAGCCCCCCCCCCCCCCCCCCCGAGGTTGCACCAACACTGACCCGCCTCCCAACACTCAGTCAGCCAACACTGAAGCCCTCGGCTCTCCCCCATTGTGTGTAAAATGCTAACTCGCCAGCTCAGCTGCCTTTTTTATCATATATACGCCCGGCGTATATATATCGCGCAGAGGATATTTCCTCTCGTATACGCCAGCTCTGAAATACAGCCAAGTTGCCTCGGTATTTAAAAGGAAACAGTCTTGTAAACGCCTCATACGCTGGCGTGAAATATGGGCGTATATATAGGAAAACAAGTCTATATTCAGCCGATACATGCACTTCCGCGATGGCGTATATATAGGAATAAACTGGTGTTTTTCGTGCAGTGGTAGGGCTCTGAACTTATTTCCCGACCAATTGCCTAGGCAATTGCCTAAGGACCACTTTATTTCATATTTCTCTATTATGTGGATATTCAATAAAATCTCATATCCATACCCCGGGTCTGTCGTTAGTCATTAGCATACAACAGGTATAATACAGGGCCCAGAACCGAGCCCTGCGGAACACCAAACACCACTTTTTTAGGTTCACTTTGATCTCTGTTAGCTACCACCGTCTGATGGGGACTTCGAACCGTAATAGATGGTTGACAACTTTTTCGGCGATTTTTGATGGTGCAGTCAATAAACTGATGGGGCGCCAGTTTTCAATATTTGTGCTATTACCGCATTTGGGAATTGGGATAACAGTTGCACATTTCCAGGAATTGGCGATTACTGCACTACTTAGGCTGCATTGAATCAAGAAGAAACAACAGATAGTCTATAAGAACACGAGCAGAGATGTTACTTATTCCAGATGATTTGTGAACATCACATTTGTAATATCATTAGTCCAATTAAGAACCATACCCTCATCCACTCTATAAACAAAATTTTCGGCGAGCCATGGTACCTCATCGAGGTTAGCAAGATTGTCATTAATTGGATCCTCTTTACATGCGTCAAATAGCTGTTTACCTCTAATGCTGAAGTAGTATTTATATAATCAGCGCATTTATCTGAATCTATGGAATGACCGTCCTGGTCGTTAAGAGTGCAGTGATTATTGTTAGGGTTAGGATTGTAAAGTGATATAATATTTCGCCAAAACTCTAAAGGTTTGTCTTTTGAGTCTTTGAGTTGATCATTACAATATTCAGCCTTACACTGTCAGCTTCCTAATGAGTTTCATCAAATTCTTATTACCTGTTGCCTATTACATTTATCTCATGAATTTAGAATCAGGAGGTTACGGGCCTCAGTTACGGGTGGTTAATACATTTTATCAGTATATACCGGTGCATTAATGTCTCACTTTTACGTTCTAGGAGAAAAGATTCCGTTCGGCCGCACCGTGGCGTAAAATATTTGAACTACACACCGTACCACGTGATCTGTTCACATTATCGGAACAAAAAATAAACAAACAAAATGGCGGACGTTTCCCCCTATTCGGAAGATTATTTGCATAGTAAGATAGCCCAGCATTGCACACGCACCCAAAATCAAAATAAAATAAACAAACAAGCAGTAGCCATCGCAAATATATACTCAATGAGGACATTATCATCTTAGAATATATGAAAAAATTACCTGCCCGTACACTTGAATTTGGAGCAAAGATTACTACAGTAAAACCCCTCTTAAGGGGACACCCTCCGTTCCGGACCAAGTGTCCCCTTAAGCGGGGTATCCCCTCAAGCGGGGTTTTCAGGATGCCAGTGGTTATACAATAGAGAATACCTACATAAATGAAGGAAATGATGGTTATTAGGTTAAAAGGTTTATTAATAAATAAGCAAATAAATATGAATTATACAATATAAATGAATAAAAATTAATATATATGTACAATAAATTTAAAATAAATAGATAAAAGAGGTTGAAGATGGATATGCATTCCTTGTGAAATTTGCTCCTTTTTACACCCCCGTTCAATGTCCCCCCCCCCATAACTTCTGAGAGAATTCAGCAGCCCTATAAGAGACTCACCGTGAGCCGCCCAGAGCCGCAACGGCTCACTGAATACCGTACCTTCAAAGCCCCCAGCCCTCCCTGTGTCGCCCACCGCTAACCTGTAAGCGGACCTCTTACCTGGCACCTTCAGCAGGCGGGAAAATCGCTCATACTAATATCCACTCACAGTCGCCTGTACAAACGGGCACCATAAACTTGGATTTTCAGTGTTTTTGATATGATGTCCCTCCAAACTGTCCCCTTAAGCGGGGTTTTTAAGCATTTCTGTACCGAAAACTGTCCCCTAAAGCGGGGTGTCCCCTTAAGCGGGGTGTCCCCTTAAGCGGGGTTAAAATAAACTCTTAATATAGGGAAAAATTTCCGTTCCGAGCAAATTGTCCCCTAAAGCAGGGGTGTCCCCTTAAGAGGGGTGTCCCGGAAGAGGGGTTTTACTGTATATGATGTCATTACTACAGCTCACTCTCCCAGCAGAGTTTTCGTGGCGCTTGTGCTTGCTTTAATCTCTGCTACAACCCCCGCTATCACTCTCCATAACAACGTTCTGACATCATCGCGGAGGCGCCACTAAGCAGACCACCCGGGAACTATCGATCAAGTTGAATGTTCGGTGATTCATAGTGCCTTACTGTAGGGAGAAACCATCAGACATTGAGTTGTAAAATGGCCTTTTTAATGATTTCACGGTACATAGTAATAAAGAGACATAGTGAGTGTGACTGAATTCCATCTGTTCCTCGATATTTTGGTCAGGAATACTCACCTCATTCTTCGAATTCAGTGAGTATTTTTGACCAAAATATCTCTGAACAAATTCCATTCAGCCCCACTAACCATGTCTCTCTATAATCTACACCTAACCAAATCTATAATCACAGATGACAGGTTTCCAAGATATTAGGAGAATACTGTCTTAGGCTTCATGGAAGTTGAATGCGCTCCTCGACAAGTAATATTCAACGTCCAATGAAGCCTAGGCGGTAATCATATATCCTCAACTTCGGTGAGCAAAGCATTGTGTACCCGAACACGAGGTTTCGCAGCCACGATGGTTTTGAAATGAAACTGAAGCTGATACATGTGATGTCATCGCCCTTTTTTATCTCCCAGCACATTCTTACTCACTTTGTTCAATTTAGTAGAATTTTGTTGTTCTATTTCCGTATTTCTCTAGAATTATTTGGTCAATTTCTTGACACTTCCCCTTCAAATATGTTTTAATTTTCAAGTCACTTTTTGTTTACACTGTATCAATGTTTACTCATATTTGTTTGTTCATATTTTGCAAGCTTACTGGCTGCCATGTATGGCACTATGGCATGCCTATTTCATGTACAGTCTGAACCTCGGATCCTTATGTTTAAATATTTTTCAATATATTTATGTAATACTTTCACTGGTTTTATCATGTATATTTACGGTCGATACTTTTACATCGCCTTTAGCTCTTTTCGCTGGTTTATAACTGCGACATACATTCGGAAAAACGCTATGCTTAGCCGGTGCCCGTACCATGAATTTCGGCATGTAGATCTATATGGTGTCTGATATTTACTTCCATACAGTGGAGACGTTAACACAAGTATATGATAACGACACATTCATCTAACATAGTTGTATAGGGAGCCATTAATAAAGGACTCAATAGTCCCTTAAAGACAAATAAACATATAGTGCAGAGAAAGCCAAAGCGGAATACAGAAGGTTGCAGACAGTATCAAATGCAACACTATTCCTAAATAATATCAAGATAGTTACTGAGTTGATTAGATTGTTGACCTTACTTCATGTATCAACATCCTTGCCTTGCAGGCATATGTATACCTTTTTCACAATAACCCATCAACTCAAAATATTACTTAAAGTTTACTATCGCTAAATAGGATTTCATTTAAAATGTTCTACATTTTCTTGCTCAGTTATCATACGTCGTAGAAAGCTCACTTTGACATTCGTTATATGGCCAATTATTATTTACTACATTCAAGTGTATAAATTTCACGAAGCATTTCATGTAAATCATGTGATCACTTTCCGGAACAAACAACCAGTATCCAGGATTGACAACGAAGCATACCTGAAATGCGGTAGCACTGCCCTAGTAGAAGGGTAATTTTGAAAATCAATCTAAAAGACTTTATGACGAAATATATAGACCTGGCAGCTCAGGTTGAATTCTGTAGCTGAAGAAATGTCAGAAACCCCTGCGGATTCGGCACAAGGTCACAACTACAGGAATCGAGTTCAGGAGGAGACTGGCTTTGCAGTAATTGGAGTCCATCTTAGAGTACTTTACGGACGGCTCAGGTATCACAGTAATTGTGCCCAAATTCAGAAGTACCCAATTACAAATACTCTCCTCTCCCTCTTAACTAGAGCGTTACGCGAGTCTCTTTACCTTTCCTATACCCCGTCAGAAGTGTTCTAACTTCGGTATCTATCGTACAAATTGACACTAAACGTAGGAAATCATACACTAGACATAGAAAATACAGAAGACATCGTGTATCCGGTGTAAGTAGGTGCATGTGAAGTGGGAACTCAAGTGATTAACTTCCGGTAGCACTATCTTCTTTAGCTGAGGTATTTTATGTACATGGTGGGCAAGGAGGCTACAAGGACATCTCTCCTTCTGTTCTTTAAAATGGTTTCAAAATGTTTACCCTTGCCTAAACGGGTAAGAAAACATCAACACTTAGTGAATAAACTTGGCTCTTTTGGGGATACAAGCAAACACTTCAGTTCGGATTTCATTCGCACAACTTTGAAAAATAAAGACAGGAAGACTTTATAGACTGATACAACTTTTAGACTAAAAGTATTACAAATATGATCTTAGACCAAATAGGTTCTCAATTATATTCTGAAATAGACTGTGTGTCGACTTCCACATTTCTTAATAACATTATGCTGTTATAATTTACCGGGATTCCCGTAGGGTAAGCGGATACTCGGGGTTTTTTTTTGTACTGTAAAAAGGTACATATTATTAGACTCTACAGAATTCAAAAGTATCCACTGTCTGAAACAATTTCCTCCTCACAAAGTAACTATGTAGAAGGTGATAATGGTGGAGGCGAAGTTTATATGAAGGTAATTAGGATCAGGTAGACCTTGAGGAGAGTAGGTAACCTAATTCTAGGTTGCTCTTTGTATTTGATAATCCTTTGCAATTTCCTTGAGATGATACTGGCATGTAGATGTGTCTTGAACAGAGATGCCAGCATGATGTTTCCTTCATGATATCAATTACCACTTCAATACATCAAAGTGGATTTTCCCAAGTTGCCTAAAAGAGGACCCCCACCTACCACGAAAGGCCACGACATGCTTCCCGATCGCTACGATTTGAAATGGCGAAATCGTGACCTATTGGGAGGTCCCCGAATCGTAGACCTCTGTCATGATCCAATCGGTGAATCATACGCACTGACCACGATATCTTCCCGATAGGCTACGATACCCAACGACAGGCTACGAAATTTCCAACATGCTGGAAATTATCGGGACCTCTACGATTGGCGTTTTCATCGCAGCCTATTGTGAGCTGTCTTAAACGGAATCGCAGAAACCTGTTCCACCTACCACGATTTTGCCAGACCTCACGCTAGAATCGGAATGGTGTCGGGAAGGCTGTCGTAAGGCCAATCGGGACCAGAATCGTGGTAGGTGGGGGCAGGCTTTAAGTCGTAACAAGCTTCATGGGGTAAGGTGGGGGGAGAGGTTTGGCAATTCGGCACCCTTTACAGAGTCGATGCAGCTTATGGCCCAACCCCCTACTTCACTCTTATGATTATCGGAATCCGGTTCTAGTCGACAGTGAGTGAGAAAATACGAACCCTATTTAGAGCAGAAATATTTACATAGCACGTTACTGTACCTTCATGTCCATGTTATCACATGTAATTAACTTTATTCTTGGCAGTGAATATTGTATAATTCAGGGAAGCTCAACAATCTCTTTAAATACTTCACGGGGCTGATTTTAGGATGCAGATGAAGGCACTATGGATGGTTATTAGCCATTTCACGGATCAACAAGGATTAGTTTATTGAAGAGTAATGCTCATTAAAATCCTCCCCAGTGTCAGCACTTCTGGTCTGAGTCGACAGCTGATTAAATAAACGAACTCGTATGAACCCCTGATGATAATGATTCATAACATGCCCAAATTGTTTATTTACTTCACACACACACACACACACACACACCTACACACCTACACACACACACACACACACACACACTCCTGCTATCAAAAATTGTGTGGTCAGATTTCACATCATCAGTCATGTGTTGGAGGCAAAGACACCAAGTGAAATGTGTGTTAATACTAATTCGTAATAACTCTGTCACTGCAGTTTCCATATCGAGTGCGTCATATGTTTTTCGCTCTATATAAACATGCAGTTTGAATAAGTGTTGTGGTTAGAGAAAGGTATGCGGCTGAGACCAATTTCTTTACTGTCTATTGTGCCGAAATTATAAAGTCAATGGAGAGGAGTCTAACTTGAATACTGTATTGTGTGGTGTGCCCCAAGGGTCAATCCTGGGGCCACTATTGTTTCTTACTGTCAACTAGAGCAAGGGTAGGTCTCTACGCAGACGACACCGTTCTCTACATGTCTGGGGCTGATAAAAATGTCATAAAACCTATTCTACAAGATGAACTAGACAACATTGACTTATGGTGTATCCAGAACAAGTTGTCCCTTAACAAAAAGAAAACAAAGTTTATGTTGTTTAAGTCTCGCAGGACACATAGGGATGACTGAGATAGTACTTATACTATTGATAACACTGAATTACAACTTGTTAGTACTTATGGTTATTTGGTATGACACTTGATGTAAACCTGAACTACAAATCTCATATCAATAGACTCTACAAAAATCACAAATTCACAGATTCACAAATTATATCAATTGACCAAATTGAGACCCTCTCTCACTATCTCTGCTGCTCTACAAGTGTATAAAAATTGCAGTATTTCATACCTCGACTATGGGGATATTTTGTTTAAATAATTAATTAGCTTATCGTAAGAACCTCCCTAAACTCAATTTCAAACATACTTTCAAAATAAATGTTTGAGACTTTGTTTAAAGTGTCACAGAAGAACTCATGTTCATGTTTTACACGCAAATGCTAACTTACCGTATTTAGGCCATAGACGGAACACCTCAAGAACTTCATGTATAAAGGGCCCAAGAATCTAGATATCTAGACCATAAAAGGTTGCCAACTAGGGCCTTTGATACTCCATTAACGTTTATACCACGACCAAATTGTGTTGCCTATACAAAATCCATTGAGTATCATGGAGGTGGTACCTGGAATGAGCTCTCTCCCTTGGTTAGAAACACTTTTAAGCAGAACAGGAGTCCCATTCATCTCAGTTAACTTTAGGTTCCGACCCAACTCCAAGACAGGTCTTCAATTTGTCCAAAGAAACGTATGATTTCAGAATCAATCATCCACATGCCATAAATAGACTCCCATTTGGAGATCAAATTCCCCGGACAAATTTCAATCCTGTCTTCCTATCACTCCAGCCCACCATCCCAATCCCTATCCGTTCTGGTCCTCACACTCATTGCAATTCTCATCAGACGCTCATTACATTCCCAGCTCTATTGGTCTGGAGGGGAATCAATCAGTCATTCTCCGGATCGTCTCTAACCAATACTACACCAAACAGAGTGATGGTAAATGCTGTTCAGAAACACACAGACACATATGGATTCTCATTTCAAAGGACAGGGAGTACGTAGACCTCAAATGTCCTTCCAGGCTGTTTAATAAAACTATCGTTCTCCTAATCTCGATCTTGAAATCTATCATTTCGGAGGGATATCTCAATAGGGGCCCTTTCTGATACAGATACAGATACAGAGGCTCAGCATTCAAATATAAGGACAATCATCACGGAGGAGAGTCCCTGCGGACGAGACACCACAGATAGGCCATAAGTGTTTGGCAATTACAGAATAGGGTCCGAGCACCCACTGAGGTCTCCTAGATGAATCAAATTCGCAAAGACCAGCATTTTTTATCAATTAAAGTAGAGGAAATAGGATAACCCAATTGGCACCCAGCCACCTTTTCATATCTATAACTGCCTTTGTTGGATCTATCTATGCCAATCACCAGTGGGTCAATAAGGTAAAATATTTGGTATGTGGTAACTGGTCAGCTAGGCACGCCTGTAAAATTAAGACACTGGGCCTCTATCCCTTACGTTGGTAAAGAGGTTTCTTTTTGTTTTTCTTCTGATTATTGAACATAATATTGCCAGAGTTGGTGGTTTTACATTTTGCTCTTCATCAACTGGAGTCATACATTAGTCTTTGTTTGATAATAAACGCAAACGCAGGTCATGAATATGCAAATTGGCAGTGGTGGGGAAGCCAATGGCCAGTCAAGCTTTCACTCTCCAATGACCTGCCGAGTTGCGTCTGCTAAGAATACTTTTTACCCTCCACATATAAAACGTCAGAATTCTATCTGATCTTCAGGTTTATACCAGTCACGTTTTGAACGGACTAGCAGCGTAGTTCTGAAAGGGCTGTTGTTTCGTGTGACACAGGTAGTAGCTTGTGGTTGGCATCAACAAATGTTTACGGATTGACACCAGCATAAGGTCGTGATCTCAGAGGCTGAACCTGGGCTAGGGAGATCAGAAAACTAGAGCATAATTCAGTTATTGGTAAAGCTAAACATGAATCATAAGATGAGAGGGACAATAGACGGCAGAGCTAAAGAAAGGAATAGTAAGTTCGAGTTTACTCCCCATGAGATTCTCACCCTCAAGGCACTTCAGTCTTCAATCATAGTTCTGGTAGGTCTGTCTCGATGTGGGGGAGAAACTGCAAGCTGATCCGACAGAACTCTAACGTTATATATGTGGTAGGTAATAAACAAGAAACAAGTTAAGAAGCAATTTAGATATTGATATGTAAATAGTGAAGGAATTATTTTGAAGCACGCTGATAGTCTATATAGCTACCCCTAACCTAGGCAGCGTATAAATGAGCATGTGGCCCACACTCAATAAAAAACATTCCAGTCAATTAGTTCTCTAAAAGCTTCAGGGTTGATTTTTGTGACGTGGGTGCAAGCACCCTGAATCGTTAGTAGCCATTTCGCTGATCAACAAGTATTAGCTCATCAGAGTGAGATGCTCATTATAATCCTCCCCAGTGTCAGCATTTCTGCACGAATATGCTGAGATATCATAGATCAATTATCGCCTGCACCGGAACCATTTCAACGTTCTCGCCACCTCTACACTCCTTGCAATTGCGTTCTAATTACGTAATTAGCTAGATGATGAGAGGGCTCATTGGTAGATGAATTAGACCTTGAAATATCGAGTCTGCAGCCACTACCGAAGGAAAGCCTCATCTTACCTTGCTATCAATATTAGCACTATGCGAGTCTATGGCTAGGAATAGCAATATAAACAATAGTGTGAGTATTGTCAGTGTCAATACAATATGACCCAGTGTGGTTCTTCTATCGGAATATCCTTAACGACCACTATAACTACCACACGTTCTACCATCATACACTCTTTCTCCAAAAATGCCATCATGCACAGATTATTGTCAGAAACAGAACCACCAAAGTAACAATTATTTCCACCACCTTTTCTCTATCACAACCCAAACTACAGTACATCGATATCTACTCATATAACTACTATCTGTGAGAAGGACTAGAAGTGATATAAAGTTAAGTTTAAGAAAGAAAGAGTTAATTGCAGCCATTACCAGCGTAGTCCCATGTTTAGAGGTCAAGTGCTTTGGGATAAGTCGACACAACCAATACAGCTGAGTGAATCATATTGTATATTCAAAAAAGAGATAAAAACAATGTACTCAGAATTTGATTGGCGATAGAGTATACTCCAACTACATCTCATTTCATCATTGTCAATTTCCTTACCATTACCTGTTATATAACCCTTCTATTCTCTACACTATGCGACTCCTGTATTCTATTTGTATATGACTGTGTAAACTGGACTGTAACCATCGCAGTGGAAGATCTAACCTCGAGTTAGAACTGCTTATTTATGAATAAAAACAAAACAAAAAACTACTAGGACTACTATCCTCAACCATCACAAATATTATCGATAGTTGATTTTTTGAACCAGAACAATCACTACTACCATAATCTCTACAAAAGCATTACATTTCATATTTGTACGAGTAATTGACACCACTTCAGCTTCTATCACCACATGGGTTAATGACTATACACACCTACTGTAAGTACTAGCACTTCCCCAACTGCAACTTCTGTTATCATAACGGCAAGAATGATGTTGTTGTTATTACTTCAACTACTGTTATTAACAGTAGGCATTGCCCTGTTACTGCTATCATGATTATAACCATCCCGGTACGACTACAATTGCCGGCACCAACAGTTTGATGCTACTAGCTCCTATGGAACTATCACTAGAACCTAGATCACTATTCAATTACATTCACTATTTGCACACCAATATAATGTCATTCCTCATACCCTGTGGCACCCCCTGTGGGTTGACTGTGTACTACAGCAGAGTGATGAAAACGCCCGCAGGTGGAGCGACGTGTCGTGCGTGACGTTGGTATCGGGTTCTTCTGCACTGATTAGGACAGAATGGAGATGTAATCACACGCCCTGGGCTAATTTAGAACTACAAAGAACCAATTCCTCCAGATGTGTTTGGGTTGGGAATAGGATTTGGGTAAGTTAACGTTCGGTGAATTTAAATCTGAGGTTTTTTCTTCAGTTACCTTATAGATTATGAATATGTATACGACAAAGTGAACAATAAAATATGGTCTGCGAGAAGTAAATTACACCCAACTGTATTACCTTTATTATTGGAAGTACTGTGTAGCTCAAACCTAAAGATTTGAAGTAAAATAATTTATATAGGTACAGCACTCTTGACATCCAAAAGTAGAGTGAAGCGTAGAATTATTGACATATGCTCAATAACATGTTCCCCCTTGCAAACACCATGGCAACGTGCTATGCAGTAGCGGGGGTAGCTTTGTGTTATATAAGTGTTTATAAACTGTGACCATTTCCAATATCATTCGGATTTAATTACTTCAGTCGGTATACCCACATCTTTTAAGAAGATTGTCCCATTATGGTATAGAGAGTGGGCAGACACATTACACATTACATGATTGCAAATACTTTTTAACCTGGAATTGAATTCCCCATAGGACATAGGTCTAGACAATTCTGATCCCACTGATATTAACAGTGAAAAAATTTCGAATTTAACAAGCTAATGACATAGTGATAACAAGGGTAGTTTTGATCATATAATTACATATGCTTAAGCAAATGTGTTTTGTAGTTATAAATATGGAAATATATAGTATGTGTATAGGGGACAGAGCCATTATTAGTTCATGAAGCAGTCACTAGGTGGTCGGGGACAGAACCTGTATTCTGGCTCTTTGTTCTTACGAAATTCAGCTGCCTTTCAATGTTTTACCAAGGTTCCTTTGACTCTCTACACCAATCCCAGATCAGGAAGATATAATGCTAATTCCTAGGACATGATGTTTTTCGTATTGAACTCTTTATTTACATATGTCAGCAAGGCAGGAAAAGTGACATTTCCCAATTATCACTCACTTCTTTTGCACCTCCATTAGTGAAGAACAGCTACTTTTTCACCTCCTTTAGTGAAGAACACCTACTCGAGGGGCGTCATGGCGACGCCCATGGATCATAGGCTATGCCGTATAGGTTTAAAAAGGAGACAAGGCTCCTGGAGGATCCAGGCATGGATCAGACAGGTTCAGACATCCACCTCCCAACCATTAGTCACTCGCCTGCTCACGCTCACACAGTCAGCAGGCTCCCGGCTTTTCAGCTGCAAACCATGGTGGACGGGATGACTTTGACTTCAAAACCTGGGCAAAGGATCCAGGTTTAAAGCAGAAGACAATAGAAGTCTTGGTCCAGGATGACTACACAGATTATTATGGTCCTGATTATTATGACCAAGCAGGATGTGAAAGAAGTTTCAATGCCCCCTGAACAAGCTAGAAGGCTACAGCAAGCCCTAGTCACCCTCTGAAACTGGAGATTCCCAGAATTTCTTGAGGACGAAAGCAAGGCCTCTAAGAATGATGACAAGGACAAACCAGCAGACACTTGTGAGGGCAATGAGGGGACAGCAATTGTGTGGCGCTATTAGATGCGGCGGCTGGTTGGGAGGAAGTGATCGGGCAGTGGCAGGTGAATAAACGAGGGGATATAGGGATTTCATAATGGAGAGGGTTTCCCATGGGTTCAGGACAGCCAACAGAGACACTGATGAGGGGCAGGGGACGAGCAGGGGACGAGCAGAACAACCACTGGTCAGCTCCAGACAATCTCCCGACAATAGGGTTTTAGTACAGAACCAAATACAGGAGGCGTTACCAAATAGAAGGTTAGTTTCCAGAACCAAACCTAAGATTATATCTGCGCTAGTGGCAGTCAATGATACCTTCAGGTACCAGAGTCTGGAGGAAGCAGCTACCTTCATCAATAAAGGGACTTCATACCCAAGGTAGACCTGTCAAGCTCATACAGAAGTGTAAAACTTCACTCCACCGATTTCCTCCAGGCAGGTCTTACGTGAGAGTTTGCTCCCGGTTTCTACACCTACATGCTAGACGCAGGCCTCACGTTTGGTGTAAGGCTCAGTTGCTTCATTATCCCTCCACTCCCACAACTCACTCTCAGCTCAATCGCATCTCAGTCGGCTCCGAATCGAAGTTCACGCTCCACTGGGACCTATGAACGTGCCTACTGCCAAGCCATCTGTAGGGAATTGACGCCTTATAAGCAATAGGCGAGTTCCCCATTCAGTTGCTAGGGGCGGTTCGGCTAAACTGAGAACTAGTTTCGAACTCTGAATTTGACCATTTGTGAAGTATCAGAGTTTTGTTCAGGTCTTTATTTTACTCAGAATGAATTCCTGAAGCGAGTATGATATAAGGCTCATTCAATAAGGAAGGAACGATAATAAAGCCAAGACCATTATTATACCACCTGTTGTGTCTGCTGGTATTATTTCCCCCCAACTCCCACTGTGTAGGTATCATGACCTATTACCACAAATGATGTATGTCAAATGTTCAACCCTTTTCATGAAGGATCCGACTGCATACCAACGATCTGCTTTATTGAGTTTTACCTCAGATCGTCCCCAAGGTCTTCCTGGGCGATACCAATTCCAACATCACTGGACAAAGTTAGCAGTCTAAAGGAACTAAGCAGAAAGTAGATGAATGAGCATTATATTAAGAAGATCTTAGACCACACAATGGTACATCACTAAATGTATCATCAACTCACGTTGCTAAGGGTATAAGTAAATGGGTCACAAATCTGTTATTATCTCGGTTGTGTCCCGCTCTGAGAGGAACGCTTTGTAAACTCGGAAAATTAGACTGACGCTTGAGGTGGGGTTTGTTTTATAACTAATGATATTCTGTAACAGGTTGGCAAATGGGCGCTTTGAGAACAACCGGAACATTTTTTTTGTATTGGCTCATGTTCTGGCCACAGATGGGTCAATTCTGTTATACTCTAGTTGCATAAAACACTTTATGCCATGCCCCATCGCATACGGTCACCCCATGTTAAGCTTATAGCGTTTTTTATTAAGTGTAGGATAATATCAAGAGACGTCACGAGTTTTAGTCTGAGTTTATTTTTGCCACGCATTTTGTTGGCTCCATAATTTCACGAGTCGAAGACGAGTGACATTACGGAGCCAACAAAATGGGTGGCATAAATAAACTCAAACTCAAACGAGTGACGTCTAGATTTTATCCTACCCTGTTTCCATATTTTTTTCAGCATTAGAAAGTAGTGGCATAAACAACACTTTATGTCACACCCGTGACATAAACAAATGCCATGTTAAGCCTATGGCGCTTTTTATTAGGGGTAGGATAAATTAAAAGACACAACACCCCATCATATCACCCAGAGGCCTCGGACGAATGATTACTAGCTTTATTAAACGAGACCTGCCTTAGAACCCTGGTAGAAGGTGTTTTATTACCGTTCGTCTGATGATAAACAAACCCCAGTGTCTTATATCAAGTTAACTATAAGGCAACAACCGAAATGCAGGTAAAAGGATCTTTATTATTTTAGACACCTTTTAAAAATTACCGCATGTAACTTCGTTGTGTTTTTAACACCAGTTGACTTTCTAGATAACGTCAGTTATTATACATCATAATCATATATACCATATACCATTTTATTTACAAAGTTTTTAGAGAAAGATGAACAATTGTAATGTCTTTCATGTAGGGTTGGTGGGTGGGTAACGCTCGTGCTGCGTTGTCACTGAGTGAGTGTAGAGTGGTGACGCTAGTAGGTGCGGGTCCGGTTATATAACAACCGCAGCATGCTTGCCTCGTGCACATATTCTGTTTTGGTTGCCTCAGAATCAACAAACAATTTAACAATTATCTAACATTCCTTTCATACCGTTTATTTTGAATAACGGAAGCAATGTACTTCTATGTTTATAGATAGGTATAGATATATATGTTTTCGAAGTACTATGTCCTTTATCTGTAAATCTTTTCGCCATATTATGGGTTGCCTTTCTGGCACTGGGCTATGGGCTATTTAGCAATGGACTATATATGTATATATATACACGTTATTGCTGTGCTATCCGTACATTCTCTGTTCTCCCTAATACTTTCGCTTCCTGTGTGGGCACCTATCGACCATGTGATTCCTGCGCCATAATTACTCTGTCAGCGAGTCCATTTATCACGCTTCACTCGGCAGGCTGATCACAGTCCAGAATAAAGTCTGCCTCCCCACTACTTCCTCATAGCTCTGAGATGCAGCCCGACCCAGCCTCCGCCAGGATTACAAACGAAGCATAAAAACCACACATCACTCAGAGAATTTACATAAAAGCCATTCTAGGATGATAACGCGGCGGCTTCATGTAGAACGTGATTTAAAGAAAATACCGGGAAGTGTTTGTGCCTGGCTATTAAGTCGTTCTATGCAGAGAGGATCTTAGCAGAATCGCTTTTGAAATATATGCTGTCTGAAGAATGCCGTATTTGCACTTAGTACCCCAGATGAAAATGCAAAATCCAATCTTGTGCCTCATTCAAAATGTCGTCTCACCATCATTTAGTAATAATCGTCTTATCTATATACAGGTATAAGCTATAGCGAATCCGAGATAAAATCTGTACGGTTTTCCATGCAGTTTAGATAATTAAGACGCGATACTACACTTGTTTACTATGGTCTCATATTCTCTCTTTCTACTAAATTTATGTATCTTCATCTTTCCACAGATTGCGCTATGATCTTTACCTGTTGACTTACCCTACAGGTACTTCAGAGTTTAGCTTGATATGTGTGGCAAATCCTCATTGAGATGAAGGTCTTCCTAGGAGTGTTACTTTGCTATTCAATTTGCCTCCTACTTGCTCCTCTGTTAAGAAGACGTACTATATCTAGTATATCATGGACTAAATAATTTATGACGTGAGAACTATTGAATATATATACATAACGCTTCTGTATATGTTGTGAATATCATTGAACGAAGTTCAGTCATCAAGATGATACGTTGATGCGTTATAAAAAGTATGAATATGATATGATATCCTGCCAATACAGGATGTCATGGATGGGGAGTATTAGCCAGGAGGAATCACACTAGTCTTATACATAACCAATTGCAAGTATCATCCTGCAATTCCATGTGAAAGGCCAATACCTTGTATGCAGATATCCTATAGATTTGGTTAACTCGGTTAATCCTTATATATACGTGCATTGGGACTTCATGAATCAACGTTTATGTAAATAGCGTCATTTGAGCTACGAACCTTTGTAGGCGCATCATAGAAAACCTCTGAAATCGTAGAAGAGGTATTTCTACGCAAGAGGGTGTTATGATAAAGATAAACGTACCTCTCAACAGCGACAGCTGCTAATGTGTTGACACTTGCTGACACGGCTACAGCCTGTAGGTAGGGAATCGCCTTACAAAGAAACGCCCCGAACATCCACTCTGAAAAATAAGAAATGGCATGGCTAAGACGACGAAGGGGTATTACAGAGAAATTATTTGATCATCCACACTGGAAAACTTTTTTTTAAATTTATCATTCGAACTTGAGAGAGAACATAGGCTCTAACGTGCCTATTTCTATGTTGCTCTCCAGGCTAGAAATTTATCTGCAGTTGACAAGACAATAGAATAGTACTATATACAAAGAAATTCTACATCAATTTTGAAATCCAAAAATACATGACACAGATTAGACAATGAAATAGTTTTACAAAGAAAGAACCCTAGAATCTGCAGTGTGAAAACTAAATAACAAAGCAAATGTAAGACAATGTTATTGTGATAGTGAAATCCACAGGAATCAGCACAAAAGGTGAGTTAGATAAGGCAGTGAAATGTTGTCATAGAAAAATTCTCAGAGCAACCTCTTTGAAACGGGAATAACCCCCGTTTCCACCAGAGGAATAATATGGGCACGGAAGGTGGCAAATAATCGACGAGTGGTCAGAATCGTTGGTCAGAATCTGCAGGTGGAAACGCCGCATCATACCCGGCGCTTGCACTAAAGTCCACTGTAGGTGGTGCTCGACTACGCAGTATCGGCCGCAAAAGTCGTTGACTAAAAAATGTCCTTAAGCGAAACTTACACAAGACGACTGTTTTTTTTTTAGAAATGCGCAATGACTGAGCTTTTAAGCCAAATTGAAATAGTCGTCGGTGTCAAATCGTCTGCATGGTCGTCATGTGGTGCCATATTGTATAATCTGACGTAATCAGACAATCTGCAGTCATCAGTTATTTGGCGTTTGCACTGATCGTCTAGATTAAACCCCGGGTTAGTGACACATTCTTACGATCAACTCTCATGAACACGGCCAACATGAAATAAATTTATAGAACGATTTGGCAGGGCTACAAAAACATACTCCAAACACCTACACTGAAAAACAGATACTTGACTTTGAACAAACTTACAGATCGACATCAGGATCGACATCAAAGACGCATTTTGATGCTTACTATGAACATGAATACTTTAATGATAGCCTTATCAAATACTACGACCAAAGGAACAAGGAATAAGATTGCCAGACAGTATGCGATGTTAATCGTTAAGCCACTACTCTGTAGAAGAGAAAATGTGTAATGATAAATGGAGATGCATCACCGTTTGGGGGCCGAATTTCCTGAATGAGTTTCCAGGGAACCTAATTTAGTAATAATGCTAAGTTTAATACCTGTGATGCGCCAACGAACACGAGATTCAAAAAGCATTCAAAAAGCACCAGAGAACACAATACGAGACCTTTAAACCCATCTCTTGTTCCCTTTTGGAAATCAATCAAGGCCTATCCTTAGCGTGCAGAGAAGTCGTACACATTTTACCATTAAGGTATTTGCGCCAGCAATGGTATTCAGGTAAATTGCCAATAAAGCGTCTTTTCCCCAATTATCATACCTCATCCTATCTGGCATTCCACAGAGGAAGCGAAGTAGGATGGGATTCCTTTCGCCATCACCAGCAAATGACAGCTGTTAATACCAGACCCTCTCCAGGCTTATTACTGTGTCGAGGAGGGGTGGTGTTTGGGGGTTAGAAGAAGATATCCATTGTCCCTAGATACCTGGCACTTAGATGAGGCAGTTCAGGAGGTAGATTACATTGCTGGCAGTAGGCAGGAAGTGGCTGTCAATTGTGGTGGTATTTTTATGCCATATCCTGGATGTGTTGGAGTTATATGGAAATAGTTTTGAAACGGTTGTGAAGTATAGAACAGCAATAAAATTCGAAATCCATGCTGGGATGGTTCTCCTTGGTCAGTAATTGTAATTTTCTTTTGAAAGGTGTTGTTGGGGTACCAAGACTGCCTCTTGGTTCATACCTTTAAGAAATTCATATTATGACGTCATCACTGCTGTACAGGTCACAAACTTTGGCGCCATAGCTGAAAAATCTTTGTTGCACTCTTCACTTCATGCGGATCGCAGTATAGCGATGCCATCGCGTCGGAATCGCGGATCGTCCGTGTATCGTATCAATTCAGGCTATTTAGTTATCAAAAATGAGCTAGTCTCATATTCTTGGTAATGATGCTGGGTGGCACCAAAGCCCCTGTCCCCAGTTCTTCTACCTGCAGGAAATACCCATCCACAGTTATAGATGAGGTAGAGTTTCAACGATGGCACCATATGTATTCGATAACAGGCCTAATGGATCTTCTGTCTAATTTTGATATGTCCCGCTATCATATTGTAAAAAGTAATGATACAACGTGAAAATAGTAACATCACACAATGCGTTCTGATATTACCGGGGCAACGTTTTCTCAGAGGGGTCGCTTAAATAATGGAAAATTAGATTTGTGATGCGATGATAGTGACTGATATCAGTTCATAATCAAATCATATATATAAAATCAGTGTTCAGTTTCTATGTACCATGATTATGACACAAAATAGAGGAGAGCAGATATCAAATGTTCTTTGCTAAAACAGAGATGGGTTCTTTTCCAAAACCTCTCTTTTTCTGGTTTTTATCATACTTTTTTTTTTGTTTTGGGTTGTTTCCCCGCTTAGGTATGTTATCAAATCAACCCCGGCTCAGTCTGATCACGAGGAAGATCATATTCCATAGTGATGCGTAGTGCCCCTATCAACCCATTACAGACATCGCTGCGAGTGACAGGTAGCTGTGCAGGCGACTGAAGCTGTTTGCCCCCACTCTAATACCTCTGCTGGACGTACAGAGAAATGGCCCTCTGACAGTCTGGGTACAAGTTTGTTCAATCCAAGGCCAATTTTAAGTAAAAATCGCCATTGATTATAAGATAATCTCCGAGATGTGGATAGAAACACGTGTGTACACATACATAAAACACTTAACAGCACAACGTTTAGAGACAAGACATAAATTCACTTATTTTCAATCAAGCCGTCTAAAAATAGTCATGATTAAACTTGACTGATGACCCCCTCCTATTTCAATATCATCCTTATGTTATGTTTGCAGTTGTAATAGATATCGTCGAATTCCAGTTAATGCTGTATTTGGTATTGTCAATTCAATTACTTATTCCGCTTCATTCTTTCATTCATTTGACTCAACCTCTGATTCCCCCAACTTCTATTGAAAATTAAATGTTGCGATGAATGCTTTTTATACAAGAAACAACACCAAAGTACCCTGTCTCTCCTGTGTGTCTCCTATGCCGTGCGTTAGTCGGCTTTCTATTGTTATCTATGTTTTTCTTTTCCTCTCTCTTCATTTAAGTCTTTTAAATGCCGTCAATATATTTATCTAAACTCAAGTTATAAGTGAAAATGTGCACTATTTGAGAATATTGGAATATCCTGTTTCCATGGAAACATGTCCCTCCCATACATATATTATGAAATTGGAATGGCCCACTGGATTTTTCAAAACCCCTATACATGTACCTTTACTAAAATCCTAGTTGGATATTTTTCTGTTTAACAGGTAGTGGCTTCACTCACCTTAAGAAAAAAGGAAGATTTTTACATTTGACCTTGAAATAAGAGGTCATGACATTGAACAATGTCATAGTGATAGCATTCACGTAATACTACATTTTAGTTTTAGAATTTTGTCAAAATATGTATTTAAACACAAGCTGTGGGATCTGTGAATTTGTGATTTTGGGGTGTTTCCATGGAAACGGCCCATCTCATATGTGTGCCCTGAATTCAAATGGCCCCCTCGATAGTTTATAAGCCCGAGGCATGTACCTTTCCAGAAATCACAGGTTGAAATATTTCTTATCATAAACATGAAAAAGAGGGGAATTAAAAGTGTTGTACATTGAAACCAGGAGCAAATAGTATGTTCACCATAGGTGAATGAGCGTGCAATTATAAATGAAAAACAATTGAAAGGTTTGAGTTAAATTGAGCCTATGGAAAGTTTTCTGTAACCCACTTGCACCAAACCAACTTGCCATTTCTGCAACTGAACGAGTCTAGGATCTAGATATATCAAGAACCAGCGGGTCAATGAGGTATTTTGGTTTTGAGTGGTCATGGTCAGCTGGGCACTCCTTTAAGACACTGAGACACTGGCTCCCTGCTCCATTCTCAATATCACATTGAATAGCACAGAGATAGTGAAGGGATAGTTTCTATGCAGTACCCTGGAAGTCATTATGGACCCCTCTAACTTCTTGATGATGTATATAGCACGTGCAAGCACGCTCTAAAAGTAGAGCAAAATTTGATGTTTGACCTTGAAATGAGAGGTCACGACCTTGAGCAAGGTCATTGACTCTATAATGGCCATAGAGAACTTAAATAGTGCTACATATTGATTTTTTGGGTAGGATGCCATGGAAACAGGCCCCCTATGTCGCTAAGCTCGACATCAGTGTCACTAAGCTGACTATCAGAAATGGCCCCCTCACTTTTTCATAAATTCTGGATACATAGCTAACTGAAAATCATAATGAAATTTTCTACCTCTATTTGGCAGTCAAAAGTGGTCTGGCTCATGGGCTAATAGCCTAATTATTATGTCTATTTCGGGAAAAAAAGTTAGAAGTACATGACTTCTTTCGAGTCGTTTACTTATTATAAATGTATACATCCCCTTGGGAAGGAATTACTTTGATTCTAACATAGTCGTTTCTTGTGATAACCTTGTTTTGGGTTTATATACACTCTTACATTCTTGTAGAGAAAATACATGGACATTGTGATGGAGGAATGGAGCTTTTTACATTTGCGTATTATTTAAAGTACAGTATGATGAGAGGGAACAACATTTGAAAAGGATAAAATCTGTATATTAAAGCCAAGTCAAGTTGTCCTAAGAGGAAACGGTTGCATTCTTTTCTCAACTTATTACTGAAGAAAATAAAACTTTCTGATATTACATGATTCCATAATAGCATAAGAAAAGTGAATTAGGCACATAAATCTGACCTACAAGTTTTTGACTATTGAAAGAGGATTAGTTTGAATTTGTGTTTGAAACATGAACAATAGAGAAGACGATGAGCACCCGCGAATCTACATGTACAATACTCAGAAACACATGATTAGAACATGTGTTCAATAGAAATCTCCAACTGTCATTCGAAATATGATACACAATATAGCTTTTCTTAGTATCAATCTCTATGTATTAAAGGATTCAGTCATACAACCCAATTGATTATTCTACAGAAGGAAATTAGTCATTTCTTATCAAACATGGGATTTGATGTTTATATGTATTATATATTTTATTACATAAAGTATCATATTACATACAGTATTTCATGTATGGCGTGTTGGGAGCGTGTCGCAGAGGTCTACGATAGTAACTTTTGATGGAGCGTGCACTTCCCGACACCCCCCGACAACGCTGTCTTACGACAAGGCCGCGGCAAGCGGCAATTGGAACTTTCTTGTCTCCGCTTGTCGTAGCCTTGTCGTGGTTGATGGACGCCACCCTTTAAGTGGTTTCATGGTAAGCTATACTCCATCCAATAGTAACTAAGCAAAGCTATTAATCTCCCCCTCCCTCCAAACCGTGGACTTGTTACATGTTATCACAAACATTTGCTGTAGAGATAAATGGTTGTCAATTGTTGGTTCCCAAATAGAATCCTTGCTTCGTGCCCCTCGTTCTCCTCGACCACCCCGGCCCATAGTAGCGAACAAAACACTGGAGTAGTTAAGGTAATTGAAGACATGTCACTGAGAAGCCCTACCAGGTGTCAGCCACGGTCAGTCACGGTGCTGTTGACACCTCCATGTAATTGGAATCACAGGGTCAAAAGACAGCGGGTGGAGATTGTAGCAATTGTCTCAGGAGTATTGTAGGATATTTACTAGATGTATGCCTTTCAAAGGTTTGCACGAATAGCTTCCAGCAGACTCTGTATTAACTCTACATCTGTTCATATAGGATCCCCTGTGGTTTGAATAACTATTTTTAGATAATGCTACAAAGATCAATATCGGCAGTCGCCAGTTCAGGAAGCGCTCATTGGTTTTTGATCCAGCTAGAGAAGTGTTCAAGAAGGTTGACATTTAGTCGTTTTGTATACAGATTTACAGATCAATCATCATTAGGTCGAGGACAAGAGGAGTCTAAGAACATAACTGTTTTAATGTTGTTATAAGATAAATTGTCATTGAGATAGCTTTAGACATTTAATAGAATTGACAATACTTGAATATACTTGATTAAATGAGTGACATGAGGGAATGAGGGCTAACTTGAGCGGAGACAAACATTTTAATAGTGGACGGTGGGTTGGGAATTAAATATGTAGTATATGTTGTGTGGTTGATGAAAAAAAGCGGTATTGGTGGTAAAGGAAAACTTAGAATATTGGTCTTTGTGTATTGTGATGGACGTGGGTGTCGGTGTACTTTTAATCTGGCAGGGGAGTCAATGAGGCCTCCTTCGCTCCCACATAAGAGAAATGAGGCATGCATCTTGTATCCTAGCTATGCACCACTTCATTACTTCATGACATCTACACCATCTTGCGCTTGATATGCTGCTGATGAGCTAATTAACTACCAATTAACATGGTGGACGCAATGAACCTACATCACCACCATGTCCAAGTATTGCAGATTCACGATCGTAACGACATTTGGAGGTGTTGGGAGTTCAGAGGAGTTCTATCATAGGGAAGTATGTTTTTTGTGTATAGAGGGCACGGGTTCAGAGCATTGACCATCGATTAGTCGTCTGCAGCTCAGTGTGAGATTTCAAAGTACAATATAATTATTACAGAAGAAAATGAATAACCGAATGTTAATATCAACTATATAAAATTGGGTAACTTTTCAAAGGAATGTGCTGTTTTTTCTAATTTGTACTTGGTTTTAGCCAGGGCTCCATTACAGCGGATTCAGGGCGAATCATGGGCCGATCTTTTGGGGTGGAGTGTGGCGTAGTGATTTCAAGAGGCGGAGCCAAGTGAAATCCAGAGCGAAATCTCCAGGGAGCCAAAATTAATACGAATCCGATTTTGATATTATCCTACCCCTCTCTACACTTTTACATTACTAAAGAAATGAATTGAAGCTCATCGACCAACTTTAAAACCGTGCTGAATACCTATTTGCTACTTGTTATTGTCGGAGCGAGCCACGGCTCATGTAGTTTTGTGCCTACACAGCAGTGGTTCGGTCCGCTCTACAGGAGAGGATAAATAGATTGCGATGTTTTCACAGCAGTCGCTCAAATCTTGAGGTTTAAAAGTGTGCAAAATGCGGAATCAGTTTAATATTTACGTGTAAGAGATGGTAATTAAAGCCGTTCTCTAGGATCTATTTTGCCGTCGCTAAACGCATTGCCATGGTACTCGTAAGCGCCCACAGATCTGACATCAACATCTGATTTGGATAGACTCACTGCATGGAGCTATAAACTGTACATGCTGGAGAATTCGATTTAAACCGCCAGACTGATCTGATAATCTTACAATGAATGAGAGGAGACAAATGCACTGATCTGTGTGAGCAATTCGGATTGATATTAACATTAACCACAACGCCAAATAGATTTAAACTGCAAGCCAACCTGGTGGGATTCCAGCCTGTTGACAGTGTCGTCATACTCGTAGTGTGGCTATTGGCATTGCATCGGAAAACAATACGATTGTGTCGCCCAGACTCAGGTTCTGACCGTTCGGGATTTCTGTGAATACCCACATATTTCTAATTTTCTGAAGGCGCCCAACATGCACAAGGTTAAAACAGGGTTTATTCCCATGATGATTTTAAATCATTATTCTGCTGCAAAGTCTGAGTAAGGGGTGTCAAAGAAGATGGCGCCACGGGCATGTTTTGCCTTTCGCTAAATATGAACCAGATGTCAAAATGGCATATAACGCGTTTATAGCTCTAAATTCTTTAGTATGCATAATATAAAAATGGCATTTTAGTGTCACCAGTATTTTGACATCAATAATTCATAATTAACAGTGACATCGGTTTTGAAATTATGATTATAATAGCAATGCGTGGAAATAAACATGGTATATTCATTATGGTAATGTGCGAAGAACTACATTGCAGAAAATGATTTTGGTCAAGCAAACCTGAGGTTATTTATTGATTCAAAGAGAGTGGTATATACAGTAAAACCCCGCGTAAGCGGTCACCCTCCGTTCCGGGCCAAAGTGCTCGCTTACGCGGGGTGTCCGCTTACTCGAGGTTTCCAAGCTTTCCTCCGGCCTAAGTGTTGTGTATCGATATATAGGAGAGACAGGCGATGATAGATCTGAAATCCATCTTCCAATATCTTAATTGGATGCGAAGTTATTAAACTTTAAATTACAAAATGTAATTTCTAGGAAAATGTTTAAACACACTCATAAGTAACACAGATTAATCAATTTTTGGTTGGGTGTCCGTCTGAGATGTATGCTTACACGGGGTCTTAGGCCTATTCGTACCGAAATAAGTGACCGCTTACACGGGGTGTCCGCTTACGCGAGGTGCCCGCATACGCGGGGTTAAATTAAACATCTAATACAGGGAAAGATTTCCGTTCCGATCAAAAGTGCTCGCTTACATGGGGTGTCCGCTTACGCGGGATGTCCGTTAGGCGGGGTTTTAATGTATACAACATCGCGGCACAGTTATAAAATAATAGATCTGTACGTTCTTGCCCGTCCACTCACAACGCAAACCTTCTTATAAGCAGTTCCCTATAGACGCGCCAGCTACTTCAAAGATTTCTCATCAAGAGTTTCGCTTTTGTCTATTGTTGCTTTACATCCATGGAGTCTCTATCTTGTCACTTCTCTGAGGGCAAACACTGTCATGAGAGGTGATACAAATGTGCGGCGGATTGGTTATTCACATGGAAAAAGATTTATACCTCTACCCGCTCCCATCTGAGCTGTAGCAATCATTTGCCTCTTATGTCCATGGAAACTGTTCGTAACAAATCTAAGAAACTGCACTGATTCCCCCCATGTCCCAATTAAAAGAGAAACTTGTATTATTTTCTGGGCTGTTTCCGTTATTGAAAATACTGCTGCGGAATGCATGTAAAGGGAGATAGCATTGTGCGATTTGAGATAAAGACTTAAACCAGAGAGTTATAATGCCAAGACCAGGTCCATACCATAAGTTTAAACACCTTACCATACCTGATCATATGTAGATCTCGTTATATTTTTATTCCTTCTAACATTTGATATTATTCATTACCCCAAATTTGACCACCTTGATACAAATACACAAAGCAGTACAAGATAGCTCGCGAGCCACTATACGGCGAAATCTTGACCAAATGAACTCCCATAAGAATTTTGTCAGTTGATCCTCTATGTACAGTCTCTAAATTATGTTCGAGTTCATCTTGCATATATTGCTAGTCACTGTGGATACATGATCAAGAGGGGGAGACGTGTACCATTAACGTGGTCGGTGGCACTGCTTTGAAGATAGCCTCGTTTGGGTTTACTCTTTCAAATAACTGTCGCATCAGATTATAAAGTGAAAAGAGAAACAAATATATGCAGGGAGTTCATGAAGGTGTGTATATGTGTCGAAATGTTCTTAGAATTCACTTCAAGACAGCTAATAACTAAAAATTCAAACTGGTTCAATCATCTGCACGAGAACCACCATTTTATACATAGGTATGCTTTTGCGTATACAAGGTTGACCTATTTTCCGTCGTGTATACGCCTCATCTATATACGTATACAAGCGTTCACATTGCAGTCATATATACGTCATATATACGCAATAATTCCGATCTCTGCAACTAGGGGGCACCACTGTTTTATTTCTTTTGCCATTAGTCATTTAGTCCTTTGTATATGGAAAATCCAATGTTTTATTACAAATATTGATTATAAATCCCTATCTATTATTAACTTTTCATTAAATACATATGATAAACCCAGCATTTATGGAGCATTTTTAAACGTTTTTTAAATAGATTTTACTTTCAAAACACCACTCTTCTGAAGTCATACTTCGGGTACTGTAGTTGTCATCAGATATTAACTCCTCGCTGCTCCCGCCGCAACACACACGCAACACCATTTTACACATATGCCTAAGCAGAGACCATATTATCCATCTATTTAAATGTACCAAGGAACTCCCTTCATACTGAATTACAATCAAAAGTCTAACCAAAGAGTAGGACGCGATATAAAATTAAGTTGTATTGTGAGTCTTGTTGATTTGCTTGTGGTCTTTGGTAAATGGACTCTAAACAGAACTGCTGATTGCCCCCTGAGGGGTTTGTTTACCTGTTTTCTCATAAAACGAGCCAGTGCGTGCAGACACGTGACCGGGAATTGGTCTAGACACCGGACAGATAGTTACACAGAATACAGTCATTCTGCGTTTCACACAAGACTTCTTTAACACGGGCTGGCTAAATCTTGTTTACAACCAATCTGTTCCTCAGACCTTCATAATACCCTAGGAGTGACGCACATGTCTGTATTTAGCATATCTTCTTTATAACAGCTTCCGCTTTACTAAGATTAGCCTTTAGTGGAATCTAAACTTAGCCTTGGAGCATAAGCCACACTAACTTATAATTAAAGGTTTTTCTTTCCTACCCCGTACTGGCACCATAACTATGGTTTCACATATTACACGCACACATTGTTATATGATTAAATATGGTACTTATTTCATGGTAACTTACTTGGTCACCCAGGTAACCATTGTGGGTACTGACTTCTATATATAGTCTTGGTTGGTTCATCTCTGTGGTTGTACGTGGATTTACCGCTTTCTCTGCACCTGACTTCTTCCTGACATAGGTACCCTAGCTCTTGATTGTTGTCCTCACTCCGTACCTTTTATATTTCTGATTATTAGGCTCGCTCTCTCCCTGCCTTTCTCATCCCTGTATTCATTGGTTTCCATATCGTTCTTAATGTCTCTTGCATATATAGAACCGTTCCCTTGCTAGCTGTTGAAGATAAACTTGCCAATGATATATGCCTGTAGTAAATTTGATAATTACCGTTTATTTGCTATATTCCTGAATTTCCTTAGACTAACAGTTTAGGCATTAGTGTAGAGGCTGCAATTGTGGTATAAAGTGAAAAATCAATTATTCTTTTTTTTGGCCAGAGCCACCTAATCATGCACGTGATCGCTCCGCGGAACTAGGAGTAGCTATTACTACGCTTCTATAAGTAGTTTTCTGCAGCTGGTAGACAGCTGGTAATGGACCCGTAATTTAAAATTTCACGCTAAGTCACAGCTAATATATAGCTGCCAATTCTACTACGTCATTTCCGCTTAAGTTGAGCAAAGGCCAACCATTTCTCTATGCATAGGTCTACTCTTTTAGCGCCGGTACTAATGCGCTAGAATATGGTATTCGTCGGATTAGTTCTATATGCATAGAACCTACTGATATTGTATCGAGGAAAGCATTTCACATATCTGAACCACACATCGGCCAACTACCTTGGCCACGTTCGGGTGTACATACACAATTATAACTGGTTCTGTTTACGAGTGGCCGTAATCTCCGAGTAGTTGACGTGTAGAAATATCCGAGAGACAGCGTCCCGACTACAGTAACTGTCTGGCATAGTGGTAAATTGGTTTATACTTACGCCAGTTATATAGTTCGCTAGTCTTCCTTGTTTTTAGCATGTACAACGTTTTATGATCGTGAGATCTGATGGTAAATGAGATTATTAGGACTAATTGTAAATAATCTCCGTTGAATGAATATCCATGAAACTTGTTTCGAAGTAAATGATGATTTGACCTTATCATGGATGGGACATTTTTCCCGGAATCTCCTACGAGAGAATCTGACATGCCAGAATCTCCGGGTAGCTGTTTCCAGGTGCTCTATGCATTTTCTATGGAGTATTTGGTGGGTATTAAATAGAGAAAAAAACTTGAGGAGGGCGCTATCATTGGCCCTTTTGCACCCCCCCCCCCCTCCCTTCACCCCCCAATGCCAATGGAAGGTATTCGTTGCTCATCACCTCAACCCCTACCCTTTCGTCGTCTCCATCTGAGGAGGAGGGGGGGGGGGGGCAGGGTCAAGGTAGCCTCGGCCATTGAAGCTATGGTCCAGGACCTCGGCGCACTCGTCGACTTCCTTGCATCCATACGGTCGCCCTCGTTTACTTGGTGGCGACCTTGGTGGCGACCCTCGTTGTCTGCACGGACGAGGTCGTACTGGTGGGAGCAATCTCCTCGGGCCGCACTGCCGACCACCTATACTCTGAGGTAGCTCATCGGGTTTCGCTTATAGCGGCACTTGCTGACCACGCCTTCACCCATGCGACTGCAGCGGCCTCGGTTGTCCCTCGGAATGATGCCCGCCCCCTCTACCCATCAGTCTGTGATGTTAATCTCTTCTTATCCGACGAGTCCGAGCTCCATGCCCAGATGCTCAAGGCCTATATCAGGTTCTCCATTCTAGCAGGCGCCCACATACAGACCTATGATTCGATTCTGTTTATACATCAGTTTTCAGTAGTTACTATGTAAACACCTGTATAGACTTTCTTTTAACCTTTCCTCTGCTGCACTCAATACCCCTGCACAGCATAACACAACAAGCATTGCCTGCAGACACCTTATTATGGTAGCTATGGATGATATTTTGTTACACTAAAGAAAATATACCCCTTTCACTTAAATATCAACATTTCTTTTGATAACTGATTTTTTTAATTTATTTAATTTTGTGTATAAGTATCATTGATGCCTCTAAGATGTCTCTAGGTATCTTGCTGCCATAGCCAGAGGACCCTCAATCAACCCTCTATGCTAACATTGGAAATGCACGACTTTGAACAAAGTTTGGAAGCAATATGGTGTATTTTTATCAGTCCAATGGATTCAACTAGCGATTCCGTGGTGGGCAAAGGTCCTCTCAAGATACGCGTCGTTCTCCAGCAAAGTTTGGAAGCAATGTTTCAAAAGAGGTTTTTTTCGGAATACTTACATGATCATATCCCTTAAGACTTAAGCGCTGTAAAACTGAACTAAGGAAACACATCGATATGGACTGGATCTAACTTACATACAAGCATGGTTTGAAACATGATAACACGATGACATGATAATCATAAAACGATGGAAATCAAAGCTAAATTGGCTAAACCTAAACGTTACATAAACGACAGGTGACCAGGCATGCGTGGATGGTAACCCAGTGTGAAATGAGGGTGGTACTTACAAACAGGCATGATTTAATTAGGTGTATAATAAGATTGGTAACCGGTACATCGTTAACAATAGAAATTTGCATCAACTCGTTCATCAGCTAATAAGCTCAAGATGATGGCCGAGTGGTTCAGGAGGCCCTCTATGAAATGGTATTTCTGAATGCCTGGACAGCGCGACGCATGCATACTCTTTTATATTGGTCCATAAAGCACCCACTGATGTCTCCAGCTGCTCCGGTCTCGGGCCATGCGTGAACCCCGGAAGCGGAATTTACACGGTGGGATCAATGTACCTTACAGTGTGTTTGTCTGAGACAAATCCTGCTGATGTTCTCTATTGAAACACAACCTCCCTGTCTCCCTGTTGTAGGGTTCCATTTCCCTAAGACAACTGTTTTTCCTGTATAGACAAATGAACCCACTGCTGAGTCATCGACATTGACTGAGTACCCAACCTAGTTAATAGTAGGCTAGATGGGCTACCAACTTCTGTTTCCAACTTAAAGGCTGGTCAGGTCTGATCACTTTGGAGGCCAAATGGCTCAATGCAGATAAGCATAGTGTGGTTTAAGAACGTGTTGATTATAAACTGTACATACTCACTCCAATACATTATTAGCTCAGCTAATTGATAGCAAAGTCTAACTTCCCGGTCTCTTAGTCAAAATGCATTAAAAGAAAGAAAATGTTAACAGGAATAAGGGGCTTAGAGAGTACTGCACTTTCCAAGCAAGATCTACTGGAAGAATGATTCTCTCATCTAGCAGAGATTCCGGTTCTGGTAGTAACTAGGCCCAGCTAGGAGAGTGGCACTCAAAGTGATGCAGATTGGACTTCACCACAGCTAAAGTCAGTAATAGATGGCCAGCAAGCAGGATCACATGTTTTGCACACCACTCACCTCAAGACGTCAATAGCTGGAAATTGTCGGGTGACGACCTCAGATTGTCTAATTATGCAATTTGGCGCCGCTTGATGATTATAATTTGACGGTGATGCCTATTTGAAAGTGGTCAAGTGTCCAGATGATTCAGTGAATACTCAGCTGTCAACAACCTTCCCTTTCAGCCAAAAATGAGCGATTTTTGTTGACGATCACGATATTTCAAATATATAACGCTGCACGTATATTTAAAACCCCCTGGTTAACAAGTCGTAACTGTAAGATAATTACAGAATATGCAATAAATCCCTTCATCGCACACTGTGTAAGACACTGTACACATTACCGTAAGTCCTGTAAATTTGATACATTCATTGATAATATTAGTTATGTGATAAAGGGAATACTAACATATTGTGTCAAGATTACAGACCTAAACCTATTAGTTTACTGAACCATTACTAAATTCACCTCTTGGCTCAGTACGGTTCTAGTAAACTAACTAGTGCGGCATACCCAGAAACTTATACCAGTATAATATTCAAACATGTGTAGAGTTTTGGTCACAACCAAAGACTCCTAAAGATGCATACTTCTGTGGTAGAGTCAATAACTAAGTCTCTTAAAGGGTGTGCTCCACCAGGCCGATTTCTCACCCGATCAATTGTTCCTGGGCCCTGTTGAGGAAGCTCACGTATTGTAATTTATTTTATTCTGATAATAATAGTTTAATAAATGACCATTTTTAAAGATTTGAGAAATTCTAGGGCATCCGATAATGATCGGCGATTGTCTGGCTACAGAATCGGCTACCGTCGGGCCAGTGGAACACCCCCTTTAAGCTTCGAGAATGTTGATTGATATATCGGTTTACTAACATTAAAGAAAGGTGTATGTTACTCTTACATATTACTAGTTGGGTATTCTAATCATGAGGCAAGATCAAAAGCGTTTCCGATGTCGGGTGGAGGCGTTCTCATCCCTCTTTCGTGGAATCCTCTTTCTGCACGCCTCTTCGCATCTGTCGGCTCGTTTCACGCAGTGGTTGGGTCTTTCCTACAAAAGGCACTGACAGAACTTCTTAACTTCTTACTGTCAATACCTTTTACAAAATTTCGCAATTGCTCAAAATGAGACACACCTCTGCTGTTAAAATAAATGCTGTCAATTTTCCTCTAGTGTTGTGTCCATTTGGTCATTGCGGCAATTGTGAGGTTCAATCACCTAGATGCGGGACAGCACAACCACGGTGGTGCCCCCCCCCCCCCCACCATCACTTAATGGTCCCGCTTAACCTAACATACTACTACACCATCCAGCGGTTCTCTTCGTTCCCTGATGTCACCATCTCTCATGCCTGTCGTCCAACATGGCTTGAACTTAGCACCCACCCAACCTGCATCTTCTTCTGTCATTATTTGCAAATTTTAAAATTGTTTAAAATGGCACCCCTCTATTGGAAATGAACGCGGTTATTTTTCCTCCAGTTATGTCTCGATTTGGTCATTAAGAAAAGAAGATATTCCAAATTCTTCTCTTTTCTTGTCACTGCGTTCGCTAGTCTATACGATTGGGCTTTAGTTATTATACGTGACACCTATCCATTCACGTCACTCCCGAAACTATACAACTAATCAATTTCCCTCAACTGATACTAAACCACTACCCTCAACGTAGGATAAACCTTTCCGGTTTAGAAATAAATCTCGATCAATTAATCTCCGATATCACGTCTGACAATGGCTCGCGGCCCTCGGTAAGTGGTTTCCGTTGGCAATGTTCAGCAGATAGGGTCTGGTCTGTGAAAACCATGCCTAATTGAAGCACGAGGCAATTTACTGTGCTGCAATGTAATACAGGCAGAGGTACGCCTCGCAATTAGAGGCTGATGAATCTCTTACTGTTGGGTTTAGGTAAGGGGTCTTTAAATCCAAGGTTACCGATACTCCCTGGGCATTGATCCCAAAACATCTAATCTAACTCGGCTAGTCTCAGCTTTAGGTAATCTATCCAGATAGATAGATATCGATCTGAAGGCCAGTTCATTTTCCGAAATATATATCTATGGTGGGTCCTATTTGAATAGAGTTGCTTTATCCTGAGTCCAATGTTATTCAACATTCAGTATTTATCAGACACCTTTATTCCAAAACAATTAAGTGCATGCATTTATTCCTATGGTAAAGCCACTTGACTCTACATGTTTCGTGTAGCAACATTATTAGCATTACCTTAGTCATAATCCTCGATTGATTGTCAGTTAAGGGCCACCCTTTAACTCGTTCCCTTATCAAATATAAACTTGTATCCTGCTACTACCTCTTATTCAAAATAGCTGGTGCTTCATTGAAGAACGATGAAATAATTGATCTTATCGTGGTATTTGCTGCATTCTCGTTACTAAAGCGATCCATCCTTATGGAGGATGGTCTTGCAAGATGATCAGAAAAATATCTTTATCATGAGTTACCGAAAAGGTCACACGTTTTACCATCTTTAGGTCTGTTGCTAGGCGGTTCGATCATTCGTGACAAAACGTCTTCCACTAAGATAATTAAAAATATTTACTTTATGTGTTAGGCCCTTAGGCATCTTGAATTCTTTGAATATGTATTATGTTTGATTTCCGTATTGTTACATAGTCGCCATGATCTATCTGAAAAACTGAGCTTTGCCTGAGTGATGCTGTTTCCTGAATTTAAGAAAATAGATTTTTAAAAATAGAGGTGCACATGTTAACAGCAGTGTTCGGCTTCTTCACCTTAATTTACAGTTTCCTAGATCCTCTCGTTATTTGATGCATATTCTGAAAAATATTTTCCGGGATTGTTACGACACGCTCTTCGTTGTTTTAGCAGCCACATTTTTTTCGGAAGTCAGTGAGCCATATTTTGTAGTTCCTATATATTCCGGCTCAAACTAAATTTCCTCTAAATAGTCAAGAAATCCATTTACACTGCCATCTGGGGGTCTATAACTATAAACAATCAGCATTTTCTTATTGTTTAGTTTACCTAATTGCACAGTAATTTTTTCATAGTTGTTGTTAGATGTTGACCATATTAATACATGCCTACACTACTTCATGTGTTTGTTATTCACATAGCAACATAGTCCCCCGCCCCCCGATATTGTCAGTGCGATCTTGCTCAAATACCTGTCCTGAATTGCAATCATATCTGTGGTGTGGTTATCTGTTAACCATGTTTCACTATAACTCATAATATCGTAGTTGCCATACAATAAGCTGACCTGTTATAGATGGTTATACAAACTCCTTTTTTAAAATGTTTAAGAGTATCCTATGTTTATCCTTTCCAATCCATATACATGATGAGGGTGTATTATTTTTCAACTTGGGAATATGAGCTTGAGATGAAATCATCATGAGTGGTGGGGTGCATGCTGTTTTACCAGGCATTCCTCCTAGCTCCATTGTTGCGCGATCATTCAGCCTCAAGGCTTGACGGCACATAATGGGTGACTGAAATTATATGTGCATTTGAGTTGTGGAATCGGTCCATCAAGCCAACTCTGGAGACATAAACATTATAACTTGTACATAGGAATAACGGTTAATGATTGAGACAGATCTGCTTGCAGCAATTACGCTAATATAAACTTCGACTAATTGAGCGAGTGATACGGTGAAACCTACCCATAGTTCAGTTCCTATTAATAATCAAGACATACAATAGTGACAAAATGAATACAGAAAAAGCTATGTATTTGAGAAGAAAAATGTCTCGCATTTTACGATCGATCCGAACCAAATACATAAATACTAAGGTAGGCTTAAGGTAGATTATGTGGCGCTTAAACAATCTCTGAATCAAATACTAACTAGGATTCGACTTGTGGACATTTGTTCTTGAGATGATTTCTCTACATAATCAAGAGTACAATAATGTTACTGTCTATATAGCATATAATATACAATAAATCAAAGCATTGCGATGGCCGTAGCCCGGTGTTGACGCAATGTGATTTCTGCCTAGTGCTCTGAATGTCAAAGTGATAAACAGATCTGGCAAGACAATGTTCGCATGATTAAGCATTATTGTATAATTATGTTACCTTAGCTCAGCTGCTGTCTATTTAAAATAACATACAAAAAGAACAGATCTGGCAAGATCATGTTCGAAAAATCAAACTATATAGTATCATGATATGATGACCTAAACTCAGTGCAGTATATTTATCCTATAGGTTTACGGATAAACCTGGTAAGGCCGCATTTATGAAGACCGAACGTATTCAGTAGCCATGAGAAAATGTGTTTCTTAGTATACTACTGACTATTTTCTAAATTGATAACATGTGTAGATCATATATTTAAAGTAGTAGATGTAAGATATATACAGATGTATGCTGGGTTGATTTAGGCTTATGGATAGACCTTTTAATAGTTCTTATCACAGGGTCTTATTTTATTAACCATCCGAAAATTTGTGTCTCAGTATACTACTTACAGTCTAAAGACTTGATGAGATAGATACACCATTCACGTAGGGTGGTAAAATAATATACCTATGGATGTATACTGGGTCGATTGTGGGGAACCCGGCCCTGACCATTCTATGTATGAATCTTAGCCCTGATATTGTTAATCATCGACCTAATTAGGATAGTAGTCATCTTGTTCTTGATCGTTTCCGAGTGGGTGGGTGACACCCGTCTTCTAGTAGATGGTATTTATGTTAGCTTTTCCTTGAGCTGCAACGGTATCTATGGATCGCAGGGTGGGTACATTGTGTAAAAAATCCCTGCGAGGGGTTCAGTTTTGCTAGTTCAGTGGATAAGTCTAGGACTCTGGATGTCATCTCTTCTTGCCGGTGATTGAAGGAGGTGTCTTCTTTGTTGTAATTAACTAAGTTCATCGAGTACACCGTATTGTAGACTGCCTTGATAGGGTGAGGTCGCTCACATAGGAAGTTGTTGATCATTTCACACTCATTCATGATCCTCATATAATTTCACGTATTCCAGCTGATATGTAAACAACTTCCACATTGTGTAGTAAGCCTGGCCGTCTTATATTGATGAATGCGATCGAAGGTCGCTCCCCCAATGGAAAAAACTCTGACGTCTGGATGACTCGCACGTCTGTCTTCAGTCTTGTTGAATAAACCATGTCCTCTAATCTTGTCCTGATATTGACCTCTGTCTTCTTGTAGGACAGTTCATGATGAAGGCCATCTTGTGATTTTTTTGCTCTTTGCGTCTGTCCCACTTCATAGTGAGTGTTTTTTGTAATTAGAAAGACTGGATATCAGAGGGTCCCCTGTCTAAAAAGGAAAGAGATACATAATTCTATACTCGGCAATATCTTGATTGTTCAAAGGGCCCAAGGACTTGTAATGTGTATATCAATTATTTAGCGGTTTCCTCGGCTACTAGCCTCAGTAAGGACGCCTCTAGAGGTCCTCTATATAAGGATAATACATGAAGCTAAGGGGTAATATGGATCAGGAATATAATGATTTATTAAGCAGTTTTGAGGGATATTACAAGAATATATGCTTATTCTTGTCCTAACAAAGGAGAATACTTGTTTCAACTAAGTCATGACTCTCCGAGGGGCAAACGAGCAGATGTCTTTCAGATATTAAAGGGCTTACAGCGTCAAAAGGACACCTATTGCGATGTCCTTCTAAAGGGATGCTTTCGAGATAATGAAACTAACAGTTTTATCAAACGGCCTATTACTGTCCATTAAAAGTACAATCCTAGTGGACCATCCAAGGAATCTCCCATGACATTCCAAGGAAAGAACAAAGAGAGATCCTTTAAATATTAAAAACAACTACCTGGGTTGAATGACAGTTCCATGGATATCTTGGTTTACGGCTGTCTTTTCGGTTTACGCACCTCAAGCATTCTCCACAGTGACACAAATTGCATTAATTCCTCACCTGGAGACAAAGGCAATTAAGATGGTGTTGTTGCGTCTGGGGTTAGGATCTTAATTTCTAACCATAACTGACTGTGGAGAAACAATGGCAGGCAGGCCAGACGAATATACACACAGCTAGGGCAGAATAAAACCTCGTTTCCATTGGTCGACGAAAATTGCACCGACGTTTTGAGTCTAAAAGTCTGTAAGTGGTGTCACTTACTGTACCTCGGTATCAATTTATCGGTAAGCATTCTTTCTCCTGTATTTTCCTGGGACACACAGATTCAATTGGCCTTGTAACATGATATAAAACAAACTAATCTGTGAGTATTCTCTGCTCTATCATTTCCATTGAATGATCTCAGGTTGGTATACCAAACATCTATCGGTGGTTCCCGACTATAGAGCGGTGCCAAAAGGTAAGCAAATGTAAATAGACTTCAACAAACACCACGTTTACTTTTAAACTCATTTTCATTGGCCGAATACAGATAAGGGCATCGTGACATCGTGGGCATGTATTTGCCCATCCTATTAGTCGGGATTCCTACACTGCTTCTGTATGCGTATAGTGTAAACCCTTATTTATCTTTTTCTATGATACTGACCCATTATCTCTTCACATAGGAGACGCCACTTTTCATTCGCCATTTGTCAGAACATCGAATCTTATATTGACAAATTTGATTATATAATCCTTCTAAAACCCAATTGGGCATCATTTTATTAAATTCAAATAATGGGGATGGCATGTCACGTAGGTGGCTGGCCCCTTCTTTACCGCTTCCCCATCTGGTGTTTATTCCCGGTACTATCTTGCAAGCTACGCTACCTACACACCTCTACTTCCCACCAAATCTCGCTCTTCCTTCCTTTTCTCTATCGCATCATTTACACATCTAATTTATAGGTTCCAACATTTTCATTCCTGGCCGACGCTATGGTATTCATACCTTGGCATCAAAAACTAAATTGATTCCCCTATCCACATGGTAGAGACCCACATACTTTGTGTTCAGGGTGCGGCCAAGGCCTCCCAGGCATCGTCCGCTTTAACACCAGACCGAGTCACCATACTTGAGACACAGCTTGGAAATGTGAAAGTTACTGTGAATGGCATCAGCTCAAAAATAGACATGTTGATTCAGCAGTCACTTGCTACCCCATGCAATGTACCTGTTCCCCGAAATGATGACAGTGTCTCTGGCACGGGACCTGTCTACCTGTGTGCCAATGGCCCCCCGAGCCCGAGGCACGCCGTACCCCAAAGGCGAACTGGAAGGCATATCAACCATACTGAATCTGGGATATGTAGAGGAACACCTTCCGAGGGAAGCCTACCAGACAGAGTATACTGCCGGTAGGGCCACACTTGGGGCTGATCAATTTTCCGATTTTCTCCTATGCATGTTGAACGCTCCTCCTTTAATATGTTCAAACAGAAATTATCTAGATAAGGTAAGGGGCTCTTTCAGACTGCTCAAATACATCCATGCATCCCAGACCCTAGAGACACCGACCTATCAGATCGGCCCCTGCTTGTTGCCCATATAGCAAATGTAGTTTGTGACCCAATGGAGCGAATGTGGCAGAGTGTCCATAGCTGGTCCCAGCATTTATGGGACCGTGTTGAAAGGAGCAGCATCAGCTGGGCGAGTACTCAAGGAATCTATAAGGAGAGAGTCAGATTGGCCATGATGCCTGGCGCCTCAGCGGGGGGGCTGACCTGACTGGCATAAAGGATCGTCAGGCTGCTATTAAGCTGGATCAACTGTGCCATGTCTATAAGGGCCCCCGTGGTTGTCGTGAACGTAGTCATCATAATGTATGTGCCCGCAAAATCTATCACTATTGTTCTACTGCCTGTCCAGAGGTGGTAGGGAATGTGGCCACCCAGTAAAGGTGTGTGTGCATAAGGCCTGCCACATTGGGCAGGGTACAAACAGTGATGACAGTGGTCACGGTTTGGTTCCAACACAGGCAGCTATAAAAACTAAGATAGAAGGGGCCCGCGATAATATAGTGTGTGTCCCAACAGAGGATGATGCAGAGAGAAGGACATCGTGCCTGGACACCTATATGACGTGAGTACATCTAAAGAAAGATGGGTCACCCGGATCATGGGTAGGCAACAGGGCACTGAAGAAATTTCCATGAGTATCTTCGACTATGACACAGAGATGAGACTCCCAGATATTATGGATACCGCACGACTTTCCTTAGACTTGGACAGTGTGGTCGGTGTCGGCACATGTTACAAGGCCACAGGAAGGGACAGCCTGTACACAGAAAGACTGGCGACTGTTTCCCCATCGGAGGTCTGCCAACAAGACCTCCGATGGGCCCCTTGTGACGCAGCCATGGACCTAGCATTGGTAATGCAAGGCAAATGTTTTCTTCTGATAGTTTATGTACTGACGTTGGGATTCTCTTTTCTGCCTTTTGCTGCCCACAGAAAACGAAGTGGTCATGCGGCCAGAATTACAGCCCATATATACTAGGGTCAGGGAAATGGGCCTCCTCGGTTCTATGGGGATATGACAAGCATTGCAATCCTCTATTAATGTTGAGGCCGAAGAGAGGCTGCTCCCTCAGGATCCAGCATTGGAATCTTGTTTTTAACGGTTTTTCCTTTGGGGAACATGGGACCTGAAAACCTCCCTTTAGATATTGATAACCACCCCAGTGCCCTTAATTATGCATCACATATTGATAAGTTCTTAAAGAAGGAGTAATCCTTTTTGGGACCTATTGTCGCCTACCCTATTCCATGAATGAGGTCATGTATCTCCCATAATGACCAGGCCCAAAAGGGAAATAGAAGGTAGAAGAGTGATAACAAACATGACATACCCCAAGCCATTCTCAGTCAATGCCTACTGTTTAGCAGCTTACATATGAGTTGGTTAGGAGGGGACATGGGTCCGTCATATCGAGCCTCGACATATCACAGCCCTGCAACAACTTTAACAGTGACCCCCTTGACTGCTGTGTATTAGGGCTCCATCCCACCTACTACGATTAAGTCTACGATTAACCCTTTTGTCGGCGACAAACTGAATAAATCGTGGAGGTGTCTTGGACGAACTCCTCAATTAGTCAGGTTTTGTCGCCGACAAACCCGCTGTGCGCCGACGGGCTACGACGGGCTACAACAAAAAAACGTTAATCATAGAGGGTCTACGACATTCAAACATGTTTGAATTTCGTAGGCCATCGCAGCCTGTCATAGGCCGTTGGAAGGTTAATCGCAGAGCGTGGCATGTTGTTGCCGTAATAAGGCCTCCCACCTACTAAGATGGGCTATGATTAAGTCTGCGACAGCGCCGCTTGTCGCTGACGCTGTCTGAGACACTCACCGCTGTCGCAGACTTAATCATAGCCCGTCGTAGCGCGTCATAGTAGGTGGGAGGGACCCCTTAGGTTGGGCGCGCCGCATTACTCTGATATCACTGCGCCTTTTGGAACCCGGGCCTAATCGAACCATGCAGAGAACTGTGGATGCTATGGTCAAGAGGTTGTCCAATTGATAGGTCACTGCTATGATGTATCTTGATGATTTAATCATAGATTCAGATGATGAGGACGCTGGCCGGAGAGACTTTACGTTCGCCATAAACCTCCTGAAGGAACTTGGTCTTCCCGAACCAACCGAGAAGTGACAGACACCATCCAGGACTGCCTGCTGGCTCAGGGTTGTCACCAATGCCCACAGGATGCAGGTCTCTATCCCACTGCATGGACATGGTGAAAGAGGTGAGCATGAAGGTGGATCACTACTTGGACAAACGGTCCTTGTCCCGGAATTCAAAAGTTTCCTTGATATTTTATTACATGTCTCCAAATGCGATGTCCCTCCTGCAAGAGTCGACGAACACATCTATGTTTATGCTTACACATCCATCATTGGCAGCCTAGATGGTGCGGATGCCTACGGAGGCAGGATAACACCATCCCATGATGGAGTTGATAATTTTGCCCATCTAGAAGCAGTTAACCTGATCATATCGTCCACACTTCCGTGTCGGATAAGGATAGCAACACTCACATAGTTTTTTACTGCGCTGTTAAGGCCACGGCCAGTGTCCTACAATCGGGACAGGGAGAGGTCCCATTCTCCTTGAATGCCCAAAGTTGTTGCAGCCAGTATTAGCAGTTAACCTGGCATTTTGAGTTTGTACCTAGGAAGGATTCCATACTTGCAGATGCTCTTAGACTTACAAACATATCCAAGCATCATGAAAAAGATTGCAGCTGACATAATTTACAATAAAGGTTTTAACATTATTGACCCATGTACTCCATCCAACCAGCAGGTGTGCACATTTCTTGAAGTGTCTCACCACTCACAGGGAGGAACATATCATCTTTTGTCAAGGCATATATTACACTCCTTGGGTTCCTGACACGGCCATTGGCCCACTCCAGGGCCATATGCGCCCTTAATGCTATTGACAGAACAGAATCATGATCAACAAGAGCGAAGCCAACTGTCCTTCCTCACATCACAGGCCTGCCCTGACCGGCTTCCCACAGACTCAACTGAGTTGTGTAGCCAGGAGTGCAACACCATCCTGAAGCAGTGCGAAGTGCTGACCCCATTGGTCAAGCAATACTCAAGTATGACCCACCCTTCAAGAGGCAACATCCAGCTAACACAAGACAAAATGACCATTCATATCAAAAAAGGCAAAAAAACTTCAATTCCACAAAGAGACGATGAAAGAGACGAAGAAGGAGTGCTGCCCGGTAGCGCCGATGGTAGCTGTCATGTTGGACATCCCAACAACACAACCCGAGGACCCGCTTTAGATGTACCACCCGTCAAGAAATGCCATCCCAATGCACATCATCAGAGAAATGTTGGCCGCAACTCTGACCTTGATTGGCGAGGACCCAAAGACACATTCAATCCACTAGCTACGAAAGTCAGCAGTCACTGTCGCCCACCAAGCTGGTACAGCAGAACTTGACATTCAAAGATACAGTGGTTGGTCAAGTAATGCTTACAAAAGCTACGAACATCAAATTTACAACATGTCACACACACACACACACACACACACACACACACACACACACACACACACACACACACACACACACTATCACGACATACTCTCGGAAGTATGTCGTAGACCATCGTGGTAGGTGGGGGGTGGCCTTGATACAGAACCTCATCCACGCCAATGCTATCATATTCTAATTATTTATTCAACCATTTTAATAATTGATTATATGAATTTACCAACTATATTTAATACATTTTATTAACAACAAAACTTTAATTGTCTCTTATTCTTTCACAAGTCGGGGGGGGGACAGAAAATAATAGTAATGAGTATAGCATTCTACTTTCAAAACGCCATTGTTCTGTGGCTTTCAAGGCCCGGACAGTGTATGGAGTTTATTAGCTGATAATGTGTGTATAGGGGACTGTGGGTGAACATTTTTATTTTATCATCTTCTATTTTGTTGCAATGTCTACACCGTCTACGCTAAATACCGACATAATAGTTATGCACCTAGATACACAATCAAGAGGTCACCTCTGCCGGTGCCTAATACGGGCGGATGAATAGGGAAAACTCAGAAAAAGTAGCCTTTAGAAGCATAGATCTACGCTTTGGTGTAAAAACGAATGAAATGAAAAGTTCGTCCAGTGCATTGTACAGTTGATTTTCCAGAATAAGAAAAAATAAGATGTTTTGCAATATATTCTCTTCCTTGAGTGAAGACTTCTTGATGAGTTTGTGCGATAAATCTGCATTAATATCATCCTCTGGTATCGCTTCTTTCAGTTTAGATAATACAACTTTGACCAAATTCATTTGACTTAAATAGGGAACACCTGCTCCATGCATGATGACGTAAATTGTGGCAAATGCAACAACATAAAGACAGCGGGCCATCCGCACTGCCACTTTCAGAGTGCAATCTCACAAAACAACATGCAAGTTGGGGGGGGGGGGGGGGGGGTACAGTTTTGGAATGGACCGGACAAAGACATACTACATGTTCAGCATACTACATGTACAGGAAGCTTCCTCTTGTTATCCTACCCCTAATAAAAAACGCCATAGGTTTAACATTGACTGAGTGTATTTGACAGAGCGTTGAATAAAGTGTTATTTATGCACCGAGGTGAATATAAAAGCCGACCAATCAGGGACGAGATGACGAAAGTAGATCCGGCAGCATTGATAAACGTGGCCATCCTCTGATGAGTGTCAACACGCAACTAACATGGATAATTACAAACTTTTCTCTGTCTAACGGTGAGATAGGGTAGGATAAATATGAAACCGAACTCGAGTTATCCGTCTCAATGTTTATACCACTCTGGTCTGGTCTACTACTCACTACACTCGGCTAATGCCTCGTGTAGTAATACACAACCTGCCCATCGTGGCATAAACATTGACAAGGCTAACTCTCGTTTGGTTTCTACTAATTATGTCTATTGGAAGTACTGGGTATCCCAGACTTTTTCAATAAAATCAATCAAAAATAAAAATAAAAGCCTGGAGATGCGTATGTATACAACATATGTTCACATGATCTGACAGTACCACGTCTCTACATAGTTTACTCCTACTGATAAACTGACTCATTGGTATTACAGGAAAATTAGTGGGAATTGCGAAAAACTGTTCTTTTCTCCATATTTTCAAGATTTTTTTAATTATACTTGAATATGAACAAATATTTACATTATATCTATAAGGAAAAAGATAAATAAAAACAATTTTAGAAATTAATCTTTACTATCAGGGGTAAGCAAAACATCATAAAACAGAGGAACAAAATAATATTTTCCTGGATTTTAGATTTGGAATTTTTTTCGATTGAAAAGTGTTACGTCCATGGCCCCTAAATTAAATTACATAACAGTATAGGAAAACAATAACTATCGTGTTCCCTGTAACTGAAAAGCTAACTTCAATTGTGAAGCAATCTCAATAGAAAATACATTAATAGGCGTTGTGTCCTGAGTGTTTTCCTAAGGAATCTTACTGTCAAACTTTCAATGTCTAACCTTCGCCACCGACCTCATGAATGCAAATTGTACTTAGCTTTCTAGTTTACAACACAGATCAATTCAAAAATTGGGAAGAGGAAGATCGCTGCTGACAGTGGTCTAACTGTACAACATAATATGGAGGGCTAATCATTTCCACGCACGGAATCGATAATGACTTGTAGTCTGTTAAGGCCCTATACTATGACTAATTATTAACAAAATCGAAGGCAGCGGTTACCCGGGCCAATTCAAGATTTTTATTGCTTCAAAAGACGTAGCGTAACCAACGCGACCTTAGAATGTCTGCAATGTATAAATAGCTCGCAATTCAACTTGCTGTGTGCATGAACAAATCAAAAAGCGTTATTTAATCCGATCGTTACCAACTGTACCATGAGTTAGAGAGAGCCGGCGTTATGGGTGTGTTTTGTTGTTTTTTCCCAACTTGTATTTATCGATTGTTCCTCCATTTTCCGAATAAATTGTTTTCCATAATTTCCGAGATGTGTTCCCCATTTAGTCCTATCATTTGTGTGAGCCATCTGTTGGCAACAACCAGCTATCCGCAAGACAATATGGTCTGATGCTGCAAAGATTTCCAGTAACTGGCCAAAATCGGAGTTCCCTTTGTCCTCTTAGGTAACAAAGAATTGGTATGGACTGGTCATTTCAATGGCAAGAACTCCCCTTGCTAAGAACTGCGTAAATAGAAATGTCCATTTCCTATTTTCCCTTTCCCGTCTCTTTTAGTTTCTTGATATTGTAAAGATCGAAGCACACGGAACCGTGACACAACATCAAGATGGATGAACAGCAGCTTGGGTATCACTGTGGATAATTGTGACAGTCGCCGGAACAAGCAGACACAACACATTGATTGATCACGTGATTTAAAGTGAGGGTCATGTGGCCCATTGTTTCAGATTGTAATAGCGAATCTTAGAGAGTTTCAGAATATATTAACCACTTTTTTAAACCCCTACAATTCACCCATCTTATTTAAGAGACACAAGGGAATTTTTAGAGAAACTGGAGAAAGTTGAGGTCCCACATAATGCTCTTCTAATCACAATGGATGTAGAAGCCTTATACACTAATATCTAGACTGAGAATGGACTAAAAGCAGTAAAATATATTTTTGAAACTAACCCAAAATGCCTGAGACCAGATTTTAGAACTTCTGGAATTGAGCTTAAAAAGAAAAGAAATAACTTTCTTTTCAACAATCTATGGTATATATGAATTTCAGGTACAACTCTGGGAAAGAGATTTGCTCCTAATTATGCAAATACATAAATGGCTTAACTATAACAGGAAGTAATGAAAAAAGCTAAAAGGTTACCATTAGTTTATTGGAGCTTCTTGGGTGATATCTTTCTAATTTGGCCTCATTCAGAATCAGAATTCCAAGAATTTTTTGGTTACTTAATAACCATCGCAGTTCTATCAAACTAAAAAGCACAATAAATAGGGAAACAATTGATTTTTTTTATGTTGCAGTTTTTAAGGAAAATAAATACCAAATTGGAAAAATCTTGGATACTAAAGTTTATTTCAAACCCACTGACACCAATGAAATCCTTCACAAAAAAGTCATTCCATCCTTCTCACACTTTCAAGGGAATTCTGAAAACACAGATGACAAGATTCTACAAAACTTGTAACATCATTTCAGATTTCAATGATGCATGCAGCTTACGAAAGAAAGAAACTAGTCTGCTAGATTTCTTAGTGCAAAAGTTGTCAAGAATACTATGTAGAGGAAACTTAAAAAACTCTTACGGAAAGACCCGCTGGCCACCTCTCAGACATTTGGCATAATCTAAACAAACCAGTACCAGAACACTTCAATGACTTCTATCATACTGTAGAACAGGACATGGTTATCTATCCAATGTTTCAAATTTGTGACCACTTGGACTCAGCAGAGAAAAACAAAATCAAACTAAGAGATATTGAGTAAAGGTGGCTGCAGTTATTGGAAACAAAGTAGCCTAAGGGCATGAATATCAAATTATCTCCAACACAAAATGTAGTATTTTCTATCCCATACAGTGCTACTGCCATCAAAATCAGTACATTGATAAGACAAAATTACCAAACATTGCAAGACACATTTCCAGAACATTTCCATGATGATTTGGTTATTGCATACAGATGGAACAAAAATCTCAGGGATATTTTGGTTTCTTATCAGCTAAAATAAAGAAATAATGCATGTAGTAAGTATAGTATACACTATACAATGAAATACATGCAGGAGTGGGAGCGGGAGGGGCGGGGATGTAGCCCTCAATATCTATAGTCTCAACTTCTTAAATGCTTATAAGGGTTTACATCCATAACCCTACAGAAGAGTGGTGTTTGAAAGTAAAATCTATCAAAAAACGTTTAAAAAACAACTAAGGCTGGGTTCATTATATGTATTTAATGAGGAAATAATAAATAGGGATTTAGAAGGTTTTTATAATCAAAATTTAAAATATATGATTGCATTTTTCATATAATACAGACTTGGATGATTAATGGAAAATGAAATATGCTGCCAGTGGTATCTCCAAGTGGCAGAGATCGGAACTATTGGATAGTGCTGTAAATACAACAGAATAAGGCGTATATATATGAATCAGGCGTATATATATATGAATCAGGCTCCTACAGATGAGGCGTATACACAAGGTTTGGACTTTGTCCAAAACTTGTTGGTTTCTTCTTTAGTGCCTCACCCTACACTGTCAGAAGGATGGATAGTAGTTAGAACGTTCGGCAAATTCCTCTAATCTAAATAAACAGCAAATTATAGCAAATTAAAGCAAATTTACCGATCTGCCATCCGTCCTGGGGACATAGTGTGGAAGAGTTCAGAACTTATCAGTCTGGCGTATCATTCCCATAGACCCTTGATGTATGATCAACTAATGTAATTAAAACGAAACAATGACATCTAGTTGGGTCCTATGGAAAGGTCTGGAAGATGAATATCGTTCTTCGGTCTAAGAATGCTACAATCTAATGATGTGGCGAATTGAGTCTAAGCCATGATCCCATCAGCCCGAAATCTTCACATGCTGGGCCGTCCTACATCAAGCTCTAAGTGACCTGTGATAAAGTCTTTAATGGTTAACTACGTCATTGAAGGTTGGGTCACATGACTCCTGTAATACGTCACTCCGTGAAGCTAGTTACAATATCCATATTCATAGTGGTCTAACAATATCTATCCATCAACCCCTGTTGTGCCTCAGGCTCTGTAAAAGTCCTGAGTGCTCCCAGATGATGAACGAGTCATACATTAAAATTCATGTTCAACTAGAGTAATACTGAAACAGCGAGGTTCATGTAGGTTGATCTGATAAAGGGATTTGTATACCTTTCAGTAGAAGTTGGGAAACAATTATCTAGAAAACAAAATTGTTGTTGTGAAATGCTCATTTGCTATTCAGGAGCATACAAATCGGACTAATCCCTCATTTATATATTGGATGAAAAAAGCCATATAGCTAGATTATTTAGTTCCCTTATTTCGATATTTATTTATCAGCAGTTTTGAAGGAGTGAAGGTCTAACTATATAGGTAATCATTTAATTCTTAAAGCATTACATTACGATACTAGTTATTGAGGCATTGCATTACGATACTAAGGACCGGATGAAACCAATGATTAATGTAAAGTAGTTAAATTGTCTACCTTCATTAAAGTATGACCAAGTGGGACGTATCAACGCTTAGAGGAAGGACAAAAAGAAGTGTACAAATAATAATTATGAAAACAATTATGAAGAAAGAGCTTGCTGATTCGTTCATTAAGGTCTGATGAGAAGTTCTTAATTCAGTAATTGACGCCTTCGTGGACTTAACTGCTGACGGGGATTTTGTGGGCCATTAGGGTGAGGCGAATGGTGGATATTGAAATGATATTACAGCAATTAAGAGAAAATGACATGATCTCAAAACTTAAACGAGGCACTGCTTTCCTCGTTGAATTCATTTGTCTTTTTAAAGTCTGCCGTTTTGTGCTGATTAGGGTTAGGAAAACATAAAAGAAAAGAATGAAATGAGAAATAAAATTTGTGAAGCACATTTTAGAGGACAAAGTCTTTAAGAATCCCCAGGAGTCAACATGGATCTTTTCGCGTAATGATATTTTAATGATTGATATTTGCCATGACACAATCGATATCAACAGGGTGTTGAATTGATTTTGATGAGTCTTTCATGCAGAAGGCCTGGGTCTTGACGCATATAGCCTAAATATACCACGGACCTTAAGTCATATTCTGAAATATAAAAAATGATTTCAAGCTAAACGGCAAAGAGTAGATGAACATATCCTAACATATATAATTTTCAAATAGAGCAGATTTTTTTTTATTAATTAGCAGCATTTATTGACATCAAGAAAATCGAAGTACAATGAGATATCATGATAACATTTTGGCAAGATATAAATGGAAAAAAACAGTTAATAACATCTACCACATACCAGTTAAAAAAATAAAGAGTAATAAAATGATGAAATTATTGCTGCTTATCTTTTATGGACACTTAACCCTTTCCCTGTGCACAGCACCCAGTTCCCCTGTTCACCTCTACATGGCAGGCATTGCCTCCCGAAATGACCCTGCTACAGCAGGCACCTTTTTTTGGAAATAGCCATGTCATGTGATGTGTCATGTGATTTAAGTAATTTACCTTGGTGACTAATCATATTTTATTATACCAAATTAAAGGTCATTATGCCTATTATAAATTGTCAAAATTTCTTTTAAATCAAACAATTATCTTTTTATCTATTGAATTTTGTATACAAGTATCAATGATTCCTCTAAGATGCCTTGAGGCATCTTCCTGCCATAGCCAGGGGAATGCCTGGAGGCATCTTCGTGCCGTAGCCAGAGGAATGCCTGGAGGCAGCTTCCTGCTGTTAAAGGGTTAGAATACTGCAGATATCTAATCATAAAACCACTTTGTATCTTTTCAATGATCCCAAAGCTAAATGATTATTAATCAATTAATTAATAGATAATCCCATCTACCCCATTCTATGATACTAGATATTACAATATAAAGCACCAAACCCATGGCGTATCACCAAATATAAGCTGTATGGATAAAGTAAAACTGAAGAATGCCTGTTTAAAAGTTGGTGCCACATAGGGAATCCCTAGTGGTGATGATATTGATTATCAAAGACAGTAGGGGTTTCTCGTGGGAGCCATTCGTTTCAATCCAATCGATTGCCATTGTTTGCACATGGATACTGGACTCAAAGTGTTCGCTTTAATGTCAACATCGGAGACATTTGAAGAGAAACTATGACGTGTTCAACAAGACGTCCATGTCAGTAACATCAGAAGCGATGCTTATGATTGGTGTTCAGTTAAATATCAATGTCAAGGATATCAGTCAAAAAGCAAGTCGTCAAATTTCCATTCGTTCTTGGAGATCATACACCTCACCAATATCCCTTGTGATTTCCTCAAGCCTGCTAATTTTGTTACACTATCATCAGAGAAGCTCGCTGATTGTATTTCACCCAGACGATCAGATAAGCATGGCCATTCTGTTGTCAGACTGAAACCGCCTTCAGGGGCTTCAAACGGGATACGCTGCTTGATATAAACCCCACTACTCGCACAAAATGTGGGAGGAGCGCAGGATCATTTGAAAGTTTTCGAAATCACCCAAAAAGACCAATAACACTACCTTTCAGATGGTTTTTGTGCGATTCTACCATTTTCTGGCTAAGCTTAGTGGAATTTGTCTTGTAAAAATACCCTTAATCATTTCAAGCAGTCTTATTGATTAAACACTCTACCAGTTGATGTTGAATCTTCTTGCCTATATGACCCATCAAATCGGCCTCAAAATGATTCACTATCATAACTTACTATCATTAGTTTGTTATTTTATGTTCAACTATGTTGTGACATTTGTGAGGCAAGAAAGTGCGATGAGTAAGAAATGATGGCTCTCTCTTACCGCAACTCTCTTGCGCGAATACATAAGCAGGAAGGATTTAATCGAAAAAATAGGAGAAGCAGAAAAGGCAGAAGAACAACAATGTGGATGAGCTAGAGACTGGAGATTAGTCAGATGCGTGAAAGGTGAGATACAGGAATGTTAGCCTCAAATCAATAAGGATGTTGGTATTAGTGTTACACCGTGTAATGTTATACGAGCTTCAGAGATCGGCCTTCACGTCAATAAGAGGCACTGCAGCTGCTACAGGCCCATATCTCATCTCGTAGCCTGCATGCATTCTGCTTTCGCTATGGATGCCTATTCAGACCAGACTCAAAGGATGGGTAATGGATAGAATGGAGGCCCCACATGGACACGATCGCTGCACTGGTGCCGCGCCTTCTACTGATCCCTACAGCTATTCACGGGCAAATAACATTGTTCATATATCTAATATGCATTGATCATATCCTGGGTGTATTTGCATGCTAGGTGGCAACATGAGCTCAAATAAAATATGGTAGTATTACTGGGAGAGTGTCTGAATCATTGAGTAGGATTCATTCATAATTATTTATGATATGATAGGGGGCCATCCATAAAGTACGTATGCAGAATTTCTGAAATTGTTGACCCCCTCCCGATCTTGTACGCAATAGAACAAAGAGGGAGCATACGCAAAATTTCCATTTTTTTTGCCCCCCCCCCCCCCGACCCCCCCCCCCCCCCTCAGTGCGTAAGTACTTTATGGATGGCCCCTAGCTTCCCTTTCTACGCCGCTAATACCTTGAGGCATTCCCCTAGCGTGCGCCGGTGATGCCTTAAGTCATTCCCCTACTAAATGCTGCTAATGCCTAAAGGCATTCCACTAAAATGTGCCGGTAGTGCCAAAAAGCATCATATTTCGTCAATCTGTTAGAGAGTCTTCTATCTTCGGTAATACTGAAAACCCCTGTGGTACCCACCTAACTGTCGGAGATTCATGGCAATAAAACTAAAATAAAAGAAGGAAATAGAGGGACTATTTACCTGAACGGTGAACAAATTGTGGCATGTGGTGATGTAAACTACCTAGGAGCAATTATAGATAGTAGCCTAAAATTTAAAAAGCACGGAAAAAAGCTTCAGTGGGCGTTAAACGAGAAGTGCGCAATTTTTCGAAGGATTCGTAGATGAATCAGTAATGAAACAGCTATTAAGATTGTGAAGACCTCGGTACTCCATATTGCAGACCACTGCTCTTTCCTGGAAAGGTCTACTGCGGATGATAAATTGAGGATGAATAAGTGTATATATAGAGTTTTACGTATCGCATTAGGTAAGGATGCTTACCAGGGAAACCGATTCTAAAGTACTAATGAGTTATTGAGTAGATGCGGCGTAGAAAAGCCAGAGATAGGAAGGAGGACTCTATTATTGGGTACAATAAGAAGTCTTGTAAAAGTTGGGGCTATTAATCTAGACACAAATCAGGATGATCGGCCTAGAACGAGATCTCATAATAAGATAACTATTTCTTTAGCTAGACCGAAGAAAGAACGTTTCAGATAATCTTGTACGTGTGAGTATTAGTATCTGGAACACCTTGTATCACGAGTTGCAAACTGAGGGCTCCAAACTAATGTTCAAGAGGGGGTAATAGAAAAGATCACACAGATTGACCAAAATGTATGAAAACGCTGTGAATACGACTGTGGAGCGTTATCTAGAAATAATGATAGGGATAACTGACTGTGTAACATTTACACTTTGTTCTATATGCACGACGCATGAAATTTGATTGCTAGGTCCATGAGCATGAGATGTAAATTGTGGTATTGTAGGCTCATTTTGTAACTCCATTTTTAGTCGTTTCCTGTTTTCTAGATTTTTCCCATTGTATTATATGTTATTTTTTTCTTATTTAAATGTTGTATCTCGTTGAGTGCTCGAGGGGGAGTATAGGTTTTATTACTTAAATATGAATATTTTGATCTCCAGGTGGTGAAAATAGGCCAAAAATGACCAAAAATGAACCCCTTAATCACTTTAGAAACATATTTTTCCAACAACAAAAAAAGTTTAACCATATGGGAAGGTGTTTATTTGTATTTTTTCCTAAGGAAACCGCGTTCAGCGGACATTTCTATGAAAAATCTTGAAAAATAAACCTATTTAAAAAAAAATGGTATGTAGGGGAAGGTTGATGAAACTCAATCTCTTACAGAGTGTCATTTTCGTTCGAACGTTCGAAGCTTATTTTGAGTAACAAATATGATTAGAGAATTATTACCAAAGTTAAGACAATAATGTCATATACTATTTTGCCAAAAAAATCAAGTTGTTTTTGTCTCTAGATTTTTTTTTCTAGCAATTTCAATGTACAGACTCGAACCCCCTTGTTTTTACTGCAATTTCATTAACACCTGAAATTTATGCAATATCATTGGGTTTTTTTAAATTTCAAATATTTAAGAAATCCTATTATAACAGTTATCGTACTTATACCCATCTGCAAATAATATAACCCAAAAAAAATAGAATAGCAAAGGAAATTTCACATATAAAGTCACTTTTACACTTTTTCTCTAGTCTCTTACAGCGTTTTTCTATATCTTGGCAGCGTGTACAATAGAGAGAATTTCCAATTAAAATCATAAATATACATTTTAAAAACTTGATAAAGAATTTCAATCAAGCCATACCCAATATTAGACATATTAAAAAGAAAATGTAATCGTAATACACTCCAAATTTGTTTTTTTCATGAAAAGATTATACTTTCTTACTCTTAAATGGATATGGAGAACTCTCTTAGCAGCGTGGACAATTTGATTAGAATTATCAGCGTGGAAAATTGGTTTAGAATCGTTATTAAAATAATATCTGTACATAGCAAGCTGGCAATTTCTTATGTAAATGAACAAATTCCAATGTTATATTATATCAAATCCAATAATAGGGGGCAATTTTAACTTTGAAAACTATCAAAAATTTATAGATATACATCTCATTTTGGCAAAGAGATCATTTTCATATTATCAAACATTTGAACTAGCAAATAAACTACTTCTAACTCTTTCCTGTACTCTGTCCCAATTGCAACCCTCTTTTTTTCATAAACATGATAGTATCTCTCAATTCATAATTCTCTTGGCAGCGTGGACAATAGGGAGCAATTTTAACTTTTAAAACTATCAAAGATTTATAGATATACATCTCATTTTGGAAAAGAGATCATTTTCATATTATTAAACATTTGAACTAGCAAATAAACAACTTCTAACTCTTTCCTGTACTCTGTCCCAATTGCAACTGGTGTTAAACTAGTACCAGTCTCTTACAGCGTGGACAAAGCTTCAAAAACCAATGCAATTTATTAATGACTATTTATGGATAATTAAAAAATTTTAAGCAAAATAAATGATTAATGATCTGATTGTATACATATTATAGAATAGTAAGCTGAACTTGAAATACCTTAATAATTTTTTTAAACAAACCACAACAAACGTTGTATTTGTAAGATTTTAAATCATCTAAAAAACATGGTATTCAGATTTTAAAATTTCAATTTTTGGTCCATAATGGATGGAAAATCTAATTATCCCAGTATGAAAAGTTATTATTTTAGTGATACTAACTATATTGTATTGTATAAACCGTTTAGAAATTTCAAATCATTAATATTTAATTATTTTCCTTGTTTTCAATTAAATTGGGTGTTTTGTCCGCGCTGTAAGAGATTTTTTTTTACATATATATGTTCCATGGGCCACCATGCCCACATTTTCAATATTTAACTAATACTATTTCAAGGAAAAATGGCCCACCCATTAGACAATATGACCCCATAATCATTTTTACCGTATTCCAATATTTTTATTTTTGATCCCCCTAACCCCAGTTGCACTGGTTCTATGAGAATGAGCCTTTAATTAGATAATATTCACATGGACCGGTTCACTGTACATATAATGTTAATGGGAAAATGTTCACTGTTAGTAATGTTATGCCGTCAATGTCATGATCCATTGTAAATACCTTCAAGCGTTCCACTTAAAGTCAACTATTGTATTGGAAGAACGGTTTTGAACCGAAATCAATAAAAAGACTTCTATAAAAAAAGATAAAAAAAGAACTACCATTGTTAGAGAAGCTGTCTTCGCTCAAAGCATATGCATGTGGTACTCCCGCTAAACTGTAGAGAGCTCCCAGCCTCGTTTATGAAGAAAACACATCCGAAATTACACTCTCGCCTCATCCGAAATTAATCTCTGCCTCAACCCAACGCTGGTTCCATGGTATCTAAATAAGGGCAGGGGAACCAGCTAAAATTTCAGATTCAAAACAAGGCAACTGTCAAACGTTTTGAAACTCAAAGATCTCATATATTATGAGATGTGAGATGTGGGAATTGTTAAATGAGCCTAATAGACAATCCTGCTGTTTTGTTTTTAGTTCTAAACCACTTTATTATGTGAATCCACAGTTGATTAGACTGCCCCTTCAAGTGAGCACAAAACAAAACAAAACCCAATAACACAGGTTGGGGCAGAGGTACAAGCGGCCGCAGGAAGTAGAGCGTAGGATATCTGCTAGGAGAGTGCCGAAATTAAATTCTAAAGATAACTGTATCTTCTCAAAGTGTGGAGATTTATTGCTAACTCTGTGGCTGGATAAGAAAATTATTCTGATCTGTATTATTATCTGTTCATTGATCTCTTAAGGACAAGGTTTCGGGTACATTCGCTAAGAAAGAGATTAATTGCCCTGTTAGTATTCGGGATTACTGCAAGTACATGTATATGAGTGGAGTTAACCTGGCAGACCAGCTCGTAATTTGTTATTCTTTCGGAAGGAAATCTCATAAGTGGATGAAGAAAATGTTTTTTTTTGTTATATAGCATATGAAAGGTCATATGACGTCAGGCATATTGCATCAAAACAGAGATTTCCGTAGGGGGGTGCGGTGGTTAACGACGTATGTTCCATCTAGGCGTGGGAAGGAAAGGGCCCATAATCACCATGTGGCACCACCTGCAGTAATTAGAACATTTGTTACACAGTATCTTCAAGTCTGTCTTCTTTGGCATCACCAATGATCGGTGTCCATCAAATGACACTTATTACGCAGAATTTCTGTATGACCGATATTCAGAATTTATATATATATATATACGGCAACAAAATATGCTTTCCTAAAGTCCCTAAGTCGTTTGAAATCTGCTGGTTTTATAATCAGAATAGTGCCAATTCTACATTACAAACTTTGAAATATGTGTAAGGAAAGTTAATTGAATATCCTAGACGTAATCCCCTTCATTCGTTGCTTTATGCTCATCAAGTAGGATGGCATCCTGAAAACATGAGTTTCAACTTGTGAGTAGTTGAGCTTAGTTACATCACACTTACCCGGACCCTTTCCCTGTTGTTCACAAAGACAAAGGATATGTTCACGCCTTTCAACAAAAGGAGACCTTAAAACAGAAAATAGTCCCTGTCCTCGCCTATAGTAACTGTAGACTGATGCCATTATCTTCTTATTACGGCCAACGCCTCTCCGTTGCCGCACAAACAATGCAGCAAGAATCCCCACTACGACACCCCACCCCACCCCCACCCACCCACCCACCCACCCAACCGAACTCTGACTGCAAGATCACCCATTGTTTTACTTTCCTCGCTTTTTATTTCACACCACCCTCCATCTCTTGTGTAAATTGAAGTCGACCTGACAGCCTGCAGCTCCTAGTTCAGCCGAGCGAGGTTGGTGCGCACAATTCTTTTCTCTGACAGTGAGGGGTTTTAGGTTGGCCATGGAACCCATGTATAAAAAGTGAAACAGGCTTTCTGCAGCCCGGGCTTTAGAACTAAAGTGTCCCGACTGTCACTGGCAGTAACGCCTGCACGTATAACCCACGCTTTCAGTGCGATGGATAGTGTGATGCTATGTATGGTTATAGAAATTCATATCACAACGACATTAATTGTATTGTTTCATTTCCCTGTTTCTTGATATGAATAGGATGCGGTTCTACTATTTCGGAACATCATGTATTTATCAGAACAAAGCCCTGAGAATTGTTTTCAGTTTCATATCCTGGCCATTTCACACTGTCTTATTGAACTGTACTGCTTCTGAGTATATCATAATGACTAACACAGAAGCACGGTCGTGGATATAAAATTTATTGAGTTACCTAATAATGCGACAGAATCTTATCTAGTAATTAGAATATAAAATTTGATAAGAATATAACAGAAATGTCACGGGCTATTGAGAATGCCTTACAAAGTAGGGAGAATTGAGGCGATGAGGGTGAAGAGTTTTTGTTGAGTGGGTGGTTCCTTTCCGGTTTAAGTGCATGGAGGCAGACGGGTTGTGGAGTAGGGTAGTCACGTGACCGGAACCACGTGACCGGGACCACATGAGTAAGCGTCCATACCAACCGTCTTCTGCTCCGCATTACCGCGAAATCTTCCAGTTAGCCCTTATGAGTATACTAACTAATATATTGGTTTTTTTCTGTTAAATGAATTATACCTTTTACCAAAACGCAACCATTAGAGTTTAAGGAGAGTAACAACAGAATCTGCCATGCCACTCCGTCTCTAGGAATAAATCATATCTTACCCTTTTTTCTAGAGAGATTGGAGTCCACCGAATCAAACCCACACTTAGTTGACGGAGGAAAGCCCAGCTCAAAAGAGAAAATCCACACTAAATATCTTATCCTTGCGTTTGAATAAAGAAAAATGCAACCAATTGCAAATATAGGTTGATGCATTGAGAGCAGAAATATCCTCTTTTTTCAATCAAATATTTACTTATACTAGGCATAGTTCAGCCCCTTTTTGCTATATCTCCTGTTCCTATATCTTGATGTTTGGAACATTTGCTTTAGGTTCAGCAACAAGCCGCTTCTCAATTCCAGTAATAGAGACCTAGAAAAACAATGTCTTATGCTTAAAACAATGACAGGGATCTGGTATTTCTTAATATCTACAGACCGAGGAAAGGTAACTTGCAACACTGCATAGACTACCTAATAGAAACCATTCAGTCGATAAGAGATACATACAACTGTGATATACTAATAATGGGTGATGTCAACATAAACGCTGCAAATGCTGCAGACAATAACTTCCTTAATACACTGGTAACCCTGAATCTACCTCAACTTATTGAAGATATCACCCGATATTCTGAAAACAATTCTACACTCGACCTAATTTTTACGGATATCAAACATATACGAAAAGCTGGAGTCATGGAGACCCCACTAAGTGACCATCAATGTATATTCTGTATTAAAAAGAAAATGAATGCCCTCAATACTATGAAAAAGATATATGGCAGAAATTACCAAGGATATAACACAGACTCCTTCTCACAGCAAATACGAGACGAAAGTTGGGCAGCATATTACGAGCTAACAACGGTAGATGAAAACTGGAACTTACTACTATCAAAAATTAAATCTATACTTGATAGAATGTGCCCCTATAAGGAATTTTATATAAAAGAAAAACAAGAACCATGGATTACTAAAGAGGTCCTAGAAGTAATACATGCCAAAAACCGACTGCTTAGAAAAGCTAGAAAAACAGGAAAACATGAAGATTGGTTGATTGCTCGAGAAAATAGAAATAGAACAAATCAGTTAATTAAGTCATAGGCAACACTATATATTAAATCAAATTAACTTAACAAAGGGTGACCACAAAAAATGTTGGCGAACAATCGGCGGAATCCTCCCAGCACCCACTCTCCACAGACTAACACTATTTTGTTAAATGACTCAGATGGGAACCCTCTCTCAGACCTAGATGTACCGCGCTATATAAACCAATTCTTCTCAAACATTGGTCATAACCTATCTAAGTCTATGTACACACCTTTCAAACACTATGACACACGAAACCCTTCGCAGATGGACACCTTTAAAGTCACAGTAGAACAAGTAAGTAAATTAGCAAAGAAAATAAAAACTAATAAACAAGCCATGGTTGAGGGAGTTAATTCTAAAATCAAGACACATTTATTGCAATTCCCAACATTATACAAGACCTTATAAATACCTCCTTTTCACAACAGGCAATACCTCAAACATGGAAAGAAACCTGTGTGATTCCAATCCCGAAAGGCGGAGATGAGAAACAAGTAACTAACCTACGACCCATAACACTAGAACCACTTCCTTCCAAGTTTATTGAGTCATTGGTACATACGCAAATCACAAATTTTATTGAACAACATAAAATACTAACCCATCGCCAATCTGGTTTTAGGAAGGGGCACTCCACAGTCAACTCTATAGCCACATTAACTGATAATATTTTACTAAACAGGAATATAGGGTACGACACAATAGCAATTTTTGTTGACTTTAAAAAAGCGTTCGACACAGTTAACCACGAAATTCTTATTCAAAAACTAAATCACTACGGTATAAGAGATCAAAATTTAAATTGGATACGAAATTATTTAACAAATAGAAACCAGATTACTAGAGCCAATAATACCAATTCTCCTCCCCATGGGGTTGGCTGTGAAGTGCCTCAGGGCTCTATTCTTGGCCCTTTAATGTTCATTTTATATATTAATGACCTGACTGAAGCAGTTAGTGACTCTGAGACCTGCCTTTACGCAGATGATATTGTGTTATTTAACTCTGGACGGGATATAAACAATATTGGCAGACTTCTACAACTATCCATAAATAACCTGGCTACTTGGTGTGAGCAAAACAAACTCACAGTAAACTCTACCAAGACAAAAATATTACACTTCACTTCCAAGCGCAAGAAGGATAAACAAACACCTGATATAATACTTAATGGCCATCCGTTGGTTTATGAATATCGGTACCTGGGGGTTATTCTTGATACTCATCTTAATTATCACTCTCATATAAATAATATTGTAAAAATAGTATCTTACCGGATGTATCAGTTGAATAAAATGCGTGCCTATCTTGATGTTGAAAGTGCGCTTAAGGTTTATAAGGCAACGATCCTGCCATACTTTGACTACGGTAACATACTTTTTGTGACAGCTGACTTTTCTCATGTAAGAAAACTCCAAAGGTTACAAAATAAGTGCCTCCGGATATGCCTGAGAGCAACTATCTATACCTCAATCCGAACCCTTCACAATGTATCGAGAATCCCTTACCTGTCAGAAAGAATGCATTGTCATGTTTTAAATTCAATGTATTTAAGGTCACGACAACTTGTATACTGCCAACAACAAACAGCTTTCACACAAGCATAAACTGCTCCAATTCTAAAGACAGTAACTCCAAACTGTGAAGCAGATGCACGATCCATTGGCCACTATGGAGCGATAAAATGGAATAGCCTGACCCCAGCGAACAGGAACATAGAGACATACAAATCTTTTAAACAACTTACTAAGATGAACATGATGAGTAACATTCCTACTAAATAAAGTCTGCTGTAACTACCCTTTCCACGTACAAATTTCTAAATGTAACTTTTGTCAAAGGGGTTGGTCCAAATGTCGTACTCTGAATAAAGGTTGTAAATTGGTAGCCCATGGCCGTAGGGTCAGGGGTGGTCATTGCTCCACCTGACGCACTCCCCTCCTACTAGCGTTCCCTGCGCGCCCCCTCGTGCAACCCACGTGAACCACACGGTCACGTGGCACGCCACTACACTCGCTTCTTCCCATTCTCCTGCTGTTCTTCACCATGTACGGACGTACTCTAAAATTTCTCCCACCCACCCTCTCCTCTCTTCCTACTCTCGTAGGAGTTATTTTATACATATTATACAAATACATATACGTATTACTCCATAATACTTGTATACCTATACCATAATTGACACCTGTCAATTACCATATGTATTCTTCCATATATATCTTCTTATAATATATCATATATACCAATATGTATATCTTTGTATCATATTTACCAATATGTACTACCTTATCATATCATATTTACCAATATGAATATTCTTATCATATCATATCTACCAATATGGATATGCTTATCCATTACGATATTTCTACCATTGTATAAATATCTCACGTCTAATTGGTTTCATAAAATTAAAATAAATTTTATTTATCCCACTCTAGACTCTCTTCTCTTGTGTTCAGGGTAAAGGGTAATGGTGTACTGAATAGAACCCAATCTATAGGTAGAGTCTTAGTTGTAGTAATGTGCAAAGCAAGACTAAAATCCTGAGAAATCAGGAAGGATATAATGATGGATGTATGTATGCCTCCCCTCTCAATTGTTACTTTATTTGGAGTGGGGCAGGTTATGAAAATCAAGCCATCCAAGACTTGATAACCACCCCGATTTCGCTGTCAACTATACTGATTAATTTTAGGAAGACTAAAACAACCACTAAATGACTTATGTAAATTGAACGATGTATAAAGATATTCCGAGAAGTACAATGATACTATGTATACACTTGATATGTTGACATCGAAATAAAAGTTCTGAAAAAAAAAAAATTAGACTGCTTTCAACGGCTATAGACACTATATATCATTACCCCTACCCTGGATAAAAGGAGAGAAGCAGGGGCTTGGGAACATAAAATTTTATTGAATTTTATATGTGTTAAATTTTATGCCGACCTTATTGGACGACATATGAATATGATATTAATATGAGTAATAAGGTAAATGTAATTGACAAATGGAGTAATAGTCAATTATGATAAGAAAATATGGTTAATTGACAAATGGAGTAATAGTCAATTATGATAAGAAAATGGTATACAATATAAATGTAAATTGTACGTGATACAATACATGACAAATTGTATATTGTAAATAAAAATGGCCTACGTGAGTAGGAGAAGTATGAAAAGGGGGGGGCCTACGTGAGTAGGAAAAAGTAGTGAGGTTGAGGGTGGGTGGGACGAGAAAGACTGGAGTAGGTGTGTACTGCAGTACAGCTGGAGAAGAAGTGAGACCGGGACCGGTGGCTTGGCCGCGCTCGTGACTGCGCAGTACGTGTGAGAGCCGCTAGGGGGCAGGAGGGGCGCTCGTGTCGCGCGAGAGGGGGGAACACCAGGGGGAGCAATGACCACCCCTGACCAACGGCCATGGGTCACCCATTACCCCTACCCTGGATAAAAGGAGAGAAGCAGGGGCTTGGGAACATAAAATTTTATTGAATTTTATATGTGTAAAATTTTATGCCGACCTTATTGGACGACATATGAATATGATATTAATATGAGTAATAAGGTAAATGTAATTGACAAATGGAGTAATAGTCAATTATGATAAGAAAATATGGTTAATTGACAAATGGAGTAATAGTCAATTATGATAAGAAAATGGTATACAATATAAATGTAAATTGTACGTGATACAATACATGACAAATTGTATATTGTAAATAAAAATGCCAAAGATCCATTAAACAAGGAGAGGGTGGGAGGGGGTAATTTAAGAGTTTTTGTTGAGTAGTGATAGTACCAACGCCCGGTTGACAGATTCGGCGTCATTGTTCGTAATGTACGTCCTATGGGCGTTGGACCTCCAGCCGCCATACCTCTGGATGGAGAGTTCCGGCATACCGGCGTGGTATGCCTGTGTCGCTGCGGCCTTGCGAAGTCCATGCAGCGTAAAGGTAGGCGGCTGTTGGGCTACATGTAGGAGGGCTTTCCACTCTTTAGTGAGGATCCTGGTCGTAACGGTCGCCCCGTGTACGTGCTGGAGGAACGGGTCCTCGGGGCTGGCCGTAGGGGACGCCACCAGCATCTGGCGTGTAGCACGTACTGGGCAGAACCGTGGATCGGGTGACTCCTGCAGCGTGACCGTTTTCTCCTCCCCCACGTGCTGCATGTTTTTGGCGGCCTTCACCCGGACGGTCACGTGTCGACGGCCAACGACCACATCCCGGCGCGACAGGTGTCGTGCCGCGTCGTACCTCGAGGCCGTCGGGGGCGCTACTTCGCTCTGTCTCAGAGCCGCGTAGTAGATGATCAAGATAGCGGCCCGTAGAGCGAGGTGAATTGGTGAGTCCGTAAGGGCCTCGAGGACGGCTCGGATCACGGCCAACGGCACTGGAGGTTTCACGTTGGGCTGATACGTCTTGTTCCGCCGCATCGCCTCGAGGGCCCGTCTGATCCGGAAGTCCTCCGTGGGTGCGACATCCCCTCCCGTCAGTCGCAGGTGCGACCGCACGTGTGAGAGGTGATTCGCGACCGTGGCCGGCGAGGGGGCGTGGTCCGCGACGTATTCGAGGTACGCCGTGGTAAAGCTCACCGTGGGCCTCTGCGGGTCGGCCCCCATCCGCCGGCAGAACGCGAGGTAGGTCGCGACGGCGCTCCGCTGGTTCGCGACCGTTCCGGGGGCACGTGCCTCGGATTGGCGAGCAGATGCCCTCGTCTGGAGACAGCGTAGCGCCGGATCTGCACACGAGACGTAATACAGGAATAAAGGTCGCGTGAGTACAGGGGGTAACTTTAGTGAGGGAATGAAATTTGGTGAAGGTGGCCGCTTTGTCAAATTCCCTCGAGGTCAGGTGAGCACGGCTGAGGGCATCCGCCACGGTGTTAAGTACCCCCGGCACGTGTGTGTATATGAAATCGATCTGCAATTTTGCCTGTACCATCCAGGCCTGACGGGCACACTCCCCAAGGACTGAGTTCCTTGCCCGTCCGGATGTGAGTGCCTGGACGGTGCCCAGGTTGTCACAGAAGACTTCTACCCGCGTGCCTCGATCCCGGTCGGTGAGGAAGGTATTCATCGCGAATATGGTGTTGAGTGCCTCGAGCTCGGCGATACAGTCGACGGGGTCGCTGACAGGGCACACCTGCCCGGAGTACGAGTACTTCCCGTCTGTACCTCCGATGCCCGAGAGGCACGCATCGACGATGATACACTTGGTAGGCGGGCCGCGAGGTATGAGGGCGTGGCCGTTCCAGCCCTCAGCGAAGCGGAGGAACCATTGCAAGTCCTGCCGCATGTCGGCGTTGATATTGACGTAGAAGCCGGACATCCTCCGTAGGGCCTCGAGCAATTTACTCACGAACGGCCGGGCCGGCCGTATGCACTTCGACACGTGAAGTATTTTGCCGAGGACCGACTGGAGTTGGCGTTTCGTCAGTGATCGTTTAGCGGCGACCGCCCTAACGTGCGCCCGTACGTCCAGCAGCTTGTCCTCGGGGATGGTGAGCGACATCTCCGGGGCATTGATGACGATGCCCAGCCACGTAACGACCGGCGCCGGGGTCTGTGCCTTCTCTCGTGCCTCCGGGAGCCCGAGTTCTTTGAAAAGCGCACGGGCAATGTTAAAGTCGTCGGTCGCCTTGGCCCGGCTCGGGGACAGGATGATCAGGTCGTCCAGGTACATACATGCCTCGACCCCCTTCCGGCCGAGGATACCCACGATGCAGTCTGCCACGCACTGCATGTGGTACGAGGAGGCACGGGCACCAAACGGCATGGCCGTGTCACAGAAGTACCCGTCCTCCCATGCAAAGCATAACAACGGCCAGTCGAGGGGGTCGCACCTGAAATTCTTATATGCCCTGGCGATGTCGATGGTGGACATATAGCTACCGGGCCCGGAGGCCACCAGGCGGCCGACGAAACTGTCGACGGTCGGGAGGCAGTGGTCGCGCTCCTGCCCGTAGACTGAGTTTTTTATGATGTACCCATTTACACTTTGCTCCTTAGGGTACGTCATATCCGTAATGACACGACGGTCGTTGGAGGCCCGTTTTTCGCGTGTCATTAACGGCGACACGTGGCACCAGGGTGAGAACGGGGGTTCCTGGAATGGTCCCAGTAGGTTACTGTGCCCGCCTTCTTTCTGGATGAACTTTCTGATCTGCTCTGGGTACCCCGTGGCACTGGGGTGGTTGGGTACCCCTCGGGTGTCGCTGGTCGGGCCGATGTACCCCAGAGGGAACCCGTAGCGCACGAAGTCCAGTAGCTCCCTCCCCTCCGGTGCGTCCCCGAGGTAACGTACCCAGGCCGGTACGTTGAGATCGGAGGGGAGCTCTATCCGTGCCCCCAGCGCGTTTGGGAGCCCGGTTCGCCGCACCTCCGAGTAGATGTAGGCGTGTCCCGGCGGCCCGGGCCCGGCGAAGTCCGGCCAGTGGGCCCGCCTGTGGTCCGCGAACGCCCCGGGGTCCGTCCGGAGGCCGGGGGAGGGGACACCGGTCTCGCAGACCTCCCTAATGGCCGAGAAGTCTGGTGAAGCGGTTGTGTCCATATCCTCCCGGGGCAATTGCCGAGGCAATTGCTCGCTGTACACGCTATCACCGATAATACTGGGAGTGGATTCAGTGTGCGTGTCGTAAGCGTCCTTTGTGTTGGCCACGTGCCCGGCGGGAGGTGTTGTTGACACGTGGGGTGTTGCGTCACCCCTGCTGCACCCTTTGATCGTTAAGCCCCCCTTCCGCTGTGGTGCGCACGTACTGGGCGGGGGGGGGCGAGCGACGCGCCTCGCTCACTCGCGGGGCGCGTCCGGTCCGTTTTTTGAACTCTGTTGTGGGAGTGCTTTGGTGTCGGCCGCGCGAGCCGAGTGTCCGGCGTGGTGCATCCGGTGTGGTGTGGGTGTCGGTGTGGGCACAGTACTGTCGTACCCCACGCCGTACGACAGCTTGCGGTTACAGGCGTGGATGGAGTGTGTGCACATCCTGCCGACCGAGTCGCAGAAGGAGCAGACATGTAACCATTTAATTCCCCGCTCCTGGTGGCCGTTTCGCTGCCGACACCCTCTCTCCGAGTTGTATGCCCGGCATGGGAGCTCATGCCCTCCGGACTTGTCTCCTCCTTGACTCGCACCGTTCCCAGCCGTAGGCGTCATGGCCAGACGAACCCGTTCATCCTGGATTCGTACATGATCCGACCAATAAATACGTCCCGCCTCCACCTGGTCAAAAATGAAGTTGGACCAACGGCGCACGCCGGCCCACGGCCGTGCCTGCGCGTCCACGGAGACCTGGTGGAGGTGACGATACATGTCCTTACGGTCACACTCCTGGGTAGCACGGTCGTCCTCCATGAGTGCCAGGAAAGCACTGATGTACTCGAGGGGGCCCAGCGTACCCCTGACCTCGAGTTTCTGACTGAGGGTATATATGCCCTCACGGTCCACAAACATGAACGGCTTGGAAATCAAACGAGAGGTGGTCAAATCTGAGGCCAACTTACCAGCCGTTCTCTCATGTCGTAGGGCCTCACGGTCGAGCTCCCTTTGTAGCAGATCCTCCGGCATGTACTGCTCCCGCAGCTGCCTCGGGGGTGGTAGCCGTGCGGTCTGCTCGTGCGCCCATTCCCTGGTCCGGGCCTCCACGGCTGTCGGTTCCGTCGGCGGCCTCGACCTCGAAGCCCGGGACGAGGATCGTTGGCGAGACATTCTGTTGATTGCCTCCATCATGGTATCCATCTTGTTCTCCAGGGCGGTCATCCTCGAGGACTTAACGGTCGACCCGTTGTCGGAGACCGACGCCACGTGGTCCGTGCCTGTCTGTCTGGAGTCTGAGACCGTACCTTCGATGTCTGGTCCTTGGGACGGTCCAGCGACGGGATTACTTCGCGTATTCGGGGGACCCATGTTGAACTCTTCTCCTCACTCGTGATGCGTGTTCCTCGTGATTGAATGGACGTGCCGGCCCGTACTCGTGGAGTATGAGGCTGCGAGCACGTGGCCAAAAAGACGAGAAAGACTGGAGTAGGTGTGTACTGCAGTACAGCTGGAGAAGAAGTGAGACCGGGACCGGTGGCTTGGCCGCGCTCGTGACTGCGCAGTACGTGTGAGAGCCGCTAGGGGGCAGGAGGGGCGCTCGTGTCGCGCGAGAGGGGGGAACACCAGGGGGAGCAATGACCACCCCTGACCAACGGCCATGGGTCACCCATTTAATGACGATGGTCTATTTCTAATAGGTTTGGTAATAGTATCAGGCTCTCAAATATACCAAGAGAACGACCAAGATTCTTCTATCCCAAAGGACCCAAGCCCTGTTTTAATATGTAATAAAAATGGGTTGCAGGTTTCTTTGGTAGCTCATCACTGCACTGCTTCCGAACCGAGAAGCACACCCCTCCAAGATGGGCATTAATCTACCCTAACTTACCTCTCTGACCTATTTCTAACCACAGGTTCAATATTGATCACTTGTGTACAGCATGGAGCCACTCGGGACACACCTCACGACTTCTTCCCCTTTAAACGTTAACGGGAAGTCATTGGTTAAGTGCCTCACGGGTTCGACCCCTTGAAATATTAACGTTGTCATTACTGAAGACACAAGTAGGTGATGACATATGTCCGTGTGTGGGTTCTACGTCCAGTTCTCACGGAATGAGAAACAAGGTCTTCCCGTCAATATTCCATTTGCTAATTGCGGGGTGAACTTGTTTTTCTGTGCCAGGAGTATCGTTGACTACCTTAGTGAGGAATTCGTTTTGCCCAAAAAGCTATATTTCTCTGAAAAGATTAATCTCGCATTCTATAGATTGCACGGGTTTGATACATTTGCCGTTTCATTGCACCCTTCCCATGAAGTGGAATTTACACGGTGGGATTCATGTATCTCAAAGGGTTCATGATCTCTTTTGTTCCTTTTAAGGGGTAAATGTCCCCAACAAGTGGAAGAGAAAAAATTATGTCTTAGGAAAAATGGAACCCTACTGCACCGTTGTATCAGCTTAATTAGAGTTAACTGGACTTGGGAGTAGCTAACTTCGTACTTCTATTATCGTATCATCTTGAAATTTGTTTTACTGTCATGTAAATTAGATTTTACTCCATTGGCTTGGCCACAGCGACATGGTGACCTCACATCCCTGCGGCCTGAGGTAATAAGGATAAACAATGCAATCTCATTAGGTAACTTTAATATCCTGTGAAACAATCCATTCCGTTGATATGTTGTTACATTGGTGCACTCACAAGTATAACAGATTATTATTTCCTAGACACCTTCACACATTAGATACAAATGTTCAAACCTGATAATTCAATATTGCAGAATCTTGTTCCATAATTGCTTGAATATAGTTTCTAGTAGTCGTTCATTGTTCATGTCCTAATACACGCCCAAGTATATATATGGATATTCACAACTCACTCATGTTCATTAAATACTTCCACGATGTTAGTCCCTTCAGTATTCCGTTCCTATAAGTCCATTATATCATCTTTGTGTTCTCTCCCATTGAGAGTTAGTTCCTTACGCATTGGTTTGTAAGTTATTCATAGAGGCAGCTATTTCACACGATTATCGTTCTCCAGTATGCGACTCCACTCCATGCAGAGTGAAGCCTCCAGCGCCTAACCTAAGCTCTTCCTCCAGTGAGGAGCGGCTTTCTCTCTCTAGTTCTATAATCGATCTTATCCTCGTACTCAAGTGCTGCTCTCCACAGCGACTGCAGAGGTATACTCCTCTGCTGCTTACATCAGCAACCCAAGTGATCATTACCTTCCTTATACAGACGATCTGTTCCAAGTCTTTCTACTGGCTATCGCCATCTTGCTTCATGTTAGCTGTTCCTGCACGCATGCCAAACCTTATTGAAATATCTAGTCAAAACTCTCACCACTGTCACAACATAATCTTGGACGAGCATGTAGCACGAGAGGCAGGCCAGTGGGTCTCAAGGCTCGAAGCCTAGTTCGCTAAGAATTATTCTCCTATAGAGTGTAGTAAGAGAGTCTTATGAGAGGGGTGCAAATTTAGAAGTTGTTGTACGAGTAAAGTGGAATTCACAAGGTGGGAGTCATGTACCTCCAAGGGTTCAAAATCTCCTGAGATTCTGTTTCTCTTTAAACGGGATTCACACGGTGGGAAAAAAGGACCTGAGACTGGTGTACTTCACACCTTTGCACCAGTCGGCTACTATTTCCAACTGGGAACAAAGTTTCACAGATTGGGGTGTTCTACAGTCTCAGGGGAACATGGCGGATTCAATTCACATGAGAAGATTTAACAGGTACATAGTCTCAACCCTACACCCCTACACAGGGTACACAGGGTACACAGGGCACACAGTCGCCGACTCAGGGTACTTCCCCGTGTGAATAGGTGTTATTTGAGACCGCTGAGACTCACAGATTGGGGGAGAACGTGTGAAATACATTTGTCTCACCAAAATGTCCCTCTAAATTTTAAACCTGTTTAAAGTCAAAATCTCATGAGATTCTGTTCCTTGTTAGGGGCGATTGTCGCCGACAATTGCAAGAGAAAAAAGTTGTCTCAGCAAAATGAAAGCCTGTCATTCACACGAGGAGATTGTGTTCCAGTACCAAATCTCAACAGGATTTGTCTCAGACAAACTGCCTGTGAGGTACATGAATGCCACCGTGTGAATCCCGTTTTAGGTGTAAATGTCACCAACGATTGCAGGGGGAAATATGTCTCAGGGAAATGGAACCCCACAATTTAGACGAATAGATTGTTTTTGAGTAAAGAATCTCAGCAGAGTTTGTCACAGACAAATACCCTGAGAGGTACATGAATCCCATCGTGTGAATCCCACCTCGCACTTACATACTTACACCACATACATATTGCAATACCTACCCACACATTTTGCCCGCCATGACCTTCTTCTTCGCCCATACAGACATTCTATAGCATACAAATCCTTCTTCAGTTCTGTCTTTTTTGTAAACAAAGATGAGCCGATGTCACTTTCGACATATTGCACTCAGAAAGGGTTATGTTGAGAGGTGTATCATGTTGAACAGGGATACTTTGATAATCTTTTGCCTGTTTTAATCATCGGATGTATTTCAACAAAGTGGGCATATATATATGATGCCGAAAGGATGAAGTTATTTCACTGGTGACATCGACTCTATCAAATGAGAATATCAGCGTCATGTATTAACACCATCTTTTATTTGCCTTTGTTCTCAGATTCTCAAACGTGTTATTCCGCTGGAGATATTGCTATCATAATATATCCGATGTAAAGCAGTGTCTCACCCGAAAATACTGAGCAGTAGAGGATCAGCTTAGGGTGCCCCTTACAGCAGCAGTTTCTTATGTTTGGCGTTGATACATATAGATAAAGATTTAAAAAGGTTTATCCATGTTCCGAGTGCAATACCCACATTATCAGATATCAATCCTTACATCAACCCAGCAGCCGCAACCGCCACTGTCACCGCCTTCGCCAACGCCATAGCCCGTCTTCACCCCTCTCCCCCCCCCCCCCCCCCGACGGCACCCCTACACCCTCACAGCCTGTAGTCCCTGCCTCTCAGTCTCCCTCTACACACAGAACAAGGGTGTTTTTAAAGTAAAAACTAAAGATGTTAAAACAAGGATACTCAATCAGATTTTAGAACTGCCCCTAGGTGCTGAGATCGGAATATTTGGACATTAGCGAAAATGTGCGTATACATGTATATATAGCCGCAACTGGCCTAATGCGGGGTTCGGATAGAATTAGGCGTATATGACACGAGACAGGATTACTTTATTTACACCCGAGGAGACATACACGGAGATTAAACATATATACTCTCAAACTCTCATACTATGTTTGATCTTTCTTTCACCCTTGGTATTAGATCATCATTGATGGGTTATAAGTTTAACGCTACACACCACGGGTGTTGCGTAGTATTCATTGATGATTTTTTTTTTCGTTTATTTATACTGCATCCGATCAGTACCATAATACTGGTTTGCGTACGGATCCAGTGTACAATAAGGTTACAAGATTCATTTCCATATAACAAAACAAATATTACCAATTCCAAATCAACAATGATTTCTCTGTATTAGCAATGTGATTCTTGTGATACCTAGCCTATCCTTCATATTCATCATGTTACATCTCGATCATTTAATGAAGATAACACCTTGTAGCCCATCATGAAACTGCTTCTACTATGAGCAATCTTTAAGCCAAATATCTGAGTTTTAGGAACAGTATACTACACTCCAAGTTTTAGACCATATCACTCAAATTAATACATCACATGTCCACTAAACAATATAATAGGAAGTGGGTCTATTGTTTCATATTAAAATACCAAATGACTAGGATGATCCGTGCTGGAAACAAGTGAGATAAGTTATCGCCTCTTGGTATAACAATCCATTAAGAATACAATTTAGTGAGCGCTTTATTTTTAGTATACAGTTTGAAGTTCTCATAACTATTAATGTTTCTTGCCTCAGCTCAGCAGCCAATATGTTGGACTACTCCAACAAGATGTCAACATGGTCAATAACGTGATTGTAACTGGATATATCCTAATGTTTTTTGAGTCGGGTGAAATAATCTCTGAACTGCACTCGACCCATAAGTTGTTGTGGTTGGTTGCGTAGTTTCACTTGGTTTCGCCTTGTAATATCACTACGCAACAAAGAAACACATGACATGACATACCGTACTTGCTATATGGGTGGTTGGACGGAGGTTGAAGTAGGTATTGAATAGGATCATCAAATATATATGTATGCATATGCATATGCATAATTTTCAAATCCTTCAAATCGAAGCTAGAAAGTAATTGATCTATACCTCCCAGTGGAATGACTTTCTTATGAAAATGAGAATATGGTGAGGATGAGCTTCAGTTAAAGGTCGCAGAAGTAAGAATATAATTATGCTGAAGGTGTCTGTGTTATTCAAAAAAGGTTAGAACAGATATGATGAAAAAAACATTCCATATACATATCATTGATGACATTCTGGGACTCAGCAAAGTGGCGGAGGACCATATTTTGTTGTCCGGAACTTTGTGCAGTGGGAGCGAATATTCGTGCGTTTCCAGATATTGTAACACGTTCCAGAATCTGGGTGGTCGTAGATCATATATCTTGGCATCATGTATAAACATTACTGCCACAGGTTACCTCACGAAGTATGACTCGCGTGGTTTAATGAAGATTCACAACTACCCCTCTCACCTCTGCCAGCTCTTAGCTATAGTCCCAGCAAACAATATATTCCTACGCCGCTTGCATGCCGCATCACGTCTGTGTGCAGAAATAATATCCCTCCATGACAATCCATCTTAGATGTGGTCACCTTGAATATGGAGCATAGCCTGTATCACATCAACTGCAGACAGTAACTGAGTTCTGAAACACATATGGATTTTGACTCATCAAGAGAAATGTTATAATATATAATTATATTGTATTATCGAGTGACATAAAGCGATAATAGTGCTCATGAAAATTATGATAATATTGCTCATGAAAGTTATGATAATATTGCTTATGAAAATTATGATAACATTGCTTATGAAATGGTAATACAACAGACCCTACATTATCAACTTATGCACCACCCCTTAGTGCATGGGTGATTCTATTCAAAGAATTTACTTCCAGCCCTACCATGTGCCATGTAATCAAACATCATCCAAAATGCTGTAAAATTGGTCGCTTGCCCCAATATTATGGAAATATTCGAACATGTAAACGGGATTTTCGCATGATAAGTGTGCTGCAAAAGCCAGCGCTCTATGGAGACGTTTTCTAAGTTTGTTGGTATAATATAAATATTCTCACCACTCATTAAATTCTGACATTGCTGTGGTAGCATACTATTGGAGAGGGGGGCGAAGTTGGTTAGGAGGGAGAGGGGAGAGGGAATGAAGCTGATCAGAGGTGACAATAAGTCGATATAAAAACCAATCAGATAACACAGTAAATACTAATGCACACAGGGTCACAACATGTTTTAAGTGTTCAATCAAGTTCAATTGATGGCAATTTCTTTCACAATATGTATCCTGTCACAAAGGGCCTTTTCCAAAGAACTCGTCCATGGTCGCACTAAAATCAGGCTAATGCTCTCCTCACCTCTAGTCCGTCGACCTTTGTCCTCGATGCAATTAGGATTTTGGAACACCGAGTTTTCACAAATACAAGATAGCTTTATGATATAGTGTTTGTTTAAAGCTGACCTCATTGACTAGCATCTTTCTTCAAATCCATTGACTAAATACAGATTTCCTTTGTGAATATAGCTTGGAAAATCAAAAAAACTAAATCATGCAGGACCGGATAATGCTTATATCATGTTGCCAATATCTCACCTTCTGAGGAATGTTGTGTTTCAGGATATGTGGTGACTGTTAAGGTCATATCGTATAATATATTACTAGTATAAGATCCCCTAGTCCCATCTCAGCCCCTTCCCCAACCCCGTCCCCTCTCAGCGAAGTAGGGTGGTCTATGTTTACAGTATGCCTCAGTGTAGTAGAGATAGGAAATCAACCCTAAGACGGCGTGCTGATGGAGTTGTACGGCTTTTAGGAGCCTCTCAGGGGTTGTGTCACGTCCTCCAACCCTCTGGGGTCTTCTCATGGCTATTTCTGGTTACTTGGTACTTCTTTTAAGGGCTGGGTATGGGAACTACACTGGGATGTTTTAACGACAATTTGTAGTCTGTGGGTAGGTTTGAAATGTCTCCCTTCGAGTATACATATATGTTAGAATTATAAAAGGAGAATGGTTGCTGTCTGTTTGGAAAAATGAAACAAGGACACTGGATAGCAGTGACACGATATGTTAATAATGTTATATTTGGGGTTTTGGCACTGGTAGTGGTCGCATGGGAATATTTATAACGAGCATCCTGACCACGATGAACAAACTACCAAACGAACTGATAGTTTACAGTTCGTATACGAAACAAAGCGTTTAGGCTGAGTTCCGTACGAACCGTAAATTATTATCGAGCTTTGTGTCTGGTACATCACTATATATTTACTATGTACCCAAAATGAATAAAGAAATAATTGATCTAATTTGGCCTATCAACTTATATTTTAGTAAACGCGTTCGGAACAGCGTTCCTTATTTTCCTTTACCGAACACTGTTCCGTATGGTAATTTTCATGCTACAACAATTATATTTGATGGATTATCTGAAACTTGCTGAATAAATGTAATGACTACCTTGGGGTCGGTCGCAGCTGCATATACAACTAAATCTGCATGCATACTGCAGGTATTGGCATTTTTTTAGACAATCCGCAAGGTCATTGATAAATAAAATAAACAATAATAACCCAAGAACGAATCATTAGGCCACACAAATTTAATTTAGGGGAAAAAAGAAAATATTTGATTAATAAACACCTTTTGTTTCCGCTCAGATAGGCAGCCTCCATCTATAAAATTAGGATATACATGTGCGTTTATTAAGAGTTTTTCAGGATTTAGAAGTTAAACAGTCTTCAGATAAGAAGAGAAATGAATTAAATCACTAGCCATCTGGAAATATGGTGATTCATGGTGATTAATAACACATTACTTTTAGCAAAGTGATTTTATCATATAAATGTGTTATGAAGTTTTCTCTGATAACATGGATATAAATCTTCAAGTAAGGGTATATAATAACCTGATAACCGGAAGTCCCATAGAGGTGCGCTTCTTGGGTTATAGTTCTTTGCGGTTGTTGAGCTCAGCCCTCTATGTTCTTGAATGTTCTTCTGTGTAGGCGCTTCAGACCACTTGTTGCTCTAAACTAATCAACAAAGTGATTTGCTGACAGCTGCTTGTGGCTGTTGGAGGCTTCTCCGAAGTCTTCAGAGCCCGAACTACTTACGAGTAATTAGTGAGCTGTTAGCGTTGGGAGTCAGTGATGGTACCATAGTTTCCAGATTCTTGCAGCTTTTCCTGACTGCTTACAGGTAATTGAACTCTTTATTTACCGGACGTGGTTTCAAGTTCTGATAAAGAAATGTAGGACTGTTCCGTAAAAGGCTATTTGAAGTTGTTTTATTTACATATAGTAGAAATACAAACCGAAAAGAAAGAAAAAAATTGAAGAATGTTTGCATACATCAACATCATTTTGTTGGAAAAGGGGATCAAAAGTATAAAATCACGTTAAGCTGTATATTTGTGTTATGACTAAGCAACATCTCTATAAACGGGATATTGAATAAGTTATAACTTCTAGCGCTTACCTTCTAGATTCCACTTTATGTGAGCGTACCACAAATATATCACGGCAAAATGGGTTTCCTGAAACCACTCCTGAAAAGTTGGGTGCTGAGCTGCGAGAAAACCCTATTACCACACTCTAAGCTGCTCAATTGTTGCTAGGAGCTACTGGTAACCGCTCGGAACCACCCGGAAGAAGCACCAACATGGCGTGTTTCCCTGCTGACACGTGGGCGTTGACACCATTAATGTCACGGTACCGGTAAACTGCGCCGTGCCACCACTTCCGGTTCTGATAATACTGCTGGGCTGCCTTCCCGCCGAGACTAACGCATCTGGATGTCACTTTTCGTGATCTTAGCGAGATTGTCAACCCACGATGTATAAGAATAGAATCGTATAACTACACTTTTATATCATTCTTTAGTCCCCAAAAATGTAATGGTTATACTTATATTGTAATGGTAAGGTTGTGGGATGAAATCATTTTTCTTTTTTATCTTTTAGGTAAAACGGTTATAAAACCTTAATCAATTGAAGGAACCCTATGGTATATGATAACGTTTAAAATATTATGACTAGTCTAAAATACTGTTTCTTGACCCTATGAGGTTTTATCTCGTATAAACGGGATCTACCGACCCCCCAAAATCAAGTCGTTTATTGAGCGTGGGAAAACACGCTCAAATACGCTGCCCATAGATAACAGTTTGGCGAGGTTACAGAGACTCTGAGCTTGCTGCAAAAACGTATGACCATTCACTATCTGCGTGCCAACTTAGTGACATTGGTAAGGGGCAGAGTACCAGTGTCTCAGTGTCTTGGAGGAGTATCCAGCTGACCATGACAGTGACTTCAGACCGAAATACCCACTGGGACCTGTTTTACTAGTTTCATGACATGTCTAGATGGCGTCTAGATGGTGTGTCCGGTTTCATAAGAACTAGATATTAGACTTTGTTTTGTCTGTTCTTACTTGCACTGTTGGTGCCGCTTTTCATGTCTGTCTAACACCTTTGTAACGAAACTAGTGAAACAGGTCCATGATGTGTAGATTTGTCTAATTCTTATGTTCGGGGTCTGTTTTTTCCTAAGGGCAGCTACTTGTGTTGTCACGAAACTAGACAATTCCCATGTCTATATATTGTCACAGACATGTCACAAAACTATTGAAACAGGTCCCTGGTGCTTGATATATTTGGGGCCCGCTTAATTTTACACTACAACCATTAAGTCACGTAGAGATCTCCAGTTTAAATCTCCAGTAAATCTAATATGGAAGTATTGTGTTTGTATTAATCCATGAGTTCTCAATTATCCACTTCAAGAGTACCACTATCAGGCAAATGGATCTTTCCAGTTCGTTCTAAAAACATGACTTGAATGAGGCTTTTAGATGTATAATTTGCACTGTTGGTGCAACAGACACTTGTATGATTGTTCATCTCATGGGAGCAAAATAGTCCAGTCAAACTAAGGTTTGACCGAGAACAAATTGCAAGAAAACGTTTTGTAGCTGGATAATGTTAGGGTGGTCAAGGACTATTACCAAAAAATTTACCCTGGCTCAACTCCCGCGCATAAGGTGGTCATCTTGAAAAAATAGCGAAAATCTAGGTTTTTTACTTGTACCAGCTACCAGCTCTATAATATTCAGCTTAAAGTCTTCAAATTGCATCATTTTGAAGGACAATTATAATATCAAGACATTTTTGTACCCAATTCACCAAATTTGGCCATAAATCCAAGATGGCTACCACCTAATTGCACGATTTTGTCAATTTTTGACCAAAATCAAGTAGAAACAGGCGTGTACTCATCCATTAATGGTATCTATGGTGACAAATCACCAATAAAAATCCTCAAAGGAATCGAGACTTCTAAAAAAAACAGTTTATTGCATGAAAATAAATAAATATTAGATTTCATTCAGGTTTTGCTGATAATCAGTTAGTATCTAAGCAAAATCACCAAAAGGCTATAAAAATCAAATGCCGCAGTAGCAAATTATTAATGCAATGGTGATATGCTTTGTATTTAGAGATTTGCCTTTGAGTTATAATATTGTCATATTTTTGTCCTTGCCTATTGAATTAAGTGGTGGCCATTTTGGATTTTATGTGTTTGTAGATGAGGCATATCGATTGAGTGATCCAATCCCCACCGCGTTGCTTTTTTTCCTACCACAGCATCGATAGTCCATTGGAACAAAAAAAAAATATCATTTGGGATTTCATTCTAATCATTGGAAATTGGCTAATAACCTTTTTATTTCATGCAAGTTAGAAATGACAGAAATTACAAAAAAGGTCCTCATATGTCTAAAGGGAGCATATCCAGGAAAGTCTACAATCAGACTCCTACCCATTGTGAACCTAAACCCAAATGACATGTGTAAAGTCTACTATGCATTTCATCGCTGACATTGCTGATCAGTGCACAGTAACATCCCAAAATAACACCCCAAATGTACATTTGACCTAACCTTATTCATCAAAGCAAATGTGGTGATTGAATCTGAGGAAGAGTTGAAACATGTAGTGCTAGGACTTGGTGGCTTCCATACCAAAAAGTCTTTTGTGGAAGCTATTGGTCATTTAATGTATGGGCTGGTCTGGATGACCTGCTTAGTGAGATCTATGCTTCCAATACTGTAGCTCAAATGTTGATGGAGAAGGCCATCTCTTGTGCAATTAGGGGACTATATCTTGTAGAAACGCAGATCAGGACAAGCCTTATGTTGAAAGCATTAGGTCTTACTTCTGATATATACTTCTTTAGTACATAAGTCAGGAAGGTCCTTGTGGTGAAAATGTTAAGTTGTTAAAGCATCACGGAGAAGCTTTTCAAAGCTGAAGACCTAACTGGAGATGATACTTGTGTTGTAGATTAGCTGTCAAACAGAGTGAATATCTTCAAAGAAGTCCTCAATATCTATCCAACCTCATGCCTTTGATTTCCACTCATACAAATGATTGACAGGATACAAGACTTCATCATGGCAAAGAGAGCAGGAGGTTGGGTACTGCACTTGAACACTTGGATTATCCTTCCATATCCTACCAGCTCAGGCCATAGTCACTTCACCAAAAGTGCCCATATATACCTTCAGTCAATGAACGAGCTACAAGAAACAAATCCTCAATTACATAACAGGTTTATCACTGGCATTATGTTGTGAGATCAGACAGATACTGGGCTGGCCTCTTGACAGATCTGGTCATTGAGTAGTGGCCTAGGAGAAGTGTCAAGACAAATGGAGGGCTAACTTGAGGGCTAAATAGAGGCAGATGTTTTTCTGAAGAACATTGAGCTCTATGGGCCATACCCATGAGTAGGTTTTGTCACGGGGCGTTGCAATGTCCGAGCTCCTTTCCCCACCACGTAGCGACCACGGAATAGAGAGAAGCGGGAAGCGGACTGCGGACGACGCCGCGGCCTCATTAACATACCCGTTGCGGCGTTCTGATTGGTCGGCCATCACGTGATTGTCATGTGACCCGTGTTGTCGTTTGTACGGCCAGCTGCGTTCGATGTTCGCACATCGCCCGTGTGTGTCGGCTTCACTTGGGAGTTACTACGTGTATTTCCACGCATTTCCTTAGGAGTTTTTCTATCAGAACAACTCTAAACATGGGGTTTGTGCAAACCCCACACGCCAAGTTCGTTCAGAACATGGAGGAAACCCAAGGTGAGTGTGGTTCTTCTTTGCCTTGCTGGGTGTCGCCAGCCCGGTTGTGTTTGACTTGACAGTAGCACTGTCCCGTACCGTCTCTGTGTACAGTACCTTGTGGAGTATTCATCAACCCGATCTGTTGACACCGCGTGTTCACACGGTGTGGTAGGGGCGTTACTATCTCTTGTTGAGCCAGTCAACCCGAGTAGCTCGTCTGACGCTATCGCATCAGAATTACGCCGTAGCGAGTGTGATTACACTCTGTATTCTCTCGTGGTTTCGACTATTATCAAGTCTCATCAGGCTAAGTGTGGTAGGTACTCTTCTGTGGTCTTTCCCCCCGGAACCAGTCCGGGAAGTGGATATGTGTCCCCGCCAGAAAGTGATCTTTCGTGGCGTCAAGTCCTCTCTATTCTTGTCGTCCTAGCTGACTCTGCCTTCCGTAGTCTCCCATGTTGAAGATCATTTTTGCGTAACCTTTTCGTTCCGTTAGACCTCCCGAAGGCGATCCGTAGTTCGAAAAAATACCCATGAGTAGGATCTGTATGCTCTTCGAGTCCGACCACGTGGGACTGCCGTCTGCTAGCTGTGCAAAGACCTCTTCCGAAAAAATAATTTCGAAACTGTTCTGCAATATCATAATGACATTGATTCAAAATGTACCATATATCATTTTGATGATTTAGTAAAGTGGAAATATCCTCACTCAGTACGGCGTAGGAGGAGCATTTCCCTTTTGTTTGATTACAATAACACGGCAGCTTACACTTTGAATATATACAATAACACATTGAAAGTCTCCTTCATCTACAACAGTGAACATTTTCCCTGCATTAAAGGAAATCAAGACCGGTCATCCGAACCAGAAACACGGAGTGGGGGGATCAGAATGCATTAGAGATAATTGTACTGCTGCTGTTATCAGATATTGCTGCTTACTAATGTGAATATATTTTATTCTATGACTTACAATTATAGAAGTTTTCACTGGTGATTATATTCTTTACAATAAAGTGAAGTTCTTTAAAGAATAGGCCGCAAATGTAATGTGGCCGCAAATGTAATGTATAAGGATAATATGAGATAGCACTCTGGTCCGGTCCGGCAGTAAGGTTAGACAATCAGACGGTAACAAAAATGTAGGCATCCATTGCTAGGCATCTTTCGATCTTTAACGTTTATATATTTCCGTCTATAAGCGTTGGATAGATACTTATTTGTTAAACTGTGAAGAAATAACATTCCCATTGACCAATTAAACATCATTTGAACCATTATTTCCTCTAGCTTTAATGTTTGATCGACTAAATATGCCTCAATCAGTTTAATTTTACTTCAATTGTCCGGTTTCATGGGGTTTGTATGAGACAGGTAAGCTAAATGGGATTAAGGCTTACGGTCCGTGAGGGTCTAGTAGAGAATGGCTCCAATTTGGCTGTTCCCTCTGCCTGATGGGAGAAAGGAATTTCGTGATTGGCTGTTCTAATTTTAAGCTAGAAGAATAATACTTTGGTTATTGGTAAATCACTCAGGGCCGCATAGTACCAGCGGTGGCAGGAATTCTAGACTCAAAATGGCAGCACATAACAGTCTTGGTTTGAGCGCCCTGGCCCTGGCCCTGGGTACAATGTGTAGACTACCCCCCCCCCCCTCCCTCCGCCCCTACATAGACACAGTGGTGTATGTATGTGCAGTCTTATATGTGAATAGTACTCACCCACACAATGGTGTCTGTGAGGGCTGTAGGTAAATGTCCTAGTGTTGCAATGGGGATGAGCTAGCCTCACTATGCTGTATCTAGAAAAGTCCTGGGATGTATCACAGTGAGATATCTACTGGATTGTGGATGGTTACCAGCAGTCACTGGAATCCTAGATTAAGTTGTCACTAGAACGCAGCAGCTGAATATAGGTGGGTTGTGAGTGGTAGAACACTCCCTTACTGTATCAGCCCTTCCCAGAAAGATCTAGAGGAGAGGTACTTGAAGTATACTCCTATTTATTTGGTATGCAGACAATCACTCTTCTCACAAATTCAGATAGAAGAACCCTGAGCTAGGGCTGCTACTTGCTTATGTAGGAATTTTGAAGGTTGAAGACATAACATCATCAAGGCTGAATAGATTACAATGTCAAGGTTGATACACTGTCAAGGTTGAATGAGCTACAATGTCAAGGTTGGTACAATGTCAAGGTCCTTGTCCCCAATGCCATGTCCACCCCTGTGGAACACTCTCCTTGCCCCTTTCAAGGTCAAGGACAGTAAGAGTGCATCCCCATACACTGTGTTGGGGGGTTGCTGTGTCACAGGGTCAAGGTCACTGCTGGATGCTCATGCATACTGATGAGTCTGTATGGAGACACCAAGTCACTATGTCAAGGCCACTGCCGAGTGCCCATGGATTATTGATGAGCCTGGGAATGCCTAGAATCTTTGTGCATTAATGAGGTGAAGGACACTGAGCAGCACAGTGCACAGTGTGCTGGTGCCCCGTTCTGTGGCAAGGACACTTGTGTCAGCTCAATAGCATTCAAAAAGTGGTTTGTGCATGGACATATTCCAGTGCAAAGGATTCTAGGGTTGAAGAAAGAACCACTTTCTTTTCCATACTTCTTACAGTAAACTAATAGGAATTAATCTTTACCGCTTTACGATTTTCTCTTGTTGAAATGTTTTTATTCCTACCGGGGGCGTAATGTTAACTGGTTTAACACTTATTTTTTTGTAATTCTACCGGCATGAACTACCTTTTTAACAAAATGTACCTTAAAAAGGGAAATGAATTCATTTTAGGCCAGACCTTGATAATTGATGTTGATCTAATTGATTATTAGGAATAATCATAAATACTTGTCTCTGGTATCTTTTCATTTCATTCATAGGAGAATATTGAGATTGGATCCCAGCGCGCTCATTGAGCTGCTCAGACCTGCGATCATACAAACACACTCTATGTAGGTGTTAGCACTCGTTATTTACGTCGGGACAGTGAAAGGCTTCTATAGAACGGTGATAGGCAAATCCTACTCTATAGAATTAGATACGAATAAGACTATTGATCTAAACTCAGTACAAGTACCTCGACATCGGAAATGTTTCAGTGGAGTAGTCTTAAAAGAAGTTTCAGAAACAGGGGAGTAGTCATTCAACCGTGGTAATCTACCTTCATAAAGAACACACCATCTAAAGCAAGTTAAATAGGAATATCAGACAGTCTCCATTCCATTATCTGACCCTCGCAAATTAAGAGAACGTATCCAGAACGTAACAACGCAATAGATTGTGGTGGAGGTCCATAGGAGACTAGGGAAATAACTACGGAACAAAATAAGAGCACAACATGTTGAACTTGTCGAATTCATATTGATTTTTTTTGCTCAAGTCTCGATATTCTTTCTTTAGTACTCATTCATGATAAAATAGCCCTCAGAAATGCAAAGACTGCGTAAGTCTACATGTTCCATAAGGCTTTGGCGTTGTTACATGATATCGAAGTACTCAGTAGGCGGATTTATAGATGTCGATTCACGATCCTTTCTTGGTATTGGTCTTGTTATATATGTAGATGATAAATAGAATAAAAACTTGTTTTACGTACGATCAAAACACCTGACCATTATCTCCTCCTAGTTGACAACGCAATATCTATTAGGAACACCCCGCGCAAGGGACCAATTTGGCTTGGAACGGAGGGGTTATAACGTAAGTAGGGCTATACTGCGTGCTCATACAGGGACCCAATAGTATTGTATATTTGACATGCAACTGCGTACCTTTATATAATGTTCTGATGGTAATATGACTACCTATGGACACATTGCTCGCATATCCGCCTCTCTGCGATCTTTTAGATTTCTACAGTACACTGAAAAACAAGTGTACACATAGTAGGTATCAAATTGTTGTTGTTAAATTAGGTATATATAGTAATATATTCTACCGATATAACGTTTTATTCTATTGCCTGTGTGTCACATATCCTCCCTATATCCTCTACAATTTGGTGTTTACTAATTAGATTCCTTTTAAAACCAGTGGATCCCATAAGCTGGTGAACAGGAAATCACCATATGCTCCCAGAGGAGGAACGGATATAGCATCGGGATTCATTGTGAAGCCCTGTACAGCCCCCACCAACTGACAGCTGTAGATGGTAGAAGCCCGGTATTCCTAACCCTATTCAACGAACCTCCAGGGAGTGAAACAAAAACCTGGCAGCTGACACTTTCCATGTCTGGCTCTCTTTTCAGCATCCCACCCCGCCTCCGTGTGAGTGTCATATCCTGGAAATTAAGTATATAATACATTTCTAGATAATTACAGGCTTATATATATATATATATATATATATATAAATATATGACCCATTCTCACGAAACGGGAGGAACCCCTGTTTTCAGGTTCACCATGTCATAACTCGTTCAATTTTGGGGTTATTCACATAAGCTTTTTTATCCTATAGATCTCGCTGAGAGCTACAACGCCATAAATAGTTTTATTGGGGTATATGGATATGAAAAGTCGATAAAGATGAAAAACCACCCATTTTTCAATGTTCTATTATTGCCATAAACACGTACACACAAAAAAAGAAATTATCCCTCTGAAATTGATCTAAACCAACCCGCCTCATTGCAAACAATATGTTCCAAGTGAAAATTTGAAAATAATCGCCGTTAAATATTTTTTCTTTTCACTTTTATCTTGGCTAAAATCAGCCTTCTCTTTACGAATGATGAAAAAAAGATTAACTACTGTGTTTTTCACTTATATTGTAACCCTTGTGGTGTATATCATGGGGAAAAAATATTGAAAAAACATAAGAAAAGAACTACGGACTCCATAAAAGCCAATATCATGGAATATCCTTGGTTAGTAATTGTTAAATTGCGTGTTAATTAACAAGCGGGAAAGTTTCTTGTTATCCGCCAGCCTTGACCTCGGGGTCAACTGCCACGTCATCTCGTGACGTCACGACGCTTCGCCCTCTTTTGGCGGCAGGATCTAAAGACATAAGACGTGTTTCTTTAGGTAACGGCTAAGTAACATCAAACAGAACGAAAAACATGCCAAGACATGCCACCAAGACCCCGACTGTTACCAGAGGGGTAAAACAAAAAGACCTGGATGAAAAAGTAACAGCGCTGGACGAAAAAATCAAGGCGTTCGGGGATAAGTTTGCAGAAATGGAAAGCCTGCTTCGCGCCTTGGCAGCAAAAGGCCAAGACAAAGCAGGCACATCAGAAGTAACAAGTGCTTCAGACAGTGAATCCCCGATAATTACCAAGAGACCTCGAGGGCGACCAGCTCGGGCGGATACACGGTTCGCTCCATACAAGGTTGTCTCCCCGTCCACTCAAAGGTTGACAGAGGCCGCAGCAGCCGCCCGCAACCCCAGAGATCCAGGCACGCTAGGTTTCGTGCCTTTTCCAACGAGCCTTGCAGAGGCGGCAGGCGCGGAAGCGCTTCAGGCTCAGGTCGTGAAGCTACTAGAAGCGACTCCTCATGCCTTCGCCACAGCAGGTAAGAAGCCTTCGTTTTTCTCCCATACATATGTTTTCCGGGGCCCAGAGAAAGCTAAAACCACTCTCAATGATCTTAATATTGCAGAATACCTCTGGGGTCTTTTCCGCCTAATTGAGGACCCAGCCTATCCGACTGACTGGGCCTCGCATACCCTTTCTCACATCAAAGATATCCTAGAGGATGCCAGGGAATACCAATTCGAACAGGTCAGGGCATGGTCAGAGGAGATATTAAGCCTTATCTCTGAAGGCCGCCTAACCAAGGCCTGGGAGGATACGAATAAGATTCAAATGCTCAGTCTCAATTTCTCGTTCCCCTTTGGGCAAACTATCCGGCACGAATAACCCTCGGGCTAGTAAAAAGTCAGAAAAATCAGAAAAACAAGCGGATAAGCAAGACCTCAGGGGGGGCCCACCCTGTAAACCTTTTAACATTGGGGCCTGTCAACAGGCCAACGGCCACCTCAAATCAGGCCAGAAACAACTCCACATATGCTCTTATTGTCTGTTCAATCTCTCGGCCTATCACCCTCATGCAGAGAGGGACTGCCGTATTAAGATACGCCACACAGCTGCAAATGCAAATGGGGGGGAGGGGGGTGCTCCTCCCCCTTTTCGGCGCTAGGCTCGCCCCAGCCTCTCAATAACGGGCACTCAGGGACAACTCCCTGCGCTCCAAGCACATTCTGCTCTCGTCCACGCGGCATTGTTCAAGCCTCCGGGCTCGTTTCTGGCTTTTGCCCTACACCCTCCAGCCCCGAGGGCGCCTATCCGGTTCAGACCGAGAATAATTTTGTTCACTTTGTAAAATGTTGTACTGTTCCTGATGTGATCAATGATACGAGACATGTTGAGATGGCGCCACCGCTGTCCTGGAGTGCCGCGGTTTCCCGCAAGGTGGCGGCACCGCGACCAGCGGCGCCGCCAGCCGCGGCCCCGGCATCCTCCACACAGACACGGGGGAAGCTATCCCACTTATCCCTACAGACACAGTCCTGGTGGAGAACCCCCCACAGTATATTTCTCCCGGCGAATATGCCACCACGGTGGCATCTCTCTGGCCACGGGCCATGGTAGACCTCGAAGGGGTCGCCCCCGTACATCACAAAGCTTATATGGAGGCCATGGAGGCCGGCCTTCCCAACTACGCGGGCCCAAGGGTCCCTATCCCATCTGGCCTTAATATCCCGACATGGAGGAAAGAGCTCCAAACCTATCACGACGAACGATTAGTAGACTACCTCAAGTTCGGTTGGCCCTCGGGCTACACTCGCTCCACTATCCCGGTATCCACAATAAAAAATCATGCTTCAGCGGAGGCCTTTCCTGGGGCAATTGAGAATTATGTGGCGACGGAATTGGCTCATGGGGCCCTCCTGGGACCCTTTAGCTCCCCCCCTTTCATTGAATGGGCACAGGTATCCCCCATCATGACACGAGAAAAAAAGGACGGGGGTAGGAGAATCATAGTCGACCTCTCGTTCTCCTCGGGGGCTAGCGTCAATGACGGTATCCGCCAGGGTAACTTCGAGGGCGATCGTTTCACCTACAACCTTCCCACAATAAGGGATGCCATCACTCTCACTCAAACAAAAGGCCCTCGGGCCTATCTATGGAAGGCGGACCTATCACGAGCATATCGTCAGCTCAGAGCTGACCCCCTAGCCTACCCCCTATACATGATACAAGTTCATGGGGAGTATTTTGTCGACCTCTGCCCCCCCTTCGGGGCGAGATTATCGGCTCCGGCATGCCAACGCACAACCATGGCGGTGGTCTACATGATGGCGGCCCGAGGCCATACTACCCTTGTTTACCTAGACGACTTCCTCGGGGTTGAGTCCTCTGAGGCGGAGGCCCGCAAGGCTTTTCGCGATTTTCAGGTCCTAGCCGGCGCCCTCGGGCTGGTTCTCGCACCTAAAAAATGTGTTCCCCCGACTGACGAACTCGAATGGATCGGATACAATATAAATACGGCTGAAGGCCGAGTCTCGATCCCCCGACCAAAAATCGTAGAAATACGGGAAGATGGCTGGGAAAAGTCGCAATAACGAAAGAAAGCCTCCAATCCGTTCTGGGTAAAGTTATATACATCTCAACCTGTGTACTTCCGGCCAGAAAATTCACCAACCACCTCTTATCTGCCCTTCGTAAGGTCAGAGACAACAGCCTCATAGGCCTGTCCTCGGGGGCGAAAGCGGACCTGGCCTGGTACGCGGCGTACGCTTCAAAATACAACGGCCTGGCTATTATAGCCCCCAATAGGCCAACAGAATATATCTGTGTAGCTAACGCAAAAGGGGGCGTGGCCGCGGTCTGCCAAAAGGCCTATTTTGTTCAACCACTCACTCCAGAAATGAAAATAATCATCTCAAAAAAGGCCCACGCTCAGGCCTGTGCAGTTCTCGTGACATGCGCCACTTTCGGGTATACCCTCCCCGAGGGCACCGCCCTCGTTCTCGGCCTCGACCTCGTCCCCGAGGTAGAGGCAGTGGTTACAGGCAGGACCGCGGACCGCGTCCTTGCGGCGGTGGCCCCCGAGGTCTGGCTCCACCTGGCGGGCAGAGACATACGCCTCTCCTTTCACCAGACCTCGGGGGCCGCCCTCGATTTTCCACTTCTCTTGGCTCGCGGGTTGACCTCGAGGCGGGCTGCGGCTTGGGCCTCTAGCTTGACCCGCGAGCATAACCTTGTGCAATGCCAACCTGTTGTGCCACACCCACTGCTCTCGTTCTTCTTTTAATTCCAGAGCCTCTGCCACTACACGACCAGATGCTCCACTCGGCGAGTGCGGCGACCTCGAGGGCAACGGCGGCCAATAAGTCCATCCAGGCCAGAGCGTACTTGGCGTTTGCGGCAGCATACGGTGTGCCGCCAGCATCCCCTTCCATCAAAGATGTGGCACTGTACGTCCAGTTCCTCGCCAACTCGCTGTCCTCGCCGGCCTCGGTCCTCAACTACCTCTCCGGAGCTAAGGCCTGGGTCTCTGCTCGGGCCGGAGACCTCGCGGTCTTCGCCCACCCCCTGGTAAAACAAGTCATCTCCGGCACTGCTCGTCTCTCTACACATGTTCCGGCTCAGGCCCCCCCGTTGACCCCTGCCCTCGCGGCCGGCCTCGCGGACCTGGCCTCGGCAGCGGGTCCCCCGGGCCAAGTCTTACGGGCGGCATTACTCCTCGGCTTCGCGGCCATGCTTCAAGGCTCGAACCTGGTGAGCCCCTCAACCCTCGGTCCTGTTCCTCACACCCTCCTGCGCAGAGACATCCAGCAGGAGGGCAGAGGCGGCCTCAGGGTCATCATAAACTCTTCGAAGACAATCCGAGATCCGTCATCGGCGGTCTCCCTTTTAATTCTACCGACGGCCTCGGCATCCTGCCCGGTGGCAGCCTGGGCCAGGTACGAAGCATCCCTTCCTGCCCCACCCTGGGCTCCAGCTTTTCTCAGTCAGGCGGCATCCCCCCTGACCGCGAGGCAGCTCACTTCATTTATCCGCTGGGGTCTCAAGGCCCTGGGCCTCCCCAACTCGGATCGTTTCTCCATCCACAGCCTTCGTCGAGGCGCAGCCCAGGCAGCTGCGGCCTCCCCAGACGTGGCCCTCCCGGACCTCATGAACCACGGAACGTGGACCTCCAAGTCAGGCCTCGGGGCCTATGTTCCCCTCGCAAACTCGGGCAACGTCCCCAAGGCCCTCTCGGCCTCTCTGGCTAAGTCTGACTTGCTACATTCAACCTCTCGTAAGACTCGTTGAGTCTTCCGTTTCTGCCTTTTTATAGACTTGAATATCAAACAGACTTATTACAGACTTGTAATTCATCTTAGTATTTTCTCGAGTAATAAATACTCTATGCCAATTTCCCGTGTTGGGTTTAATTGGTTAGTAATTGTTAAATTGCGTGTTAATTAACAAGCGGGAAAGTTTCTTGTTATCCGCCGGCCTTGACCTCGGGGTCAACTGCCACGTCATCTCGTGACGTCACGACGCTTCGCCCTCTTTTGGCGGCAGGATCTAAAGACATAAGACGTGTTTCTTTACCACCACCCGCCCCACAACTGGACTAACTGAACTCTAATAGATTGAAATACCTTTTTATAGACTTGAATATCAAACAGACTTATTACAGACTTGTAATTCATCTTAGTATCTTCTCGAGTAATAAATACTCTATGTCAATTTCCCGTGTTGGGTTTAATTAGGGCTAAAATGTGCTCATCTTTATGGTGCCGCCTTAAGCAATATCAGAAGCAAAGAAAACAATGACAAATATTTAGAAAAAAAATATGTTCAACTTCACTGTCAATTTTGTCCTACATGTTATGTACATTTTTCATAGTGAAAATTATGAGAAAACTGTATCAAAGTAAAGATGAGATTATATTGTCTCTTTACATTGCCAGTTTCTATATGTCTCTGGCAACAAGGAAATAATTTAGAATTTAATGGTTTTACCCTGTAACCCGACCTCAATCTATGTCTCACCCTCACTGATAGTTACACCCTCATCACATGAATTTTTTTTTTATTTTTTATTCAGGTAACAGTTTCACGACTAATACTATTCGCACTACAAAGCGGCGATCTTCCATAGTGAAGTCACATATAACGTACAATATACAGGACTATACAACTATACACACTCATTCTTACTTCTACTCATTCACACATCCACAGCGATCTTTTGATCTCATATTTCAAAGAAAATTTAATCTTTTGATCTTTTGATCATCAATTAATTTAAATTAATTTAAATCATCATCTTTTAGCAGTTGTGATAAAATTTCCTTGATTTTCATTTTATAGCTTTTACCTGTGAGCACGGTAACTTTTGAATCATTGATGGCAGTTTGTCCCAATAGCTCTTACCTACATTTAATGGCGACAGTCTGTATTTCTCGGTTCTTATCCTAGCTACTTTCATCTTTACCTTATTTCCTGATCTTGTACGTTTATCTGAATCATCAAATACATTCATTGGATTTTCTGTCCACCATCTTATCATTAACAGCAAATGGAATGATCGTCTAATATTTAAAGGTCTTATCTTACACAGTTCGTAAAGTTTTTCTCTGTTTATATTCTGTGCTTTCACTACACCAACTACTACCCTAAGTGCTTTGTTCATTAACACTTGTAATTTTAGTCTATGTGCTTTGGTCATACAGTAATGAATCACGTCCGCATATTCAACAACAGGTAATAGCATATGCTTTACTATCTTAAGAGCTGTTTCTGTATTTAAAAAATATCTTATCTTACGTAATTTAAATAATTTCATATTGAAATCTCTATTTATTTTTTCAAAATGCTCATTAAAATTGAGGTTATTATTTAATAAAATACCTAGGTATCGATAGGTTTTTACAGCAAGTAATTCTTTGTCCACAAATTTAACCGATTGTGTTTTATTTATCTTCCTTTTGTTACCGAACCACATGACTTTAGTTTTCTTACAGTTTATGAAGAGGTCATTTGCATTGCACCATTGGTTTATAATCTCTAAATCAGCTTCCATGTGAAATATAGCCTCATTTTGACTCTCACCCTCTGCAATTAGGAGATATTAGTTTTTAAAGATACACAGATGAGTACTCATCTTTACATCGCCACTTTATATGTGTCCATGGGAACAAAGGTTTAAATGTAAATTTAATTGTTTCAGCCTCAACCTCACCCTCAACCTGGTCACATGATTTTAATATGAGAAAAAATTACAAATTGGGTAGAGCTAAGACCATATATGAGTCAGGTAGGACTAGTGGCGACTACCAAAAACAGATGTGAATGTCTCATCTGGTTGAGGTGCTCCTGGTATATTCTACAGAATATACATCATTATATACTAGTGTATGTCATCCATATTACACTTTAAAAATGGCAAGATTAATAATTCATATTTACGTCGCCAGTTTATATTTCATCTCTGACCATTTTCAAATTATGTAATCAGGGTAGAACTATCAGTAAGGGTGAGACATATGGTGAGGGTGGGTTTGGGCCTGAAACTATGAATGCTCAACTTAAATATTTCTTTGCTGCTCATCTTTACGTCGCCATTTTAAAGCCTAATATCTCATATCTAAATAATGTGACCAGGGAAGGACTATCAGTGAGGGTGAGACAGGTTGAGGGGGGAGGTTCAAGCTGAGACATTCAGATATGAATTTAAATCTTTGTTGCTAGAGACATATACAAATGGGGGACGTACAGATTACGTTTGCATGTTTACATCATTCATTTTGTAATGAGAAATCAAGAAATGTCGAATTGATATTATTGAAAGATATGATATGGAATGAGATGATATCTGACTAGGCCATGTAGCAGATTTTTTATGAGATCTCTGTATTTTACTTAATATGATAATAGTTAACATAAACCCTTACAAAACCCTTATAAATATGCTAGATTAGCTACTTAGCCCATGTATACATTCTCTTTTTTCTCAGTTAAAAATCAAAGAAAGATTCTTTTAGCCTCGTACAGGAAAGCACTTATATTTGAAATATAAGTTATGTTGAGGGTAATAGAAATAGTTATGAATATGATTGAGAGAGAGAGAAAATGTATTGACTGCAGACGATTGCCATCGATGATTTTTTAATTATATGTTCGTTTATTTCGTATACTGCCTGTTTAGTGTCTACACCAAAAGCAGTAATGGGGCTTAGGAAATGATCGTGACAGCGCCTGCCAAGTGCTTCAAGTCAGGAGAGGAAACAGAAATGAAAGGCTCCTCTAAAAAGAAACATATGACAAGGTAGAGAAAACCCTTGCTGCATGCATATCCTCTTTCTTGCGGCGTGCCTGTCTAGTCCGACTGCACTCCCAGTTAAACTCTACACCTTAGTTTGCCCCTAACATGTTAGTCCCAGACAATATGGCCAGCATTGATATGTGCCTTTGTTTTAATTCCAGGTATGTGTGAGAGCTAGATCAGTATTATTTCATACAAATCCAATGGTTCCTGATAACCCAACATAGTAGTAGTCATTCTGTAGTGTCTCTTACATTTCATAATGTACGTTGTAATATATGTTCAGAACATGATATTAAAGAAACACCTAGCACTTATTAACTGGTTTTCACCTGAAATCCTATGGCAGCACTCTTTACAAATATCAACACGGCTCATACTTCGATAGTGAAGCCTTCACAGCAGGGCCATGTTCCTAAAACAATTATCGACCACTCGGCTGATTTTAGCAGATAGCCCCTGATGTGCCTCATGTGTCTCCGTATATAGCTAGACCTCCATTCCAGCGCTTATTGGCGCTACATGTGAGGAGGCCCGCATGCTTTTTTTAACAAGTGCCTACAAAGACTACAAAAATTTTCTCTGTGTCTGGAGAACGACTACATTCAGTGTGGGCCCTCGCACTGCACCTCGCGAAGAGGTCTCGTTATTATGTCCATTATAGTGGCATCTCCATCAACTCGATGTCTAGGTGGCATCTCAGAGCCTACAGTGTTGTCCTCTAACGGCGCAGGCGCAAGGAAGGTGTCCGAAAGCATATGATATTCCTGGTTTTCATCGATAGCCTGATACAGTTTTTTAGCACTCTACGGTGAAATTATCCCCGGATAAAAGTAGAGAAGCAGTAGCTGGGAGTATAAAATTTTATTGAATTTTATGATAATAGAATTGATAAAATTATGTCGACCTTACTGGACGATCATATTAATATGTAATATGAATATGAATGTTAAGTAATATTACATAATGGTAATTGACATGTAGAATAAAGGTCAATTAATATAAGTATAAAATATGATATACAATACAGTAGTATGAAAAATACGTAGGTAATTGTATATTATAATGAAATAGCCCTACGTGAGTAGGAAGAAAGAAGAGAATGGTTGAGGGTGGGTGGGACGAAAAAGTACTGTAGTATGTGTGTACTGCAGGACGGGTGGAGAAGAAGTGAGACCGGGGTCCGGACCGGGCTGTACCACGTGACCTCGTGGTAGGTGAGAAAGCCGCGAGAGGGCAGGAGGGGCGCCCGGGAGGCGCGGTAGAGGGGGACACCGGGGAGGCAATGATTACCCCTGAGCAACGCCCATGGGTATACCATTTGTATCTGGTGCCATTCAAACGGGCTATAACACTTAACACAAATAAAACTAGATTCATTACTTTTCGCACACGTAAGCATCAGCAACAAGAACATTTATGCAATCCAAAAGTTAATGAAGCAGGAAACATTGATTATCTACGAATTGTACCCGATCCAGATTTCAATTTCAACAAGCGTGTAAACTACATCATAAAGATAAGCTCAAATAACCCATACGTACTTTATCCCATAAGGACATACATGAATACGGATCAAGCTATTTTATTCTACAAGTCTAAAACAGTTTCAAGAACTGAATATGGGGATATACTCTATAACAACTGTTCTGAAAATCAGCTTTAGAAAATCCAACGGTTGCAGAAGAAAGCACTAAAAATCTGCTTTCAACAACTAACTAGGCCACCGACTTTGGAACTCCGTGAAAGAGAAATAAACCTACTGAAAGTGAGGAGTAAAGCACAACTGCTTTCTTCAGATCGAAATTCCAAGATCCCTACAGCTCAGCAATAGGGAAACTATATAATTTGAAGCACCGACACTATCTTGTGAACACCCAAACAAGAAGGTTTGTGAATGACCAGTTCAGTTTAAATCTTGAATCTTATGGAAACAACCAAGCAGCAGACATTAGAAATCTTGAGTTATCAAATAGCTACAAATAGGATCTAAGATGGAATCGAGAGGAAAGGGGTCCAGATATTGATCGTTAGGAAGGATAATTTGTAGAGTCACAGATTGGACAAAAATGAGAATTGATCAGTCATTGATTACAATACCTATTGCTTCCCGCTATAATATAGACACGGTAGAACTACATCCAAGCTGTCTTCTGGTGCTATACGTAATAAAAGCAAGGCATACATTTTTGCTTGCCCAATAATTAATATGCTGTAATTACTAACTGTGAAATCATGTGCTACCCATTGTACTTCCAGCCTTGTACCAACGTTGATGTTTGGTAACATGATGTTACCTTCCCCGCCTGTATATCCAATGCGCCGTTGCAGATCTCATGTAAACCATCTTGAAGAGTTACATAAATGACGATAGACTTGCCAAATTCAAATCCATATTCTTTATTCTTCAGTACTTGAGTTACTGGAATTGTTTCTCACTATTGGATTGTTCTTTCTTATCAAGATCACAATATTTGATTCAAGTCTTTCTGTTGGACATTACCCCTATCCCTGAACACAAAGAAGGAGTCGATAGTTGGGAATAATAAAATTTATTTTAATTTTATATACCTTTACCGACATGAATATTAATAGGTAAATATGAATATGACATAAGGTAGATAAGGTAATTGACAGAGGTATAAAGAGGTCAATTACGTATAATATACATATTTGTAAATGACAGGTATAATGGTATGTCAATTATGTATATGGTTGTATAACAAGTAGTATGGTTATACAATATGATGTATAATGGTTATACAATATGATGTATAAAAAACGGCCTACGGAGTAGGAGATAAGAAAGAGAGGTGAGGGTGGGTGGGAAAAGAAAATACGTGTGAACGTAGTGGAGAACAGGAGCAGAATGAGGTGGAGGTCAGAGACGCGGTGGGCCACGTGACCGCGGGGTTCACGTGACCGACACCAGGAGGGAGTGCGCAGGGTGCGCGAGGGGGCGTGTCAGGGGGAGCAATGACCACCCCTGACCAACGGCCATGGGTTACCCATTACCCCTATCCCTGAACACAAAGAAGGAGTCGATAGTTGGGAATAATAAAATTTATTTTAATTTTATATACCTTTACCGACATGAATATTAATAGGTAAATATGAATATGACATAAGGTAGATAAGGTAATTGACAGAGGTATAAAGAGGTCAATTACGTATAATATACATATTTGTAAATGACAGGTATAATGGTATGTCAATTATGTATATGGTTGTATAACAAGTAGTATGGTTATACAATATGATGTATAATGGTTATACAATATGATGTATAAAAAACGCCAAGACCAGAAAAATGAGGCGAGGTGGGAGGGAGAAAAGTTTGTGAGGGATGAGAGTCACTGGTTGAGGGACTGTATGAGGGACGCATTCACCTCGTGTGCGTTGGAGTCCCTAATGTATCCCCTGTGTGCATTTGAACGCCACCCCCCGTAGCGTTGAATGGAGAGTTCAGCGACCCCGCCTCAGGCTGTGTAGAGTGTAGGTCTTAGGGGGGTGGCCTGCTGTGGTGTTGAGCCGCTCCCACTCCTTTGACAGCGACCGCGTCGTTATTAGCGACCTGTCAGCGTTGAGCAGGAACGGATCCGTCGGTATCAGCGTGGGGACCGCGGCGAGCATATTCCTCACGGCCGTCACCGGGCACGACCTCGGGTCCGGGGAGGATTGGAGCCTCACGTGTTTTTCCTCGCCCACGCACTGGAGGTTCTTGGCGGCCTTGATGCGGACCGCCACGTGATTTGCCGTGAGCACCACGTCCCCACGTGAGAGGTGTCGCACCGGATCGAATGCCCTGGCCGTAGGGGGGGCGACCTCGCTCTGCCGCAGTGCGGCGTAATACAGGAGGAGGAACGCGGCCCGTAGGGTCAGGTCGAGGGGCGTGTCCGACAGTAGCTCGAGGATCCCCTGGAGGGCGGCCATGGGGATCGGAGGCTTGACGTTCGGTGTGTAGGCCTTGTTCCTCCTCATGGCGTCGAGGGCCCTCCTGACCCTCACGTCCTCTGTAGCCGTAACGTCCCCGCCCGAGAGCCGTAGGTGTGTCCTCACGTGCGAGAGCTGGTTGGCCACGGTCGCCGGCGAGGGGGCGTGGTCCGCGAGGTACTCGAGGAAGGCCGTGATGAAACTCACGGACGGTGCCTGCGGGTCGGTCCTCGTCCGTCGGCAGAAGGTGAGGTAGGTGGACACGGCGCTCTTCTGGTTCGCGACCGTGCCTGGGGCACGTGCCTCGGCCTGCCGCGCAGATGCCTTCCTTTGGAGAGAGCGTAGCGCCGGATCTGCAGGACAGGCGAAGCACAGGCACGAATGAAGCATGATTACAAGGCACCACGGACCACAGATCATGATATCTCATCAGGCATGCAGCATTGTTAAAATCCCTCGAGGACAGGTGGGCCCTACTGAGTGCGTCGGCGACCGTGTTGAGGACCCCGGGGACGTGCGTGTAGACCAGGTCGACTTGCAGTTTGGCCTGGACCATCCAGGCCTGTCGGGCACACTCGGCGAGAACGCGGTTGCGTGCCCGCCCCGATGTGAGTGCCTGGACGGTCCCCATGTTGTCACAGAAGACCTCGATCCTGGTCCCACGATCACGGTCCCCGAGGAACGTGTGGAGAGCATAGATTGTGTTCAGGGCCTCGAGCTCAGAAATGCAGTCCACGGGGTCATTGATGGGACAAACCTGGCACGCGTAGGCCGCACGGCCGTCTGTACCCCCCACGCCCGAGAGGCAGGCGTCGACCGTGATACACTTTGTCGCCGGCCCTCGAGGGATGAGGGCGTGCCCATTCCACCCGGCGGCGAACCGTAGGAACCACTGGAGGTCCAGCCGCATGTCCGAGCTTACGTTGATGTAGAACCCGTCCATCGACCGTAGGGCCTCCAGTAGTTTGCTGACGAACAGCCTCGCCGGGCGGATACATTTCGCGACGTGCAGTATTTTTCCGAGGACGGATTGAAGCTGTCGCTTGGTCAGCGACCGCTTCCTGGCGACCGCCCCAACGTGCTCCCGCACGTCCTCCAACTTGTCCTGAGGGATGGTGAGGGACATCTCGGCGGCATTGATGTCGATGCCCAGCCAGCGCACGGTCTGACTAGGGGCCTGCGCCTTTTCCCGGGCCTCGGGGAGGCCGAGTTCGGCGAACAGGTCTCGGGCTATGGCAAAGTCCGAGGCAGCTTTCTCCCGAGAAGGCGACAGTATGATGAGGTCGTCCAGATACATGGCGGCCTCGACACCCTTACCGGCGAGTATCCCCACGATGGCCTCGGCCACACACTGCATGTGATACGAGGACGCGCGGGCGCCGAACGGCATGGCCGTATCACAATAATACCCGCCGTCCCACAGGAAACACAGCAGAGGCCAGTCGAGGGGGTCGCACCTAAAGTTCTTATAGGCGCGCGAGATGTCGATGGTCCCCATGTAGCTCCCTGGCCCCGAGGCCACGAGGCGGGTGACAAAACCGTCGACCGTAGGGAGACTGTGCTCGCGCTCTTCTCCGTATACCGCGTTCTTCATCACGTACGCGTTGACGCTACGGTCCCGGGGGAAGGTCATATCCGTTATGACGCGGCGGGCCTCGGACCCGCGCTTCTCCCGGGACATCAACGGCGAAACGTGGCACCACGGCTCGAAGGGAGCCTCCATGAACGGTCCCATCAGGTTCGAGAAACCACTCTCCTTTCTGATAAAATCCCCGACTTGCTTCGGGAATCCGGTGGCGCTCGGATGGTTGGGGACGTCCCGAGTGTCGCTGGCCGGCCCGAGGTAGCCGAGGGGGAATCCGTATCTAATGAAACCGAGGAGTTCCCCTTTTCCCTCCATGCCCGTCAGGTAGTGCTCCCACGCCCGTAGTTTGAGGTCCGTCGGCAGGGTTATCTTTGTGCACAGGGCGTTGGGTAGGCCCGAGGCCCGGACCGCCTCGTAGATGTGGCCGTGCGCCGGGGGGCCGGCCTCGGTGAAGCGGGGCCACTCGGCCCGCCTGTGTTCCATGAAGGCCTCCGGGTCCGTCCGGAGTCCGGGCGACGGAATTCCGGTCCGGCAGACTTCCTTTAGTCCGCCGAAATCCGGAGTGTTAGTTGGGTCTTCAGTCGGCGCGGTAACACTAACACTCGTGCTAGCGCAGTGGGGTGGCGGTGTCCGCGCGGTGAGCCTGTCCTCCACGTGGCAGGTCCCGCCCCCTTCGTTGTTGTTGTTTATGTTCGGGGCCCGACCACGTGCCGGCGGCCTTCGTGTTGTGGTCACGTGGACCCCCCGTGTGGTCCCCCCTCCACGTGAGGGGGTGGGGGCCCGCAGTGGTCACCGGGCCGCTTCCTTTTACGACCCCCGCCCACGTCCGGTCACCGGAAATCCTGTTGGCGGTGGTGGAGATCACAGGGCCCGCTGGTGTTACATCACGTGGATTGCACCCCACGACCCCGGGCCCGGGGAGGGAGGCACGTGTTGTGACTGTGTGGGGGTGCGCTCCGCTCACTCGCAGGGTGCACCGTAGCCGTTTTTTGCCCCGTGTCCGTGTTGGGGGAGCACATCCGCTCTCGGGTCGACCGCCCGGGGCGTGTGTCCGGCCTGGGGTGCGTGTCCGGCCTGGGGTGCTCGCCGGGGTGCCGGTGTGGGCGCAGCCTGCCCGTTCTCATAGCCCATTGTATATCCGAGTTTCCGGTTGCACGCGTGTAACGAATGCCCGCATTGCCTCCCCACGGAGTCGCAATACGAGCACACGTGCAGCCATCTCACGGGTCCGTCATCGTGGCCGCTCCTATGGCGGCACCCCCTCTCCGAATTAAATTGCCGGCATGGCAACTCACGTCCTCGGGCTTTTCCGGTGTCGGCGCCGCTGGTGAGGGTCCCGGTCGTCATCGCGAGTCGGACTCGCTCCTCCTGGATCCGCGAGTAATCGCACCACGACAGCCGCCCGGCCTCGATCTGGTCGAACACGTGGTTAGACCATCTCCTGACTCCGGCCCACGGCCGGCTCTGGGCGTCGATTGAAACTTGATGTAAGTGCCGGAACATGGCCTCACGGTCCACGGGGTCGACCGCACGGTCATCCCCGAGCAAGCCAATAAACGCACTCAGGTACTCGAGGGGGCCCAGGGTTCCCCTCAGTTCCAGCTTCTGGGACAACGTGTAAACCCCCTCCCTATCCACAAACATGTACGGTTTACTGATCAAACGGGTAACATGAATATCTGACTGCAGCTTACCAGCCGTCTTGTCATGGCGGATGGCCTCACGGTCGAGCTCATGTTGGATATACGGGTCCCCTGCGTAGCGATCTCGTAGCTGGCGGGGTGGAGGCATGGCGCGGCCGGCTTGATCCTCGGCCCAGTCCCGAGTCCTTACTTCGGCGACTGAGCGAACCGTAGGGGGCGATGCTCGTCCCGTCGACCGTTGTGTCTGTAGTTGAATTAAGGCGTCCAACTTCTTACTCATGTCCGAGAGTCCAGTCTCTACGGCCACGAGGCGGGCCGACCGGAGGCTTCCGGCCTGAGACGCGGACTCTACCTGGTCGCTCTCCCTCACGGTTGACTCCGAGGCCTGGTCCGTGGTCGTGGAGGCGCTCGCTTGAGCGCGTGTCGTTGGTGGTGCCATCCTATCTGCCCTGTAATTCACGTGAACTTTACCCGTATTCAGACACTGTCTCTGCACGGTCAGATACTCGGGGAGTATTGAAGACGGCGTGGAGAGTGGGCCAAAATGAGGGGAAAAGAAAATACGTGTGAACGTAGTGGAGTACAGGAGCAGAATGAGGTGGAGGTCAGAGACGCGGTGGGCCACGTGACCGCGGGGTTCACGTGACCGACACCAGGGGGGAGTGCGCAGGGTGCGCGAGGGGGCGTGTCAGGGGGAGCAATGACCACCCCTGACCAACGGCCATGGGTTACCCATTGTTTAGATCAATTCAAAGCAAGCAGCTCCACTAAAAATAGCTCCTACGTCTTGTATAATATATGAATGTTTATAAGGTAAATGGTAAGAATGAAACATTTTACCAGGAAACGTAATATATAAAAACATAGTTATGACGCCAATACGATGATACTTATTTGCGCTGAAGGGCAGAAAGAGATTTTTTGCCATCACCAAGAATAAGTATCATCGTATTGGCATCATTACTATGTTATTTTATTATAATATGCCTTAGATTGATTATAATTAGCTGAAACTCACCGAAACTTGACTCAGTTGGCAGTGTCAGTCTAACCCAGTACGTTAAGTACATTATGTAGTGGGGCTGGAATCCAGCAGTGTTTCAGACGTTCTACGGAAGGTGGTGCAGAGAGTCAATCCTTACTGTGTAGTGATTCCGGGGAACGCTGCACACAAGAGTGGCGCAGCGGGGGCCGGGATTATGTAACGCTGGTATATATACTCAGCATTCACAGTAGGTCGGCAGGCTGTCCTTGCGCATGTCTCCCTGAGAGCGGACCCTTGGACCCTCACTTTGCAGGCAGGTTCTCGCAACCTTCCTGGTGGTTAGGTGAGTCTTTCAGATTAGCCTCTCCAGCATTACCCAGCATGCCGTGCTGCGGCACTGTATTTGTGGGAAAGATCTTCCAGATCTTTCCGGGAAGTAATTGTTAATAAACATTCCTGTTTATTAAACGCGTGAGTTGTGTTGTGTATTACTAGGTTCGTGCAAACCTACCGAAAACCAAACTGACCTACGTAATTGTTCGTAAGGTGGAATCCTGCTGGGAACTAGCATTCCGGAAAGGTGTCTTCCAACCCGCTAGCCGGGCGGCAACCACCACAATTACAAGACCAATCGGAAGTCATATACACTCTCCTAGCAGAGGTTTGATTCGCTCAGGCTTCATGCTAGCTACAGTGACTATGGTTCGGAGAGTGACGCTAATTTGCATACACCGTCAATACTAATGCGGTATTCTGATTGGCTAAGAGGCCGGAAGCAAGGATCTGGGTGGAAGATTAAAAAATGGTGGATCCCCTCAATTTGCATGTTCCGATGCGTCCGACTGAAGCATCGGAACTATTTATTGTGTGTTTTGACCAAATATTGACCCAACAAACGTGTAGCTTTTACCCAAAACAGTTTGAATAGCTGAAATATGTGAGATCACATGATATGAACGCAGGCCCTCGCCGAGCAGGCAACTTACAGATGTCAACAAAATAGTATGACTTTATTAGCGAAGTTTCACTACGCTCTGGGAAATCCCGATGATGACGTCATCGGCCGCTGCACTGTCAAGTCGGTGTATCTTCACGGCCATTGTTGTTATCATTCAATCTCACATATATTAAAGCATATTGAACGGTATCAGATGAATCCCACACGATATACACGATAACCTGTTCCGTGTTTTCTGTCAGACGCATAGGAACACGCAAAGTGAAGGGATCCACCATTTTTTAATCTTCTGCCCATATCCGTGCTTCCGGCCTTTCAGCCAATGAGAATGTGTCATTTCTTCAAAGCACTCCGTAGTATGGTCAAAGCACTCCATAGTATGGTTCAAGGCACTCCGTACGTAGTATGTTTCAAAGCATGCAATCTGTATGTAGGTACACTGCTACACGGCGTATCGTGCGTGAGTGAGTGACTTAGTGCATAGGTATATAACTAGGAGCAAATGCTATTTCCATTTATAATGGAAGAGCGCGGTATACCTAAATTACTATATGAAATAAAAGTAAGAATGTTTCAATAAACCCAGAGAATGGATTTAATAGTTTTTTTCCAAAGTATCACCAACAGGAATATTTATCATGTTATAAAAATCTACTTTTTTAATGCTTTTATTCACATCTTTCAATGAGGAAAGCTCTTCCTGTTAATACAATTGGTCAGCTCTCTAAATTAGTTACATTCGCCAGTTTATAAGATGATGATGAGTTGATGCTTCTACATTTACATAGTGTTACAATATAGTTATACAATGACAAAAATACAAGGCTTACGTTATAGTACAGACATATATTACATGTATCAACAGATGGCAACTGATTACTTAATCAAAATAGGAGTATCCTAATACAGTGAAAATGTTTCATAATCAAGTCATAAATACATTGGCATATTTCTTTTGAGATGTTTGTCATATGTTGGCTAACTTTTGATTTTGACTTGTGCCTTGTCTAGCATGCCACACATCCCATTCAACTCGTCACCCTGACTCGTCATGGTTGTGATTGAATTTTTCATTGAAGGTCTTGGTCAACTGCCCAATCACTCAAAACCAAAATACCTGATTGACCTACTGGTGCTTGATATATTTGAATCATAGACACAGGCAGACACTGACTGTAAACCTTTCAATAATTATTCATTTATAATTGAATGCTCATTCATCAATGATGAACATACTATTTGCTCCTAATTTGTACACTTATCCCACTCAAAATACCATAATTGTCATTTCTCTGTGATCTTGAACCACTTATAGAATCCTGGTATTAATCTGAGTATTTTATACATTGAAAATATGTGATTTCTGTTGATTTCCTAGACTGCAGCGCACACACAATCACAAGGTCACTCAGCCATGAAAGTTCTATTAAAAGGAACCAAGTCAGTAGTGGGGCAGGGGGTATGGTAAGGCTTGATACTGGACCCCTGCTCATTTAAACAGGCCTTTATAGTGGGACATTGATAGTGAAGTGTTAGATTCTCTGCAGTAAGCTGAAACCCTGTGTGAGCTCTCTAAACTCTAGATGACGTCTTTTGAGCGCGAGTTCCCGCGCTCAATAATAATCCAGATCCTCACCTCGCTATGAACGTGCGGGGTCACATGTTCGGATCTGGGTTATTACGTTTACAAGAACATCATTTTATTATGGTATTTTCTGTTTACATATTTCATTCTGATAGAACACATAGATATCTTCATTACTATGAAAAGTGAGAGGACTTTGAGGGAATAAAAGGTCAACATAGAGTACATGTACCATCGTGTAATTCATCTCTTTACATTCAAACTATTGCGTCAACCATAAAATACATACGCAGTGATGGGGATGAGGAAGTTTTACATTTTGTGTACATTCCCTATTCAATCAAAGGAAAAGGGATATGAGGGCAGATTTCTCAGAGATGTTGCCGATATATACGTTATGGTTGGCCTTATTGTAATTACTTTCTGACCATATCACATCCTTGCTAATATCATGTAGAACTAAAGGCTTTGCGGCTTCGCGCTATGGAGCCAACCCGCAATCTCCGCCATTCTAACTCAATTTAGCTCCCCCGCACGTGTGCCCCATTGACGCAGTATCTGGATGATTAGGTGTTAGACGGGAGCTCTAATATCACGTTGCTCTGACCAGCAGTGTCATGTCATGGATGACCGCACCAGTCAGCTCATAGTAATCTATATGTAGCCATGCCCAGGTGGTGGGGCATGTTTATGGTACAAATCAGCAATGGCACCTATTTTATGAGGGGAGATCATGATTTAAAGCAAAACCTTTTTGAAGAGAATGTAAATAGAGGTTGGTAGCCCAGATTGTTAAACCATTTAATATTTCGTTTCTCTGTTATTCCATTTTAATTAGGGTTTAGGAGGTCAGCCATGCATTCTACATAGGGATTGTTCTTAATTTGAGATGATGGTCATCATGACGAAGGTCGTGATGACCATCATAATAGAATCCGGAATGGCCATCTTGATAGAGGTCATGATGAGGGTCTTGAGGAAGGTCATTGTGCAATTAGAACTGGGCAAGAATCGAAGGAGCCGCTAGAAGGTTGGGCTTCGACGGGCGTAGTAAAGTTTGGTGTGGTTGTGGTAGAGTATAGGCAGCGGAGGCTGGGCAAAGGTGGAAGCAGAAAGGAGATATACACAGTACCTCATGATGAAGAGAAATATATAGGCCTACATGGCCAACTGGCCCCGACCCAATGCCGCGGTCCAGTGTTGGCACGCTCCCTCCTAATCCCACTCTTAGTACCACACCCGCAACCAGACCCGTCCCCCCCCTCGACTGACCACTCACTCGGATCTTCCCCCTCCCAGTATGCATCAGCAGAGCATGTGCCCATGAGACGAGTCACGTGACTTCCAATCAAGGATACCAGAACGAGCTGTACATTTGGTCACTGAGTGGAAACGTCAGGAAAATGTCTCATTATTAGGCCCACAATGTGGAGCAATCTTAGATTAAAATACAAATACACAAAAATCAAGAATAGGCTGCATGCATTTGTATGACATGTCCATCACAACAAGATTCATCAATTCAAACCAAAATAGCGATAGCTTTCATTATTCCAATTTACACAATTCTATCCTAGTTAAGATAGATACATCTGAATAAAATCATACATACTCAGGTCAAATCTATTATCTCACCCCGGTATTTCTCTCCGTAGGCTGAACGTAAGGGATTCATACTAAACAGCCGTAAAGGTAGTGCACCCAATACTCAATCGCTAATTTTAACAGCAGGAAGATGCCCCCAGGCATTCCCCTGGCTACGGCAGGAAGATGCCCCAATCATTGAAAACTTATATTCAAAATTCAAAAGATAAAAAGATAATTGTTTGATTTAAAAGAAATTTTGACAATTTATAATATGCATATTGACTTTTGATTTGGTATGATAGAATATGATCATGACATTGCTATTTCCCAAAAAAGGTGCCTACCGTAGCAGGGTCATTTGGGGAGGCAATGCCTGCCGTGTAGAGGTGAACAGGGGAACTGGGTGCTGCAGGGAACTTTTGATTTGCTCCCCCTATAAGGAATGAGCAATGATCAGTTAGAGGTAATAATACAGATTTGGCTATTTTAATGGCAGAGTCGCGATCAAAGCACCTATGAACCCTTTAAAAATAACTAGCTTGTCATGCACCTTCTTCATCAGACACTCAGGATGTTTCTGATATGAAAGGGTCTGATCAATCATAGAGCCAAGGTAGCACATTTCCTTGACGATTTTTATTGGTTCGTTAAATATAGTTTGAGTGCACCATTCGAGACCTTGTGAAGTTCTTTTATTGTGCCATGATACACCAACCTGGTACTGCTGACATTGATTGTTTAGCAGTTGGCCTTGTACCATTTATCTACCGAATCAAGCCCCTCTTGCATCAGATCCTGCCAGGATCTTAGAATTTTGTGTTTGGACAATTTGACTAAGTTCTCTACGTACGTCAAGTAGTGCAGGCCAGATAGCGAAGTACAAAGGTCATTAACATAGATAAAAACAGTAACAGGCCCAGTATGGAGCCTTGGGGTACCCCAAGGTTTACATGTAGCTTCTCACGTTTATTACCATATATAGTTAGGCACTTTCGAACAAATAAATTAGATTCAAACCAGTTACAAAGGTTGTGCCCAATGCGGCCTCCCCCAGGTTGTAAGGGAGAATTCTGTGGTCGACACAATCAAATGCCTTTATAATGTCCACATATATACTGCGACCACAAAGCTATTTTTCAATAGCCTCAGAGATAAACTGAGTCAATTTCAACACTGCACCTCTCGTACTCCGCTTTTTTCTGAAACTGAATTGATTTTCATAAAAAAAGTTGGAATTTTCCAGATAATCATATATCATCTAGAAATGACAATAAATGACAGTTAATAGAATTCAAAAAAATGTCATTAGCCCAACTACGGCCTCCTCTTTTCTATCTAGGGATAAGGGGTAATATCTTTACAATATTCTATATATTTCTAAACCTGATGAAGGATCTTTTATGAATCCGAAACGTTGTTATCTAATGTAAGCAAATAAATACCATCCTGAACTTTAACTTCAATTCATTGTCTTGAGTTGTGTCTTCTCTACAAACCATTCTATATATTTTGTTTGAACAACCAAAACGCTACCTTATAACAAAGAAAAATAAATACAACATCCTCTACCATCATTTTTAGTATTGTTAAGATTGTAGATCGTCAATCATAACGTAAAGGAAGATGAACGACTGGATTCCTATTGCAACGGTTTATTGTAGAGGTCTGCCCCGGTCTGGAGCTCACAGAGGGGGACTGTTGCCAAGCAACAGGCCTCCATCCACCTGGTCGGTGTACCGGGGAGGGCCCAAATGAATTGTGACAGTATGTATAATTGTGACAGGATTGTGACAGTATGATTATATGTATAATGAAAGCTTTCCTTTTTGTTAATACAATTCTTAACAAAAGAATAGATGAGGAGATCATTTGTAGTCGTGCTTCACTAATCGGAGCATCTACTATACAATCACTTTACCATGCTGCCAGTGTCGTGTCTACATCCAGAGAAATACAATACATCGCTACACAAACCAACTTATGAAGAAAATCAGAAGACAATTGCGTCGCCTCACGTTGTCTCCATGCAAAATATTGCGTTGAGAGGCATTTTCATAAAACGCGACCAGAGAAAGCCAAGCTGAAACTAGATGCTTCCGTGGAGGATAATTATGTTGGGCCACTTTAGGCGCGTCACATGGTCGTGGCTCTAGCGGACCTGGGTGCTTTGCATCCGGCCGGCTTTTAGACAAGGTTTTAGACGTGCTTCCCATCGGAAGCTGGTCTTCTCCTCGTGTCACCTAATCTATCTCATCTGTCCCGCTGTAAAACCGCGCCCGCCGCGCCCTATTGTGTACTGCATTTGTTAGTTGATATATCACAGCCCCCATCTTACTACTACGCCACGTGTTGACCTCAACAATACCCTCTAGCGGCAATGCCATGTCCTCGACCGGCATTTTCCCTACCTGAAAACTTCATTATGTCCAGTACCATTCAACATATTAGGTACATCAGATACCCAAAACAGAGTTAATGCTACTCATTTCACGCAAGACATAAATTCTTAATGACAAATTTATATATTTGAGATAAGTCTTGATAAAAACATATCAATACCTCCAGTTCCCTGCCTTCCACCAGTTCTCTTACACCAATACCTTTCATCGTGTACATGTACTACTCGAACAGTGCGTAAAGCCAAGGAGGCAAAAATCCTGCTCCATCATGTTAGTGGTGGTTTTCAATCCTTTTATCTTCAAGACAGGCTGATGAAAAAAGGTCGTCCTGGGTAGGAAATTTGATAAGAGACTTACATAATATAACAAATCGAAGCCTCATCTTCCACAATCACTTCACCTGCCAGTGCCGTACAAAACATAGCTACAAAATACAACTAGTGATGACCACCAGAAGACAACTGCGTCGTGTCGCGTAGCTGTCGTCTGCTTGTCTCATTGGCCTCCAACATTTCAATGTAAAGGCAACTCCACTTGTATCCGGGAATCTACATTAGCTGTTGCCTGTAGCGACGGTGATGTCCAATGAACATTCTCTGTCTGCCGTCCCTAAACGCTAATACAAAAATATAGAATGGGAGCCTGCTCCTGTATCTACAGCTTATGACCTGATGAAAATTGTGAAAGACCAGGGGTCTGTAGAATAGACTAGACCTTTCTTCTGTATGCCAGCGTGACCAGGGATGATGTGGGTCAACTTTATTCAACACTATTGAACGACCTTCTGTTGGCAAGGACTGTCTTAGCAAACAAGCAGTCTATTAATAGAATATTACCTGGCTCAGAGGGTAAAACTAGCAGTGATGTTATTAGACTAAAAATTGAAGAAATTTTAGATGAATCTGCTCTTTCAGATTTTATAAATGAATATATTTCTGAAATTGGAGTGAAACTTGCTGCAAATATGCACCTTCCGTGGAGAATATATGATAGTGGTTTTCAGTCTAGCCTTTAGCTGACTGATAAGAAACATTGAAACTTTTACCATGTTCAAGGCATTAACAAAAGCTGATATGAACAGTAAGATTTGGTTACCCTAACCTTGACGCTGCAGTGAATCCTTGTTGAAAATTGGTTAGATAAGTTATTTTGTCTAGGATGTGGAAAGCTTTTTAGCAAAAAATCATGTTGGTTTAACCTGGAGGCATGACTACACTAAAGACGGATGATGTCTGGAGGCATCACCGCACCAAAGATGCATGATGCCATGAGGCATCATTATTCCAATATTTAGGAAAATGTTTTATCAAAGAAATAATAGAGCAATATTAACAAAATCTTCACAAAATGTAGATATGACATCATATTTAGTATTTCTATTCAAATGAAACAAAATATTTATGATTATGTATCATATTATGTGATTACAAACTGGAAATGTTAGTTTTAAGCATTATGTGCCTGTCCTCTAGTGGGACAAACTGCCACCTGCACCCATCCTAATGGGAGTAGTACGGCCACAGGCACCCGTCCCTAAAGGGTTAAGCAGAACTAAAGTTAACTACAGAATTTTGTCATGGCTAGGCCATTTAGACCTGCCTTATGAAAAGGCTGAGGCCTTTTGCCAATTTGTTGACTTGAGATTATGTAAACTGCTATATATATTGTTAGCCTGATGCTCAATAAGGAATTTTTTTTTGAAAAAAAAGAGCTTCAATATTATTCGAGGATAACCCTCGTATGCGATATCCTTTTACCCCATACTCTTGCAGGATTATTCAACAAACCCTTGGTTTGTCGATTGGTAGATCCCGTTTTCAACTAGTCCCCAACTATTCCTAAAACAACTCACACCCCTCATCCCGCAGACCTCACCACACCCTTTTCCACCCCATACCCCTCTTAACACAGCCGTCACCCTATAAAAGCAGAAATAAGAGGATGTATATTGCAAGCATTGGTTAGTCGATGGTACACTTCGAGCAAATCTAAATATCCCTGAATGATTGTGTGTGAGCAGTGGTAAATGGAGAAGAAGTAGTTGCCATTGCAGGGTGATTCACAAAGAGTGGTATTTGGATTATAAATTGTTAGGATATGTGCATGGATGGTACGCTATGAGCAGTGGAACGTGAAAGGGTGACAAGTCTGTTCACGATGCGTTACAAACTATAAGAGAATGGAATTGTACAAGGTTTGGTCATCAGTACATTTTTTACCAGTTTTCAATGGCCGGCAATTTCCTAAACTGGTCAGAGGATAATAATGTGAAGGTATTGTTCCATGGATTTTAAACATCGGGAAGTTATCAGTGGTGGGTAAGCTTTGAGTGATGGTTAGTGTTTATCACTCGTCACATGCACTGGTCAGTGGATGATAACGTTTATAAATGCTCAGTGTGGTCACTTTATATCAATCTGTTATTCTGCTTCGTGTTTTCTCAAGTAATAGTACCGACTCCATATTCCATAGATTAAATCTTCAAAAGAAGTCGATAGCTTCGTGTATTTTTGAAATGAATAATGGAGGGTCTTTATTAGTCCAAGTTTCCTATCCTGGGTGACTTGGAGCTGATAATTTTTTTTATAATGTTTAACATCAGAAATCCTATCCTTCCCTCTTAGTTACCACAATCTGGTATATATATACCTCGATCATATTACCCTTGTGTCATCTAATAATAGTACATAGCGTATCGTTCAGGGAAATGCGATAACCTACAATGTAACTGTAATTAGACAGAGGGAGGACGTTCGCTTCCAACAAAGAGCTATCAGGTGTCATTTGTTCGAAGACTTAGAAATCTGAAACTAGTTTCACTAAATAAGATTAATATAAAAGAGGTAATATATCACATGCTGTACTAGTATCCCTCAATGCCTATACACTTACCTGCAGCAATAAACCATACAGGACGTAACTGGATATTTTTGGAACAAACAAGCTTAATGTTAGCTGAACTTCTGTGCGTACAGTAAAGAGAAAAAGTTCTGCCAAGCACTTTGTATTAAAAATGAAATGAGTGCAATGGAAAGGGACAGGGATCCGGATAAGTAATTAAATTGGGATTGTTAAACTTGGGAGCGAGATGAGGGACGAGCCGAGCTAAAAATTGAAGTGGGCAAAACAGTTGAGGTGCAGGGAAAGGTACTTATATAGAACGACCTGACCGTGCTGTACATGCTACAAAACGAGATGGGGAATTGTTGCTTTTTACAGAACCAGGCCCCAGGCCGAGGTCTGTAAAAACATCAATTCTCATCGAGTTTTGTTGCATGTACAAGCATGGTAGGTCGTTATGTATTTATTACATACCCAAAATTAAAAAAATCTTCGCATAGAAGACCTGTTTAGTGAAAGCCCAGACACTGATCATGCTTCAACGTGTCCAGTATAACAGTGTACTGCACAGGGTTCAGTATACAATTTGTACTGCACCGGGAGCTGCAGTACGTAATTATCAAATATACTGCATGGGTATATAATAGATAGTAGTGCTTGAACACCAAGAAGTGAAAGTTGAAAACTAAAACAAGTATGATTCCCCGAAAAGAATGCATATTTTCATAGAGGGTTATAGAAAGGGGCACAATGAAGATCCACATAGAGCAAGTTTATTTGTGCTAGGCAAGATTATTCCAGAGATAGATATCAGAGATTTCAGTTTTGCCCAGAGGATGAGGAGACAGGAGGACAGAGAAAATGAGCCACTTTTAATTTGTCTCCCCTAAGTGAAAATAATAGACTATATACTAAGAAACAAAAGGGTAACAAGACAAACTGAAGAATTTCAGAGAATATTTATTAACCTAGATGAGCCGGTAGAGTATAGAAAAGCAAGAGGCCTAGCGAGACGTGTAGTCTCAAATGGTAGGAAACTAGGGTCACAAACGATACTGAAGGGAGTAGAGTGCAGTGTGGGAGGTATATGGTATATTTCTTTATACCCAGAGAAAATATCGTAAAACTTGTAAGAAAGACCGGCAGGTGAAGGATATAGAAGGGTCATACAAATGAAAGAGAGCAAGAAATTATAGAGGATTCTAAATTTGCATGGGCTATGGTAAATCACATAGCTGAAGGTCGTAGAGAGGCCCTGAGAAAAGTAGGTGATGAACACATCTGACAAGGACCGCACATACACGCACAAGGCTACCATAACTACACCTGATGAAACAGTTTTAGCAGGCTGGGACATACGAAATTAGGTATTATTTTCAAAGGTCAGCATGCATTCTTAAGTAATTTATATCAGAAATAAAGTACAATGGTACTAGGTATAGTAGTGCTGAACAACTATATCAAAGCGAAAAATGAGGAACAGACCAGATTTGGTACTAAGACTACTTAATCGTAGGGACCCATACGAATCTAAACGGCTGGAAGGCTTTGTGTAACCAACTCTGTATGTGAAACAAGAAAAGTAAAAGTAATGAAGTTCATCCTGGGGGCAAAGTTTGCACAAAATGTAGAACTCAAATCGCATCTACTCAAATCGCACCCAGAGAATCTTGTGGAAGGTACGACCGATCACTTCTGGGCGGGAGGTCTAGATGTTTGGGATAGAGGATATGATGATGGATTTTCCCCCGGGAAAAATAATCTTGGTGAATTGCTTATGAAGTGCAGAGCTGAGATTATGCTAAAAAGTGAGCATTACATAATTTTTACACCAGGGTTAGAGATTTTGACCTGTGGTGCGATGTCTAGACATCGGAAGGTCTTTAATTCTGATCGGAGAAGGTGGACGCTGGGCCTAGGGTATTGATGCTCCCTATGACTTATACATTGTGACAAATGCGTGAGTGGTAAGGGCAGAGAAGCAGGAGGCATCCATTGACCCGCCACCTGGTGGCTGTTTCCCCAGACTCTCGCCCCATCTGACGGCTCAGGAGAGCACCCATAACGTGACGTCACCCCGGCCTCCTCGCTGACATGTCTCTACAGTTTTTACGTTGTAGCCAGCATTTGCTCCAGTTTTGGGACAGTTTCGCTTAGTCCTAGCAATTGTACAATGTGTCTCTGAGCCCCTAGTGGCTCACTTCTCACACTGACTGGAACGAGTGCTCTCGAGAAGTCATTCTAGCTGTATGGGAGAAAGTCGGGACGACTTCGCCAACCAGACCACGAGCTTCAGGTGGCTGCCATCTTGGGACTCTTAGGCGTGCAGCCCCCAGGACCCGGCTCCTGCTCTGGGCCCTTTAAGCCCCTCACACACATCTACAAGGGACTCATCAGAACTGCCGGGTAAGACTATATTGATGATGTATATCAATTTATCTCACCCCAGATATTTTTTCTCCATAGACTTGACATTGGGAACTCGTATCTAACGCCCATTAGATATTTAGGTAAAATATCCAATGGGGGATAATGTCACAAATGTTGGCCCATTAGTCAATATTAAAGGTGAGATAAATTCAGAAACCGATTCAAGTTTGGGGTTAGAGCTCGATCCCATCTCATTTGAATCACATGCATAGTTCACGCGGCTTCGCCTTGTAAATTACTATGTGATTCAAACTCGATGGGATACGGGTTCAGACCCTAAACTTTCATGGGTTTCCTTTATAAGATCTCAAAAGGCGTCTTGGCCGCAAGCCTGTTCCACAACTCCCACTCCTCGCATTACTCACGACGTTGCAGACCCGCTTCTGGCAGGCTGGGCTTCCAACCAACCTCCAGCACAAATTCTTGAGCTGAGGCTCTAATGAGCTTGGCATCTATATCTCACCTACTCATCTGTTCACTTCTATTTCCACTTGTTTAGCAACTGACACCTCATGTTTGAGCCATGTCTCCTGCGACGCCTTCACGTCCTCTGCGACAGCTTCATGCTCCTGTGACGCCTTCATTTCCTTACAGTGCCTTCACCCCAGTAAAAACAAATATATATCGCTGGTAGCTTTATCTAAATAGGAAGGGAATGTTTATTTTGGGATTTCTTTATGAAGGAGAGAAGTGAGTATGATCAGCCTGATTAGGCTCAGCTATACTCGAGTATAGTTAATTCTGTGTAGTTTTTCTTTATAATAGGCCCCAACACTTGCCTATAACTTCTCCCCAGCTGGAACAAATCTAGACTTACATTAAATGCATATCCTACAATTTACAGTGGCGCCACCTGGTGTTTTTAAAATAATGCCAATTATTAGTCAAAATGGTTTATTGGGATTCCACATGAGTGAATTTAACATTTTGTCCAGTTTATTCAGTCTTAATCGCTAAAATAGTCCAATTTACATGTACTGTACTGAAAAATATGGTTTTCTTCAATTCTTTCAAAAATATGGGTTTTGCTATTTGAAAAAATACTTTTTAGAATTTCTGTATATTCTAATATATAATGATCATAATATTGATATATAGATCAAAAACTAGCACGGTGACCCTCGATTCCTAAGTTAGATGTGTGTTCCACAACACATGGAGATTATCATATTAAATTTTCAGGAAAATGACATGGGTTTTGATTTTCAAGACAAAATGTCCGATATGCCTTTAATATCAACACCACACACCTGCAGAATGGTGTGGTCCTACCCAACTGCCAAAATTACAAACATTAAGATAACTGCAGCGACAAAAATAGCCAATCATAGCCTGAATGATATAAATGATAATTGAAACGGCCGGTTTGGTAAATTAGGTAAATAAATCAACTTAACAGGCCAGCCCTCCCCAAGAAGTACAAAAAATTGACAGAAAAAACTGTCATGCCATCTAGTGAATTCATGCACATAAAAAGGAATTCATGGAAATAAAATGTCATGTAATATCAATTATGTGTAATGTAATATCAATTATGTGAATTCATGTAAAATTACCTAAAATCACTATACATTCTACAGACGTAAGTAAACCTTAACATTTGTGTGTTTTATTTTATGTAGGGAATCTTCCTGTGAGCCACATAGATTTACGTCTTGTGTTTACTGGGATGTCCTCCAAGACCCTGAAACCAGTAGCTGAGACTCTCTCGACTTGTTGTATTTCATCTCACCAACTGTTCACAACTGTTTACAGTGGTTCACCATCTCCAGAATTACTGAATAAATTTTGCTCAGATTTTTCAGCCATTCCCACCTTGTTCAAGTCATTGTGACGAACGAGTGAGTGGTAATGGCAGACAACCTGGTGGCTCTTCCTACTGACTCTCATCTTATCTGACGGCTCAGGAGAGCACTCGTGACATTTCGTCACCCCGGCCTCCTCGCCGACATGCCTCTACAGATTTTACCTACCACCCACCCTACAGGGTGGTGTGTATTTCATCTCACCTACTGTTCCCCATCTCCAGAAGGTTTCAACCATTCTGCGTTGTTTAAAGAGATGTAACTGATAATATATGCCTTAACTATTTCCTATGCCACCCTGTGCTGTATACTATTTGACGGAACGGTTTCTGCGCTTTGATTGCGTCTATGATAATTTCTTTTTTTTGTTTAGTGTATGATAAAGACAGGACAGATTATATATAACATAATTCGGAAACATATAATTAGAATTTTATCTGAGGTGATCATTGAGTAGGTTCTAAGAAGATTCATAAGCAACAATTTATTGCTCTCGATCTATCTCTGTCCTCCGAGAAGTTCATTTCCGCAGTTTCCCAGAGAGATTTGTCTACTGGTGGGGCAGCTTAGGCTTAAACCCAGCAACGCCAATTCTGGTCCCGATAGGCCTTGCAATTGACTTCCGGACCTAGCGTAGCCCACCGTAGCGTATTGTACCCTGTTTAACGAAAACTTTACGGGTGAAATACTTTAAGGAAAGAAATACTGGTTATACATCGGGCTTTATTTAATCCATTTCCTGTTGTATACGAGACATAATATAACTTGTACATTCTGAAATCATCAGAGGCGGAAACATTGATTACATTCATAATGTGATTTGTTGAATTTGATCTCTCTACTACAAGGACCCGTCTCTCAGATGTAGAACGAAGATAATTACAGGGGGTTCATAGCAATTAGAAATGGATTAATGAGTTCTTGATTTCAATGCTGAGTCAACACAGGCCTTGATATATAGCTAATTAGAGATGCATCTGACAGTCAAGCCTTCCATGTTTCGCAGGCTCAAGTTGTAGATTTATGATGACATTCATATTTCCCTTTAACTAAAGTAGAAATATAAGGGCCTCTACCGGGATTCTGGTGTATCAGTGTTCCATTGATTTCTGTCACACCAATATTGATGTACTAATATTGCGTATAACTGAACACATAAATCTAATGGAAGGCCGCCATGACATATTTCCCAAGCTCGATGCTGTCAGATTTTTAATATCATCATTTCCCAGCATTCATTTTGGTTTCAATTAAATATGATATGTTGCGACGTCTGGATACTAAGGGACCTAGCTGGGATTTTCGGAATGTCCTACTCAGAAGCAGGGTTTCAGTGTATCGGTCAGTTTTGCAACATAGTTAATAAGGCAAATCGAATGTACTTTGCTGGAAATCACAATGTATGAGGACATATCGCATGTGTCTTAATTCTATACATTGTCACATTAGAACCTTTAGTATAATTAGTTTTGGTGGGTGGGGAAATTGAACGAACTGGTACAGCGTCATTATGTGTCTGGTTGGCTGGAAAACCAGGCCTATCTATGGACCATTTGGCTTGAATTTCTATGTCGAGCTAGTGCGTAAAGATATACAGTCCAAGTTACGTAATCTGGGCAAACCCGTAGCACTTTCACGCACAGGTCCATCGGAATCAGCACACAGCACACATTCTTTATCGTGGTGCATCGCTAGGACTTCAGTTCCTATCGTTGAACGTGGGCGCCGGGTAACACGCTCTTCTGACCAGTCTGCCCTGTGACTTAAAAGAGAATGGATAGAGAAGGCAAACCAGAGCAATCTGTACAAAACATACCTGGAATAAATTGTTCTCAACAACAGTTATGTTTTCTATTTTGTTATCTGGTGTTCTAAATCTAGATAGTACAGTATATATGTGAGAATCCTTCTCTTTTCTTTGGAAGACTACATCTCTCATCCCTTTCTAAAAAGTCAATCCAATTAATAAGATAGTATATTTCAAAAGTAATACCAGCATTGGACTGCACATGCCATGCCTGAAGGGTTCTGGGTGTGAGATACCAGTCAAAAGCATCAGGTGGTGCTACAAGTAATATAAAAGTCCGAATTCTTAATAGACCCAAACACGTCAATCACTGCGTCTCCAGCAGGAATGGGAAGTTATCCCATGCGTGTATGTAAAGTGCGTGTGCGTGCCCCACATCGAGGCCTTTTTGTTAGATGTCTCGTCGTGAAGGAGGTGAAGGTCCCTGCTCAACCAGACAGACAGCTGATGCAATTATCAATAAGGAAAAAAACTGAAATGAAATGATGCCAAAGGTTATATCCTGGAGGCCACACATTCTACGGCAATCTTATATCTAATGTGGCTTTATGCTACATATGCCTAACACTGAACTTCAAACCCCTTGTCTTTTAAAACCCCTTATCCAGGCCTTGTCAATATTCTAATCGCAATTGAAACCCTTTGTTTGAAATCTTAAGAAGGTTCCTTTGATCTAAATGTATTAGAATATCCTGATATTCTCGCACCTATCGGGGTCCCATAATTCTAAATAGATCATCCCCAGAAATGGCGAAGAGTGAATATGAGTAAATTGGTCTTATAAGGAGAGACGGTGAAATAGAGGAAGGGAGCGTGTGGTGATAGATATATGTTGGTGAATATCAACCGAGGATAGCGAGTGACATACGCGGAGGTAGAGACATCATGAGACATCAAGAAACATTAACAATCAGAAAGGATGGGGAAGAGTTTGAGTCCAAAGAAAGGGACATGAATGTGGCTGAGACGGGCAAACTAGAAAATGAAGAAGGGCATAAGAAAACTGAAGGCAAATGTTTGTAAGATGAATACAAGAGTAAGAGGGAAGAGGCACACTCGCTATAGGAGTCTAAACTGGAACAGAGACAGAGACATCCAAGAAACACGTATAGACTCAGAGGCTGATGTAGAGTTAAGGAGGATGCAGTGTACTCTGCGGTCTACAACGTATTATTGATTCGTGTGTAGCACACTAAGGAACGATCCATTCAGCTCTTCTTAAACTGTGAACATCAGCTTCCTTCTAATTACTAAATGTAATATCACACTTCAAGCAGAATTAACAAACACGCACTGAGTCAATCAGGATGTGTTCAGTACACGACATCAGGCAGGAATTGCGATAATTAAAAATACGTTGAAAAAATATGGTTTCAGCATGTGCATGGATTGAATTTTGTTATTCTCCTGACAAATCTAGTTTGGTTAAAGATATGTACCAGGATTGGACACGCTTATTACATAACAGCCATTCAATAAAGCTTTTTTTTATGAATACCAGATGCGTTCTCAGACATATTTAGAAATTCAATTCTAGTATACATAAACCTCTCATATATAATATCAATGTATTATATGTTTTACATGTAATGTTCAAGCAAACTATTTAGGGAAACAGAAAGGTTCGCACCTTTATGCCTTACTGCATACACACAATCCTTGCCGCCAAACCATCGTTCTATAGATGGCAACCGGAATTATCCCCGCAATGCTTTCTGCCTTATAGTCAATGTAAACAGCTCAATCTAAAAGAAGGGCAAGCGTTTTCTATCCGATAGGTTCGTGGAGGTGATATTGCGTGGTGGAACACCACTTCCGCTGATTCCTGCTCCCAAAGATTTCAATATAATCATTGAGAACGTGCCCATTATATCTAGTTGATATGTAAGGACAATGTGTAGAAGTTTTTTTATCTACCTCGTTTAATGGTCTAGGCAATTGGAATCAACCATCTACAGCATGGTAACTATACGTTAGAATATTTCCCATTAACAACATAGCAGTTAAATTGTCAGGGCGACTTCAATGCGGTAAATCCGTCGTGTGAAAGAGGATATCTATAATTGAGAAGTTGTCACTAACCGTTTCCTTTCGACAGCAATCTTGGTGATTATCTTAAGCTTACCTGCAAGAAAGGAGAGACACAAATAGATATTATATCAGTTTGTAAAATTGGTATGTGGCACAGAATATTTTGTTCGGCGGTAGACTATGGGGTCAAACACTATTAGAACTATACCTAGGATAAATAAGTAAAATGGCATTTATAAGGGGAATATGAACCTATGTGGTTTGTTATGCACTGCAGATGACCCAATTGGTGAGTAAATTCAGCAGCTTTCATAAATGCTTAGCGCTTAGATAATTTATCTTAAGGAATGAACAACCATAGCTGCCGGGTACAGTGCCAAAGCTGGGATCTAGCTAGCCAAGCAGATCGGTCTAAAGTATAACGACAATGGAATTATAGCTTCTGCGTTAAAGCTATTGACACACAGACAATGCAGCCTGAATTTAGTACCCTCTTTTAGTTGCCTATAGAGATTCCACAAATTTTCAACAATGTCTAGATAACTGGCAACTATTTGAGCTGAGTGGAAACTTCGAGAGTATAATACTTGTGCGCGGGCCCTAGTAGAAATCTGCCTGTGCCTCATTGGTTTCAGAGGCAAGGACCCCATTAAGCAATAATGATCGCATATGAATGGTTCTCCCCCTACAGCCTTTTAACCTCTATAGCATCTTTTCTCTCAATAATCTCTAAAGCCTATCTGTTCTATAACCACTAAGATTTTACTCCCGCACCGGGTGTATTCATAGGATTATCACTCTAATTAGCAGAAGAGAAAAGAGTAAAGAGCCTAAAACGATAACTAAATCGGCTAAAATAAAAACGAGGTGGGGGCGTCAGCTATGCGTCTCTCCTTCTTGGTCTGGCATTGGCATCTGGTTAGAATGTCTGACTGGAAACGTGCTGGCCATTGTGCCCTTTAATATCGCCAGGATATGGTGACTCTTTCCTCATGCGTGTTTGAAAATGTAGCTGAGAGAATTATTCTTTACGTGTTTCTTTTTAATTACCTTTCACTACAGTAGATTTTAAGACATATAAAGTAGATGAAAGTAATTTAAAACAAGCACAACTCAACAGTTACCCACGTTGGTTTGATGATTGACTTTAATTGGTGATGCAGCGGTTACAACGTTGCCAGCAGTAAAGTTGTCTTTTTCAGGTATATCATGAATAAAATAACCGCTGGTGTGATGTACTTGATATTAATTGTAGTGTAATTATAACTGTCTTACATAACCCCAAATGAGTTTTCTAAGCTGAATGGAGAAATCTTCCTTAATGTAAACATTCATAGTTTATATACTAAACCGGACTTTAATCTATAATCTTTTCCAAAGATGTAGTTACATTTCTGTAACAGAAACATGGCTACGAGACCACCATACTAGCAATCTGTTGCATATAGATCAGTTCTCTATTACGAAATTAGATCGGAACTATGATGATGAAAAATTGGTGGTGGAGTCGCCATATATATGCCAAAACCATAGTTAGACCTTTCTTCGAAAAGGTTGAAGAATATTGCATTTCAATTCCTAGATACGAAATATTAACATGTAGTATACAAGAGCCTAATAAGCGGGAATTATTGATACTCTCTGTATACAGACCGACGCCCAAGAATGATAAAGATGAAGTACAGAAATGAGTTTTGATGATAAATTCATTATCATTAAAGACCAGCCCCTCACACAGTGATAGAACGGACCTGTACACACGTGTGTGACAGTGGTCGCGACCAGTCAGAGCGGCAGCAGGGCCAGTCAGGGGGTATGATAAGCCATGTGGGAGGGGTCTACAGCTCATTTATAGCTATTTCATTCAATATGAGGAGTGGTTGGACATAATCAGAGTGATAAACAGAAAAACGCAGATACACAGACACAGATAGGAAGATATACAGACATACAGATACAATATACACACATAGAATCACACAGGTCGACATTGTGTGTAACCTAGAACCTGATAAATCTACAGGTATCACCCATCTGAATTTCACCTACCTCAAGAAAATACTTTTGACTAACCCTAAAATTATAACTGACTTAATAAGTCAAACTATTCATAATTTGACCTTTCCTGGAACACTCCTTCAGGGTGTAGTTACCCCAATTCCAAAGTCGGGGACCTACAGGATTTCACAAATTGGAAAACACTTAGAATTAAATAATAGTATAAACCTTAAACAGTTCGGATTTATGCCACGGAGGTCAACTGGACAAGCTATTTTTCACTTGTTAGCAGCAATCCATAATAGTATAACTGGTGGTCAGATGACCCAATGCATCTTCATTGATCTTCGGTGAGCATTCATTCGCGTATGCCACGAAATTCTGCTCTTGAAAATGAAAAAGAATAGAGATGGATGAGAAATCGATATCCTTGATAAAATCATACATTAGCCACCAAACACAGACAATAAAATTAAATAGGATAAAATCGAAGTTAAATGTTAGTTGCGGAGTACCCCAGGGTTCGGTCCTTGGACCAACCTTGTTTATCGTTTTTTATAAAATGACACGTTCTCAATTATGAAAAATAGTGCAGCATATATTTACGCTGTTGACCTTGTATTAGTCAATGGGAGGGGGGGGGGGGCAGTAAATAAAATCAAAATCCGGCCAGGAGGACCTAAATAGGATAACGAGGTGGCTAAAAGCAAATAAGCTACATATACACAGTTGCAACCAAGGGAGACCAAAAACGCCTCGATGTTTCCTTTAATCGATGTATGAGAGTTGCCCTCGGAGTCAAAAATAAAAGATACCAGACGATAGATGATCTGTATAACCTTTGTAAATTGAGACCTTTAGCGTACAGAAGAAAATTACACCTACTCATGAATATCTTGTGGTGGTCACACGACCCCGCCCGCTGCAAAGATCTTATGAACAATACCAGGGACCAAGAGAAAAAGTGTTTGAAAACAGTACTTCCAAAACTGAAAAATATAGACAAAGCCCGATATATCTAGGAGTTAAAACCTGCATATAAATATTCAAGAATTGGAAGACGGCTCATATTATAGATCTATATAAAGTCATACTTACTGGAAAACAGACAAGTTTGGGATTAAAATTTGTTTTGCGGAAATCCTTTCCTGTGAAGTCCTTGGCCAACTAACTTAATTGTTTACTTGTATCACTCCTATCTGTGTTGACCACTTTAATGTTGTGTCCTGTGTTGTAAACCTCTTTCTGATAACCTATATAGCACTATTGCTATTGTCTCGTGCTTTTGTTTTGTCCTTTTACCTTTTTTGTTAGCACTACAGGATGTAAGAACGCCCCATCTGGGGTGAATGTTGCCTTGAAAGTGAATAAATAAAAAATACGAGAAAGCTCAAATGCCCAGGTGTCAGGAAAACCAGAGGTAACCCGAGCACCTCTATGGCTCAGTCCGGAATGATTTCCTGGTCCTCATCGCACCTGATCGCACCAGCAAGCCCGCAGCTGTGTACAAACACAGCCATCAATAGCCTGGAAGGCTGGCCTAGTTAGACTAGGCCAGGTAACGGGTTCCATTTTTATGGTGCATTATTGGTAACGCCTCCTGGTTCCCCGGTCATCCGCTAGAGGGCTCAGCGGAATTAGGTGTATGACAGGCGGATACCAGCCAAACCTCTAGGCTGGTTCCCAGGGTATCCGCTAGTCACAGGCGGGCACCAGCCAAAGTTGAAGGTTGTCCCTGTGGAACCTGTTACCTGCCCCTTATTTCATATGGACAGTGAACCAGTCTAAGCCACCAAGTACTGCCAGATTCTACCCATGGGGCTCGGATCAATACTACTGGCCACATAGAGGCACTGATATGTATGATTATGTCAAATTTTGCAAACCTTGCGCTAAAACAAAGCGTATGACCAGACCCATGGAACCTCCTTTCATGATCAGAAACCCAGCCCCTATGGTCTGGGACACTGTGAATTTAGACGCGTTGGACGATTGCCTGTAACAAAACGGGGCAATGCCCACATAATTGTAGTGGTTGATTATTACTCACAATTCACTGTTTGTTTCCCTCTACCTGGTCTGACTACAAAAGGTTTCACCAAGTTTTATTAGGAACTTATATGAAGATTTGATGTACCCGCAAAAATCATCAGTGACAAGGGTAAGGTGTTTGCAAGCAAATATCTTCAGCAAGTCTGTGCCTGCAGTCCTTTAAAACTATTTAATGTAAACATCTGCAGGAGTTGATCTCCACCATTCGGCCTGCCTGTAGCAAGGCTATGGCCAGTAACAGACCCAGACATCACCTGCTGGGATTCCGAAATAGTACGGCTATACATCCCCAGTATTTGTAAATCCCCGCTTCGTATATTAGACCCTTTAAGCACAATAACCTATCCCTCAACCCATCATTTTGGTTGAACCTAGCCTGAATAAGGCGTTTCATCACTTCCGCCTCCGCCGTTTTTTGGTTGATCAGAGGAACAACTTTAGGCGGTAAATGGTATGCCAGTTTACAAGAGTTAAGCGTTGCTCAAATTTTCAAATGTTTGCGCTGACCGTGTAGTACTGCTGTAAGCTATGCTGCCGCAATATCATCCGTTATAGTATTCAAGCTTGCTATGACCGTGGAGACATATACAGTGCTCACATATACAGTGCATTATCTTGTGTCTATGCTGTAACGATATGTCACAGACGCAGAACCCCAGAACCCCAATACCCATTTCCCTTTTTCTGTGTGTGACTCGCCGGTCAGTGGAGGTTTGCCTCGTGGTCGTTGAATCCTGCGGCGACCCCTCAAGCGAGGTACGACATGTAAATAAGGTGAGGTTATTCTCCTTTTAATAGCTTATGTCGTCCCGTACACACTTCTCAAGCAGCAGTCCCGTACACACTCCTCAACCTAGCACACAATGTTGTCATACCAACCACTTTCATTCCCTTAATTTTAGCAAAAATCTGGGAATTGTTCGATTCGATTATATTCAAGTTGTACAATTTACCAAATAACTCTGAAAACTGAATACTTTCAACATAAATGTTACCGATTGAGGTATCTTATCTATATTGACATGAATGTAGCATGTACATATTTAGCTGTATTTGAATATTCACCGAAACATCAGACTCTCTTTCAGGAATATAAAGTTCAATCGAGAAATCATACAAAACCCAGTGCCTACCTCAATTAATTAATAAAGGAGAGCGACCTCTAGTCATCCACAGAATCGCTTAGGTGTTTGCATGTTATCCTCATCTCGTTTATTCGGTCTTGCCGTACGGGTAATATGACCTTTGATGTTGCTATGACCTTTAATGTTGCTATTGCGTGAAACACAATAAAAAAACATAGAAAACATATATACTTTCATATATATGCACGCCAGATATGGGATGAAATTCATTTTGTCGTGGTTGTACCTATTTCAAGCAACGTCATTTAAAGAGGTTTTTTTCTGTCACCCTCGGACGATAGTTGTTATGATACATACATCACCCACTTTTTACTACACGTAGTATCAAATATTTACATATTCCTATCCTGAGCATCACCTCATGAGACTCATACTAAGGTCAAAGCTTATGAGCATCACGTTCAAAGGCCCTAATGTCCACCACCTGGGGCATGGTGCCATCGGGAGCCGCTCTGAGTCACTTACAGTAGACGTCGACCACTTGTGGGTACAACGCTTAGATTACCAAGACAAAGCCTACCTCCTCCAGCTCGTCCGACTCACCCACCCCCTTCTCTGCAACGCCGCCAGGGGAAGAGCAATGGGCTTGAATTGCTGTGGTGATTGGCACCAGTGGCCGACAGGCATTGTTATGTAGGAGGCCCTTCAGGACGTGCTAAGTGTTGGCCTGTCATATTGCATAGCCTTGCTGCGTAGAGAAGTTTTGATACCTACCCTCTTATTAGTTCCATTTAATTAATTCTCGTCGCTATAGAATAGATATCAGTTTCAAAGTCAGGCCTCCGCGATCTCGTACATGCTATAGCTTCCTGGATGGATTCTGGATTTTTTATTTTGATAAATAGATAAAATGAAGTTGACAGGTGATCTGAATCAGCAGTTTCAGGATGTTCTATTCAGTAGAACCCTGCCTAACGGACAACCTTGGTAGACGCTCATCCCGTTTAACCCTTTCTGGTAGGACAATGCCATATGGCATTCCCCTGGCCAGGGCCGGACAACATATGGAATTGATGAACCATTCTGTATTTGTTTCTTTGTAACTTTTTGAAGAATTATCGCAGAATCATAAAAATTATATGAGATATTATGCTAAGTGTCGCCAGTATGTCTCTGAAATATCGGAAAGATCTAATAAAGAATACAGATTTACTGGAAATTTTAAATTTTAAATTTCTCTTAATAATATTGACTACAAAAGCCAGCCATACAAAGGCCACAATTGGGTCTGGTGCCTGCTGTAGTATGGGTACATGGTGAATTATGTGTGCATCTTGAAGGGTTAAGCGCGGTAGCGGCTACTTTTTTTTCAGAAATTAGCCACTGTATTAGATTTATATTTTAACCCTTCCTAACTGATAACCCGCTTGAACAGCCACCCTGCGTAAACGAATCCTTATTTCGGTACGAAAAGCTATTTAACATTGTATAAGACTCATAATATTAATATTCTTTCACCCAGTACCAGTTTCACACTATAAGGCCGGCGTCCACCTACTACGATAGAAAGTTAGACCTACCGATATGGCGCCGCTACAAAAAGTCAATATCGGAGACATATCGGGAAGGTGCAATATCGTAGACATATGTCTACACATGCCAATTCACCATGCGTCGTAAGGGGTTGACCAGTAGAAAAAGGTGACCATGGTTCCGATATGCCCCCACGATATTACCAGTGCACAAGTGCCTATCTTGAGGTGTTATCTTCATTTTTAGATACATGATACACTATAATTCAGAAAATATCGCATTGATAATGTTTCCTATGAGTCATAGGACAATAATGTATTTTTTTCCATGCACTAAAAGCTCTGTTCCAAGTCCAACTAAGAAAATACTGATTTATACACCTTATTCACAGGGCATACGGGCATATGTATATCTCCTATTTGATTCCGAAATCTCATAATTTTCTGATCCGTGGTTCACAAGTAACACTGATTTTCCCGTCAGAATACTCTCCGATGCTTACGATTACCCACCGACATTTCAACATGTTGAAATGTCGTAGACACCCTACGATACACGTTTTTCATCGGTACCAAATCGTAGACTCAAATTTTTTATTGGTGCCTAATCGCAGAGACGTGGTCAACTGCCCCGATACTAGGTGTCCTTCCGACGCGATTTTGATTTTGTATCGGGAGGTCCATCGTAGAGCATATCGGAGCCATATCGTAGTAGGTGGACGCCGGACCTTAGGGGGTCTACGACATTTAAAAACATGTTTGAATTGCAGTGCCTAATCTGGAGCATCGCAGAATATTCTTCGGGAAAATTGCTCTCGGGTGTGAGATATTGATTAGTTTTACTTGGAACAAAGCTTTCAGTGCCTGAATAAATATACATTCTTGTTCTGTGTGCCCTGGGAAATAATATCCATCCAATTTTTTGACAGAAGGAATATATGTTTATTCGGGAGAAAAATTAAGGTGTTGTGCCCTAAGTGAGGTGGGAGGTTAATTGATTTATATATATATAATAATTTATATAGTAATATATATATATGATCCCGCCCCGGGATCGTCCCTAGGCAATTGCTCAGTCACCAAATTTTCGTAGATTATGCCTGTGGCTATTATATATATATATGTCTATATATTTCAATATATAAATATATATTAAGGCTGCCGCAAGTCTACTGTGTAGCTCTCCGCAGCATATCTATTCGTGACGTATCTAGTTGTGTATCTATCTCGTCACGTTTCTAGGTTAGTCGCTTGACTACCGCTTGACTACCGCATCTATTAGTCATCGCGTTACGTCACGTTCTTCTGTGTTTACCGTTATTCTGCTAGCTCCTGTGATACTGGAAGCACGTTATTTTAAACTCTGGATCAGTGGTCCGAGTTCTTTTGGTTATACGATAAATTTAACCACGATGGGAAGGAAGAGACAAGTTGCTCCTGCCACTACGGTAGATGAATTTGATAGTGCTAATTATCGGAGAATTTAAGCGGAATCTGAGGCTACGACCGGAGAGACTGACGGGGAGACTGAGGGAGACCGTTCTTCATCGAGACCCAGCCTTCCGTTGATGTCGAAAATGGAGGGAAGGATGGATAGACTAGAGGCGTCACTCTTCACAGTAATAGGTTTGCTGGAAGAAAAGAACGAGAAGAATTCGTTCCAAAAAGATGATCAAGAAATCGCTTCTGCAAAGAAAAACGCCAGCTTACAAGATGATGGATCTGCAAATCCGCCTACAGAAAAGCCTACCGAGACGTGTAAGCCAGTGGTGTCGTCAGAGAAAAATGAGAAGACAAAAGAGGGTAAATATTTGTCGAAACATTTCCTGGGGGAGAATGAAAAACTGTTGACAATTGAAAAATTGAATGTGATAAATTTAAAAATGCTCAAAAATTTGTTAACAAATGGTGAAAAAGCGATAGATTTTGTTGATCACTTGATATTGTTGTCAGGAAAGGCAGAGTCTAAATTTTTCACAAATGAAGCACTATTGAAATACGATAATTCGGTAAAGAAAAGGGCAGAAAAAGATGGTATCCATGCATTTAAAGGTATCGATCCATCCGATATCGTAAGATATTTGTCATATGAAGGAACGGTAGGTGCTGCTATGGCCAAAAACAAAAGTAATAAGAAAAATGATCAGATCGGTATTTGCAAAATATTTAATACAACCAAAAACGGTTGCAAGTTTAACCCTTGCAAATACAAATATACTTGCTATGATTGCAACTCAAAGTCACACGGGCAGTCTGAGTGTGAATCAACCAAAAAGTATAATAAGTGAAGGTGGGGCGCGGATATCGGAAGTCGAGTAGATAACCGGAACGAGTTTTGTGACAAAGTATCGTTTGTGGAATTTGATGATTCTAAAAATAACTCGTTCTCCGATATATTTGCTTTTGAATCTGTAGCACCTTCTGTTGATACGTTTGCGATTCATGAGGAATAGCCGGTTGTTAATCCTAATATCGCTTTTACGGGAGTTGATTCGAAATGTGATTTAGGTATTTGTAGTTGTACCCACAGGGTTGGGAAAAATTTGTCACAAATAATACCATGTCGTTTAAAACGGTATTTATTCGGCAAAAGTTGTACTTCAAACTTAGCTAAATCAGAAAAAGATTTTCTGTGGGACGGTTTTAACAAAGGTTTTAAAATCGTAAATGACAATTGTGATACATCATATGATTGCGATAATTATAATTCCATTCTTGATGAAAAGTTCAAAAATGAAATGTCTGAAATCGTTAGAAACGAACTAAAAGAGGAAAAAATTGGTATCGCAAAAGAAAAACCCGATTGTATTCATGCTTTAGGGGCAGTTTTAAAATCGAACGGCAAGTTAAGACCGATTACCGATTGTTCCGTGCCAGAAAAATCGAGCATAAACAATCATATGGATTCAACCTTTTCAGAAATTCGGTATAATAGCGTTTACAGTGCAGCAGATCGTTTAAATCGGGGCGATTTTATATCGATTGTGGATTTAAAATCGGCCTATAGGTCGATAAATGTTTTTTCAGACCATACATGCTACCAAGGTTTTAGATGGGATATCGGTTCTGGAGAGACGATATTTAATGATAATCGTTTGTGCTTCGGCCTACGTTGTGCACCATTGATTTTTACTAAAATTTCAGATTTTTTGGTGGATGCAGCTAGGCAAGAAGGTGTTGATGGTATCGTTAATTACCTTGACGATTTTCTCATAAGTGGTGAATCGTATGCCGATTGTCTACGAAAGAGAGATATTTTTATCAAGCTTTTGGAGAAATTTGGTTTTGTAATTTCAATTGACAAACTTAAAGAACCATCTACAAATGCTATTTTTCTCGGTATCACCATTGATACTATTGATATGTGCCTTACCTTACCTGATTCTAAAGTTGAAAAGTTGAAAATCGCTGTGGGTAATACTTTATCTGAAGGTAATGCAACGAAAAAAGAATTGGAAATTCTAGGGGGCATAATGTCTTTTTGCTCACAGGTAGTTCTTTCATCAGGAAAAGGTTTTGGTGCATGGGCAGGTAAAGATTTCCTGTTAGGCACTTGGAAGAATGACCTTTACTTGTACGGTTTAGAGGACCATATAGTTGCACCACCTATTGAAGATCTTGGCGATTTAAATATTAATGTTTTAGAACTTTGGCCGATTGTGATAGGCCTAGAACGTTGGGGTAATTCTTATATTAACAAGAAGGTGCATCTTATAACAGATAATATGCAGGTGCTTTACATGGTAAACACCGGTAGAAGTCACAACAAAATATGCATGTCTTGGTTGAGAGAGATTTTTTGGTATTGTTTTGTTTTCAATATCCAGATTCATGCCTCATATATCAAATCGGACGATAATATTTTAGCCGATTATCTATCAAGAATAACCTATAATGGCTATAGGTCGAAATGTTATAAAGTCCTATTGGATAATAACATGTGTTGTTCTCTTAACCCCCAGGAACGAGTTTATTAGGACTTCAACAACAGCTGGAGATGTACCTGTCCTCTGGTGTATCTGCAAAAACCATGAAATCCCGGGAAAATCAGCTAAGGAATTATAATCGGTTCTGTAATCTTTATGATCTCATACCTTTTCCATGTACAGCAAATCAAGCTGGTTTATATGCTGTACACTTATCTTCAACGCTTTCCCCAATTTCAGGTTACCAAGATTTTTCTTCAGATTACAGACTGAAGTTGATTATTAAAGGTATTTCTCGTACTATAGGTATCTCTCCTGATACGAAATATCCTTTTACTCAGACTGATCTTTTGAAGATCTTTTACAAACTTGATACCTCAAACTCAACTGATATGATATTTCGGTTAGGTATCATCGTAGGTTTTAGAGGCCTTTTACGGGTTTGTCATTTTACGAAATCTATTCATGCCCTAAAGGTAAAAGATTTTGTTTTCCACTCAGATCATTTGCAAATTATTGTTCGTTCTTCTAAAACAGATCAATTGTCCGAGAAGCCGCATTCCATTTACTTGGGTATTCTCTCTCACTCCCCTTTTTGTGTCCACACGTTGGCCAAAAGGGTAATCTGTGATAATCATTTTTCAGAGGATGATTATATTTTCTCCTTCAAGTCTGCCTCATCTCTCTTTGTCATGCCATACCAATACTTCAATCATAGACTGAAAATGTTGTCTTCCAGTCTAGTTATCCAGTCTGAAGGGGTGAGCTCCCACTCTCTTCGCCACGGTGGGGCTACGTTTCTGCAGTCCATCGGTGTACCAACTAGCGCCATCATGTCCAGAGGGAATTGGAAATCTGGAGCAGTTTACACATATTTGCATGATACCTTTTATTCCCAGATCGAGGCAGACAAGGTTGTGTTGAATTCACTTGTGTGATTCGTGTTTGGCGGGTGTTTGGCCATATTTATTCTATTTTCCGCCAAACTCTATTATATATTTCAGTAATCTCTTCTAAGCCTATTTGATATCATATGTCTATATAGTTCAATATATAAATATATATTAAGGCTGCCGCAAGTCTACTGTGTAGCTCTCCGCAGCATATCTATTCGTGACGTATCTAGTTGTGTATCTATCTCGTCACGTTTCTAGGTTAGTCACTTGACTACCGCTTGACTACCGCATCTATTAGTCATCGCGTTACGTCACGTTCTTCTGTGTTTACCGTTATTCTGCTAGCTCCTGTGATACTGGAAGCACGTTATTTTAAACTTAAGTATTTCGGTGTTTTATGATCTTTAGATTACTGTAAATCTTGATGTTTAGGCAGGGCTAGGTCCCATTGTTATTTATTGAATAAAGCCATATTTATTCTATTTTCCGCCAAACTCTCGTCTTGTGATTATTAACATTCTATTATATATTTCAGTAATCTCTTCTAAGCCTATTTAATATCATATATATATATATATATATATATATAATATCATGGAACCAATTAGTGGTAGAATAATGTATGGAATAATATGAACAATAATTGACACAAAGGCGTGGATGGCGGAATAATTAATAAAACAGGGTTTATTGAAAAGGTAACATTGGGACCTTCCCCTGCCTATACATCAAGAATTACAGGTAAGCTAAAGCTTGGAGCCTGAAAAGTAAGATTAAAAACGAACTGCTCGGTTGAGCAAATCACAGCGGAATGAGTATTTGAAACCACGGGTGTCACCAAGTAACCTCCGGTTACCGCATCAGTAACCGGGATACCTAGAAGAGTGGGTGTGACGCCCAAACAACAACAACAACAACAAGACTGCAGTGAATATTTGCGGGAGTTATATTGGTTGATAATTTATATTTATATAAGCATGGTTATATAGTAATATATATATATATATATATATATATATATATATATAAAATTAAGATTAGAATCTTTGTTCCAAGAGACATATATAAATGGACGACGTAAGGATGGGTGCTTATCTTTACATCGCCACTTTAAAGGCTAATATGTCATGTTTAATTCATAGGACGAGAGTCTAACTATCAGTGAGGGCAAGACTAAGACGCGTTAACATTGGGTTTGAGACTGAAATTTCTTTTTAAAATTTAAATCTTTGTTCCCAGAGGCATATATAAATGGACGACGTAAAGATGTGTAGTCATCTTTACGTTGCCAGTTTGAAAGGCTAATATCTCATGTTTAATTAGTATGACCAGAGTAGGACTATCAGTGAGGGTGAGACATGGGTTGAAGGTGAGTTTGAGGCTGAAATATTCAAATTTAAATTTTAATCTTTGTTCCATGAGACATATATAAATGGACGACGTAAAGATGAGTGCTTATCTTTACCTCGCCACTTTAAAAGCTAATATCTCCTTTTCAAATTCATGTGCTGAGGTTGTAACTATCAGTGTGGGTGAGACATAGGTTGAAATTGGATTTGAGAAAAAAGCTAATTTAAATTTAAATTTTTGTTCCCAGAGACATATATAAATGGACGATGTAAAGATGTGTAGCCATCTTTACGTCGCCATTTTTGAAGGCTAGTATCTCATGTTCAATCAGTATGACCAGGGTAGGACTATCAGTGAGGGTGAGACACAGGTTGAAAGTGAGTTTGAGGCTGATACATTCAAATTTAAATTCAAATCTTTGTTCCAAGAGACATATGCAAATGGACGACGTAAAGATGAGTGCTTATCTTTACATCATTACATTATTCAATGTGATAGAGAAAAATGGCGACGTAAAGATGAAGTACATTTTAGCCATGATAAAAGTGAGTATAAAAATATTCAAAGACAAATTTTTTCAGAATTTTCACTTGGATCATATTATATGCATTAACCCTTTCCCTACCGCCGATGCCATTTGGCACTCCCGTGAGTACGACCGGTGATGCCAAATGGCACTCCCGTGTGGACGTCTGGTGATGCCAAATGGCATTCCCGTGTGTATAGCCGGTGATGCCAAATGGCATTATTTCTCCGATATGTTACAAAACTGATTATATCTCAGTTAATACTGTATGGATTTAAATGATATTTTCAGGGATTATGTAAATATATATTACAAAAATTAAGAAATGTGAAATAAATTTCTGGTAACTATGGTTACGTTGATACACCCCTGCAAATATCGGGAAAACGCCCCATCGGACCCACACTTGTTCGAGTGACAGCGGTGCCAACACCTTCACATTTTTACAGATCCACTTCATAAATTCAATCTAGTCAAGCAATATAAATCCCGTGAACAATGAATTAAACAGTCAGATAGCCTGATGTCTAGGCTTTCTTCCCGTAGTATTCCCGTTATCAATTTCGAAGTATTAATATTATTAATTAATGATTTTCTGCTGGGCCTCTCTGGGGTACGAAGCAAAATATAAGTGTCACTGTCATTGGAACGCCGTAGTGAATACGTTCAGTCTAAATCTCCATTTTAACCACTTCTGGCCTATAAAACATTACAAAATATATACGGGAAGACACCTTAGAGTCCATAGATCATAGATATTTCATAGATTCGTTTCATTTAAATTGGCATATTAATGCTACGGGGCCACTTGCGTAATAACCTATTTTGGAATGGAGTCAATGACAGTCACAGTGACAGTGACAGCTCACTCGGCCGACCCCCGATAGGCGTGAAACAAATGTAATATTTCTGCTATAAAGATCATTCCCCCGTATAAACCACTGCCACAGACAGATTCCTCAGGCTTTTTTGATATTAATTAAATGCAGCATTGTTGATGTCATTGGGTAGAATAGTTCATAATATAACAAACCAGCACACTGTCATCGTTGAAGTTGCCTGAGACGCCCATTCATATAACATGGCGAACACTGTCACAACTTGTTCTGTAACTTCCGATGAATTTTGCCGTCATCTAACGTAAATCCCATGTGTAACGAATGGCACCATGAAAAAGCCTGATGTCTCTTCTATTTTCTGGTAGTAATGGCGATGTTGAATATATATGATGACTTGTTCTGCTACTACAAGTCACACACTCTCCGCACCATGCATAGAGATGATGCGAAGCCTTACGCCTACTATAAGACATAGCGCGGTAGGCGCCACCTATGAGGCTTATCAAATTTTCATGATTTCTCCATAATATATTGATTTTACACAAAAAACAAATACAGAAACGTGTTCTCCATATGTTTTTATTATTATTTATGTAAAAAAAACATAATGTCATCACGATAAAAAAAAGATTCAAACCTCCATAGGCGCAGTGCTATATTGGGCCTAGCCACAGGCTTGTGTCAATGGCGATAAAAAAAGATGTCTTGAAATGTTCCTGCTTTTGGAAATATTAATATAATTATTAAATATCAATCTAATTAATAATTAATGGTATGTAAATGAAGCCTAAAGTCTCTTCTTTTTTTGGGTATCATTTAAATGATCTAATTATTTTTCTAAGTTAATTTATTTTGCCAATTAGTGAAGCACCCCTCTGCAGTTTGGGCCGTGTTCTAGCCTATGAGACAATCGCCGGATGTGGGGCACCTGCAGAACGTGCGACATCGGACGTAGTATATATACTCGCCATAGGGGGCGCGGTGGTTAACGCATTTCGTGCTACGCTAGGCGCGGTAGGGAAAGGGTTAAGGCAAGTTGGTTTAGATTAATTTTGGAGGGATGAATGTTGTATATATTTCTTCTTTTTTTGTGTACATGTTTTTGGCAAAAATTAAACAGTGAAAAATGGGTGTTTTTTTCATTTTTATCGTCTTTTTATGTACATATACCCAGGTAAACTATATATGACGTTGTAGTTCTCAGTGGGATCTATAAAATGAAAAATGAAATTGGTGACTAACTTCAAAATTGAAAGGGTTATAACATGGTGAATCTGAGAACAGGGGTTCCTCCCATTTCGTGAGAACGGGTATTATATATAAATATATATACATATACATTAGTTACGGCTATGTAGGTTACCGCTATGGTCAAATACAATTCTGGGGGTATTTCAACTTTAGGAAAACCCTGGTTATACGCTCCCCCCCCCCCCCCCCCCCCCACACACTTTGGGTTCCTGCCCCCCATTTCCCCGCCATGAACTTTTGGTATGGGATATGAACATTTCAATGAATGCTCTACCATATATGTTGTTAATTACTTTCCTGAGATTTACATTGGCAAACCTCTTGTATCATGGAGCGTGTCGGTACCGCTAAACCCGTTTCGGCACACTCCGACACACTGCAACGCACTCCGACAGGGACCTTCCGATAGATCTACCATTGGAGAACTTCTTATCTTTAAAAAAAAAAAAATTATGATTTAGGATTTTGTTTGCTGATTAAGAGCTCCTTCTTGCACAGGTTTACTTAAGGCGTTCCAAATGGAGGTCCCAACATAAAAAGATGACTTAGAGAATTTATCCTTTTTAGGACGAGGTAGATTGATATTAAATTTCGACGAGGATCTAGTATTTCTATCAGCGGAATATCGTAGCCCCATCGGGACGTGTGTTGGGACAGTGGAAGCCCAGCTTAACGATGCCTGGTGAATTGGCATGTTTAAACATATGTCTACTATTTTGCACCTTTCCGATAGGTTTCCAAAATTTACTTTTTGTATCGGAGCCATATCGGTAGGTTTAAATCTCTATCGTAGTAGGTGGACGCCGGCCCTTTGAGAACAGAAAATAAAAGAGCATGAGTAGTATCAGAAATTAACTTTTTATCAGGGCCAAAGCGTAAGTAGTGCAATAAATTCAATTTGTGTCAGGTCTATCCTGTAAGTAGTTTCTGAAATCCTCTTTGTTTTTGGCTTGGAACTATTGCTTTGCAACAACCTGGCCACTTGGGAGGAACTTAAGCCAAACGTTTGTGTTAAATTTGGCCCATTATCAACTGCGTCTGGTCTAATGGTTCTAAAAGGTTTGGGTGTTTTCCTTAATGGGACCTCGTGAGTTGTTTCCGAATGAGGTCAGATAAAGCCATTTTCTACTGGCCTACTATTCGCTACCGATCTGCAGCCTGGAACTACCGATGCCAGATTGGTAAATTGAAACAGACATGCAGAGAAGAGTTTACTACTCAATTGTGCTTAGATTATGCATTAGTCACCACCGCGATGGTCATTGTGTTAAGAGGACAGTTCTGTCGGCATCGACTTGTTAAATGCAGCAGAAACAAGGCATTCATAGCACCTTCACAGATTTGTAGACACCGACGTGTAGTCATTGGCCACCAGCAACCGACCTTTAGGAGAGCTAAAAAAATCGGTGTCATTTTTGCCGGCCAGTGGAAAATGGTTCATATATAGGAAACCCATTGAAAGGTGAAAGCGTGCTACCAGGTATAACAGTTAACTAGTATCAACATGAACATCCCATTTAGACTTCATGGTGTGGGCGGGGGAGCCCGATTTGGATTCTTTTTATTATCTACTTGTTCAAGCAGTACATTTCCCCCTGCGGAAATTCTCATCTGCAACGCTGACGAAAATCAACATGATTTAACTCGTAAGAATGTATTATGTCGTACTACAACGGATTTTTAAAATAGATTATTTATATGCACCTCAATTTCGATATTATGGGATAACTTGCCTTTCTTCATTTCAGATACGTATCACTCATATATGTAAATTAATATGGCTAGTACATGAATAATTCCATGAAAGATATTTACAAATATATATATATATATATATATATATATATATATATATATATTTATATATATATATCCGAGTTCATCTTATTTTCATTGCACCTGGTGACTACTGTCTTCATTTTTGTGTCTGGGATTTTATTTATTTGAAAGGTCTGGATGTTGTTTGTAAGGACAAATCCTGCTCAGGTAGAATATCTCGTGATGTTTGTGTAGATGCAGTATGGTGGTTTCGTCGCATATAAAGAACTTAGAACATACGTGAAGCATGCCAACTCTGCCATTGTACAGTACGGCTTCTATGATATATGGTGAAGTCGACGCCAAATCATGATACGATGTCATGATCACAAATGTATCAAATTCCCCTATGAGGATGCCTATATTATTTCGGTACATCACCTGTTCATGACCATTTTAGATAAAGGTATGGCACATTTTTTGCTCTGGATGGTGCTAAAGGAACATGCCAAAGTAAATACTCAAAAAAGATCTAAAGCCAAGGAAGATTTCTACGAACTCTTCCCGATTCAGCAGATTGAATTCCTTTCAGTACACATGCTCCAAATACGCAGTAGGCATTGATACAGCCTGGCCCAGCGTTTACACTAGACGACTAAATACGTGGCGACTGTAGATCGTAAAGCATTAGTCGTCAGGTGGTGGCAATGTCCACCGCAAAAATCGTGAATCTCAGAATGTACTCGAGCGTTTACACTGACGACTTTAATAGAAATGAACCTCGGCTATCAATTGAGTCAACCTTGGTGATTGTATAATCGTGTACCTGTGTATGTCTCCATTCATCAGGGGCATACCGGGAGCCACAGGGGGCACAGGGGGCAACTACCCCCCCCCCCCAAGTTTCCTTTGTGTGTATACACGGACGTACACTATAAAAACGGTTTATACCCCATGATAAAAATAAAATCACCCCCCCCCCCTCCCCTGAAGCACAGGAAAAAGATTTGTCTGACCCCTCCCCCTTGAATTTTTGTCCTTCAATAAAACAGATCAGGACCACCATCGAAAAATAGAATTAGCCTCTGACATATATATGTCCTAAGAGTAAGTCCCCTGCCCAAATGAAAATACAAAAAAAAAACACACACACCCACTACAGAGGCACCTGAAAAAATTGCCCACACACTGATATTTTTGTAAAAGCCCCGTCCCCAGGATTGTATTCCATGTGTCCATGCGTTGTTTGTTATCCCGCATGTAGTTGCGGTGGAAGATCTTACTTCCTTAAGAACCGTCTATTAAAAAAAAGTGCCAAAAAAATTTACCTCCTGCCCCAACACAGAAGTACCTGAAAGGTTTACCCATGCCCCAGTCCCTAAAACTATTCATTCAACCCTCACCTTAATGAAATTATCAATAGATAATTTCCCCCATAAATCTTTTAAATCCCCCATGGACAATTAAAATGAAATTAACCCCTCACCTCCCCTCCCCCCTCAAGGAAGAAAAACAAGAGATTAGTATCCCAACACCATGAAAATACATATAGATCAACCCCCCCCCCCCCCCTCCCCCTGCCTATCTCCACAGAAGTACCAGAAAAAAATTGTTCCCCCATAAAAATTACCACAAGCACCAGCCCCTACATACTGTACTCTATAGGCAGGTTGATAGGCGGGGATATAGATGGGAAGGGAGATTGCTGGGTCCAAAGTGCAAGTGATATACGACTTACAGTTTTCATTGAATCGCCGCCCATCTCGACGACTAATTCAAGCCAGCTTGAAATAGTTGCCGACATTAGAGCGTGTCCAATAGCCTTCAGGTGGTACCGAATTGCGTAACGTAATCAGACGATCTGCAGTCGTCACGCGCTTGGCGTTTTTATCAGATAACTTCTAGCTTTTTACGGCTGATAATCGTCAGGTGGAGCGAAATTCAAGAATTGACACCTATAATCGTCTAGTGTAAACGCCGGGTAACATAGGCTAGGCAAATGATGTCTGGGCCTGAATTAGCTCATTCTAGTGACAACTGAAATATCCGCAGCCCGTGATGTGAAGTGCCGCGCTTTCAGGCAGCGATCTTTGTCTGACAGTAAAAAGGGCAGAATACAACTGGACAGCCCAGAAGGCCAACTGTCAAGCTGTACCGACACGCCAGTGCTATCCAAGCATATCGAGTTCTAGAGACGTTCTCGCTTGTCATGTGGTGTGCATGATATGGATCAGCTTTTTATATCACTATAGGGGGCATGTTCCATACAGGACATGCCAGTGTCACCACTTCTCTCATAGAATACTTATCCAAAGACCAGTGCTATGAAGAACGTGAAAGGGGTCGCCTTCACGCCTGTATAATGAATAAGATATATGGTTTATGTCCTTTTCAAGTCCAGTTGCTTACATAATATAACTGAAGACTTATAACATAACATGGTATGATGTGTATACTATTTTATATAAAGTATAGTCTTCAGGCCTTGGACGGGAAATACTACTTTGGATGTGATGAAATGAAGATGGAAGGGGGTGGGGGAATATGTACAATCAACGATTAGAGTAGTTTTAGAGTAGATATTACGTGCTTGAAGGCAACTTTGCTCGATGATTTCTGTACGTCCTCGGGAAGATACGTAGATACGCTTGAATCACTTAGATAAGAAGACTGTGAGTAAACATCGTGAATCTTATTATCTTATCTTGTTACTTAACAGGAACAAAGATACGGATCGGAAAATGGATATGAACATTTATTGAATATCCGCAAGGAGAAAAAATGTAGATATAAACGTCCCTAGGCAATTGCCGAGGCAATTGCCCTGGGAAATATAATCAAAGCCCAAGTTGCCGAGAGATGGAGGCTAAAGGTGAAAGTTATTGTCTGTAGGGTGGGTGGAAGGTTCCGAGCTGAGTGGCGTGCCGAGGGAGAGTGAGACCGAGCACTCGGTGAGACGGGCGAGGTGCATGCGGTCAGGGGTCACGTGGTACCCCCGGCACGCCCGGGAGGAGTGGTCACGTGAAGTATCCCTAGCGACCAGGACCGGGTCCGCCCCGCATTACCCCCAAACTGCCGGTTAGGGACAATGAGAGGGGTATAAAAATTTGCCACTCGAACATTCATAGTCTGTTCTTTAAAAGAGACCTTGTATATGAAAGCTTAACAAACTTCGATGTAATTAAGAACAATAAAAGTAGAAACTATAAAAACTTTAACCAAATGGAGCTAGACAGGAGGATTAGAGAATGAAAAAGTGAAATAGATGGGGAAGAACTAAAAAGTTGTGAACTATGGACCAATTGGATGCTATCTACTGAAAAATACCTAGATGAAATAGCCCCAGACAAGAACAGAAATATATTTTTTGCAGACTCACATTGGATACCAAACAATCTGAAAAGTAAAATAAGAATGAAAAGAAAGGCATGTATAAAGACCATAGCCATTGCTAATCAACCTCAATGGGTCGAGCAAATGATAATAGTGAGAAAGCTGAGTGCGGATATTAGGAAACTATTATTTGAGGATAAGCGTAAATATATTATCGAACAGCTTACGAGGTCCTCAGCACACCCAAAACACTATTGGAGAGAAATAAATAGAATAATAAAACGGGGCAGCCTAAAAATTACGTGCTTCAAATCAAAGGAAGGTGATCTGTTGGACTTGTGCAAATGCCTTTTTCGGTAGCATAGATAAAGAATTAAGAGAATCACTCCCAATCAACTGTACGTACCACTAAGTTCGCAGGGAAAATGAATATATATTTAGCTTGAATGTTTTATCAAAGAAAGAAGTGTTTAAACTGTTTCAAGGAATACAAGTGTATAAATCATCCGGTATACAAGGGCTAAAATGCTCAGTTTTGAAAGATTCTCTAAAACAAATTTGACTTATTTCTGGAGATCTTAAATGCATCTGCATGAAATGGTGGTTCCCCCAATTGTGGCAGGAGGGTAGAATTGCCCCGCTACCGAAGCAGGGTGATCCACAACAAATGAATAACTGGAGGCCTGTGTGTGTATTGACCATACCAGGAAAACTACTGGAAAGGGTAGTACACACATAACTCTGCAACTATTTAGAATCAAACAACTACTTTGATGAAAATCAATTCGGATTTTGGAAATTTAGTCGCACAGGGGGGACAGTATTTAAATTGACTGAAATTCTTACGGAAGCAGAAAACAAAGACGAAATATCCATCGCGTTATACATGGGTATAAGAAAAGCATTTGATTGTGTTGATCACTTTTATTCAAGCTGGCGGACACCGGTATTTGTCCATTGTTGCTGAAATGGTTTGAATCATACTTAGGAAATAGGATATTCTATGGAGTGTATAAGTCTCGTTTGACAACAGTTGCTTACGGGATACCAAAGGGTTCTATACTAGGCCCTCTGCTCTTTTTCGTCTATGTGAACGACCTCTTGAAATCACTGAATTTATAATGTACGCAGATGACCTCGTCGTTAAAACAAGTGATAAAAATGTGACCAGGGTTGAAGAGAAAATGCAAGTTTTACAGTTATAGAACTATTAGAAACATGATTTACAACTAATCGTCTGGCAGATCAGTATACCAAGGCATCTATAAGACTTATTTGTGTAATAATTCTTTCGTTCACGTAACCCCCAACAGGGAGCCAGTGTCTCAGGGTCTTAGAGGCGTGTCCAGCTGACCATGACCAATCACTCAAGACCAAAATACCTCAAGACCCACTGATGTTTGGATCTAAGATAGGCACTTTCAGAACTGGCAAGTTTACTGGGTGCAAATGGGTGACAGAAAAGACAGAAAACTATCCACTGACTGAATGTAACCCAAACCTTCATAATTGCACGCTCATTCATCAATAATGAATATACTACATGCTCCTAGTAACTAATTATGATTAAATGTTGGTGGTCAGAAGCATCGCACAGTATACATTCTGCCGGGTAAGATACTAATCAGAAAATTATGAGATTTTGGAAATAACTAGAAGATACATAGCCACTTGTACACTGCAAAGCTGGTGAAATTCGAGTGTCTCAACTCAATATTTTTTAGTTTGACTTTGAAACGACCTTTTAGTGTAATATTTCCTGAATTATAGTGAATTAATTATATGATCAGAAATAAAAATGTTACCTCAAGATATGTAGCAATGTACATGTTACATCCTCAGGTGCATCTGGACCATGATCAATTGGTGTTTTTTTACCAGAGTACCCGTTTTAATGCGTGGCAAAATGACATTCTATGATATGGAGCTTCTCAATTAGTCTAGGATTTTCACTTTTCGCATCAGAGCCATATCACAAGGTCTACTTTTCCATCATAGTAGGTGGACGCCGGACCTTACTTGTCATATGGTGTGAATGATATGACTCAGTTTCTCATATGACTATATGACGTGTCATATGGTGTGCATGATATCGTTCAGCTAGTCATATGACTATGACTTGTCATGTGGTATGCATGATATGGTTTAGCTTGTCATATTACTACGACTTGTTATGCAGCATAGGCGATTTGTCTCAGCTTGATTCATGACTCTGAAGGGCCTTATTAGATGTTATATAAGACCTGGGAACTGCTCTTAAGTATATTGTGTGAAGATCATAGATTTCTCAGAGACATACTATGTCTCTCGTATAATCATCGTATTACTGCTTACTGTGAATACGGCTCAGATGCACAGTTAGCACACACACCTAACACTAGAGGTACTTAGGACAAATGATGAAGTCTTATCGATTAACTTTAATTAAACTGATTCAATCTACAAAGCAACGATCAATCATACATATACATAGTTAAGTAACATTTTAAATACAAACCACCTTCAATAAATATCCATGATATTTATACACTCCAGGTTTGTTCCTTTCCAACCTTGCAATATTTAGATCATCCCAGTACTAATGGTCCAACAATAGTTAATTAACCCATCCTTCTATCGTTTCTTAGTGCCACATATTCACTTATAAAATATATCATAACCATTGTCCTGTCCTTTCATCATTCCATCATTCTGATTAGTCCTGTGAGTGAGCTTACACTTTAGATATATCTCCACAAGTTCTTTCCACTTTAGTCCATTCTAATGAAAGTTCTTTCTTTGTTCACACAGTGTTGAGAGTTCCAGTATGTTCACTCCATGTAATCTCCCATGAAGAGTTAGTCCCATGAATGTTGGTGTTCTAGGTACTCACACAGTAAAACTGAATTCACGCAGCCACTATATCACAAGGCGACCTCACTCCAGGTAGACTGAGACATCGGGCGCCTTCTGAGAAGTTTAATCACTGCGGAGCAGTGACTAGTGCTCACATATACCTCATCCAGATCTTACCTTCTTACTCACTGCCTATCAGCGCAGGGAGCACCGAGGAATACACCTCCCTTTCAATATCAGAGCATCAGATGATCAACCACTCTTGTATATATATAAATAAATATATATATATATATATATATATATATATATATATATATATATGTATGTATGTTTGTATATATATATATATATATATATATATATATATATATATATATATATATATATATATATATGGTCAATTGGCGACAATCTATTCCAGATGGTAAAAAGATAAAATTTTCAAGATCTTTTTAGGAGTTTTCTCATGCAATCTAGACAGTATTAATATAGAACGTCCTGACCATGCTGTACAAGCCACACAACGAAATGAGAACGGAACGAGGCGTTTACGTCTGAATTGTGAACCTGCTTATTAATTTCTGTTGTATTCATTAAGATGAATAGACACAGTGGAATTTTCAAAGGGAACGGCTTTCCTTAGGATACTTCATCAGAGACAGTTAAAGATTGATTCTTAGTCCGACAGAATTACTGTCACTTGATATATAGCTTTACTATGTCTTTATCAGCACAAGTTATTTCGACGTTTCATTCATAGTATTTGGTACCTTCCTGAAACCTTTGAAGAGATTACTACGCCCCTAACCTGCAACAATCAATGCCAAACACCTAGGGGCAATCGGTCTACTCTAGTATTGGATCTCAAAGAGCTTTCCACCTTGAAAAGCTGTGAAGAGCAAGATTTTAGCTGGCCTCAGGCGCAGGCCTATCCAACAAGTCCATAGCTCTGAAGGTTAGCAAACTTTCTCTGTTCTTCATAGGGTGTCTCTGTGTAAATCCCCTTAGTATTATGTATGTAAAGTTATTACTGGAGTTGGCTTGCCAAGGGAATCAGGTTAATATCTCTAATGCCCCAGTCACACTGGCGTAAAAAACGGCGTTTCTTCTACGTATTTGAAAGGATGCGAGTTCCGCGTATTTGGTACGCAAATACAACGCTTTTATATTTTAGTACGCAATCCAGTCACACTGGCGTAAATTCTGGTGTATCTAGTATGTATTTTAGACCTATTTGGTACGGATTGTGAACGTTTCTATTTTCATAGCTTGTACGTTCTTTTACGTGTCTCAACGCTTCTCAACGCTGATCTACGCATCTGTACGCATTGTGGCGTTTTACCGCGTTCATTTACGCATTTAAAATGCGTAGAGATAAGTTTAAAAATTTTAAACTCATACTGATACCGCGTTTTTTCCGCGTTTTCTTTACGTTCGTTTACGCATTTCGGCTTGCGTCTACGCATCTCCGCGTTTTCCCGCGCATCGCCGCGCATTTGTAGATTTCAAAATGCGTTGAAGCACGTAGAAGTGCGTACACAGAAAAACGCCGTTTTTTACGCCAGTGTGACTGGGGCATTATAATTGATACCTAAAAGACCTTCACATCGGAATGGGGGCCGTCAATTGTGCAACTCTCCATTGGAGACTCTGGGAAATGCCCGGTGAGTATGGAATATTATAAAAGATTTTCGAATTCGATAAGTAAGACATCCAATACATTCCTTTATCGTGAAAGTTTAACAGTTTTATTGTCATTTACCCCGCTGCAATCCTTAAGCTCATGATCAATCGGTTTTCCCTTATTCGTACAGCCGCCCAGTTTCAGGGCTTGCCTGTTCCTGATAGCAACCCTTAAAATCTTCACTCTTTCCGATAAGCTGTTGAGGAAGTGACTAATTGTTTAATATTATTTGAGACCGAACTGGCATTATTGCAATTTATTCAGACAATGAATTTTAATGATTTGAAGTCCGTGTGAGGAATAATGCCGCGGACATAGGCATGATTATAACAGTGCCCTAACGTGAGAATCATTGTTGATCAGTGTAGGTGACTGGGCTCCAAATATTCCTGGACGTCTGTGGACAGCTGGTTAATTCTTATGAGCTCCGCTTGGCATAGTGAAATTTCAGGCTTAACGTACAATCAACTAAGGCCAATAGCATAGAGCAAGGGGAGGTCCAGTGTTCAGTTGCATATATATGATGTGCAAGAGTATAGCTTTTGGGGTGTTTTGATGTTAACCAACAGTCTACGGATAACCGATGATTGTATACTGTGGGATTCTCTAGAGTGATAACATGTACAGTTCCCTTGCGTAAATAGTGTTCTCCCAGAATTGGCCGATAAGATGGAAATGGAAGTTGTCTGTTAGCAAGGCCTGCCCCTGGTGGGCCTATAGAGTACCATTTAGGGAGAGTCTCTACTGTGCAAATGAAGGTTTACTCCCATCCCGGCTCTATTGTAACTCATTTTCCTGATCACAAAAGGTAAACTGTCTACTAACTCCATATTGAGGGCGCATTAGTGAGCTGGCAGAGGTGCATATTCCAAGGCGCCTCGTTCATTAATGCCCAGGGGGTGGCTAGTTTAGATGGCAATCCAATTAAAGTAAATGTCTAAGCAGAACTCTAGACAGCCTTTGGCTATGTCTATAGTGTAGGTAGTCAAAGAGAACTGATTGAAACAGCCGTTTACAGCAATACAAGATAATGATACTACTTTAAGACGTTTTAGAATTCATCTAAACCAAGAGATGGATATTAATGTGTGGCGACCTTAGCGGGTAAAGAATACGTGGTAACGAATCTATCGATATTCTGGGATGGACATAACACGTAGTCCAGTGTTAATCAGTCTAAACCTGATTAGAGGATACGGATAGGATAACTGGCACCGTCAAACATTTTTATAAATCCTACATAGATTGCTCTGAGCTTACAACAGTATATTGCTGAGGAATCCTTTAAACGGTATCCACAACCAGCAGTATAGAGTTAAATTATCATGAGCACATTGACAGCAAATGGAAGTTGTCTTTAACTAACCATTTTCCCATATCTACTGGTAGTGACGTCAATTGTAAATTCAGAAGAGCGTATGTCGAGTCGACATCATATTTACAGGTACTGTGATGAAATGTAAGGACATAAAAAGACTAAGAATCGTGGAATGGATGCCTCTCTCCAGGGTCTTGAGAAATGTGTATATCATTTTAATGAACAAATAACTAACGCCTCCACTCAGTTACTGAAATCAATTGTCAGAATGCAAATCAGATTTACTTGATCCCTTGCACAGATTGTAGTGTCTAATATGTGGGCAAAATTGGGTCAGCATGGCACGTGGGTGCCAGGCGGTTTCATTACTGCTCTCTCCACCTTAGGTATGTTAACGCTACTAATTCTTTTCTCTGCCACTCCACCTTTCCTCACTCCTCCCATGGTCCTCTCACAAACTCGTTCGCTTCCTCCTTCTTCTCACCACCACCAACAGTTTCCCTTGGCACTACTATTAATTTACCCAAAAGACCACTACATGAGAACAGATGGCATATATATCTATATTGGATATACTTTTGGGTGAATATTTGAGTTCTACAGTTTTGGCCCTGTAGACTGTAATATTGCCCGATTACAGATAAAATACTTTTCTTTTTCAAGATAATCAAGATACACAACCCCTAAACATACCTACCTTCGAATAATCTTACCTGTAGTCATGACCAAACTTGTAAAAATACTGTATTACGAATTGCAACCGCTATATGGAACCTATATGAACCTATGTAATGGTGGTGGGTATATAACATGTTTAAGTTGTAAAATGTTGTACACGGATTGTGTGGAAGAACGATGGTCACCATCGAACGCAGTTGGATCAATAAAAAAATAAACAATCCCTTTCAGTAAACAGGCCTTGGGTCAGGGTTACAGTTGTTGCAATCGGACACCAGAGGACACCACCAGTAATGAAAAAACCTAGCAGAAAACGGGTGTACTAGAATGGGGGCGCTTCGGATAATGGAACGCACACACTTTTTCGCCAGCCCCCAAAAAGTCAGAAGCTTCAGATTTTACTTAATCAAGTGTAAGAACTGTTTTGACTTTTCAGCATCGATAAATGACTAGGTCTAACTTTTTAGCATGCAACAATGGCTAAGCCTTGACTTTTCACCATGGGAAAATGTCAGCGACTAACTCTTTAGCATGCAACAATGGCTAAGCCTTGACTTTTCACCATAGACAGATGTTAAAGACTGACATTTTAGCATGCAATAATATCTATGCCCTGAATATTCACCGTGGAAAAATGTCTGACTTTTCACAGACATTTAGCAGATTCACGATAAATCCTGTGGAACAGGCTAATAAATGTCGAAGTCTGATTTCATACCAAGAAAATAGTCAGCAATTTTTCAGTTCTCCCCCCCCCCCCCTACTTTCACAATATTCTGACGCCCCTGAAATCCGACGCTGTCAGAATCATATTTCGGCTGAGAATTCGGCCAGATGGAACAGGCCCTTATAAGCCGCTTCTTGTTTCCATTATTGATGCACAGAATCCAATCTACATTGTGATCAGTATTCCAATGCTTCTAACGAGAGACATATCAAGGATTTGGTGATTAGAATACCAGAGATGAGCGGACCAATGACTAGGTCGAGGCTGAGGCCAAGTGGCTTCCTGGCTGCTAGCGCTCGGAGCCCGGGGTCGAGCGGCCGACCCCACGGGTTTCGTCGTCCTAGTGGCAGGGAGGCTACATCACGTTGAAAAGGACTGGTTACCCCCACGCTTCTGATTCTTCCCAGCCTGACACCGAGATTAAAGCCCGATACCCATATACCGATTTCGGAACATTTATGTATATGTTTGTCGGCGACAAACGGAGGGTAATTTGTCTCAGCTGAGTCATCCTAACGGAGTCGGTAGATGTAGGACAGCTAGGCAAGGCTACCAAGCAATTAGTGAACACTCGGTTTCTTTGGTTTTTGCCCTCCCCCAGCGATTAGTGGACCGTACACTGATTTTATAAGTGTGCGGGTCAAGTGAGGGGTTACGTAATTTGCCTGCAACAAGGTGACTGACTCCTATATGATTTTGGAACTAATCGTTCAACCCTAAATTGGTAGATGGGCATCCGGCTTTAGGTTGTCTTCCGACGCATCAGTAGGGACCGCCTTTTATAGTTCATTTATTGCATTCAATGTTATACCCTGTTCTTCCATACACTGTCGATCATGTTGCTAATGCAGAACACTTATACAGATAACACAGTTTACATTATTACTTCTTGACAATACAATCCAACTCGTTCTTTTACAACAGCCTGGATGCTATATAAAATGAGGTATAACATAAAGATATTAGATGATGTATGACGGTTGACTGGCTCTAGGACAATTATTTGCCTACTTTTGAAAAGTAGGTAAATCACAATATATTCAACATAATAATAAATATGTGTTATGCAAGCTACATAAACTACAAATGGAGAGGGCGTTCTTTTATGTTCGTTGCTGAAGACGGTTTTGAGATACTGATTTTCTAACCTCAGACTTGAATAGGTTTTTAGAGTCTGTCGTTTGTAGCTTATGTTCTAGCTTGTTCCAGCACAGTATTGTTTAGTAAAACAGAGATTTTTAAAACTTTTCGCTTCTTGACTTGAGTATGGTTATATTTCCCTTCATTCCGCAGATCTTGTGTTTGGTTCGTCTCGGTTGTTGTTTGGCGAGATTAGTCCAATTCGTATTAGGCTCTGTACAATGCCTAGGAGTAACATCATGCGTCTGTTTTCAGATTGGTCAACACAAGCTATTTCCACTAGATCATTGTTACTGATAGTGTTTTTGTTCCCACAGTTACCTTTACATATGTCACAGCGTAAAGTTTGATACATGGTTCTGTTGTTTGGCTTATTGAAGACCTTTGATGTGGAAGAGCTAAAGAAGAACGAGCAGTAGTAATATATAATGCAAGTGAACCATGGGAAGTCCAATTGGAGACTAGATATTATGATATAAACCCAAAAAGGAAGCCTTGTTGACCTGCTGACATTCATCATATCATGGTATTTTTATTCGTTGGTGGAGGGGGGGGGGGGGGGTCATGAGAGAGCGCTTGGGAACAAGGCTTCGGAAATGTAAAAGGTACGGGATTAACTCGAAAATTTATTCACTCATGGAACGGTCAATGGCCCAACGAAGGCCCCAGGCCCACGGCATAGTATGAGGCTCCCCCGAGAGAAATTGCGTCACATTTGGGTCATCCTTTTTGATTCCCTCAAAATTTTTTAAATGCCTTGCAAACCATACATGTTCATTGAGCGCGAGGGCGTCTACACTATTTCCCCAGAAGTTAACACTAAGGGGGGCTCTAGACAAACTAAAGTACATCAGCGCCTTTTTCATGTTTTTTTATTTATACTGAGTCCGATCAGTCAAAATAGACTGGTCTGCGTTCAGGCTCAGTCAACAATATTACATTTTTCATCTGTGTGGTCACCCACATCGTTTCGGATTTCCCTGTATTTAATGATAACCCATTTTTATTGCACCAAATAGCTAAATTACTTGGGTATTCCTGTAATTTCGCCTTCGCAGCATTAGGATTTACATTTGAGCAAAAAAGAACCAGGTCATCGGCATATTGTAGGTATTCTGAATTAAATATTGATGCGCCTAAATCATTAATAAACATGATAAATTACAACGGTCCTAATTCGGATCCCTGGGGCACCCCAAAGGAAGTATGAGCACTGTCAGAAATCAGGCCATTTACTTTCGATTGTTGTGTCCGTTTTACTAAATAGTCACTAAGCCAATTAATTATATTATTAGGTAATTTAAGAACTTTACTTAGTTTTAAAATGAGTAATTTATGATGAATAGAATCAAAAGCTTTTCTAAAGTCGACAAAGCATAGGGCAGTAAAATTCCGGGTCTAAAACCAAATTGCCGAGAACTGAGTTTGGACCAAGCTTATAACCCCTTCCTTGGGGAGTGTGCCCGCCATGCAAGATCCACTTAATTGCACACACATCTCCAGGGTTCAGAACATGGTCGCCGATGTCTTTAGTCGTGCTCATCTCACATGTTTTTAATACTGCATCTCGTCACACTGACGAACATGCATTAACATAGCTTACCATATGTATACAGAAAAATGCAAGCTTTATTTTCCTCTCTATATAGGTTAAGTTATATTACAAATAGTAAGTGAAGGCTCTGGTAACTAAATGTAACTAAATTACTGGCTGTACAAGGAAAAGAGTCTATAAGTGACTGATGTATTGACAGGATAAATAAACGGATTGAAAAAAGAAAATGCCTTAAATCAAGTCATGCCTTGCACCCATGCCTTCTTTGTACCCCTTCTCGACCTGTCTTGCAGAATAGGGGCTATGTTATCTTCAGATGAGGGCATCTGCCACCAGAATGAGGCACGTGCTCCGGGCACAGTCGCAAACAAGTACTGAGCCATCAAAATATACCTAGCCTACTGCCGGAGGATGGAGCCGCGGTCGACAACCATGAGTTTCATCATGGCCTCCCTCGAGTACCTACGGACCCATCTGCGACTGACCAGGGGGCGACGTAGCACCAGCCGCGGTCAACCGGGTGCAGAAGGTACTCAACGCCATGCGGTGCAAAAGGCCTACGTCCCCATGGGAGGTCTCCTGTCCTGATGCAGCTTCTCAAGAGAATCGAACTTAGTGTACAGGTATCGCCGGTTCAGCAGATCATACGGGGCAGCCATCCTGGTGCTATTCTACGCGGCCCTCCGACAGAGCGGGGTGGCCCCAGATACGGTCGCAGCCTGCGACTCGACGAGACAACTGTCACGTTGAGACGTAACGACCATGCCAACTCATGTGGCAGCCAAAAATCTGCAGCAGGTTGAATCAAAACAGGCCCTCCAGCCCGCCTGGGACTCGAGGTGAAAAGCAAGATGTGTATCGCCACCCATCTACGTCCCCCTAGGACCCGTTCCTCATACTTCAGGACGAATCACTGCTTTCGACAAGCCAACTCGTCAAGGAGCTGACAGACTGGTCAAGGCTGCTGGAGAGCATTGCTTTCCTTGCGTCCTTTTTAAAGCTGGCTTTGGTAATGACGGATTTTACCGTTACCGGTGATAACTACATTTGATTTTCTAATTGAGAATTCCAAGTACCATTTCGTCAATTTCCCAGTGCCTATTTTCTAGGGGTGGTTGAACAGCCCTGGTTGTGATAGCTATTCGACAGTGTGTAGCCGACTGGCACTTCAAGGTAAATACCCATGCAGACTTGTTACATATAGTCATTGTGGAGCCATTTTATTGTGTTGATTCTCTTTTGCTATTGATTCTTTCAATATATTAATTGTGCTGCTTATTGTTATCAAATATTCAAATAGTCTTTGTTGGCACATATTATACTCTGATATCGGGTCATTTATAGGGAACAACAGCTTATTTATCATTGGATGTCAATTTTCAAAACTTCGTTATAGGATGAAATTTCAACTGTGCATCAAGCTTAAGATTATAGCTATACGCCCAGCCATCAGAAGACGACCACTCTCCTATCCAGGACGTACAGTGGACGGAGAATTCCTGGAAAAGATTGAGTTTGACATTCAACATTCTATTCCAATACACCCATGATTCACCAGCGACAGGTTTAGAACATGGCTGTGGGGACGATTTCGGGCCACTAAAGCTCTGGATGCTAGTTTCACACCGCTTCAACTTCAATACACCCAAGATCACCACCATCTAGTTATCCCTCAGGTTGTTTGAACAGTTTCGGGCAAGTAAAATTTCTTCAAAGGTTTGTCACATGTCTTTGACATTTCTTTGGATACAAACCTCATCGAGGTTTGAGAATGACAATTGATTTTAATGCTAAGGCCCAGAATAATCAAAATTGGCATTTGTGCATGCAGACATCACATACAGGACAGGCGTAATTACCAACATCAGTGAAGTTCTAAATTGCACGAAGCTAGATTTTGGGTATTTATCTTAATTATTATACTACACGATGGTCAATCTGACGGCTGATTTTAATGGTCCTGAAAAATCCAATATGACTGGTGCATCAAGTCATTGTCGTATAATTATCAAAAGGTTATGATGTCCCTAATGATCTGTTGAAGCGATATAACGCTTTCTCAGTATTTACTAGGCTCATCAATATATCTTTCTAGTAAATTTCAGTGATTTATTCTCGTTTCATGAATTGTTCCTTTGTCTTTAGAATTGTCAACACTCATTTCACTGTATTCTAATGAATGTCAACGGTACCTACTGGTGCTAGTATACAATCCGGAGCACTACTGAATACAATGTGGCATCATCAACTGGTGGTTACCGGTGGAATGTTCTCTGACGGAGGAAAGCCCATTTACCTAATCGTTACCGAAAGGTTCAATTAGCAGACAAAGGACATTGGAGTTAAATTGAAAATCCAACCTTTGGTTTAATTGTTTACACAAATGTTACTTAATAGATTTATGTTTGCAATCAAGTGTTTTCTTTCCAAATAGCTGGCTTTCATAGTTCCACTAATGACATTACCATTATCAAAAACATGAATGAAGTGAGAACTGTATCAAGGGATTTTATTTCGGCCTTATGCTTATTAACATTTTTTCGCATTTTGCTGGAAGTGAAATTGCACAGCAATGTGAATGATTGAGACACACCAGTTGATATGGTGAACATAAATCAATTTAAATTTGTTTTCTATCTTGACGGCAGAATGGGATCTTTCAGAGTATTCACTAACATGGTTTTTACCTTCAGGTATTCAACAAGTACAGAGGCCTAAACTACAACACGATGTCTCGTATGACGTATTAATGTAGATTAAAGCACGAATTCTGAAGTCGCACTATTTCCCTCAACGTTCCCACATTTAGTTTTGCAGTATAATCTGGACATTTCTTAGATGTTGACTCCCACAATATAAATTAGATAAACTCTTAGTGTTATTACCATTTCGGTAGAGGTTTGCACTTTCTGAAGCAAGTCTGCTGTCGCTTTGCAGGGTTTTTGTAGGTACTGATGCGATCGCGTGTCTCCTTAGAATCTGTGCAGGAAAGGAAAGTTGTTGAAATCTCATGGCGGGTGTTTTTTGTCTATTGGCTAGACGTATTAGTTGGCACCAACTGAAAGTGTACTTTGACTCCTTCCAGTAATGAAGACTTGATGAGCCCTGTGAAAATGCACAGTAATTATGTTGTACTTACAAAAGTATCAATCCTTTTAAATAGTGTTGTTGTGGATTTAGAATATACTGTTACTGGTTTAGCCTTTTCTTTTATGTGTCAGACTTTGCGACTGTTTTGTACAAAGGCCTTTCTGTTATTGATGCAAAACTTTAGAAAAATCTATTAAATATCAAGCATATATAATTTATAGATCTGTATCTATGAACTTTATCTACTACAACCTAGGTTTTCCTTCCCATGCTGGGAATGTCAAAAAGGAAGTATTTGTTGAAAAGTACGGATATCCTCTAATCTGTTTATTCTTATAACCCCTGTACGTATCGAAAGACGGTGATTGCGTGTTTAATTAGAACAGACCTCCCTGAATATTGCTTATACATCTTGCGTTCAATAATTTGATAATTTCTCAAATACCTTTACCGTGGTAAATGTTCCGACATCAGGGAATCGTCACGTTTATAAATGTTAGTGATAGAATAGGTTTATGAGGCTTTGTTGGAGTGGTTAATTTCCCTTCATTTCCTGCTCTTTTCATTGACCTAGACTGCGGACGAAGCAGTAGATCGTATCCATTCATCTCACCCAACCTCTCCTGTCCATACCTGCTGACTTAGTTCTGCCAAAAGAAGAAGTTCACTGTTGGGTTGCTAGACTACTGCTCGGTTCAGACCTGTTCCTCAGTCATACATCATCAGGTGATCTGGTATCGTACGATTACAATTTATTATATCTGTGATTTGCGTTTACTCCATTGCCCAATAGTTTAGTCAATATAAGGTCACAAAATCAGTGGCTTTCACCTCAGAATACCCAACATAACGTTTTTTTTTAATTCAGAAAAAAAATCAAAGTGATGGAACGTGGCCACATCAAACCAAGGATTGTTGTTCTCATAAAGAATCAGGGCAGCAGGCAGTTCTATGTTTGAGTAGAATCGTGTATTGTTAATCATTTAAGATACAACATCAAATTATCAATATGTAACATGGAATACAGATTTTCAGCTAATCCCGTAAAGAAAAAGTCAGCATGCGCTTTGCTTTACACTCCACCTCCCGCCCCTGCCTCCTTTTTCTCTTGTTCGGGAGGCGGACTCAGCTTGCCTCCCCCTAATGTAGTCAGAGACTTGGGCCTCGGTGCTTACATGCACTGTCTTGCCTTTACCTTATCTTATTATCAATGCTTGTTTATCCTAGCTACCTCCCGCTAGGTGTTTATCCTTTGCATCTAGTTTGCATTATCAGTAACTGTATTACGCTTTATTATCCTTATCCTAATTAGGTTACATAAACCTTTCCACAACCTTGTATGACCTCATACCAACGCTGCACGTGCCTTACAAGTAATAAAACCTTGTTTTACCTCCACTCCAGTCTCCTTAATTAAAGGCATATCAACCTCCAATAAAGTAAAATACATTATCGGCCAGTAAAACATTACAACATGATATAGGCGACACACAGTATCAAACATGTTACATTCTGTTATATATCACAAAGACATAAAAGAGGTCTCAACTACGCTGTCCTGCACTCAACACCCAAACCATAACACGTTATTACTTATGCGCCTGCTATCTAATAGTTACCAGTATAGGTGTTTTAAGACCAGTGAAGACTATTAGTGTAGCAGGACACCTCTATACCTTCCAATACAGGTGTTGCCGTTCAGCACCGCCTAACGGCCCAATCTATAGTTATGCGGCCGCTCGGACAAACACATCCGTGTCTTGCCATATATGTATAAGGAACACAGCAATCACACCTAAAGTGTGAATGGTGGGTGTGATTACAGGAGTGTTGTTTTTTGACAGATTAAATTGGTGGAGCCAACTAGGGTACTGTATCAACGAGTCTGAGCTGTCTAAACTTTATAATTGATAATTATCTTGGTTTTAACTTGGAAAAAGATAAGCATAGTATAGGTAGGCCTGCCAATGTATTAGTGTGTATGCAGTTTCAGTGTCCCTGTGTTATCTAAGGTATATCTAAAGTATCATTTAAGTGATATGCATGTATGACACATCAAATTGGAGCTGGAATACCATAGAATACGATGCGATCGCTTTTATTTCTATGGAAATAATGTGCATGGATATTATAAACGTATTACGCTCATACACTCAGTGTATACAATGCTAAAGTATACGTTGCCAAGGGTATGTTTGGCTTCAGGGATCGCGTAGCTAAGCAGATAACGTGTGTTACCAGCCAGTGGAAAAAGGCCTATTACACTATACGTGCTGGTAAAATGAACAATGGATACTAGACACTTCACATAAATCATTATTCAAGTTTAGAGGTAAAGGCGATAGGTCCAACTACACAGGACAATATCTCATTCACTATATTTCAACATTATAACACTGCAACATCTTTCCTAAGGAGCGAACTAGTAATCCTGCAACCCAGCTCTCTGATTTAATTCTTTCACTCGTTTCTTAAAGTTATTCCTATCACTAATATGTTGTACCCCTGCTTGGAGACTTTCCCGAAGCATTTTACCATAGTACAGCGGGGACTTTCTGAACAGCTCAGTGCTGGGGCCTTTCAACTTTGGCTTTACCTAATCTGTGCTATGTGTGATCCTAGCCCTATTAGATATCAGACTTTCATCATTTCCTGCCTACCAGTAAACGAAGGACAGTATCTGGGTGTCTTTTTTCCCGTCTGGCTAGCTAGGTTAGCTCGTTCAAGCATATCCTTTCTACTCAATATAAGATTTCCACTATGCCTAAAACATCTAGTTCCTGGGCCAACATCCCAAATTTTCATTTCCACTGCCCCCTCAGAAACATTTGTTTTAGTGTTTTATCTTGTAGATCCATCCTTCTAGTTAACATTTCCACTTGTTGTCGCTCTGCCAAGTGGTCAGATTATCATGACAACAGCTGTTGAAGAGACCTACCGTCGAAATGCCTGTAATTTTGAGTGCTGAAAATTATTACTTGGTTCTGTGTTTTTTCAAACAATTACAATGATTCATATGATTAAACATTGGTATTGGACTCCATATTCTGGTCCTTTGTAGACTCAGTACAGCAAACAGAATCAAAATATGGCTTCTCAGTGGCCTACAGCAGCCTTTACTATTAATGTCCCCTTTACACATCTGCAATTTTCAACATATTGGTTTCTAGGTGTTTAACAAAAGTGATCTATATCTTCCATATCCTCGTCAAATAACAGAAAAAGTTCCTAGCGCAGGATACCCCCTGAGATCGTGTAGGTGGCTCATAAAGCAGCCTTATTTTTGTAATTAAAATAGAGAAAATATGTTTATTATGGTCACAAGTACAAAATGCCAGTGTGAGAGGGAAAATGCCTCAAATATTTAGATTCATTTATAATTGTAAAACGTGATATTAGCCTTTAAGTATCATCTGTCCTTATAGGGTTAATGAAGGGACATTACATTGCAGGGAGACTACTGTTCAAAACAAGTATTTCATATGATGACAAATGTAAGGAGTATTCTGAATATTTGCCAAAACACAATAGTTGTCTTTTTGTTTTTATATGGTTACAATTTTCGACGCTATACAAAAGACATGGTACATGTATATGTAAGAAGAACAAGACCAAATGCAAACTATAACAGAAACCACCTTCTTCAGCACCATGGTAATCATAGGAAACAGGGGGACTTCCTCAACAGCAGCGAAAAATAAAAAACATTTCCTCAGATGAACACTCGTCAACAATTTAGATTTTCTCCACACCTGCCTCGTTTACAACCATTGCATCGTGACATATCGTGTAGTGCAATTTTTCTTTTCTAGTTTTGTTGTCATATATGTATATAAATGATGAACTTTTGGAGTCAAGAACCTGTCAGGAGTCGAAAACTTCTGGCATTTGTTAAAGAGAAGACGTGACCAAAACACATTTAGCACTAACGGCCGCTAAGACATTGATTTAGAGCCTGTAAATAACTTACAATGCTTAAAAGGTCAATCCAGTGTGTAACACCTAGCAATTTCTACAATTTGGAGTTTGTAGTTCTACAAGCACTGGGAGTTTTCATTTATTTTCTTGTTGACTGATAAACATCCACCGAAGGACAAGGTTCTTTAAGAGTGCAATCATAATTTATACTCTGAGTTTAACGCAACGTCCGACCATGCATCATTATATTATCCTGAGCCCTCGGTTTTCTCCGTCATACAACACATATTATTATATACCTGTGGTAGTATATCCTACACATACTGCCCCCTCCTACCCATGTCGTATTTATACCTATACAACACATAGGTGTCGTACGGGGTATGTGATCACGTGACTTGTTGACAAAAAATAAACAAACAAAAAATAAACGTGAAATAAACAAATATTCAGTCTTGTAAAGACATACCCAATAAGGATATCATCACACTATAATATATGAAACGACGCTCTGCCCAACGCCCGATCGATAGCCTGTCCAAAAGTTACGATATGACGTCATTACTACCGCTTACTCTCCCAGCAGAACTTTCGTTGCACTTGCACATACTTATCTCTGTATAGTAATAAGGAAACGTAGTGACTGAGCCCGTACGGGTACCGTTCTCGGTAATTTGATGAAAATATACGGCCCTCCCGCCTACGGCGTCAGGCCGTATATTTTCATCAAATGACCTCGAACAGCCACCCGTACGGGCTCAGAAACCACGTTTTCTCATATTACCTATACCATTAGCCATAGACTTTGAAAGCGATAGGGTATAATGTGTCGTACAAATGTAGAACTATGCATCGGATCCATGTGTATGCAGAATCATATTTCATTGTAAATATACTGTTGATGACTTGCCAAAAAAATGCAATTCATATCAATTTCTAAGGAGGGCTGCTTAATGACTGAATCCATGCTGCATATTTTCTTAATTTATGAAAGCTTTAATTTAGTAAACAGACATATTTACCACATATCGATATATGAGCCTTTATGTATCTGTTCCATATCATGTCATTGTATATTTGCTTTTGGATCATACCAGGAAGAACGCCTAAATACTGTTGGCGATTGTATTTGTCCTATTTTTTCTCAAACCTGAATAACAAAAAAATAATAAAATAAAATAAAATGTTCTGCCTGTTTTTCTAGGATTCTCCCATTCAAGTAGAAGAGAATGTCTGTGTGCTTTCAGAAACAAATTGCGTTTCACCTAGACAATGACATTCTTACCTGGTACACAGGGTGCTAGGCGACTGATGTCACTGTGCCTCCTAGAGGTTGATACTTTTTCATGACCCACTACTACAGTATCAGATACCGTATAAATCATTCACCACGCCCACTGTACACGACCAAGGTCAATTTCCTCATAGGGCCCAGCCCTCGGTCACTGCTAATCAACACACATGCGATCTACCTAGATCTTCCCACTCAGCCACATGTCAACTACTCAAAGATATTTTAGGGGTCAGGTTAGTTGAGCAGTGGTTAGCTCGGTTTACACTAGAGGTCACGGGTGCCGATCCCTGCTGCGCGGTGATCCTGGATAGCCCATGCATGGAAATACTACGGGTTGATCCGTATTACGTAACAGCGTCTGTTTATAATTCCGAGTATGCAGCAGGTGAACAGGTTACTTGTGCATTCCTCTGCGCAGAGTGAACAACTTGGAGCCTTACAGATTGGTTAGGTTTCTCAGGAACCTTTCAATGGTTGAGTGAGGAGCTCACTCACCTGACTTTACTTAGCACATTCCGTTCTAAGGTACTGTGTTAATCAGAATAAAGACAGGTATAATAAATATCATATACCAAAGCTCTCGGAGTGTGGTTTTGTGTTGAGTAGGCTTAGTGATAGTAGATCTACCATCTTCTAGACTTACCGAAAACATACCAAACCAACCTATGACGTAAGATACATAGGGTAGCACTGTCTCACTCCACCGGAACAGACTAATCTAGTTCTCGGTAAGTGATCCAAGAAAGACTTAGAACTGGTGGACTACTACAATATTTTCAATTAAATCTAATTCCTTTTGTAATGCTTTATGTTGTTCTATGTTATCAATGTAAGGTCAATTTCATAATTCCCTTTCCACATCTACCAATGCCTCCAGGCATTCTGAAATAGGTAAATAGGATTGTCACAGGCAGTTGCGTAGGTAACAAACCATCAATGGTGTGAGTGTCATTAGCTTTTGTTGTGTTCTAAACGCCCATAGTTTCCAATCTAACAATTGGTTACCAGTTACTAATTAATAAGCTTTTGACGTTTTCGTTCGTTCTTGGCGTCTTTGTGTTGTAAATCATCAGGAAATGTTTGATAACTTAGTTCTGCTGGAAAATGACTGAATACCCTTTCATTCATAGCCTTTTATTTCTTCCCAAGATATCATTCCTAATCAGTATCACTCGACAATTCAAATGAATTCATATTGACGCAGTATTCGATATCGTGAATCAATTATGTTTCCTGTGGAAGTAGACAATTATCTAGTAGCTATGTTTGATAAACCGAGATCATCTCATAGTCTGTCTACTTTAGGAAGGAACCTTTTATAAAGAATGGCGCAGGGACGCTTTAGGGATCAACAAACGGACTCAAAAGTAGAGGAACTGTGATCAAAGGAATAGAATAAGGTATGGATTGTTTTAATTAAGTAGGCCAACTCTGTTTGGATTTTCTTATTTCAAAGGGCATATTCTAACTGCAGTTCCTCGCAGAGTATGGACGATGAAAGGAAGGTAATCCTTGATCCTCTGAGCATAAGAAAATGTACTCCCTGGTGGGTGCAAATGAGGGAATATCTGATGGAATGCAGCATCAAAATCAATCGTCTTGTCGTAGATTCTGGAAGGTCTGGAGGGTATCAGTGGAAAACTAGGTATGTTAGGTATCGGAGTCTGAACTCGGTCGGTAGCTGAATATTGTTTTGTGTTGGAAAATTTAATCCCCATGGTGTGAGATGCGTTCCCATGGGGGTGTGCTCTTGCATTCGAAAGAATATTGTTTTGTTATTGATAAAGCAAACTGCATCCTCCAGAAGGTAATATCTACTGTTATATATACATATATATACTTTCATTCTGAGGAGCTACCGATGTTGATTTTTGTCTTTATTATTCAGAATATGTAATAAATGAGGAGGTGTTCGGAATCAGTAGGTTTAATTACGCAAAGGTATTAAGGTAAGGAATGAAACTTTCTGATTAACCCCCATGTACAGGAGCACTTTATGACATATAAATGTTGCAGATCGTATGTATGATTGATGTTTTTCTATAAAGATAGATGGCCAGATAATTTGTAGCAGAGGTGAAATCTCCAGTGATTAGTGAAGGCTACTGAAATTCACCTTTCGAATATATTTCTCCTCACCCTTTGATACAATAACTGTAAACAGGGTATAATGCGACAAAAAGATATTATTGGAGACAAAATAGCATAGTTGATAATATTGTCTGAATTTTCCATATGTTTTTTTATTATCATCAATTCGACAAGTGATATTATCGGATATTAGATGACATTTTTTTTCTTGCTTGGCATACATGTTAACCATTAAGGCCTGGCGTCCACCTACTACGATAGAAATTTAGACCTACCGATATGGCACCGATACAAAAAACAAATATCGGAGACATATCGGGAAGGTGCAAAATCGTAGACATATGTCTAGACATGCCAATCCACCACGCATTGTATGGGTTTTTTATCGGTGTCTAATCGCAGAAACGTGGTCAACTGCCCCAATATTGGGGGACCTTCCGACGCGATTTTGGTTTTTTTATCGGGAGGTGCATCGTAGAACACATCGGAGCCATATCGTAGTAGGTGGACGCCGGGCCTAATGGTAAATAACATGGTTAGGTTAAGCCTAGATAAGTATATCATATGTGAAAAGGCAAAGATTTAGGCCTGTCTCCTGACACACATCATAAACAAGTAATCAGTATGATTTGGAGTGTTATCCCCACACTGTCCCGTCAGATTTCATAAGGTGTCCCTCCAAAGTAACCCCTTAAGCAGGGTTCAGAAGCATTCTGTACCGAAAAAACTGTCCCCTGAAGCGGGGTATCCCCCTGGACGAGGGTCCCCTTAAGCTAGGTTAAAATAAACTCTCAATAGAGGGAAACATTTCCGTTTTGAGCAAATTTCCCCTCATGCGGGGTTTCCCCTTAAGCTGGCTGTCACAGAAGCGGGGTTTTACTATATATAAGCGGAAATTAAATACATGTAAACTGAATTGTTCGTGTTGTGTATAGAATGACTGTAACATGTACACACACATACGTCTATATATAGTCGCGTAAATATGTATAAACGTAACTCCAACTGGCCTCGCACGGGATATGCACGGAGTCATGTTCATGCTGTGATATTTACGGTATCTGACAGTGTTTAAATAAAGGGTAGTGGTATGTCCCAATACATTCTCAATGAGTATTTTGTATACCATGAATAATAAAATACTTTAACATAACTATCCATAATCACTGTCCATAGTCATATATGCCTCTTTCACCTTCTGATGTTGCCTTGTTTCTTCCACGGTTCATTTTCAGTCATGTTCCCTTGACATCGCATTTTCATAGGGGTAAGATGCTGAAGCGGGAAGGTTGTGCAGATACAGCATGCACACCAGTGATTCTATGTTCTAGTGAATGTTAGATATCCCTATTTCCTGTCCATCTTTTATGATATAGTCAGAATGTACATTGATATGAAGGCGCGACACTGACATTCATGTAACGAACCCTGCGGAGGTTTGATGCATGTTTCATGGACCCCTCCCCTCTTATCATACACCTCGTTGACTACCTTGCCGGGAGCCTAAAATATCCAGCTTGTGAGGTGGTCATGTGACACAAGGCATGGTTTGACCATCTCTGACAGCCACCAGACACCAGACGGCGATGTATTTATACGAGCTGAGAGTGGCACTCCGTAATCCCCCAATCTCCCCCTCTGAGACTCAATGTGTGATGTGTCAGGAAATTTCAGCAGCAACCTCCTTCCTCATTCATCATCCCTCACCGTTCTGTCTATTCCTGTAGCCTGTAACTTCTGAAAGCAAGGATCGACGGCTCTTACTACGCCCTGATGTGCTGATACACACACACACTCTCTCTCTCTCTCTCTCTCCCTCTCTCTCTCTCTCTCTCTCTCTCTCTCTCTCTCTCTCTCTCTATATATATATATATATATATATATATATATATATATATATATATATATAGCTTTATGTTTGTTTTTGACCATCTACCATTATCTTAATCCGCTAAGAGCAAACTATGTGAAACATTTATCGTGAAACATTTACATAATTTGCCGTGTACATGATTAGAGGAACCACTAGGAACACAGTTGTAGATCGGCTGAGATGACAATTACAAGAAGCAAACCTTAGATTCTAGATCTGGATAAGATTGTAGAATAGAGCTCTATTTTTAAGTTATTCCTGAGGCTGATAGGGAAAGGCATCAGAAACGTATTTCAGAGATCTGTCTTTCCCATTATCATGTCCATTGTTTTTGTTCAAGTTTAAAGATAAAAGTAGAACTTCATTATCGATCATTTTATTTCAAAATATGAACCTTACATAGCCCTATGCTTCCATGATGTATTGCTGTTGTTTTGTGTGTTTGGTGATTCATTTATTTCAATGTTTTCATATTTCTGCCTCTGTGTGTGTTTGTGCGTGTGTTAAACTTCATACCAACCGGACAGGGTGAAGTAGATCAAACCTACTTATCATCCACGAGTAATCGAACACGAACATTTGCCATTAGTCTTCTACTGTGGCTAGAGTACACCCTGGTAAATAATTTTAGGAATGAGCTGCTGCTTCGGCCATGTACAGGATATGTCTGATACGATCTCCCTACATCTATTCAAGTGCTTCTTTCTTCTCCTCCTGTAGCTGTCGCCGTAGCTGAGTACTGATTTTAGATCAGTGTGGGTGGTATTAAGGATTCTACTGGGAAAGTGTGTAGGTAGCGACACTGAGAAGCACAGTGAGAGGCTCTCTCCAGGGGGTTTATAGATTGAGATTTCATTTCGTTGTCAGTCGATAGCTCCCCCTCCCCGGCCCCCACAGGCGACTGGCTTAGAATATCTTAAACTGGCTAGCCTTATCCACGCTTTAGCTCAAGTAGCTGCATCGTAATACCTTTCTCAAAAAACTTGCATTGCATGCATTCTTTCCTATACATCCCAATCATAGCTTGAATTGATTTTATTCATCAAGTCTGTGAGATCGATAATTGTGGAGAATTTAATGATATGTAATGGCGTTGGGAGTCATCTCAAGCGTGGGAACGACTGACGCACCCTCTGGTGGCTCTTTCACGTTATCCGGACAAGTGACGTGATCCGTGCTTCGAGTCGTCTCCTCAATGCCTTCATAAGGAAAAAAATTTCCTCCCACCCACCCCACATGGGTTCTTTTTATCAAAAGAAAAAAGTTTTACCTTTTAGGGTCTCATATGTCTCGTATGAAATTCATAATTGTCTTGTTGTACTGTATTTTATACTCAATGCATAACACATTATAACTATTTTCATTCAGATTGTAAAAAGTGAAATAAATCTATTTCAATAATTATTCCATGTTATTGATTTAACAATCTCAACTATAATCCAGTTTTTACTCACTATCTATCAATTTTAACTCTAAAGTATTAAATTTTTCCAGTTTATACTTTGTAATTAATTAATACCTAATTGTCTCGGTATTAATGAATATTAAATCTCCACACTCACGACTCCGCATTAAGTCATTATGAATTCATACCATTTAGTTTTAATCATACATCATTTTCTGAAAAGATTGTTGTTTCACTTAGATGACTCTTGCTGGAATAAAGTATAAGAGAAAGAGCCGAGCATACCTTTTTCAAATCTGATACTCACTAAATAACTATGATAACAGGGACTTAGAAGATGTATTTAGATGTCTTATAACTACATGGAAGCAAGTGATTTTGCATTTCCTTCTAAATTTCCGATGTTCAGAAGTTTGGAAGATAATTTGTGGCAAGTGCTTATAAAACAATGCTTTTCTTCCAGGGTCAATACACTCTGAATACAAGATAAGTTTGAATTTTATTTTCAAGTAATTGAATGAATTCATCGAATGAATTGCGTGCTTGGCATTGAATGTCCTAGAAGCGTAACGATAGTAAAAAGTATTAAACTTGGAGCCTGTAGGGAGAATCGATTCAACAAGCGGAGAGCTATCCAAGACGTTCTTGATAGGTTTTTCTGTCACTCCTCCTGAGATTTTATCTGAAGAAGAACTTTTAACAAATCACAAGTGACGTATTCAGTGAATAAAAAGAACATACAACCCTGGATGAATCTGCAAGATAATGAAGCGCCGAAGCTCTTGAGGGACAGGGCAGATCCCTGTTCTTTGCATATCTCAAGCTTAAAACATCCGTAAAGAGATCCTATTTAATTTTCTAATGAAATGAGATTATTTCAACTGAGAAATACGATAAGATCTGCAGCCAGAATTGCTTGGTTCGCCATGTCCTTTTAATCACAGTTTACTGGGATCGAACCTGTTATGTTCAGCGGCCAGGAGCGTTTTGGAATAATAATATTTGGATTTCATAGCTAATGACCATAATATGATTGGATAAGATCAATAGATTGTATGGAATGAGTGTCCATATGATTCACATTTTGATGATAGAGAAGACATTGTAGCGAAATGATATTACTTATCCAAAATGATTATTGTTCAAGTAATTGCTTGACCCAAGTGTCTGGCATTCTCCTCTGAACTATTCCCAAAGGTTAAAGACAAATGCTGGTAGTTGAGTGATTTCTAAATTCTATTGATTTTAGCAAATAACTCTGGCTCATATAGGTTCAATATATCAGCAAATGGAAAATGCAAAAAACAAATGGCATGTCACTATGCTAACTTCTACGGGAAGGTCATCTGAAAATGTAAGAGTTTAACTAATGGCATCTATTGGAAACTGCAATATTTTGACTTTGTTGTTAAATGACACCAATGTTCTATTGATAGCTTCAAATGATTCTGGATTATGATAGTTGGGAACATGTACACAAGTGGGAAATGCTAAAAAAAAACCTGTCTATGGTGTCTATGTGAAACTGCTATATTTTCATGAAACCAGATGGCATAACCAATGTGAAATCTAGTAGACACAGGGGGCACTGCGATACCTACCCGCATTTGTCTTTAAAGAACTTTCAACACACACTCATGTCCACAAATGACATCTAACCTGGGAACTTCTAATAATTTATCAGATGTTTTTCTGGCCACACCAGATTTACAAAATGTTGATTTTTTTATTCTACCAGGCGTACATAGATCATTCTATATATGAATTTCAACTGATATCTAAATATCAGTGAAATTGTAATGAAATCATATTAACGATAATAAAAATAATATTGTTTATAATTTACAACCATTGCGAATGCATTATATCCATGACGAGGACATCGATAATCTGGTATGAATAATCAGTTTGAGGAGTATGAACATAATGGTGTTATTGAAAGGTCAATAGAACGCAATAAAAAAAAACTTTCATTGTTCTTACAAAGACCATCGTGCAGACCCCTACGTATCAAAAGACACCTTTTTGCACTGACCTCTTAACAATGCCAATAGGGTGGCAGTCACCACACCTGCACATATCACTGACCCACCCCATTTCACGAGCATATGTTACCTGCAGGAACACAACACCTGTGAATAATATGTTTCTCTAACCGTGTTTATCCTAGGTTTCTCTCACACAGAGCTGATGACAGTCAATATTGTCTAACCACCTCCAACCCCTTTCATTAAGAGCAACAAATATAGCTCTACTGATGTCACACAGAGAATCCGGCAGAAGCTGACAGGTTGACAGCAGACGAGGATAGACTCTCTGCTTCTATTTCTGCTTGGTTAATCATAGGAGAGCTGCTCACAGAGGAAGTGGGCGACAAACACGACCGATAGTCGACACGAAGGAAGTACTAGGTGTGAATATGAAGGCTGACTAGAGGTACCCTGTCTAGAACGGATGTGGTCGGGAAGGTGGTATAGAGAGTATTGTCCAAGGCTGACCAATATTGCACCACCTGAACAGATCTTTTTCATTATGAAGGTATTGGGTGGCTTCTACCAAGCCCGTTTGATCTCTGACCTCCACCGACTGGGCCAAAACTATACTCGAAGTTTCGAGGTTATCCTGTATTAGCCCGGCTGAACAGGTCTTGACACAAAGAAGGTATTCAGTGTGAGCATCAATACTACTTAGTGGGGCATGTTGAATAATCTAGGGACCTACATTATGACCCCTTTCTGTATTTCGCACAAGGGTTATCGTTTAATATATTTTAAGTTCTTTCGCTAAGACAGTCCTAGCTGTCCATTAGGTATTCCATTAGGCCCGGCGTCCACCTACTACGATATGGCACCGATATGCCCTACGATGCACCTCCCGATGCAAAATCAAAATCGCGTCGGAAGGTCACCTAATATCGGGGCAGTTGACCACGTTTCTGCGATTAGACACCGATAAAAACCCCATACAATGCGTGGTGGATTGGAATGTCTAGACATATGTCTACGATTTTGTACCTTCCCGATATGGCACCGATTTTGACATTTTGTATCGGTGACATATCGGGAGGTCTACGATTCTATCGTAGTAGGTGGACGCCGGGCCTAAGTGTTGAATTAAGTTGAGCCACATCGTCCCTGGGTTTCCTTGGCGGGTCACGGGAGAACTGGACCTGGAAGGAACTCGACCCGTAGTTGTAAGGAAAACTACACCCGTTTCAGATATGTATGGATAAGACATTTTCACATGGGAGAAATGGTCGGATTAGTTAGCTTTTAGTCAAATAAACCAGTGGATATAGAAAATAAATCCAGTTATGTTTAGGTGTAGGGATAAGGTTAGGAGGAATAGGGTAAGGGATAGGGTTATAGGTTTAGGGTTAAGAATATGTGTAGAGGAAAGGATTTCTATTTGTTGAGAAAACAGAATTTGAAGCTAAGATTTTTAATTTCCAACCAAGAATAGTATATTTCCACAGTTGTAATTAGATACTTGAGTTGGGAAAATTTAAAACGGTTAGGGTTCTTTAGGGGTCGAGTTCGTCACGGATCGAGTTTTTTACGGGTCCAGTTCGTTGCGGGTCCAGTTCTGCAGTATTCCCTTGGCGTAGGGGCTATCCATAAAGTATGTACGCAGAATTTCTGAAATTTTGGACCCCCTCCAAATCCTGTACGCAAAAGAACAAAGAGGGAGCATATGCAAAATTTCCTAAATATTTTAAGCTCCCCCCCCCCCCCCCCCACACACACACACACCCTCAGGGCGTACGCACTTTAAGGATGGCCCCGTATAGAAAAGGGTCTTCATCTATCATCCTAGATTATTCAACGGGTTCAGCTAGCTTGTGCAGATGAATGGGGCGCATGCAAATCACGCCACATCGGAACTGTTTTCGACACGATCCCTACATCATCACATTCCACCTTCAGCACGACTATTTTTACTATTCCCATCACGAAAATGCAGTGTAAACCCGCTTTTAACGAGTTGTACCTCGGATTTCAACAAATCAGTCATGCTAGAATTCGCGTTATGTGAGAGGGCGAGGAGATGTTCACTACGACAAGAATAGTTTTTCTGCGGAGGCAATCCTAGAAGAGGAGTTTGGAGAAACGTTGTCACTTGCCTCTGGGTGTCGGTGTCAACCTGGAATACGCAAATTGCTCAAGGCCTGCAGGGAATCGCCAATTCTGCAAGTGAGCCTACTCATGGCTGAGACGTGATATTCTGTGTACATGATGGCAGCCTGGAGTATTTCACTCAGCTCACACAGCCAGAACTGCTACGTTGATCTAAATAATGTCCTTAGTGAACTAGTATACTACTTGCCGAGACCTCCATCGCTAATAATTGAAAGGACCTTTAGACCGAGCGCCGTGCAACGCCGATGAATCACGACACACAACAATTAGAAATTACGAAATCGTGGTTTATCAAGAGGCCCCGAAATTTCTAATCGAAGCCTATTGGCGTGTACTGTAGTGCATCGGGACGTCTTTGATGGGAAATACTGAATGAATCTTTTACTTGCAGCTTGAGATACCATCTAAATTTTGTTTTGTTAGTTTGATTGAATTGTTCCTGTGTTTGATGGTTCCTGTTCTGTTTCATGTACTTTCCTCCTAAGTTAATGTTTCACGTGTCATTTCAGTATGTTGGTTAAAACACGGCAGGCAAGGCAAATTTATGTGTACACGTGGGCGTGAATACTATATTGCACGCCAGCATATATATAACGTCTACGACTGTGTTTTTCCGGGTACACGTCAGATTAAGGCTCATTCTCATAGAATCAGTGCAACTGGGTATAAGGGGGTCAAAAATAAAAATCGTGGAGTATGGTAAAAATAATTATGTGGTCTTAGTGTCTATAGCATCGGTCAATTTTCCCTGAAATATTATTAGTTAAATATGAAAACTGTGGTTACTAGGCCTTACAGAACATTGGTACACTGAAATATGAACGTGCAGCGTGGATTTTCACCCAAAATAAAGGGGAAAATGCCAAAAAACGAAAAAATTCTATCTTATTAATATTAATTAAAGGTTAGAATCACGGAACATAAGTGGTACATTCTCAGTTAAGTCTTGCAATTCCATGGTGTAAAAAAACTAAAAAATCAAATTACTGCTTTGCATATGGTAACCACATTTATCGAAACTACAACTCTTTGTGGATCTTTCTGTGAAAAAAATTAGAACGTCGAGTCTTATAATCAAAATTTTATTGTAGTTTGAAAAAGGTATCAATTATTGGTGCTTTTTCACATTCTCAGCCTCTGAGATCTAGAAATCATTGTTTAGTAGTGCAGCTTATGAGAAAAAGAGAGCCTATCTTTTAGGTTTTATCTTGCAAACCAATATAATCAGATAAGTTATACTTGATCAATGTTTGGATTTCCTCTGTTAGAATGAAGCTAATGGGTTGTCATAATGTACATAATATTGTTTTAAATTGTGGTTTCCATGGCAACACAACAATTTCTTCAAAAAACACCAAAATCTGAAATTTTGGAGATAACTTTGTTGCTTTTGCCAATTTTCCATTCATATTTGGGATGATTAAAGTTCCTTGTGAGGCACATCTATTATAACTAAGATTATTATAAAATGGAATGTGTTTGTGTTGCCATGGCAACCGAATATATATATATCTTTTTAAATAGGCCCCTATTTTATTCATTTCTTTTTAATATTTGATATTGATACTATCCTAGAGTGATATATCTTTTTCAAAAAGCCCCCCACGGAAATTTGAAAATATAATGAGTAGCACCCCCACCCATGATTTTCTTTTAAATCCCCTGAACCCATGGACAAATCCTAGTAAAATTAGGACCCCCCCCCCCCCCAAAAAAAAGATAAAATTAGGCCTACCAAAATAAGTCCTGCAGAAAAATACCAAAAAAATAATCATTTTCACATGAATTTCTGTCTGTGAAAATGTAATCCCCCCCCCCCCACAGAGTTACTAAATTAAGTCCCCCCCCCCCCCCCCATGAACAAAGATTCCCCCCACACACGGAAAAAATGGGCACCCCCCCCCCCCCCCACAAACACACATACCGGTAATAAAATCCTTTTTCAGAAATCACCCCTCCCCCTCCAGGTTACCAGAATAACAGCCTCCCCCCCCCCCCCATGAAATTAAAAAAGAATCAACCACCCCCTCCACAGAAGTACCGGGAAAAAGTTGTTCCCCACAAAGAAATGACCCCACAAATCCACCCTTACAAAAATCCCCCCCCCCCCCCACAATATTGAACCCAATTGAATCCAACTTTAATTAAGGTTCATAGTGCCATAAGGTTGAAACAGAAATATCATTGTTCTGATCCCAGTTGTAATGCAATCTGAAATTATCAGTCGTGAATCAGAATGTGTAGCTAAGCTAAGCTTATAAAATCAGAATGTGTAGCTAAGCTAAGCTAAGCTACACATTCTGATTCACAACTGATAATTTCAGATTGCATTCCAACTGGGATCTGAACAATGTATCAATTACCAGATGTATGCCTTGGACTAAACTAGTACCCTATACTTCTACCAGGGTAGAGTATATACACAATATTACCATGATTTGGATCTGAGTGGCCGTATTCTCCGCGTAGTTGACGCGTAGTAATACTCCGAGCGATAGCGAGGAGTATTGCGTAGGGTCAACTACAATGCGACTACTTTCATCTAAAAAATCCGTATTCTCCTAGGAGATTCCGGAGGTCTGTATTCTACTCAGTAGCGATCTGTAATCTTCATAGTCTTAGTATGGAGACTCCATAATAGGTGGGTAATAAAATGTTGTGGTGTAGCGGAGAGGGTGTAGGACTCAGTGCTGAGGGGCCGGGGTTCGATTCCCGGAGCAAGCAGTTTCTTTTTTAAATTTTTCCAATATACTTTACCTTTCATTGTATATAACTAAAGACTATAATTTTAGTTTACATGTTTACTTACTTTTATTATCTTATAAATATTATATTCTACAAACATTGATTAATGTGTTTATATGATACAAGTGATATTGTTTAAGCTTAAAAGTTTAATACCTCGGGTGGACCAGGGGGCTGGACTAGTAGTAAAAACGTTCACACGCTTGCGGCAGAAAACGGCAAATAAGGCTATAGAGCCTTTGGTAAATCAAAATTTATACTTAATGACTGTTTGCCACAGGTCTTTAGCTACTTTCTAGTTTTTATTTGGAGTTTCTACGATAATTTTCCACCGAGTAATGACATAAAACGTAAATCGTATTTATACTTGTTCTCCATTCATCCGCTAGTGAAGGTGGCGCCATCTAGTGTATCATAGTACTAACTAGCATCTTGGAGGTGTAAAAAGTCTCGGAGGTGTAAATCTCGGAGGTGTTATTTTGTCTTTATAGCTTTCTAGAAATTTGAAAGCATAAATTGTAGTAAAAGTTTATATGTGATTATTCTGCATTCTAATGGATCTTTCTTGTGGTGTATTTTTATTTTTGAGAATTTAATCATATTTTTGATTTTGAGGCCATCTCGGAGGTTAGTCCTTAAATAATCTACCAAAAATTCAGACTCCAATTGCTCATCATTGAAAGCACAGTCTACCTAGAAACTTAAATTAAAAAATTCCAGATACAGATTTTTTATTGCTTTAATTTCACATGCACTACAGGCTATTTAAAAAAGTTAATGAATCTATATCCAGCCTTTTATGGCAATATCTCGGAGGTTAGTGAAAACTGTGGACATTCATATGTAGACTGAAAATTATGTATTCCATTTAAAAATTATATGGAAATGTATGTCTATATCAAATAGGGATGTCATTTTAGGGTTAGGATATAATTATATATCCATCTAGTAGATATTTTTCAAAAATATCTGCCAATGAACATCAAAAATGTGATAAAAGACATGTCATTTCCCAGTGGTATCCAATCTTCTACATATAAACACAATATGTAATATGCCATGAAGAGGGGCATATGATATGTGAAAAAAATGTTAAAAAATGCCAGGAATCCTATCCAACCGATAATGACTCAAAGAAATTATTTTTAAAATACTTAAGACAAATCTAGTACCAAAGACTATGTTTGTCTCTATTTGCAAGACTTAACAGAGAATACACCAAGTAGTGTACCATAGTTAATTGGCTTTCAAAGCATTCAGTTACATTTTTAATAAAATTAGTAGGCAGAAATCTGAATAACATATTCTTAAAAACCTTATTTTACTCTATTCGAGTAGAGTACAAATTTTTCGTTTGCTGTAGTTCATACAAAAAATAATTTAAATAAAATGAAGTAAAGATAACATTAGTGTACCATCTCTACTTTCAATTTATTAAATTATCAATAGTGTAAAAAAATCCCATATATCCATAAAAGCTTAATAATCATACTAACCTAGATGTCCACGCTGCACGTTTTTTATATCAGCCCAACTCAGTAGTTACTTAAATGTAATTACTAATTTTAAGGGAATTTTGTTTTTTAATTTCAAATAATTTTTGTGCTTTTGTGAGGGGCAGTATGGTTGAGGGGCAGTATGGTGGAGGGACAGTATGGTGGTGGGGCAGTGTGGTGGTGGGACAGTGTGGTTGATAGTATGGAAGAGTGGCTATATGGTTGAGGGGCAGTATGGTTTAGGGGCAGTATGTTTCAGGGGAAGTGTGGTTGAGGGGAGAATGGTTGAGGGGCAGTATAGTTGAGGGACAGTGCGGTGGAGGCACAGTATGGTGGTGGGGCAGTATGGTTTATAGTTGGTATGGCAGAGGGGCAGTATGTTTGAGAGCGAGTATGGTTGAGGGGCAGAATGGTTGCGGGGCAGTATAGTCGAGGTGCAGTGCGGTGGAGGCACAGTATGGTGGTGGGGCAGTGTGGTTTATAGTTGGTATGGCAGAGGGGCAGTATGTTTGATATCCAGTAAGGTTCAGGGGCAGTATGGCTAAGGGTCAGTATGGTTGAGGGGCAGTGCGGAGGAGGCACAGTATGGTGGTGGGGCAGTGTGGTTTATAGTTGGTATGGCAGAGGGGCAGTATGTTTGAGAGCCAGTATGGTTGAGGGGCAGAATGGTTGAGGGGCAGTATGGTTGAGGTGTAGTGCGGTGGTGGTACAGTATGGTGGTGGGGCAGTGTGGTGGTGGGGCAGTGTGGTTTATAGTATGGAAGAGTGGCTATATGTTTGAGGGGCAGTATGGCTTAGGGGCAGTATGGTTGAGGGGTAGAATGGTTGAGGGGCAGTGTGGTTTATAACTAGTTTCGAAGAGGGGCTATATACTTCACATATACACTGCACGAAAAGTACCGCTTTACATATGAATCCGAAACGCGTCTAACAGTAGGATTTTGCGTCTAGAAATTCGTATATACATGTCCAGGGTGCGGTCTTATATACGTCATATATACGCCTGATTCCGTTGTATATACACCACCATCCAAAGGTTCCGATCTTTGCAACTTGGGGACACTACTGGTAGCATCCAAGTCTGTATTATATGAAAATTGCAATCTTAAATTACCAATTTATTTTTATAAAACCTTTATAAAACCTTATTGAATATAAATTGATTAATTACATATAATAAACCCTGCATTCTTTGGGATTTTTACCGTTTTTCCAATAGATTTTTCCTTGAAAACACCATTCTTCTGTTGTATTCTGGGTAATCCCATATATAAGCCTTTAACAAGTTAACACTATAGAGATGGAGTCCCTAAGAACGGGCGGCGGGCACCGGCGGGCACCGGCGGGCTGCGGGGGTGGGGGAGGGTTTCCCACTGAGTCAACCAGTACAAACGCGGCTGGCGGCGGGCGGTGAGCGGTGGGCGGCGGGCAGCGGGGGGCTTCTCACTGAGGCTGGCTCGGGGTGGCGTGGGGTGGTGGGGGGGGAGTCGGGGGGTGACAGGGGGTGGTGGGGGGCATCTCACGCGCGCCGAGCGGCCGCTAATCCGTCCACACACACTGCAGGGAGGCGGGGGTTGTGTACTAGGGCTTCCCTGTGGGTAGAGTGAGTGTCGGGTGGTGGGGTGGTGGGGTGTTGGGGGGGCGGTAGAGGGTGGGGTTGGGAGGTCGCGGGTGGCGGGTCAGTGTTGGTGTATCCTCTACCAACACCCACAGGACGGGGCGGGCCGCAGGTCGCAATTTTTTTTGGGGGGTCATATATACGCCTGGCGTATATATATCGCACAGAGCATGTTTTATCTTGGATGCGCCAGGCGTGAAAGACAGCCAAGTCGCGCGCGTGTACATATGGAAACTATCTCGTAGATGCCCGAAACGCAGAGGCGTATAAAAGGTGTATACAAGTATAAACAAGCCACGATACAGCCGATACGTGCGTTATCGCGATGGCGTATATATATGTAAAATAGTGGTTTTCGTGCAGTGATAATTATTATGTTTTGAGGGGCAGTATGGTTTTGGGGCAGTTAGGTTGAGGGGCAGTATGGTGGAGGGACAGAATGGTGGTGGGACAAATAGTTATTTATTGCACGCTGCACGTTTGCAAGCAAATAAGTAAGGTAATTTGTTCTTTTGGGTGTCCCTTCAATAATACCCTTTGAAATTATATTAGATAGCCATTTTTATTAAATAGGGATATATTCATACTAAATATATACTTTACCTTGAAATAAATTGATAACATATATTAGCAATTGGAATTAAAATATATAATATGTAAGCAAGTCCACCTTGCACGTTTTGTCCACTACTGCACGCTAAGTATAATATTGTACAATTGGTAATAAATATTTAAGGTTACATGAGATTAGATTTTGTTTTTTTCTGGGAAAAATTTCTTAGATTTGTCAAGATATAAAGGTGGTAATATAAAGTATACCATATAAAGCAATTCCATTAGAAAAAAGGAACAAAAATTTAGAAAAAAGATTTTTACATGTATGATTTATTATAATATACACGTTGCACGTTTATATGAAAATGATGGAAATTAGAGAAAATAGGCTTTCATGTATCTAAAAAAATTTAATGAAAAAAATGTGAAAACACATTAGAGTTTATAATATTATAGTTTGAATAGTTGAATATGGTAATTATTTGTGCAAATTGCAAATTTTGAGATTTTCTGTATTTCAGGCAAAATAGTACAAAAAACAGGGGTATAGGTGTCAAATATGTTTATGCCCCACAATTCTTGTATTTTTAACAAATTGAAATTTTTTTTTTTTTTTTAAATAATTCCACAGACCACCTTCATATATGTGTTATTCAAATATCCTTAGCTGTTACTGATTTTAAGTATGGAACGTTGGAACGTAATATCCACGCTGCACGTTTCATAGATTCACCAACCTATTCTGCTCTGCAGAATTTTAATTTTTGATATTTTTTAATAGGATTTTTAAAATAAATATGCTCTGGATGCAAAATTCTTAGGAAAAAATGAAGAAAACCATTTCCGGTATGGAATTTTTTTAGTTATTTACAAAAAAAGGGTATTGCAGGGCATTTCTATTCTCATTTTTGGTGATTTTTCACCTATTGACCACCTGGAGACGAAAATATTGATATTTCATCAACAAAACCTATACTCCCCCTCGAGCACTCGGCGAGATCTATCATTTAAAAGTGAAAAAATAAACATTAAAGACCTTTTGCAAAAAATAGAATGCAGGAAACCATTAAAATTGGAGTTGCACTGGTTCTATGAGAATGAGCCTTAATGGCCTTAGAAATTGTTTATAATAAAAATTTGTAATATATCATTGGATTTTCCATATACTACAGATTTTGATAACTAATGGCTAATGAAATAAAAACAACAGTGGTGTCCCCTACATGCAGGGATTGGAATTATTTAACAGTAGCGTAAATATAACAGAATTAGGTGTATGTGTGACATGTATATATGACTGCACCAAGGACACATGTTTACGTCTAGAGAAAAAGCGAAAACTTTTTTTCTTTTTTTTTCATCAGATCTTTATTGGTTCATTTGAAGTTTACAATTTGGTATGTTGTGTTACATTGTAATTTCTATTTCCAATAAAGGAATAGCCATCAGCCGAGGGCTGGTTGTCATTGGCTACTCAATGGCAAATATGATCTAATTATTTAATCATGTTTTTCACGCTGTGACATGGCTGTACATTCTTGGCGACAATTGCTCAACCTACTATTGTTCCCTTATTTGACTTGAAATGGCATAGTTCCTTCGCCCTTCTTATACATTGTCTCTGCTGTCAATATTGGACTATTTTGCATCTGAATGTATCGGCAACCACTTATTCCAGGAGACTTGCATGTTCTTAAAGATGACCAAAAAGAGACATTGTTATGCAAAGCTGCAGCCGAGGCACTCTGAATTTCAGGTTGCAGGTAGAATGCCGTACAATCACTTATCAAAAACTCGCTAACTTCATTTGAGAGATCCGGGCTTTGCCTGTTTCTGCACGCAATAATAACATAGGCGCAATCGTGGAAGTCGTGGAATAAAACGGTGAAATACGCCGCATCGACTCTCGCCAACGCACTCTGGCGCTCGGCGGTAACGCTCACGAACGTCACGCTCTTAACGCCAATTTGTGCCGGTGCTGGTTCCTGGTGATCTAGCAGCCTAGTAAGAGTCTCGGGCTGAACCAGCGGACGTGATCTTGTTATAAGCAGCTCATGAATAGTCATGCGACGATGTGGGATTAACGTTGTACTGGAAGAGTGGAGCGTGAGGCGGTGCCGCGAACAAGCCCACTCACTCAACCAGTCTTATCGCCTATTATCGCTTATGAGCGGGAACAAAGGGGAAGCAGAACACACTGATAGAAAGGGTATGCATGCGTAGGTGGAGGTTAATTTAGAACTCTTTCAGAAATAACTAAACCTTTTTAATCATTCAGGATTTTGGTGTGTTTTCCATCGAAGCAGTCACCATCTGATGTATACGTAGTTAAGAAGATTCGTGGTTTATGAGGCCAAATGTCATTGGTAATTATCAAGAAAAGATCAACCTATTCTTTTGCATAATCGCACCATAGCATATTTTCTCTATATCTTTTTCCCCTTTTCAAAATTTCTTCATTGAAAAATCTCCCAAGGCACAGGTTCTGCAGCCCGTCATAAAACGATATTTGATAAATCAGCTTTATAAGGTGATATTGGATAATACCAAGAGATATTTCAGTAAAATGTGTTTACCTTATTGGGACGGCATCTCGTATCGCGTTTGTTTCGATACAACTTTTTCATAAGCTCGTAGTATATACATTTCCGTAAACATTTAGATATTTACCAGAACTAAATGACGTCAGACTGCTCTTTAATGTGTGCTGGGCGGGCGGAAGTGATTTGCTGGTATCCACTTTGCGCAGCGCTGTGTCTACAACCTTAATTTCGCAATGCTTTATTTTTAATCAAGATATAAATTCGAAATTTTCCGTATAAATTTTTAGATCATATGATTATATCTATTCATTTTTTATCATCATATTTTCGTGTTGAGTGCAACCAATTGTATTCAAAATAGGTATAACACATATGTTTATGTAATGAGATGTTGGCATGATGTTAGGAATGCTTCCTACATACTCTTATTATTTTCATTTAAATTACCTAACTATTTAACAAGTCTGAAGCTTCGCAGAGATGTTGTTTCAGCTGAGGTACACAAAGGCTTGAGGTTTGCTTACCAGTAAAGTCAGTATAAAGTTGCGCTCCCACTTTCACGATTTGCCCCTCCGACACACTACGATAGCCTTACGACAAGCGATCGAATAACAAAATATATTTTTTGTCGGAAGGAACGGGTCTATCATAGAAGTGGAACCTGTGTTAAAGGGGTATCCCATAATTTGGATTTGCACCTCCGACACACTATGATAGCCTTACGACAAGCGATCCGATATAAAGGAATTGGAAAATGATAAAGCTTTCCAACATGATATTGCTGTGGTTATGAGGGATGATCCTTCCTTTTGCGCGGGAGAAATGTTCTGTAACCATTTAGGAAAAGGCTGGGGACCAACCTTCCCACAGAGAAATCACATAGTGATCGTTACTACTGCATGGTTGCTGACTCCATACTTTCGATATGTCACTGGGAAAACACTAGAAACCTCTACATCCTATCCTATAACTCAAAAGATTTGCTCATCTGGCAATCTGCGAAACCTAGGACAGTTTGCAAACACACATTGGAGCCATGCTTGTCCTGGAAAGCAGTACGCAATTGATGAGTTTAGATTGGTGGGCTGTGCAAATAGCTGCTCGATTATGTCGACCCTCACATACTTCAAAGTCATGGTGGTGATTCATGAGTAACTGTTCTAAGTAGTGTTTAGAAAGGCCAAGAGCTGCAGATAATCGCACCTATCTACCGCATACCTAATTCTTTTTGTAAAGGAAAATCTATCGAAGTAGATTTAGTAGTCTGTAGTTTCGTCCGTTTGAAATTTTTTTTGCAAACTGATTGAAAACACTCTACCAATGAATAAGAAACCCAGCATAGCCCTGCTGTATAACAGTTCTAGCTAGGATATAGAGTTAAGGATGCGCATAGAAAGGTCTGCTGAGTTTTGAAATCTATTTTTCATTGTCAAACCATGATATTTAAGTCCCTGTTTAATTAAGTGGCTTAGCGGAGGTTTTAAAAAATAATTATTATTTAACAAAGGATATACACCTCTGCTAACATTAGATCTCCCTCTGCAGCTGTGTCGATACTCCAGCTAAATACACAGTATAGTCACTACACAGTACAGTAAAACCCCTCTTCCGGGACACCCCGCTTAAGGGGACACCCCGCTTCAGGGGACAATTTGCTCGGAACGGAAATTTTCCCCTCTATTAAGAGTTTATTTTAACCCCGCTTAAGGGGCCACCCCGCCTCAGGGGACACCCCGCTTTAGGGGACAGTTTTTCGGTACAGAAATGCTTAAAAACCCCGCTTAAGGGGACAGTTTTGAGGGACATCATATCAAAAACACTGAAAATCCTTCTCGTGCGGGCCCAGGCGGCCGGAGTAATAACTACATCTCTAGAGGCTCTGGGCGGGCCACAGTGAGTGAATATTAGTACCAGTGATTTTCGCGCCGCTGAAGGTGTCAGGTAAGAGGCCCGCTTACAGGTTAGCAGTGAGCGGTTCAGGGCGGGCTGGGGGCTCTGGGTGGCTCACGGTCGAAGGGCTGCTGACTTCGGGGGGGAGGGGGGCGGGGGGGAGGGGTACATTGAACGGGGGTGTACAAAGGAGGGTGCACAAATGAGCAAATTTGACAAGGGAGGCATATCCATCTTCTACCTCTTTTATCTATTTATTTCTAATTTTATGTACATTTATATTCATTTATATTCATTTATATTCATTTATATTCATTTATATTGTATAATTTATATTTATTTGCTTATTTATTAATGAACCTTTTAACCTAATAACCATCGTTTCCTTCATTTATGTAGGTATTCTCTATTGTATAACCACTGGCATACTGAAAACCCCGCTTAAGGGGACACCCCGCTTAAGGGGACACTTGACCCGGAACGGAGGGGACACCCTTAAGAGGGGTTTTACTGTAGTTACATGTATTAGCAAAATGGTGTTGGTGATGAGGGTGACAATGATGGGAAGCACAGGAGACTAAGAGCCACTTTATTTATACTGGAATTCATACATTAGTGCCCTATCGCCACTCATAGACAGAGTAGGTGGATTTAAACCTTTACTTTGAATTCTTTAATTGTCAATATTCGCTGTATATTCTCACCCAATTGGTCCCATAACTTCGAGCCCCTATACATAGGCGACTAATGGTAACAGCTGAATTTGGCTCGTTTAAGTTTTAATTTTATTTTTCTTTCACTCCTTGTTGACCTGCGAGTTTCTTGTAGTATTAGGTGGTCTTTAGACAATTTAGACATGTAGGTTGATAGTTGTATATTTTTGCGGGTATCCAAATAGTCAATATGCAGTCTGTCACGAAGCTCCAGTATCGACTGTTTTATTTGTACCTATTATCGATCACTTTCAATGCCCTATTCTGAACTTCCAGTACCATATTGATGTCCACTAGATAACTACAATACTTCAACATGAGTCTTATGATAACTTTGTATATCCCGGGAGTCAAGCAATTTCAGATTTTCCTCATCTGAAATATCCTGGAATTACAGTTCTTAACTATAGTGCGGAGATGCTTGATGAATTTGTGTTCACAGTCGATTACCACTCCAAGGTAGGTATAGTGTCTAACTCCCTGTACAAACAAGGTCCAGATTCGGCATATATCCCTTCCTCCTAGCAGATGCAGACTGTTTAGTCTTGTATGACATGGTATTGGTATAACCATAGCATAGCAATAAAAACACGTTTCTGTATTAATTCATCATTTTCATTAAAAGTGCCAAGGATTAGAATGTGTGAAACTTGAGATAATACGGGCTAATAGTAATCAGTTCCTCTATTCAATTGCCTATCTGATAGAATTACTTTCCAGATATTGTAGCGTTATACACTTTTGCCAGAATCATCATACTTCCTAACTACATTCACCACTTCTGAATTTCTTTACGTTGGTACTGTCTCCCTGCTAAGCCTTCCCCCACTGTATTTTATTGATTGATGTCTACACCATACGTGTGTTTTTTCTGTATTTCTCTGAATAAGACTACCGCGGTTTTGACTTTAACAATGAGATGAACAGCAAAAGTGAACTCGAAAGGTTTTATTGATGTATACGAATATCCTCGTCGAGGTTTACAGAGGCTGAAAGGTGAATTCACCATGTCAAGGTTACTGTTTAAAAAATAGGAAAACTCAATGATACATGGCCGAGAAGGTGGCACAAGATAAATCGACTGTTCGAGGACAACGGAGTGACAGCATAAATAGGCAGATAAGATTCTACGCTACGACGTGCAGTACAACAAGGTTGAAAATCCTAACAACCTATCGACCAGAGCTGACTTTATAAAAGCTGACGTGGACAGCTGGGTGACTGTTAACCGTCCAGGTTCTGTCACCAGCACTATGATCAGGGCTGAACCAATCTGTCCCCCCTCATTCATCAAAACCTATGCGAGGCACTAAGAAGGGGGAGAGATGTAAGAGTCATCAGGGGAGGATTGATGAAACCTGGTGCCTCTCACTCCTACATTACACGCTGACAGTTACATGTATCTGAGTAGACATTCAAGGGGATGTTATCGTGGCTGAACCGGCAAGGCTTTGCGTGGCTAGGTAGAGAGGGGCGAACAAGGCAGGGTCAGGGCACACAGAGGTGGAGTAGAGAGGATGGCAGCAGTGAGGGATGGGGCAAAGAGGGGTGGATAGACAGCGATGGAACAGAGAGTTGTGAGGCAGAGAGAGGGGTGCAGCAAAAAGGGGTGCAGCAGGGGTGGGCAGAGGAGATAGGGACGAGAGGAGTAGAGTAGCGTGGATCAGATAGGGATAAAGAAGAGGGATGCAGAGTAGGGAGCGGTGAAGCAGAAAGATGTGGAGCAAAGATGGGTGAAGTAAAGATGGAGGGAGCAGAGAAGAACACACAACTGACATAGGCACGTACGCACAACCCTTATACTAAGACCCATCAAATGCTGACACATTTTCCCCTGTGTTTGTCAACGACACTAACTGCCTAGTTTATACCTGCTTGAGAATTCGAGTTTAATTATTTCCAAAACCATCCTGTGAATTTGCAACCGCTAATTGAGAACTCAAGATAACAGATATGCGATTCGAAATCAAAATTATGTAACACATGTAGATCGGATGAGGAAGAAAAGTCATGAAATGTTAAATATCCACTGCCCATACCAAACATAATTCCAACCGTTTGCGATTAAAACCGTACGATTTGGCATTTATATTACTGGTTGCAAACTTTACAATTTTCAAATTCTCAGACAGACACCACCCTCCCCCCCCCCCCCCCCACATGGATAAATGCCATGAAGTACCTAACATTTGTATACATTTGATTCAAGGATTTAGCCTTGCATTGTATGCAGTAATGTTTGGCTCCGACAATAAATGTCAGGTAACATTGAACTTTTGCAGTCGTGCAGGGTCTACCTGCAATATGATTTTTGATAATCAAAACTGAGTCAACTACCATGCGTCGGAAAACCCCCCTCATCATAAGAGCCTTAAGGTCAGTTCTAATGAAAGGTAGCGTTGCCTTTACGTAGATATTAACTCCAGCTTACAGACTCCCAATACACAGCACACGCAATGAGACGAATGTTTTGATACAGTGTAGTGGTTGTGAATGTAAGAATGTAAATGCATGTTTCATATTGATTCCGTTTGGGGAATATGTTGTGGGGAGGCACAGTAAAGAACGATATGACAATTCAGTTGGCCAAGGATCTACCGAACGGTTTGCTACAATTTCTTTACCGTCAGTCCCAGGTATCAGTATTTTCCAACAGATAAGTTTTCACAGATCATCTACTTTGAATTTGCATCCCCTGTTCCATATGACGATGATCTGTCCTCAAAGTGATAAACGGCCGGCGTTGGTGCCAAAAGCTCTAATCGGTGACCAGTATCTTCTAAAGAATGTAAGAGTTTGAATATTGGGTATGTCATAGAGGCCACTGCAGATAGGATGTCGGAAAGAACATGGGCATAATACACATTGACACATCTCTACCAGGAAGCTTTACTTACCCTCATATCCGTGCACCACAGTGCCCCAGAGGCATAAAGAAGTGTTTCTCACCTGAAAAAGAAGAAATTTAAATATAAGAGGCGGAACACACCAAGGGAAATGGGAATATCTGGCACATGTTTCTAGAACAGAAAATGAAGAAAACGTGGGTCAAATTGAGATGCATGCCGTAATCTTTAACGTCTCTGTTCGTGACGTGCTAAATTCACTGCCCTCTGATTGGTTGTAGACCTGTACGCTCTGATCGGTATGATTCATTTACATCCTCATGTTTCGAGTGAGGCATTGCATTACCTGCTTGGTACTGCCATTTCGTTTCGGTTTTCAATTTATTGACATTGGAAACGGGACTTTGTAATTGAATCACGTAATACCAAACGACCCCAATACATCCATTCTTCGTGGTGTTACCCTCAGACATGTGATCTTCGTGATTTTTAAACCTTTTCCTAAAACGATTATTTATGAATATCTGGGAAAAGAGCAATAATTGGTTTTGTTTGTTTGTGTGCTTTGTGCCCAAAATCACATGATAAAGAATTAAAATCACACAGTAACAACTTTTCTTTACCTCACTCCATTTCAGGGGGAATCTAAATCCGGTAAATAAGCACACGTTGACAGTTTTCCAACAGTTCTGTAAGACACCTATCCATGACTAGTCTATAGTATCGCCGAGATCTCAAAGAGAAAAGGGTCTCATTGTTTGTAAATTGCTAAATAAATGGTGAGATAATTCTATGGCACAAGTAGTGAATGCACCTAATATGACACGCCATGACAGGCTGTGTATTTGTTGTATTTGTGTTACATTGAAGCACACAAGTGTGACATATAATGATTGAATAAATAGGATATTGTCTGCAGGCATACGACACACCGATGTGAAACCAACGTTACACAGCCTGCATCCTGAACGAACGATGTCTTGTCAGGGAAACGATCATACGAGCACCATGCCAAGTTATCATAAGGTGCCACCCCAAAATATCATGTCGTATACATGTGCTGTTGTAGCGCTTTTAGTAAAATTCATACTTATTCTGGAGGATTTGATACGGCTGGTCCTTTGCAGCCTCATTGTTAGTAGGCTCCAGGTCCATTTGATCGATTGTCGATTGTGCTGTGTGTGTTTACCACTATGTTAACCATGTTATGACAAGATCGAGGGGGATATAGGGCAATTCATACGTTTTTGAGCCCACAATTTCAAGTATTGATGTTTGATCAGATTTTCAGTTTAAAACATCGGATGACAATAGTGAACATGCAACTGAAACAACCCTATCTTAAAGCACGATATTTGAAAGCACATCTTATTGGTTATAGCTTTTTTTTTCGGTCGGTGTGTTTTTCACCATGTTTTCTTACATGGGACTACGAAATGTAGGAAGATGAGTTTAGCAATACTCAGATAGCAATGGGTTGAGATGAGGCGTCAATAGAAGGCTCCTTGATTTCTTCAATCATGAAATAATATAAGATTTTATATCTTGATAATATAAGAATTTACATCGTATCCTAATTTGCCTATAAAGCCTAAATCTAAGCTAATAAGTAAGAAGATATATCATATTCTGAACGCACGCACTTGGCCTTCCTTCTCCAAGATATACACATACTTCACATATACACAGCTGCACGCGTTGCTAGCCCAACCCAACGATAGACAATTCGCGCCCATTGCCTGTTCATATTAACCGCACGATCCTCTGCTCAGTCCAATGGCCAGCCATCACGCTGCACCTGAACTCCAGCGTCAGCATCCATTGACACAACAGCTGACAGGTTGAATGGAGTAGTTCCGACCAGCTCCGAGCAGCTCCGAACTGCTCCGAGCAGCTTTGAGGTGCACCGAGCAGCTCCGGGCTAATAATCTACTGTAGAAAGACGTCACGTGACTGGTCTGGTCTCTGGCCCTCGGCGCCGACGCTGTCAAAGGCCACCAGTAATGGCGGTTAGGGCCACGTACAGGACGACGGAGTAAACAGAAACCTGAGTCCCTCCTTCATGCTCTATTTCTATCTCCCATCTCTCTCTCTCTCTATGTCTCCCCCTGTGCCTCTCTGTGTCTCTGTCTCTCGCTCTCTCTTAACCCCTCTCCTTTGGAACGACGCCTTTCATGCCCTTTCTCTATATATCTTTCTTATTTCCTAACTTTTATATATGCTGGTTCATGCCTCTCTATAGATGTGTTCTATATTTTGGTCAAGTTATTGTTACTGTCTGCCTTAAAATTGGTACTGGTTTTCATTTCACTCCCCCCTTTATCCTCCCTTTCCCGGAAGTTTGTTCTTGTTCTCTGCCTTGCTTTTCTTCGTATACCACCCCTCCCTATCTCCCCCTGTGTGTTTCTACCTCATCTTGCCAAGGCTAGCTGCTTCTCTCTCCATCTTTCTCTCTCTTTCCTGTGTCTATCATTGTCTCCTCTCTTTTTGTGCCTCGTTCTCTCATTATTCTCTCTGTCTCCCTGCCTATGTCTTAATCTTTGTCCTCCCTTTGTCTTCCCTCTTCCTGTTGTAATTTCTTCAAATCTCTGAATATAATGCCATTGACGATTTGTTCTATGCACCTTTGCCCCAAAATACATTGCTAGTTTCGTTAAAATGATCGCACTTGCTCTGAGAGCTCGTGCGATAAGTTTATCGTAGATAACGAAGTACGATAAACCATCCCAATTAGGTTAGCTTACCATACATTAAAGCTGCTAGATCTATCTCCTTTCTATTCTTCACTATATGCTTTCGCCCTGTTTGTTTTTGTTTCACTTTACACTGACTTCATTGCCAGGTAAACGTTCTTATTATTTTCTAATATTGATAAAGCTGTCTGTATTGTAGCCCTGGAAGCAGAATGGTCGATTTGAACCTTTTATTTAGATTTTCTTCATTTCAACTGCAAAGGCATTCAGCATATGGGCCGGTGTGGCTTGCCCTTACAGCATGTCAAGGGTAACCATCATACATAAAACATTTGTTGTCAATAAATTGATATATTACTACACATTTATATTTACAAAACTAATAGTAAGATCAATATACTGAAAACATCCAATAGTCATATATTTTACTACAATCATAGCAGATTTTTGGGTTAAGGTATTCATATCCTCTATTAACATTTTGGTATGAAGGACAGATATGTGTCACTTTCTGTGCCACTTGAACCCAATTGGTCCCAAAGGTTAGCACTATGATTATAAGACACCAGTTCTGGATTTTTCAACAGTCGGTCTTTTGATATGGTAAACAATATTTTGAATTTGTTTTGTGTTTCTCCCTCTATTGTGAATTTAAACTTTATTTCACTTAAACTTATGTGTGGGGAATTCGGTGTATCAGGCGTTTGTTACCTTCTCGTCAGAGGTTGCAGCGTGTCCACCCCTTGCTGTCGGTAGAAGGGCATTGAAGTGCTACAGGGACCTGTTTCACTAGTTTCGTGACATGTCTAGATGGCGTCTGTGACACCATACGGACAGATCACAAGATTGCAGTAGATGACACATGGAGTTTCACTCACTTCTCGTAGGAATTAAGCAATGACACTTTAACACGAGTAGGGGATACATATAATCTATAATCGTTCCAAATATGAAGAAGATTGGCCACTTCGATCTTCTGGTATTTGCTAGTCTTTTTCCGCTGTTGCTTGCACTGTTGGTGCCGCTGTTGGTGCCTAATGTCACGAGACTACTGAAACAGGTCCCAGGTTCGCCCGTTATTATATAACCCGCCATGGCTGGGTCGCAGCTAGGCCTGCAGATTGCTAGTGACACTTTTCCTGAGAAGGTTACACTTGGGTTCTCATTGAGAGTGTTGATTTCTCTAATCTTTCGGTGGCTAGGTTAATCGGATTCAGCTGTCTGTACCTGGAGCTGTTTCAAAACCATAGACTTAACCCACGTTTTGAAACAGCTCTCCGCCGAGAGGTACCTAGCTTTAGCCAGGGTATGGGATCCTTATCTTTGCCCGAAAAGCTTTTAAGTAGTCAAACTTTGTTAAATAAACTATTGTTTATTTTTCACTTGTGTTATTGTCTTGGTGTGAGTGGGAACTCCATTCATCTGGTTCCTCCTGACCTCGAACTTACCTGTGGTTTTGCAGATATCAGGGTAGCTTTTAACCGGAGTCGGACTAGCTTGATCATTTTGACCCCCTTCTAATTGAAATATCACCACACAATGCAAAGAGATATTCTTTCGTTTAGGAATGTCTGATTTCGGATAATAAGAAAATCTTAGGTGAGGTCATTTAGATTCAGTTGTTTAAATATGTGTTTCTTGAGCGATCTAGGATGATACCGAGGTCCTTCCAAGTGTAAAGACAATCTAAGTCAGTTCGCTGTATTTTCTGCTAGTCCCAATAGGCATATATATATTTGTTAATGTTGATAGTGAGTTTGTTTTGTTTGCATCACACATTGATCATGTCAAGCACATAATTCATATAAGAAGAGGTAAAGGTGAGTTACCATGTACCGTAACTACTGCATCATCGGCATACAGCTATATTTTGTCCCCATTTACCATTTTCGCCGTATCATTCATATAGACCCATAAGAAAAAGGACCCTAGAATTGAGTCGTGGGGCTCTCCACATGTTCTACTCCATGGTTTTGGTTTACTTCGGTGTATTAGGTTCTTGCATTGAGATAGTTGATAACCGACTTTAATAATGAACCTCGGAGTTCCCTTTAAAAAGAAGGATTTTATGAGAATATCATGGTTGACAGTATCAAAAGCTTTCGACTGATCTATAAAGGTAGCTAATATCAATTCGCAGTTGTTTATTCCAACCAATATTTCTTCCGTTAGTTTAACAGAGGTACTTATTCTGAAGTTACTTGCTCTGAAACCACCCTGTGAGATAATGTCATTATTAGTAAATAAACCCAATTTTGTAAAGTAAATGGATTAAAGAATTGGCGACACCATCATAGACTACCAAAAGAATTAGAGCTTGCAAATATTTTGTAAAGTAAATGGATTAAAACCGCTTATGATAGAACCCGCCCTAACCCTATGGGGGCTACGATCAGAGTTCATGTATACACGAATAGCCCGTTTGTAAACAATGTAGAAGTACTTGGTGAATGTACAAGTGATCATCACTGAATCCTGGTTCTAAGTGAGAAAGAAAGAAGAATAGAAAAAAATGAAAGCCTCCTTCAAAGGCAGGCCTTATAAAAATCTGGATATGGAACACTATAATGGATACCTAAGCAATATTGATTGGCAAACCTACCATAGTAGTAAAAATGGGGGTGAGTTGTAGAACAAATCTCTGGGATATTTGCAAAAATATCTAACAAATATTGCCCAATAAAGGATATAAAATTTTCAGATAAGAAACCCACTTTGATGTCTAGGCACCTGTATGGAGATATATAAAGTTATATATAGGTATAAATGGGAGACTCACCCTCCGGTGCACGTGCAGTCAGCAGGCACTCTGCTTTACTCTATAAGCATCACAATGGTGGGTGGGATACACCCTCACCCTTCCAGCTGATGGAGGCTATGACCCAACAGTGCTCCTCACTATCTCCGAGAGTGACCATAAGGCACTAAAGGTTACATACTTTGTACCGGAACATGTCAAACTCAGGCTAGCCAGATGCAAGAAAGAGACAATGAAATTTACAGAGACTGAGGAAGGCTCGATGGTGCTGTCCGCTGATGAGCAGGCCCCTCTGTGCATATTACAGGCAGAATGAGGGGCAGCCAACATGAGGGTCCTGTATCACCATCTACGATCGGGGACCCTGGCAAGAGATGGTACCCATACTTAAAGGTGGTAATTTGCAAGAAAGATTCTTTAAAAAAAATTACACGTTGTTATTTTTGATATATTACAAAATATTACTATTTTGACTAATAACCAATATGTTTTTCTACCGAAAAGAGGTACAGCTGATGCAATTTTTACTTTATCAAAAGACCTGTATAATGCCCGAAGTCAACATGAGGATACTGCATTAGGTTTTGTTGACTTCCGATAACTAATGGGGTTACCAAGAAATATTGTCTCGTGGCTAAAAGACTACCTGTGTACATAATATGTGAGAATTGTGTTTTTGTGTAAGATTTTCCTTTATTGAGTCAAAGATTATTCACATTATTTTTGTTTACAAAACGACACTTGTGGTCGAATTCGGTTTCATATTAAGTTTGACAAATCCTCTGTGGTCTACAAATTCGAGATTGTACATATTGAGTCCAATATAGGAGGCATCAGGCTTCAATCCTAATACGTATTTGTTTTCAGGCCTGAGCCAGGAAGGTAACAAAGTTCGTTTTTGTTTACCTTACACTTCCTTTCACTCCAGGTTCCATGTACATATCAAGAGATTAGACTATAACATCATACATAATCAGGTTCCGCCTTAAAGAGAAAAAAGATAGTAACATAATCCAGTGCAGTTTTATATCCTGTTTATAACTTTATCCATCATGCATTTTTTACTAATGCTTTTAAATTCCTGAAATGAGGGTGTGTGGCGTACTAGCGAGGGTAGTTGCTTCCATATTGAGGCACCATAGTGGTTCATCGATCTAGCATAAGCATAACAGTAGCATCCCCAGTAGCAGTGCGTCGCCAGCTCTAGTAACAAGCTCCTGAACATCTACATCTTTTACATTTCTCGATCATATAGTTATACATATGACTTTTTCTTCTGTCATCTAGGTATGACATTTTTGCATTAACATTTAACTCTAGAACCGGGGTTCTTATGCTGCTCTGTAGACATACACGTAGACATTTCTTCTGAAGCCTCTGTAATTTTTGTAAGATCCCTTTGTTACAGCTTGCATACATTATATCAGCATAGTCATGGTATGGTATAATGCTCAATTTATATACCTTAATAACAGCTGCTTTAATAATATAAGGTCTTAATTTAACTAAGTGATACAGTCTATAAGAATCCCAGTGTACACAACTACACTTTGGATGATAATTTTTAGCGCAATCCTATTGCGTAATTTCAGTGCAACCTGACTGTGAACAGTGTAGTGCACAATTGCGCAATTTGATTGCAGAATTTTGATGCAATCTTTTTGCAGAGTTTTGATGCATTCTAGTTCCAGCTTTATAATGGCCTCCTGTTTCATTTTTGTGAAAGCATATATTTCCAGCTTTATTCATATCTTAATTATAATGAACATTGCTGATCTACTCTACTGTAGGTTTCGGAATGGGACAGCCCATGATAAATGTAAAGTACCACTCAGGCATTGGTTATTAGAATCCTTTTCCTATTAAACATTCATTAAATGGAATGCATTATGAGGAAAGAACTCTTCTCACCACTTTCCACCATTTTACATATAGGTGGTTGCTCCTGTGTAAGTGTTTGGGCTCTATGGGAGATATATTGGTGTTTCTCTCTTGAGATATATATGTCTATGGCAATACCAAGAAAAGTGGTGTTTAAAGCATGGGTGGTTCAATATGTGTATAAATGCCAATTATCATGCATCCAACATTTTAATTCATCATAAAGAGTATGATTGAACACAATGTTAACTCAAGTGCAATCACAGTGCAATCAAAGTGCAAAACAAATGCAGAAGTAGTAGTGCAATGGTTATGATGATGCAGTTGCACTCGTACTAGATATTCTGTGGGAGGGATATCACAATAGCTTCCAATATCAACTTGGTAAAAATGTAAGACACCATGGGTATTTCAATGCAATCATTTTATTAACAGTAGGAAACCATCATGTATACTGCAGTGCAATCAAACAGCAATGTATATTCAGTATAGAGGTGCAAAATAGTTGATGGTCAGATTACAGTTCTTTAAACGAAGAAATTGCATTTTTATGATGGTACACAGCCAAGAATGTCTTATGTTCGCTAGTGCAAACAAACTGCAAATTATTTGATGCATGGAAGCGCAAAGATATTGATGAAACTATTGCAGTTCAATAATCAATGTGGTCTTTGAGACCAATTTTGTTTATAATCATTTCAACTAGGTATAGAATCGAAAATGATTGTTGAAAAATTGACATATGTCAGAAAATGTCATATTAGGAAAAACGTGCAATCAATCTGCAAAGGGGTTGCAGATCAAAAGCACAATTGTTTTGAGGGATTCATTGCACAGCGGAAAGGAATGGATTTTTCATTGATTCAATAAGTGAAATAGTCATTAGGTGAAATATCTTGGAAATTTTCAACAAAAGATCTTATATCTACAAAAGGAAGAAAATACTAGGAAGATTCTCTAGTTTGTTCCTTTTTGCCGAAAAGTACATAAGTCTTTGAAGTATTTATGCTGGGTTTATTTTGTAAACACCAAGTCTCTAAGTTTGTCTAAGTCTAGCTGTAAACTATTAAATTGTTCTTTGATATCAAAACCATCTCTATATACCACAGCGTCATGAGCATACATGCTTATATGGGAATTTGTAAGGTCATTTATGTACACCAAAAATAGTAGTGGTCCAAAGGTGGAGCCCTGAGGGACTCCACACCGGACTACTCCCAATTTGGATTCATTGTTGTTAGTTTTGACACATTGGGTGCGCTTATCTAGGTAAGCAGTCATCCATTGGAGGTTTTTCTCTCCCATGCCATATCCACGTAGTTTGCAAAGTAATATCTCATGATTTACCGTCTCAAAAGCTTTCTGGAAGTCGAAGAAGGCAGCCACTGTTGACTTAGCTACATTACGACTTCTAAGAATTTCCTCTGTGAATTTAGTAATAGAATCTGTTGGAGAGAACCCTTTCCTGAACCCAGATTACTGATCAGTTAAAATCTTATTTTCATCAGGAAATTTAATTTATGATGTACAATTTTTTCAATAATCTTATTTCAGTTTCACTATATCTTTTATATGTTCTCCCTGAATTTTTGTTTTTTTCTGTTGTTTAATACCTTTTCTCTTGATAATAAAAGCTGCTTGGTGGTCAGATAAAGCAATATCAAGTACACCCAAGGTAATTTTATCATCAGCATTTGTGAAAATTAAATCTATAGTTGTACTATTATCAGTAAGTCTCGTTGGATCATGTATGGTTTGTACAAAACCAAGCTGATGCATACTGTTATTTAACTTAATTATATCGGGGTCTAATTTGTTTATAATGTTTAAATTTAAATCCCCTAGAACTACTCATAGCCCTTTTCCTGTTGTATGTGGGATATGGTATCTACCAGTAGTTCTAAAAAAATAAGAATATTTCCTTCGCTTGGTCGATATACATTTGTTATAACTAAATCTTTCTGTCCTTTTCTCATTATCACCAAAATCTTTATCTCAATATCCCAACAGCTCTTTTTTAAGTGAAAAAATTTCCTTTGATCATGCAATATCCCTTCCTTGATGTAAATACACAAGCCCCCTCCAATTTTAGGATTTGGATCAGCAGATTGGTTTCTCCATCCTCTGTCCAGTCTATATAGATGATAATTTCTTAATTGATAACTAGTTATATTATCTAATTCTTTGGGCCATGATTCAGAGATTATTATTATATCCCAGAAATTATTTCCAAGTTCTAGTGTTATATTATCAAATGTAGATCTAATAATGCGGCAGTTTGCTTGTAATATTCTGAGCCCTTTTGTATTGTTGATATCATTCATAGTGATAAGATTTCTATCCCTTTCTGTTTGCTTCGCAATTCAATACATGAGATAACTGTAGGCATACATAAAAAAGGTATATATTTGAATAGAGTGAATGAGCAAAACTCAGATAAACAAAATATTGTTTTGGGGGAGCCCCAGGGGTCAGTCCTGTGGCCTTTACTTTTCGTACTGTATGTTAATGATCTAGGTGGATGTCTTGAAAGTCTGGAGACTATTCAACCTTGCAAAGCTTCGATGTTCAATCTCAGAAAAGGTAGCAATAAGCACCAATAGACCAGTTATTGGGTGCACTTTTTTATTATGATGGATCAACTAGTGCAGATATTGCGAAGCTTCAGCGACTACAAAACGGAGGCCTCCGTATAATTTCAAGGAAAAGGTTGACTGAACATACTACTGACCGGCTCCATACAATCTGTAAAATTGAAAGACTCTAGGTGAGTAACAAGACAACTACAGAGTATTACGTATAAGCTTGCTCAGGATGGTGATTCAACTCGCAGAGGAACGAGGAGTGATCTCAAGCATAATTTATTAGAGCTGCCTCATAAAAGAAGCAGGTATGAAAAGGGCCCAGAATATAGAGGCACACGCTCATGGAAAATTCTGATATACAATTGTTGCCCACGAAAAAAGCTTTCAAGTGGGCAATTAAGAAAGAACTCGGAGTTACCCTATGATGAATAATTCTAGGCTTGGCTCTGCAGCGGGTGAAGCTTTCTTAAACTAGGTATACAAGATATTGGGTCAACCTGTCTTTTCATTCACATCCCATTAAGGTCTATTTCATCACTAGCACTACGTGACTTGTATAAAGACATATCTACTTATGTGCGGGGTGAATCACCATCCAAATAAATCTCTTCAATCCTTTTAACACTTTGTATGTTACATATATCATTCATCATGCATACATTGCCCTTGCTTGAGTGAAGTCTCTGTGTATTCTTCACATGACTAGGTGCATTTGAATCTTGAGGTTTTTATTGGTGAGTCTCTTAAGGAAGCTTATCGATTCACCCGATACTTAGTTCTGATTGGTTTTAAATTTAGGATAAAAGTTTTGACTTCATCAAAATAAATCCAGGAGCATTGTCGAAAACACGTGTGCTGCTAACCTTTTCTGAATCGCATTGTCAATACTATTCAGTCAAGGAGTCCTGGTAAATTCGATATCAATTACTTAAGGACAAACAATCAGTTGATTTTAAATTTCTGTACGGCTATTAGCAAAACTCTATCCCATAGCAAAAACAAATGCTGACACTATTGTGCTATACTTAATCTTCATAAATTGTCAAATTTATCATCATATAGGACCTTCATGGTCTCATGGTGCTCCAGCGTTTGGTAATAAGGTGCAAAGTTTTTCTTTTCTTTTTCTTTCAAATTGTAATAATGTATGTATATATGTTTTTTTGTTTTTTTTAATACGTTTATTTAACCTGTACAGCACTCAGCCTGTGTATCGGCTGGTTTCCATTTGCCAACAGTTCATTTTACAGCATTCATCATTTGGTTCCAATCTCAGTTATTTAAGGTACATTTTGGTATAACAAACAAAATTAGGATCGATTACATTAATACAATCAATCAATATCAGTACAATATAACGAAGATATTTATAAATACAAAATGAGCATAAATATAAATAAGTGTTAATAGATCAAATGTAATATAGTGAAATTCTGGTTGGTATAACAAGATAACAAAGTATGGGATGATGTTATTATACTTATACATAAAATATATCAATGGTCTATACGGTTCTGCTACCATTTGTGATAAGTTTTTCGATTTTCTCTTGTAGTATCCAATAGCTTTTCGTGTTTTTGCTTTTACCCTTAGGTCTCTTTTGGTGATGATAGTCGAAAATAATACAGGAAGGTTATAGCAGTTTGATCTCTCTGTCATATAGAGACTATTTTGTGAATAACTCTTTGATACTGGCCGCTTTTTGTCGACGTTTAAAGTCTTTAAGTTGCATTATGTTCCTATCTTCTGCTGGCAGTCTGTTCCAGTGAATGGGTCCCATATATTCAATACTTCTTTGATAGGCTGTGCATTTTGGTCTAGGTACTTTCAAAACAATACCATCATGGGTTCTAGTTCTCATATTTTCTTGCTGGATTAGGTTCTTATCTTTTGCTTTCTCATGCATATGGTTCAGTAAGTGAGATTCCCTCCTTTTTTGCAAAAATGGTAATTTAACAGTTTGGTGTAAGATTAAAGTGCTTGTTCTCAATCTAGACTTTGTAATGATTCGCAGAGCATGATTCTGCATTGTCTGTAGTTTTTGTTTTTCACTATTATTACAATTTACTAGGAGGATATCACCATAATCCAGCAAGGGTACTATCATTGATTTGTAGATAAGTAAACAGGCGTCTTTGGTGATGTACGGTCTTATCTTTGCCATGAGATATAGTTTATGGGATACTTGTTTAACCAAGCTTTTTACATGTAGTTTGTAATTCAATGTATTATCTAAGATAATCCCTAGGTATTTGTATGAAGCAACATTTTGTAATATCTCTTGGTTTAGATACAACCGCACCTCCCTTACATTTAGTTTTTTTACATTCCAGGAAGATCCAAAAATTACTATTTTCGATTTTTTGGTATTTATAGTCAATCTGTTCCTTTTGCACCAGGTTCCTAGGAGATCAAGATCCTTCTGTAAATTTTGTGTGGTTGACCCTGTGCAATTACCCGATCTATACACTACAGTGTCATCTGCATACATTAAACAGTTTTCTGTGTCCTGATTTGGGTAGCATTGTACAAGGTCGTTCACGTAAGCAATAAACAGCAGTGGCCCCAGGATGGATCCTTGGGGCACACCATAAGTGATGTAGCCCAAGGATGAGGTTTCTCCGTTCCCAAGCACTTTTTGTGTTCGGTTTTTGAGATAATTTCCATACCATTTATGCAGCGTACCCTTAATACCCAGGTGATGTAATTTTGATAATAGAATTTTGTGATCTATGGTGTCGAAAGCTTTTTTAAAATCTATGAATGCGCATATTGTGGTCTCTCTATTGTTGATTGCCCTTAAAATGTGATCTGATAATTTTGCTACTGTGTTTGTTGTTGTGCGTGATTTCCTGAAGCCGTTTTGCATATCTGTTAATAAATCATGGTCTTCCAAAAAGTTTATGGTTCTTTTGTGTACTATTTTTTCTAGGATTTTTCCTGGCATAGGTAACAGAGACACAGGTCTTAGGTCGCTAACATTTGGACTTTCCCCTTCCTTTTTCAATGGTATTATTGTTGCACTTTTCCACTCCGCGGGGAAGATACCCTTTGTCAAAGATACATTTAGTAGATATACAAATGGTTCTATTAGTATTCCTAAGGCATCTTTCAGGAATCTGGTTGAGATCCCTTCTATAGCGGATGATTTACTGAGATTTACCTCTTTGAGTAATGTCTTAACTTCTTCTAGATCTGTTCTTATTTCAGTTAATTCATGATCTGTTGATACACCCTCGTAGAATCATGGTAAGTCATGTTTCTGTGCCAAGTTCGCCCCTATGTTTGTAAAATATCCATTTATATGGTTCGCGGTTTCGGCATTGTCTATATACTCATCAGCTTCTTCCAATTTTAGTTTGATCTGTTGTGGTTTATTCTTGCTTGTTTTTGTGAATTTTGATATTATTTCCCAAAACTTCTTACCGTTACTTTTGTTTGCATCAAGACTATCTTTTATGAAATTACTTCTTGCTTTTTTTAGAAGTGCATTCACTTCATTTCGTGCCCGGCGTGCTGCAGCCCATGCATCTACTGTGTTTTTATTTTTTGCCTTTTTTAATAATCTATCTTTATCCCTTATAATTTCAATTAGGTCGTTTGTGATCCAGCTTTCTTTGGTGTCATTTACCTTGAACGTATTTATGGGGCACATTTTATCTAGCTGGTTGGTTATAGTCCCTTTTAGTGTACTCCAGAGGTAATCAGGATCTTGTGATGTATAGTAGTTTGTCCAGTCATTATTTAGTAAAGCTTTCTTGAATTTGTCAAGGTCGTAATTCCGATTTGATCTCCCTTTGAATTCCTTTTTCGTTTTTATAACTTTTGTTTTTTTCCTTATAAGATAGATACCTAGGTGATCACTAACGTACCTTTCTGTTACTCCGTGTTCTGATATTTTGGAGGAGTTTGTTAAGATTAGGTCTAAGCAACTTTGTTTTTGGATATATCTAGTTGGTTCGTTTATGAGTTGACGAAGTCCTAGAGCCTTTTCAAGCAATTTTAGTTCTAGAGTGTCTGGATCTTTTTTATCGAGGTAATTTATGTTAAAATCCCCTATGAGTATTAAGTCTGCATTATTATTATATAATGCCTCAAGTTCAGTTTGGAGTTCTGCACAGAAGTCTTTACAGTTCCCAGTGGGTGGTCTGTAAATAATGTTTAGTAGTATTTTCCTGGTAAAAGGCAAGGATATCTCTATCCAAAGGGATTCTTTAGTTTTGGAGCTTGTGTTGTAATTTGTAAATCTCATAGTTTCTACAATTAGATGTTCTTTTACATATACTCCTACACCACCACCGCTTTTTACTTTTTCCGAGTTTGGTTCTTTCCATGCTCTATCATTCCTAAAGTAAGTATAGTCCGGTATATCTATTAAGTAATTTGGCATGTTTGTTGTAAGCCATGACTCGGTGACACATAGTATGTCAATGGTACTGTCATTTAAGAGTTGGTATATTGTGTCTAGTTTAGCCCAAAGGCTACATACGTTATAGTGTACTATTTTCAGGCCTTTTTGCTATTAGTATCTGTCATTTGTGGTTTTGAATCTGTCTCTAGTAAGCATTACCGCACCACCATATACAGTTGCATAAGTCTCATACATATTATACCATAAAAACATTTGAATAGACATAGAAATATAACAATCAATTACGAGAATACAATACACCATGAGGCAAGATAATATACAGTTTACCTTTATAGCACTAGCAATATACTTGTGCGAAGACTCAGTTTCGGCCCTTATCGCCACTGAGTGTGTAGTGTCTTACTCTTACTTGTATGGATCTTAAAGTCAGACTTCTTGGTTGGCTTGTCAGTCATTCAAGTTGCTCCCATTTGGAGCCTTTTTTTTTTTTTTACGTCAGGTTCTATCATATCGATTATAAATAATATTCAAAATAGTATCTTATGGGCGAGTTTCTAGCAGTTTTCGTTTTTCCCTACAAGTTTATGAACTTGAATAGTAATCCTCAGATCATGGTACATAAGCGGAGAGTCTCCCCGCTGGGACGGACTCCCCCACCTACTCGCACAATCTGACGATCTATTATTCAACTTTTGCTTTTTAGTTATTTTCTTGTGAGTCCATTTTTTTCAGTGTTCTTATGATGCAGTTTGCCCACGTTTCTAGAGTCTTGGGGTCGGGATGGAGTCCATCGTATAGTCTTTTGTAGGCATTGAAGGTGTTTTTTCCCGTTTGGTAATGAATATTTGACTGGATTCTTGGTCCTATTAGACCCTTTTCCGCATTTAACAGTCCAATCGTGTGATTTATCAGTTTTACCGCTTCATTTATCGTGCTTTGTCCCTCCCCTCGTGTTGTAATAGGTGGTACCTTTTTGAACTCGTTGTACGTGTCCAGGTGAATACCCACTAAGTAGGCAATTACTACCTTGTCTGCGTAACACTCAACTATGTCCCTTGCGGTCAGTAGGTCATCAATTACCTCTGTGACTACTCGGTCAACCTCATTTGATTTCACACTTACAGTTCTACAGTGATTTCGCTGTGTTATGTTGTTGATCCCTGCCATTATTATCGCATAGTCATGTTTCTGCTTGCTTGTGTCTCGTGAGGAAATGAAGTTGTTTACTGACCTTGAGATTGTGGCACCACCTGAAGCATATACTTTCACCTTGTTAGCACTCATAAATACAGGGTCCATCTTATTTAGGTAGTTCTCCAATTTGAAACCCCTTGAATCCGATATTATCGCTATATCCATTTTACTTTTTAGGTTGCGTCGTCTCTGATGCTTTGTAGTAGTTCTCCCAGAGCGTTCTTTCGTTTCAAGTTGCCTTGCTTGATTTCCCCGCTCACGCGTAGGTTCATCCCGCACCCGTAGAACTTGTCGCTTGTAGCCTCGTATAGATATCCTTTGTGATTTCTTAGTTTATCCATGAGTGCAGGGTTGCTCTCAAACTTGTGTTTTTTCCACTTTTTTCATTTTTGTAAGTTTGTTTTCTTGCCATTCCTTGGATGATGTTAGCGATTTCCCTATCTGCTTTGCCTCATACGGGTCCTTGCATTTCATTAACTGCGGTATTGCTTCTGGCTTCCCCACGAAGTGGGCGTGTTCCGCTACATAGGCAGCCTCGGCCGATGGGAATTTACCAAGGTCTGTCTTCACTTCTGTCCCGTATAGATTGGATAGGAAGGAATGCTCACTCTAGAATGCGTAACCGTCTGTGGTTGCCACAGTCTTTATTGTGGTGAGTTGTAGTTCTGCCGGCAGTAAATCCATTTGTTTACTTGTGTACTGTTTGCCTTCCAGGTTGAGTGTTGACCCTCGCACCGAGCATTTTTTTCCCATCTTCTTTGCGACAGCTGCGATTTCTCTGAGGCTTCTGCGGGCTCTCAACTCTTCCTGTGGCAGGTCGTCATTTATGAATACGTACCTATATTTATCCAGATTTTTCAGATTTTTTACCCTGTGGTAGATTTCACCTTTCTGGGAGGGAAATCTGAGTTTTATCATGATCGGCCTGGGGCGGGTTTGTTTGTTTTCGTTGTCATTTGGGGCGGCTCCCATTCTGAAGCAGGCTTCTACTTCCCCAGTGGTGAAGCCTACGCCTATGTCCTTGAAAAGATCATCACAAACCTGCCAAACATGTTTTTCTCCTTCTTGTAGGCCTTCGATGACGATGTTATTCCTTCTTTTGTCATTTTCAAGCGTTTTTATCTTGTCCCTTAGCGATTTCACCTCCGATTCTAGTAGATTGACCGTTGCCGAGTTTTTTTCAATCGTCTTCGCCATTGTTCCCATTTCTTCGACGAACGATTTGTTTTGTTCACTGATGACTTCCATCTTTGTATTTAAATCCTCAAATGATTTTACAGTTGCAGTTTTGTGATTTTTAAGTTCGTTTTTTACAGCATTGATATCCTTGGACATCGTCTGTAGTAGCTCCCATACTTCATCAAGTGATTTCGGTCCCTTTCTGGCTTCACCTTTCGGTGGCGCCATTTTGGGGCTTTTCGATTTTTGCGGTTCCACTGTCTTGTCGTCTTGATTTGATTTTGCTAGCCTCGGCGATTGTCTGTGTGACATCTCTTGTTATCCGACGCGGTCCAGGTAGGTTTATTACATTTGTTTTGACGTTTTATATCATTTCACTGCCCGTTATCACTCTTTTTAGCTGATATTTTGCTCCGCGAGTCTTGCACACGTCTTAGCGCGCCATATATGCCTGTTACTGCCTGTTAACCCTGTTTGTTATTTGTTATTCTACCAAATACTACAAAATGGTCTCAGACTGAACTTAATCAAATGTACCGCTGTCTATGTATTGAAACCAGCAATGTAAGTCGTTGAACATAGACAGGATAATATATACGATCTAAAAGAGAAAAAAAGCTGTTTCATAGAACCAGCGTTCGTTTGACCATTGCTGTATCAGAGAAGTTCCTGCGTGTAAACCATTGAAGGGGTGTATAATCATGACTATACTGTTCGTGATAGTCAATGGCAAACCAATACAGAGTTCTTGTAGGTGCTCCGTACTATTTCCTCGCTGTGATTGGGCATTCACTGGCATATCCATTTAGCCAATCAGAAGCCTGGTGGATGTACAGTTAGCCGGGGTTCGTCGGTAAGCACGTCTGCAGCTATCCCTGGATGCATGCCTATTACCTGTCTCCCATTGCTTTTACATCGCCTTTACCCTTTTTTTCTTTTCGTCACCTCTTGGTCTATACAGCCTATATTCTCCTACTACCATGTTCTCTGTTTCATATTTCCTACACTTTTTACATACTTCTGCATTTTCTACTTTCACCTTGGGCATCCATAAATACATACGCGAATTTTCTGAAGATCAAATCCCCCGCCCCTCTTCCGATTGGTCGCGATGAATAAAAATGCTTGTACCTGATATTTCCCAAATTGTTTTCTCCAACTCCCGTGGCTTTATGGGTGGCTATTTTCATTCCTAGCCTTTCAATCTTTCCTTTCATTTCCTATACGTCATGACCACTCTTTAACTGACGTTTTCCTTTTCCTTTTCTTTACTTCTTTGATATCATAATCATACGGAGAAGTATTCCTCGACGGGAAATGTGTATATTTGAAAGTGGGCAATACTATGAACTCAGACTTTTTTTAACTGCCTTTTTTTATTCATCCTGCAACTCGTATCGATCCCTATCTAAAGATTCTCTTGTCTATCACCATCAGAACCTTTTTCACTAAATCTTCTCTCATTCATTTACTTCATGATTATTCCATGCTATGCCAACGGCTATGCCAAGTAGCTTCATGTGGCCAACCCTCCCTAATGCGTATTGTACAAAAACCATAACGCAAAACACGTCCGACGGAAAACAAGAATTAATTATATATATCGCCTTTAACCGAGGCTGAACCAGCCATCGGATTGCGAGGGCCTTGAAAGAGCGGTTGGCCATGGAAAATACACATATTTTATTATTTTCCACCAACAGCGGGAGATTGGTCTATGGAAAGGAGCAACGCAGGTATAGCGAACGCCTGCATCAGTCTACAATTATGCAATATGGTCGGCGTTTCTACCGACAAAATTAAGATGATGTTACTTATGATGCTTAAAGTTACCCTAGGAACGTTCGATAGGCGAACACCCAGGATATTTTTTCATTCAAGTCAAGAGACGCATTTAGACAAGAATTCGCTGGAATACACCAACGTTCTTGCATTTCTGCCTTAGAAACGACATAGAGCACAATACAAACACAATACAGGACTTACAACAGAAAACACATACAATATGTAATTCACCCCCCATTATATATTAGCTAGTTTTATTTCAAATTTCACCTTTTAGAACTAAACTTAATATAGGTCGCTCATTGGAGTTTACATCACTAATCCGATTATATGGTACCGATTTGCAAGAGTACGTGGACACCAACCACTGATTTTTCAAACATCTCAAATAATCGATGCCATTTTTTTTCTGCCCATGGGTACAAGCCTAATGCCTGATTCCCGGTCCTGGAACTCATCCGGCTCAATTCCCGCTCCCATGGCGCCCAGACGGCTGAGAGCAGCTCCGACGGATCTGAGGCTGACGCTGAGCCGCTCACGGGTTTAGGCGGAGCGGAGCGCAGCCTGGTGGCCGCCGGTCTACAGTGACATGACGTCATCTAAAGATGCAATCACGTAGAGAATTCTACTTTTTAACATAGTACAGTTTGTTTGTATTTAACTGGGTATTAGTTTACTACTATATTGTGGGTTTGTGGTACTCTGCTTTTAACATGGAGAGCTCTGGTTGTTGGAATGATGAAATGGAGATCGGTTTATGCCTGCAGGCAGTAGCGACAGAAAGCCTGACAATAACCTGGTATGACTATATTCAAATGAACATTTTATATTTCAAGGTCTTTTGCGATTCCCAGATGTTAATTGTAAAATCTAACAGAGAGAGTACATCTTGGCCATCATCGTAGACATCCCGAATACATGTATTTTCATCGCACTGTGTGTGTTAATGTGACGGTATATAAAGCCAGTCAACGTTGTAATTGCCCTTTGCTTGAAGCGCATCCACAATGGAGACGAGTATTTCTTTTAGCCTCCTATATCCTTTAATTGAACTAGCAAACATCACGTAAATGTGCTTTCCTGTGACTATGTTGCACAAAGGCATTGGTTCTTAATGAGGACAGAAGAGGGGTATTGCTATGAAGGTAAATGACATCTCAGTGAATCAATAGCAAACCCTTACACTCAGTAAGAGGGCAGTATCAGTAGTAAAGATTGTATACCTAGAATCCTTCATGAGTGATATAGGGGGATACTGTGGTTCAATTCCAGTGTGTGCCATGGAGTTCGCGAAAACATTGATAATTTGATCGTATTTTATCCTGTAGCATCAATCGTGGTAATTACACACTGTGAGATTTAATCTATGAGACGAGGATGATAGAGAAGCAAGAACACAGCGTTATGACTGAGCTTCAAGTCCTGGGCCCTGTTTTTCAGTCACGATATCCTCTTTGTAAGATATCTTACAGCTGTCAGTGTACTATAGATAAGACATCTTTGGGGATTGGCCAACGATTGTCCGTCAAGAGCACTTAGGCTGCAGTCAGGTGTACTATAGATAAGACATCTTTAGGGTCATGTGGTTCCAAATGTCTTCCAAAGTGTCTTAGACCTAAGACATCTATGGACATGTCGTACAGAATGCGCAACTTCACTTCCCGTAGGAATTAAGCAATGAAATTTTAACACGAGTAAGGTATACATATAACCTATCATCATCCCAAAAATGAAGAAGAACGGCCGCACCGTTATGAAGTTATCGGCGTGTGAAATTCATCATACCAAATGTTGCTCTGGTGGCCAGTGTACCACTACTATCACGTGATCTAATTTATGCGGCGACCTTGACATCGACTGCGCTTATTTCACTCTCCCAGCAGAGATTCCGCGCGCTACACCGCGGAAGATCTGCTAGGAGAGTGCTGTACGATATCCGATCGATAGCTCAATGTTTCATATTCAAACGCCGATAACTTCATAACTATACGGCCGTTCTTCTTCATATTTGGTACGACTATAGGCTATATGTATCCCGTACTCGTGTTAAAATTTCATTGCTTAATTCGTATGAGATGCACAGGAAATCCTCTATATACACACAGTGAGCTTTGATAGAGCCTGAGACAGTTCTAGACTTGAGACACTTTTAGCGGCGATCGAGTGCGCCGCACTGAGACCGTGTCTATAGCACACCCGCCATTTTGTGTCTTGCAAATTGTCTTCCAATCATGGAGACATCTTAGGGTATCGTTGGGCGATTATGTCTTGACTGAAAAACAGGGCCCTGGATTCACAGGCCAACGTACAACTGATTAACTTAGCCCACAGCATTTTACAGCAGGGCTTATTGAGCGTAGGACACGCTCAGATACGCTGCCGAGTTTTTGAAGAAATTATTTTAGGGAGAGGGGCCTGGATATGTTTTGCCAGGTGCTTTTGTGTTAGATTTTTGTATTGGGACAGAGGTTTGTATTGGGAACTTGTTGGGGGTGGGGGTGATTTTGTATTCTTCGGGGCGAGAAGTTATATAGGGAACTCGAAATTTCATTTAGGTCCCTCTTTGGGTGGGGGGGGGATCTTTTTTCGGTATATTCTCAGGGGCATGGGACTTATTTCGGTGACTTTAGTTGAAGGGGGATATTTCTATTTAAACAAAAAAATCATGAGGTACTAAATCTTTCCAACAACGAAGACCTGGGAGCTGTTTCAAAACCATAGACTTAACCCACGTTTTGAAACAGCTCCCAGTACTCTGTCTAGCTAAGTACACATTGCCTTTGGAATTGATGTACTGTGTAGAAAATGTTAAAATGGCCGATACCATCCCTCCGGGGGCATGGAGACGTTTTATAAACACCCCGTATTGCCAAGTATAGGTCTTCAGCAATTCATAGACCGTATTTGTTAGAGCAATAAAGTTATCGGGACCCCCAGCCCTGACACATTGCTTCGCCCGTTGCAGATCTCGTTCATTATGGTTTGTTTTTTTAAACATATCCGAAGTGACGAATCAGTGGCGGTACGCGTTCCCAACGTCAACTTGGAACAGTCAAAAATACATCGGAGCGATGTATCGAGGGTTAGGCGCTAGGAACAGTCCAAGTGACTTAAAAATAAGGGATAGCAGGTTGGTGTGCATGAAGGTATGTATCACACCACACATAACGTCATTGACAGCACTGTCTTGCCCAGATTAAGGTAGATTCTGAATGTTTTAACACATTCTAAGATATATAATAATAGAACTACAAGGCTAGTGCTCGAATATAGGAGCCGTATATATAGGGGGTAATCGAGTAATTAGTCAGGAGGTACTCAAGGAGGCCTACAGTGGAGTGAGACTGGGTTTTAATTCTGCGTGCCCAGTATGGGCCACGTGAGGCACGTCCTTATTTACTGAGGACTCTTCTGTTACCATATCTATACCGCCAACCTCTCTGGTTAGCCCTAATGTCACAAAGGATATGTAGGTATCTTAGTTCCGGGGTGTAAAGGGTCTGTGAATATTTTGTATTCTGTTTCAAGCAGTCTGTACTACCCTCCATCCATCGCCAGTTTCAGAGGTATATCTAACAAGTCATCTTAAAATGTGAAACCCATGTCACTTTCCCAGAACGTCAATATGATGTTCTAAAAGTGTTGTATAACTTAAAGATCGAGGGTCACTATGATAACCTTTCAAACTAGCAATTTAAGTATAAATGTACTATTAAACAGGTCCATATCTTTCAGTACATTCAGTACAAAGCATGGAACTGTTTTTGGTTCTACTTGCCAATATTAGACAAAATATTATATTTTCACATCTGATAGCAGAATGAATTAAAAGGAACCATTTCTTTCTTATCACGTTTGAAAACATCACGGATCTTGAGGTAACTATAATATGCACAAATTGATTTCACTTTTCCTCCTCAGAATATTTTATTCTATGCACAATCGTTATTTACTGAATGCATTGCAGATACGAAAGTACGCCAGGAATGTAATCACGAAATAGACCATATGTACGTCGCAAACACACTTTACGTTATAATGATGAAAAATATTCATACATGTGCAATTATGAATACTTATATCATACAACGTCTCAACTTCTAGCTATCATATGATTATAATTGAGCACGTACATTTTTTATATTCTACAGCTTCAGATTTGGAAATATCATAATAGATCCCAGATAGTAGACTGATTCAATACGCGTAGAGATTCCGCTTGTCCTTTAAGATCTGGCGGGTTCATCTGCTGAACAATGTGTGGCAGCCTACCCTAGAATGGATAACCAGGGAAAGGAAGGGAAGCAGTAATGGTGTTGAGTGTGCCTTCCCGACACGCACACTGACGTATTGCCCTCAAGTCTTGATATTTTTACAAAAGGTCATGTGATTGGAATTCCCCTAAAAGTGCTTTATGATTAGCTATTTAATGAGTGTGGGCACCACCATACAGCCCAGTCACCGAGTTATATCCTATCAGGCTCATTTCCCCACATACTGAGTCATCTCGTCCACTCACCCCTCGGGCGTCACCCACTCATCAATTGACCCTTATCCTACGTCTATACTAGACGATTTATAACACTTTCACCTTTGGCTAAAGCCATAAAGTTAGCATAAATTCCTTCAATATGTTGGTTGTCTCCTGATAGTGGCATCCATACTTGTTCTTCACCACGTGGGCCAAGGTGTCAGGCCTCAAACGAAAAACGATAGAAGTCCTTGTCCAGGACAACTACGCAGACTATGACATACTAATGATCATGAGGAAGCAGGATGTCAAAGAGATTTCGGTCCCCCGGAACAGGTTAGAATGCCACAACAGGTGCTGGCTAGGCTAGGGAACCGCAGGTTTGCCGAGTTCATTGAGGAGGAGAGTACAGCCTCGGAGAACAATGACAATGAAAAGAGGAGCGCTACAGCAGAACCAAAGAAGGAAGGAAGCAACGATACAGCGCTCCTAGACATGGCAGCTGGCTGGGAGAAAGTCATAGAGCAGCTCTAAGTTAACAAGAGGGAGACCGCTAAAACTAACCGCTCACACCAGGAGGCAGGCTACACCCCCCCCCCCCCCTGCAGCTGGTGGAGGTTATCACCCGACAGTGCTCTCCACTATCTGGGCAAGTGGCCAAAAGGCACTGAAGGTTACAGGTTTTGTACCAGAACACGTTAAGCTCAGGCTTGCCAGAAGATAGAAAGGGATAATGAAGGATTTTTATCAAATAAGGTAGCAGGACGACGTACTCATATAGACTAAATATCTTTGTTTCGATTATCTCTTGTATACTCTCTGATAAGAGCCTGACTTCAAAGTTTTTTTACAGGAAGCGGATGTGCTTGCATTCTAAGACCATTCACAATACAATAGAACCCGTTCCAGATTTCACGGGTCATAAATTCAATTTACCAACATTTGAATTAACTTGCAGGTAATTTCAAATGATTTCAGAAATCAAAAACCTATTCAAATGATTCTCAGCCCACTTCGCCGGAGGACATAAAAAAGGTCCATATCAATATGAGTTGGCCCCTCATTCATTGGCCACATTACAAACAAATGTGTATTTTTCTGGTAATGAAGTATACTGCTTACATGTGATCAATTTATGATATCTGTTGGAGGAACTAACGCTGACTGGACTAGATACAACGACCCGAAAATAAAACATTACGTCTTTGTACACACGATGTATTTTCATGGCGCGCATTGTGGACTTGGAATGACCAAACGCCAAACGTCATATCGTAGGCGTTCTGTTGTTACTTGGATACATGAGAAAACAGAGGTAATTAGCTATCGGGAACAGGTTCTTAAAACTAAACCCAGTAAAGGTTCGTTCAAACAATTCTTTAAACATCCCTGAACAATCATGGTTAGAATATTATTGGATCATATCACGGATGTTAATATGTTCTCGGTAAACCTCAACTATTCAACATTGTTAGTTCATCCTTATGCATATAAAACATTACTTCATTCATTTTCCAATTACCCAATTAGGTGGTGGATATTACATGATTTTTTTCTTATTCGTACCATTTATTTAATCCTGATTATTACCTGAACGAAAATAGAAACTGACTGATTTAGAGATGTACGTAAGATCAGCAATGTGAGTGTTTCGCCATTACGAATAACCATATTGTATGATGAATCGTGTTCTTAATAAGAGAAAAACACAGACCAACTTCAGTCAATTAACCACTAAAGGCAGATCTAAAAAAAATAGATGGGTTAGCATTCTGCCTCGGCCAAGGGACCATCTGGTTGGTGAAAAAGAAAATGATTGTGTCGATTATCCCCTGATTAGTACAAACACAGGTGACATGGGTTGTCCAAACACGGAGCTATAGTGAAAAACACGCTGTTTGTCCTTTTATCAGCTGGGCACAGTTAAAGGGTGGAATATTAAGCCACTCCAAACCATCTTCCCAATTAGCAGATAGAATATGGAATATTTTAGCAAATAGCATATCATAATCGCCATTGATCTGCTGAATATGAAATCTGGATAATACATCAATGATTTAGCATTAGCTGCATTTGTCTTATCCAATCTCTTTAGAACTTTATAAATACAATATGGTACCGATATATTCCATTACCCTATCATGTCATAGCCCTTTCCCCCAATACACACATACATTATGTTTTGTAAATATATTCTAGTTATCTATTTGTTTCTGACATTCCAGTAGGTGCAAGAATTATTTCCAGGCTAGTGAGACCAAATCGGAATTTGCATAATTGGGAATGCTTCCTCCAAAGGAAATAAATCCTAACAAAATGGTTCCGGTTGCTGGTTGATGTCTTCAATATATAAGTGGACAATTGAAAATACCTTCATTTGGACGCGAAATTGACTGCCGTAAGTTAGCATTTTCAAGGTGGTTGGCCACAAGACGTCGCCCCCAAATCAATAGTGGACGCGCTATCCGGAACCAACGACAGGCACTGACCTCTAGAGCCAGACACAACCCCGACCTAATGGCCTATACTTGTATCTGTGTGGAGGAGGTTGTGGGTAGAGCACGCAAGTTCGGAACTGCTCGTAGCTGCTCAGTTATCTTGGTATACTTGGCTCTATGAGAATTCATGGCTAAATTGAGTGTAATGAAAACCACTCAGAACTTTCGTGTATATCTCCCCTCTATTTCTTTCTTCTGTTCTTGTTTTCCCCTTTTTTCATGGAGGGGGGGGGGTGGCTGCTAGATAATGTGGCAGTCTGGCGGGGATCTTAGGTCTTGGTAAGATAAGGGGAATGTGATAAGGGCCTCCAAATGCTTGACAGCGATACTCTAAATTACCATATCACTATGCGTCCACCATGCCCAACTATGAGTTAGATGGTAGGCTTTGCCAAATATTATTCTGGGTTTCTTTTACTAAATAAATCGTTTTTCATGTAATTCTTAGGAAATATGATGCATCAAGAAGATAGGTATATATGAAATCAACGGTGACTACGAAAGGAATTATGACTGATCTGGATGTGTTGATACGCGTTGTATTATGAATGATAACTTATAAATTAATAAAACAAATGGATACAAGATGAACGGATAAGAAAATATGTATGTAAGGCCCAGTGTCCAAGCTAAACTTAAGTGAGAATATTGGAATGTCTAACTGAATGAAAAATGCCTCATGCCGGATTATTTGTGTGGGCAAGTATTATAGAAATTTATGTATTTAAGCGTCCTTGGCAGTTTTGTTGCAAAGTACATTTATTGCCTAGTACTGACTTGACGATTTGCTTCAATTCATTAAAACTGAAAGGGAGGAACCTGTATTGAAGGCTATATCCATGGAGTCAGGAAGTACCGAGGGCTATATGAAGTTCACAGGTAGAACTAAAGCCTAAGTGGAGTTGACAAGTAGTACTGAGGGATCGTTGAATTACTGAGGAATGATGGTGTGTGGTACTCGGAGCTAGGTGGAATGACACGCAATATACAGGGCTAGGTGAAAATAATTAGAGATGCAAAGGTGGATATGATGGGAGCGACTTAAGATGTCAACTAACGTCCCATCAGCGCCTAAGTGAAATACAGACTGACGATGCTTTGAGCTGGTCGAAGCTGCTCAGAGTAATTCTCCACCAGGTAATGAGCGAGGGATGTCACCTTCTATGAGCATGGCTTCATTTCCGGCGTCAGACGCGGCTTCCCGAGCCCCAATCACGTGCCCTACAACCCCCCTCAGCCCCCAGCCCCACCTCCCTTCCGCCCAAGGTCAGTGTCGGGGCAGGTGACCTTTAAAAGCCCGGTCTGACGCCCATTGAGCTTCCATTATAGCCCCATTGTCCAGTCCCGGACGTCCGACTAATCTCCCATAGCGGTGATAGGACACTTTAATGCTGGCTTCTAGCAGTGTGATACTTACGAGTAAGGAGGGGCTAGGGAGCAGGAGGGACAGATTACGTCCCGTTTTCTGAAGTGGGAGCAGTTTATGTGGAAGGGGTGTTGTAGGAGGGAGCGGGGTAGATGATGGGAATTTCATCAAAGTACATAGCGATCATTTACAGCCCAAGGGTAGAGACTGATGATCTTACCAGTGTGAATTAGGACGAGTATACGAGTATAAGTCAGTGAGGGTGTGGCGGCAAAACCGGGAAACGCGCGTGGCGCCACCTTTCAGCGCGACCGGGACTCAGCATCTATGATGTGTGGCCCTCACATCACGCCAGCACGCGCGCTGCAGGTCTTGAAACGTTCTTTGACCCGCCCACCCACACCAAACTTTTTCATTGAATGTCGTTCCTCTAGTAGGCTCAAATCTAGACATGTGCTATCACTTACGTCCTGTATTACTCAGGTGTTTAAGTATACCTTGCTATACTACATGTCTTTAAAGTATACCCTGTTATACTACATGTCAAGTTTCACACTTAATAAATTGTCTAAACTGCCGTCGCACCTCTTGTCTTATTTATGACTCCGCCTTAGATTCATTTTTGCACAATGTCATCAAAATGGCTTTATAATCCGAAATACATATTATTTCATGAATCGGTATGTTATGCATTATAATGCAGGCATTAAGATCATGTTTCTTACAGTTACCTTCCATTGTCCTTACATAAGAATGTGAAAGTTAGTCATGAGATGTAGTATGACATGCATATGAGTGTGTTTTAGCAGAGTTTATATTATATTTTGACTTTCTTTACACACTGTCTCGACATTTTATTATTTCACGTATTTGGCAAACAGTTTTATCTCGTAAACTTCTTGAACTAGTATAACATTTCATTTTGCCCTTCAGTAGGTAGACTGTTCCACGACGACATACCAAAATACATGGGGCATCGCTTAAAGACTGATAGCTTTTGTCGCCTTAGTTCGATTGATCCTTTGGCTTGATGTCTAGTTTTATGAGCACTCACTGGGGTTAGATTTAAAGCCACTTTCATCAGATAGTGGGGAGTAAGATATTTACGACAAGTCTCTAGTTTCTTTTCTTTCCAATTTTGGTGCAGGTTATAGGCAGATTCTTCCCTAGTGAGCGTGTTGCCTTGGTGCAGACACACAAACCCCAATTTTGCATTTTCTGTACTTTGTCTCCATATGTTTTATTAGCCACAACTATCAATAGCAGGGATAATCTCATGTTTACGTACCTTTACTTTTGCAAATTTAAATGAACGATGAATTACTCGTTTGACCAAATCTTTAGTGCATTTGGTTCCGTCTAGTGGGGTCCCTAGATAAGTAAATGACCTATAAAAAGGAACTTTAACATCCTTTATCATTTAGTTTTCCTCATTTTTGAACAATCTAACAACTGGTAGAGCTATTATTTTAGTATGTCATGGTCTTCTCTGTCAAAGGCTTTACCTTAGTCTATAAAAAGGCATACTGTGTTCTTACCGTAATCTCTAAAACTATAGTTGTCCTGTACACAACATGAAAAAAACGTGATGTGCATAAATAAGTAAATCCTTCTTGCCGTTGTGTATATATGCTTCATATCTAGACGCATGCATGTGCCCATGTTGCAGTCATATATATGTCATATATATATATATGCATAATTCTGTTATATTTATGCCACTGTTCTATAATTCCTATCTCTGCATCTAGGGGACACCACTGTTGTTTTTATTACCTTTGCAATTGGTCATCAAAGTCTGTGGTACATCCATGGAAAATCCGATCCTCTATTACCAATTTTTATTATAGATAATTTCTAAATACTAAGTATCAGTTGATTAATTATATAAAATAAACCTAGTGTTCTCTTGTTTCTTTAACCTATTTTTGATGGATTTTACTTTAAAAACACTTCTGTGGTTAGTATTTTTGTACTCTGATAATGTGTGTAGGCAGAGGACCTGAGGTCATCTGTCCACACACATTTTGGGGAGGCTGTGGGGAGCCTGAGAGGAGTCGGGGGGGTGCAGGTCGGGGCAGGAGTCTGGCCATCATTAGCGGCACGCGGGCTGGCGGGGGTGGCCGCAAGGGGGACAGTGGCCAGGCGGCCAGCCAGGTAGGTATACATCTATACGCCAAACGAATATAACATGTATATGAATGGCGGATATATATCGCGCACAGTATGTTTCTCTGTTTATGCGGCCACGTATATAGATAAAATATCTCCTTTTTTCGTGCAGTGGTACATTATATCTTTTCAAAAGCTAATCCTGAGTTAAAGATTGAATATGTTTGGAATCATGTTATAGCACCCATATCTAATAAACATAGCAGATTTTAAGATGCAATAATTGAGATTGCCTTCATTACCAAATGCTGGTGATTTCGAAATCAAATTCTAAGAACCACTTCTAGACGACTCAATATGTTAATGAACAAATTATGGAAGTTTGAAATCATCTCCGAGTAAACCAAATCCAAGAATCGGCTCCCAGTGCAATCTAGGGAATCAGTGCCTAAAAGTTCCTAGAAGTGAACTTCCAGGCAATCAAATGGTAGCTACGCATCAAGCGTGTTCCGGCTATTAGATTTCCGGGTCAGGTATAAGGTCACACATTGCATCAACCAATCAAATCTGAGCACACTGTACCACCGCGTTTGCCCCCTGGCGGGCAGTGTTGTCGGGGGCTTCCACCACGAGTCACGGTTGTCTGGCAAAGAGCTTATTACGTCCACGGGGATTTTAAACAAGAGATGTCTACAGCGCAAGATTGAAGTAGTGTTAAATGGCCTCGATCAGCAAGTCTTATAGACAATGGCGATCGTCAGTTTAGACTAAGGTCATGTGGCGAACTGTTAATAAAAGAACAATGAGAATTGAATGAATTACTAAGTTTAGATAGAAATGCAAGGGAATATAAGGAAGAGGGGATTATGAAATGAGTTGTTTCTTGGCAAATCGACCGATTTATTCCCATTCGTTCTATCCCTTTGTACCTGGCCATATATACAGGCTTGGAAGGTTCTTTATGAGATATTTCAGAGGGATTTCAAACGATTTGTCATTGTAAATACAAAGAAGATGATAGTGCCCGGATAGAAATAGGAAATACAAGCTCTGAATAGAAAGCCTTTAGTTTTAGGATTGATCAGTGGTCAGGGAGGTAGCAAATAACGTTTTTCAACAAATAGTTGTTCCATTCTTCAAATACTAGTGTAGACTCGACCAGGAAATGACTTGCAGTTCCATGGTTGTAGATTTGCACAGGTGATTCAGCCAGGATTCACCTAGTAATCAACGCCTCCAAATCCCGAGTCCCAAGAAAAATACCTGCTCCCTGCTCCAGCAAATGATAGGTCACTTCTCCCAAAACCTAGAACAGAACATCTAATAAAATCACCATTTTACAGAGGGACTAAACTCCGAAACTGACAAGCCTGAACTCCAAAAATCCTGTACCTCAAAAATACAACTTAACATGAAATTTATCAAAGTCAGAATGTAAGAAGGTATTTACCCATAAAATCATTGTCATCAAATTTTCATTCATTATTAAACCAAGAAGGACCTCAATAATATCATGTGACCATCTGAGACTTCACCCGCAACGAAAGTTAGAAAAGTCATCTTTTCAAATTGTGTCTGATATAAAAGAGACACAGCTTCGCACAAGGTATACTTATACACAATATACTATTATATACCTGTTCACCTTTTGATAGGCAATACGGACTGCTTTGGACGTGAAATAGCACGATCAGATCGGACAAGAGTCTAACAGAAATTAGGCAGTGGCAAATTTTAAAATGGTATACGTCATACTCAGTTCGCATGTTCCGTGACGTTTCCTAAACTCCCAATAATGTGCAAAAGTGCCTAACAACTAAATATGTAGACATCTTACACCTACACCTAAGTTCTATAGCTTAGAGATGTCCTAGAGTTAGATTTATTATACCTATGCTGGTGAGTCACACAGATACCAACCTATGCTATGGTATTAGTATTGTTGCCAAAGCACACAGTATGCCGGTATAAAAAATAAATACAGACATACTCGCGATATGCAATTGACGCAGGTGAGTATAGCAGCGATAACATAGGAAAACATTGAAAAACATGAAATATCACCCTAAAAACTGACCAGACAATTATAGTTTAATATTATCAGAATGTATATTACGCAAATAAAATTATCAAATACAATCTAATTTTTCGTAAGAAAATAAACATATATCCCTAGAGTGATTTCTACGCTACCAAACCACTCTGGATAAAGGCCTGACGAAATCATATTCTTCCTAAATTGTTCAGTATTTATTTGGAGGTATATGATTAAAGTAAAACATAATGATCTTTACAATGTGATATAACATGATACTTGATATCATTTTTTCCATATCTTTAAATCTTTAAATATAAAGGAAATAGAAAGGACACGTTTGAAAGCTATGAGATGTAAACAAGGATATCACCTCTGACAGAGCCACAATAGCGTATGCGCTGCTGATAATAGTGTATTTAATGTGATACATCAGTACCTTTATATGGTAAAATGAAAAATGCAACTGAGGTCGATAGTCTCATCATAATGTCACCTCCTATCATGCACATACCTATCGGAGGTATCAAAACCCACTCTAGTTATCTATGCTTCGACAAACACTGTGCTTCAGTGAGGATCCTGGGTAAACCATGTTAGGATCTTGTTTAGGGCCCCTGGGAGCTTCTGACAGACGTAGCTATCAGCCATCTAATGAATTGGGTTTTTTCTGGAGGCGCTTTGGTGGGTCTTCGATGTGATTTTATTTGTTATCAGTTGAATGGCATGAATTGTATATCGAGCGACACCACTATGTACTGCCCTGAACATATTTAACTGTTATGGTCCTAAGGGCAATTATTGATTTTGATATGGTATGGGATGAGTTTGTGGCGGGAGTGGTGTATTGATACAACCGCAGCCAATTTGTATTAATACATCACGACCGACACAAACGGCCTTTTATAGTCAGGAATTTAACAAAGTTGCACATTGTTAATAAGACTTGTTTGAGTTTTCGATTGGAGATGATTATAGATTATATAGTGATTCGGAGAATACATTATCCAACACACCACCTACCCTGGCTCTGAGAACTATCCAGGAACCAGCTCGCCAATTCTCAAGTTCAAAGGATCTTTGGTCTTACTCGTTCTCCAACCACTTCAAATATGGGGAAATAGGTGATCAAAGGTCCAGAAACGGATAGAGTGACTCAGAGCGATAGCGTGTTACAAATTATGACCAATATCCAGACACACCTAAAGGTAGTCAATAGGAATTGAGTCGCCGTAGAGATCACTGTCTCTGACCTTCTCCCAAATCGAGAACCAAGATGGCAAGCGCATGGGCGACCCTGGGCACTGTTTAACAAGTTTTGGTCCTAGTGGAAGAATCCTCCTAGGATCATGCCAGCAATCCAGGACATATCTTAGGATGAAAGACCTTTCCCGTTTAACAAGTGGTGTCCCCCGTAGGGTGTGAGATGCTGTATTATTAGTCTCCTAGGACTGAATTCAGTCCCAGGCTAGGACAAAACAGGCTGTAAGACAGCTGTGGGACCCCTATCGAAGACAGTTCCTAAGAACTGCAGGTAGTGCCACATAGTGGGGGTTGTGGTAACTAATTTCATCATAATCAATTATCAGTGAAATAAACTAAATATTTAAGCTTATTTTCCTCTAACACTGCCGTTTTGTATTACATACCATACTATACATATTTCCTCTAGTTAAATTGAAAAAAAAGGTTGTTCTTTGTGTATTTGAACCATCTAAGACACCTATATAGTGTCTCCCGTCTAGGACCCTTTTGGGTATGTGGAGGACAGTTTGTAAGATATGGGTCAAACTTGTTAAACACTTTTCGACAATCTGGCTAATGTCCTTGGCTAAGACAGTCCCTCGCTAAGATTGTCTTATTAGTTAAACGCAAACTGTCCTAGGACCTTTCCTACAGGCATAACTCTCCTAGAACCGGGTTGATAAACACCCCCCTGGTCCTGAAGCAAGAAGTGAATTAAAAAAAAACCTAGTATCCTCCGGCATCATGACAGACTGGCAGCTAACTTCACTGTTCAATCTGCATGTTCAGCTAGTCTGAAAACGTCCCTGATCGACCCCACTATCAATGATGTCTATTCCGGCCTTGCTGGACTCTACACTGGGGCCAGCCCCTGTGCACCATCCGTGACAGGGCATCGCCATGCCTCTCCAATGCCACAGGCGGTCGCCCAGGTCTTACGCCTTCAAAACATCTGAGGACCAGGCATGCGAGGTCCACCTTCACGCTGCAGCTTACTCAACATGCCTCGGGCCAACTTAGAGGCAAATCAATTGGATGCAAGTGCGGAAGTCCTGTTAAGTGCCGCTGCCAGCAGAAGATGGTAAGCGTCACCATTTTTCTGCTTGAAGATCTATGTACATAGAAGACTAGATCATACCGGAATAACCGTAAATGACATGCATTGATAAGAAAAACATACACCAGCAGGTGCCACCCACCCTTTCTCTGGATTTCACTGTTACTCAACAAACAGTATGTTGCCCTGCACAAACACCATCACTTTACATGTGAATGCGCCCGGCGTATATAAGTAGGTATTTTGCATATACAAGGTCGTCCTGAGGACACCTGTACTTCTACCAACACAAGGGGTGGGAGGCAGAGGGGGAAGAGGGTATTTCCTCTTATATACGTCCACCGTGAAATACAGCCAAGACGCGTCCGTACATAAGGCCTGGGCGTATATATATACGAAAACAAGTCAATATTCAGGCAATACATGCACTTCCGCGATGGCGTATATATGAATAAAATGGTGGTTTTCGTGCAGTGTTGGCTCTGCGGACCGGGGACCTGTTTCACTAGTTTCGTGACATGTCTAGATGGCTTCTGTGACACCATACAGACAGATTGGGGTTCACTAGTTTCAGGACAACAAAAGTAGCGGCCCTTATGACAAGACACTTAGACAGACCTCAAACACGGTGTGTCCGGTTTCAAAAGAATTAGACATTGCGTTGTTACTCTCATCCATACATGACAGGACTCGATCACACCGCCTTTCGTGATTATCATATTGTCACATCATGTCTACAGATTATTCGTAATGAATTGAGAGATGTGACATGTGTTATGAAATGTGACTTACTTTTTTCCGTTCTTGCTTGCACTGTTGGTGCCACTCTCTCATGTCAGTCTAGCACTTTTGTCACAAAACTAGTAAAACAGATCCCTGGTTATTCATCTATGACCCATACTACCCTGCCGTTAGCCACCCACACACTGCAGCAGTCTCGATGACAGTGGTGCCACCTCTCTGAAAGCACAGTGACAGAAAGTGGCACTTTTGAATCACCAGGGACCTGTTTCAGTAGTCTCGTGACATTAGGCCTAGACAGACATCAACAGCGGCACAAACAATGCAAGCAACAGCAGAAAAAGACTAGCAAATATCAGAAGATCGCAGTGGCCAATCTTCTTCATATTTGGAACGATTATAGGTTATATGTATCCCCTACTCATGTTAAAGTGTCATTGTTTAATTCCTACCAGAAGTGAGTGAAACTCTATGTGTCATCGATTGCAATCTTGTGATCTGTCCGTATAGTGTCACAGACGCCATCTAGACATGTCACGAAACTACTGAAACAGATCACTGATTGGCGGCACCCCCACACAGGACCAAATCCATGATGCGCTCCTCACAGAGCAAGCCGGCACTACCCCCGGCCACACGACCTCCACTAATCGGATCACCTCTCTGACGCCCTTGGATCACCTCTCCGAAACCTTCTCCTCACTTCACACCCTGACACACTCCACTAAATGTCCGTTGTGACAGTCGTGATGTTCTATCAACTGTTGGCCTTCTATTACATGCCACTCAATGTAAGGTTGCTGCCTCCAGGGATTTCCTCCGTGCTTTAGAGAGGCCTGACGCCCACCAACCATATTGTCTGGACAGCCCCTAATCTATGGCCCTGCTTCTGTCTGAAGGTATACCTGACTGCCATCGGAGTCACCATGGTGGCCAGAGTCACACTCCTCAGTGCGAAAGGGGAGCAGTAACACATTACTGCAAGGGAGCCCCAACAGAACTTTCCAACCCTATGTACTCGGGGTCACCAACCCTTCAACTAAATATCCCCTCTGGGACGGCTGTCGTCTCCTTCCTGGCAAGCCTAAGTTATGGCAAATATATTCATTCAGGCCTAGCCTAACCATCTTGGTACGATTAATGCTACCATGAATATCATTGATCACCATTGATCGTCCCAAATGAAAAATTGCCCGAAATTCTAAAGGAACACTATGTTATCATAGTAGGTCAAATCACCAGACCAGCTATGCTGATCAGGGAAGTAGATGACTATTTACAGCCAGATAGGGATGCCACAGCTTTCCTACAAGAACTAGACATGCTGGAATGCAGGGAACTGATAAAGATTAGGACAAACAAATCATCAGGCATCCCAAATGTTAGCTGAAGTCTAATGAAAACAGCCTTTAGTATTAGACCGGATGTATTGATGAGAATCATTAATAAAGTGATAGCAATAAGTCATTTCCCAAAAGAATGGAGTAGGGGAATAATTACACCTATATATCCTCAAAAAGCACAGCCGCGATATCTGACTGATCTGAGACCAATATCAGGACTACCATGATTATCCAACAATCCACGAAAAACACCATTTTACTTATGTATACGCCCAGCGTATATAGGTATGCTTTTGCGTATACAAGGTTGACATTATATTATCCACCTAATACAAAATGTCCATAGAAAACACAGAGGGAGCTTGTATGGACATACCCGCCGCATACAGATATGTTGCATGCTCCAGGTGGCGCATACGGAAAAATAGTGCGTATGGAATGATAGTGCATAACTAAAACGAACTGATATCGACATGCCACTTGTCCAGAAAGGGTGGATAATAAAAACAATATAGACTGGTTTCAGATAAAAGCAGCCGTATGCTCCTCGGAGTTGACTATGTGCAATATCTTCGCATAGGCTCAGATATTACTACACATCAACCCCTAGGAGCATATGGCCGCTTGTATCTGAAACCAGTCAATATTGTGTATTTATCTGACGGGTATATGCCTTATCTATTGGCGTAATATATATGTGTCCATGTTGCAGTAATATATGCCTCATATATACGCCTGATTCTGTTGTATTTACGCCACTATCCAATAGTTCCGATCTCTGCCACTTGGGAACACCACTATAGTAAATCTCATTTGCCATTAGTCATTAAGTTCTTCGTATATGGAAAATCCAATGTTATATTATCAATTTTTATTATAAAATCTTTCTAAAACCCTAGTTAGTATCATTCATTAATTACATACAATAAACCCCGCATTCTCTTGTATTTTTTTTACCATTTTTATGATTATACTTTCAGAAAACCACTCTTCCGTAGGGTCCTGGACATCCCTGTATAGAATAGATTAGGAACTTGTGTGTATAGACAAGATATCACCCGACCGCAGCTCCACAGCCGCCACCAACAGCCCCGCATTACCCCTGCCTAACCCCCCGCCTAATATATATACAATAATCGATGGTTTTGTGGACAGACGGCCGTAGACCACGAGGGGTTGACGCGTAGTAATACACGAGCGCTAGCGAGTGTATTACGACGTCAACCTCGAGTAGTTTACAGAGCCGCCTGTCCACATAACCATCGTTTGTTGTATTTATTATCCATATTTTCGAATAAATTAAACCCAGTAATTGCCATATCAAAGGGCATACCAATAGGGACTATTTCTTTGCTCTATAGCACAAAGGGACTATCTTTCCCGTATACCATGGTTTTGAGCCCGTATACCACAGCTGTGAATCCATATACCACAGTTTTGGTATCTGACAGGTTTTATACAATCGGTCGTGGTTTACTGAGTTCCCATACATTCTCAATGGGGGCTTTGTATACGATGGATAATAAAGACTGACCCCCGCCTAAAGCACATAAAGCGACATTTTCCACAGATTTTCACCGATCTGGGAGCTGTTTCAAAAGTCGGGAGGGTGCTAAACGAGAGTACTCATCGCCAATGCGAGAGGCTAACAATGGAACTTGATGCGTCGCTGTCGAGGTGGAGGTGCCGCTCTCTATGGGATATTGGTAGTAGTTTTGCTGCCCCTTTGATTTGAGGTGCCGCTCACTTTCAAAATGTAACGTGCCGCTGGCGAGACCTCATTCGACTTTTGAAACAGCTCCCAGGTCACCGATTATAATCGGGAACATGAATGTCGCAGTCTTATACCCTTTGCAATGCTTCCCGATCACAGCTTTCCATTTTATGACCTTGTACATCGACCAGATTGAGATCAAAGAGAGCCACCGGGACCCGAGCCGGGGTGAGCCACTGGCCGCTGGTGTGGAATCATAGAAAATAATTTAAAGTATAATAACTTCGGATCCAATTAGGATATCGGGAAACCGTTTTCAGATTTATCATTGCCTCTCTCTACCCTACAAATCGATATAAGGCACTTGCAAATTAGACTCGGGGATAGGTAGCATCACTATTCAAACGGCGCGCTCAGAATGGGGAACAGCTGGTGAAGTGCGTATAGCGACACAATTAAGTCCTCTCCTAGACTGGCCTCAGTCCCTGTATCCTACCCCTCCACCCCTTCTGAGTGACACAGGATTTCATGGGCCAGTCAGAGAAGGACACATGCTATAATGAATTGTATTCCGATTTTCTTTAATCATTAAATGAATGTTCATAATCAAAGACTTGGGCAAGTCTAGTCCTCTCCCTACACACGTGTGAATGTGGCCACCCGGCCCCCGCGCGTCGCTCGCCGCAACACTGAAGTCCTTGTTGACGATCCACTCCCGCTCCCGCTACCGCTCCCTACACTCACTCCTGCACCACTGAAATCACCTATACCTCTACCAACACAAACGGGTGGCGGGAGGCGGGCGGGCTCGGGGGTCGGGCGTATTTATGAATATAATTGGGGTTTTCGCGCAGTGCAAGATACTACAGAGGGAATTACACAGGCAGCTGGTCCCCCAGTGGAGGATGGAACAATGTTTTTTCTGGGAACCACTTTGGATTTCTGGCAGGTTGATCCACTGGGCAGGCAGTTTTCAAGTTGCTATCATGACCTTCTGCTGGCCCTGATTGGTAGACAAACTGGAAACCCTTGAATAGTGCAACTGTTTAAAAGCCATTTTGAAAGATGGCAAGAAGCAACTAAGGTCAATGAAGAAAGATCTAGTCATAAAGCACAAGGATCGATATTGGGCCCCGTATTATTCATACTTATTTTAAATGGAACATTATGAATTCAAGGTTTCTGCTGTACACGGATGACATTATTTTAGTGGTTTTGAGTACTGACCCAACTGTTGCTTGTGATTTAATACAGGGGGCTTTTGACTGACTGGTACAACCTCAAGCTTAACACAGGTGAAAGTAAATTCATGTGGTATATGCCGAATGATAGGCTATAAAGAAATGACCTGCCCACCTGAAACAGTCTGGAGTCTGTTAAATCTGTCTTTTATCTTGGCATAATCATAGACCAAACATATCCTTTAGGCAATACTTTGAGAAGCTTAAGAATGATTTCCATAAGCAATTTTCTAAACTGTGCAAACTGTTTTACTGTATTGATACAGATACCGCTACTAAAGACAATGCTGCTAACGAAGCTGCAGTTCTGCGTCTTTGTTTCAGGGACCCTAAGTGCTAAGTCTTCAAATGCTGAAGAATACCGCTCTTAGAGTATGTTTCAAAGTCAAACTAAGAGATAGGGTTAGTGTGGAAACCTTGCTAGAGCATGCAAACCTGAACAACTTAAGTGCAAGAAGAAAAAAACACTTACTGGCTTACATACATTGATGGGTAGTTGATCCAGACAATCTTACCTCAGATAGAGGAAAAGGGGGTCCCAATAAGTAAAGAAAAAGATTAAAATGAAAAGCCTAAGACTGACATGTTCAGGAGGTCTCCATTCCATTAAGGGGTGAGCATCTGGAATACACTAAATGCAGAAAGCTTTAAAACTAAAAAATCTATGTGGTGCCTAATTGAGATGAAAATACTAACTCTGCAGCTTTTGATGAAATGTGAAATGGTGCGGTGCACTGTATTGTGTGTCTCCTTTTCCTCCACGCTCCTAACATCTTGTCCTGTTTAAGTTGAAATATACATATCTGCAAAGTATGTCTTGGGAATGTCCTTTGTTATATGTGCATGTACAATGATAATATAAGGTAATAATAACTGCTTATCAGCATACCTTGTAATGTCGGACGGTATGTTCCCAGCGCGATTTAACCTGTGCAAAATGTAATAGAACTATCTAGTTTCCCTATGTGTTTAGTGCATGTTCTTGGACGCATTGGGTTGAAAATCGTGTACCTGTATATAAAACCTTAGTGTCAATCAACGGATTTTAAAAATGATTGACCATACATGTCAATTAGTAAAAATAAAATGTATTTTCTCCAATAATATAGTTTGTTGAATTGGGGAGAATTAGAAATCATATAGTAATTATATGGAGTACATATAGTATTTCTAGCTCCTTTTAGAACGTACCGCATAATGAAATGATGGTTTACAACATGTCAATTATACATAACATATAGGTCATAAAAGTTATCGAAGGTGGGAAATCTTCGTGTACACTGTCCGATAGCTGTGTGGTCTTTGGTTAGCCAGCGGAGGACGTTATTTTATTTATAGCACGGTTGCCTCGCGGTTGTGTTACCTCCGAATTGAAAGATAATTAAGAATTATTTCACCACTCAGACAATATATTTTCCACCAGGTCACTTATCCCGGCTCTGAGAACTATCCTTTAAGTGTGACGTCAGTACCGACCAGGAAGCAGCTCGCTGATTCCGATTCTCAATAATTCTCGAATTATGGATCGCATTAAGAAAACAAACTAGATTCAATATGTAAACCTCCCCTAATGCCTGAGGGGTCTGAGTCCTTGCGGGGAGCGGTCGGGTTGTTGGAGGGAAATACATTAGTATTCAAATGACTGCAGTGAAACCATAGCAAACTATTTCTTGTCCCGAATGCGGACAGATCAACCACCGCGGTGGTGGTAGCAGTGACACAACAGGCATAACACGCTCGATGAAATGGGAAGAACCAAAATGGGAAGAACCAAAATGCAAAAACCCATCGTAACGTACATGCCCGTTTGTACCTGGTGGCAGCAGAGCCACATAGTGTGAATTTCTTCCGGGAATGCTGTATGAAACTTTTATCTCGTCTGTGTAGGACAGGGTATGACTGCCACCAAGCAGAAAACAGGAAGATGATAGACCTGCAGGAACCATTCATAATTACTCAGCTCCGGGCGTTCAGGGGTCGGTGTCTGGTCCCTTAGTCATGCTGAATGGTGAAAGGTCTGAATAATATCTATTGTCTGAGTCCAGAAATAGGAGAGATCATCATTCTAAGTACAACCATGCGTATTTCTATAGTATACAGTACAATTTCTAAATTGTACTGCTTCCATGCCACAGATAATGCTTAGTGCACCATGGACTTCGTAAGTTATCTATCGTTTGGTATCAGGCATCTTGTACCGTACATCGTGTACCGTGTACCGAAAATATTGGTCGTGGATACAGGACCTGGGACCTGTTTCATTAGTTTTGTGACATGTCTGTGACACCATACAGACATTGGGGTTGTCTAGTTTCGTGACAACACAAGTAGCTGCCCTTAGGAAAAGACAGACCTCAGACATAAGAATTAGACGAATCTACACGTCATGGACCTGTTTCACTAGTTTCGTGACAAAAGTGGCACCAACAGTACAAGCAAGAACGGACAAAACGAAGTCTAATGTCTAGTTCTTATGAAACCGGATAAACCGGACACGCCATCTAGACATGTCACGAAACTAGTGAAACAGGTCCCTGTTCTTTGTTTTAACTGTTAACGACTGGGCATTTAGATAATTATGTTCCCCATGATTCACGAAGCCCATGAAGCTGCACTGAAATGGTCGTGGAAGCATGTATTGCGATATATCGGGAGGAGAAATTGTGACCAATCCTTAAGATTAGAGAAATGTGTCTATCAATGGTCTATTGTGAATGCTAACATACATATCGGGGACTTTAAGAACTAGAGCGCCACGCCTAAGCCGAGAACAAGCAGACCCTTTTCTTCGCTTCGTTTTCATTTTAAGCGTATTTTAAACATTACTGAATATATGACATCTAACTGCCACTATCGACAAAGCTCTGAATACGCCTACACGTCGGAGGTCAACGAACCTAGGGCTAAATTTGTAACGATCAACTATTTCGCTGTCATTTTAAACTGTGTTAGCGGTTTTCATCTCTAGATGGCTGAACCTGAGCGTGTAGGTTTTTAAATTTCAATTAGATCAGTAATCTTAGGCACAGTGAGTTGGGTGTGTAGTAGCGACAGTGTTCACTGCCTCGTTCCTTAACCAAACTTAGATTAGATGTTGTCCTGAGACCATGATCTTCTATTGTTTGGGAGCTGGAAGACCAGACCTCTGTGACCCTTCACCTGATATAGCACGATTTGTGATCATTCCCACACACAAAGTCGTCGTTTACACAGGTTTACTGATTGTTTTTCTGTCCTTTAGGAATCAGGATTATTTTTCTTCATCTTTTCATCTACGTGTCTCTGCCGTAACAACGACACTTGAAGATGAAGTACAGAAATGAGTCTTATTGATATTTTCATTAAAAAAAAAGACCCGCCCCTCACACAGTGAGAGTACGGGTCTGTGAGTATCACAGCGGTCGCGACCAGTCAGGCAGGCAGCAGGGCCAGTAAGGGGGTATAATAAGCCAGGTGGGAGGGGGTCTACAGCTCATTTATATGCATGGATCACAACAAGTAAGAGGTCCGCCATGGTGGGATACCTGTAATTGTAACTATTTCATTCAATATGGGGAATTGTGGGAGATAATCAGAGTGATAAACAGACAGACACAGATACACAGACACAGATAGGAAGATATAGAAACATACAGATACAGTATGCACACATAGAATCACACAGGTCGACATTCTGTGTGACAGACACACATTTGCCCACAGCTCCAGTCACACACACACACAGAAGCAGGCATTGCTCTGCAGACACTGGTAAAACACAGATTTATACAGTATAATGGCCAAATCCAGATCTATAAGGTATAACTTTTATATATCATAACTTATTATACTCACTCTAATAATGTGTCATGTTGTGTAGTTGTGTATTCCAGTTTCACCCCACTGAACACAGCCGGGTGTTTGTGCTCTCACTGAGACTCAAAGAGTCAGTGAAGAGTAAACAGTGCTCAGAATGGTTATATAGGTGGTCCAGGTTATACACTACGGGTCAGGTCGTCATGACCGGACCCTATACCTCACCCGAGATATGCACCTGTCCACGCGTGCTTGATGGCCGTGTTGGCGGGGCTTATTTTTTAACATTAATTAACAGAGCTTAATTGCTTTATATAAGCTTTAAGTTACACAGAGGTCTATGATATTCAAACTAACATTACTTGGCCAGAAGAATGGCGAAAGGGACGTGCTTGACGAACAGGGGTACCGCCCCTAGTGTATCGGAGTTAGGACAAAAAATTTAACGTGGACATTTTGCTAGTTTTGAGTTGCTTTAGATACATTTCGGAAGCATTTTGAAGTTCAAGATGATGTGTTTCCACATAAGTGAAAGCCAATTAGCACCTATTATAAAGATTACAAAAATTATAAGGGCATACCAGCTTGTAAGTCGAGACTTTATGAACAGCAGTCTTGTTTTATGACCCTTCCTTGTACCCACCAAGACTAGGTCTAGTCATAACTCTAAGGTCGGTACGAAGACAATATCGGCCTCTGGCGCGTGGGCGTGAAGGTCGTGAACCCTGGAGGTCAAAGTTTGTGATGTCATTTTGAGGAGCCACCAGAGGGCGTCCCAGGTGTGCGCTAGTCACGTGACCAATCAACCACCAGACGGCGCGTCTTCGCGAAGCAAGCCGCCGTCTGCAGTCGCCATGACAACCGGAGGGGCAAACACGTCCGGTGTGACTAGCGTCAACGGGCAGAGCGAGGCCGGGGTAACTAGCCTCGCAGTGCCTCGCGGCGGACAGACATGCAACTACTTTATCTCTACTCCCCACCCAGAGGGCACTCTTGGTAATCATCCTGCGGATTCCGGTCTTTTAAGGTGTATGGTGTCTGCTTTTCATGTTTTCCCCCACACCCGAAGTCCGGGGCGGTGAAAAAACGATGGGAGACTTCAGCCGGATGTAACAAGAAATGGGCCGGGAACAGGACTCAACAAGTCTCGGATGCTATGCGTGACAGAGGTCTGGGTGGACAGGGCTTATATATATAGGCAGAGTGAGAGAGAGTGGACGGTAGGGGTGAGAGAGAGGGGGTAGGCAGGAGGAGAGAGAAAGAGCGGTCAGGCTGAGAGTGAAGGGTTGGGTGGGGTCTGAAAGAGAAAGGCCAGAGACAGTTTGGAGAGAAGGGTTGGGTAGGGTTATACAGAAGGAGTGGGTAGGGTGAGAGAGAACAGAATGGATGGACTGGATGAGAAAGAAGGGTGGGCAGAGATAGATCAATGGATGATATGCGATAAGCAGAGTAAGCCCATTTTGCAGATGTGAAGGTGTAGGCTAGGTAGGCTGAGTATAAGATTTGATAGGTGAAGTAGGTGCTATGGGTTTAGAAGGGGCTATGGGAGCGGTTCTTAAGATGGGTGCGTAGATGCTTTGAACAAAGTAAGTGCATTTATTCGGGAAGGTGTGCTGGGCGTGGTAAATGTGGTGCCCATGGTAGACAAGATGGGTATGGCTGGTGCAATGGATGAGTAGTGACTAGTGGGCAGAGAATAGATGCGGTAGAAGAGACAGGCGTTTGATAGATTAAGCTCCAACGAAAGGTTTTGACCGAACAAATACCACTTGTATAAAAAACAAACAAACACTGCGGCCATCTCGCTACAGAGCGGCTAATCAATAACACGAACACGGAGCGTGTACTTCTGCGTATTTCCCCTGGTAGGCTCACCAAGGGCTTTTGGAGCTTGATTAATTACCTTACTCTGCTTAAGACAAGCCTAATGAGCTGCCCTTTGAGCCGTGCGACCTGATCATGTGCTGTTGAGTGCTTGGTTTTACCGTCAGAGGTGGTAGGGGCCTTGTGAGCAGTGAGCAGGTACCGTTAAAGATTCATGAGTGAACCACTGCTACTTGATGGATGTGCTTCTGCTGTTTACCAGTGGGAAAGACTCGGAGTCTTCTGTACATGCATGTTGTTAAAACCAATCGGTTTGCACTCAGTCTGGATGCCATCAATATGATTTAACAACTTTTGGTATGGCAATGAAGCTGTTATCCCATCAGTTAACATGCTGAATTTTTTTTCCTTGTCCATATCGACCAAATGTAGAGAGAAATGTAACCGGAGCATAAGTTCATTCTCGGAAGAAAAGGCTTGCAAGGGAGGCCTATGAAAATTCTAATGGAATCAACTGAATAAAATTCATACTCCAATATGACCGATATTAGTGTCATAATGGCAGGTGTTAATCCCTTCACAAATACTTTCTTGATGCATTAACTAATTCTATTACGTGCACTAAATACAGAATTCAACGGTTCCACTAACTCACAGGTAAACGCCGGAATGCCAACAGGAACTTTCAAATATAAAGGAACCGACACAACCGAAAGTAATACAAATTGGAATTCATAAACTGAAAAACGTAATAGCAAATTTCTATGGTGAGAAATGAATAAGCCCACTATACACTAGCTAGAAAACTAGGAAAATGGACAGGAATTATGCAAAATGCATTCTGGACAGCTTTCATGATATGCTAAAAGGACTTATCTCACGTAGCCTATTTGCCGTGTCAATCCCCCAAAACACATAGACACATTTAGATTTCTCGAGGAAAAGCCTGTTTCGAAATCAATGATTTTACAAAATGGTTAGCATAAATATATACTAACTTTCATCTAGAAGTACACTCATATATGAGGATGACCTGATCGTGAAAACCTGGGGATTCCTCAGTAGACTGAAGCGTGTACGGGCACCAGGGGACCCTCTCAGATTACTAAGTCTCTTTCATGTCACTAAAGGCTGATCCTTAGGTAATGTATTACCATGCCCTCTATTTGACAACCAGATAAGCACACAGTCCTTTCATCTTTTAGTAGAAATGAATGTCTTTGATTTGTACATGCGACGGGTCAAATCTTATTCCTACAAAGCACTGTGTGGGAGGCCTGACAAAGTGTCCTTAATTCGAGTCCGTGGTCTGGTGCTATCGAGCCTCCTATGGATAGATTTGGTGCAGTTTCATTTCCGTTTGAGAAATAGCTTGTAGTTTACAGATTGCGGCCAAATTGATTTACCTGCAATGGGAAATTACGGTTATGCTGCTTCTGACTTTGGAAGTATAACGTTCCACACCTGCCTTCATGATCTTGCGCAAGGATGTATTTATAGCCGTAAAAAATGGCAATAACAGATTTTTAAATTTTTTTTTTTTATAAATTTATTATCGACAATCTCTTTCACCATACAATTGGTGTTTTACAAAGTGATAGTCGCACGACTATCTTTCAGTAATATCGTAAAACCGGATGAGTTTTCATCTGGGCTCCCGTATGCGACGACTGGAGTTTGGCGTAGTGATATCCGGAGCCAAAACTCCAGGAGTCGCATACGGGAGCCCAGATTAAAACGAATAAGGTTTTGAATTTATCCTAACCCCTGTGAACGATGTTTTTATGTCAGGATAATAACAAAAAACATGATAAAAACTTTCTGAAGTCCTCCATATAGCTCTCCTTGCTGCTCTTAAGGCGCTTGGAACTACTTTCAGCTGCTGATCTCTGATTGGTCCATTTTTTGTACGCTCCTAGGAGTGATTTTTTATCTGTATGCCACATACGGGCGCATACGGAAAGTCAATGCTAAGCCTATGGGATTTTATATTAGGGGTAGGATAACTTCAAAGATTTCCAGTGTTCAATACAATACAGGTGGTATTCAATCAGTGCATATGCCTTTCTCATAATGATAGTACAGTATTTCGTACTCATATAAAAACTTTTTTGTATCATATTTTGGTCGCTCGACCATGTATACTAAGTTCTTAACCATGATATAATCAAGTTTATATTTTTGATATATGTCCTGTTTTCCATCCATTCGAGAATTATCATAAATCATCTTTCTCCTTGAGTCTCAGTTAGATTTCTGTTTATTACAAAACAAGATAATATATTAATAGAACAACATATAACAATACAATACAATACAAAACAGTGACACAGTCAGTACAGTACCTCAAGTAGTCACATTTATATAACACTTCTAATCTACACTATCTTTTCAATGTATTACAATGACCGTATTTCACAAACACTGATGTAGTTTTCCAATTATCTCACTCAAGATCGAATTTACCTTTCACAAGTCCTTCTTTCACCTCCATCTTGAAAAGTTCTCTGTCAGCAATTTCTCAAATTCTTTTAGGTAATTTACTCCATAAAAGGCAACCCCTATATAATGGGCTTTTTCTGTAGAATTCCTTTATTGGTCGCTCGACCTCAGGTTTGATATTATCTCCTTCTCTCGTTACATATCCTGTATCTCTTTTACTCACAGATGTATATGTATAGACATTTATTGGTGTCATAAGGCCTGGAATATAAACATCCGTAGCTGTAGCTGATATTTTTTTCCTACACAATATTGTCACACAATAGTGGCCTTGTAAGGATAGAACCATTGGCTTTGACCTATCAGCATTTGTTAACAGTGACGGCTAAGATGTATGCTTTTCCATACACCTTGTGTCCACATGGTGCTCATTACTTTCGCTAATTGGCGTTGTTTTTCTTTCAGGTCTCTGTGTGAGATGAGTACTTATATAGAACTGCATCGAGAATCGTATAAATACACAATACTCCACGAGTTTGGATGGGCCGCAATAGTCATCGAGGCGAAGCCGAGTGACGATTATGGCACATTCAAACGAGTGGAGTTTTGTGTATTTTACGATTCGAGTGCGGTTCTGGATTTATCTCACCCCTTTTTATGACATTAAGTATCATCATGATTTCACAATAATTAGAATAGACTTGGCAAATCTATATGACGTCATCTCAAATTTACTACGCCACGGCCGTGGCGTAGTATTTTCACTTTACGGGGTTGATCGTTGAGTATTTTTTTCTAATGTTATTCCTATGGCTAAACTTGTACCAGGGGTGAGATAAAGGCGCTTCTATTATTATGTAGGCTTATCAAATACAGATCCCAAGCTGCAAATATCCTGTGCATCTTGCACATTCCTGTGCTGCAATGTACATGGTACGTAAGTATGTTGATGATTTCAGTCGTTTTTTATCACATGGGTCTATGATAGGGAACAGCTTCTGAAAGGGATTTTACTTGAAGTTAGAATCTATATCTCTCATCTGTATCCTACTGCAACCAGATCGCGGATCGGATAGTTGTCATAAAGGTCTGAGTAAGGCCCGGTGTCAACCTACTACGATATGGCACCAACATGGTCTACGATGCACCTCCCGGTACAAAATCAAAATGACGTCGGAAGGTCACCTAATATCGTTTCTGCGGTTAGACACCGATAAAAAAACCATACAATGCGTGGTGAATTGGCATGTCTAGACATATGTCTAAGGCCCGGCGTCCACCTACTATACGATAGAATCATAGATAAAACCTCGAATTGAATCCATTCGATTCCACGATTAAACAAACCTATCATAATTGGCTTCTCCCTCATTATCTGAACTACATTGAACCATGGGAAAAAATCTAACTACTTATACCCGGATATTTCTTCATATATATATATTTTCCTTTTCTGGTGATCTACTTATGCTAGGAGAGCAGTTTGGGTTTGGGTTTGTAACACAACGAGAGGTGATATTATACCACTAGTCCAGGCGAGTGAAGCTCATTTCAACTTCTTATGCCTCAAGCGTCAGTACTTTGCATGGTAACGATCGAGGAGAGAAAGCTATAGTCTAAGGCCCGGCGTCCACCTACTACGATATGGCTCCGATATGGTCTACGATGCATCTGCCGACATTTTGTATCGGTGCCATATCGGGAGGCTCAAATACTCACCCGCATGAGATGGTGGACAGAATGAAACATCTAAACCTACATTCCTTCATCCCAAACGATGCCAAATTCACTTTTCCCGTTTAACGTGTCTCCGTTATATAGTAAGGCCCGGCGTCCACCTACTACGATATGGCACCGATATGGTCTACGATGCACCTCCCGATAAAAAAATCAAAATCGCGTCGGAAGGTTACCTGATATCGGGGCAGTTGACCACGTTTCTGCGATTAGACACCGATGAAAACCCCATACAACGCATGGTGTATTGGCTTGTCTAGACATATGTCTACGATTTAGCACCTTCCCGATATGGCACCGATTTTGACATTTTGTATCGGTGCCATATCGGGAGGTCTACGATTCTATCGTAGTAGGTGGACGCCGGGCCTTATGGGATATTATATGGGATCACGGACTTGCGTGGTCTTTCAGGCCCGTGATGCGATGTATGCTGCATTATCACTGATTCTATCATATTTCTTTTCAACTGAAACTTGCCATTAGACATAAGTGAATTCATGCATTAGTTGATAGCGTCAAGCAAGAGTACTATATGACCTTATGGGTTCTATGCTACAGTGTAAGTAAGTTAAAGGTCAGGATACTCTTCTATAACTACAGGTCCGGTATATATCGGATCAGACATATTCAATTTCTTGCGTCGCATATATGTACACTTGCCATTAGACAAAAGTTAATTCATGCTTTACTTGATAGCGTCAAGCAAAAATTCTATATGATCTATTAGATTTTATGCTACAGTGTCTATGCTCCTGTATTGTCCCTTAACTTTCCTAGTAAGTTAGTTGAAGGTCAGGGAACTAAAGGTCCGCCGTATATCGGACCAGACATATGCAATTTCTTGCGGCGCATGTATACACTTCTCTCAATTTTCTTGTAGATTGAAAATAACATTCCCTGTCCACCACAGTTGCCAGACTGCAGGTTCCCGAGTACCGAGGCTATCATATGAGCTTTATCGCAACGTATATGTTTATGCGTGTGTTTAATATACCAGACTCACCTGTCTGTATGCATGGACACTCTGATGAAGATCCCATAATTATCGGTATTTTTAAAGGAATTCCTCTTCATATACGAATGGAAACATAGACCTAAGCGAACACAACTATTGCCACTCTACATAATTTATTGCGATGATTCGAATTGTCATTACATGCAGCTGATAAATAAATCCGATAAATAAAGTGAGACTAGTGGCATCGACATTACAATCAACAAATCTTTGTTCATTGGCTGGGGAACTACCCTGAGCCCAGATGGCCACCATGCAAGTCCAATTACCCGCTGGCCGAATATTTCACTGATTAAATTAATTGGGTAGGAATGCTCTCATGGCTTCATTGATAAAAACAACTGCCCAATCATCCTCAAATATCCTTCTGAGAAGATGAATTCTGTTTTGATTCTTTAATAGAGTCTCTGCCACATGGCACCAAGAAGTAAGCCGCTGTAATTAAACTATGATGAAAGAGACCACTATATCAATCTAATCTTTTAAAATACAGTCCAATCATGCATAAGGATAAAAGTTGTGGCGATAAGGCCCGCGTTCATGTTATTCAACTCTTAAGATTTCCAATTCCTATCTTGCCAGTGTCTTTCCCTAATATTGTTATTGTGTCTGGTGGCACAAGGTACCAGTCTGCAGACCAATGTTGAGAATATCAGGCGATAAAGACGGCACAATGTTGTCAGATAGTTGGCAGATTTACCGTCCCGGGTATTCATGACTGTTCACAATGAGGGGACAGAGGACACATTTTCAATTTGCTTTTTAGTGATATCTCAAATAAATTTAAATTTATAGCGGTGTTCCTTTTGATGTATGTTGTTTTACCAGCAAATCCGTTTCTTGCGAATATATTTACAATACAATGGATGTTTCTTATATTTGAAGACTCTTATGCCTGGTACAAACAAGGAACGTGTAACCAGCCATACTTAAAACACGGGTCAAATTCATTGAATAATAATTATTTTCTAAAACAATGCGCGTTTTTCTTAATACTTTTGATAATCATCCTGTAGATAAGGTTCTTGTATTCGAAGCAGATTGTACATATACATAACCATATTGATGAATGTCATGATAAATAACTAACGGCAAGGGTTAAACTGCAATCTTTTTGCCGGACTCTACCCGGCATAACCTACTTAGCACAGAGGGTGAAAGATCAGCTATAGCTGTGGGCAGCTGGTCTACTAAGACCTCCCTATGTAGACTGCCTGTATAGATACAATCTAAAGGAGGTATTTCGGTAACGGCCTGCTTCGGACACTTCTTAGCACGAGCCCGACGAAAGAACATCTGAATGGAACACAGTGTCGATAACAGTTCGTGGATTCCAATGGGGACTTTTTATCTATGTAAAATAATTTTATTAGGATTGGACTGAAAAGTCTCTGGTATTATGATTACAGCTTAACTCAGTTTCAGAGGCCATACACTTTTGAAAGTAAAGGTCTATTAAAACGTGACTATACATGCCATCAATGAATCTTGTTTCTCAATTTTATTTACAGCTCGAATTGGAACGATACTCGCGAAAGTACCCCTTTGAACGTACTGGATCTGTAATGTGGGATTATGTGTTGGGGAAATGAATTCCCGAAAAAAATATCGGTAAGTGTAAAGAACAAAATCTCAGATACGGGCACCGATCTTTCTTCCCCAAATTGAGTAATATAGCACCACCGACCGACTTTTGGGGATTTTTGGAACTGCCTTGCTCCATGTCATGTGATCAGTAGGCTATATATGATTGTCAGAACAATGAGAATATCACTGTGGTGTCAGGAGAACTTATAAATCTTCAATTTTCACAATCAACCGTGATATATGAACTTATATATATATATATATATATATATATATATATATATATATATATATATATATATATATATATATATATTGCAATTGGCACGTGATGCTATTTCAGGTAAACATAATAAATTTACCCTCATCCAACTCATTGATGACTACGGATGGTCACAGTGCTATAAATCTGCGTTTACGCTCAGCTCCCGGCGGCCGCTGTTTAGGGACATTTAAGGGTCTGTTTTCTCCATGGTTCTCTGTATGGCCAGCTACAGTTGGTCACACCCCTTAAGTCTTTCAACGGTTCCTTGTAATGATGCTTGCGTTCCCACATGTTCAGTCACTAAAGTGTTCCACAGGGCACCGAAACGTGGCTGCCGTGGGCACCGTGGCCCAGTTTAAACCTAGCATAACAGAACATGTCCCTATTAGGTATTTCAAACAATGATGGCCTCAATCGGTTGGATTTGGTTGGGTATTTTTTTGTGATTGAAGAAATCATACGTTTTCTAAAACCTGACGGTAATAGGTGAAAGATAAGTCCTGAATACGAAATTGTACTATATGATTTATAAGTAATCCTATTTCACAAATGGAAATTTGACTCGTGAGGGATTAAGAGAAGGATGTGCTGCAGCCAAGGATGATATTATTCTTTTTAGTCCATCTATCTGTTTTTGATTCTTTTATATAGCTATTTCTTCCATATCTAGCCATATCTATAGCTGTGTCTGTTTGTCTCTGTATCCTTTGCTGTCTGTCTCTGCCAACTTTAAATAAATGTAAGTGCAACTAATGTAATCTCCATGAACATTAAAAAGAAGATGCTAGAGGGAAAAGAGTATGAAATAGGATAAAGAAAAAGCCTGTCATCTTATTTGCCTTGCTAATGGAGTACGGTTAGGTATACGTAGGGCACGCCTTATCAGAACGAATCTGTTAGCGAATAACATGGCGGTGGACGTACATCGCTACCGTTGAGAGGGAAAACCTCTCAGTATCCACAGAATGCTGCCTATTGGTTGATAACATGGTCGTAGACCTGTTGACGCATGTCGCTAGGGGTGAGAAGAAAGACCTCTCAGCGTCCACAGAACGCTGCCGGAAATAGCCGGGCGCGGGACGCTTTGATGTCACGTTCTGATCCGGCTCTTTAGAATTGGTCGTGCTTGAGAGAGCCTCGTTCTGGGTGGGTGTCGTGAGGGTGGGGAAAGACTGTAGAGCAGAATCACTCCGTTAGGTGCGCTAACTACATGTGTTAGAGCATACATCATTAGCTCTAGTCACAAGTCTGTCATCAGCGTTGGCCGGTACTTTTAACCTTCTCTATACGCCCCTTGTAGGCCTGCGATTGATGCCTTTCCGCTGAAAAGGGATCTTTGTTGTAGCTTCATATTTATTTTTGATTTCTTTTAGGTAGGTAGGATTTACCACACAAAACCAAACGCGTTTCTGTTCAATTGAAGTAATTTATTGATGAACAACAGATGGTGTGCTAGCACGTCAATGAGATGAGTGATTGGTGATTCATTAAAAACGTGACGTTTCAATAAATGTACATATAGCTTTATCAAGAATAGTTGCATTCATTAGTGATATAGGAGAGATATCAATCATGGGATAAACGGACCCCTTCCTGTTGGTTGTTGTGGTGACGTAGTCAATGATGCTAAAAAATCTCATTGGGAAATATAATTAGTTTGATATAATATATGCCAATTCTATATAACTAGTTTGCTAGTAGGAATTGGGAACTAATACTTGATGATTAATTGTTGTACAATAAAATGTTTTAGAAACAGAATTATATACATGTATATAATTACAATAGGAGTTTGTAACGATTGGCAAACTGTGAATATATGAGCATTGAATATTCTTCTTCTTTTTTTTGTAAACACAATGTTAGTTTTTTGTTTTGTTTTGTCTTTCAGCAAAAACTTTAATTCACACATAAGTAGCCTATTCATCCTTCAGTTTTCCCTGGGATTACAGATCATATATCGTATGTTGCATGTGTTTACAATTTCACTGAGGTGGTCGTATTCCTCTTTTTATTTCCGTTTTTTTTAATGCTGGTAATCTGTTGAACTATAACAGATTAATGTTTGCCACGTGTTTGCGCTAATGTGCTGGGCGAGTAGGGGACGCTCTCCAAAAATAAGGTGGTCACGTGGGGACGCGCATGGCGACAGCATGGGACGTTGGCTGGTACCCGCCTGTATCTCCGCAGAGCTCCCTAGCGGATACCCTGGGAACCAGCGTACATGGGATGCCCCCCCCCCCCTGCCACACACACACACACACACACAAACACACACACACACACACACACACACACACACACTCTCTCAATCTCTTTATTCTCCAATGGACAAAATAACTTAAAACGCACTACCTCCCACTCACCCTATAAAACCAGACTCTCATAAATCGTTTCTTCACCCTCTTCATAAGAAGAATATGGACATCGACTGTTGAAAGTAACGGTGTTGGTATTCTGTCTGCGGTTGACTTGAGCATTCTTTCCATTGTGGTTGATTTATTACTGACCCCATATAAAACATTAGAATTCTGTCCGATCTGCTTGGAGTTTCTCCCACACATAGAGATATAGGAAACCAGACCTATGCCTGGAGACTGAAGTGCCACGAGATTGAGATTTGGGTCAATGTAAATCCTATTCTCTTGATATTTGTAACATTATTTGTTTGTTGCACTTCTGTGCTCATCACAATTATGCAGTGATATCAACCATGCAGTGATATCTCGGCCATTTGATGAAAAAATACGGCCCTCCCGCCTGCGGCGTCGGGCCGTATTTTTTCATCAAATGACCTCGAACGGCCACCCGTACGGGCTCAGTAACCACGTTTTCTCATAGTACTAAGCTACTAGAAAAAATACTCCACAGAGACATTATAACACAATTAGACAATCATAACCTCCTTGATGAAAATCAAGGGGCGGTCAACAATCCTGACCACTGCATCATTAACAGACAAAATTTATAAAAGCATGGACGAACAGCAAATAACAATGGGGACCATGATTGACTACATAAAAGCCTTTGATAAGGTAGATCATGTTATCTGACCCCATATAAAAACTATTTTATTAAAAACTAATTTTATTAAAAACTAATTTAAAAAACTACAAAGATATGGCCTCCATCAAACAACTTGTGCCTGGCTATAAAACTAACTAACGGGTAGAAACAAGTATACAATAACAAATAACAAAAGATCACAACTGAAAAAGATCACACACGGGGTGCCCCAGGGTTCCACTCTCGGACCACTCCTCTTTTTAATATATATTAATGACCTTAGCCACTCGCTAGTGCACAGCGATGGATTACTTTATGCAGATGATGCTATCATTTTTACCTCAGACAAAAACTATGAAACAGCACACCTAAAACTCCAGATGGACATGACAAACATCAGCAAGTGGTGCTGCAATAACAAACTAACACTAAATACAGCCAAAACGAAAACCATGACCTTTAGAACACAACAAAAACTGGCAAACACTCAATACATTCCAACTTATCTCAATAACAGTCCACTAGAAGAAGTTTCGCAATTTAACTACCTAGGAATAAACCTTGACTCAAACCTAACCTTTAACAAACATATCAAAAACCAAATCAAAAGGGCAAATCACAAAACCTACCTTCTCTCACAAATTAGGAAATATCTAAACACTGAACAATCAATAACAATTTATAAAACCAAAGTACTACCTTATTTTGAATACGGTGACATCTTCTCTCACAACTGTAATCAATCATTACTTGATAAGCTTCAACGTATCCCGACTAGGGCACTGAAAATCTGCCTGAAAGCAACAACATGCACCTGCACAGCCTTAATACATAAGAGAACTGGGAAAAACTACTTAAAAGAGGGGAGGGAGGAACACCAATTAAACCTAGCTTTCAAGAGAAGCAAACAAAATTATCATACCGATGAAAACGTAAGGAGTACCAGATAGGGTGAGGGACCTATATTAAAAACTGATAGGTTTAAACTGGAACTATACAGGAAAAGCATACAGTACAAAACAGCTTATCTGTGGAATGTACTAGACCCAGAAACAAGATGCCTAGACAACCAAGCTGATTTCAAAGAATTCACACGGAAAATCCTCAAGGCCCAAAGAGATGAATACATATAACTTTATGTTAACAACTTACCTAAAATAAAACACTGCTAGTCAAAGATCCAACCCATCCGACATATAGACAAACTAACCTGAAAAATGATTTGTGATTACCATAACATCATTGTACATATCATACCAAATTGAGTACTAGCTCATACCATCTTGAAACTAATGTGTATTGTTACCTAAATTACCTGTTCTACCTGTAAATATGTTAGGTATACCTACTTGTATTTATCATTCGTGACGACAGTTATTGGCCACTGGAGCCTACTGAAAACAGGGTGCTACCCTAGTAGACCCTCCGGTCTAAATAAAAGAATAAAAATTGAAAAAAATCTGTATGATTTCAACCTAATGCTGTGACCGCGGTAGACCGCGACATACTCTTCCTGTAATTAAAAAAAAGAAAAAATCTTGTGTAGTGATAAACTGAAAGCTGCTCTTCTTTTTTCCAGATCGCTAGACAAACATGCTTTTTCTCTCATGATTTAGTTCGACCCATGCTCAAATCAAAGTTTAGAACCATAGTTCTCTGACATCTTTTCCTTGAGAGAAAGCAATGAGACCACAGTCTTTCCCCAATTGCCTACTGTGATGTATATATTAAGAATATCTCAGGTTGCTTCCTATTTGGTCCTCGCTCCAGATAGAGGCTAAGGCCTAACTGTTTGGACTGCCACCCCAGCATTTGAACCATCCCCTGTCTTCGTTTGGACTGGCCCCCAATAGGGTATATCAGGAGGCAGATTTGCACTCACAGTTCATTTGAAACCCAGACACAGTGGCTTCAACATCTCCAGGCTGTTCAGCATTAACACCACTACATTAGAGAGGGTTGAAGACCATAGGACACTAGGCTACAGAGGCCTTTACCAAGGAATGGGCTTCGCTATGATCTGCTATCACCCCAGCACTGGAGGAATAGAGACTGATAGCCACTACCACCATATGCTACTGCTTTGGATCATCTATATCCACAAGTCAAGGAGACAATGAACAATAACAGAAAGTGAAAGACTGTGAGTACTGCTTTGACCAAGGGGACTTATATCATATGAACACTACAGAAGTGAATGTGATTTTGTATGTTGATGAGAATTGTTATGTAACGGTATACTTTGTTATAATATATGTTATTAATACATATCTCTGTATGGTTATCTGTCTTCTTCATTTAGTATAGAAGATATTCTGAATTCTCTTTTCTTGTCACTGGGTTAGCTGGACTATAAGATTAGGGCTTAACTACTGTACATGACACTTACCTTGATTCTGGTCGGAACCTCTTGAAGATTCTCACGTATATGGGGACAGAGTGAACTTGACTCAGGCTTAGAGACTGAAGCGCCATGAGAATGAGAATCTCGTTGGAAGAAAAACTTGAAGCTGCTATAATCATTGCAGGTTTACACTCAGCTGTGCTTCATCTCTTATGATATAGTTCTACCCATACTGAAAACAAATTTTAGGGATTTAGTTTTCTGATCTCCTTGCACTTTCACTGGTTCGGAATAAGCTGTTACGCCAGTTATCCGCTAGGGGGTAGCCGGTACCCAAACGGCGAATCATCAATTTGGATGAGTTGAATTAAATCTGAAACAATGGATTATTTCTCTTTTAGTCAGCGCATATAGCGCTACAACTGATACGTTTATATCAGTTATTTCCTTCGGTATTCCAAAGTCATGTTCCCCTCAAAACCAATGTAGATTTCTATTCACATTCCACCTACATTCCCCCGGGAATGAAGACGAGAACAGTGAGTTGGGTAAATAACATTTATTTAATATAGTTGATGAATTTTATGTTTGAAATATTAAAAGAGGGTAAAAAGTAATGATAAAAATAAATAATGATGGATGTGAAGGGGGGGGGGGGGTTGTGTGAGAGATTTTAGGGTTAAGGAGTGATATGACCGACATAAAGAGTGACATAATTAATATTTGGTGTTGGGTGGGTGGGTAAAAATTGTAATTGTTGGAATAATGTGCAGTAATGGCGGAGTTGAGGTTGAAGAAGGAAGTGGAAGGAGGGTGCTGGGAGTTGTTGAGTGTAGTTATGTATAGGTGGGGTAGTGGAAGTTTAAGTTGAAGGTTTGGGTCACCAGGGCGGGTGACAGTAATAAGCTGGCCTGACGCATACGCGCCATGCCTTCCCCATTATTATCAACGCAGTTAAGTACAGTATTCTATCTCAATCATTTCCAATACTATGCTGTTTCATATTATATATCGTGAATCCTTAATATATTCAATATTGCTACCAAGCATAACCCAAAGAAATAAATGTTGTTTTCTCTAATATATCCTTCCTCTCCCTTTCCATCCGACTATATAGTATCGTCATATGTAAAAATGCAATTCAATGACCTTTTTGAACCTGGTTAAGGCCCGGTGTTCACCTTTTACGATATGGCTCCGATATGGTCTACGATGCATCTTCCGATAAAAAATCAAAATCACGTCGGAAGGTCACCTAATATCGGGGCAGTTGGCCGCATTTCTGCGATTACACACCAATAAAAACCCCATACAATGCTCAGTGGATTGGCATTTCTAGAAATATGTCTACGATTTTGCACAGGATCTTCCCAATATGTTTCCGATATTTGCTTTTTGTATCGGGGCCATATCGGTAGGTCTAAATTTCTATCGCAGTAGGTGGACGAAAGTTGACTAATTCTTTTATCTTGCTCAACAAATTCTTTGGATGAATAGTATTTGTGATTGATTGTCTATGACATTGTTAATAAGACTAGATTGAATTAGTTCTTACATGTATGGCCTGCCATGGGCACATTCACCTATAAAACAGTTATTTATAAGCCTATATAATACGTATAATGACATAAGACAATAATTTTCAAAGTTAAATTGTAAACACAAGTATACAAAGGTATACAAACTTGATATAAGTATACAACGGTATGCAGTCAGTAGAGTAATAGTTCATAAAAGACTATAATGAGTGAATGATAGTTCGTGAGTCCAAATTTCACCGTGTGGGGACGATGGGAGGTAAAAAGTGTTGATGGTTCAAAACCACGGGAGCGAGTGGGAGTTATTATAAAACTGTTGTCTTTGCATACCCAACCCCACATGATTCCTTTTTTCTTTTCTTTATATCTACTCTGTATTGTTATTGTCGTCTCGTATTGTACCTGTATTGTACCTGTCATTGTACTGTTGATTACGGGAATCACGTTAATGCCATGTAAGCTACTTAAGCCCCATGCCCATGTTGATGGGTATGATAAGAGACTGTATAAACCCTATAACGAACTATGAAGTACCATAGTTTGTACACATACTAATGTCAGCCGTTGCTCAAGGTATTAACTTGGAAGCCCACATTCGAGGGCAATGTAATAGGATGTAGTATTGTCTCGTCATCTTTGTGTTTGTCTAATCTGCATGTTAAGAGACGGAATAAGAGGAAGTTCTCTCCTTACTCGACGTGAACTTGTTTTCGTCTTAAATAGACAACGTTCAAAATTTGCAGTGTTTATTAACTAGTAATACTCGCCTTTCAGGGGCGGTTCTTCATATCAGAAGGCTGCCTACATTTAAATTATGGGTGAATATACACAACATCAACATTATTCTAAAACACTCCTTTACTTCACTTTTGAAAATATAGTTCTGCGAGATACCTTGCACTTCTTCTGGCATCTCATCCCATATTTTTGTTCCTTGATATAGTGGTGTAAGGCCCGGCGTCCACCTACTACGATATGGCTCCGATATGGTCTACGATGCACCTCCCGATACAAAAACAAAATCGCGTCGGAATTTCACCTAATATCGGGGCAGTTGACCACGTTTCTGCGATTAGACACCGATAAAAACCCAATACAATGCGTGGTGGATTGGCTTGTCTAGACATATGTCTACAATCTTTCACCTTCCCGATATGGCACCGATTTTTACATTTTGTATCGGTGCCATATCTGGAGGTCTACGATTCTATCGTAGTAGGTGGACGACGTCCCTTATACAACATTATTATCCTCAGATAATGGTGAAATATCATTTGAATCGTTGTTTCTATTCCGGATAGGCGTAAAATATATACAATGAAATTCTTTTTAGAATCCTTTATTCATTCTGTATGGCACAATTAATAAGAGGAATCAGTTACAATCTCTTGATTTGTAATATTCTTGTCATAGCAGGTTTTCAGGATCAGGAATTTTCTTTGTTTACTTGCTTGATTTTCTTCCGGCTGCCTATTACAGGTCCTATATAGACTTTCTGATTGCTGGAACTTTATCATTTAATGGGGAGCTCAAGTAACATTAAAGCAAAACACATTTGCAGGGGGTTACTTTAGTTGCGTATGTGTGCATGCACATCACTGCATGAAACTAACCATTTTATTCATATATATACGCCATCGCGGAAGTGCATGTATCGGCTGTATATCGACTTGTATACATACATTACTGTATATATAACTCTTAGTTTATACATATATAATTATTAGACTAAGCTACCCTGTCGCCACCTAGCGAGTTGCTATGGTGTTTCTATGGGTTGGCGGTTATTCATTATTACGTCAATAGTTCTATTGACGGTTGGCGTGAGCGCACTCATCACTCTGCCTTTGGATGTCATCAGGACTGGACCTGTAAAATCTTAAATTTCTGAGACATCGTTATTTGTCGATTTATTCGGGGATATTAGGCATATACAAGACTGTTTCCTTTTAAATACGGACGCGTCTTGGCGGGGACCGGGCGGGGACCAGGCGGGGACCAGGCGGGGACCAGGCGGGGACCGGGCGGGGGCCGGGCTGCAGGGCAACAGGGCAACAGGGCCTCACTTTCTATAGTGACAACTTCTTTAAGGCTTATTAAGGCTCAAATCCACAACCCAACAGAGGCGTGGTGTTTGAAAGTAAAATCTATTAAAAAAATGTTTTAAAAACAAAGAATGCTAGGTTTATTATATGAATTTAATGAAGAGATTCTATAACATTGATAATATAACATTGGATTTTCCAAAAACCAAGGACTTATTGACTAATGGCAAATGAGATATAGTACAGTGGAGTCCCCAAGATCAGAATTATTGAATAGTGGCGTAAACACAACAGAATCAGGCGTATATAACACGTATATATATGACTGCAACATGGACGCTTATATATACGCCTACAGATGAGGTAAATACACAAAGGGGAATAGGACAACTTTGTATACGCAATAGCATACCTATATACGCCGGGCGTATTCATATGTAAAATGTGGGTCCTCGTGCAGTGCATCAAGCCTGCTCCACGGGAAGCCAAGGTGACCAAGGCGGTAGACCATATGGGTACTCGACACTGTCCGCAGCAGGCTGATGGGCCCGATATTAGCTCATAGGAATTTGAGCATTCCTTGATGTGCAAAAAGTGTTCCTAGAATCATTCCAGATACCGGTCCTTGTAATCAATTCCAGAATAACACTTAATCATAGCTTACAACTCGAAATATGGCTTTTTGTTATATATATGTTGTGTCTATGTCTTTGTCTTTATAACCCACCGATTACGGAGTCTCCATAGGAAAGGTATAGGGCACCTGGAAACAACTACCCGGAGATTCTGGCATGTCGGAATCTCCTGCAGGAGATTCCGGAAAAATAGTCCTGTCCATAATGAGGTCAAATCATAATGTACTTCGAAATAAGTTTCTTGAATATTCATTCAATGTCAGTTGTTTAGAAGCAATCATAATAATCACATTTATCAGCAGAAATCATTGTAATAATACGCTTTGAATGCTAAAAGTACAGGTTAATGACGAACTATATTATTGGTGTAAGTCTAAACCGAATTACTACCACGCTTAACACTGCTGTGTTGTCTGGAACTAGATGTATTACAGAAACATTTTTATTGCAATAGATTTGTTATTAATCTTGTAGGTGGGTAATAAATACAATAACGACTGGTTTTGTATATGAGTGACCGTAATCTCCTCGTAGTTGACGACGTAATATCCTCGCTAAACCCTCGGATATTACTACGCGTCAACTACTCGGAGATTACGGCCACTCGTATGCAAAACCAGTCATTATTGTGTATGCTGGCGTACCTTTATGTTATTCTATTAATAAGGATTTCTTGAAACCAAAATTTGTAGTGCTTTATGTAGCAAATAGTTAAAATGACCAAAACATACATTACTCTATCTGAAACTCAAAATTTAAAAGTTGAAAAGTTTTTTTTCTGTTCTTAATGAAGTTTTGATAAATTTGGCTAGTAAGTATGTTAGTGTTTTAAGCTTCTTAGATTGATGTTAAGCTTTTGACTGTATAAACCATGAAATTCAATAACTGATTAAAAAGGGAATAGGACATGAATAAGTCTCGCTGATTAGGTCTTATTTTGGATTTAGATTGCAAAAGACATAGGTCAATAATATTGTGTCAAACGTTACTAACATGACTTTTGGTGTCCCTCAGGGGTCAGTTTTAGGCCCGTTGTTATTCATTATTTTTATAAACAACATTAGAGCGAACTTGTGAACAGTAATGAATACAGAGGGCGCTTTCATAGACGCATACGCCACCTAGCGCACGTTTGCAGGACCGCGCTCGGTCACGTGACCCTCAGTCTTCACTTAGAATTTTCTCTCAAGAAGACGCTTAAATTTTCCACCCACCCACCCTGCATGAACTTTCTATAAGGGTTAAAAAGGTTTTTCACAGGTCATGTACTTGTTTTGATAAATTCAACATTTATCGTATGTCAATTTCAACTCTGTTTATCAATCTCATACACCACGTGTGTAATTGTATAACTATTGTCAATTTCAACTTTTTCAATTTTCATGTTAACAATTTAATACAATTCGTAATACCTTCACATTGTATTACACAACGGTATTACTATACTCAATTGTTATACTACGTATAAATTGTCCAAAGTATAATAAATACCATATACTATAATACGCTCTCTAGTTAATCATTACAAAAAAACTGATCTCAACTAATGGTTATCTCTATGCTGATGATCTCATTTTAATAGGTGTAGGACGGACAAAAGAGGAAGCATCCCTTAGGATGAAAAACGATTTGGTAACTGTGGAAAAATGGATAACCAAAAATGAGTTAGCTTAACAAATCAACAATAATGTGGGTGGGTCATTTTTCTAAAACAAACTATACGCAGGAAATAGCAATTGGTCAGGAAGTTTTCAAAGCAGTTGAAAGTTACAAATATCTTGGAATAATACTGGACATGAATCTCAACCTCAACGGTGCACCCCTCTGATAAGATCTGACACTCTCTAAGTCGTAAACTGTACTAGGTTCTCAGCGCTCTATGGGAAAAGAATTCTTACCGAACTAGGTTTAGAGCCTTGAGAATCCACTGGCACACAGTATTCTCGCTTTTTTTAGAGAGCTGATTATAGGAATCTTTGGTTGCATTGATGTACATGTTTAACACAGGGGGCAGACTAGCGGATTCTCAAGGCTCCAAGCCTAGTTCGTTAAGAATGCTTCTCCATAGAGCATAGAGAGAGTATAGAATATAACTTAGAGAGTGTGAGTTTTAATTTTTTAGCGACTGAACTCTGTTTATTAATCCAGGAAAAAAGCAGGTACATAATCAAATTAGTAACTCATCTATTCTGTATGAACATGTGAACAATCCATCGATGCATAATTGTATATCCAATATACCACACTTGCTCACTCCAACGCTGAACAACAACTGGAAAAAGAAAACATACTAGAACCTCGCACCAGAGAAACAAATATAGAATGTTTGCACATAGCTCTTTCAATATCCTGAAAAACTCTGCCAATAAATGTATAAAATGCAGCACCAAAAGCATCTATCCCCCATGCATAGGATGAACATTACCTACACGGTTTAAAAAAAAAAGAACATGCAGTCTTCATAGTCGCTCTTCTTTTTATTCTTTTAGTTTATTTAATCCATTAATTTCTTTGATGTCTCCATTATCTACCTAGGAATATACCACCATCATCCTCCCTTCCTTCAGTATCTAATTATTTACAGAGAGTGTGAGATCTTATGAGAAGGGTGTACCATCAGGTAGAAAAGACTATTAAAGAGATAAATATGAGGAACTTTAAACTGAGAAAATTGAAATGTTATCTCAAAATGATGTGTTCCTAAAAATAGCCAAACACATCATCCCACCAGTAGCCGAATATTGTGATTTTTGTATATTACCTAGCAACCAAAACAATAGGGAGTGAGTTCAGGTTGCAATAAATCAAAGTTTACGAATTGCTTTGGGATATATGAAATATATAAGAGATATATGAAAAATGTAAAATTCGACCTTTAACTTTTAGATGTCTATAATCAATTGGTGGTCAGAGAATTAAAGCAGAGAATCGAATACTAGACTATCTTTAAAAGGCCAAACACAGAAAAATATAGGAAATCGCCACTCTTGATGGGGGAGAGAATGTGGAATAAACTTCCAATAGAAACGCATAATTTACCCAAAGATAGCACTTTTAAAGCAAGAGTATTAAGGAGCAGCTATTAAAGGTTGATCTACAAGATTTTGTTTAAGGAGCAGCTATTAAAAGTGGATCTACAAGATTTTGTTTAAGAGGATCATAAGATCCCATTACATTACATTACATCCGTTCTCAAGAATGGCATAGTAATTCTATAGTGTTTATATAAACAAGCACATTTGTAAAATCAAGAAATCGTTGACTCATGTTTTGGCAATATCAAAAGGCATTAGAAATGGAGAACTACAGACACTGCACGAGAACCACCATTTTACATATATGTATAGGTATGCTTTTGCGTATACAAGATCGTCCTATTCCCTGTGTGTATACGCCTTTTCTGTAGGCGCCTGATTCATATAAGACTGGCCCCAGTCCCTGTTTCCCTAAGCCTACCCCACCCCTCCTCTCCTCGATACAGGGACTGGTCAAATCGGTAATGGTGTCCGATTTCTGGCGCTGTTTAACGCCAGCATTCCCAACACTCTCCATACAGATATTCTGGCTACTGGTCAGGATATCTGCTTGGAGATTGAAATCCTATCACTTTGATCTTGATCGGGTCACAGTCAGCAGCAGGCGAAATTTATTGCTATGACAACACTGGCGGCCAGAGAACTGAAGGAAAGGAGAGGGAGGCGTATAAGGAAGTATAGGGTTACAGAGAGTGGATTGGGGTCATAAACCGGGGATTCTGGTCAGAGTGGACAAGTCTTTGACTCATGGGCCAGTCAGAGAGGAATACATACTATAATGAACTTTATTTTCATTGTGTTTAATCATTTAATGAAAGCTCATAATCAAAGACTTGTGCAAGTCTAGATTCATATATACGCCTGATTCTGTTGTATTTACTTATATAGAACGTCCTGACCATGCTGTACAAGTCACAGAACGAGATGCTAATTTACAGTTTGTACAGACCGAGGCATTTATGCCGAGTTCCGTACAAAGGTAAATTATCATCGAGTTCTGTGGCTTGTACAAGCATGGTTGGACATTATATATTTACTATATACCGAAATTATTATTTTTAAATCAACTTCATTTGGTATAACAACCAATTTCTTAATAAACATGTATGGCAAGGGGGTCCGTATTTTAGTGTACAGACCAGCGGTCCGTACAGTATTTTTACGTCATATGCCGAAATGGTGCGTATATACAGTACATACGGCATGGGTATATAGTAAACCACTATTCATTAGTTCTGATTTCTACCACTTGGGGACACCACTTTATCATATTTCATATGCCATTAGTCATTAAGTCCTTGGTATATGGAAAACCCAATATCATATTATCAATTTTGATTATAAAATTGTTATAAAACTAGGTACATTACCTAGTAACTTACTTGACTATTGTATGGAAAAATGTCTGATGGCGATTACGAAAAGAAAAAAAAGAAGGAGAACAAGTGTGCTTCTATTCTTTGCAACGTGTCTAGCCATAGTTGACTAGGTAACTTAAGGTATAGGTCCGACTCTTCATCCTAAAATAGTTTTGGCTTTATCTGTGGGTTCTACCGTTGAAGGTAAGAATCAGATATGATCATTTGTGATAAGATTTTGGAATTCTTCTAGACTATGTTATTTTGATTCATATAGCCAAAATCCGCCAAAATGCTTAGGCATTGCTATGGTTAATATCATAGTTTTGAACAGTTGCGACTTCAGCTCTGTGTTCATGTTTGCTCAAATTTCTTTACAGTAGTCTGTTCCTCACGAGCTGGCTAGAACTTTAGCTAGAGCTAGGTTATTGATCAATTATAGCTGAACTTCCCGCCGTAAATTCGTCTTTAGCATTAGCGATAACTTTCCTTAGCTCTAGGTCCAGTTCCATCGATGTCTGGACTCTAAATCTAACCACAAGTCTAGGTCCCTACTTGACTGTAGATGCAGTCCCGATAGATGTCGCTCCAGGCGGTGGCGCCACTCTCCAAGCACAATTAATGACCCTGCAGCTCCGAGCGCTAGACCTGAACGCGTCACCGCCGCACAGGCTTCTGGGAGAAAATGGCGTGTAGTGCGTGGTCTGAACAGGGATTATCGTTCACGGCCGCGAGGTGTCACTACCAGCCTGCCTCCCTGTCACGGCACCTGGCAGTGGTGTGGTGGGACAGGGTACTATACTGCAGGGCAGGAGAGGCAATTTCTGTAGGGGCATTACTGGGTGTGTAAATAATGACTGCGTGCACGAGATATGGTGGGAAGTGTAGAGAGTATGGCAGCTAGTGGGGGCATCCCCATCCCATCCACCTCTTGCAGATCAAAAAGAAAGTTTGGTTCCCTCCCCTGCAGTTAAGAATATGGTATTTGTTGTCTTAATATCGATACCATCTTTGCACTCCACTTGATGTAGCGACAGAAAAAGCATTGCACCTCCAGTCGATATCTAATCGATTGTAACACTTTACTAATGAATATCACTGACTTATAAGGGGGTTCACACAAGGTGCAGACATGTTATTATGAAATAATTACAACGTCCCTGGAATTCTTTTTCTAGTCCAGCATACAAAATGATAGCAGTATTGCTTTTTATAGAGATAGGATCATTGACTGTCTAGGACCACACCAGATTGAGTTTCATTTCCTGACAATCACGGATCATACTACGGTAACCTTGCCTTTGTTTAACGATTGAAAACCCACTTTCTTAAGTACGCCTATCCTAGGTTTGACTGAGGTGATGCTGTTGCATTTGAGTATCAAACTACTTATTTATCAGGAATCACTCCCTTCCCAACATAAACGAGTAAGCGGCATATACTTTTAAGGTTTTTACCTTGGGAGAGAGGTATTATCAAGACATTATCAAGAGGAATTCATGTGATGAAATAACAGATGTAATGAAACAAGAAAAATGACATTATGTATATAGTCGTGCGGCTGTAAATATATAAAGCATCCTTATAAGGTTGGCTGGGTTCCGCCTGTGTACGCCGCTGGCTTCCCACAGGCAGGTAGTACTCGCTGGCTGCAGCGCTGGCAGGGGTTGAATGCTGGTTTTGGAGTCAATTATCAGAAGTGCCCAACAGACCCGGGAACCAGCTCAATTTTCAAATGCAAACGGACACTACGGTTGTTGTGAGGTGGCTATAATGCACAATAAACTACACTTGGCTATTAAATTGTTAAAATCCAATTAGAAGAGGTATATATAAAGGATAATATCATATAATAGCTGACATACTAATCGAAAAACAAACTTCAAATGATGACTTTGACAGGTGCTTGAGCAATAATAGGGGCCGCAGGTGCTTGACAATTAATTATGACAGTGTTTCTTGCTCAGAGATCAACTGTCAGTATGGGTAATACATTCCAAAACCAAGACATGTAAACAAAACTTCATTTTCATATTAGATCTGTTCTAATATAGTTAGTTACAGTGTGCAGTTTTCATTACTTGTGGTGCCTACACACACTTACACCACGCTCGCCATTTTGTTTGTTTTGAATCTGGTGGCTAATTCCGCCGAGCCCCCTAGCGGATGACCCGGGAACCAGCGTACCTGATAAGGATGATATTTCAGAGACTCATTGAGAAGATTCTTTTTTTTTCCAAAGAAAGAATTAGTAAGGTTTGGCATATTCTGACTCTTATTTTACATATGCACCTCATCTATAGCTGTATAAAAGCATCCATGTTACAGTCATATATACGTCATATATACGCCTGTTTCTGTTATATTTACACCACTGTCCAATAATTCTGATTTCTGCAAACTAGGGGACACCACTGTTGTTTTATTTCATTTGCTTTTAGTTATCAAATCCTTGTTATATGGAAAGTCCAATGTTATATTATCAATTTTGATTATGATTTGATTATGAAATCATTCTAAAACCCTGTTGATTATATATGTTGATTATATTTAAATTACATATGATAAACCCAGCATTGTTTTGTGTTTTTTACCGTTTTTGAAATAGAATTTACTTTCAAAACACCGCTCTTCTGTAGGGTTCTGGAAATCTCTCTTTATAAGGAAACAGTGGTTATAGACATTGGGTAAGTCTCGTGCTCGGGGTCAGGGTCTGAGTCAGAATCAGAATCGCGAGCAAGGACTTCAGTGTTGGTACAACATGATATGTATACAACAGATATATACATGTCACACACAAAGTATTTCTTCTCATTTACTCTTTGCGGCAAATACTGCCATTACATTTCCCTATACATGGAAAAACTGTGTTGTATGTGCCACATACGCTGGCGTGAAATATGGACGTATACATATATAAACAAGTCATTACACATTGGATACATACATTTACGCGGTGGCGTATATATGAATTAACTAGGGATTTTTGCACAGTGGAGTTTGTGTGGTTGGCAATTATTCTCTGTGAGGACATTAGATTAGACATTTGACCACAAGCATAAATTATGGTATCATCCACGTATAAATGAATTTATATATACTAAAAACAAAGTTGGACCGAGATTTGAACCTTTGAATTATACCGATTAGCTTGTCTTGATTTCTGTGGCTATTTCAACAATCTGATAATATCATTTAGTTCCGTGATCTGGCTATAGTGTCTGAGATTATGTTATTGTGTGGAAAGAACAGGAACATATCACCATTTGATGTAGCAATCATATGCTATGAATACACGCTATAACAGCTAATAAATGAAGAAAAAGAAGAACAAGAACAAGAACAAAGAACGAAGAAGGAGGAGAAGAAGAAGAAGAAGAAGAAGAAGAAGAAGAAGAAGAAGAAGAAAAAGAAGGAGGAGGACAAAAAGGAGAAGCAGAAGAAGAAGAGGAAGAGGAAGAGGCTTTATTCCTATACCTGTGGGCGAACACTCTGCACTTACATAGTGCTACTGGGGGTGTAGTAATTAGCGTTTTCCTATCTAGATTAACGTTTTCTTACCTAGGTTGAAGTTTTTTGTTGTTGACACATGACCGAAAGCTACGATTGAATTAGGCATCGGGCATCAAGATGCTTTAAAAACTCCAAGTAATCAGTTTATAACAACCAAGTATGGAGGTATTTCTTGTTGGAGATTATTGCAAAAGATAAAAGTTTCATAGGAATAATTATCTGGGCCATATTCACCATGATTTTGAAGATTGCAAACTGTAAACATACTACATTGAAGCAGTTATGACATTGTCATGACGTGTCGAAAAGCCTCACACATAGCAACATATCACTGCACGAAAACCATCATTTCACATATGAACGGCCCTGTGTATATAGATATGCTTTTGCGTATACAAGGTCGTCCTATTCCCCATGTGTATATATGCCTCATTTGTAGGCGTATATAAGGGTCCATGTTGCGGTCATATATACGTCATATATATGCCTGATTCTGTTGTATTTACACCACTATCCAATCTCTGCTACTTGGAGACACCACTGTAGCATATTTCATTTGCCATTAGTCATTAAGTCCTTGGTATATGGAAAATCCAATGTTATATTATCAATTTTTATTATAAAATTGTTCTAAAACCCTATTTATTATCTCTTCATTAAATATAAATAATAAACCCAGCATTCTCTGGTTTTTCAAATGGTTTTATTAAATAGATTTTACTTTCAAACACCATTATTCTGTATTGTTCACGGTGAGAATATATATAATGATATAAACACATCCTCTACCAACACCACTGAGTGCTCAAATGTGGCGGCACTATCGGTACACATATACGCCGGCGTATATATATCGTGTAATTGGAAGTAATAGAACATTGCTATGTAATTGAAGGTGCTGCCACCTGTTCATTATTCTCTGATCTAGGCGACATGGGTCATGTGACCTCTGGCATGTTTCATTCTCTGAACAGGTTCCAAGATGGCAAGTAATCGAAATTACCACCCGCCATCCCAAAAAAACTTATGTAACCATGATCCTACTTGTATCTTCATATCACAGCACAATTTAATTATACTCTTCTGTAGGCTTCTCTTCTGTAGATATTGAAGGCTACACCGCTGCCCCTCCCCTCCCCCTCCCCCTCCTACTCCCCCTCCTACTCCCCCTCCTACTCCCCCTCCTACTCCCCCTCCTACTCCCCCTCCCCCTCCCGCTCCCCCTTTGTTGGTGTTGGTAGAGGCAAAGGTGGTCTCAGTGGGAAGTCCTCTCCCTGGCGGGCGGCGGCCCGTGAGTGTGTGGGGGCGGGGCTTCAGTGTTGGTCCAACCCCTATCAATGCCCACGATGCCCAGTCCCCCTATCAATGCCCAGTCGCGATTTCTTTTCCTTTTTTATGTTATATACACCAAACGTATATAACATTTATACGACCGGCGTATACATGTTGCGCAGAGGATATTTCCTCTCGTATACGCTTCGTGTCCACGGAATACAGCCAAAACACATCCGTATACTAAAGGAAACAGTTTTGTATACGCCTCATACACTGGCGTGAAATGTCGGCGTATATATATGAAAACAAGTCAATTTACAGCCGATACATGCACTTCTGCGATGGCGTATATATAGCAATAAACTGATGGTTTTCGCGCAGTGTATTCGCTATGAAACTATTGGGAAACTGACAAGACAAAAACATAGCAGTTGCAGTTACTTCATAAAGTTGCAGTTGCAGTTACTTCATAAAGTTTGCCAAGGTTTCTTGGCCATGGTTTTCTTTTTTATTGATATTTGAAGGTATATAGGAATACAGAAACCAAGGACTGGTGAAAGAAAGACAAAGTTACGAGGTAAAGCTCAGAAGAATTACTGCAGTAAGTTCCCTCTAAGTTATATTACTAATGATACAAAAACAATGTTTCACGACTCAGAATATGTACAACGTGTTTTCTAAATTCTTTTGGGAGTTCCACTGTTTTGCCAACTGAATGTAGTTCTACCTTCTGTTCCGATATGTCATGTGATTGGATAGTTGCACAGACAAGTGCTAAGCCCAAGCGCATGAAGGATCTGCTTGGAGACTGATGTTCACTTCCTGTTCCGGTACATCCGCTTGGTGCACGTTCACTGTTCCCGTCATCAATCATGTGTAATTTCCTCTCTGACAACGACGCTAGTGCTAATCAGCGACAGAATTCTACTCATACGACAACTAACAATAGTCTACTTTATTCCATGTCTTGCATGAAAGAAGTAACGTTGGAAATACCCAACATCACCATAGTATATCACATTTATACCCATTGCCGTTGGATATTTTTGCAGGACATTTGCATCACTAGCGCAGATTGGAAAAGATAAAGAATGTTTGTTGAATATATGTATTTCTAATTCACCCACTTTATTTGCGAAGAAATGGATACACCTTATTGAAATCATGCCAATGATATTGCGGACTACACCGAACAACAATTGTGTTTAAAATGACGATGTGAGTGGATGTCGTATGTCATTCTCAATACAGACGATTGTCGTGTATGACATTCATAGGAATTTCTACAACTTTAGGACTGGACTACACTCGTGTGTGAAAAGTAATGATAAACAACACTTAAGTTATCATCCCTCATTATTTCCATTGTTGCCATTGTCACAACTTGTGAAGCATAATTTGTTGTAATACCACAAAGCAGCAGGATAGCTCAGCTAGTAGGGTACTGGCCTAAGATCAGGGACCTGTTTCACTAGTTACTTTTGTCCGCTCATGCTTGCACTGTCGGTGCCTCTTCTCATGTCTGTCTAGCACTTTGGTCACGAAACTAGTGAAACAGGTCCCTGTAGTTTATGTTCAGCCGTATCGCATTGTTTTCAGCTTGCTTGGTATCCTTACATTGCAGGTTCTATCTTCCATGATATGGCACTGGCTATTGCTACGGCATAAAGCACAATCAAGCAAACAACCTCTATAACACAGCCACTGCCGCCAAAACATGGCTTCATTCCGATATATCGGTATTTGACACTTTCTTGACATATTTTGTAACTTTGCTTACTTATGAATCCTATTCTGAACAGTAATATGCAATGTAAATAGCTAGTCCACGAACACAGGACGGATAGTATTGCATATAATCCATCGCAATTCACAACACTAGATACTTGCTATTTTGAACTGAGATTATAATATGTCTTTTATTTATTTTGTGAAACATAACCGTACACGTGCCCAGTAATCTACGTGAGCTCTTGTAACATGCGCATCTCATCTCATACCGTAAATCACCATTCAACTGGGTGGTGGGGCCCATATCCATATATTCATATTGTCTGATTATGCATATGACAAGCGCAATGCGCAGTATTATTTGACTCGTATTCTCCACCAAGAGCAAATAATGGAAGACCGCCCGTGAGGCGAATCGTTTGGATCAATAAACGAAAAAAAAAGAAACTGTTTCTTTTCTATGGTCATGACTAAATGCGGAATAGCGACATAAATCATTCAATCTTAATGTCAAAAAGGTATTGGACGATGGCGTTGCATAGTGAGGCTTAGAAATAAGAAACTTCACTCAGGTCTATAGCTTCACACTGCACATTAAAAGTGAAGGGAGCTAACAAAAAGGTATGATAGGGCCTCAGACACTGAGTCTGAGTCTCGATGAGATAGGTACTAATAGCTAAACTATGTCTGACACATTTTCAATAATCTCTTCCAAACTAGACGGGAGGTGTTGTTTTTTGTAATTATGGCAGTAATAGAACATTTATTTTAGAACTTTTATTAACAAACTGGTATTAGTAACTCCTTTTAGTCCTTAAGCCAATCTGGAAAAGGGCCCCATCTAAGGAGTTGGCTGCCCCCTGAAAACATTTGTTTTATTGTTTTATCTTGTAGATTTATTCCTCTAGTTAACATTTCCACTTGTTGTCGCTCTAGCAAGTGGTTGAATTACCACGACAACAGTATATATATAGAGAGAGATTGTAAGGAATGCCACAAGATAGCCACACTGTAAAAGACTGCATGGAAAAATATTGTATATGTACTATACTATGTCTGGCGAAAATATCAAATGACAGTGGCAGTAGTGACAGAAAACTTGGTTATATAGGGGCCATTCATAAAGTACGTAAATGGAATTTCTAAAGTTCTGCATAATTGTATAGTATTCAAAGTATTTTAGAAACAAAAATGTGTAAATTTCAGATGTGTATAGGGGACATTGATACTACATAAAAAGGTGGGTCTCTTCTAACCCAGAAATATTAGTACCCCTTATTAATATAAGCTTACATGAGGCCGGTTTTCCAGAGCTACTTAAAAAAGGAGGAATTACACTATAACGCAAAGAGGGTGATTTGGCTAACTACAACAAGTGGAGGCCACAGTTTTGTCTTTACTATCTAAACTCTACGAAATGATTCATCATATAATTATTTAGAATAGAATTTTCCAGCATCATCTCATTTCGGATAATCTTATCAATAAGACATGCCCAATGACATTTCTAAATGCTATTTTAGAGGAGCTAGATTGTACTTGCAGAGTACTGCAGGGATCCGTCCTAGGGTTCCTGCTGTTCCTCTTTGTCATAGAGTGTTAATGAAGTAGTGAATTAAGTAAAGGTGTGTTTTATGTCTGTGAAATGTCTTAGTCCATGTCTTCATGTTTTTGTCTGTCTTGCATCATTGTTTTTGATGACTATTATATGGAAGAACGCGCCTCAGCGAATATGATTTGTCAATTGTATTCTGCTTGTAATTGAATCTAAAAAAAAGTAAACTTGAACTACATAACAGTATCAAGTTAGAGCTAACTCGAAGAGTTGCCAGTAATGCGTAAACAGAAGACGGTTGCTACGGACCCTTACCCACGTGGTTCCCATCACGTGGTTCCGGTCATATGACCATCCTACTCCACACGTGAGGACATGTGATGTGCCCGGACCCAGTGCTGAGCATATGGCGGGCCAGGGCAGAGAGGTGTAGTGTGATGACACGTGGCGTGCCTGCAGTAACCAGGCTTTAATGACGTTTGCAGCCTCCTCGTTGGGATTTATGGGCCAGTCAGAGAAGAATACATACTATAATGAACTTTATTCTGAATGTATTTAATCATTTAATGAATATTCATAATCAAAGACTTGAGCAAGTCTAGAGCAGGAGATGTGTGCCTAGGCGAGAGGTGCAGTGGGCGCCTGTGAGCTGGAACTTTTGGAGAGTTTAGGCTGACAGGAGTAATTAGGAGGTTGACGAGGAAGTCAACGCAGAGCCTGAAGGTTTGTAGAAGTCGTCTTGGAATTTCTTCCCCATGGCAATTGCCGAGGCAATTGAAAATGAGAAAATTGAGTCACGTGACCTAGGGGACAGGAGAAGCCGATGGGGTTTTGACAAACAGAGCTGGTGCGACCAAGGAGAGTTGAAGGTGTAGACATGCGTAGAAGGGCATAGACTGTGTGTGTCAAGGGATGGACCAAGGTTTGGTAGTCTCGCTGACAGAGTTCAGTGTACAAAGGAGAGGGGCAGAGAGATGCAATGCCCCGATGTGTGTAGTAGTGACATACCTTTGCCTGGGCCCGGTGTTGTGAAACTTGAGGCGGGTCAGTGGTATCGCCGGGGAAGATGACCGTTGGCCAAAGACAAAGGAGACACGAAGCAGAGTTTAGAGATGAGATGTGGATGAAGTTCCCAGTTTTGGGTCTGAGCTAATGAAAGGTTTGCAGGTTTAGGACAAGTTTCTGCCAGTTTATAGCTGGTTTCCTTTATGATTTATCCCTGGTAGGTTGTGTGCTTGCCCGGGTTGAGCAGGTCCCACCATGTGGTGCGTGATGGCGAGCTGCGGTCACTCAGGAGCAGACATCTTTTTTTAAAGTTTTTCCTGGTGAGCCAACTGGTTCCCGACTCCTTCTTTGTGGTCAGAGTTAAATTTGCGACATTTGAGTTGTTTTCCCCCATTTTTTGTGATCTTTAAACAGAGTTATCAGGGTAAACCTGGAGTCGGGTCGGAGTGCCGCGGGTAGTACCTTTCTCGTTGGCGTCCCAGGGTTGACGTGGACACGGACAGGGTGCGGAGTAGGGTTGTCATGTGACCGGAGGCACGTGACCACCCGCACTCCGCACCCTGGGACGCCAACGAGAAAGGGACCAACCGCCCACCCTATGAAAACTCTTTTGTTTCATTTCTTTTTCAATTTACCCTACTCCATATGGCCTCTCAATAGCTTGTGACATTTCATTTATGGGAACCCATATATTATAACAATTATCGAAAAAAACGAACAATACAAACACTCACCCCTATATATAGCGGATAATATGTAGGATAAACACAAAGTTTGGTTTAACTGACACTTTCAAAACCTTTTGAAAGTTAAGGAGGAATTCCAAAGAGTACTAAATAGATGGTGATATGATTGTAAGTAATTCATTTAAGAGGTCATAAGACCGGAGATAATAATGTAAGCTACATGTTTTAATGAATGCTCACGGTAGTTTTATGATAAGAGCTGTAACGATTGGTCCTTTGGTCTTAATACTTGGGGGCATATGTTGCAGGAATAGATGTGTTCTTATGTGGAGTCCTGTGCCTGTATATACTTGTCCGTCCATGTTACCCGTGACAACAACGTGGAAAATCACCTGGAAACAGCTAAACTGTTGAAATGTCTATATATTTGCTTGAATAATAATAACCAGCTGTTGTCATGGTAATCCGACCACTTGCCTGAGCGACACCAAGTGGAATGTTAATTAAAAGGATGCACCTACAAGATAATATAATAAAACAAGTGTTTCCATGAAGGCAGCGGAAATAAAAAGTTGGGGTCTTGGTGCACAACAAAGTTTTTACAGTTACAAAGAAATCTTTGAAACATGAGGATGTTTTTTACAATTCAATGTACATCAGTGCATGAAACCTGTTCATTCCTGTGTGAAGTTTTGATCGGACAGTTTGCGTCCCTTTTACATCAGGATTTATTTTCAATTAAAATACATTTATCTGTATTGTCGGAGTCTTATATTTACTCGCTTCGTTATCAAAGGTGTATCTTCATAAACTTCCACCGTCATTCATGTTTATAAAATGATTTATGACACAACATATATAATGATAAAAATGATGAATAATAACAAATCGATAACGAAGATAAATAGAGATAGGATAATCAATTGCCAAAAAAATGGTGCGTGTCAGTGTTCGTTCGATCTGTAAGACACGATTGATGACAAATGTAATTGGCCTACCCTCTCAAACTTGTACTGTGCACAGGCAGGTTTCCGTCTGGCATTTTCTCAGGGTAGCTAAGATATCTTTTCTTCATCATATAGACCTCAATGAGATTTTAAAATATGTTTGTCTAAAAGGAGTGTATTCCTTTCCTTGTTAGATTCTATCATAGCTTTCTGAAAGCATGTAAATGAGGAGATCCAGAATTCTGTGCTTCAAGATATATGAGTTTTTATCATAACAATTCTTACTATTGAAACTGCTCGTTGTTGCCCTGATTTCGTACAAAGAGCTCCAGAATATGCGACGAAAAGTTGACACTTTAAATTACAAAAGTCTCAGGGCAAAATGTACTTCAGGTTGCTCCCGTATTTTAACTGATCATCTGCCAGAAATAGCCTCACCTATATTTCCAGATTTCTCACGGACATTTCCAGATGTCATCATAGACATTTGAAGATCAAAATTAAATACGAGATTTAGGTGTTGAGTCTCATAGGTGACGGAGACGCAGCTGAAGTTGAGTTTGATGGGAGTTTGCACTAAAGCTTCAATCATAGCCGCTCGGATGGTCTGGGGTGTCAGTATGAACAAGATAGTTGCTGCTTTCGTCCTTATCAAAAACAAACAAAAACTATTGATAAAAGAAATATTTATGACGCCCAGTCTGTTTATCAGACGTTGTGCTTTATTGACAGGACCTAAATGATGGTTCTACTTCGGAGCCGTTTACAATATATCCCGTCACTCATGATTAGTTCTCTCTCTCTCTCAGTCTTCCCCCATTTCTCTCTCTCCCTTTCTCTCTCAGTCTGACTCTCTCTATCTTTACTTTGTCAATAATACAGTATATCATTATTTAAGGCCACTTCCCAAATAGTTCCATATCCTCTGTTTCATAATAATATCACACTTCAATATACATTAATGTGCTGTTTATTCAGGCATATTAATCCTTTAAGGACGGGTGCCTGTGGCTGAGCAACCTCCTTAAGGAAGAGTGCTGGTGGACGTTTATAAATCACGCTAGGGGACGGGCACATAATGGTTAAAACCCATAATTTGAATGATTAATCATGTGATACGAAATGTAATCCTAAATAGGTTTTTTCCCTTTTGAACAGATATAGTAATTGTGGTGTTAGACCTACATTATGTAAATAATTGATTAATATTGCTTCGTTATTTCCTTGTTAAAAGCAAATTTGTGTTTTTGAGAAATGATTCCCTCAAGGCATCATTCGCCCTGAAATGGTTAAACAAAGTTCAGAAAGTGAAAGAAATTACTTCCTGTCGTCGGCTCGAATATCCCTGCCTAAAAAGAATCAATATTATAAACATGCATTTTTTACCGTATTTCCACTATCGAATCCCATCACAAATGTCCTCTTACAAACCCATTTTAAATAATCCAAATCAGTCCTTTTTATTACTTTCCATTATATTCCGCAAAAATACTGTTATTCAATTTCGCAAGACGATGACTGCGGTAGGTGTAGAACACTTAACAACGCCAGACGAGGTTGGCAAACCAAAGTAAAGTTATTTCACATGACAGTATAGAGGTCACCACTAGTAGCAGCAAGTGGGTTCCCCAGGTACCATGCTTTTTGTGCTGCAAAATTAAGGTTTCATTTCCTTTCAATCACATTTCGGAACTTCTGAAAGCATTAATGTGTTTCCCTTCCCAAGTAGGTGTTCTTTACAGCTAGAAGTGAAAAGTAAGTGGGGATAATAGGCCACTGTCAAGTTGTAACCTTCCTCACACATGTGTAAAGAGCCTCTCATATGAAAACAAACATGTCCTAGTTTTCATCTTTAAATCAACTGGGATAGGTGTAGAGAGACAAAGGAGGCAAGACTTGTGAGTTTGAATGACGAATTAAAAGCCAGAGTAAAGAAACTGTCTACTGAATGGTGATGCCATACTGTCGCCCACCTAGTGACTGCTTCATGAACTAACAATGGCTCTGGCCAACGTTGATTACGGACCCAGGGTGGTATGACATGTAGGAGTGAGCCCCGGACACAGGGGCTGGGACCTGTTTCTTTAGTTTCGTGACATGTCTGTGACACCATACAGACAGGGTTGTCTAGTTTTGTGACAACACAAGTAGCTGCCCTTAGGTAAAGAGTATAGAGGAAACCCATGAAGGTTTAGGGTCTGAGCCCGTATCCCATCGAGTTTGAATCACATAATAATTCACAAGGCGAAGCCGCGTGAATTATTATGTGACTCAAATGAGATGGGATCGAGCTCTGACCCTAAACTTGAATGGGTTTCTGAATTTATCTCACCCTTAATATTGACTAATGTGCTAACATTTGTGACATTATCCCCCATTGGATATTTTTCCTAAATATCTAATGGGCATTAGATACGAGTTCCCAATGTTAAGTCTATGGAGAAAAAATATATGGGGTGAGATAAAGACCCCAAACATAAGAATTCTACACGTCATGGACCTGTTTCACTAGTTTCGTGACAAAAGTGTTAGACAGACATGAAAAGCAGCACCGACAGTGCAAGCAAGAACGGACAAAATGAAGTCTAATGTCTAGTGCTTATGAAACTGGACATACCATCTAGACGCCATCTACTGATGGGGTGCTGGAATGTTGGTCCACTGGGCGACCTAGTGACCTGACCCGGGTCGAGAGACACTTAGCGTGGGGCCACCGTGAGCCCCATGGCATCCAATGGAAAAAATGTCTTTGGCTAACTGTGTCTTTCGGGGTTAATTTTAGTGTCGTCTCCCGTGATGGTGGTTGTGGAAGACACACTTACTTTACGTTTCTAGAGAGTCTATTCGTGCTGATGCATTTTCCTGACCGGGAGCGATGTTTAAATCTTGCGAGTATTGGGGGGGGGGGGTATACGGCAGCACAAATCGTAGACATGTTAAGGTATACTTTCGTCCGTAGAACGCTTGGTAATTTTACGTAATCTTACGTAAATTCACATGGTTAAAAAAAGGTTTTAATTACCGTTAATCTCATTCAGGCTATGATTGGCTGATCTCTCTGTCACTGCAGTTATCCTAATTTAGCTGTGTTTGGCAGTTGGATGTGACCACACCTTTCTTCAGGTGTGTGGTTTTGACATTAATGTCAGTCTAGTGTTGTTGTTTTTTCAGCTCGGAAAAATATGATAGTGGTAGCGATATCAAATCCATGGCGACACCCTTAGGCTTTTTTTCTTTTTATTAGAGCACACAATTCATCCTTACGGATGGTTTTACATCATGCCTTACACTCTTACAGATACTTTTAGCACATCAAATACATGGTAGAAGGAAAATATATTTTACAAGTAATAAATAGTGATGCAGAGTAACCATCTTGACAGTTCCAGAGGGTTTCCTCCCTGTAACTCGGCGATTTATTCTTTTATTTTCTTTCTAAATTCGGTTCTTGGTCGTCTTCTGGTAAAGATATGATTCTTTTTTTACCTTAAGTTTCTGCCCTTGTGTACTCTCAGCTCAAGTTGGATATCGGTTAATTCAGTACATTTCATTGTTACCTTCAAGGCCCTGTTTCCTCCAGTATATATCCTTCTCATATATCCGATAGAAGTTCATCCCTTCTTCTTTTCAGAGTAGCCACCCCCGTGAGACGAGGGAGACCTTCGACAGTGTGCACCATAGCCACATCTCTTGTTCAAACTCTTAAAAACTTATTTGTACCCTTTGCTGTTTCAACACCCAAATAAGGGTAGTTGTAGACTCTATCCGGTTTGTGCAAGTCAAGATATGCGTCCATATTTTCTGCTCTTACTACTTTCATCTTATTGGAGGGTCAGAACCAGCTAATTTTTGTCTTCTTTTTGTTCACTATAAGACTATTCATTACACTCCATTCCTTGAATTTATCGATCGTACCCTGTAAAGTCTGTGTCATGATTCTTGCATCACGATGGGAGTAGTAAATCACGATATCATCTGCATAGATTGTAAAATAAGATCTAAACCATTTCTTATGCATATCCGGCATACCTGGATTATGTAATTTCATTAAAAACCGGGGTGCACACTATCGCATGCTTTCCTGTTAACCCTTTCTTGTCCCTAGCCAAATAGAGATTATTTACTACTTGATCTATTGTGTCTATTGTTCCCTTCTTCTTTCTATATCCATACTGTAATGAAGTCAGTAGGTTATGCTGTTCTAAGACTATCGTTAACTTCCAGTGACATTAATAATTTCTGATTTGACCTTTTGCTTTTCTACGGTTGACAAGAATTGGTAGGTGGTCACTCGTATAGTCTCTTATGACTCCAGAATTATCTATCAACCCTGAGATTATGAGTACATTGTAGATACAAATCCCTCCTTAGTGAACAAACGACGTAAATTTACGTGGCTCACAGGTAGATTCCCTACGTATAAAAACGTACAAATGTTAAGGTTTACTTACGTCTGTAGAACCTGTGGTAATATTAGGTAATTTTACGTAAATTCACATAATTCACTAGATGTTAACTTTTTTTCTAGCTGAGAAAAAACTAAAGGCAAGTGACGAAGCCTTTGACAATAAAAAGTATATAGAATTAACTATACCTGAGTATAGTTGACTATAGTTCGTGGTGATGCCTTCAGGCTAATAATACTCACTTCCCTACTTCATAGAGAAATCCCCAAATAAGTATTCCCTTTCTATGTAGATAAAGCTACCAGATATATATATTAATATGATTATGTAGATTTCCGTTTTTAAAATACATAAAATAACCATCATTTACATAAACGCTTAGTGTGCATGCATTTCTAGGTACCTAATCTTTTGAAACGTGTGTATGTCTTTCTCATAGTCACACCCTGATTTACGTATCACAATTAGTTCAAAGTAGTTTATATCCAAACTATAGCCAGAAAATATTACCAAAAAGACTTGCCAGGCCTAGATCATTATAGTGTAAATACAGGAATTAAACGGGCACTCCTACTCATCTAATCCTTTATGGGATTCCCTTTATTATTCAGGGAATCTTTCTTTGATTACAAAATTGCAAAGCAGCCACTTCACGACAGTAAGCAGTGTCTTTTCTACGACTGGAATAGTTTGTAGCTTGGCTTTAGAATTTCAGCACGTATCCAGGCCAGGTTGCAGTGAAGGCTGTTGGGAACAGTAATAGGAAAAGGTCATGAGCCATATGGGATGCTACATTGTACCTATCAGTAGGGGGACGAAATAATCATACGATGGCATATAATCTACTGAGAAATAGTGAAGTGGTGCTCAGAGAAAACAAATTGTTACCAAGAATCGTCGACCCAAGAAGTTGTCGATGCGTTTACGATTTTACATCGCTCATATATGAGAACATATTAATTTCCGTTCTTCACCTAAGCTATTTGTTTACACTAGATGATTATGGACGATGATTCATGAAGGTTAACCCGGCCTGCAAGTTTATGTATGTATTTTCCATTCAAAAATGGCAGGTGTAAAAAGGGTTAAGCTAGAAATCGTGATCGTTGACTTGGCGAAGAGGTCGGTTGCTTGACAACTGAGCTTTTCTCCAGTCGTGGCGTTTCTCGATGATTGATTGAAGATACTATGACATGGTCGAATGGCCGTGATCGTGTTGTGGTGCCATATTACCTATTGAGAAAATTAGCAATTGTTAAAGGCATATTGGACAATTGACGATGGCACCACCCAGGGATTTCTAAATATTACCAGTCAAAACTGGTTTGATTCATTTTGATGCCAAATGTGTACATTTGGCGTGTTTTCCAGTTGATCTGATCTTATTAGGTAAAATAGAGCAATTTACATTTGCTTGATTTACATTCGAAATATACTGTAAAAATGTGGTTTTCTTCAATTCCCTCCAAAACAAGAACGGTGACGTATGTATTTATAATTTTTGTGTGTAATACTATGCATCTACTATATTTTGTGAAAGTTTGGAAAATAGAATTACATGGGTTTTACTATGTGAAAATTTGTGTTCCACAACACTTGGAGATCACCATATTGAATTTCTCAGGAAATTGACACAGATTTTAATTTTCAAACCAAATTGTCCGATAAGTCTTAAACAGATATCTATATTTTGACGTTTATACTAGATGATTTCTAGTGGTCGACGGCGCAAAATCGTCAGCTGGTGCTACATTCAAAAATCGTCGCCCATAATCGTCTAGTATTACCGCTGGATTAGATGATTTCCTGTGTCATTAAACTCCCCAAAAAACCTCTCAGATACCAGGATTAAGGTTTAAATTAGAGTAACATCATTCTGATAAATGTTGTCGTTCAAAGAAACAACAGGAGCATCATAGACGATGAAGCTCAGAAAAAAAATCTTAGACCTGTTTCACTTGTTTTGTGACATGTCTGTGACACCATACAGACATTGGGGTTGTCTAGTTTCGTGACAACACAAGTATCTGCCCTTAGGAAAAGACACACCCCAAACATAAGAATTGGACAAATCTACACATCGTGGACGTGTTTCATTAGTTTTTTGACAAAAGTGTTAGACAGATATGAAAGGCGGCACCAACAGTGCAAGGAAGAATGGACAAAACGAAGTCTAATGTCTAGTTCTTATGAAACGGGACAGACCATCTAGATGCCATCTAGACATGTCACGAAACTAGTGAAACAGGTTCCAGGTTGTCATCGCAGGATAAACTCAATAAAAAATAAAATAGATAAAACACATACAAAGAGCTATAGTCCAGTTCAAATCTATAGCTGTAAGGTATTACTCATTATAATTACTCTAACCTTATGCCATGTTGTTTAGTTTTCTCAGTTATCTCATCCAGGCACAAGTTTAGCCATAGGAATAACGTTAGAAAACAACTCAACGATCACCCTGGTAAAGGGACAGTACTACACCACGGTTGTGGCGGAGTGAATATTGGATTCAGGTGATATTAACCAACTGGATTTGTGAAGTAATCTGAATTATTCTGAAATTGTGATGCTATTAAATGTCATTGAAAGGGGTTAGATAAATCCAAACCCTACTCGAATCGTAAAATTTAATTTTCGATGCAGTTCTATATTAGATATCAGCTTCACCCTGCGACACAGAGACTTGCTGATCCTCACACAGTGCTCACAATGTTTATATGTGGTGTGCGGCTGTCAGCGCCGATCGCAAAGTCGCGACCCTATTCTACAATATGGGGGAGCAGTGAAAGCGTATGTTTCCCTGCCTCAAAGTGGGACAGTGTCTGTTCATACTCTAGTCAGTGACCCACTGCAGATCCCTACACTCCTTCCAGTTAAGAAATGTACTTGATAGCCCTGCTCTACGCACACTCACAGGCCTGGAGGGCGGGGCTTGCTCTTTTGGATTCATTCACAGAGCTTAATTACTGTAGATTAGCTTTCAGAGCCAGAAGTGTAGACATCTTGTCTCCTAATTAAAAGCATAACGCTGAGGCCAAACTCTGGATGTTGATAGCAGGATTGTTCCATGATGCAATAACGGACGGGGACTACATCAATATCAGCCAGGCATGTACCCGACTACCCGTGCATGCTTTTATTTTTGCATTATGCTCTTACATAGTAGGGCTGGGCATTCTGCTCACATCAAAGGTTCGGTCTGAGAGGTATGCACAACATTAGAGTCAATCATTAATGTGTACACGCAATCATCGCATCTAAGTTTACTATCACTGAGAGTAACGATATGATCAGATAAGCGATTCTTTGATGAACTGTTCCTTGTGTCAGCCTGCCAAAGGAGTTTCCTTCAGAATAACAGCTACTGCTTTAGTTGGTGGAATGAGGACAGAGGCGCCTGGATGAGTAAATAACAGTTTTTAAAACAAAGATCTTCCCAGCCGTGTGGAAAAATGGCACTGTTGCCCAACCTGGTGGTTTTTTAAAACAATTTTCCCTTAATCCAAATATATATATATATATAAATATATATATATATATATATATATATATATATATATATTTATATTTATATATATATATATATATATATATATATATATATATATATATATATATATATATATATATATGTATAAGATTGAATGATATTGCTTAATATCTGTAAGAACGAGCACATTAAATTGTTGAAGCTTGTATGAATAACATATTGTTTTGTAAATAAATTATTTTAAATGAATATGTGAGTGTGTGGGGAACTATGTAATGTTGCGAGTACATTGATGAACAGAATAAGAATGTAGATGGCGGGAAAACAGCTGGATTGTGAGATATTACAATGATGTTCAACATGTCTAAGGATAGGTCGGATATCTTGTTGCTGTGATGCCCTCGGTCATCTCGTCTGGCGCTGAAAGTAGGTGTACATCTAGACTATTGTAGCGAACATGTGAGCAATAATCACTGGACGACAAAATGACATCTACGCTCTTATCAGATACACTCTCTAGTGTATCAACGCCACCTATAGCGGAATACATCCCGGCGAGAATTTGTCATACTTGCTACCAAGTATTCAGGACTTAGTGAATTCGGTGGTGGCAGCTGGGAAATGAGCTTACATGTGGAAAATTGAAAATTGAGTCGAGCTTATCGGCAGTTATGTTTCAGACCCGGCTAATACACCTTTCATGGGTTTCAAAGTGAACAAATGTCAATATGCGGATTTGTGCCCAGCCTTTGTATGTCGGACATCTTCGGTAACCTGTCAACGAGTATCAAATGCTGCTGTTTACTTTTTCCGGTGTTTAGGCTTTGTCTGTCTGGGATATCTGGACGATTATGCTGGTGTTGCTGCCGATGAAAACATGACGATTTCAATTCCAGCCAATAAACTACGTGAAATCGTTGAGCTCTGTTCAGATTGGATTGATGGAACCATTGCTTCTCGTGAATTACAGTCAATCCTAGGGAAGCTCAGACATTTCGCACATTGTGTGTGATACGCTCACAAATTTCTAGGGAATTTATCTACTGCTCTCAGGGTCTCAAACGTTAATCCTGTTTTAAAACTGTCTGATGCGAGTCATTGCCACTTAGCCTGGTTTGTTGCTTAAGCCTCCCGTGCGAACGGGATACATCTTCTTGGTGAGAAGCGAAGTCACGTGGACATCTACATTCACGTGACTGAACAAGGTGCTTCCACTAGCACAAAGGATAATGCTCTATCCTGGGATTAGGGTGAGGAATTTAGTGACTATCTTCAATATTCCGCTAAAACAGCTGCTTTGGCAGTCTTAGTTGCTGGTCATTTTCTTTTCTCACCCGAGAAATATGATTCCCGTATCCCGTGTTTTTCACTGTAGATTCTGTGCTGATTTACTGGAACAGACATGACAATTCACTCGGAGATGATGCAGTCGTGGAGGGCCGCTTGAGCTACATCTACGATGAAGAACAAGGAAGTGCAAGTGATGAAGTTGGTGGCATTTATGGCAGCCAATATCACAAACACTACAAGGCCAACTATACTTGGTGTTGACACTCAGCTCACATGGCACTGTGAAGAACTAAAAAGTAGGTGCTTGTGACTAGATCATGGTGTTTCTCCACTTGCTTTATGTTCGCCTTAGGCTCTAGCTGTAGTGAACGGATCTACAGTTCATTCAGGGCATGCTCCACTCAACCCATTGAGTAAGATTTATTGAACAAGCTGTGTGACATTTCTATGAACACCACTGAGGGTCTACTATTCTGGGAACCAGCTCTGTTGGCTTTCGCTACCCTACTACATTCCTCAAACTTGTTCTTCTCTCGAAATTGGTCGCTAACAACGTCTCACACTTCAGCGAAGCAAGACATCAAACAAGTCACTGGCTCTCTCATGATCACAGTTCGCTCACTCACCCCTATCTTCATCGATGTCCATCCTGTTAACCCTTTAAAGACAGGGGTCTGTGGCAGAGCCCTGTTGGTCGGGGCAGGCACTTGGGACTGGTATAATGCCAGGGAACGGGCAATTTTTGTCTAAACCCATATTCCATTATTAGATCACATGATATAACATAAAATTCTTATCTATATTATTTGTTTTACTTAATAACATCAAATACTTTATCATAGGTATATTCTCTGAAAGTGTCAGATTTATTGATCAGTTATTTCTCCATAAAACAATGAAATGGTAAATATTACTAAATTTCATGAATAATGCTTCAAGGCATTATCGAATCTCCACTGGGGAATGCCTCAAGGCATTATCCAGTCTATGCTGGGGAATACCTCAAGGCACTATCTGCCCTGAAAGGGCTAAGGGTCCCTGGTGGGTCCCTGGTGCCGATTCAAGGAGTAGGAGTCTTATAGAGGAAGTTATCCTAGTAACGAGCTAGACCCGATCTTCCTTACTCGTTCTGGCATTCCTCTCTCAACAGTTTACGGTTGTCCTACGCCTACTATTGTCACGAGTGGGGATCACGGATTCCTCTGCCTACTCAATCCACTCATTCCGTACCGGGGGAAATAATTCAGCTCTTGCTTCAGGGAGACCCATTGAGCAGGTATTTCTCAAAAACATTTATCTCAATTTTATTTTAAACCTCTCTGTTTTTCATCAAATACCATAATGGTATTATTTTCTCACAAACTCTCAAACTATGTTAGAACTCATTTCAGAGTTTATCACTTTATATACGTTCAGGGTATGAATTATTTCATGTTTTAATTTCAATGTTTCAAGTTCAACATTGGGTACTTCTAAGATATACGAAAATACCATAGTGCATTTGTAAATTTCCTATTTTTTTGTATTAAAAATACACCAATTCAATATATGTAGTCACTAGTCTTTATAACTGGATTTCTTTTTGTGTATTTGAATTATATGTATAACTCTAGAAACCCCCATCTGACGGGATTCCAGTCTTCCCTCCACGTCACGTCCCATGATCCTGTGAATGCGGGCGGCCCTCGTGGAGGCGTTATTCAAGCAAGCGAAGAGGGTTATTCTGCATAGCGTCAGGCCGGGGATATTTTAGATAAATATCTCTAAATATCCGCTTCTGAACTAATTGAGGGTGATAGGAAATTGTTGAGTAATTCCTCCTCTAGGTCTTGTGATTCCTTTGACAGCGTCAAGAGGTTGCAGCTCGTATTGCGAACTGTTACCTGTTTGTCTTGTGTATTGTACAATGGGATTTGCGCCACAGAAACTGTTTGACTATAGAGTGTGTTAAGTAAAAACAAATTTTGATGGAGACAACGGCATTCATAGTAATCGAAAGAGGGATTACTAAAGCACGTCCCTTAGCCGAAAGGTTCTTGCGAAAGAGTCGTTCTCTAGAAAGCTGCACATCATCCTGTCGCCGTCAGAATGGACAGGCCAAATGTACAACCTTCCTGTGGATTAGCATTTCAAGCAACCAATACTTATCGCCAAGCTGATATTGGTCTTTATTATTTCTGTAAAAGTGTAATAGAATTAAGATTATATTTCTTTTTTGGCAATCATTTTATTAGAAATCTCAAGCAAATTAATGTATAAAATACCAAGGAAATAAAGGTAAACGATATACAGCTAAGTGTATTATCAGAAATGCATAGAGTTATATATAGGTTTAAATTGGAGACAAGGAAAGGGGGAAAAGGGGCAGAGCCCCGCCGGAGCAGGGGCAGGCTCGGCCATCCACCTCCTGGGCTCCAGTTACTCACCCACTTGCACCCGCGCAGTCAGCACACACTCTTCTTTTACGCTCCACCTCCATTCCCTGCCTCCTTCTTCCCCTTTTACAGGAGAGCTGACATACCTTGCCTCTCCCTAAAGGATTCAGAGACTTGTAACTCAGCTCTTCCATGGACTGTCTTACCTTTTACAGTTATCTTATCAATGGTTGTTTATCCTATATATATATATTTACCTCCCGCTAGGTGTTTATGCTTCTCACCTAAGTGATTTATATTAGCGTTAACTTCGTTATGGATTATTATCCTTATCTTAATTAGGTTACATCAACCTAATTCCAACCTTGTATGATTTCTTACTTGCGCTGCGTGTGCCTTTCTAGTTTTGATTAACCTTGTTTATCTCCACTACAGTCTTTATATTTAAATATACCTATGCACGATATGCAAGATTATGGAATGGCTTAACAATTAAAGCCCAACAAAGTAAGACAAAGGAAGAACTAAAAAGTTACATTGAAGCAAAGTGACATGTTACCCTATGAATGAAACTGTTTACTAGTGATTCATGGTATCTCGATGTCAACCTTCATTTACCATTTCATCGACATTTTTTCATATTATTATATTTTCAAGTACTATTTTATTTAAATACTTTAGTTTGATGCTAAACTGTGATTGAAATAGACATATAAATGTTCAATTCGAGTGATCTGAAAAACTCACTAATGGTGAGAAGACGCTTTTGTTTCAATTTAAAAAAAATGAAAGAAAAAAAATGCACAAACTCAGTGTAAGTACGTTCTGCTGCTGGGGGTCTACTAATTACGCACATATTGCATATTATCCTACCCTAATATAAAATCCCATAAGCTTAGCATTGTGTTTCCATATACCACGCTGACTGGGATATAGAATTTTATAAGCCACTTATGGCATACGTTATTGTTATCACGTGACCAAAGAATTGACCAATCAGCTATCAGAAATTTGGCTACTATGAAAAAGGTCCGGTTGCGCCCATTCAAATGTACTGGTGAGTCTTTGTTTCATTTCAATTATTATAATAATGTATTATATTACCTGATAATTACTGACTTCAAGAAATTACTTTAATAGACTTTGATTATTATTGTGAAGATCAATGACCTATCCAGTAACGTTTCTCATCATTATTTGACATTTGTTTGAAGTTTGGCAAGTTGCCAACGTGGACACAAACGTTTTTTGAAGAGTTCTACATTTGTCAAATGACTTGAACATTAATATGACACGTTGCTGCCTTTATTAATGAACTTTATATGATGTGAGACTATACTGGAACGCTGCCAAGTTGCTTGATTATATAATTTAATTAATACTCATGATGCCATGTTGAACTTTATGTAACCATCTGTGTGACATTTGGAATTGGAATTATTAAGGTTTGTTGAAAAGTATTCACTCTACTACCTCATCTTTGACACAAAGACACGTAGAATCGAATGATAGTATTATATGATAACTTTAAGTCAAACACACAGCATAGAGTTGCTCTTACATCCCCACCAATATCAATACAAATAATGAACTAATTAACATAATCTATTCATAATCTATTCATATTTATGATGACTTATGTAATACTTCAAGTAACATTATGAAGTAAGACATATATGTGACGATGTAACGTATAGTAATACAAGAACACTGAAGAGAGATCAATCATTATGTAATTACCATATGAATACGTTTGCATCTATTCTTAATATATTATTATAGGAATTCATTATTCATAAATTTTAGGAATACTCTATCAACGTAATTATATTCAATGGTTTGAGGATTTCCCGCTAGGTGTCCACACCAGACTTAACTTAGTGGATGCGTATAAAACCTACCTATGACTACATATTAGCATATATTATTACGTTTATCATGTAATATATTCAATCAATCGTATACCACTACCAGAACAATGGCAAGAAGATTTTTTTTTGTTCAATTTCTTTATTGCCATCATTTCCTACATTCAGAAAACATTAGTCTAAAGTTACAATTACAGACTTCTGCAAGAGTTCATTTAGACGATACAATGGTAGACGGCAATAAAAGAGGCCTTTCACGCCAGCTCTTACAGGAGCTGGTTTTCATCGTGTTGGACACAGCCAAATATATAAGACAGTGAGGCTATGCCACCAAACACCACCAGTGTCTTATTTGCCACCTGGTGATCAATATTACAAGTTGACACTGGTAGAGGGAACCATGTACTTTTAACATGTACCATCAAAGAAATGACAGCTTACTTTTCCCAGCACCCTAGGAACATATTTCATACACAATAGCTTCGTTGTCAACACGGCAGTACTGCTATATAGGCAACCTCAGTTTCTGGCATCGGAGAGCAACATTCCAGTGAATCAGCACTACCACATATTTACATCATAAAGTTTCTATCGCATATCATCATATAATTGATTGATCTGGGATATAGAATTTGCTAAACAGTGTTTAGAAATTTTCTCAAACATCCGGTAGGTTTCAATGTGTCTAGTTACTGGTTGTAGGTTGTTCCAGAGAGAACCGATCCTGCATACAATATTGAATTCATAAAAGCTTCACAATTTGGTCTAATGATTTTTAACACAGGAGCGTCATGCATCCTTGTACGAGCAATAGGTTATCTAGGTAATTCGCAGATTGAGCGTGGTAAAACATAAAATTTCACATGTGACATAAACGTCTTTCACGTAAGTAAGGAATACCAGCCCGAGCATGAAGGACAATTGTCGGCGTCGTTCTTTTGGCCTTCAAACATACTTACTTATTTACGCAAAATGGTTGATGTATTACATCCTACGTACACATATGTAAAACACGGTTTTTCACGCTGTGCTATTAACTGAAATATCTTATTATTTCAATGTACTACTATACTGTCTTTCGGTTCCTGTAATCTATATGATTTGTCGCCTATCGAACTTCAAATGGATTGTGTCGTCATCATATATACGATCTACATGCCATTCCCCAGATCTCTATACAATATGACTTATATCTAAAGGCATTGCTAGACCTGAAGGGTATACTGTTTTATGAACTAATCCGCCTTCAATGTGGGTGGACAGTCGTGTAAGCCATTACTTTATGCTGCCAGCATTCACTTGTGGGTTGGAAAGGATTCGAATTTCTCATAGAGGAACAACATCAATGCATTCTGAATGAGAGTCGTGACCATATGATATATGGTTTATCTATATCTTACATTGCAGAAATCTATGAATATAAAATTACTCTGCTGAATTGCTATAAATAGCTTTTAATGCAGACAGAGTGAGATATAATACCAATTAACATGAGGTGAAATTCATTCAATAAATAGTCTGAATAAACAAAATTAGGTTTGTTGATATCAAGTAGACTGGCATAATATGAAACTGTATATCCAGACAGTATAAAGCCATTTATAAACCATTTCAATCACGATCTGCTTGAGGAAACTGTAGAACACCTCCACATCACGCTTACACGTCATTTAATCGTATAAGTGCGAATGAAGAGGACTTGTTTCCTATTCTCCGTCATGTAATGACACCTAGCTTGGAAAAGTGTGCCTAAGGACGATTCGCCCGAAATATGAAATTAAGGGTAATATATATTTGGTAGATTATTTCACAGAACCAACAAACTCCAGTGATATAAATTTGTAGTTGTTAAAGTAATATATATTGTTAAAGTAATATATATTGTCGTAGAGACTGTGGGTTGTTTGTTGTTTTCTTAGTCTTAAGGTCTTTCTCCACTGTGCGACTAGGGGGGGGGGGGCTTGCGATCCTGGGAGCTGTTTCAATAGTTTGGGGAGTAAAAAGGAATAGCCACCACAATAGCGAGAGCCATCAGCGGCACTAACAGTAGGAGTTATAAAGTCTCGTTTCAGAAGTGGTGTCGCTGTTGAGATCCCGGTGCCGTTCGCTATGCCAGCATAACAAACGAAACATTTAAAGAATCGATACCTAATGACTAATTCAATAATTCCAAATTATTCCTCGTGTTTCTCCCCAATTTTTAGTTTTTGTTTGACGTTATTTCGTGCACTTTTGACTGAGTTACGATGCCCAACATGATAGCTCTCGTTTGTAAGACATGGAAGTGAGAGTCTTAGGTCGAGTGCTGCAGTAGGTTCCATGTGAGAATGGGCTGAGTGGTGCAGTGAATGCAGCGCTTGGTTTGAATAGTGTAATAGTTCCCAGAAAGTAGTTGATTCCGGGAGAAACATGAACATCAATATGTAGTTAAAGCATTATATAAAATTGTTCGGAGCATCTTTTCTTTACTTAAATATGTTATATTGTCCGATAAAATGTGATTTGGAATTGTTGTTATGATCATTGTGAGAGGGTTGACCATCTTGTGAACAGTGGCAGCCATGTGGCACTAACAGCGAGAGCTCACTTAGTATTGAAACGGGTACTACCGCTGTTGGTGCCGCTTTGCTCCGAGGTGCCGCTCGCTGTTGCCATGCTCTACTATTGCAACAAGAAGAGCCGCTATTTCGTTAGTGAGAACAACTACGAGAGTCTTTTTCAACTATTGAAACAGCTCCCTGTACCTCCAGTCTCAGTCTGGAGGTACAGGATTATTGGCGCGACGGACCAACAGGTAAACAGACAGAGCGTCAGACATATACAGATAGGGACAAAGACAATGAGACAGAGATGCAGAAAGACACATACAAAGCAAAATGGTCAAACATACATGCCAAACAACAGGGACAGAGACAAAGATACAAACAGAGAGAGAGAGTTATATATACAGTATATAGACAGGGATAGTGCCAGGGAGACAGACAGAGAAGCTGACAGCTGGAGACAGAAAACAGACATAAACAAAGAGAAATAGACATATTTACTAACAGACAGGGACAGATGAAGATTTAGATATAACACACTGGACCTGAAGCCACTCTACAGTCATGCCAGAATAGCCCTCACCCCCTCCCCTCCCACAACCACTCCATCTACTTTACTGACCAACTACCTACACTCAAGAGCCTGGTTTTTTTTCTGGCTCACTGCTCTCCTACCACTGTTTTAATGCATGTACACTTCAAATCTGATGGGACACAACTGACTTAATAGCATTGGAACCTCCACCTGAAGGGACAGACCATTCACTATGTTCTTCAAAGAAACACAGATCCAGTAAGGAGGTATGAGGTTGGTGGAAGGGTAGGCATATGACTCTATCTCAACCCAGTCACTCCACATTAGTACCTCTCCCCCTCTCCCCCACTCTCACCCACACACTCCTTACCTTCATCCACTGACCAGGTTATTGAACCTGTTATACTCAGACCCATATAGGACTTGATTCAGGGACATTTTTAATGCATTAGGATGTGTACACTGATTTTGATACCAAAAATTAGTTTCATCAAGTAATCCTGTTTATGACACTTGAGAAATTAATTCTCTAGGTTTATTGAAACATTCTTGATACTTAATTTTCTATCAAATACAGATGGCTCAAATATATAATTTCTTACTTTTATTTCATGAAGTAATTTAGGTAAACCGCGCTCTTCCATTGTAAATGGAAATAACATTAGCTCCTAGTCTCTAGGGGGAAGATGGCCAGCCGGTTGTGAAAGGGGGAGCAAAAGGGGTGAGACAAGGTGTCAGGGAAAAAAGGCGCATGGCATATACACCTTCCGATATCGTACCGGGGAAATGGCACAATTCAAAAGGAGAAATAGCCTAGAAAGGGGGAAAGTTGCAGGTGTCCTGTGTATTGGGCTTCAGTCAACATTGGGTGCATATGTCATTGGTTCAGCCTATACACGCTGTGTGAGTAGTATAGTGAAAGTTGACACAGTCTCAGTCTATACAAGGGGTATGTAAGTAGTATATATATGTGTCATTCTTTCAGTCTATACACTGTTTTTTAGTTTACATAAATGATTTGTCATTTATTTCTCAAACTGCAAACCATTCTGAGGATTATACTGTTGTCTATACTAACAGTAGAATTGACTTATTATTTGAAGGAATGTAAGAAGAATATATAACATCTATGGTGCCAACAAAACAAGTTATCAATGAATATTCGTAAAACGAAATATATGTGTTTTGTATCTAATAGGAGAGAAGTACAAGTGAATAATTCACTTGATGTAGAAGGCATTTGGCTAGTCATACAAATATCTGGGGATTTATTCGTTTTATTTCAAATTCTACAGAATAAATGATTAAGCATTTGCATCAAAACGAACCGATACACAACCAATAGAAAAATATATAAACAAACATATATCCTTCAATAATGAAATAAAGGCTGCTGAAACAATGTGGGCCAAAGTGACAGGGTAACTAGACTATACATGGCTTCAGTAGCAATGGTCTACAGACCAAACTTACAAGCCTATACTAGTTCAACACATTGTTTGGGTATCAATTGTTAGGCCTGGTGTCCACCTACTACAATAGAAATTTAGACCTACCGATATGGCACCGATACAAAAAGCAAATATCGGAGACATATCCGGAAGTTGCAAAATAGTAGACATATGTCTAGACATACCAATTTAACACGCATCATAAGGGGTTGCCTGGTAAAAAAGGTGACCATGGTCCCAATATGCCCCACGATATTAGCAGGGCTAAAGTGCACATCTTGAAATGTTATGTTCATTTTTAGATATATGATACACTCTAATTCAGGAAATATCATATTGATAATGTTTACCAGGACACATGAACAGCAATGTATATTTTTTCAGGCACTAAAAGCTCAGCTCCAGGTCAAACTAAGAAAATATTGATTTGAGACACTTTAACCTAATCAAAAATCACCAGGACCTACAGGCATATGTATCTGCTATATCATTCCAAATTTCAAAATTTCCTGATTAGTATCTCAAGAGTGAGGGTTGAAATGTCGTAGAGACACTACAATATAGGTTTTTCATCAGAACGAAATTGTTGTAGACCCCATTTTTTATCGGTGCTTAAACGCAGAAACGTGGTCAACTGCCCCGATATTAATGGGTTGGTTAATGGGTTGTTGTCTATTGCTAAGATACGAGTTTACCCAGCTAAGGGATTTTGGTGTAATATTCAATTTCTTCATTCTTGCCAAAATATCGATTTAAAGGGACAGCTTGGGTGGGGACATTCTCTCCCTTGATGAATTCACAATGAAAGGACGACTAATCTGACATGGAAAATCCTTGCTTTTTTGCCCACCTTATATAACTGCGAGGTCAACTAACTGTATGGAAAAACGCCAAATTGGCGATTACTTTTGTCTTTAGAATATAATTCAATACAAAAAATGCTAAAGAGTGCAAATTAGTATTCTCGAAATGTTAGTGAAGTAAATACAGTATATGTCAGACAGGTACAAGTACAAGGGAAAGTAGGATGTGATCATACGGACTCACGCAGAGAGAAGGGCAGATGAAGTTACAAACTTCTAAAAGATAATATCTATAAGAGAAAAGGTCTATATTGCTGTAGATATAAAAACAGGTTATTGGTAATGGTAGGTAGGAGATCTAGAAACACAGATTGTGAGAGAGAGAAATAGAGCATCAATTTCGATATCGACTGCTTAAATTTATAACTTCATTTTCAGACAGGCCAAACTTTTACTTTATACTATAAAGAGTGCCGTTCGACACGTCACATCGTTTGGCTGCCGGTGATCAGTAGTTTACGTCTTCTGATGTGTCTAGTTGTGATAATTAGATAAAATGAGAGAAACTATCAACACAAACACAGTTAAGTGAATTTTACGGACACGTAAAGGCCATATACTCGTAGTGCTATAAAGCTAAAATGACGGTGTGCGTGCCAGAGGTGCGAGGCATTCACGGCGCATGCATTTGCGACTTCATTCAGGTCTCGCGTCACTAAATTATCCACTAATGCCCCATTACTGGATTCTGTAGAGAATCGCCCGACGCTTACTAATAAGTCTGCGATGTGCCCTGAGACGTGCTTGAGGTGTGAGTAGAGGGTAACATTGCCATGAGCGGGATCTTCTATGTGAATTTAATCAAATCTCCAGTTTTAATCATTCTCTCATGATCGTGTGCCTCAAGTTTCAGGATTATGCGTATTATGAAATGAGTGTTACTATGGGATAATGTATCGCTTCTTTCAAAGAAGACGATAAACTATGTTTTACATAGTCTAGGGATATCATGACTTCAAATATGAAACTAATTTCGTGCCTCTCTTTTAGAATAAGGTGTCAGTTTGATCATCTTATTGGCACATAAGCATAGATATTTTATTATACAGCAAATATTCCTACAGTCCAGGAAGCAAACATGACGAAGGAATGCGCATCCGGAGGTGAGAAGCAACTACCTGGAATTATCACATGGGCAAATATTAGAAGTTAACGATGTTCGGTGTTTTTAAAAGACAAACCTTTTTTACCTCCTCCAACCCCCCCCCCCCCCCCCCCCAATCCCCATCAATTCAGTCTGCTGCAATATAATTTCAATACTGAGGTGCGTAAGCTCTATGCAGTGTATCTTGAGTGAGCCTGCGTCGTAAGTGTTCATTACCGTTTCCAAGGGTCTATGTTACATTGGGGATTGTATTTCTTGATTTCCTGTTCGTGTTCGAGGTATAAGATATAGCCAAGAAGATAATTTAACTACGTGGTTTGCTCAATTCAATTATGTGGCTTATTCAGATAATTGTAGTTCAGGAAGGTCAAATAATTTAGATATCAGGGTTGGGCATATGCAAATGATTGCTTTCACTTTCGATGTTCAGTGAGGACCTTTACAAATATCCGAATATATTATATACTATAGAGGTAACCCATGAAGGTTTAGGGTCAGAGCTCGTATCCCATCTATTTTGAATCGCGTAGTAATTCACAAGGCGAAGCCGCGTGAATTATGTAGCGATTCAGACGAGACAAGAACGTTTTCTTTATATCTATAAAAAAATACTTATGACATCCTATTTAATTAATCTTCCGAGATTATCCTAGGTTCAAAGACCCATGACCCTTTTCCGTCTATATGTATCTTCAAAGACTATGAGACAACTGACAGCGGTTTCCTCTCATTTGTGTCTAAGGCAAAAAAAAACCAGAATAACTATTCTTCAGGGGAACATGATTTCCGCATCCGCTCTGAGCTATAGACGGTAGTGCCCTCTGAAGTTAATGTCTTATGAATGGTTCATATAGTTCGGAAATGGAGGGTTGCCATGAGAATACTCTTCACTGATCAAAAACAGGGCAGCTCAAATGGTGAATATTCTTGTATCTAGGACAATAAAACGTGGATTCTATATGGCATGAAGCCTTGACTTCACACATGTCTAGTCATTCTTCCGCAATGCCATTAAAAAGAAGAAGATAAAGGAGTAAAGTTGGCATGCTTTATTGACAACCTAAAATGATGGGATACATTCTATCTGCACTCTGGTACACGGAGAATGACACATGAACTGTAAGATCGTTGTACTTTCAAGTACTGGAAGACTAAATCGTAAAATACTATAGTACTCACCCCATCATGACTACTAATATATATGTTGATAATATCATATACCTAGTATTGTAGGTTATCTTAGCCTGGTATAATGGTCCATAGGCTTAACATTAGGAACTCGTTCTCAACGGTCGTGCGAGTACGGTAACTCATATTCAACGGGTAATAAACAGATGAATATTTCCAGGCTAAGATAAAGTCAGAAACATATCCGTGCTTGGCTTCAGACCCTGTTCACCATCTCGTTTGGGATGCTCCAGAATATTCACTAGGCTATCGCCTTGTTCATATTACTGCGCACTCCAAACTCAATGGCGAACGAGGACACAGACCAAACACTCATCAACTCATTTCTTAATCATCTTCGTATACTGCCCGCTCGTACATATGGCGAATATATCTTATATGTCAGGTGACGCATCGAGTACGTCATAACGTGATGTTCCAGACAAGCCAACCGATCGACAGCAATCTACGGGAAAATGTCTCCATACTCAAGGTAGATTTCGCCAGTTTATTGGTGTGTGATGATAAAAAGCAAACTGACTGAAGACGTACGTCAAGAATACTCGGTAAAATTTTTCACCTGACATACCTGCCTCTCTCAGGCAGGAATGACTTGGAGTCTTATTAAGAGTGAGGGTTTCTCCACTCTTTCGGAGGCTGCACCTGGGTTATTTAGCTTCCGCTGTCTATACCCTACCCACCTGTGGGTTACTTACCTTCAGCTAGAGTACGGGAGCAGGAATCGAGCCTCGGCTCTTCCTGACAAGCCTTTATATATAGTTGCATGCTGTGTTTTGAATTAGCTATTGTTTATTTTTACTTGTGAGCTGTTGTCTTGGTGTGAGTAGGAACCCCAGTTATCTTGCTCTTCCGACTTTGAACCAACCTGTGGTTTGACAGGTCACATGGTAGTTTTTAACCGAAGTTGGTTTAGCTTGATCATTTTGGCCAAGTAAACTAATCTAACCCGGCGACTGCTACATTGTCATAGATCATAATGCAATTTTACATGTGATTCCAATACTTGAAAGCATATTCTTCGCTATTTCATTTCATATTTCATACCAGCTGCCGCCTCTCTATGACTATATACCTATGGGCAAATGTCTTACTTTTATTGACAGGGACCGAGTGACGAAATAATATGCAAATGCTCCTCCATAGCACGTGACTGCTGTCATTCTGTCATTCTGCTATTTAATGAGATGTGGAATGGCATTCTTAATTATTTCTAGGTATGTAATAACAAAATATGAATATGTATGAATAAAAGTTTAACTTTATGTCTATCCCTACCACGTGACTTACTAACATTTGCGGAGCAAAAATAAACAAACAGAGTGGCAGATGTTTTCCAAATTCAGAGCTATACTTACGAACTGTTCACTCGAACCATGAACAGTCCCCATAGCCTTATCTTGATTGGATGTTCTGTCATGTTGAATATTGTGCCCAACGTAACGCTGTTGAAAATTGTCAATTAAATTCCATATGTGTGGTTCTAAATATAACCTCAGCTGCATTGTACACCAGTTAGGAAAGTCTTCATTCTTCCAACAACACAATAAAAAATGGCATATCAAAGTAGAGTGAATCTAGAGTGGTTAACTTATCCTCTAAGACACTCTCTACATACATTGAATACGGGTCTAGACTTCTATCCGGGCGTTGGCAACCCAAGTGAAGTTCGCTTTGATTATTTGATTACGGGCAAATCCGATTTGAAACCTCCTCATTGTTCCCATCTCCTAGGAGTTTAATTGCAGTAAATACAATTGTTCTGATTGCTCCTAATTCAAAATGAAAGCAGCTAAAGTCAAAATTGATGCAAGGTAAGAAAGTTGTACTGCGCAGCCTCCCTAAATATGACAGTATAATCATCGACCCTGCAGACAAAGGTGGAGCACCTGTGATACAGGACACTTCAGACTATATCACAGAAGTCAATTGCCAACTAGGCGACCCTGACACGTATGCACCTAAGGACAAACAGCAGGAAAAGGCCTTCTACAGGCCGGAAATTTCGAATTTGGATTTTCTTGTGATAATGTTAATTGTGACTTTCCTGTCCTTCCACAATGCATGCTGGAAAATGTGGATCAAAATGTAGGCAATCAAGCAAGATCAATAAAGAAAATTTCTAAATAAATGCTTAATAATAGTCAGGTTTCTTAACATCAAAAACGCGTACACACAAGTGTAAGTAGGCGCCGTGTGTGGTGGGCTACAGTCTTACCGGATAACGCCTGCTGATGGCTCACTACCGCACTACAACTCACCACCATGTATATGATCAACACGTAATACAACATCAGGTGTTCCATATACCACTGACTTCGATGACTAATGGCAAATGAAATAAAAAGTACCCTTACCTAGTTGCAGAGATCGGAATGATTGAACAATGGCATAATTATGCGTAAACATAACTCCAATTGACCTAGCGCAGGATTCATAGAGAATCAGCCGTATATATGACGCCAAATAGGACGACTTTATTTATGCCAGAGGAGAAATATATACGCGGAAATTAAAGATACTTAAACTGAAATTTGTATGCTGTGTTCACCTTCGATATAAGCTATCCTTTACTTTACCTGTGCATTTCAACTTACTGTATTGGATATTTGAAAAGTTGCAACGCCTTTCGTCTTATTTGATTTAGATATGATATGACAACCGCTGGCTCAATTCAAGATATTTCCCTATGGTGAATAATATATATAATAATCAAGTGCTTTATTCTGCTTGTGGTTGATGATGTAAATACATTTGCTATTGCTCGTGTATTACTTAACATCTACTCGCGGATAAAAGACAACTGCCAAAACATTGTTTTTTGTATTTGTTACATAGTGTGATGGTGCTTTGCGAATAACAGCTTAATGAAACAGCTTAATGCCACGTCATGGCAGTGTTAACATTACCTCCTTGCCGTTCTTATTTGATATGTATGGTAATAGCTATTTATTATGTATACCATATATAATATAGAAACTAGAATTCTGTCAGATTTTCTTTGAGTTTCCCCTACACATAGAGAAAGAGTGAACCAGATCTAGGGGTGGAGACTAAAGGGCCACGGTAGTGAGATTATCTTGTCCTGAAAAGCTGTATGCACTCAGAATTACATTCCCATTTACGATTCATATCAAGCCATGTCGAAAACTAAATGGTTTACTGATCTCCTGACCTTGAGGACTGCTTCTGAGAACTGTAACATGGCAGACTTTGCACCGTTCATTGCATGTCAAGAATTGCATAATCGACTAGCACTCGGGAGCAAATAAAGGCAGGACACTGCACCGCTCCAGGTTGCTGAGTGACGTCAAAGAATGGCCCACTGAGAACTACCCTGGTCACTTTCTAAATCCTATCTAGCAACTTCTTCGCGTTGTATTTGACACCCGCCCCCTCCTTCCACACACTCACACACACACACACACACACACCTACACACACACACACACACACCTACACACACACACACACACACACACACACACACACACATCTCCTGTCTAAATTGGCCGCCATCTCTGTCTCCATGGACACCAAAGTAGTTATCAATGCAGCAAAGCATGCAAACAGTTCATGTTCAAGCATGAGTATAGTTTTCAACGGACGATTATTTTGCAAGACACCAGTCTAGCACCAGCCAAGCAAAGACACCATACTGTGGGTGAGGATGGTGCTATAGAATGGAGTTGGCTAACGCCGAAAACAACGTTGCACACCTCAAAATCATCCTTGTGTCGAACATTTTCAAACTACCATGGCTGTTTTAGGCATGGCTAGACATAAACCATAAGATAAGAACCACAACAGAATGTAGAATTATAAAAAAGAATTGCAGGTTGCATTTTGTCACTGCACAAGAATCTTGATGGAAGTTAGACTGGCCAGCAGAGCCAAAGCCAAATCAAAGACAGTGAAGGGTGGCCATATCCCAAGATGTTGGCCGCACTAAACGATGGGAGAGGCGTAGGCGTTGGAACGACGAACTCGCTTCTTATCTAAAGGAAACCTGAGTAGGTTAATCTTGGTGGATACAGAGTAAATGTATCCTATTCCTCTTCTACTAATCCTTATATGGTCATACGGGTTTTTAAATTCTCTATCCATGTAACTGCCCAGTATCTACGAATAACAGTTCAACTTGTAATGAGAGTTTCGGTTTTAAACTGGTAATACGATACAGGAGGATTCGATGTAATCGCTGTATAGCTTATCACGTTTTGTGTCAGAGAGACCTTCCAGAACATTCATCTCACGGTAAACAGAAATACATAATATATATCACAGACAGTTAACCATCACGTGCTGCATACCTAAACACCGTATCGGTAGGAATATACTAGTTAAGTCTATAGAAAAGAGATTTTATGAAACTATATGTATTCGAGAGGATAGAATGAAACTCACTTTGTAAATACATATTCATATGGGTATGAGGGTGAAAAGCAACAAGAAAAAAAACATATATGTTTGTATGTATGTATATGAGAAATGAATGTTAGTTGCAGTTAGTATTACACAATATCAACCATGTAGGCTACTCGAGAAGCACTGCTATGAATCTGATATATAGTAGATCAGATTTCTTTTAAAAACTTAGCGATGATAGTATAGCACCATTACCAAACAAATCATACTTGTTCGGTAGGGTACACTATTTCAGATATATATATAGACAACGAAATGATGGCGCAGTAGCAGCGTTAGCACTCAAGTGACCCATAACGGTACAATACGCACTTCCATAGAAGGCGCCAAAATAAGAATGGTTATCAAGAAGTATATATATATTATCGATTCTATGGTGAAATAAAAGAAGTATATTCATGGCATACTATTTTAAAGTGATGGTCTTAGATGGTAACATTAATGATCAAGTGATCCTTAGCATTATACCAAATGACTGGCTATGCAAAAATATGTTATTGGATTAGATATAAAACGAGAAAGTCATAAGTATAGTGTAGTTTAAGAATGGTTCTCACAAAACGGCAGAAGAAACGACTTGTGCACAATAAGAGAAAACATGGTTGTTGTGCCCGTAGGTCTTTTGATTTACATAAAATACATCCCGACGTCAGAGGCGGAGGGACGTATTTATGTTACAAACTGCCACGAACTGTATCCCTACGGCTAAGTCACTACGTTTTCTTATTAGTATGTACCTAGAACTGACAAGAAAATTCAATTCACTTACTAAGAAATCCATTCATAGCTGATGCACTACGTCAGTGAGCCCGAACATTTTAAAAACTGATCCCTTGGCAGCGGGAAATATTTCAGGGACGTTCGGCCCTACAGGTGTATCATAATTTATCAGTTTGAAATAAATGATCTGTTGGTCGTACAGAAGCACCATTAGCGATCATGAGATACAGAATGGTGCGAGAAATTGTGCATTGTATGTCTGAAAACAAATATAAATGATAGTTGGTATACTAAGCACCATTGGCGATCAGGCGAACCATAACGGCTCGAGAAACAAGATGTACAAAATATCAGATTGTACATAATATCAGATTGAACATATTAACAATAGAAAATGACACAGTTTCGCCGTCAGTGATCATATCATGGATAATTGAATGAGTAGCATTTGCATAGAAGGGCCTTACCTGTGAATATGTTGGACAGGAGGGTGATGGGGAGGACGATGAACGACACGGTGATATCTGCCACGGCCAGATTAGCCAAGAAGTAGTTGGTCACATTCCTCATCTGCGGCGTGCGGTAAATGACAGCGACCACCAGTCCATTATTTACGATGGCCAGCAGGAACACTAAGGAGTAGGCCACCGAGAGGAGCACGATCATCACCATCGGCTGGCGGACCAGGGGCAGGCCCTCGTCCGGGTCTTCTTCCCCGGGCGACGGAGCCGCCATCCCCGGCACCGACGAATTATACAGCCCGCTACTGGAGGAGGCAGAGGGCAGGCTCATGTTGTGACGTAGCACTTCCACGGTGTCGCCTCCTCGTGAGACCGGGGAGTGGCCGGGGAATCGCCCGCCGACCCCCGCTGCCGACGCCGCCGCCGCCGCTGCCTCCGTGGCATAGCGCACGGTGGCCTGGAGGAATGCCCCCGGCATGGCTCTTAGTGACGGAGCAATGACAGACCCCTTACGGAGATTTCCACACAGAGAAAAGGTTGCCTGGTTCTGTGAATAGAGTGGAATTAGTAGATGCCGTGGGACAATTAGCAGAGGCTATTGCAATGTCCAAAAGGGTTAGTTCTAGTTCTTGTAGCACTGATAGAAGAGTTGTTTACTTGGTTGCTTCAAAACTGTTGCAATACTGAGTACTGCTAGTAGTAGTAGTAGTAGTAGTAGTAGTGGAGGCGGTGGTGGTAGTTTGTAGTAGTAGTAGTAGTAGTAGTAGTAGTAGTAAGGGTGGAGGGGAGAATTCTCTTCAAGTGGAGTATCTAGATTATAGTGGCCCTAGCACGGAAAGCCACACTAACAATATCAGTCGTGAAATCCTGGTAAAAAGAAGCACACTTAGCAGCAATGACAGCGCCAGAATAGTTTTAATAGGAAGTGGTAGAAACTCCAATTCAGTTTATATTGTCAAATGTCAGTGGTCCTTTACGACAGATGAGGTGTAACGTTCCACTGATGTTAGTGTTGTAGAGATACTGCGAGGAGTAACACCTTCAGTCCTTTTAGAAAATAGTGGTAGCAATGATATCAGTATCAGAAATCTTTCCCTATGAATATGAACTGGAGTTCTAGTAAGTAGTTCTCAAAGTGCAATTGTTCTGATAGTCATAACATATGCGTATCGTAATAGTAGTGGCTTCTTAGAAACGTGCTCTAGCCTTATTCCGCTACTCTTAGTAGAATTACTGTAAGTAAGTGATAGAATATAGTGGTACTGGCAGCGTATTACCAAGAGGTGTAAGCGCTCGTATATCCCAAACAATATGAAATGTAGCAGTACTGAAAGAGTTGCAGTAGGACTAGTAGGAATATTGACGCCAGGGAGCGATTTCAATAGTATTTTATAAGTAGTTGTGGTCGTCGGATCTTCCTCTAAGATGTAGCGATATCTAAATCTCATTGAATGACGATGTAGCAATGATTTAAATGGAAGTAGTGGCAAATAATTGTCCAAGGCGGCGTTGGCGTTGTGTTTGCAGAGAAGAATCCTGGTGCAGAATGAAGTCGTAGGATCGTTTATACTAGTATTAGTACTATAGGTGAGACAGGAATAGAAGAGATAGTTTAAGTGACAGCCCAACTTGTATTACTAATTGAAGATCAGAAATGTATGATTTAAGATGAATCAGTGATAGTGGTACTAGTAATAGTCCTCACAGTAGTATAACTTGCAGCGACCAAACTGGCGATAGTGAATAGTAATGAGCGGGCAATTTACCGGAACTGGAAGAATTTAATCTTGGTGAAGTCCCAGCAGAGCAAACAAAGAGATATGCTCTAGTTCATAAGAAGATTTTTAAATATTGACTGTGTACTGTGATTAGTTTCTGCGGTCTTTGATCTCTGGTTGATTAAGTACCACTCTGCACTTTCAGACCTTGTTGTCGTCTTATAAACGCATGGTGGTAGCAGGCTTGTATACAAGGTACACACACATATAAACACTTCTCAGTTAATGAGTACTTCCGACAGGCTGTAGATAACAACCCCCATCTGCGGGTCTACCATATGTTTTCCCCGTCCTCTCCACCGCGTTCCAAACAGTCCCTTAAGACACAACGCACACAAGACGTACTCCAAGCGGATCCTCGGCGCAACTATAACGCAATAAGGTCGGGTCTCTGCGGCAGTGGGCGCGACCAAGTTTTAAACGCGATCTCCGAGCAGCTCACCTTTTCACTGGTCCCTCATCGGGTCGCCGCCTCCAATGCCGCCACCGCCGCCACCACCACCGCCACCGCCACTGAGCGGTGCGCGCGATGGTGGCGCCGCAGTGCAGCGATGTGAAAACAAGGCTCTGTGGGAGAGCCGCTCCTCCTGGCGCTGAGAGACGCACATGTTGCTCGCTCTGTGAGGTGCTCACCGGTTGAACACTGCTCTCCCCTGCAGCAACTCTCTAGACGCGTCAAAGCGGAACTAAAGGCTAGAAAACAGCTGTTCAAGCTCCACTGTCCCACTTTTGTTTTACTGGGTGAAAGCGCATCTCTATAAAGTATATAACAAGCAGAAGCTTCAACCTTACATGCATGTGTTTGGTTGAAATGAAAGAAGGAGAATCAATAAACGTGAAGAAGTGTTGATCTGATTACTACCGCATCGATACAGAAGATACAGAATAGGGGGTACAATACCATATTTATTCCGTGTGATAATCTTTTATTCTACCCGGTAGAAACATCGCAGTATAGCAGACGCCAATGGTTTGTTTAAAGGGGGGGCATCCTGTATAGAAGAATGGAAAATTCGTCCTGTGATTAAAAATGACACCCTTACTCAGGGACGAGACACACATACATGTTACACCCATCATAATTATACAATTATATAAATGTATTTACAATTAAGTATGTATAAATATAACTAGACGTCAATCTATGCAATGACATGCTGTATGTGTCCTCCCATGTATCAGAATGATGGCTAAAGGAATAAAGATGACAACTTAACATTGATTTGAGTATTCTCGTTGCACAATGTATGACATTTCTAGCACATATCTTAGACTACTTGGTTTATGCACAGCCCTCGCCCATCCTTTTTAGGTAATAGCCAATGCTATTGAATATAGAAGGTAGCCATTTCTGTACATACACAACTCTCTCTCTCTCTCTCTCTCTCTCTTTCTCTCTCTCTCTTACTCTCTCTCTTTCTTCATTCCCTCTTTAGGAACATATATATGCTAATCCATTAACGACATGATTTAGGGTATTAACATAATCAAATATAAGCATCCTGTTTTGTTGTAGCCAATAAACTTATATGCGTAATTTCAGATGCATCTTTCAATCTGTCCTGCTAAGTATTTGCAGGTAAGTATTCCATAAGTGCACACCACCTGCTGAAACATAACCATATCAGTTATACCACCCATGAAGTAACAACTGTATTTATTTATTTTTAATAATACCACGTTAAAAAGAGTTATATGTAAAAAACAATTAGAGAGATTATTTTGTGTCATACTTGATGTGTACCTTTTAGAGCAACATCTAGGTAAACTATTAGGTTAAGTGTAATGCAAGAGAAAATATATATCATGTTATTGTTCAACAATAGACAGAAGACACTTTGGATATATACAAGTATACGTCGATGGATGGAGAACATGTCAAACACTGCTAAGCAACTAAATTGTTATGTACCGTACTTATGATCAATAAATAGAGCTAAGCTTGTTTTTTTAAAATGTAGTAATACCACCTTTAATCCGAGTCATCCAAGTCCCAATAGCGGGGTATTTCCATCAAATACTACTCTATTAATATTGTAATAAATGATTTAATGTGTGTACTGTGAAAGGTGTTTATTTGATATGAATCAGCATCGTGACAGCGTCACTTACCTAGTATTCTTATATGTAGTCGAATATTAATCAGTCCAGTTATTACACACAGTACACGTCACATCCTAAAGAATTAGTGGACCTGTATGAATATTATGATAGTTAGAACTTGGTAGGAAAGGTCCATTCCTTTCACCATTGTCTGTGATATAGATGTATCTAATCAGGTTTTCCCAAATCCTGCAATTTCCAAATATCTCTGTTTGTCTACGAAAGACTTGGACAGGTCCGACTAGGGCAATATCATTTTGACTATCATTTCAGTGTTAACTGATAGAAATTGATACATGTAACTACGAAGAAGATGTATTTCTATAGGAGGCTGACAAGAGATTCCACATGAAAAAGAACGATGTGTTTTTACTTTAGAATGAGGAACAGTGTATTGCTGGACAATTCAATTAATGAAAGTAACAGACTACTTAATGAGATGAGTGATGTGACCTAGTTTTTTTCTGCATTAGCGTGGGTGTTGATGCAAGATATATGTCAACATCCTAGACAGACAATCAGAATCTATCCTCCGTTAAGGGAAGGTTTTTCTTCATTTGGGACATAATGAATGAGAGAATGTGAGTTTCATCCAGTGTGTGAAGGGTGTTACATAAAAACGGATAAGCAATGCGAATACAAAGATTGAGTGCGTTTGTGAACTCCAGCTGCGTTGTTGTTTTTTCTAATCATTTTTTTATTGACGTCTACATAAGTATTATATTAGAATACAAGTACTTTGCAGGTAGATTTGCTAATAAAGAGGCCGGTGACATCAGCAACTATCTAGTGCGGCTGGTTTTAATTGTCAGGCCTTCCTAGGTGTTTGTAAAGATGGACAGTCTACACGCATGACATGTCTTACCTTGTAATACATTCAAAGTAAGGAATCAAGGAGGATGGTCACAGTCGAGACACAGTATCATCAAGTATAGACTCACATGGTTATCATCTCAGGATACAACAAAGATTATGCAGAAAATCAAAATATGAATGCAGCATCGATATTCCAGACTAAAACACTGGTGTTTGTTCGTTCATATAGGTCTTTGTATTTTTTTGAAAATAGTCATATGTTGGGGTGTTCCTCAGGAGAGCTGACAGTCTGTTCCAGCATGTAGCACCATGATAACCCACTGATCGTTGGTAGGCATAGGGTTCAATACATGATTTAAAGACCTTAATCGCTACATCCATGGTAAGGTACGGTCTCAGTTGGTACAATTTGTGAGACACCGTCTTGTACTTAATTATGTGGCAGTTATAGTCAAGTTTTTTTTATCTAAGTTTACTCACAGGTAATTATGTACATTTTGCAAGTTGATACCTTCAATCTCATAGTGTTTTTCCACATGGTATTTGTTACAGGTTGTAGCAGAAAGATACATTGATTTGTATTATTTATTACCATTGACCCTTACTCTTTGGGTTCTGGCAGACAAGTAATTACTAATCCACTTGTAGCTTTGGTCTTTAATTCCATAGAACTGTGAATTTTCCTGTAATAAGCTATAATTGACCGTGCGGAATGTTTTTTTTAATATCGAGACATATCACATGTGTTTCCCTGCCAATTTTTCTGTATTAGAATGTCATCAGTGATGGACACTCTTGCTTGAGTCGTAGACTTTCCCTTTCTGAAACCTTCCTGTTTCGGGGTTACGATATTATTCATTTTGAAGTGGTTTGTTATTTGCTTGTGTACAAGCTTCTTAATACTTTTCACTATCATCTACAAAAATAATATTGGTCTCTGGTCGATAAGAATTTCCACCACTTATGTTTGGGTACTACTGTTGACGCCCTCTAGGTTAGCGATTAGCAGGTTCTTATTCTACCACGTTTTGGTTCGAATGTATTGATGCATCTTTCATAGGGTGCAAAATATACAATTTTATTGGATTTCGTGCCTAGCTTATTTGTGTTCATTACCCAAAGTGGCATCATGGTAAGACAACAACTTTTAAATATTTTTTTCGCATTCCAGTGCCATCTTCTGACACTGCAGTAGAGTTCCATGGCTCTTCGATTATACGGACCACCTTGCCATACACATTTATTAAAATATTGGTTGTTAAGCCAAATTGAATTAAACTGTAAATTACCATCTCGTTCTGTGAATTGTACAGCACGGTCAGGACGTTCTATATAATGATCCATCTTCTCCAATAGGTTAAACCAAGGAATAGCCATATTAAAGAGTATATCAATAGGGACTATTTTTGCTCTATAGCACAATGGGACTATTTTCCCATATACAACGGTTTTCAGGCCATATACCACGGATCTGAATCCGTATGCCATGGTTGTGGTACCTGGCAATTTTTGAATAATAGGAAGTGGTTTACTATGCCCGAAAATCAGCAGATACTTAATATATACGCCACCACATGAAAGTGCGCATATACATAATGTATATTGGCCTGTATATATATATATATATATGTCCATATTGCGTGCCAGCATATATGGCATATATACAAATATGTTTTTCCTTGCATACAGCAGAGTAATGGCTGCATTTGTCTCAAAGCTTATGTGAAAAGAGATATTCTGTGCACAATATATATGCGCCTGTCATACAAGATATATATACGTTTGGCGTATATGTGTATATAGATAAACAATAAAAAGGTTCATCTGGCCGTCCAGTCGCCCGGCCGCCCAGCCCCATTCTCCTGCGGGCGCATGCGTGTGTTCAAATGGGTGTGAAAGCGGTGGGTGTGAAAGCAGTATTGCCAGCAGAGGTGTTGGTGGCGGCAGCAGTTGGTGGCGTTGGTGGTGGCTGTGTGGCAGCTGTGTAGCAGCAGTTGCGGCAGTATGGTGAAGTCTGATCAGACCTCAGGTTATTTATACAGTACCAGAATTATAACCAACGATGAATAGTGTTTTGAAAGTATAAACAATCAAAAATCAGTTAAAAAACAAGAGAACACTTGGTCTATTATATATAATTAATCATTCGATATGCGATTGGGTTTAGAAATTATTCATGATAAAAATTGGTAATAAAGCATTGGATTTTCCATATACCACAAACTGTGATGACTAATGGCAAATGAAATAAAAAGACAGTGGTGTCCCTTAGGTGCAGAGATCAGAATTATTGGATAGTGGTGTAAATACAACAGACTCAGGCATATATTAAGACAGGACACCCACCAATGCTGATACATGCCAACGCGCACCGATACAAAATGACCATATCGTAGGGTATCGGTTTGTGTCGGTTCGTGGCGGTGTGGGTCATAACATGTGGGAAGGGTGCATGAAAAGGTACCATGGTCCCGATACACCCCGATATAGCTCACGATGCGTAATCAACCATTTTTCCTTTATAATTCCAGAAACAATGCATATTTATGATTGATATTTTATCTGTGGTTGCAAAACAATATTATATGATATTTCATGATAATATTTAATGAAAAAATTAGTTCCAATTTACAGTATAAAATGATCGATTTGAGACCTTTATCTATTTTCAAATTTCCCCATAATTGGAGAGCGGCATTATCATAACATATTCAAGATATTCTGAAAATTTTCTCATTGATTATTTCATATGATTTCCCATACAAAGTGTCACCAATACATACCGACGCGCACCGACGCACTTCGACAATCGATACATAACTCTCTACGATACAGGTTTTTTATCATAGCGCGTCGATGCACGTCGGTGCGCATCAGTGCATTATCACAGAAACCTGACCAACTGCTCCGATATATGCGCTACGATTTTGCTACGATATGAATTTTGTATCGGGAGGTCAATATCGGCGTGCGTCGGTGCGCGTCGGGAGCCCGGTGGACACCCCCCCTAACATGGAAATTCAATATATGTAGACTGAAATTATCATTCTGTGATGGTGATGGTGTCAAATGGTGCTAGTGAGGATGTTGATGGTTGTGGTGAAGGTGCATAATGGTAGCGATAGTGTTTGTGAAGGAGTTTGATTGGTTTGGTACCTAATGGAGGTAGTGATTGCCATTGTTTTGATTTACAAGATGTTAATGGTGGGTAGTTATTGCGGATGTAGTAATATTGATAGGACTGATGGTGAGTATTGAATGAAGCTGCGGCATGGTGATAGTACTTAGCCATGATAGTTGTGCTGGTGGTTGCAATGATGGTCATGTTGGTGCATGAGGTTGGTGATAAAGGTTGTAGTGGTACACGATGTTGATGTTGATGTTGATGTTGTTGTTGTGGTGGTGGTGTTGTGAGTTATAGTGGGTTGATGATGGCGGTGGGATACTGATGGTTGTCGTGGTCGTGATGGTGATTGTGATGGCGTTCTCAAGAGATGTTGGTGGTTTGATGATGGCCTTCGTTATGATGACTTCATGCCGAAGCACCTGCTAAGATCAAACCCTGGCGGAATCTAATCTATAAGCTGACAGCAGCAGGACAGACATACATCCAAACAACCTTCCAAGGCATACACCTTACCGCTTGGTCTACATCCCTGTCGTTAGTATAGGAAATTGTGCCAAATATAAAGCAGGGTGTCAAGGTTATAGGATCAATCAGTAGCTGGGTTTAAAGTGAATAGTAGCGTTCTATAAGGCGACGGAGGTAGGACCCTTTTATAGCTAGCTGTCAAACAGGATCTGTGGCTGAACGGTCGTTCGTTGCTCTCACTATGAGCTGCTCAGAGCTTCTCAACGCTACTCACAGGGGGCGCTGCGGCAGACATTCCCTTCATGCAGAGCGCCATAGAGACGCACGCTGATTGGAAGAGCCAATCCCTTATAGAGGCTCCCACCGGATTTAGCTTATCAATCCCCCTGCAACTTTTAACCCGGCTAAAATTCTCTCCCCACACGCACATGAATCTTAAGTAGCTCCGTGTGTCGGGATAAGAAAGCCAAGAATCAAGGTGATAAATATTGGTATTGGATCGTAGAGAAAGTTCTAACCCTGCTGCTTGCTCACAGGCAAACACTTGCCTTAATCTGTGAATAACGCTCAGGCTCCTTCGTTGTTATGTCATGCCTGTAATTGAGAAAAAAACAATGAATCGCATTTTTTAACTGGGAGCAGGATCAAATATCAATTAAATCCGCATCGCGTTTTTGTTGTCAGACACAAATGAGAGTCCCTTTCACTTGGTCTGAAACAGCCATGGTAAAGGTATCAGTTTTATGTTGGCTTTCATGGGAAGCGAGGCTCCAGGTATCTCTTTACACACACCATAATGCTGCTGGACTGTCTGGAAAAACTTTACATTAACATAATTATACATCAGCATAGCTCCTTAGAGCATCATATGTATTCCATTCCAAGAACTAAGCTTTAAAGTGCATCAATCAAGTTATACGTAAATGGAAGTTTTTAAATGCATGTCATTACAGAATTATAGCTTTACATATGATGCTAAGTAGACAGAGGATGTCCTATAAAGTCAGTAATTTGATGCTTTTTTATCCTGCAAATATGAGCTTTTTACGTCTAGAAGAATCTATATATATATAGACATCCCAACTAGCGAGTTGATTTTTCTTCTTTTTTCATAATATGGTTACTTTTCTTTATCAATATCTATATAGATCACGTCTGTTAAGTATTCATCGCTTTTTATGAGGTCCACCTGTAACAACCAGTATGTAACATATTTCCCTTAGCATACGTTTCCTGGTTCTCATGACACCCTTCTGTTAATTTCTCTTCTTAGCCTCGTTACCTCCCATAAGCCCACCCTGATCACGTGACATATGCCCCCTTTTTCTCAATAATGTGATTACCTGCCACCAAGCCATATTATCCCCTGTAACATAGAGAAATCGAGGAGTTAGCTCACGGCTTATTCATTGGTAGACGGTTCAGGAATGATTTTAGTATATATATGAATATGTGAAGGGATATCTGAATGTGTATACAGAAGAATTCTTGTAGCGGTCCACCAATGACAACTGTAGACCGAAATGAAAGGTACCCCATGAAGCAGGGTTTCAATTTCTTCATTCTCTTCCTGACCTATTGATATTTATATGACCCACACATACTGCCCGCTGCTACCCATGACATATGTATAGCCGTACGTCACACTGTGATGTACGGGGTATGTGATCACGTGACTAGCTAGAATTTCGCGATTTTTAGGTATGTAAAATAACGGAAAACTGACTTACTGTCTTAGTACGTCAAAATACTTGGTAAAATTATTGATCAGATACATCTCTCTGCCTTCGGCATCGGGAGGTATCTGATCAATAATTTTACTGCGTATTTTTGACGTACAAAGACAGTAAGCCACTTAATCAACTGGAATATGAAGACAGTTCACATGGCACAGACAACAGATTATTTGCTTGTTGGAAACTCTACGTCACCGTCTAAGTCACCTCTATGATCAAACGGATTGAAGAAAGAATAACGAAAGAAAGCAATACAAACGATATCATACTTTATTACAGATGATAGTGTACCTAGTTTTCAGCATGTGTTGCCCATGAGAAGGATATATTCGTGATAGTAAATGCTCATTGCGGTTGAGATTTAAAGGGGGCGTCCACCAACCACGACAAGGTTACGACAAGCCCCGACAAGAAAGTTCCAATCGCAGCCTTGTCGCAGCTTTGTCGTGAGAAGGGCAGCTCTGCGACAGCCTAGTTGGGGCGTGTCGTAGACGTCGCTGGTTGCCGAAAAAAGGCGTCCATGGTACCGACACACCACGACAGTGAGATAGAGGAAACCACGACATGCCACGACAAGGCTCCTGTCGTGGCAAAAATCGAACATGTTCGATTTTGTGGTAACCTTGTCGGAAGGCTCCCGACAACCCCCCAACAAGCTTTGTGTCGCAGCCTGTCGGGGCCTAGTCGTAGCCTCTTGTCGGGAACTATGGTCCACCAACCACGACAAGGCTACAACAAGGTCTCAAATCGTAGACCTGTCGTGGACCTTGTCGGAAAGCCATTGTCGTAGCCTTGTCGTGGTTGGTGGACGCCCCCCTTTATTCAAAAGAATATGGGTGAATAGGCTATAGATCACTTCTGAAATTGAAATCATGAATGATGAGATCATGCATAACGTATCAATAATCAGAATGCTGGTTGATGTTCAGGGGAAGGACATGTTATTATTACATACCTGTTTGCAAATGTCACTCAAATATGACCCTCCACAGGGGGTGTAGTATTCAGCAACTACGGCCCACTTTGGTGGGCTTCATCGCACTGCAATATTTTATAGTGTGTGTACCTATAGTCTCGTGCGTAATCAACGTCATTGCGACCAATGGTAAGATGGCCAACAGCGTCCGTTAATGATGTTAAAGTCATGATACAACCCCCCGGTAACAACTATGAGTGCCTAATGACCAGATATTGAGGCATCTAACGTGTGGCCGTCACCCAATACAGTTTAAATAGCGCAAATATGTGAAATCGATAAATAGTAACAACAAGCCACTTGCTCTGGTCCACAACTGGCAACACACAGACAGGCACATTTGCAAAGATATCTAAATGAACCTCACTCTCCTAATGGTAGTTGCTGGCTGACTTCAGCTGTTTTTAACCAGGGTGCATCTAGGACTATGAAACAGAGAGTGGCGTATTTACATATTTTCCCGCATGGGCAACGGGCACATCCTTCGCGACTTCCGGTTAGTAGCAGACAGTGTCAACGTGGAGGGGTTGTGACACGAAGACTTGATAAATGGCGTTTTCTGATTGAATTGAGGTATGTAATGTTAAGAAAATGACCAGACTGTGGACAGAACTATGTCTTGGTTCTCGGTCACCTGTCGCCGATATTCCCCACTCCGCCTGCGGCATCGGGGCAAATGTCGGTGATAGGTGACATCAAACCAAGACATAGTTCGCCCACAGTCTGATCATTTTGTCTAAATACAGAGTCGACTCATCTTATCATACCGTGTGTTGTGCTGTCTGCTACGAGATCTAGTCTTCTCTTTTCCTGCAACAACCGATGCAGTGCCTGCAGTAACACTGTTCCTATCGTAATCTCAGATATAGCAATAATGTCAGTCAATTTCACTATATTTCCACGGTAGGCAATCATATTTTCTCTAAATCGATGTCCTCAATGCCTCGATTATATCATCAATTGTTTAGAATTCAAACAATTATTCCTGTATTTATCTAAATATCTATATCGTTATCAACTGATGACTAGGGGCATCTTGCTGCAGTGCCTACTGGAGTGCTATGAGGCATCATGCTGCGGTACCTACAGGAATGGCTCAAGGCATCATGCTGTGATACTAATTGGGTCATTTGGAGACATCAATCCTGACGCCGCAAACTTTTGTGATGCGTGGCATAATTAAAGTTTTCTTCAATTTATCAGAGGTCATCAGTCAGTGTAATGTTGTCCTGCGTTGTCCGTAGCAGATCTCATGACGTTGAATTGTCATTATTTGACATGTATTATGACCTTGCGTCAACATTAACCTTTATTTACATTGAAGCAGATTAATCATACTCGTGCTGCTTCTTACTGGCACGTTCCAACTTTATTCAAATGTTCTGTGTGAACCGTGTAATTAGAAATTACCTTAAAAAATTACTCTTGATGAGAACACAACCAAAAGGATCGGCTAACTGTGGTGTTTACATATATGTGGATCCATATTTCTGTGTCCATATATACCTTACTAATTGGTCCGCATATGATGTTCATTCATGAAACGTACCAACCTTAATTAAAAAGTGTGTATAATCTTACGTTATAGTACTTCAGTTTAATCCGATTTATGGCTGCCATGGAGGAAATGCTAGGACAATCGTGACTATAGTCATAACCTGATTCCCATGGACAAATGTTGCCTGATAACGGTTTTCCATATTGGGGAGCCTGATAGGGCTACTATCTATTTGTCTCTTCCTATCTTTATGATACATCCATGTACTATAAGGAAGGTATTTATAGTAATTGTCGTATCCTGTATCAGACTAGGAAATGTATACTCTTTTATTAGCCACATATTACGAAGTCGCCAAAATATCTTTACATCAAATATTTATAATAAGTCATACTGATTTAATTTATTATAAGAAATCAGAGTAATGAAACGGGTTGCATGCTTAAAACACGGAACACCAAAATGGCCTTAACCCTTTCCCTGCAGCACCCAGTTTCCCTGTTCACCATTACATGGCAGGCATTGCCTACCCAAACGACCCTGCTATGGCAGGCACCTTTTTTTGGAAATAGCAATGTTATGTGATGTATCATGTGATTCAAGTAATTTACCTTAGTGACTGATTATATTTTGTTATACCAAATCAAAGGTCAATATGGCTCTTATACATTATCAAAATTTCCTTTAAATCAAACAATTATCTTTTTATCTATTGAATTTTGTATATAAGTGTTACTGATGCCTCGCAGATGCCTGGAGGCATCTTCCTGCTGCAGCCAGGGGAATGCCTGGAGGCATCTTGCTGTCGTAGCCAGGGGAATGCCTGGAGGCATCTTCCTGCTGTTAAAGGGTTAAAATGTATTATATATACGAAATTACCATCATACTTGACAGTGTTTTGGCCTTTTCGTGTATTAGTCTGGACATTTCGGAATAGGTTTTGTCGATTTTGTAGACATCGTGGTTCGTTCTTTTCTTATCAATCATGTATGTGTGTAATAAATACAATAGAGACAGGTTTTTTTTACTAGTGAACTGAAATCTCCTCGTCATTATTGTGTATCTATTTCATAGCATATTCTTGTAGCCCCCACGTTGTGCTGTAAATCATTAGAAATTATATTAGAAAATAATGGTAATATTTTGGAACATGCTAGAAAACATTCGAATGGGCAACCATAACTTTTTCATAGTAGCTAAAGTTATATTCGCTGATTGGTCAATTCCCTGGTCACATGTCCTACGATTTGTGTGCTCCTAAGAACGTATTTTACTCTCTTTGTGGCATACTGTGGCATACGTAAACTCAATGTAAAGCCTATTAGATTTTATGTTAGGGGTAGGATTATAGTAATTCCCTCTAGCAATTTAATCAGTTCCTCTCTGCCCCCTTCATAACAACACCATGTCTTACAAACAGCCCCCTGTCATTAACTGAAATTGTCTGAGACCAGCTGCGGATATATGTTTTCTCGTAATTACAGTCCCTAGTTACATCTCATTAGAAACCTACAGAATATATTGACTCTGCGTTCTTAGACATTTCTTAAATGCCTTTAATAGAGAAATAGCAGGAAGGCGGCCGCAGTAAGGCTGGGTTGTGGATGTTGACTGTGAGGGCTAATAGGATGTCATTAACTTAAAATCAAACCTCAACCAGCTGATGCTCAGCGGATGCCCTGACTGACTGAATTCAACATTCCACCCACACATTTCAACAGTACTTATATACCCACCCTCACCCCCGCGGTGATAAAGCCCAGCAACTTTTGTCATTTTTCTTATTTACTATATTCTGAGGAAAGGCACGAGAGAATCATGTATGCCCTATATATGATTATAAACCGGAAGGGAATCTAATTGTGGAATAATTGTAAATTATTTGTTGATTTGTAGAGAGGCAACATCCCATATGTACCAGCCAGGTAATGTAATGAATATTCATAAATATTGTTTAGGAGGCAATACAGAGTGTCACGTACAGTAGCTAAAGCCTAATTCTATAGACCCAGTGACAAGAAAAGAGAATTAAGAATATCTTCTATATTAGATGAAGAAGACAGATAACCATACACAGATATGTATTGATAACATATATTATAACAAAGTATACAGTTACATAACAATTCTCATCAACATACAAAATCATATACACTTCTGTAGTGTTCATATAATATAAGTCCTCTTGGTCAAAGCAGTACTCACAGTCTATCACTTTCAGTTATTGTTCAATGTCTCCTTGACTTGTGGATATAGATGATCCAAAGTAGTGGTAGCAGTCATTGGTCTCTTTTCCTCCAGTGCTGGGGTGATAGCAGCTTATGGAGAAGCCCAATCCTCAGTTAAGGCCTCTGTAGCCTAGTGTCCTATGATGTTTCACCCAGTAGTGGTGGTAATGCTGAGCAGCCTGGAGATGTTGACGCCACGGTGTCTGAGTTCCAAGTGAGCTGTGAGTGCAAATCTGCTTCCTTATATGCCCTATCAGGGGGTCAGTCCAAACGAAGACAGGGGATGGTTCAAACGCTGGGGGTGGCAGTCCAAACAGTTAGGCCTTAACCTCTATCTAGAGCGAGGACCTGTTAGGAGGCACCCTGTGATATTCTTAATACATATATCACAATTGAAACAGAGTTTGCCACATATGGTCATATCCAAAGAGGTTTGGCACTTATAAAGGGAGCGTAAACAAACTTTGAAAGTATGTCTCTCTAACAATTGGCAAGCCCACTGTGTAGCCATTGCATAACTTTTATGCAGAGCAGTACATACTTGCATATCCAAGTCCATGAGCTCACCATTTGTGTCCCCAATCGTTTGGATGCTCCGTATCATCACTCGGCTATGCTTCGTGGTGATTACTACGCATTCAAACTTGTGGCGTAGTTGTTAAAAGTACGATTCTAAAGAGAGTCCTGCTTAATTACCTTTATTGTTCGGTTAATCGCAGTATTCAGCGGAAAATTGAAAAGCGAATAGGTTTGAGTACAGCTCCCGCATCAACTGCTTCTTGGGCTTGACCAGAACAATCTGAAGTGAGGGGAGAGGGTATTGCAGACCCATTGGGGCTATTTTGGATTGAGGGCGTATCTACAGAATTCACAGAATTATTAGTATTGAATATATATGCTTCTATATATATTCCTAACACGGAAGATACCCAAAATGAACTAAAGGCAAATCAGACTGGTGGTTTTTAAATACTGTCGATTGCCTTGACCTATGTATTTTCAAAATCGTATGTGTAGTACTATGTATATAGTATATTCTGTGAAATTTCGGAGAAAATGACATGGGATTTACTATGTGAAAATCAACGTTTTAAAATTTCTATATTTTCTATTCTAGTATAATCATAATATTGAACTCTAAATGGAAACAAAAACGGTGAATCCCGTTTTGTAAGTTAAATATGTGTTCTACAACACTTGAAGATTATCATATTAATTTTTCAGGAAACTGACATTGGTTTTAATTTAGTATGAAGTTGGGGTCCTTTTTGGGGTGGGGAGGGGGCAGTGCCCCTCCCCCTGCAGATACACCCCCCCCCCCCACTGAACTTTTTTTTCTAGCTATTTAGATTACCAGAAGCAGTTGGTAACCACCTTTACTATGTGAAAATCAACTTTTGTTTTGGTTCAAGGGATACCGTCAACATATCTATAGATAACATCTAAACGATGCGAACGAAAACAGCGATAGACATAGGGGAGTGAATGATATTTGGCGGTTCGTAAGTTCATGTGTATGATGATTATAATGAGATTTATTATTATGCTATGAATCTCTTAATCAAAAACTAGCCCAGTGAATCCCACTTTTTAAATTAGAAATGTGTCCTACAGCACTTGGAGAGCACCATTTTCAATTTCCAGGAATTTGACATGGGTTTTTCTGTAGTCATAAACCTTTTTGGCACCAAAACAACAACAACATACGTTTTTGATGTATCAGGAAGGAAACGTTTTTATGCAAGCATGCTTTTTCTGCCCCAGTCAATTCACACAAAGATTTTCTTTCTAACTTTACTTTTTATGCAACCCAAAATCTTTGAAACTGTCGAATAACAGTCATACAACAATTTGCATGTTTTAAGGGGTTGATCCACCGAGCTTCAGCTACAGCCAACCAATGGCAATGTGGTCCCCATGTGGTAGTCAGCGACATTTGTTGGCCCAAAATACATGTCACCTGGAATTATCTCCTTGGTAGATCAGCAAATAAAACAGCCCCGACAGTTGTCGCCGACCATCAGCCCACCATCTTGTCTCCAAAACCCTGTCGTGGACAAGCATCAGCTGGTCTGTTGGTCAACGGCAACTGCCAGTCAGCTCTAAATACCATTGTTTTTTCTGAACCACCAAACATTCTGGCTGATGGATCATCATTTTTGTTAGCATCTGCCCAACCTAATTTGCATATTTGTTGGATTTTATGGTGCGTCGGCTGTAATTTCTGTTTCAATTGATTTTCAGCCGTCCAGCCAACGAGAGGATTTGGTGGATCAGCACAGAGAATTTATAGATTTGGAGGAGTCTGGCCAATAGTCATTGGCAAGGATCATCTGCTAGATGTTAAAATCCTGTCTGCGGACTGTCTGTTGGGTCTGTTTTAGTGGATCAGCCACTTTATGCAAGACCCCCAGCTATTAAAACAAAGGCCGATCCTCTTTTACTGTTACATCACAGCAGATAACTGGCTCCCTTGGCATTATTAGTTCGATCAATTCTGTTTGGAGGCACCGAACATGAGATATTCAATTCCACATGACACATCAGCTGGGTGGCATCTCATGCATTCAGCCATCGTGTCAATATGTTGATGTATTAGATATGAAGCTGGGTGAAGTTCTGCCAGGGATGGTCCATTCTGCCTAAAAGATCTGGAAACGCTCTTTTAAAAGAAAGTTTCTGTCTTGACAGTTAAAAAACTATTTACTGCAATTGGTCATTTTCCCGTTGAAAATATTGACCATCTGAGAACCTAATTAGGGTGGAAGGGAGCGGGGGTATATTTCACCCATTAAAGACGGATAATAAATTCAGTTGCCCTCCAGGGCAGGAGATGGAGATCACGCGACATTACCAGGTGGCAATGGGAATTCGGTAAATAGTGTTGTTTCGTAAATAACGGTTCCTGGAAAATGTATTCTAAACGTATTCAGGTCTGATTGGAAACTGACAATTTCTAGTTAGTATCAGCAGCGGAGCTCCACCTTTGCTAGAACGAATCTTTACCGGCAAGGCTCAGAGGGTCCAGTTCTCTGTAGATCTCTCCGTTTAAGGAATCATCGTCTTTGTGTCAATAAGCAAGCGGCAGTTTCTGACAGGAAAACTTTGTAGTATATCTAATAATTGGTATTCTAGCCTTCACTTTAAGACTTTCATACCCCTCTGCGAGTTATGTATGATCAAATACAAAGAAGAGGCAGATGGACTGTCATACCAGATGAATACTTGCCATGGCAGTTCAACAAGTGGATCATTTGCTAGGATATTCAGAGATAAATGCTCCTGGAGACGGTATACTAAAGAACTACACTAAAATCTTCAGATATCCTACATTGTGTTGTAAACAAAAATGTTTGGAAAGAGAGATCATATCTCAAAGCACATCCACATTCAATGCAAATGAGGTTGTACCATGGTTTATCCTTGTGAGGCTTTGTTGGCTTACCCAACGGGATCAATTACTTTTTTATCAACATTTGTTTTATTTGGAACAAAACGAAAGGTTATATGAGATAAAATGTGCAAACTCCACAATCTGTAGAAAATAACTGATTTCCATAGATTCAATGCCATTTCCATGACAATAGGCTAAATCCAATTGGCATTTGATTCCTTGTCACTCTTGATTCTGACTACAGTATCAATTTCCTTTCAGATAGATTATATTAATTTGCTAGCGTCTCCTTTAAAGGCAAAACGGACAAGTTACGATGGCGCCACCTAGTGATTTTTAAATATTATCAATTAAAATTGGTTATTTCTGATTCATTCCATTTCTTAATGAGTAAATTCGTTTTGTTAAATTCATCCAATTTTGATGGATGAACTAGGCCAAATTGCATTTGCCCGATTTACACAAGAAATATACAGAAAAATATGCTTTTCTTCAATTCTTTCAAAAACAAGGATGTTGACATATGGTTTTAAAACTTAAATACATAGTACTTTAGTGGGGTGGGAATCCAGCAGTGTTCGGACGTTCTACGGAAGGTGGCGCAGAGAGTCAATCCTTACTGTGTAGTGATTCTGGGCAACGCCGCACACAATAGTGGCGCGGCGGGGGCCGGATTACGTAACGCTGGGTATATATACTCAGCGTTTACAGTAGGTTGACAGGCTGTCCTCGCGCATCTCTCCTTGAGAGTGGACCCTTGGACCCTCATTTTGCAGGCAGGTTCTCGAAACCTTCCTGGATTAGATTAGCCTCTCCAGCGTTACCTGGCACGCCGTGCCGGGGTACTGTTCTTGTGTGAAAGATCTTCCAGATCTTTCCAGGAAATAGTTTGTTAATAAACATTCCAGTTTATTAAACGCATGAGTTGTGTCTTGTGTTATCAGGTTCGTAGGGTAGAATCCTGCTGGGAACTAGCGTTCCGGAAAGGGGTCTTCGAACCTGCTAGTCAGGCGGCAACCTCCACAGTATCATACATTTATTATATTCTGTGAAAGGTTGAGGAATTCGTTGTACTATGTGAAAAGTAATATCTTTGAATTTTTACATATATTTTTTCGTAAAATTCTCATAATATTGATCTGATCTGTAAATCAAAAACTTGCTAGGTGACCCTCTATTTTCTAAGTTAGATATGTGTTCCATAACACTTCAAGATCGTCATTTAAATTTACAGGGAAATGACATGGGTTTTAATTTCAAGCCAATTGTCCGATATACCTTTAATTTCATTGCACCTTAAAAAGATCATCCAATTTACATACTCGCTCTCTCAATGATCCGTTTGTTCATACTCACAATTTTCAATTGACTCACCCAGTCTTCATTTTACATCTTTTATTTGTAATCAATATATTTTACCTAGATCAACAGATATTCAAATGATTCATTTACAATATAGAAAGAGATACTGTATGTTGATCATTATTTACTCGAATGTTGACTTTGAATGGATGCGTTTCATTTTACTATCCTGATATGAGCATGTCATGAGCATGTCATAAACACCTATGGAGTGCCGAGACAGCTACCAAGGAGACTATGACTAGTCATAGATTACGGAAAATAAGTCCTAAGCTTGCAAACTAGTGTCTACGCAATGAGTTGATGCTATGCAACATCCTTGCATTCGCTCGGACATTACTGAACGTCAACTACGCAGAGAATACGAACAAGCAGATCAAAATCACTATGATATCATGTGTTTGTGCACACTTTAGTGAATCCCAACTCTGGTGTGTAATTCACGTGTTAATATTAGATTTGTATTGCATCAGTGGCGATATATATACACGCAAGATATTTAAAGCTGAAGTACGTGAACTACTAATGAAAATTCAAAAAGATTATAGCTCCACCCTCTCACACAGTGACAGGGCAGCCTGTGTGTTAGAGGTCAGTGTACCTGACTCACACGGCTCACGCCGTCCCCATGCGCCAGTCGGCGGTGTGTGAAGTATAAAGGCACCAACCAAGACAAGGCTACAACAATGGCTTTCTGACAAGACAGGCCTCTGATTGGAAGGCTTGTTGTAGCCTTGTCATGGTTGGTGAACCCCAGTTCCCGACAAGAGTCTACGACAAGGCCACAACAGGCTGCGACTGGAAGCATGTCGGGGGCCTTCTGACAAGTTTACGACAAAATCGAACATGCTCGATTTTATCCACGATTAGACCCTTGTCGCACAGTGTCATGGCATGTCAGGAGCGTGTCACAGAGGGCTACAATAAGAAATTTTGTTGGAGCGTGCACTTCCTGATACGCCCCGACAATGCTGTTGCAGAGCCCCCTTCGCAAGGCTGCGATTGGAACTTTCATGTCGGCACTTGTCGTAGCCTTGTCGTGGTTGGTGGACACCCCCCCCCCCCCCCCCCCCTTTAAGGAGCCAGACTGAGGGGAATGGTTGTTAGTCTACTGAGCGGGGACCCTGCAAGCTACAGGTGGGCCTTTTTTTTTTTTTATTCAGATAACATATTTACGACAACATTACTCGCCTAGCAGGGGCGATCTTCCGTAATGAGGTCCGATCAGGACTATACAGTACAACACAACACGCCACAGTGACAATACAGGACGGACAGTGAAAAAATACAACAAAGTTGTCCGTGTTTCTTATACAATAGTACACATTTATGTTTCATAACTCTTTTGAGTCATTTACACTTATACTTTCAAAGATACTAGTTATTACACACTCCACAAGTATATTAATCAAGGTCTTCGAGATTTATAATTTGTGGTAGGGTTTCCTTTACTTTGAACTTAAATTTATCTCCTAGCGGCAGCTGCTGCACTTCCACAGGTAACTTGTTCCAGTAGTCATTACCCCTAATAAATTCCACTCAGTAACACAGAGATACAACGGTGACACACAGAGATACACAAAAAGATAAAGATACATACACATACATAGATAGATAGATACACAGCCACACAGATATATAGACAGATAGAGAGATACAGATAAATACAGGTACACAGGCAGACAGATATCTACACAAAGAGACAAAGACATGCACTTTATGGTACAAACAGACTTACAATCACACACTGAGACATATACACATACTCTTAGATACATACCTCTCTCAGTTTTTATGTATATAAGAAAGCATACAACACAAAATAACATCATCCTGTGTAAATAGTTGTGTTGATATCTAATTAATTTTAATTATTCTACTTACACTAACTATATGTAATATTGTGTTCCCCTCTACCTCAGTCCATATATGTCGGTACACCCTTGGCGATGTGTCAACTATCACAGTCACACATACTGCGATCATGTCCTGAAAAAGCATCTATAGGTCCACTGCAGGACTTGGGGTATGTCGCGATTGCCTCAAACTCTCCAGGTATAAATTACCACAAGCTCCCAGAATAATGCTTGGAGAGTTTTCAAACAGAATATTCCCGTTTTGGTACTCACCTACAAATCTACCAGTTGAGAAATGACCTGTGGGCTTCACTCTACACAGCCTTTGCACATGTGTTGGGTGGATCCTAGCTTTTAGAATTCATTAACCTAGCCTAATTGCTTTATAAAAGCTTTAACAATCATACCCAGTGACACTCAGCTCCAAATTGATATCAATACTTTAATATTCATAATCACACTGCTGTGTTACCTCATTTGCTCTCTTGAATATCTACTCTTACTGATTGCGACGTTTATTCCTGCTCTACTAACTCACATTTGCTAACTTACACACTAGCTCACTCTCTCTTGCTCCCTTTCCACTTGCCCACAGACTGACTCGTGAAAGTCAGAATTTTTTCTATTTATTCTCTTCACAGAAAAATTGAGATCTCGAGTGATCCAGGAAAACACCAAATAATGGCAGTTTGAATCAACAGCATTTTACGTTGATCACTTTCGGGTGAATTTCACTTTACTGGAACAAAAAGGATGCGCAGTTTAATTCCAGCTGGTGATTATGGTAATTAGCAACAGCAATTGCGTTTGCCACCTCATTTAAGGCTGTAATATCAACCAACTCCTTGTTTGTAACTTTGTGATAGATTCCTTGGTAAAGATCATAAGTTTTTTTATTGGGAGGAGATCTGAATGTATCTCATTAGGGGAGACAAAGGCGTCTTGTTACCATATACTTCAGCAAAATAGATCAAAGTCTGTTGCTTTAGATGTCTTTCCGCCCAGTAATGAGTTTGTTCAGAGTAGACCTATTATCAGCACACTAAGGACTCTTCATTAGCAGGCTTATGGGAAAATTAATGGCAGCGATGGTTCTGCACTGGTTCACTATTGAAACAGGATGAAACACTAGATCTTGAATTACATTGAACGTTATGGGAAAGTATATTTTAAGGGACACCTATGTTACCAAACATTTGATAAAGAATCAAATGGTTGAGCGGATATTATAAGTTCAAGAAACAAATTTCTTTTAGGTTTTTAAGCATGCATATCTTTTTCAATTATCATCACATTCCTGAATATGACATATGAGCTTTCCAACGTTGTTCATGTGACCATTCCATCGTTGATTGGCGTAGATATGAATGCAAATATATTTGATAGCAGCAACTATTTATCACTGAAGGTGATTAGACTATGTTTTAAACTGGCATGTTCCTTTAAATAATCTCTCTTTGACAGTAATACATTACCATCAATTCAGCTGTGATACTCTCTGAGATGATATTTGATTCTTTGCTACAGGATTTTATTGTCTTTAATGGATTCGCTCCCTATTTGCAAAATGACCTTAGCTCTCTTTCTTCATTCTAGGGGTTTCTTGCCCATCAATACTTTGCTTCGTTCCCCTCTTATATTCTTTCCCTAGCCTTCTTCATCTAAAAATGCCTTTGTATCTTTCCGTATGCAAGGTCCGTGTCTCTTGTGCATCATGAATCAACACCTTATATGTGCCAAGCCCTAGACTATAGCAGGGGGCAAAAGTGAAAAAAGAGGGGGGGGGGGGACTAAGCGTTTACGAACTGTCGTCTAAATCCATAAGCTCAGTTATGGACAAACACTGCGCGAAAACTACCAGTTTATATATGTATACACCCAGCGTATAAAGGTATGTTTTAGGTATACAAGGTAGTCCTATTTTCCGTTGTACATATGCCTCATCTATAGACGTGTCAAATGTATATGACCCGCGTATACATGTCCCGCACAAAATATTTCTCCTCATATACGCTTTGCAGCAAATACAGCCACTACCCTGACATATAGATTAGGAAATATGTCAATTTACGGCCAATATATATACATGCACTTACGCTATGGCGTATATGGTCAATTCTCCCAGATCATGATCGATGGGCCACGTATGGTGACCAATAATTCAAAGGGTGGTTTTATATCTAAATATTGTTTTATGATATCAGAAACGATATTAGTGTATGTAGAAATGAAAGTTCTGTCAGGGTAACCCCACTTTCATCTACCTATACCTTTAATGAAAATTGATAAACCCCTAAAATAAGCATTTTTAGCTCAAAATTCATAGATAAAACCTCTATAACCAGATTTTGAAGACCTCTTATTTGTATTTAACTATAAATATTCATCTGTTTTGAATGTGTCATACCCACAAATGTGTTGCAGAACTTATAAAACATAATACATGTTTAAATGGGGATATTTATTTCTAGTCTACGTGTGAAAAATCAGTGGTGAAGGGTATGTCAAGCAACATTAAAAGGTAAAGAAATTATAGAAAAGTACTTTTTTAGGTACTTTATCATCCTCCAAATGAAGAAGGGATGTGAAAAGGTTTTATAGCATTTGAATTGTGTAAATTAATTCTTCCATCAAATATACTACAGCTAAATGAACATGGGTGGTGAACTTTATTTGGTCACCGTACATGGGCAGAAATGGTTAGGTTTTTGTGATATAAAGAAGAAGATTTTTTATATTAGTTAGTAATAATTTTCAGATAAATAGAGTATTACAGGACACCTTAACCCTACAGTTTGCAAAGACTTCAAACTATTTGAAGCTGAGAAATAAACAAGTGTTTTAACTATGTCACAGTACAAGGGTCAGTCACCGTACATGGGCATTATGTTCTGAATATTATTAATCAACTCTAATTTACTCTCATTTTCTCAGAATCTCATTTTCTGAAAATAAAAATTTAATTATTCTAATAAATTACTAGCAATATTTACCCTAAGACCCCATTGAACCCACTTGACCACGTACGGTGACATATTGGTTTAAAGGTTAAACCTATTCAGCTGTAAAATTCATTTCCAATGAATATTAGTGTTCCCAACTTTCACAAATATTAGGTATCGCCTCGTGCCATATATTCCCACATTTTTATTTAGATAGAACTAGTTTGAATTTATGGTCACCGTACATGGTCATCGATCACAATCTGGGAGAATTGACCATATATGAATTAACTGGTGGTTTTTGTGCAGTGAAAGGAACTTGAGGCAGGACATTATATGGAAAAGAATGTGTAATAAATGCTAGACAGACAAGGAGAATGTACTGCGGTGCTAACTAAAATCTCCATTATTTCTGCTCTCTCTATAGCTTCTATATTTTCATTTGTTGTTTAGACTTTGATCAAATGGGGGTCAACTACTACTGCAATGCATTACGTTTACATATGTGCAGCGGTTGCCGGCTCTAGCCTATCCTCGGAAAGATCTATATACCCCTTCCCGGCAATATGCCATCCTATGTACAATAACATAGGTCAGTTCGGTATTTTCAGTATGTTATGGGGATAAACCTAGACTTCTCAAGTTAAATAAACAATGGATGTTTATCAGTCACTTCCAAAAGTGATCCCGGTTAGATCACAAAGTAGAGTATCTTGGCAAAGGTGTGCCAAGGTATGCCAGGGAGGCTAATCCAGATACTGGAGTACTGGACTCACCTAACCACAAAGAGGCTTCAGAGAAAACCAGCAAATTAGGATCCAAGGATTCATTCTTCTCAGAGAGAACACACAATAATGCCTGTCGACCTACTACAAACCTGGTTTATATACAAATCAAGTTACATAATCCAGGCGACCCCATAACACTTGCATGCACAGCTTCACCCGACTCACTACACAGCAGGAGCTGACTTCCTGCGCCCTCTTTCGAAGGACGAAAGAACCACCGCTAGACTGACCCGACCCCTACACATACATATATAATGCGGTAGGATTGTCACACACTCTTCAATACATATAATCTTGAATGAGAACTGGATCACACATTGGAGGTCTAAAGAGAGATACTTGCGATAATCATATGCATTGTTTATCCCCCAAAGAGCAAGTCTTTTTAGTATAGCTAAACTTTTTAAACAACACGTATCCGTACATATAATATACACATTGATTTATTTAAAATTCAGACATCTTATTTTTATGATGGTACAAAATATATACACTGCACGAAAACCACCATTTTACATATATATATATATACGCCATCGCGATAACGCACGTATCGGCTGTATCGTGGCTTGTTTATATCTGTATACACCTCTTATACGCGTCTACGTTTCGGGCGTCTATGAGACAGTTTCCATATGTAGACACGCGTGACTTGGCTGTCTTTCACGCCTGGCGTATTTAAGATAAAACATACTCTGTGCAATATATAAACGCCAGGCGTATATATGATAAAAAAAATTTTTTTAAATTGCGACCCGCGGCCCGCCCCTTCCTGTGGGTGTTGGTAGAGGATGCACCAACACTGACCCTCCGCCCGCGACCTCCCACCCCGCCCCCCGCCCCCTACCGCCCCCCCCCCCCCACCACCCCACGTCAACCCCAGCCAGCCTCAGTGAGAAGCCCCCCGCTGCCCGCCGCCCACCGCCCACCGCCCGCCACCAGCCGCATTTGTACAGGTTGCCTCAGTGGGAAACCCTCCCCCACCCCCAGCCGCCCGCCCATGCCCGCCGCTGCCCGCCGCCCGTTTGTACAGGTGGCCTCAGTGAGAAACCCTCCCCTCCCGCCCACTTGTTAGTAGTGGTGTAGGTGTTCTCAGTCCTCTCCTGCGGTGGCGGGGGTGAGGCGGGAGGAGGGAGGGGTGGAGGTGAGGGGTGTGAGGGGGTGAGGGGGGTGAGGCGGGGGTAAGATGATTTTAGGAGTCAACAATAAAATAGAACACAGTCATTATATACTGACCCCAGCCTGATCACATCTAGAAATGGTGTTTTAAAGTTTTAAAAATAATTAATCAATTTATACTCAATCAGGTTTTATAAAGGTTTTATAAAATAAATTGGTAATATAAGATTGTATTTTTCATATAATACAGACTTGGATGCTTAATGGAAAATGAAATATGCTACCAGTGGTGTCCCCAAGTTGCAAAGATCGGAACTATTATATGGTGGTGTATATACAACGGAATCAGGCGTATATATGACGTATATAAGACCGCACCATGGACATGTATATACGCCACTAGATAAGGCGTCTACAAGACGGATAACAGGTCAAACTTCTAGACACAAAATCCTACTGTTAGACGCGTTTCGGATACATATGTAAAGCGGTAGGTTTCGTGCAGTGATAAAAACACGATTATCTTTACGCCCTCCCTGCAACGTCCAACCTACAAACAGGATGGAGAATATAAAAATATTTTTGTAATAAAGAGATTACTGTTGATCTCATAGGACAGTAGTCAATACTATTTGTGTTGAATAAAATGGGATATAGGTAAGGACTTGATGTGTTTGTAATTTCTTCGTTCCGCTGGACCTGTCGAGGATCCGTGGTAGGAAAAGGACTTGATGTTAGGTTTGATATATGAAGATGAAATGTCAATTCTGGATGGTGGGTGGGTAAAATTGTGAAATGGGTTGGGCAGCATATGTGTGGTTGCGGTTGCGTGAACGATGAGGGAGCGAGTGAAGTGATGGACTTTAGTACTTCGTGGGTATTGAGTATGCTAGAGTATTAGGATTTATTAGAAGTACGACAAGGTATCTTTGTCAATCTGGTTCTTATCAAGTCTTTAAAATTACTCATTTTACCCGAGGTAATAAACGAGTCGTGAAGCATATCAAGAGTATTAAATACACTCTTTCTAAGCCCTCATATATTGTCAAAGGATTGAATCCAGTCCATTTCCCCGATTATAAAATATCCATCCATATTACAAGCGTTTTCGACTTCAATAAAAAAAAAGTGAATCTCAGAATTGAAGAAAACCTTTCCTCTGGTAAACACCCCAGAAACCAATCCCATCCTTCCCTACCTTCATATGGGATAGGGAAATATATTTTCAATAAAGTCCAGCATAGACATTGCCTCAGGCCTCAGAAGAAGAAAAAATGTCATTGGTCTCGGACTATCCCAGAATTCCTTACGATCTACTCTATTGCGCCCTCTGGTGTCAATCAACGATACCAACACAATCTATCACCAGAGCCTAATAGTCTACCCCGGAACATGTTAACGGTTAGTTAGTGAAAGGGATGACGAATTGTAGCCGCAGGGTTTAGATGTTGGTGGATGTGGAAGGGCCATTCAGAAAGTATATATGTTAGCAGCGTGAGGGGGTGGAAGGAGTCCCATATTTTGGATAGTCTCATCGAGTTACACAAAGTTCGTTCTTGAAAGTCGATATCGGATCGGCGAATAAGTGGTGTCAGAATAGGGGGGGGGGGGGCAGGGGGGATAATGTCAATGTCTGACTCTTTAGCCGAACAGGTCAATTTCAAATCTGATTTCATACCAAGGATAAAGTCAGCAAATTTTCAGTTCGCCCCCCCCCCCCCCCTTTTTACAAAATGTTCTGACTCCCCAGCAAATACTTGCCCCAACGCTTTACCTGCATAGAACGCACCTTTACGTGGCTTTACGCATGTACAATTCCCGAGTAAATAAGGTACTGCGGGCTCACATATATATACCCAGCATATTGGACGTTCTGTTTACGCCTGCATCTCTACATGTAGGCTGTAAATTCTCTTGTAAATGCTTATCTACACGAGAATCCCATTATTCCGTTCTCTGTACATAGTGGACAGCACCTATGCTATAGTGTGTATAGCATAAAGGGATAGCAGAAGAATTACAAGGAGATGAAATTATAATATAGAAAACTAGTAATTGCTTTGATGATAGAAACAGAGTGAAGACTGATTATGCTAGGTTTACACCATCACCCCGACAGTCCTGGCAATGAATTTTGGGCGAATCGTCGACGTGGAACTTTTATGGTATTTTTAAGGTTTTTGCCCGCTCAGCCTAAAATAGGCCGTCCACTTGAGGTTGAGGCTACCGTATATTGATGTGGTCTTGTCTGGGTCTGGTCAGTATGCCGTTGCAGTGCGTCCACTTACGTTCGAAACCCCATCGGTCGCCAGCGCGTTCATGTCGACATAAGGCCACTTATGACGTTCACCATTCGAGTCCCATTTACTTAAGATTATTTACGATCACTTTTAAGACACAGGTCGAGTTTAGGCAAATTTAGGTAAGTTGTAGAGGAACTTGGTCCCAAAACCCAGAAGCTTATATCTATGAATGACAAGTTGGTCGATGAAGTCACTGTGAAAGTAAAGACTGTTGGACTTAGCTCAGTACCCCAATCAGATTGATAAAATTAGGAAATTCGAAGAGCCAGCCAGGATACATATGAAACCAGGGCCCTGTTTTTTAGTCAAGACAGTCTTGGGCTGAGATCTGCGAAGATATCCAAGAGAATCTAAGACATTTTTTCAAGACAAAAGATGGCCGCTGTCCTATAGTCAAGGTCTTGGTGCCCCAAGGTAGATCTTGAGACAAATATAGAACTATCTTAGGTTCTATAATTCTACTCTTGCCGGATGCCAGCTCCAGCACTGGTACAGTCATGTCAATTTATATTGGGGTCTCATGAGTGTATTGCATCACCCAACTCTGTGGAGACATAGGTAAGGCATCCGCAATGGTGCTGGAGGTAGGGTGTTCAAACCCCGATGCTGGCACCTCATTTTCACCTAGAAATGGTGAAAAGATTTGATATGGTGTGGTTGTGGTTGTGGTTGTGGCTGTGGTTTTGGGTGTGGGTGTAGATGTGGTTGTGGTTGTGGCTGTGGTTTTGGCTGTAGATATGGTTGTGGCTGTAGTCATGGTTGTGGTTGTAGTTGTGGGTGTGGGTGTGGCTGTGGTTGTGGCTGTAGATGTGGTTGTGGTTGTGGTTGTGGCTATAGTTGTGGGTGTGGTTGTGGCTGTAGTTATTGGTATGGTTGTGGCTCTGGCTGTATTTGTGGTTGTGGTTGTGGGTGTGGCTGTGTTCGTGGTTGTGGTTGTGGCTGTGGTTGTGGCTGTGGCTGTGACTGTGGCTGTGGCTGTGGTTGTAGGTATGGATGTGGTTGTGGGTGTAGGTGTGGGTGTGGTTGTGATTGTGGTTGTGGGTGTGGATGCGGGTGTGGGTGTGGTTGTGGGTGTGGGTGGTGGTGTGGGGATTGGTGTGGGGTTGGTGCAGGGGTGGGTGTGTTTGTCTATGTGGGTGTGGGTGTGGGTGTGGGTGTGGGTGTGGTTGTAGGTGTGGGTGTGGCGGTGGGTGCGGGGGTGGTTGTTGGTGTGGTGTGGGTGTGGTGTGGGTGTGGAGTGTTGAGTGCAGACTATTGAGTGCAGACTGGTGAGTGCGGACTGGTGAGTGCGGACTGGTGACAGAGGGCTGCTGAGTGACAGGAGCATCTTGTTTTCTTGTTCTCATGTGGTCACATGGCCATAAGATACCTCTAAGACACCTCTAGGACACCTCCAACCTTGTCTTGGGCTGAAACCATTTTGGAGCCAATTTGAGCTAAGATATCTCAAGATAATCTTGACTAAAAGACACCTATGACGCCCCTAAGACGTCTCAGCCCAAGATATATCAAAGATCCTCTAAGATATCTTGTCTATAGCACACTTTGGTCTTAAGACGGTCTTAGCCAAAGATTATCTTAACTAAAAAACAAGGCCCAGATGCCGAGCCATATATAGAAAACCCATGAAAGTACAACATCAATCTGCTTCTAAAGATAAAACAAGAACTCCAGCATATGGGGGGGGGGTCATACACCCAGTTACAGAGCACACCGTCTGGTGTTCAAGAGCAGTCTTTGCTACATAGAAAGACAGCTCCATTCATTTGAGTTTATACCCAAATCACTTAAACAAGGCAATTTAATGGCACCCACATAAGATGCCCACTGTGGAAGGGCTAACCCCATAATCTGAAGGCTCCAGGTACTTCAGCAAGTTGGACTTGAAGTCGGGATATTGGTGCATACCCCTGGAGGAGGAGAGCTAGCTGCTCAACACCTTCAGAACCCTTTTCAATTGAAAATCATCCTGCCCTTTGGACTTAGTCAAGATACATTTCAACAGTGCATGGATGAGATGGCTGAGGCAGTCAAGGGGGTTCTCTGCATTGCGGATGATATATGTGTTCATCCAGCCACAGAGAAGAGCACGATAAGAGGCTCATTGCAGTATTAGAACATTCCAAAGACTATAGTATTTTATTATCTATCGTATACAAAGCCCCCATTGAAAATGTATGGGGACTCAGTAAACCACGACCCATTGTATCCAAACTGTCAGATACCATAACTGTGGTTTACGGATTCAAACCTGTGGTATACGGCCTTAAAACCATGGTATACGGGAAAAATAGTCCCTTTTGCTATAGAGCAAAGAAAGAGTCCCAATTGTTATACCATTTGATATGGCAATTACTGGGTATAATTTATTCGAGAAGATGGATAATAAATGCAACAAACGATGGTTTTGTGGATAGGCGGCTCTGTAAACCACTCGAGGTTGACATCGTAATACACTCGCTAGCGCTCGTGTATTACTGCGCGTCAACCTCTCGTGGTTTACGGCCACCTGTCCACAAAACCATCGATTATTGTCTATGTATTCAATGCAGAAAAGTGTGCTATCAAACAGAAAAAAAATTCTTTGGTAATATGTACGGTGAGAACAGTGTGTCACCCACCCCTACTAAAGTCTGTGATATATCGCACATGGCGACACTGATCAAAAAGGAGCAGTTCCTTGGTATGCTCACTTACCTGGATCGATGAGGTCTTGGAGCCACTCTAATACAAGATGGCTGTCCCATCTCCAGAACACTAATAAAGACCTAAAGCAACTACAGCAACAGCAAATATGAAACACTGGCAGTGATGATAAGAATTAAGAGATTTGACACATTCCTATATGATAGGTCTCTTCATGTGGTATCAGACCACAGGCCGTTGGAGTCTATATGCACTTCCAGCTTACTGAGAATGCAGTGATATGACTTCAGTATCAAATATAAACCAGGAGACTAAATGACACTATCCCATCTGTCAAATTTTGAGGAGAACCCGAAAGTGCCACTTGATATCATCATGAATGATTTAAGTTAGACCTCATTGCATTCACTCCAGGCATGCCACTGCAAAAAAAACCCACTATTTTACACATATATACGCCATTGCGATAACGCACGTATCGGCTGTATTGTGGCTTGTTTATACTTGTATACACCTCTTATACGCATCTACGTTTCGGGCGTCTACGAGACAGTTTCCATATGTAGACGCACGCGACTTGGCTGTCTTTCACGCCTGGCGTATTTAAGATAAAACATACTCTGCGCAATATATATACGCCAGGCATATATATGATACAAAAACAAAAAAATAATTGCGACCCGCGGCCCGCCCCGTCCTGTGGGTGTTGGTAGAGCATACACCAACATTGGCCCGCCACCCGCGACCTCCCAACCCCACCCCCTACCGCCCCCCGACACCCCACCAGCCCACCACCCTACACTCACTCTACCCACATTGCAGTGTGTGTAGACGGATTAGCGGCCGCTCGGCGTTTGTAAGATGCCCCCCGACCACCGCACGCCACCCCCTGCCAGCCTCAGTGAGAAGCCCGCCGCTGCCCGCCGCCCACCGCCCACCGCCCACCGCCAGCCGCGTTTGTACAGGTTGACTCAGTGGGAAACCCTCCCCCACCCCCCACCGCCCGCCCATGCCCGCCGCTGCCCGCCGCGAGGTGTTATGGTGTCGGGGGGGGGGGGGGGGGGGTCACATTCACACGGGGGTAAGATGATTTCAGTAGTCAGCTATAACCTTCAACAGGGCCCTTATATGCTAGGCCAATATTGACCACACATAGGTATGGTGTTTTAAAGTCAAATCTATTAGAAAAAACAGTAAATAAACCAACACAATGCAGTGTTTATTATGAGTAATTAATTAATTTATACTGAATCAGGTTTTATAAAGGTTTTATAAAATAAATTGGTAATATAAGATTGTATTTTTCATATAATACAGACTTGGATGGTTAATGGAAAATCAAATATGCTACCAGTAGTGTCCCCAAGTTGCAAAGATCGGAACTATTGGATGGTGGCGTAAATAAACAGAATCAGGCGTATATATGACGTATATGAGACCGCACCATGGACATGTATATACGCCACTAGATAAGGCGTCTACGAGACGTCTAATAGGTCGACCTTCTAGACGCAAAATCCTACTGTTAGACGCGTTTCGTATACATATGTAAAATAGTGGTTTTCGTGCAGTGTGCATGATATGCTACAACAAGAAACCCACAGGTGCCCCGTCCTGAATGCGCTGTCAGACTGCCAACTGACCTCCAACTATACTGGTCATTCAGAGATCCTATCTAAAGAGAGGATGGCATTCTGTTCAATGGCAGGCAAGTCATTATACCAGACTCTATGCAGAAGGACATTCTCGATCAGCTGCATATTGGTGACGAAAGTATGGAGAGAGAAGACCTGTAACCTTGCCGGGGAATCTGTATATTGAGTGAATATAAATTATGACATTACCGAAATGGTTAAAGCCTGCCCACAATGCCAGGAGCTGCAGGAAGCAAATCATAAAGAGTCACTGATACTATCGTAAAACTGGATGAGGTTTAATCTTCATTCACACGGGGGTAAGATGATTTCAGTAGTCAGCTATAACCTTCAACAGGGCCCTTATATGCTAGGCCAATATTGACCACACATAGGTATGGTGTTTTAAAGTCAAATCTATTAGAAAAAACAGTAAATAAACCAACACAATGCAGTGTTTATTATGAGTAATTAATTAATTTATACTGAATCAGGTTTTATAAAGGTTTTATAAAATAAATTGGTAATATAAGATTGTATTTTTCATATAATACAGACTTGGATGGTTAATGGAAAATCAAATATGCTACCAGTAGTGTCCCCAAGTTGCAAAGATCGGAACTATTGGATGGTGGCGTAAATAAACAGAATCAGGCGTATATATGACGTATATGAGACCGCACCATGGACATGTATATACGCCACTAGATAAGGCGTCTACGAGACGTCTAATAGGTCGACCTTCTAGTATGGAGAGAGAAGACCTGTAACCTTGCCGGGGAATCTGTATATTGAGTGAATATAAATTATGACATTACCGAAATGGTTAAAGCCTGCCCACAATGCCAGGAGCTGCAGGAAGCAAATCATAAAGAGTCACTGATACTATCGTAAAACTGGATGAGGTTTAATCTTCATTCACACGGGGGTAAGATGATTTCAGTAGTCAGCTATAACCTTCAACAGGGCCCTTATATGCTAGGCCAATATTGACCACACATAGGTATGGTGTTTTAAAGTCAAATCTATTAGAAAAAACAGTAAATAAACCAACACAATGCAGTGTTTATTATGAGTAATTAATTAATTTATACTGAATCAGGTTTTATAAAGGTTTTATAAAATAAATTGGTAATATAAGATTGTATTTTTCATATAATACAGACTTGGATGGTTAATGGAAAATCAAATATGCTACCAGTAGTGTCCCCAAGTTGCAAAGATCGGAACTATTGGATGGTGGCGTAAATAAACAGAATCAGGCGTATATATGACGTATATGAGACCGCACCATGGACATGTATATACGCCACTAGATAAGGCGTCTACGAGACGTCTAATAGGTCGACCTTCTAGACGCAAAATCCTACTGTTAGACGCGTTTCGTATACATATGTAAAATAGTGGTTTTCGTGCAGTGTGCATGATATGCTACAACAAGAAACCCACAGGTGCCCCGTCCTGAATGCGCTGTCAGACTGCCAACTGACCTCCAACTATACTGGTCATTCAGAGATCCTATCTAAAGAGAGGATGGCATTCTGTTCAATGGCAGGCAAGTCATTATACCAGACTCTATGCAGAAGGACATTCTCGATCAGCTGCATATTGGTGACGAAAGTATGGAGAGAGAAGACCTGTAACCTTGCCGGGGAATCTGTATATTGAGTGAATATAAATTATGACATTACCGAAATGGTTAAAGCCTGCCCACAATGCCAGGAGCTGCAGGAAGCAAATCATAAAGAGTCACTGATACTATCGTAAAACTGGATGAGGTTTAATCTTGGCCACTGTATTCCATGACTGGAGTTTGGCAAAGTGACTTCATGAGGCGAAGCAGAGTGAAGTCCGGAGCCAAAACTTCAGGAGTGGAATGCGGTGGCCAAGATTAAAACAAATCAGGTTTTGATTTTATCCTACCCTATCTCCTCGATTTTGGAATATTACGTAATAGCAATGCTGTATACCACTAGTGGCATATAAACTGCGTGTATTCCCGGTATTCCCCTGACTGCCGCAGCATGATGCCTGCATTATTAATACTTACATACAAAATTCAATTAAAAAAAAAAGAGAATTGTTTGAATTGAAAATAATTGACGTTTGATTTGGTATAATAAAATATAATCAGCTACCATGGTAAATTACTCAAATCACATGACACATCATGTGATTTGGTGCCTGCTGTAGCAGGGTCATTTATGAAGACAATGCTTGCTGTGTGATGCTAAGTAGGGGAACTGGGTGCTGCAGGGAAAGGGTTAAGAACTTCTGCGATGACTTGGGAACACAACATGTAACATCATCACCCCTCTACCCAAAGTCCAACAGATCAATTGAATATCAGATGAAGGGGTGAAGCCTCAAAATGGGAGAATGCATGCATAAGGCACTGCTCAGCCTACAAGCAATGCCCCTAGTTGCCCCAATTGCCCAGCCACAAATCTGCCCAAGACCACAACTAACCACTAATATACCCAGGTCAGTGAATCTGCATAGTTAACAAACCATCTAGGACTTGGTGCCTGGCAACTATGATAAAAAAATGGCCCAGAACACCATCCCTACATGGAAAGTCCAAGCAGGACAGACACCCCTGACAGTCTCTGCACCCACAGTGAGCGGTACACCCCATAGACCCTCTTCACGCTGCCACATCTACAAGACTCCCACGCCAAGGAAAGAAATGTTTTAATAGGGGCTGATAGGTTCAAGGCGTTCGTAATGTTGGCGATCATGATATCCCAAAGTCTGTCAGGAGTGTTTGCCAATGAATTTTCTCTCGTCAAAATTTTTGTAGATTCTGGCCCTTAGTGATATCTTCGGGGTAAGGTTTCTTTTAGACTTAATAACCATACAGACAGGGAGGTGATCGCTAATGTTGAGGTTTAGTGTTTTTGCTAGAATACATTTTGGTACATTAGTATAAATGTGATCGATAAGCATCGATGTAGTAGGGGTAATCCTTGTTGGGGAACGAATCAGTTGTTGTAATTGATTTTGTCGTAGGAATTTATCGATATGGTTTCGCCTGAGAGGCATGTCCAGAAAGTCAACATTGATGTCTCCCATAATTATAAGTGCACAACCTTTTGGAACGAAATTTACAATGTCAGTTAGTTTCGAATAGGTAATATGTATAGGAGTTTTCGGGATACGATAAAAATTGACCAAAGTGTAAAGTTCTTTTGACACCGTAACTGTGACCGTAATAACCTCATATGAAGGATTTATCTCAGTATATTCTTTTACCACTTCAAAGCTGTACCCATTTTTGATATAAATTACAAGTCCTCTACCTTGTTTGATTATGAAAGGTTGGCGATCGAGTCAAATAGTGTTAAAACCTTCAATGTTAATATTAGCAGTTGGTAGGTACGGTTTAAGCCAGGATTCGGAGATCATAGCAATATCAAATATTTGGACAATTTGGCAAAAGTTATCGAAATTTCGTTCCAGACTCCATATGTTGTGACTTGGAAGCTTAAGATCTATCATACCGTCGAGGTCTGTAGTGTCACACGTCATAGTGATGAGTCACAAGTATACAGATTTAGATAAACATAAGATGAAACATGATGACATTTGGTGCACACACTGTTCTATTAATACTCATATAGATAGTCAACCATCCAAAAGACGTTATGCGAGCTTTTGCTCCGGGTATTTATCGTACATCAATACATGGGATACAATACTAGTAAGTAATTTACAAGTTCTTGCTTTAATTGCCCATACAGCTCCAGGTGTTCATCGTGAGGCATTTGACAATAGTTTTGGCGACGGAGCAGGAGTGTACCACCGTTAGGTGGTATCCATCGTTTAGGCGGGTCAGTTTATGAGAAATTTGTCCCCCTCCCATCGATTTGTGGAAGGGTGAAGCAATCCACCGCGTGATTATTGTTGAAATTTACATTGGTAATTTTCCGGTTAGTTAACACGACAGCGTTGTTTAAGAGAGACTGCTGGGGGTAAGAAGCTGTTTGGATGTGAGGGGATGGTTCAGAATGTTTGTGTCTTGAGTTGTATTTCTTCAAGTCCATCCCTATGATGAGGAGGAAAATCAACTTGACAGAGCACTGTTGCATCAGTAGATCGTGGGCATGTGAGACTTTAGACATTATTGATACGGAAAGGACGTCGATGTTAGTGTCTCTCAGAAATAGTCAGACTTTGACATTTTTCCAAGGTGAAAAGTCAGGGCCATCATTGCACACTAAAAAATCAGACTTTGACATTTTTTCCAAGGTGAAAGGTCAGGGCTTATGTATTGTATGCTAAAAAGTGTGTGTGTGTGTGGGGGGGGGGGGGGGAAGCGTCCCCCTGCTCCACCCCTCCCTATTCTGACACCACTGGGATATCGGCCGTGCAGAAAGAGGATGAACAGAAGCGGATTTACCGCACTAAATATTTTTGTCATACAGGAAATCCAGACCTGACATGGTCGATTTGCCGGCACAGCCACAACGTTACGATCCTATTTTTGCAAGGTACTCCAAGGTCATTGATCCAGTTGCAGATAGTTTCATCAGTTTAGCCGGGTCTTGCAACTGTGTGCAATTGTCTGTCTAGGCAATGTATGGTCAGACATAAAACAAAATTCTACAATTTTAATAACCAATTCATATCCGCATTTATTTGCAGAACCTGTACAACGTAAATTTGGAGATACTCGGACATGATTTAAAAAAATGAATACTATAGCCTTCTGATAACAGAACTAAATGATTGCTCCAATTCGATATACCGTGTGCAATACAATCTAAAGACACGACCGTAAAGATAAAAAAAGAGATACTGCCGAATCAGAATGCAAATTGCTGGGGAGTGTACTGGTCCATATCCGTCTCTCAATCAAATCACCTTGATGATACCGCCAGCAGGGTAGCTGAAATGCGGATCACGTGAGGGTGCTGGCGTTCCCAGTTCGGACCCACTCGTAGGGGCTCGTGACTGTTCGGCGGGAAGGAGTGACGGAGAGGGACGTACCATTGAGACGAATTTAATGCGCTTCGCTCCGATACTTGATGGATCCGATTTGGGTCTCGTTATGAGTGGAATACGGTAAAATTGCACAGAGGGCGTTTCAATCAACACTAACTGGCTCCCGAAAGTCCGTCTCCTCGTTACCTGCAGGCGAAGCCACACAGCAAGGGCTTTGAATATGATTATAACGCTGTAAGAGTTCCTTACTTCAGTGGTTGATTTCATCTTTTATGTTTCATATTTTTCTGTTTTAGTGTCGTTTATCTATCAGCGGAAATGTTATTCCCTAATTTGTTTCATGTATTTTCGTAACATTCAATTTTAAGTCTGAGGCTGGATAAGATTTTGTTATCTGTATGGCGAACTCGATCTATGTAAAACACGAAAAGCGCTGAGTGAGGGTTTATTTTATCGTTGTATACAGATATCTGATACCCTAGGGACAGATATCCTTAGCAAATGGCGCTACTGTTAGTCCCATTTTTAAAACTACATTACGACTTTTTCACGGACACCGACGTTGAAAAGGACCTACTTTGAGGCCTGTGTGTTCATAAAGGCGTTGCAGCTCAGGCAGAAGTGAGGTTCTTCTAGTCACTTGGCGCGTTTAGTCAAGTAGATACAGCAAAAAAATTGTATCGCAATATATGTCATAATACAGTAGATATACACTTCGGAACACATATAATTCAAATCAAAGTATTGAAATACATCAGGATATCAAAGAAAAAGTGTAATGCCCCAGTCACACTGGCATATATTTTGGCGTTTCTTCTATGTATTTGAATTGGCGGGGACCACATATTACAGGGGCGTCAGAACATTTTGAAAGTGGGGGGGCGAACTGAAAATTTGCTGACTTTTTTCATGGTATGAAGTTTGATATTGACCTGTTCCACTGGATTTACCGTAAATCTGTGAAAGGTCAGGCCTTCATTACATGTGAAAAAGTCAGACTTTGACATTTGTCCAGGGTGTAAAGTCAGGACTGAGCCGTCACTGCATGCTAAAAAGTTAGACTTTGACACATTGGCATGGTGAAAAGTCAGAGGTTAGCTGTCATTGCACGGTAAAAGGTCAGACTTTGAGACTTTTCCACGCTGAAAAGTCAGGGCTTAGCTGTCATTCCACGGTAAAAGGTCAGAGAGTTTCACACTTTCCATGGTGAAAAGTCAGAGCTTAGCCATCATTACATGGTAAAAGGTCAAACTTTGACAATTCTCCACGCTGAAAAGTCAGGGCTTAGCCATCATTGCACGGTAAAAGGTCAGACTTTTGACAGTTTTCCATGGTAAAAAGTCAGAGCTTAGCAGTCATTGCACAGCAAAAGGTCAGACTTTGACACTTTTCCATGGTGAAAAGTCAGAGCTTAGCCATCATTGCATGCTAAAAAGTCAGACTTTGACATTTTTCTACAGTGAAAAGTCAGGGCTTAGTCGTCATTGCATGCTAAAAAGTTAGATTTAGACATTTTTCGATGTTGAAAAATCAAGACAGGTTTTACACTTGATTGAGTTAAATTTAAAGGTGCTGACTTTTTTGGGGTGGCAAAAAAGTGGGGGGGCGGCCGCCCCCCCCCCCCCCCTGCACCCCCCTCCCCCCTATTCTGACGCCACTGTATTAGCTACGGATTTGGAATGTATCTTTCTGGTTTGCTTTAACGCGTTAGTACGCTTCTCAATGTTCATCAATGCTTATGTTTCTGTACGTATTGTGTCGTTTTTCGGCGCATTCCGACCTTCGTTTACGCATCTCTGTGTTTTCCTGTGCATCGGCGCGCATTTGTATATTTCAAAATGCGTAGAAGAACGTAGACGTGCATACACAGGAAAACGATGTGTGACTGGGGCATTGATAAGATTGTCATTCACATTAACGTCATAATGCGTCTTTGACATTGGGGCTAACTGAAGAGTTGACTGTAATGCGAGGCAAGGCGCGGTCGCTACGGATTCACTCACCCTCGTTATGGACTCTCACATGGTTCCGGTCACGTGGTCCCGATCACGTGACCAAGCCACCCCAACCCGCCTGCGTTCACTTCAACCCTGGGCTGCCGACAACAAGGAACCACCCACCCACCCTACAAAAACTCTTACATCTCTTATCTAAATTCTCTCCTACTTCGTAGGGCTTCTCAATAGCTCGTCAACTATCCCTTATCTATTACTCGTACGTTATATTGGACTACTGAAACTTACCTCGTACTCCTCGTACTTGTCATTATCCTGCTGGGTGGCAAAGTGAGACACTGACAGTGTATGCCCCAGTCACTCTGGCGTAAAATTTGGCGCTTCTACTACATATTTGAATTGGTGGGAACCACGTATTAGCTTCAGATTTGGAACGTATCTGTTTGCTTTGCTTTCAAGTTTTAGTATGCTTCTCAATGTTCATCAACGCTAATTTTTGTTTCTGTACGTATTGTGGCATTTTTCGGCACATTCCGACTTTCATTTACGTATCTCCGCGTTTTGCAGCGTATTTTAAGATTTCAAAATGCTTAGAAGAACGTAGACGTACGAACACGGAAAAACGCCGTTTTTTTACGCCAGTGTGACTGGGGCATTGGTAAGATCCTGAAATCCCGCCGGGATGGCTTGCAGTTCAATGTCAAATCCATTTGACGTTGTGGTTAGTATTAATATCAATCCTAAAAGGCCACGTATACCAGTGTCTTCGTCTCATTTCAGTCATAGTAAAGTTATCAGATCAGTGCGGCTGTTTAAATGGAATAATCTAACATGCTCATAGCTCCACGTAGTGAGTTTGTGATGATGACGTCAGACTTATAAGCCACTCTCCAAACATAGATTCTGAGCCTTTTTCAAGGGCTGTTTGTATCTCTGCATCAGTCTACGGTGGTTTAGAGCTTAGATTTTCCCTCCAACTCATAATATATGAGGTTTTTTTTTACTTTTATAACTTTGGCAGCTACACTTTTTTGAATTCCAAATGTAGTAATTGGGTTGGAGCAGAGATTAGTATGCGCAAGCGCCACAAAATATCTGGCGGGAGAGTGCTTTGTAGCATGAAATAGCCATCTGGTGAGACCTGACAGTATTACAGGTTATTTGAAGGTACGGTAGGGGTGCAATCCACGCTTCGCTATGACCATTGTGTTCCCAAACTAGATTTGAAATGCCACATACATCTTAAATAAGGTAAATATCTTACTGTTTTGGGGATACAGTGTTATAGTATACCTGCGTACGTAATTCTCCGGATCCTCACCCCTTTCCCTAGATGTTTAAAATGTGTTGTTTAGAACAAGTTTTAAACACCTGTGGAATCCGGAAAATTATCCATAGGAATACTGTTTCAGTTTGGGATTGCCGTATTCTACTTCTATACAAATATACAGTACACATTGAGAAAAACAAACAATACATATCTGATGTGATAAAACCGCGTCTATTTACTTTTTTTTAAATAATTTCTTTATTGAGTCAATATGTAATATACTCATGTTACATCAACATTTCTTTAGCCTCAGGACCCATCAAAGCAGCAGAAGGCCTCAGCCATTTCATAAGACTGGTTTTAGTGGCCAAGCCGTGATAAAGTCAGCAGTCACATAGAGCATAGAGTATTTTTTTCTTTAAATGAAAAAGAAAAAGAAAAGGTGTCAATCAGGATTCACCAAGTAGTAGTAGTAGTAGTTGTAGTAGTAGTAGTAGTAGTAGTAGTAGTAGTAGTAGTAGTAGTAGTGGTAGTAACATAGAAATCAGAAACGATTTAGGCTAAATTTGCCATATCTTAGCCTACATGTTGGCTATAGGGTGGGATTTTTAAAACCTGCTAAATTGGCCAAAATAGGATTATTTAAGGCTGATGCTGTATGAATGTATCTCATTAATGTAAAAATGACAGTTTGTGGTGCATCTTTTGATAGTCTTTCATTCCAACATAGGGTTTTGTATAGCTCAGAGGTATTTTTCCTTCCGAAAATCAGCAAAAACTAGTGTTTTTCATGATTTCCACTTTTTTTCAAAATCTAAGAGGCACAATGTTGGGCCAATTGTTTCTTTTAACTTGTTTAAAGGATATGTCATGAGAAGTGTAGACGATATAGTTTTGAAAATTAGTTAAAGTTTGAAAAAATATTAGAATTGTCAAAACTATCCAGGACCTTCAAATTTTCCAACATAAAGACCCATACAGCATGTTGTCTGACATCCCAATTTTCAGAGGAAAAAACTAATGAAATATGTAGTGAGAAATTGATTTTTCTTTATTGTAAAATGTTGACCAAAGTCTTGACTGTAATACCTGAAAGTTTCAACATAATCTGATTATCTATTCTGATATTTAAAGCATTCTGATTCCATGATGATAATTTTCAAAAAATTGGGGTGTTGGACAACACGCCTGTTAAAAGATGTCTAGAAGAAATAAATATCATAATAGGATAACAAATATCCCTGTATATGTTAAGTATCCCTACCACTTATAAATACCCAGGTTGTTTTTTTTCTAAATGAAAAAATATACTTTTTGTGATTCAAAAACTGAAAGCATGTAGTCCGACACCCCGGGGTGTCAGACAACACGCTCTGATATAAGTCATGATTTTGGGGTTGTTTCTTATCAGTAATTGAGTGGTTTGCTTTGAAAAACATAGCTTTTTATCATTTCAATGAGAATATAAAGGATTATTGTTACTGATATTATCTTATTGATTGTTCTGAGAAGTTTTAAAAACGTGTTGTCCGACACCCCGCGTGTTGTCCGACACCCCTGCCTGGCCCAAACCCAAATGTGGCTCAGAGCTTTTGTTTAAATTCTAATATTTTATAAAGGTGTTTAGGGTCAAATATAACATATGTTATCATTTGATATTAGTTTTTCTAAATTTTTAAGCTCTTAAAATGTTTCTTGAAATTTCAAATATGTTTGGGGGGTGTAGAACATGCAGCATTATACACAATTTCAAAAGGCTCTCAAATCTAAACTATTTGTCTGATTTTGTTGGAATAAAGTTTTTCTGGAAGGTACTTGGTCGGTTACTGATATAGGATATAAAAAGCAGTATTATTCTAAAATTAATTTTTGGGTGTCTGATCCCAGGCCGAGAGCGCAATTTAGCAGGTTTTGAAAATCCGACCCTATAGTCAAGGCTTTAAACATCACAAAGGACTCTGTTTCTAATCAGAGGAGTCAAACCATTCCACTTCGTTCCACCATGAAAAATTATAGATTTTGTGTAAGCTGGACCATTTGGTCTATCAACATAAATCACTGGTGCATCAAAAAGTCTCGTATTTTTTAGAAAGTTAAGTAATATTGCCAGGTAACCTTTATTTCTCGTACATGTTTGTTTCTTATCAGTAATTGCGTGGTTTGCTTTGAAAAACATAGCTTTTTATCATTTCATTAAGAATATAAAGGATTATTGTTACTGATATTATCTTATTCATTGTTCTGAGTAGTTTTAATACGTGTTGTCCGACACCCCTTGTGTTGTCCGTCACCCCTGTTTGGCCCAAACCCAAATATGGCTAACAGCTTTTGTTTCAAATCTAATATGTGATAAAGGTGTTTAGGGTCAAATATAACATATGTCACTATATAATATCAGTTTTTTCTCAAATTAATATGTTTCTTGAAATTTCAAATATTTTAGGGGGGTGGACAATATGCAGTATTATACACAATTTCAAAAGGCTCTCAAATCTAAACCATTTGTCTGATTTTGTTGGAATAACATTTTTCTGGAAGGTACTTAATCGGTAACTAATATACGATATAAAAAGAAGTATTATTCTAAAATTATTTTTTGGGTGTTTGAGTATTCCCGACGACCTCGTCAGGATAAATCGGCATGCCAATACCATGGAGTTGATGGTGACAACCCCTTCAACTACTTGCCACTGAATGGCTTGGTAACTTGGTTATCAGGGCGGCTTTTGAGTAATCTCTGTCCACACCAGGAACAGGGTCAAAGATCACAGGTCCGCACATGAGCAGTCAATCGTGACAATGACGCCCGTGCTTGGAGTCCGCAGGGAAGTTAAGAAAACGCATTTCTTCCCTGTTGACTCCGCGCTTGGAGTCAACAGGGAAGTTATGAAAACGCGTTTTTTTTAAAAGAGTATACTTGGGATATTGATACAGGATTCGGACACTGGTTTCCGGACAGTTGGTTTGTCTTTTGGCAACAAGCTATGTATAATTGGAATAACTGGAGAAATGCACATAGGAAGGAAAGATTGCACACTTAGCTTTAAAAGCGAATGGAAAAATTATATGTTGTCTCTTTTATTTCAGTTATTGTTCAACGGGGGAGTGATCACTTGTTGCATTTTGGATATACAATTCTGCTTCGTGGGATGGTTCACATGTCTATAGGCTAAGCAAACGATGTTTATATGTAAGTTTTGATCAATAAAAAGAGCTATGCACGTATTTAAGTTAGGAGGGAGGTAGGAGGCTATAGTCATAGGAGTATAGTTTGGTCAAATCGGTCAGCGGCAACATAAAAAAATGGTACAAACAAAAATTGAGGAGTAGTAGTTGAATCATTTGCTCTGTATGGAGATATTACTCAGAAAAATGTTATTACTTGGAGAGCAAGAAAAAAATGATAATCATAAAAATAGAGTGGCGGCGCTACCTATAATTTCAACTAAGTGTAAGGGCAACATAATTAAGATTGCCTTTAATTGATCGGGTCAGCATCCAGTGGAGCGAGCACTCTATATTTGGTGGTTAGATGGATATCCTATGCTTTAGCTCCATTTATTAACATATTGTTCTTTTTTTGTGTTTTCCAGGTCAATAGATTTGGTTTTTGCAATTGAAAATAGGTTTAGAATAATCATAATCTAATCCTTAGATGGACATATAAAAGGCTCATATTGTGTTTAAAAGGCATTAGCAAGTGATTAGGATGTGATTAATTTAAATGTGAATATCAATTAATTGTAACAATTTTCCCTCTGCATTTAGTAAGAGGACACGGAGGTTTATACTCCATGACTGTGCTTGTCTTCGTGGTTATCCTTTCAAACCAGAGTGTATATTCTACATCGGGAATCTTATTAGAAGTTTGGGACGCGTACAGCCAACGGCATGTATGTATCGAGCCTATAAGGATTAGTGCGAGAAACGTTCATTGTAAGAATTGCGTCGTAATTCAGACACTTTTTTATATCAAAGAGAACCTTATGAAGTCAGAAGGATTTACTTTGCGAAAACATATAATACGACACTTGTAAATCAAATTAAACACAGTTCATTGTGAGCAGATCGGTTCATATTGTCGCGTCGAGAGATCGAGGCAGATCAGTGTCCTAGATATTTAGGATTTGGGATCTTCAAGAGTTAGAAACTACAACTGATATTGCAAGATCTTGACGAAGCATCTTTCTAGAACCCGTTCATAATATTCCTAATCAATGAAACTGTTTTACAACAATTTGTTTCTCAGAGCACTCTGCTGAATTATTGACGTCTCGCGTGTTAGAGGCTCTGATTTCTGCAGCAGTTTTTTTGTTTCGTTCTATGTGGATATTCTTCGACACAAAAACTTCACGATTAACCCTCAGGACCACGTCACACTATCCAACAATAGTCTTTGAAGTGTGTACATTAGAGAGAGTTGCTTGGAATAGATATGATTAACTAGACATTAATTTAATTCAGCACTATGATTGTATATATAAGTTAGGTCTACACATTTAGGTAATAGATAAGCATACGAGTGAATATAGTTTGGCGAGAATACAACCAGACCCTATGGTCATTTATTACGTGAATCAACGAGTATAGAGAAAGAGAGGTGCAGCTCTGGAGGCCCTGGTGGGGGTGGATGTCACCAGCTTATTTTCGGTTTGTCACGCTCAGTGGGTGGTGACCATCCTCTCCTGGTGACCACATGTAATTAGGGTGAGGGGAGGTGGGTAGAATGAGACAAGGGAACTCTTTGGACAGAATTATATGAAACCATACATGTATGTTTTAACTAGAAGTTCTGGGGGCTGGGATTTATTTCTTAATTCATGTGAAATTAATTTCTAATCTCAATTATTCATGTCAATTTTATGGTTGTGTCATATGCGGAACAATTAGTAATTTAAAGAAAGTTCCTTGAAAAAGTCGAAAATATTCAGGATTTTTCTGACATAAATCAATTATCACTTCCAAAGATTTGATAATTTTTCAAAATACAAAAGAACGACCTACAGCTGGCTGATTCCCCTTTCTTAAAAACTAGTTCATGGGGTCCTATGGGGGTTCCTGAAAATGTGACTTTTAGGTGTACACTCCAGGGTGGCAGCATGGTGACCAAAGGGGGTGCCGCCCAATAGGGGGTGCTTATATAAGCAGGCGGCCGTGGGGTAGTTCTCTCTGTAGTGGTGAGGGCGGTGGGGGTTCTAATTGCTGATAAGGCAGAGAGAAACTCTCAGATGTTCCTGCACCCTGAGCTACACCTCTCTTTCTCTATACTCGTTGCGTGAATATAGGATGAAGAAACCCCCAGTATTACATAAATACAGAACTGGGTAACTTAAACCTAAATTTAAAAATTAAAAATAGGTCCTGCTCATACGATTGACTAAGGAAGAGTGAGGAGACCCCTAACCGTCGCATCAAAGGAACTATGACGTGTGCGACAATAGGCCACGCCCCCGAGTGGCTATACCATAGATACGTGCTTAGCAAATGGGGGCCTAATTATATATGTATAAGTAATGTCCATTATACATTGATATATATATTTCCCATAATTAAAACTATTTGCTTCGACATTTGCTTTTAACATTGCTGAGCCATATTCAACAAGGTTATTATTACTGACTTATTATCCAATCGGATGGTGTATTCAGTAATTAATGCAAATAAAGAACATAGCAAGCACACAAATTAATCGGGGGAAATAATAGCGCATAACATATTATATATCATAGTTATTTAATTGGATGAGTGAGCTATCCACTGTCCCTGCTGTCCAATATAGCAGGTTTCACAGTATTGAAGTTTAGACACATTTTATGCATGAAGCGCTATTACTGATTGCAACTCCGGATACTTGTGAAATATGATATGAGTCCTGATATTCAACATTTGAGTCATCAATTAGTATAAATGTAGTGGGCATGTTTTTCTTCTGCAATAAGAGGAATTTAATATCTTTTACACTTGTTGCACAATGGTATAGGAAATTCTACATGTAATGGATCTGTATTGAATGATTACCGAATTATAGATTGGTGTAAATAAATACTGACATCGAAGATGGAGGTGTGTATTTATATCGATCTAAAAGAGGCAATCATGGAATACAATTACAATCACGTCGTTTTCCTATCATTACAAACCTTAGAATGTCTGTCTGTAAATATTCAAATTTTACCCTACTTAGCCATAACTTGAGTCTAACTGTTCACCGGTGCAGTGGGTACATCACAAGATTAATCTGTAACTCAAATACACTCGCCTAGCTGAGGTTACATTTGTTCAAGCTTGCCACTATTCATAGAGACTACAATTAGTTGTGAACAAAAAAGCAATTCTGCTCGCAGGCAGATCTTCCACTGTCTTACATAGCATTTTGAACATCACACAGCAGCATTACACATCTAAGAACAGAGATTAAGGTGATGAAGATGAGCATTAGGGACCTGTTTCAGTAGTTTCGTGACATGTCTATATGGCGTCTATGACACCATACGGACAGATCAACACAAGTTGCGGGACTTAGGACAAGAGAGACCCCAAACGCGGTGTGTCTGGTTTCAAAGATAATAGACAACTCCGCGTAGGAATTAAGCAATGAAACTTTAACATGAGTAAGGGATATATATAACCTATAATCGTTTTAAATATGAAGAAAATTGGTCGTTCCAATCCGCTAATATTTGATATTAACTGTGACATGCGTTTTGAAACCTGACAACAAATTTTCCGCTGTTGCTTGCACTGTTAGTGCCGCTGTTGATGTCTGTCTAGGCCTAATGTCACGAAACTACTGAAACAGGTCCCTGATTAACTAGTACAATACAGCATAATGGGCATTCTTGCCAGACATACGTAAAACCTGCTGTTTACCTCCAATCATAGACATCATTATTCAGGCATATTATGAAATCTTTGTACCTCTCTGCACGTTTGTCAGCACTCGGTAACTCATCCCACATACGCAATCCTCGATTCATTGGTGATTTAAGTTGTATGGTACTCGGTTCTTGTCCCGAGAGTACGGCATTCGCTCTGCGAGCTCATGTTCTACGATCGAGAAGAGAACCACGTACTACACAACGTTCACGAAGCCTAAGCTAGTATTCTCCTATTATGGAGTACCTTGCCTGTACAATGAAAATACTATACCAGTATAACAGCAATCCGTATTCATAGTAAGTCTGTGCACAGGTATATGATAATCTGCAGGCTCATTACTCATAGACTATGAAGTCCCCATTATAAATGTATGGGCCCACGATGAACCACTAACGAGTGTTTATTGGTGGCCGTAAACAAAACCCATGGTTTACGGCTAAACATGGTCTACGGAAAATACACTCGTTTTAACATATATACTCGGATGCTTTGTTTAGATTTGAACACTGAAGTTGTGTATGGAGAGCAAAAGGCTACCCTTCACTGAATACCGACCGAATCTTAATAACGGACCTGTCGATGGGGGCGATTCAGCCGATTAAAATAACAAAATTGCACTCTTATGTAATTTCTAGGAAGATCATGATCATTGATGACCAGGAGTAAGAAATGCAACAATCGACAGTTTTGGAGGGGGATAGTCTCTGGAAACCACTCGAAATTGACGACGTAATACACTCACTATTGTTTGTGTATTACTACGTGTCAACCTCCCGTGATTTACGGGCATCCGTTCTTATATCTCCGATCATTGTCTATTTATCCATATACCAAATATTCCTATCATTAATGGACGTGTACATTCCAATGAGGTAAATGTTAAGACATATTGCCAATCTACTGATGCTCCGTCATTTTATTTGAGATGTGTTTTTTCTAGGATTATCTAAGAGCCATTACCAGGTCAAGAAGTGACCTTTGTTCACTGAAATTGGCTTTCAATACTGCTCATTGTAATTGGCCATTGAAGACATTGTTTTCATAATTGTGTTAAGAAGACTTTTATTTCATGTTGGTCATTATTTCATCCAGGGTAAAGAAGCGTTTTGTTTGATGAGGATTGTTTCCTTGGCCAGAATTAGGGACAGTAACCAGCTTTGGCAACATCAAGACAAGCTATTTCTTAGTAACGCACAATTGCTGTTGACTCCATTTGTTTCCTCATGTAATTTACTCACCTATATTAGAACTACCTAAAATGAAATTTTTTAAAAAGAGATCCTCTATAGTCGCTATGTGTCTGGAATGCTACTAAAAATTGATTATCCTCTGACGAGGATGGAAGGACAAAGATTCTATTTCAGAATCCTTGACAAGGCGAGGCTGATGTTTAATCTACTTATAGCAGGCTAACCTTTGGGTGTCTACTCATACCTCTTTAGACAGTCTCTGGTCTGTCATTCACCACTCCTCATTGCACCCTTTATATCTGATATAAAGCAATTACTCCTTGAGAATCTTTATTTCTTTAAATATAAGGCCCGCCCCTCACACAGTGAGAGAACAGGCGTGTGTGTTGGGGAAGGTAAGGAACCATATCTGTTTGGCGGAGGCAGCTATTGGCTATTGGCGTAGTAATTTGGTCTATGTCCCTGTTTACCATTTGGTTTGGAGCATGCTGTAATATGAATAAGTGAATATTCTATAGCGCTCCAAAGAAGATGGTAAACAAGGACTGAGACTAAACACAAATATGTTTCTGATTCCAATTTTGCCTGGAGATATTTATCTGTTTATCGCCCATTGAGTATAAGTTACCATATTCATAAGCCTGCTGAGTAAGTGATCATAATGTTAAGCTTCTGGACGTTTATGCCAGGCTTAGATGATAAGTGCCAACAGCCAAAATATAGGCCGCCCTGGGAGCCGGTTCTGGCGGCAGGTAACTGGACCGATGGCACCACGGACCGATGGCACCTGGACTGATGGCACCTCTTTTCAGTTTCACCTGGACTGATGGCACCCGTGCCTGGACTGATGGCACCACTTGCCTAGACTGATGGCACCACCTCATTTTTTACCTGGACATGGGAACCACTTGCTAGATATAGTAATATTGTGCAATAGTCCTGTAATAACAGTGTTTCCAGTTTAGTTTTCAGGGTTTTTTTCTGGTTTCCAGAAACCAGAAAAACCGGTACCGGTACCGGGGCGGCTACCGCCGGCACCGAGGTGGCCGCGGCCGTGTCTCTGGGGGATTTTTAATCAAGTTATATACCATATAAACCTCTGTTCTTATAGGTATCTTCTTAGAATACAATATCCACTCCAACTATTAATGTAAAGGGTCAGGGGTAGGTCAGGCCGTATGGCCGGCCAGGACCACAGGTGGCCGGCCGGGACCCCTGGCTGCCGATGCCGAGGGGCCAGGACAAGTTTTTTTATTATTATTTTTTTTTAAATCATCACATAAATTCTTCTTTATGTGAATATGATATACTCGGTAGTTGAAAAGTGGTGTACACAATATAATATGGAAATAACTATTAGTCTAAGTGAGTGGTGCCATCAGTCTAGGTAGTGGTGCCATTGGTCTAGGAAAAATGTTGCCATCGGTCCGAAGAGGTGCCATCAGTCCAGGTGCCATCGGTCCGTGGTGCCATCGGTCCAGTAATCTGGCGGCACACCCCCTCCTTCCTGCGGCCACTCAACGGTGGTTGCGGCCCATTAGATTGTAGGTCAACTCTCGACTGCACAGCCGTCCCAAGGCGCTAGAAAATATCATGTAAGGAGGTCAGGGTCAACGTCGGGGTTTGCTGCGAATGCAGTCATTGGCTACTCGGTCTACTTTATTCCTTATATGGAATTAGTGTAATGGGACAACTCCATGGTGATTCCCACTGCACTGCCTGATCACCGAGGGCTGCAGTTCTGCCGTCCCCATCCAGGCGTAGTAGCAGTGCGACCGTGGTCAGGGCATCCCGAAAGTAATGTCAGCCGTTTGCTGACTCTGTGTAAGCTCGAAATTAAGCTCTCTCGGTCTTCATGGCAGGGCCGAAGATGGGCGGCCTGCAACGCTGAAACATTCACACCATAAATCGGCTGTATACAATGGTGTACTACCTTGGTGTACTGGCAACAGTTTATTTCTTATTTCAAGAATGTTGAATAGAAATTTGAAATATTAAGATATAAATCAAGAGAAATTGATACTGAATATACATGTGAAATACATGTGAAATGAATAATTTAAGAATGAAGAAAGTTTGTTCAATGAATGCAATGAATAAATTAGTTGAATATATTTATAAGGTAATACTTAATTAGAATTACATCGAATATGATGTGTAAAAAACTTGCGACTTGGTGACATGGACTTGGAGCCCCAGATGTGTCGACGACCTCCTGGAGCTTGTCGCTCAGGATGGTGACCGTGGAGGACTCGATATCGAAGGGACTCACACTTGCCAAGGGCCAGCTCTAGGCCCGAGTCATCGGCCAGCTCGAGGAACTCTGCGTGAGCTTCCTGTGCTGGTCCCTCCCCCATGTCCATGCCTTCATTGTCGAGGTACATGTACACAGTCAAATGTAGATGCCTGACTCCCATGATGTATGTGACATCGTTGAAGGTCCTTTTGCGGGCCATGGAGGAGGTACGCCCCTCAGAAATGTTGTTGAACACCTCCTCGGTCCAACAGCCTACAGCCGAGAATTCATAGTCAGGCGCGTCTTCTACTACCGCTCTGAACTAAAGTGTAGGGGCGGGGCGTTTTGTTCATATATTCTAGGGTTATTATATCCTTATTTGGTACGTATTTACAGTACTTACTATTTGTTTTTTTTATTTACGTCAATTTCGGGTGCATTCATAGTTCTGGGCAATCATTATGTGCAAATATACTTCCGAATAGGGAAAATGTCTGCCATTTTGTTTGTTTATTTTTTGCTCCTAATGTAAACAAGTCACGTGGTACGGTGGGTAGTATTGTGTACATATTACGCCACGGTGTGGTCGAACAGAATCTTTACTCCTAGTGCGTATAAGCGGGAAATTCATGGACCGGCATATAACAATGTGAGGTTTCACATCAGGGGTCACATCTGGATCATCTACACAGAATACCCCCCATATGTTCCTGAATATTTACTGAGCCCTTATAACAGTAAATTAAAGCTTTACCTTGGAAAGGCCTTAGAGCGTAGACAATAGATTGAGGAAGCCCTTGTACCTGCAGGTTGTTGCTCTGATCTTGGACACTGTAGCTCACTACACCCCTGAGGATCCACGGATTGTACATCAAGTTTGTGGTGAAGTTATCAAAGGCCAGCGGAACTGCGGCCACAGAACCCGTTGACTTGCCTGGACTGGTTGCCCCTGACTAGAAGAACACTCTCTAGGACTTCAAAGCGTCGGGCATACCAGATATAAGTAGTGGGTTATTAAAGAAACCAGGCCATATGTACTAAAGCCTATCGTAAACAAGGCTATATCTGTGGGACATTTCCCTGCTATCTTGGGCAATGGAGTCATAACTCCGATACCAAAGACCCCCAGGCCAAGACATCCGGTTGATTTCCGGCCGATATCGGGCCTATCAGTCCTGTCTAAAAAAATTTAATACGAGCTACACCATCAACTACTACTTTCTCTCACAGTGTCTACAAGTTACCAAGATAAATGAGTTGAATGTTCCTGAATGGATGTCTCGGAGCCATTAAAAACTCACGTTTTTTATTGTACGCTGACGACATTGTGTTGGTTGTTAGCGGGAAAAATCCAGAGGTATTGACCAGCTCAATGCAGGAGGACCTTAAGTCATTGGTAGCATGGTTTGAACACTACCATCTAAAATTAAATGGGAGTAAGAGTAAAATGATGTGGTGCCAACCAAAGGTTACCAGGATGCGACCAGCTTACCCAGCCTGTATGCTTGAGGGACGAGCGTTAGAAACCGTAGAGTCATTTAATTATCTGGGGGTCCCCATTGATCAATCATTGCATTTTGATCTGTTCTTTGACAAGATTGCTAATGATGTATCTCTGCGTTTGCATAAGTTGCAGAAGTTGCGGTATTTCCTGGATACTAGAACAGCAGTATCGATTGTAAAGACAATGTTGTTAAGCAAGATTGAATATTGTGACTTCTTGTCAGTGGTTCTTACTAAATCACAGAGGTTGAAGCTACAATCTCTGATGAACACAGCATTGAGAATCTGTTATCGTGTTAAGCTAGAAGATCATATCAGTGGTGATGTGCTAGGGCTAATCTCGATAAGCTGGTAATCAGGCGCACTAGACATCTTTTGTCGCATGTTTATTGGTGGTCACGTGACCCCGAAAACATTGTGGACAATATATTATCTGAAGGTGGAGTTAGAACTAGAAGCGTGACAAAAATTTAAATGAAGGTAAAACGTCCAAGGACGGATTTCTTCAGAAAATCGCCTTTATATCATGGAGTTCAGGTTTGGGATCGGCTGGGGCCAGACCTTCATGTCGCTGCGAATAACAACGTTTTTTAAAGCACTCTTAAAATGGGTAGATCTAACTGAGACTATGGCTTATATTCTAAGATAGGTGATCTTGTATTGGCTATAAGTATTGTTGTGAAGAAATGAAGTGAAGTGCAGTTGAGCGTTAGTAGTTGTGGTGGTAGATGGCCATCTGGGGATGGGGAGCCTTCTGTTGGTAGCATGGGTGTCCTGTACCAGGACTCCCTGGTCTGCTATGTCCTTTTTCCTATTGCTGTTGTTTGTACCCATACTATTTTTGTTTTAGTCCTGTGTCTGACTGTCAATTGTGTTGCTGTAAATGTCATATCTGCTGTTGCAATCTTGTCTGACCAGAAAAGTTGAAAATCGCGTTTAATGTAGAGTGAACTTTCGGTCAATAAACATATTTTCAAAAAAAAAGGAAAGAAAAGCGAGAACCTGGTTTTGGGGTCACAAGTGGAGAATCTGGTGTTGTGGAGAATTGCAAATTCTCTGTAATTCTACAGAGGGAGAACTCATTCATCTACGCCCTCTACCGTCTACACATGAAGACGTCTACGCCAAGCGGCTGCTATATGAACTGTCTGTCTGTCCACAGACGCGCAGGACGATTTTTGAACCCTCCCACCCACAATGAAAAATTTTCTACTGTTAGGGCTTTGTTTTAATCATGCCCATATGCCCACTGGCATTATTCCATGTAAACTGCAAACCATTAAAATTTATGTCTGAATAAATTTTAATAATGTCAGTTCGGACTTGAGTTATAATTGCATACGGAGGAGAAATAAAAAAACTTGATAAATCCGACGGAGAAGATCATAGGAACGTCAAAGGTTCAAAGAGCTATGGGATTTAGGTCTGTGATGTCATTGCGCCACAACGTCGACAGGTGCTTTTGTCGTCTTCTAAGTGTTGTTTGTTCTACAGCTTAATGCAAAGATCCTTTGGACAATTTAGGATTTCAAGAATTAATCCGACGGTCAGGGGTAAAGGATAGCCTTGTAACATTCCCGTTGTATTTCATTGATATGTTCTCGATGTATAACGCATTTCTTGTCATATGGAAAGGAAATTAAGAAAATTGGCAAAAATAACACGTCCTTCGTTCAGATACTCTCTATGTTATAGACCATAGTCACAGGCAAGGTCATATCGCACCAGCTTTTTACTAGAAGTTTCGTTTATGAATATGCTCCCGCCTTGAGCCCTGGATTTACTAGATAATATATGAACCAGCTAAGGGAGGCAGGTATGAATAATGTCTAAACGTGTGAGGATTAGCGCTAATCCTAGTTGATGAGGTCATGATGCAACTTTCTAAGAGGCTACCGATAGCACGAGCTTGGCTTTATGATCCTGTAGTTGGATGCATGGACACTAAAACCAGTCTCTATTGACTGATGTTCATGTAGTTCAAAGAATGAAAGAAACCACAGAAAAAAACAACATATCTAATCAAATCTGATCTGCTCATTAGAACTATATGATTAGCTTTCTATTGTATGCCACACATATCCTACACATAAGCTATCGTCAGGTAGGTAACCATCTTTCCCTGGGTCTGTTTGATGCCTTAGCGTTGGTCGGAATCCTGCACCCACTGTTCCCGCACTTTCCTCCATTAGCGTCTTTGTCGTGGTACTGGAACCGTCTCCGGAAAAATCCGCGTCTTTCCCTTGAATCACCGATTTACTCTCCTATGAGCGTGAACACTTTTCCCTGTCAGGGGGCTGTGCTTTACACCACATTTCTTACAACATCTCTCGTGAGGTATGGTATAAAAGAAAAAGTTGAGAGTCTTTAGTCAGTGTGGAAGTTCCAGAAGCACGGTAGTGAGTGAGTGACCAACTCCAACCGATGTACGGCATGTGAGTTGGGTGAGTGGTGGCACCCTTTGTGGTTATGTGTATAACCGCATCACAGTGGTGTGTATGCTAGCACTATCGCGCCGGGTACCAACGACAATAGCACAGGTATGAAACCGGGTACTATTGCCAGTATATACCGCTAGAGGCCGGGTATATGGGGCCTATTGTGATAATTTCATCTTTGCATCATGTGACATGACACGTGATCATTAATACTATTATTTATTTTGCATAAAACTATTAAATATGATATTATGCCTACATACTGTGAAAATTTCATGTTTATTGGGCAGATAATTCCAATTTTATTCACAAAAACGAGTATTTTGTAAATGATGCCTGAAGGCATCACCCGGCCAGCGCTGGTTGATGCCTCGAGGCATCACCCGGCCAGCCCTGGTTGATGCCTCAAGGTATCACCTGGCGTGAAATTGTTTTTCTACGTTTTCTCTTTCTGGAACCACGTGACACACTTCTTGTACGAGATGAATCGCTACTACTGGATGTAGTCAAGTCACTTTCTCTTGTGAAATCACTTTTGAATAATCCTCTAGACTGATGACCATTTTCATATGCAGTAGAATCCTTGAATTCCTCATTACGAGAAAAATCAGAACTGTTTTTCACACTTGATCCCTCCACGGCACTTATGATGTCAACCAGCTTCTGAATAGTCATATTAAGCATCTTTTCCATGTTGTTCAGGCGGCTCCCCTCAGCTCCTGATAGCGCCGCTGGCGTCCTTTGAGATGCCCCCATCTGGTCAATGGTATCTACTAATTTAATCGCTGGCGATTGTGATGGCTGAACTTCCACAACAACCTCATTAGTAGTCATACCATCCGGAATCCTTGAGTTGCTACTCCGGCCGGATGGGGCCCCATTCCCCTTCTTCTTGCCCATATTTAATATAACAACTTTTCTACACAGTGAAAAAACGTTTGTCTTAGTCTGAGATGGCAGCACAACTGGCGCAACCATTTGGAATTGATGACATAACCAGCACGCGACGGTGACATGGTTACCAAAATTAGGTAGTGAGTAGCATGATAACCATAGTTACCAAGATAATGTCAACAGATAACCTGGCCGGAATTATATTATTATGGTATCATATACATATATATAAACATTATTATGGTATATATACATATATATAAACATATATATAGACATATATATATATATATAAACACATATGTATATATGTGTATATATATATAATAGTGGAGCTGTAATGATAACATATGGATAATGATAAATGACAACAATTGACTACACATTGGCGTAATTGATATTTATTCTAGCAGAATAAATAACTGCCTATGATACAAATGGCTTACGAATCATTAATTTCCTATAATATCTCTTACTTTTATTTGATGAAATGATTTAGGTATACTGCGCTCTTCCATTATAAATGGATATAACATTTGCTCCTAGTGTCTATTATATACTGCCTGGTGCATTTGGTGTCTTCCAGTCATACACAGAAAAACTCACGTGACGCCGGCTCATCATAGGCGATATCTGGTAAAAACAGGTTTTATGATTAGCTATTATTTTCTTGCACCCCTTGTTTCCCTTGATCATATAGCCCAACGGGGTCGGATGACTTTTACAGTGTAAAGATATATGTGAGTAGCTTTATTTTTCTTTTGGTCTCAAGGAAGTCCACACCGAGGTCACAGTACAGAGCCTATAAGGTAACCCTTGGGCATTACGAAATTCAACTGACCTTCAAAGTTTCACCATGGTTCTCTAGTCTCTCTATACCCATCCCAGAATAGGATGACCCAAAGATGAAACCCAGGTCATTTGTGTCCTCACATAAAAGGCTCTATGCACATAATTGAGAAGGGCTCGAGTTGGGACATTGAATTGTTATCACTCACTTACTTTGCACATCCAGTAGTGAAAAACCCCTACCTTTTCAAGCTGGCAGCGGAGAACACCTTCCCGAGAGCAAAATGGCAGTACCCTGGGATCATGACCTATCTGCCTGCTGCTTTGTATGCCTTTGGTACTGTGCACATTTAAACATTCTATTAAGCGCTCCTTAACCCCCACGGTTTGGCCATAAACAGTTCATGTGGAACATTTCCCCTCATCTCTTTCTTCACATAAGTATGAAATAAACTCCAAAACCGCATCAATTGTCTCCAGCTTTGTTTTCACTGTGTATTCTACCTCGAATTGATCATAAATGTTTCCTCATACTATATATTTCTTATACTTTTGAGGAAGGTGGGCGTAGCATTATGGTACTCCAGTTAGAAATTTGCCTTCGGTCTCCTCCTTTAACCCTTTCCCTGCAGCACCTAGTTCCTGTTCACCATGACACGGCAGGCATTGCCTGCCAAAACGACCCTGCTACCGCAGGCACCTTTTTTTTTTAAATAGCAATGACATGTGATGTGTCATGTGGTTTAAGTAATTTACCTTGGTGACTGAATATATTCTATTGTACCAAATCAAATGTCAATATGGCTCTTATACATGGTCAAAATTTCCTTTAAATCAAACGATTATCTTTTTATCTATTGAATTTTGTATATAATTTTCACTGATACCTCAAAGATGCCTTGAGGCGTCTTCCTGCTGTAGCCAGGGGAATGCCTGGAGGCACCTTCCTGCTGTTAAAGGGTTAAGTGTTGGCACGATTAATTCGAACTCTCGAATAGATGGGTGAATTCCCTTTAAAAGATCAGCATCGTGTCCTTCAATACTCGGTTGAATATTTTTTCAGAGGCAACAACCCTCCCCCACACTGACCGCAGGCTGGGGGTGGGGGGATACACGGGAGTGTGTACTAGGTAACTGACTACTTAAAGAATTGTGCAATAACATGAACAAATACTTTATTAACATTGGGAAAGATGTTCAGACCACCAATGAATCAAGTGAAGAACAAGATGAAGAAGACAAGCATGAAAATACCGAGGAACAAACGGAGATTATAACCCCAATGGACAAGGATGAGATAGTAAAAATTATTAAAAGCTTTGAAAATAACAAAAGCACAGGAATGGATAAGGTAAATGGTCAGGTATTGAAGAAAATTCTATTGATTAATCCGAACATAGTGGTACATTTAGTAAATATGAGTCTTAATGATATGATCTTCCCAGATATTTTGAAAAGGGGTATAATAACCCAAATACCCAAGATGGGAGACTTGCCTGAATTTAATTATTCGAGACCTATTATGGTTTTATCTATGATGTCTTAAATCTTTGAAAAGTTAATACATAGTCAAATGTTAGCATTTATACTTAACAATAATATCATCTCGGATTCACAATTTGTTATTTTACCTAAGCGCTTGAATGCACAGGCTATATTAACGCTAATTACCACCTTAACTACAGCTTTAGATAAGGAGAAGATTATATCAATAGTGTTCCTTGACTTTCGAAAAGCTTTCAATTCTCTAAATCATAAGATTTTTTTTTATAATTTCCGTACTTTATTTTGATATTGGTGCAATTCGACTAATTGAAAATTACTTAAATCAAAGAAGAGTCAATCTTAAGATGAATGGAGTAAAATCTGAGTATGTCAACAACATGTGGTGTGCGGCAAGGGTTGGTTTGGGCCCCCTAATATTTCTCTTATTTATAAATGATATTGTTGAAATTTTAAATAGCACAATGCCAATATTATTTGCAAACGATATTGCCCTAGTAACCTGTGGTAATACCCAAGAACAAGTAGAGTTGTTACAAAAGCATAACCTGGAACTGGTCAATACATGGACAAATAAAAATATGATAAGACTGAACTTCGACAAAACGAAAATCATGTGGGTAGAAAATGCTAGGGGTATGAATAAACGACTAGACACAATAATGGGTAACAGTGTCATCAAATCAGTAGAAAAATACAGGTATCTTGGACTTTTACTTGATAATGGTTTAGCATTGAATGATCACTACAAAAGGATAATAAAAGAATACAATCAGAAACTGTTTAAATTCAGGAAAATAAGGTATTTATTGAACATGGAGGCAAGCATTAAAGTTGTTAAGCATATGCTAGTTCCAATAATTGAGTATGCAGACCATGTTCAAACTTTGATGTCAAAAGAAAAGAAACAAAAACTACAAATATTTGTCAATAAAGCTTTGCGCATTGCAGTTGGTGTAAAAATGGCAATAGATATTAGCAACTATGACCTGTATCAATTATGTAAGAATTAATCACCTCCTGAACCTGACCAGATGGTGGACCTAAGAAGGGCAACATATGTATGACCGACCAAGTAAAGGAACGAGCAGTGAAGAGAAGATGAAAATAAAAATTCAGAATCCACGGACTGAGAAATTCAGGAACTCACCTCTCTACCAAGGAATAAAATTCTGGGAACGATTACCTGCAGAAATACAAGCCAAGCCAGCAGGAGACATTTTTAAAGCCTTGCAAAGAAGTATTATTAACTATAATAGATGAGACGGACTATCAATAGTAAGTCATTAGACATAGATACCATCATTATTTAGTTGAGTTTATTAGAAGTGTATTTGTGTTTCCATGTATGCAAATGTCCATGTTTAAGTCTTGAGATGTATTGTAATCTACTATATGTAACTACATGTGACTCCAAAGTGGAAGATCACCCCTGGCTGGTGAACTTTATCTGTTGTAAAAAAATTTATATTGAATATAAAAAAAAGTGGAATTGTATTTCTTAATTTTTAATTCTTCGTTCTTTAATTATGTACATTTTGAGTATTCATCCGAAACTCATCGTTGTTATGGTGCACAAATTTTATTTTCTTTATCATATATAGGGCCTCATGCAATCATTCTTTTATAGTCTGCCAGGTAGATCATATCATTTATTATCCATCTAATACAAAGTGTCCATAGAAAACACATAGGGCGTTTGCATGGACATACCCGGAGCATACGGATATGTTGTATGCTCCGGGTGGCGCATAAGGAAAAATAGTGCTTATGGAAAAATAGTGCATAGCTAAAACGAACTGATATTGACATGCCACTTGTCCAGAAAAGGTGGATAATAAATACAATATAGACTGGTTTCAGATACAAGCGGTTGTATGCTCCTCGGAGTTGACTCTCCGCAATATCCTCGCATACGCTCGGATATTACTACGCGTCAACTCCTCGGAGCATACGGCCGCTTGTATCTGAAACCAGTCAATATTGTGTATTTATCCACCAGAATTCAATCCAATTATCAGTTTGGGATGTATGAGTTGGGCACATTGACAATTTGTATCTGTCCTTCCAGTGAGTCTAGTCTTATTGTCTGACGTTCACAATGGTACTTGTTGTTCTACATATATTTTACCTGTGCATAGCACAACCTAATAATGTATTGTTGTAAATTGGCATAGAAGCCATGTCGAAGTGAATGTCTACATTCCGCCAAGGAATCAGTGTGCGCTGCTTACTGTTATTTCGAGAGCATTCAGGTTATTGAAGATGTCATCTTTTAAGGCTGAATGATGTCTGACCTATCCAAAAACTCGCTGATTACCCTTCAATCATTTAGATCCTCCCAACTAATTTCTCTGTTTAGAATTCATTTCCACCAGCTTTCCAAAGACTGAGGGGACTCTTCTAAAAGCCATCATATTTTTAGATCATGAATTTGAGTCAGACATAACATAGCGTGGGATGGCTTCGATAATTGAATTTCATTCTCTTCAACTTTAAGAAATAAGCTAGTTCTCTATAACTTGAGGACAATGTCTCCTACCATTCGCTTTTCATAAGACCTCCATTATCTGATCGTTCGTAAATGAGTGTGAATAAATCATGATACAGCCATTATATTTGCCTTTGCAATACTCATCTAGGTTTTTATGATCCTACATGTCTTTTACCATGAAATGAATAAGCAGCTGTTTTGATTGAAAGATGAGCATGTTGTCTACAAAATTATTTTCACGTGAGCTGTATATATACTTCTAGTGAAATACCATCTGTAAAGATTGACATTTACTTAAGGGCACTACGCATAATCTGTTAGTGGCCTGCTTATCAGGGCTAACAGCGTACGCATCTCTGGGGAAAGCTAGCCGCAGGGGTGCAGTGGAGGTAATGTGATACAGGTGGATGGTGAGATACAATTGCAGATTGGCCACAAAATAGCAGCGTAAAAAAGCAAAGCTCGCCCTCAACGCCTCAGTATGGTCGTCCAGCAGCACATCCAGCTTGGTACATGGGAGAATCGACACAATCGAAGAAGGGCGTCACATCGTCACATCGAAGGTCGACAAGCAAGACTCAAAGACCGACCTACTCAAAGAAGCAAAGCCGCACCGGCCGCCTCCTCAACGCCACCAAGATCCGCCAGCCAAAAAAACTGCAGCCAGCATGATGGACGACAACAAGCGCGGAGATCACATATCAGCGACCAGTTCCTACAGCACAGACACTTCCAGCTCGTCAATACAGACGGTAAGGTAGCACTTGCAAATGTTCTGTTTCCAGATAGACTGCTTCCAAAGCCATATATTAAAGTCTCTCGAGAAGCATGCCATACATTAAAGTCTAAATTAGATGTGCAGATGGGCCCACTTGAGTATAATACGGCACAGTTGTCCTCATTAGGGACAGTCAGGCATATGAACTTGATTGCGTGTCATGAGGCGCCGTTTGTTAACAACAACGGATGTCATACAAGCCCGAGAGACCGGGAACACGGGCCACAGCTCTACCTCTCCCAACAGACCAACAGCTGTGGCGTCTATATATGACACCGGATGCGCTCGACTCCGGCGACAGGAAACATAATGGCGGCCAGGGGAAAGAGTCAACTCATTACCTACCTCATAAAAAACGTGTAAATTCCGGTAAGATCCGCTTCGAGATTATCCCGCACATAATGACAGAGTGAACCAGACATAGGGATTCTCGTGCAGTAACTGAATCCCGTAAACTATTTTGTGTTTCTTTACACAGATGTACTTCTATCCTTAAGATTTGTTTCTAGCTGTACTGAAAACATAATTTAGAACTGTAGTTTTCCAATCTCCTTTCCTAGAGAGAATGCAATATCTGTAGTTGTCGGCAAAATACTTGTGTCACGCGAAATGATAGCAGCCGCAAGGACCTTAAAGTTAGATGCGGCTGACATTCACCAGGGGCCCGTTTTAATAGGTGGACGTCACTAGCCAGTTAGTGACATGAATAATGACAGCAATAGTGGCAGGGATAGTGGAAAGATTTAAGTCTTGTTTCATAAAGCATGTCACTGTTGGGGTGGTGTGTCAGTTCACTGTTGTGGACGTGTCCCTAGCTTGGGACAGCATAGTGGAAAAACATAGGTCAAGTCTCGCTATGCCGCCCCCTATCTACGCTGGTTCCCGGTTCAACCAGTCTTTGAATCGAGCCTCTACGCTAAATATTTGCAGAAGTGAGATGTACAGAACATCCAGACGCCGAGAGGCCGCAGCGTAGACGCCGCTGTCACCCGGGAACCGTTAGGAACTAGGGGAGTCTTGACGTTCTCCATGGGGCGTGGCAACAATCCCCGTCCTGCTGGACTGTACACAAACGGCATTGATGTGTCAGCTAATCATGAACGTTAGCCTCTTGTTCGAGCACGTACCTGGCGAGGGAAATGTCGTCGCTGATATGCGCAGTAGGGCCCATCTGGGAAAGCATTTCTTTGAAGCTATGTCCAATATGTTCACCCATGGTCATATTCGGCAGTGTGCAGCGATGACACATGTAATTGATAACTTGTCTCCTCCTGCCATTACTAGATCTGGAACTGTGGTCACTTCAAGAGCGTGCTGCATCACGGAAGGAAGCGGCAAGGGCCCCAGCAACCAATGCATCTCCATGGGCAACAGTCACCGCGTATCTAGGGACATGTTACGATCACCATATCGACATGCTTGCCCCAATTTAGCAGGAGGCATGGACCATACCCGAGGCATGGGTAATGAGGAAGATATTGCCAGCGACTAACCGGAGCAAGGTGGCACAATTGAGTTCCTACCTGCTGCCGGCAGGGGTGTTGTCTACTGAATCACCCACGTGTGAACAGGGCCCTCGAAGCCCTGGATCGAGACTACAAGTCTAGGGTACCCAACATAAATGATGACCGATGATATGGTCGGTACTGTCTTTTCTCAATATGACACACGAGGACACTCTGGTCAAGGCGGCAGTCGCATCATGTTCTCGGCTACTCTGCGCTCGTCAGAAATCGTCCCTCCAACGGTAAGAGCGTTCTTATCTACCAGGCACCTCACAAGAGGCACAGTAAGGATGGAGACTGGAGGGATGTCAGTAACCGTTAGACACGGCAAAAACATGCAAAAGTACAACCAGAGACAAACTGTCTTCATCCCAACGGCCGACGACCCGTCAGCATGTGCGGTGATGGCGATGGCAACGGTCATCCAACTGGTGCTGACCACAAACGAGGACAAATCCCCCGGTGATGTTTGCCATGGTGGCTTGAGTATTGATTTATATAATATTCAAACCTTCGACAAGCCCACGAAACGAGACATTCTACGAGAGCTCATTTCATTACGTGTGTCGTCCATAGGGAGAGAAATTCTCGTCCAAAGTCTCCTTCGAGTGATCCTAAGGACAAAATCGGCCTGACCACTATTGAACAGCCTTTTGTGGTCGACTCGCCTAGTCTGGCTACATCAGCTGGTCCACCTATTCCAGGTTCCTGAGAAACACCTGTGCTACGCCGATCTCTGAAGACGATCAAGAGTCCTGAGAGACTGATTGAAGCTTAGTCTTGTCTTCCAACATGGGCCAGTAATAATGCTCAGAACAAAGCGCGAAAAGGAGAGGTGTACACCTTATTCACAGGATGTCTTTTGTTCATGTTGTGTTAAGTGTTAAAAACTCCCTATCTGAAGTAAGACATATCTGAGAGAAAGATGAAAACTCTTGTTTTGTCAAAAGAAAGTTTTGAAAAAGGAAAGAGAGGAGTTGTATAGTGACGGAATCACCTAAGAAACAGCACCAGTGCGCCCTCCCCCCCCCCCCCCCCCCCCCCCACAAGGCTGGAGAACTCCAATGTAGACTGATTCTGAGTTATCCATGACCAAAAACCACCAACATGCACAAGTTTTGTGAGAGGGTTCACTTTAGGCACTGCATAAACTTTGTCTTAACTTGTCAAAAGTCTGGAAAATGGAAAGTCTGTACATGTGCATCTAAGTGATATTGATTACGCATATGAATGTGTGTGTGCCTAAGTGTTGACGCCAGTAAAACTCTGACCCAAACCTCTGTTTGCTTATACTACTTTTCATAGACACACACAAACGTGCATGTGCCGAAATGTTAACCACTGAAAACAGACATTTACGCAATATATAGTTGGTGTGTTTGTGGCGGCATTAACAGTAAAAAAGGGACCCCATAAGCACTGGCTGTCGCTGGCCGTATTTACGGCCAAAACAACTACCGTGAAGTAACGTTTATAACAGTGTTGACGCCATGAACGCCAAAAACGTATCTGTCACGAAATGTATGGAAAGGTATGAAAAGATAATCTTTAAATGTGTTTATCCTACCCCTAATAAAAAACCGCCATAGACTTAACATAGGGAAATTTTATGTGGCAGGCCGTGACATAAAGTGTTTTTTATGCCACTAGAGTAATAACAATATTGACCAATCAGAGAGCAGGATGTCAGCTACTATGAAAAAAGTTCTGTTGGTCGTTGACTCAATATTTATCTTTTAGTAATACAAAAGCATAGACGGGGTAGGATAAATATAATTACGGTTTGGTATCAATCATTGTAAACAGCCACAATCAATTCACTGCACATGTCGCCATAATCTATTTATTTATTAATCTAATATGAAAGGGAGGTTGATCATGAAGAATAGGATTTATTGGCAAGCAACAACACTGTGTAAAACATCCTAGGCCCCCTGTTCTTTATACTTTATATTAACAGCAATGATACAAACCTCCAACACAGTAGAATTAAAGTCTACGCAGATGATGCGGTGGTTTATTTACCTTTTACAGATCCACATGTAGCTCTTATAAAAATGCAGTCAGATTTAGACATAATAGGGGACTGGTGTGCAAACAACAGACTTACAATCAACCATAAAAAATCCAAAGTGATGAGATTCGGGTTACCATCGCAGACAAAATTACACACACAGTTTAAGTTGACACTAAAACAACAACAGCTCGAAGAGGTATACACTTTCGAATACCTAGGAATCAGACTCGACCCTAAACTGACTTACAAGGCACACATAAATAACGTCATTAGTAAAACATCTCACAAAATTAACCTTCTTGGACATATTAGGAAATATCAACCAGGCACTTGTCATCTACAAATCCAAAGTACTGTGCTATTTGGAGTACGGGGATGTCCTGTATGACAAATTAAACGAGTATTAGCTAAGTAAATTACAACGCTGTCAAAGTAGAGCACTAAAGCTATGTCACAACGTCCAAGTTAGAACGTCCACTAAGGAAATTCATAAACTGAGCAAGCTGAACCTTCTAAGTGAGAGACGTGAGTCCCAACTACTGGCCACTGCTTTTGGGAGATTAAACAATCCACTGTATCGCCGAGAGGCTGTTCGGGAAACTAGGTTTTTCGATGGCCCCGTTCTAACCACAGACCACCCAAGAAAAAGTGGGTATGAGCGCTCAGTTCTGTATAAGGCAGCCAGTGCCTGGAGTAATCAATCAGCTGACTGACGAAATACACCAACGAAAAAATGTCTTAGCTATAAATAAAACGGGAGTTAATAGTCAAGCGATTGGGATACACCGATCCTTGACAAAACAGCATATTATGGATTACCTCCCTCTTAAACCTCAGGGCCAATTGAAGATCGCCCCCAGTTATTTCTTTCCCCTCATGTTGCATGTATATAGTGTCTTGCCCTTAGCCTAATTATGTAAATAACTATAATTGTACTGTGAATATATATAACCATGCCGGAAACAGGTTAATTGCTTTGTGTTTATATCTAGTCATATTCTATCAAAAAATTATACTTTTGGATTGGAATAATATCTGAGTAGCAGAATTTTTCCGCTGCTTGATGTAAGAGGTTAGCACGCCCAACACGTCTCTTGGGAAACACCGAGATGCGTGACATTTTCGTGTGGGTACCGTGCAGGCTTGATGTTTTTACCCCTGCTACTTGTATTGTTCAGTATTTGACCGATTTCCTGATGTCCTAATGTTGGCATTCGTTAATCCGAATTGCTTTCAGTCTTCAAGGAGCTATGAAATCTGGAGCTACGTGTAAATAGGCTGATTGTTAGCCTACCGTTAACCTCCAGTATAAATAAAAAGTTTTTAAAAAAAATTCTATTCAAAAGAAAGGAATGTAGTCAAGTTCAAAAACTTGGGCACGAGGTTATGACCGCTGGCCTCGATTTAACCTGGCATTGGCATCAGAATAAGCGGCGGAACTTTAGATACAATCTACCGTTATCAAAGCGAACCTGTGGAGAAAAGTTTATATTGAGATAGTTGCATCCTGTATGGGCGTAAATGTTAACCTTGATAAAGGGCAACTGTAGCCCGAAACGTCGGTTCACTAATAAACCAAACCATGAAGCCAACTTGACTCCCCTCTTGGTTGTCCTGTTTACCTACTTTGAAATTGCTAAGAGTTTATATTGTTTTAGAAACGCGCTAATGCACATTGATATGGACATCTCCCTGGATATTTGGGTATTCCATTGGCCCCAGAAATACTTTGGGTAAACTGTCACACACATTGGGAATCTTTGCAGAGGAAGGACCTGGAATCAGCATGGCGTTGTGAGGCTTCACCTGGAACTTGGATTGTACCTGCTTTGATCGCCAATAGACCCTTAGACCTCTTTATTCGTTAGTCGTGGCCACAGCGTATCTGTTGGCGGAATTAACACTTTTGTGGCCAGTTAATTGAGAGATCATATAAGGAGCTACGTTGTTCGCAAGCAGAGTCTGACGAGTGTTTTTTTTTCTCAGTGAATGATTCATGTAACTTAAACCAGCTTCTTCGGCTAACTTGGTTACTACTTTACCTAAGTAACTAATGCTTATTTCTGTTACGATATAAGTAATATCATCATCGAGAGTTGCCTTCTGTGTGTTGTCAAAGAAAAAGAATCGAATCATAGGCTGCTATCAGTCACCTGCTCACGAACAACTTGTATGGGTGGACAGGGGAATGCTTCCTGATTGATGTAGATAACTTGGGTTTGAAGGAACGGATATGGGAGCCTTTCGCTCCGACTTTTGTCTTTGTGGTTCTTTTGGTCCACTCGAGATATTCTTTCTTAAATTCAATATCCCTGTACCTGCACTTCCTGGCCTCATAAAACCTGCGCCATCCGAATGATTTAGTAAAAAAAAAAAAAAGGTCCAATGTTCAAAATTCGTTTTCATCCTCTGCATTCAGAAGCAGGGCAGCATTCAGTTCGTTTCCAATCCTGAGTTCTTTGAGACATTTCCTTTTCTATGAAATCACATTAAGTGAAGACAAAAATTAACTATCCGATGATACTCTCTGTGTAACCATTAACCTGTAAATGTCTGCAAAGCATAAAATATACATATCGACATTGATGTCGCTAAATTCTTTTTCATATCACAGGTCCATACTTTTGACTCAGGTTGACAGGCAACCCATCGGAAGTGTCAGCCATCTTGAAACGTCAGAGATGTATGGCTTGTGTTGCCTATTAAGTTTGGTATCTCAAGGTAGCATATTTGGGGCTGTACTTCATAAATAACCGTGGCTGTACTTCATAAATAACCGTGTATAAATGTTTTAAATGTTATATATATTTTATGATACCTCATCAAAAGTTACTATGTGGAATATAAAAATCATAAGTACTAATAAACTGTGACATGTGTATGCTGTAGCTCCAATGGCGACATAGTTCTTCCTATCCCAAATATAACCTAAACTGATGTCAGAATCTACAGGTTATTGGCCCAGATTCGCCAGGTTATGCTTCAAAAGATGATGGAGATAAGTATTGACTATGATGAACAAAGTTTGTGGGCTATTTACGTCTGAAGAAGTTACTTGAAGTTGTATTGCAGCAGAGTGTACCGACAGAGGTAGAAGGTGAGAGGAACAAAGATGTCTTCGCAGAGCTAATCAGAGCTTTAGATGACATCATTTTGGCTGAAGTCAGAGTTATGGGATAGAATACAATGAAACGTACGTTCCAAAAGTGAAGTTGACTACTATTCGCAGATTGGTTAATGCAGCTGTACCAAATGAAATTCATGTCCATCAAATGAATGCCAAAAGTGCATACCTATTTTGTCTTAATATTTGAAAGTTATCGTAAACAAAGATTAAAACTTAACCAAGAAATATCAGAATACCTAATAGTAAAACATTGAATGCCTCAAGGCTCGGTTTTGGGCCCAGTGGTATTTATTATATTTATTAATAGTTTATTTAATGTATTTGAACACTCTACGGTTACCATGTACGCCGACGATCTTGTGATATTGGTAAGCGGTAAAGATACTAAGTTAGTTAAAAAAGAATGCAATTAGACCATAACAGAATGTACAACTGGTTTGATGAACACTTGCTGACTGTAAACATAGACAAGACGAAACTCATGTGGTATGTAAACAAAAATTAACCATTGCCAACTCTGAATTGTACTTTAGGAGAACGAAAACTTGATTTAGTTTTTAAACGGCCAGAATAAAGTGGGTCAAAAGGTTAATATTGCATGATTGTCAACCCTGGACCAGCTATTTCAGACATATTACCAGTTCCCAGATACCAATGTATGATATCTTTTTAAGGAAAGTCAGTATTGATGTCAGGTCACAATCCCAGTTTTACAGAGAACTCTTGGCGGAATGGTATAAGATTTGTGGTACAACCTATGTCACTCGACGAAATATACAATGAGGCACTATGGGGAAATATGTTAATTAAAAATAAAAATAAACCTCTGGAATATAACCCATGGTACAAGGTAGGTATAGTCCAGATTAGGGATTTAATGGTAGGTAAACGATTTATGACAATACAAGAGGTCAAAGAAAAGTACCGGGTCCAGGGCACCTTTTTAGATATGGCTAAAATTATCAAAGCCATCCCCTGGTTAAAAGATGTAATAAACGATGAGGCAAAAGAATGTGCTATGGAACTGTTCATCAATAATGGGAAGGATAAGTCTTTGAATATTTTCGATGCTTGGAATAAAGCGATATATGGGATAATCATCTCCAAAACCCTTAAAGAACCTAAGGCCCAGGCAAAATGGTAATCAGACGAAACTCTAAATTTGGGAAACGATTTTAATTGGAAAGAAGTATATGTAAGGCCATTCAGAACTACACTGATCACCAAATTTCAATCGCTACAATTAAGGATATTACATAGAATTATTCCCACGAATAGATATTTAAGACTCAGACAAATAACACCTTCAGCTGAATGTTCCCTTTGTGGGAAGGAGGATGACATAACACATTTTTTCTTCCAATGCAACAGAATAAGACGGCTGTGGCTCTCGATTACAAAGTGGCTAAGACAGGTGGCCGAGATACACCTCGATCTATGTGAAAAGACCATACTATTTGGAGTCTCTCATTACGTAAAAAAGGCATCTCAAATTAATTTTATACTTTTGGCAGTGAAATTTTATATCTACAGACAACATCTGTTTCATGAAAGTCAAGTAGACCTCTATTCATGGACTTTAGAGTTCCGAAGGTTGCTTGCAATAGAAAGGCACATTTGTGAAATGGAACATAAAATGGAAAAATTCAGAAAATGGGAATCTATCCTCAACAAAATATAATAGGGGAAGACAAGACAATGAGAGCCTGTAAAAATATTGTTGAATGTTCCTTTAAAAAGAGGTAGTATTGATAAATGCTTGATAGAGTATAAGGAGAAATATTGGTGCATGGCTCTTTAAAAAGAGGTAGTATTGATTAATGCTTGATGGTTTTACAAAGAAAGTATTGATGAATGCTTCATGATCATACCCCCTTAAGCCCTCCCCCACCTGCGTCAACACATGTTCCATACATATTCCAGTTGCTTTCACGGAAGGAACAGACTCCCTACTGCTCGGCTGTGGGATCTCTCCTCAAAGAAATAACCAAGGAACCCCCCACCAACCACACGGATACTGCTCCTGAACAAGGAATATTGCTTAATGTTCCTACCAAAGTTACAGATGCTCAATGACATATTATTAGTAAAGAATAAACCCCTTCCTTCTTCCTTTAAGATAGATTGTTATGTCCTGTCTCGTCCCCTTTGTTATTTACTGTTTAGTTACCAAAAGATGTACCGACAGCCATTATAGTACAGGGTGATGAGATCAAACCCCTTGAAATCTCTTCCATAATCTATAAGCGGAATATTGATTAATGTTCTGAAGTATTGTCTACTGTACACTGGACAATTGTCCATAAGAAGGGATACCAAAAAAAACCAATGTGAAACCACTAAAAGAACACATCTAATACCTTGTTATGTATGTCATGTTCTGTCCTATATGTCTTGTTCCAAACCTTTTGGGCTTCTTTTCTTAAGCTAGACGAACTGGTTGTCAACATTAGGATAAGACGTTTGCACTTTCACTACTATATACAGGATAGATGAGCCAAACAAGGCCATCAACGGGATTAGAATTAAAAGAACATATAACAGAAAAAACAAAACAAAATACCGAAGCACAGCTGTACCATTACAGTTCTGTAGTTACTATTCTGTAATTGCCATTATATGCAATAATTCACCGAAATTACTGAAATAAACTCTTCAATGGAAAAAATAATTTGACTATCTCGGTGTATTATTAAATCATAACTTGAATGCTAAAGAACAACTGCATATAACTCAGCATGACTGTAGACAAAAACTCTTTAAACTAAGGAAATTGAGATATACAATTGACGAAAAAAACCGCTAATACAATAGTAAAGGCAAAAACTTGAATATGCTGACTTCCAAAACTGACAGAAAAACACTACAAGTCACCTTGAATAACTGCTTACGTTCAGTTCTCAAGTTACAAAGGCACGATGACTGGTCAACCATGGAAATAATGACAAAATGTAAGATATGCCCACTTTACAATAGAAGAGCTGTGCACTTACTGAATCTTATTCACTGGTGGGCGAGTAACGAAGAAAATTTGATAGATACTAAAGAAAGACCCGCACAAGCACATATGAAAATTAAGTTAAAAGTGAAAAGACCTAGAACTGAAAAGTTCAAGACAAGCCCACTTTACAAAGGGATGATACTTTGGGATAGTCTCCCTAGCGATATTCAACTGATAAGAAGCAAGGACAGCTTTAACGTGGCTGTTAAAAGGTTCTTACTGACACCGGAAATGCTGAACAGACTTGTAACAGATTTTTAGGTTAATCATGATACTGGGTCGAATGACCAGAATCAACCAATCAATGATACTAGAAGTAATGTGATCATAGAACTGAAAAGTTCAAGACAAGTCCACTGTACAAAGGGTTGATATTTTGGGACCGTCTTAATCTAGACTTGGTCCACTTGTATGGAAGATGCCACTTTATTACTCTCTAACAGCTTCTTATAAGTATCGAACCTACTGCGTTATCGGCTTCTATCTCCACCTGGCTCTGGTGCTTCAAATAGGCACTGATATATGTATATACACCCTGTTGTTGTTCATCCAGCAGTGTTTGTTTCAAAAGGGACGATTCATCAAAGCATATCACCATGTCTTCCATCAGTCATCCATCATGAAGACATTTGCAATCTAATTGTAAAGTCTAGACCTTTCAGTGAGTGTTTAATATTCACCAAAGCCATAATAGTGGTGTATCCATATATTGAATTAAATTTTGCATTTCATTTTTTAGAAGGCGAAGCATTTTGTCACAGGAGACGAAACTGGTTCCTTCAGGACTTGAAACTGGACAATTGGGAGGAATCCTAAAAAGAATATCATAATTCAAGATGCTGCGGGATCTAGTTGATTAACAGATGCTCATTAACCCTTCGGTTCCTCCCATATATGATTCAAAATGCCTCGAGATCTAGTTGATAACAGATGCTTATTGTTCCTAAGGTACTCCTCACACAACTCCTCAAAGCTCCGCCCACTGTGTATCGTTATCCGATCCTCCATGTGCGTGTATATAAACCACATAGGTACGCATGTGCATGTGAACATTCGTTATCTGCCGCATAGAAAGTCCCCATTGAAAAATGAATGGGGACTCAGTAAACCATTAACCATAATTTTAAATTGTCCAGAATCATAGCCATTGTATACGGATTCAAAATCTATGTTATGTGACGTCAAAAGACCATTTGTCGAGGAGTCGATGGTCATATAAATTCGATACTAATTATGGGATCTCACAATAGCGCGGAATTGATAATCATGACGAATAAAATGGGGTTGATGGGGTTGATGAAGGATGTAAGGTATATATATTCAACTCTCTTTCAGACAGAGCACCTTCTTGGAGTAAAATTCTATTACTAATAAAACATTTCTACTGCGCGCTGCGCCTTACTTAATAATTAAGTAATGTATTGACACCACAGCCTGAATATCACAGTAAACATAACAAGTTTGTTGCGCCACTGAGCACAATACAACCATGTCGTAGGTTCTAGGGTAAGGGTCTCAAGATAATTATAAGGGAGTCCTATGAGTTCTGTGTATAGTTCAACCCGTTGATAGGGAACCATTGACTTCCAAATGTAAGTAAACCTCTCTGACAAGACTTACCGGCCCCACTGGTGCAACGGATTCATCGCAAGTCCATAAAAAGTCATAAACGGCCGACAAGGCTAATAAAAACGGGGCCGCTCGTTCCATCGGACGGAATCGCTCCTGTGGGGCCGGGTTTGCACGCGTGTACGTATGTGCAATGCGACAAATTCATCGCATCGCATATCTTGATATTATTATGTTCAGGAAATACAACGAATCCGTCGCACAGGCGGTTATGGCCTCCTATTGTATTCATATAGTCCCCCTCTCTTTGACTAAACCCAGGCAACACCTACCACTTGTAAATGGGATATACTGTAGTCAACGCTCGCATCGCATCTGTGGGGCCGGGCCTTAAAGCATTCGTGCAATTCAGCTGGTGCCTGTTGAATGAGCAGCCTTCATAAATAACCCTGGAGGACCAGCTGAGCCAGCCTACCCGTGATTGAAGTATACGTTCCGAGATAGAGTGCAAACTAAGGAGTCAGGTTTCTTCCTCGCGCACTACTCTGACCGTATCTAGTGGCAGTTGATAGACATGATCTGTTGCATCTATTTCAATGCCCAAGAAGGTGAGGTTCATCATGGGTATCACCAGCTTTGCATAATTTATAGTGAAACCAAGTTCTCTAACAAGTTGCATGAGTGTCAGGCCCGGCGTCTACCCACTATGATATGGCTCCGATATGGTCTACGATGCACCTTGCAATGAAAAATCTAAATCACGTCGGAAGGTCACCTAATATAAGGGCAGTTGACCACGTTCCTGCGATTAGGCACTGAAAAAAAAATGGGGGTCAACGATTTCGTTTTGATGAAAAACCTGTATCATAGGGTGTCTGCAACACCCGTGAAAACACGACAAGTAGTAAATTTGACATTATACTCGGGAGCCAACAAGCTTGAAGACTGCCGGAACTTTATCGTACATAACAAATCAAAAGAAAAAAGTTGAGGTGTAGGCAGGTAGAAAGGCTAAGTAGTGATGACCGACCTGTGAAGAATGTAGGTGAAGGTAGTAATCAACCCCAGGTATCTCCACTGAGGTATAGAACTACCAGTGCCCCCTGTCAGTATTATTGTAATATAACACCTTAATTGAGAGTCCATTAGGTTACTCATATTACGGAGTGAAAACACAACAAGTAGTAAATTTGCCGTTATACTCGGGAGCAAACAAGCATGAAGACTTCCAGTCGCCTATACATTTAATCTCATGTATCGGAACACCAATTCTAGATACAAATGTTGCACCACTGCACTGAGTCAGACAAATTGAAGAACATTCAGCCTTGTACCTTTTATACAGTTTATGATAAGAAAAAGGCTTGGGAACCCTTGACACCGGAACCCTTGATACCAAGTCATTAGGAATCAATGGGTCAGACAATTTTGGACAATAGTCTTGGATATAAGATCCCACCAACGGACCGGACACAAACATGATTTTAACCGGACAACTGGCAATTCTAGTACCCTTTCTTGGTACTGAAGATGATCTAATAGTTCACTTAAACCCATAGTCAGTCTTTTCCAAATCGGAAAAACACAAAGTATGTGGTGAAAAAGTCACGTGCGGTTTCCTGAGTAAACATCTAAAGGAAACACACACCAAAAACCAATAAAGTAAATCGTCTGGTTCTGACATATAATACATTTCCAGCAACTTTTTGGGGGATATTACCTCTGTCCTATTATGAGAATCACATATAAGCCTCCTGGCACCTCTTAAGGTCATCTTTATCTTAAATGATGATTTATCCACATGGAGGTAATTGCAAATAGAAGAATATGCCAGTGAGGCAGACCAGTATGTAATATATTAACATATAATGTCCACTGTAGCAGGCAACGGTGAATAATCAAATTCCTCACAAAACGATAAATATCTCCTCCATTGAGAGTTCTTGGTTTCCCAAGTGTTATCTGACCCACCCGATATTTGCAAACGATCACACCTAATTTGAAGGTCCTTCCAATCTTCTGAAAAAAAACAACAGCGGGAGTTATCGTCAACCAATTGATTCACCATATCCCTATGTAGAGGTATATCAATCCTCGACAATGCATCACCAAACACATTTTCTTTTGTTGGTATATAGTGTAATACAAAATGAATGTTGAAAATCGCTGATAACCAGAACAATTTGCGAAGTCATCTCATCACAAAGATGTTTTGACTTTTTCCAGATCTGATCATTGCCATTAGCTGAGTGTTATCAGTGTATATGTGGACGATTTTATTCTTAAATCGTGATAACCAGCGTGATATGCCACGAACCACTGGCCACAACTCCAACACAGGTCATGATAATATCATAATCGTCATAATTATACTAGGGATTTTTCAACGTGATCACAATGGGGAAAATAGCTCGACCATGAGCCAAGGAAATAATCGTCATTGACAAAACCACCAAACTTTAATAATGATGAGTCTGTGACCAAAAGCTCGCAGTCAGTGTCCTAAACTATAAACAACTTGCCATTGAAAATGGAAGTAAAAGCACACCACCATTGAAAGTTTGCAATGACAGAAACATCTAGATTCAATCTATGATAACCTCTGCGATCTTTCAACAATTTGTAGCTAGATCGCATGTATGTATGTGCTCCGTGAAATATGACCGCACAATGGGCTAAATCTCCCACAACTCTTTCAAATGATTTATAGCCCACCCAAGGTTTTTCCAGAATTCCTTTTATCTCTGAGTTAACTCCCACAACTTTCTCTTTAGGGAGAGATAACTCCATGGTGGTGGTATGTATGTCTATGCCTAAAAATGTGACCACTTGAGAAGGAACAACCATCTTTTTCATGTTAACCTCAAAAACTAAAAATTCCAAGTTGTCTCTCAAAACTTTCTGAAGTTTTTCACAGTCTTCTTTTTTACCAGAGCATACAAAATAATCATCGAGGTAGTTGACACACTCCATATAACCTAGGTTATGTACACATTCAACGATGTAGTCAGAGCAGCTATTAAAAATGAACGGGCTGCTCTTTGCCCCGAAACACAGGCGATTATTGCAGTAAAGGCAGCCAATATTGTCCTCCATGTGTCATGTGAATCCCTGGCATTGTCTGTGATTTGGATTTATATGGACCGCCCTATAGGCGTTCTTGATGTCCAAAATCCCACAAAACCCTCCTTAATTTCCTAATAGTGTCTTCAAGTTGGGCCATCCTGGTAGAAATATTGTGATACATGTTTTGGATCTCTCCCATGAGCGTACCCTCCTCACCTGTCTTTTCTTTTTTCACTTTTCCCTGCTTTACTGATCTCTCATAATCACTTTTCCATATTGTTAGACATTCAGACCCCATAGGCTTATAATGTTTACTGTTGCACGTACGACAATACCTTTGTCGAGATGCCATCCCAATAGGGTAATGTAGAATGAAGAATGTAGGTGAAGGTAGTAATCAACCCCAGGTGCCTCTACTGAGGTATAGAACTACCAGTGCCCCCTGTCGGTCTTCTTGTAATATAACACCTTAATTGAGAGTTCATTAAGTTACTCGTTATTTTCAATTAGGCTTAAATGTCTCAAACCTTTTAGTGGCTGAAAAAATATGCATTGTTGTTCTATGTGTCCTGGTAAACATTATTGATATTTCCTGAATTATAATGTATCGTATATCTAAAAGTAAAGATAAGACTTCAAGGTATTCAATTTAGCCCTGCTAATATTGTGGGGCATATCGGGACTGTGGTCAGCCCTATTTTACAAGTCAATACCTTAAAATGTGTGGTGAATTTGCATGTCTAGATATATGTCTATGATTTTGCACCTTCCCGATATGTCGCCGATGTTTGCATTTTGTATCGGTGACATATCAGTAGGTCTGAATTTCTTTTGTATTAGGTGGATGGCAGGCCTAAACAGAGCTTATAATTATCTCTGGTTTCCCTGCATACCAGGAAATTGTCAGGCATTCACACACATCGGGATATCCTTTTAGGGCCATAATCTGCCATATGCATTGGGCTAGGCAGTTAAAGATAGAGGCACTTAGACACGTACCAAACATAATATGGGTGTCAACCACATATATGCAGTTTCACCAGGGTAATACTCCTACTGAAGTCAGTATGTGGGAAACAAGGCTGGAGTCCAGTTGAACCGAACGATAACACTACCACAATGACGCCGATCGCAGTCTCTGTCCGCTCTGGCTTTGTTCCTGGTGCCTCAATTTGATTGGTCGAGCGCCGCTGCGGGCAGGCTCTCCCATTGGTTGCTAATGACGCTTTTCTCCGATTGCCTCACAACCCGACCGCTGTTGGCATATTCGGCGATGTTCGGCGGGTGCCGCGCGGAATTCTCGTCAGGTGTCGAAAGGTATGTACGGCTTGTTGCTCCGTCATTTTTACCTGATATGGGTATTCTGACGGGCAGAACGTCACAGAGTTGTCCAGTTACTTTCTGGATTTTGTGGATGAGGTTGATCGGCTACTTGTTTTGTAGGGTAGGTGATACTTTGGTTGAATATGATTCTTGTAAAAAAGATCTTTTCGCTTCCGCCAACCGTTTGGTGGCGTCCGACGAGAAAAAAAATTTTGACGTGGCATTTAAGTATTCCTAACCATACCGGTTGTCCATCGTATTCAGTCCCCAGGGGGACTGGCTCTTGAGCCGGTGAATCCAATTGAATTCGCTAAGGCTTTGGGATTGTGGTTTCGAATCTATACTGAAATCTCGTCAGGTGTCGTAAGGTATGTACGGGTTGTTGCTCTGTCATTTTTACCTGAATACTCCTACTGAAGACTTGCCAATGGGTAGTCTTCAAAAAATGGTGTTACCCATTGATGCCGTGTGGTATTGCTAAATCTATCAATTTTTTTTTTATTTTTTTTTTTATTAGGCACATTCAAATTTTTACATTCGGTTTTCAATGAGCCTACCTTTCATATGGCATCAGCTCAGCGCTATTCCAGCAAAATCAATCTATGTGTATTATTGGTAATATTAATAGTAATAATGCTAACGACAAATTACAAATGGTGATCGAATTAGATGGGTATGAGTATGGGTATGGGACGATGACATTACTTCTTATGGCGAAAGCCAAGTACTCTGCCAACTATTTTAACTAGTGTGGCAACACTTATACAACTGCAATTATGATTTAATACATATATATATATTTAATAATATGCTATGCTATCACCTATTTGCAAGTTGAGTCAAATACGTGGAGTCATTTCCACGTTCGAGTATTTTCAGACATATAATATATAGTAATAATAATAATGACAATAATAATAGAATAATAGAGTCACTGCGTCAATACAGACATCCGAGCGTTGAGTACTCCAGTCGGACTTTCTAATGGTATCGGTATTTTACTTTCTCATGGCCATTTATCGGGAATTTGTATGTGTCATTCGTAAAATCATCCTTTTTAATGAACATTAATAACCATGAGAAAAGCAAAAATGAGGGTTCCCCCACAAGTTTGAAGGTTACCATGGCAACAATTCTTCCAAGAAAACAGCAAAGGGTATATTTCCATGGTGTATACTTTTTGCAAAAGAGTGATAAATTTTACTGACAGAAAAAATGCATTTATTCACCTTTTTTATCAAAGTATGTTTTATATGTCAGTAAGTATCAAATCAGGCTTCGCATATGGTACCTTCTAGGCCTCACTGGGCATGTGCAGAATCCTGGGTCCCAACTGGTTTGTCTGTGTGAATCTGGTACTCAGCTACCCTGTCAGCTTTTATTAGCACAGAAGTAGCCTATACTCTGGGTACTTGCCAGATGACCAGATAACCCAGTAAGACTGTGCTGAAAATAGCGCAGCCGGCACCTATACTTAGAGTGCGGCCGGCACTTCAAAATGCGGCCGGCATTCGACCACCACAGGTCCACTAGACTAAGATATTGGCAAGAACAATATGGCGCGATTTGGTGAAGAATGGGAGGGAAGAACATGTATATATGTGCAGTGGAGCACTTTAGTCCGAACAGACTGGAGACATAGGTGGTGGCCAATCTAGAGCTGTCCGGCCTCACTCACCTTCGACGCCTTCAATGCTTCAGCCTTCCCTCGCACCTGGCAGTCCGGCTTCAATTTATTTTTCTCTCGTTATTGTAATAAGGAGGATAGAATCCTTTTATGTAAATAATCAGTATACTGAAAGGTTATGGCGTTATTGAAATTCGTGTTAAAACAGAATATCAAGGAAACTTTCCTCCCGCAAAAAGCATAAAACATGAAGAAAAGAAAACAAAGAGAAAGAAACATCCAGCTCAATCCTTGGCTCAATTAAACGGCTTAAATAAAGTAAAATCATGAAACTCCTCCAGCCTCCAAGGTCTCTAATATCAGGCAATGATACTCCGGCTTCCGCTAGAGCCCTCGTCTTAAAGAATGCGAAGAAACCGGATTGATTCCTGTCACTGAAGACAAATGAGACATTTAGATAACCAGCTGTATCAACCTTGTACAAAAACACCTAGACGCATATACGACACCACATGTGAACCGACAGAAGGATGAGTAACCATATCTAAAAGTAACATACAATGGAGGATAATTGAGAATTGTCTATAATTACAGAGAACAGACAGTGGGCGACGCCCCCTTTTTCTTTCCTGTACATTAATACAGATATTTACAGACGTTCACGATAGATGGCGCATACGGCAACAGTTAACCACAACCACGCGAGAGGGAGCCCGCTTCCATCTCGTCACGACTCCTACAGAGGGCGCTTCAGCAGCCTCGCGGGAACTCTCAGCAGGTTTAAACCCGCCCAGGCACACCTTAAAGACAATTCTTACGAATTCATAGACAGTTTTTATTATGCCCTAGGTATTACATCTTACACTCTTTTTCAATTTAATATGCTTGTTGGCATTTCTCAATCATGCCCGTTGGCATGTTCTAAGACCCCTGAGTCTTTTTTCAAACTTTAATAAATTCTCAATTCTCTCCAACTGTTGTCCTCGTAGTAATTATGGTTTAATGACAAAACTTCAGAATCTGCATCTACCTCCTTAGAGGTAATTGTCTATGTTCTTTTCAAAACAATTTTCATCACCCAATCTTCTATGTACCTTTTTTGTGTTTTAATTTGTATCTTCCGCTGTGAGCGAGTCATTCTGTTACAAGTGTGCTTGTGCTTCACATCCATTGGCAGTATTCAACTAATAAAAAAACGGGAATAAAGATTGAACAAGGAGATATACAGACGGAGTATCATTGAACGGTTAAGAAAAATATGACAACTTATAAGTTAATGTAATGGTATAATGAACAATAAACAGTATGTATAACCTTTGTTCGAGTGAGTCAAGTTACATTATAACCAGCGACTTCTTAAACGAGTCTATTTCAGATGACATTTGAGTTTGTACGGATAATAAGTTCCAAAATCTGGCGCCTCTTAAGTATTCTAACTACTCTAATTTCAGCAGATACCAATAAGGTAACTATCAGGGAACAAATGCCTTTGATAGGGCAGTAACTGATGGAGTTGCAAACCAACCTGAAACGTAGATCCATGTCATGGGACTACTAATGATCAACTGGTCCACAACAAGGAAGTAACGGGTTCAGTCGAAACAATGGACACAAATAGCCCAGAGTCCAACAGCGCCGAGGCCAAGAGAATTGGTGACTCATGAGCTTTGCTCAGGGGTGGTCATTGCCCCCTCTGGTGTCCCCCCTCTGAACCGCGCCGCACGGGCGCCCCTCCTGCCACCTCACGGCTTTCGCACTCACCAAACATCAAAGTGCGTGAGTGCAGTCCCGCTCTCTGCCTCACTTCTGCTCTTCACATCCCACAGTACACACGTACTAGTACTTTTCGTCTCTCTTTTGGCTCACCGCGTGCCCGCGCCATTCAAATACCTCCCTGGGTATACGGCCGGCAGCTGCAGCATAATATTACGGACAAGTAGAGGAATACGGTGTAGAGTGGAAATGCCTCCAACTACGAGAAACGCAGGTCCGAGCACCTCTAAGACTAGTGGAGATACGGCATCCACGGTAAAGGGTACAGACCACATGGACTCGGTATTGGAGCATGGCTCGAGTGTTAAGACATCGAGAATCGTCGCCCTCGAGTCACCGATAGGAACCGTAGATACCAACATGAACGGTATTCACAAAAGGATGGACGTGATGATCGCATCGAACGAGAAGCGAATGGACGGCATGATGGAAGCTATCCAGAGATTGACCCGTCAACGGTCGCCGGACAGAGCCTCGAGGCCAGCCAGTGCCCGTTCAGTCGCGGAGGATCGCACGCGGGACTGGGCTCAGGATCAGGCTGACAGATTCCTCCCGCCACCAAGACAACTACGAGAGCGGTATTCAACGAACGAGTATCTTCAGCGCGAGATGGACCGCGAGGCCCTTCGTCACGAGCGCACGGCCAGTAAGATGGTTTCTGATCTGACTGTTACCAAATTAATATCGAAACCTTACATGTTTGTTGAGCGGGAGGGTATATACACTATTGCCCAGAAGCTCGAGGTCAGGGGGTCCCTCGGCCCGTTGGAGTATATAAGTGCTTTCCTGGCCCTCATGCAGGACGACCGTGCGGTGAACTACGAGGACAGGCACGATATGTATCGGCACCTCCACCAGGTCTCGGTGGACGCCCAGTCGAGGCCGTGGGCCGGCGTTCGCCGTTGGTCCAACCACGGGTTCGATCAGGTGGAGGCGGGCCGTCTCCATTGGGGCGAGTACATCAAGATTCAGGACGAGCAGGTCCGGCTCGCCATGACGGGAACGACTGCTCAGAGCGGACCAGACAGTAGCAAGGCCGGCGGCAAGGATGCGCCTTGCCGGGCGTACAACTCTGAGAGGGGTTGCCGCCACCGCAACGGCCATCAGGAAGGAGGAGTAAAATGGGTACATATTTGCTCCTTTTGTGACTCTGTAGGCAGGATGTGTACCCATTCACTGTACGCCTATAACAGGAAGTTGTCGTGGGGTGTCGGTTATGACAGCAGTCAGCCCGCACCGACCCCCGCACCTCGCAGGACACCCCAGGCCGGACACGCGGTGCGGCACCCGGAGCAGAACCAACACACTTCAAAAAACGGGCCGGACGCGCCCCGCGAGTAGGCGAGGCGCGAGACAACCCCCCACCCCCCGGTGCAAGTGCACGCACCAACACCGGTGGGGATGGGGTCGTGGGGTGCAGGACACATGACGTCACACCCCACGTGACAACCCGAACACGTGCGGGCCACGTGGACAAGGAAAACAAAAACAATAAGGGGCGGCACCCGCCCCCGGTTGATGAACGCATGGCTCCACTACCACCGGACACGGGAATTGTTAGTGTTACTGCGTCTGGGCTTCTCTCCACCGTCCGCGCAGAAATTAACACTCCTGATTTTGCAGCCATCAGGAAAATGTGTGAGTCCGGGAAATCGGCCCCCGACGTCCGGACAGACCCACAGGCCTTCGCCGAGCACCGCCGGGACACTTGGCCCCGTTTCTCTGGGCCCGGGCCGCCGGGCCACGCATTCATTTATGAGGAGGTGAGGCGTACGGGCCTACCCAACGCCCTCGGAGCCAGGATCGAACTGCACACAGATCTTAACATGGCAGCCTGGATCCGCTACCTTTCCGACCTTCCCGGGAAGGCCGAGCTTCTGGACTTCGTGAGGTACGGATTCCCTCTGGGATACCTCGGACCCGTGTCCGACATGCAGGGAATCCCGAACCACCCCGGTGCCACGGGGTTCCCCTCACAAGTCGCCAGCTTCATCGAGAAAGAGGCATCACACTCCAACCTGCTCGGGCCATTCGGCCACACCCCCTTTGCACCCTGGTGTCACGTGTCACCGTTGATGACACGGGAAAAGCGGGCAGCTGTCGACCGTAGGGTGATAACGGACATGACGTATCCATGCGAGAAAAGCGTCAATTCTTATATCATTAAGAATTCCGTGTACGGACAGGAGCGCGAGCACGGTCTCCCTACGGTCCACAGCTTCGTTCACCGCCTCGTGGCCTCGGGGCCGGGGAGCTACATGTCAAGTATCGACATATCCAGGGCATACAAAAACTTCCGGTGCGACCCGTTGGACTGGCCGCTGCTGTGCTTTGAGTGGGAGGAGGGCTTCTACTGCGATACTGCGATGCCGTTCGGTGGGCGAGCCTCCTCCTATCACATGCAGTGTATCGCCGAGACGATTGTCCAGATCCTCAGGTCCAAAGGAGTTGAGGCTGCCATGTACCTGGACGACTTGATCATTCTCTCCCCCGGCCTTGAGAAAGCGACCGCCGACTTCAAACTGGCACAAGACCTCTTCAACGAGCTGGGCCTCCCTGAGGCCAGAGACAAGGCGCAGGCACCCAGTCAAGTCGTTACCTGGCTGGGCATCTCCATCGATGCCCCACGAATGACTCTCTCCATCCCCGAGGCCAAACTGCAGGATGTGAGGGACCACGTCAGGGCTGTTTCATGCAAACGGTCCCTCACAAAGCGACAGCTGCAGTCGGTCCTGGGGAAGGTCCTCCATGTCTCCAAATGCATCCGGCGGGCACGCCCCTTTGTAAGCAAGCTGCTGGAGGCACTCCGGGGGATGCAGGGGTACTACGTCAACGTGTCCTCGGAGATGCGGCAGGACCTGTCCTGGTTCCTGCAGTTTGCCGAGGGCTGGAACGGACATGCTCTCATTCCCCGGGGTCCGCTGACCAAATGCCTGATTGTCGACGCGTGCCTGACAGGCGTCGGAGGCACCGACGGCAGCCTGTCGTACTCTGGGCAGGTTTGCCCCCTCGAGGACCCCGTTACCTGCATCGCGGAGTTGGAGGCACTAAATACCATCTTCGCCATGAATACCTTCCTCACGGACCGGGACCGTGGGACCCGTGTGGAGGTATTCTGTGACAACATGGGGACCGTTGGACAGGTGGAATTCCTCTACACCCACGTGCCCGGGGTCCTCAACACGGTCGCCGACGCATTAAGCAGGGCCCACCTGACCTCGAGGGAATTCGATAAAGCTACCATGTTTAGAAACTTTCACTCCCTCAGAGAAGTAATGCCATGTACACATGCCTTATTCGTGCCTGTCCTTCGTCTGTCATGCAGATCCGGCACTACGCTCACTCCAGACGAGGGCATCTGCGCGGCAGTCCGAGGCACGTGCCCCCGGAACGGTCGCCAACCAGAGGTCAGCCGTGTCCACGTACCTCGCCTTCTGCCGCCGGATGGGGGGGGACCCACAGGCTCCTACAGTGAGCTTCATCACGGCGTACCTCGAGTACGTCGCGAACCACGCCCCCTCGCCCGCGACCGTGGCCAACCATCTGTCCCACGTACGGTCGCACCTACGGCTGGCCGGGGGAGACGTGGCACCCACAGAGGACTTCCGCATCAAACGGGCACTGGAGGCGATGAAGCGGAACAAGTCCTACACGCCGAATGTCAAACCTCCAGTGCCAATGGACGTCCTCCAGGCGGTCCTCTGGACCCTCACGGACACGCCCTTCCACATATCGTTCCGCGCCGGCCTCCTCCTCATCTATTATGCCGCCCTGAGGCAGAGGGAGGTAGCCCCGGGATCGGCGGCGGCATACAACTGCGGGCATACAACCCGGCACGCCACTTGTCACGTGGGGACGTGACAACCACATCCACTCACGTGAACGTGAACATAAAGGCTGGGAAGAATCTCCAACACGTGGGCGAGTTCAAGGCGGTCACGCTGCACGCCTCTCCGGACCCACGGTTCTGCCTGGTGCGTGCTATCCAGGCTATGCTGGCGGCCGCCCCTACGGCCCGGCCCGAGGATCCGTTCCTCATGCACGAGGACAGGTCGCCCATCACCACACGGGCGTTGGTGAAGGAATGGTCGAGAATACTCCAGGTGTTGGGCCACCCCTCCGGCAGGTATACCCTCCACAGCCTGAGAAAGGCAGCCGCCACTCAGGCGTTCCAGGCGGGTGTGCCTAAACTTTCAATCCAACAATACGGTGGTTGGAAATCGAACGCACACCGTACGTATATCAAGGACTCAGACGCAAAGGCAGTCAACCTGGCCTTGGTCCAGTCCTTTACCAAAAACTGAACTTATTTTCTACACTCCCACCCTCACCTATAACTCAATGGCTTCTTGGCTATTGTTATTTTTATCTTTATTCATAACAATTTTCTATCATAATTGACTTATTTTCCTATTGTCAATTACCTACTTATTATTGTACGTTTATTCATAACCTTATTTCATATGTCGTCTAATAAGGTCGACATAAAACATTTTATCATTTCAATACATATAAAATTCAATAAAATTTTATGTCTCCCAGACCCGCTTTCTCTCCTTTCATCCAGGGTGGGGTAATGGGTGACTCATGAGCTTTGCTCAGGGGTGGTCATTGCCCCCTCTGGTGTCCCCCCTCTGAACCATGCCGCACGGGCGCCCCTCCTGCCACCTCACGGCTTTCGCACTCACCAAACATCAAAGTGCGTGAGTGCGGTCCCGCTCTCTGCCTCACTTCTGCTCTTCACATCCCACAGTACACACGTACTAGTACTTTTCGTCCCACCCACCCACAACCTTCTTCATACCTTTTCCTACTCACGTAGGCCTATTGTTATTTTTATCTTTATTCATAACAATTTTCTATTGTTATTATCATAATTGACTTATTTTCCTATTGTCAATTACCTACTTATTATTGTACGTTTATTCATAACCTTATTTCATATGTCGTCCAATAAGGTCGACATAAAACATTTTATCATTTCAATACATATAAAATTCAATAAAATTTTATGTCTCCCAGACCCGCTTTCTCTCCTTTCATCCAGGGTGGGGTAATAAAGTCACTGAGGGAATTCAAATCGGGACTAATTTTCAGAGGTCATGAGGCGTATCTCAGCAATTTTTATCCATGTGGGCTGAAACATAATGGGATCTATTACAGAACATCGGAACATTGTTTCCAAGCGGAAAAATGTAGGGTTAATCATATGCCAGATTTATGTAATGGAATCTTGAAGGCTAACACTGCCCAAGAAGCCAAAAGAATTGGTGACAGATGAGAACCCCTACCACGTTGGACGACTACAAAAAACAACATAATGAAGTATTCGCTTAGATCGAAATTCACTCAGAACCCCGCCCTTCAAAAGGCATTAATAGGAACACATCCAAAACCGTAGGTAGAAGGGACCAGAGGTAATTACTGGGGTGGTGGGAGTGAGATTGGCTCCAATGTGTATGAAGAAAAAAACTACCAAGGAATCAATATGCTGGGAAAACTGCTTATGGATTTGAGAGCAGATCTGAGACGAGAGCAACAGTGTGACACAACAAGAGTAAACAAAGAAGTTCAAGGAAATTCGGCGGAGAGCCAGCAGGGGGAGAATTGTAGCTCCAAAAATGAGAAAGAGGCGCAACCTGTTTAGCATAAATTAAGATTAGTAGCGGGAATAAGATCACCATTTTGAATCAGAGACTATCACCTGCTGGAGATAAAACGGATTTATATGGACGGTATATGTAGTGAAACAAAAATGGCTTTGCAACTGCCTCGCTACATGGTACTTGGAAACTCCCGTGTCAGGGGAATGCGTGCTATTTTAAACGGATTGAGAGGCCAAGATTGCTATGTCACGTGGTGTGGAGGCGCCACGCTTGAACAGCTGAGTACATACACAATATTACCATGATTTCGATCTGAGTGGCCGTATTCTCCGCGTAGTTGACGCGTAGTAATACTCCGAGCGATAGCGAGGAGTATTGCGTAGCGTCAACTACAAGGAGAATACGGCCACACAGATCGAAATTAAGGTAATGTTGTATTTATTACTCACTTATTTTTAGATTTAAGCAATAAATATGATCGTTAGAAAACTTTTCAACGTAATTAAGAAGTTATGTTTGGGACTACTTTCATCTAAAAAATCCGTATCCTCCTAGGAGGGTAAGGAGCTCCGTATCCTCCTCAGTAGCGATCTGTAATCTCCATAGGCTTAGTATGGAGACTCCGTATCATGTGGGTAATAAAATAGGAGTCTGAGGGCTGAGACGGGCCAAGAACGCTGGACACAGGTATGAAGCTATTCATATTGTAGTTGCTATAAATAATGTCACACAAAAATCGCAAAATCCACGTTTGATCCCGCTACGATCAGACAATCCCCAGCAGTTGTTGAAGTTGCCGACTCATTGAAAGATCTAATTCTCAGCCTGAATGCAATGAGTCCTGACGCCAAGGTAGTAGTCTGCTCAATGTATGGAGTTGAGTTGAACTGGGCCAATTGGATTAATAATGGCAAGCACCTACAACAAGATCACCTAAACTGGCTGATAAAGGCACTAAATGAGGAAATATCAAGGATTAACGAATCTAACAGGGTCATGACCCCTTATCTAGGTAGGGTCGTCCACATTAATCGAAAAGGAAAGAGTGACAGACACGCATATATATCATAAACCTTTTGATGGGATACACCCCACTACGCCTACACAGTATACTATTACTAGACTACTAGATCAAGCTATGAAGAAGAATGTGAGGTACGGTCTACACCAGTAAATGGACTATGACACAGATCAATGAACTGTAGCTGATGTAGTTGATGAAGAAACAATGTACTTTTTACTTCTTTTTTTTCAAATAAATGGGAAGATACTGCACTCCCAAATGACGCTATACTGTGATCATAAGATCAATTATGGCTAACGTATTGGAGAATGAATGACAAAAAATCAATATCGGATATTTGTCCCCATGGAATGATAAATATATAGTATTTAAAAGTAGAAATTGGGATGAAAAGGATAGTACTTATTAATATGACTAACTTGGAAATTTCTAGCAAGGAATATGGTTTTTATTTATATGCTGATTATTACATTCCGTCACGTCGTATATAGTTGATAACCTCAATTGATATAACTGATCATATGATCATATTGTCTTATACCTACACAGAATGTTTTCATGTTTATTCACTTACGAGTTTAAAATGAATGATCTTTAATTATGTGACTTCAGTATTAGAAACTGGAAAATTGATATAATTGATCATAAGATCATACTCTCCTATACTCACACTGAATGTTTCGTGTTTACTCTTTGTTGAGTTTAAAATGAAATGATCTTTAATAATGTGACTTCATGATTAATAACTGGAAAAAATTACCTCCTTTGTCAAAAGAAACCGCCAACGGCCACGTGGGCACAGGTGGTCAGCGGCCGACTCCCGGTCGGCACCCCACGTGAGGCCAGCCCGACACGTGACGTCACACACGGAGTGAGGATTCCCCCACGTGACGGGCGGGCAATACACAACAACAATAACAACACGACTCCGCAGGACCACGTGGCCGTGCCGGTGGGCGTCCCCCACCCGGGCACGACCGGCCACGGGACCGAGGACGGAGCCCCTCCGTGCGCGCCCCCGGACTTCGCTAAGCTCGAGGAAGTGTGTCGGACCGGGATTATTGCCGCCGGGACTCGTACGGACCCGGAGGCGTTCAGGGCACATCGGCGCGCGGAATGGCCCCGGATGCAGGACGGCGCCCCGCCGGCGCACGGCCACATCTACGAGGCAGTGCGGGCCTCGGGCCTGCCCAACGCGATGTGCAGCAAGATTACTCTCCCCACGGACCTACGGTTGCGGGCGTGGGAGAAATACCTCACGGGCATGCGGGGGAAGCAGGAGCTGCTGGGCTTCATACGATACGGCTTCCCCCTGGGATACCTCGGTCCCACGACGGATACCAGAGGGGTGCCTAACCACCCTAGTGCCACCGGGTACCCGACCGAGGTAGGGCAGTTTGTGAAAAAGGAGCTGTCGTTCTCCAATCTGCTCGGCCCGTTCTCTGACGCCCCGTTCAGCCCGTGGTGCCACGTGTCTCCCCTGATGTCGCGGGAGAAGCGGGACTCCGAGGCCCGGAGAGTAATAACGGACATGACGTTCCCGCGGCAACAGAGCGTCAATGCCTTCGTGATGAAGAACTCGGTCTACGGGGAGGAAAGGGAGCACAGCCTCCCTACCATCGACGGGTTCGTCTCCCGCCTCCTGAGATCGGGCCCCGGGGCCTATATGGCCTCGATCGACATCGCGAGGGCATACAAGAACTTTCGCTGCGACCCCCTGGACTGGCCCCTCCTATGCTTCATGTGGGACGGCGGGTACTATTGTGATACGGCCATGCCGTTTGGTGCCCGCGCGTCCTCGTACCATATGCAGTGCGTAGCGGATACCATAGTGGAGATTCTGGCCGGCAAGGGGGTCGAGGGAGCGATGTATCTCGACGACCTAATCATCATATCGCCGTCGAAGGAGAAAGCCGCGGCGGACTTCGCGACCGCCCGGGAGCTCTTCCGCGAGCTGGGTCTCCCCGAGGCCCGGGACAAAGCTCAGGAACCGTCGCAGGTGGTCCGCTGGCTAGGGATCGACATCGATGCCGCGAAGATGACGCTATCGATCCCGGAAGACAAACTGCAGGACGTGCGGCAACACGTCGCGGCCGTCTCCCGGAAGCGGTCACTCACGAAGCGGCAGCTCCAGTCGATACTGGGGAAAATACTACACGTCGCAAAGTGCATCCGGCCGGCAAGGGCATTCGTCAGCAAGCTCCTCGAGGCCCTGCGAGGCATGTCCGGATTCTACATCAACATCTCGTCGGACATGCGGCAGGACCTCGACTGGTTCTCGAGATTCGCTGACGGGTGGAATGGGCGTGCCTTGATCCCCAGGGGCCCCCCGACGAAATGTATCACCGTGGACGCCTGCCTCACCGGCGTGGGGGGCACGGACGGCCGCCTGGCGTACTCCGGTCAGGTCTGCCCGGTCGGGGACCCGGTGGAGTGTATCTCGGAGCTCGAGGCCCTCAATACCATCTACGCCCTCAACACGTTCCTCACGGACCGTGACCGAGGCACGAGGGTGGAGGTGTTCTGCGACAATATGGGGACTGTCCAGGCACTCACGTCGGGGCGGGCACGCAACCGGGTCCTCGCCGAGTGCGCGCGCCAGGCCTGGATGGTACAGGCGAAATTACAGGTGGACCTCCTGTACACCCACATCCCGGGGGTCCTCAACTCGGTCGCGGACGCCCTCAGCCGGTCGCACCTCACCTCCAGAGACAATGCTAGAGCTGAACGTTACCTGTCATTTCATAATCTCATGACTGTTGTGCCTTGTAACCACGCCTCATTTGTGCCTGTCCTCCGGCTCTCCTGCAGATCCGGCGCTACGTTGTCTCCAGCAGAGGGCATCTGCGCGGCAAGCCGCGGCGCGTGCCCCCGGCACGGTCGCGAACCAGCGAAGCGCCGTATCGACCTACATCGCATTCTGCCGGAGGACGGGTACGGACCCGCAGCAGCCGTCGGTCAGCCTCGTCACGTCGTATCTGGAGTACGTCCGGGACCACGCCCCCTCGCCCGCGACCGTGGCCAACCACTTGTCGCACCTACGGTCGCACCTGCGCCTGTCCGGGGGCAACGTCGCGGCGACCGAGGACGCGAGAGTAAAGAGGGCCATCGACGCAATGAAGAGGGACAAGTCCTACACGCCGAACATCAAACCGCCCATCCCGATGCAGGCCCTCAGGAGCGTCCTCGGTGGACTAACGGCCACGCCCCTCGACCGGGCCACCAGGGCGGCCTGCCTGCTGATGTTCTTCGCGGCCCTGCGGCAGAGCGAGGTCGCCCCACCATCCGTCCGAGGATTCGATCCGGACAGGCACCTAACTCGCGGGGACGTGAAAGTCACGTCAACTCACGTCACCGTCAGGGTAAAAGCGGCAAAGAACCTCCAGTGTGTTGGAGAGGAGAAGCACGTGGCTCTCCAGCCCTCTCCCGACCGGAGGTCGTGCCCTATGCAAGCCGTGCGAGAGATGATCGCGGCCGTTCCCACGTCTAGCGACCGAGACCCGTTCCTGATGAACGCTGATCGGTCACCGATAACGACCAGGTCGCTGACGAGGGAATGGGACAGACTTACGGCTCTGGCGGGGATCCCGGCGAAAACGTACACGTTGCACAGCCTGAGAAAGGCCGCGGCCACTCAGGCCTTCCAGGCCGGGGTCCCCGAACTCTCCATCCAGAGATACGGGGGGTGGCGCTCGAACGCTCACAGGAGCTACATCCGAGTGTCGAGTGCCACTCAGGTTAACGACTCTCTGATAAAGTCAATTAACAAGTGACTCGAACCTTTTCCCACCCTCCACGCCACTTTTTCATGGAGTTTTGGCGTTTTTATACACACTGTATATTCATATATACCATTATACTTTATACATGTATATCCATATGTATTATACTATTACATATCAACATATGTAATACATTATACCTTATCACGTATAACATATACCATATTACCATATATGTATCATATCTACCAATATGTTATCATATAACATAACATATCTTCCATATGTATCTTGTTATCTTTAAGATATTACTATCACGTATTAATATCTTCTATCTTCGCTCATAAAATTAAAATAAATTTTATTTGCCCAACTTCTGCTTTATACTTTTGTGTTGCGGGTAAAGGGGTAATGGGTAGCCCATGGCCGTAGGGTCAGGGGCGGTCATTGCTCCACCTAGCGCACTCCCTCTGTACTCGCGCTCCCTGCGCGCCCCCTCGTGCGAATCACGTGAACTATTAGGTCACGTGGTGAAGCACGCTCTCACACTCTCTCTCACTCTCTTCACGCGCTTCACTACGTTCAGACGCTCTCCAATTTTCTCCCACCCACCCTCTCCTATATCTTCCTACTCTCGTAGGGCGTTTTTATACACACTGTATATTCATATATACCATTATACTTTATACATGTATATCCATATGTATTATACTATTACATATCAACATATGTAATACATTATACCTTATCACGTATAACATATACCATATTACCATATATGTATCATATCTACCAATATGTTATCATATAACATAACATATCTTCCATATGTATCTTGTTATCTTTAAGATATTACTATCACGTATTAATATCTTCTATCTTCGCTCATAAAATTAAAATAAATTTTATTTGCCCAACTTCTGCTTTATACTTTTGTGTTGCGGGTAAAGGGGTAATGTGACTTCATGATTAATAACTGGAAAAAATTACCTCCTTTGTTTCCCTTAAAAACCAAATTCTATTTATATAAAGATAAATGTTTTCATATGATTTTTCTGGTGTCTCTTTTCCCGTTGGATGTATTTGTTTGTTCTATTTTGGTTACCTTCTTCGTTTTTCTCAATTTGACATTTTTCACTTGTAACTATGCCGGCATTGGTGACTTTATATCCAATGATGCTAACTTGGATGTCGTGAAGGGTATTGAAGTTTGTTTGCACTTTGTGTGTTGTGTAAAGTTCTGTCTTGTCCTTTTTGTAGCTGTACTATGCATGAGTGAGTATAGGAATTCAGATATTATGTTTGAGTGTCTAACAATGAAGACCACAATAATATTGATAACTAAGGATTGTGATTATTGTATTCTATATTTTTCATTTTGCTTCCAGAACAGCTATAAAAAATTAAAGGTATGAAGTTCATGATAATTAATGTCCGTAGTCTTTTTTTACAAAAATAGAGGAATTTAAACTATTTTTTTACCATCTCGACTTTACAACATTACGGAAGCTTGGCTCAAGGATAAATATACAGACAATTGCTTAAATTTGAATACTCTGACTATTCTAAGAAAAGATAGAGGGAACAAAATTGGAGGTGGGGTTGCATTATATATCAAGAATAAATATAGAAGTTATACTAATATCATTAATAGGTTCTGTTACACAAGTAAAGAGATAGAATGTTTAACCTGTACGATTCATTACCCATTATCAATGCCGACCTCATGTTAGCAGAGGGACCCGTCAACCGAGACGTTTTTGCCGCACGGGATGTACCTTGTCCGCCTGCGGCAAATTTGTTTAATCAGGATTTATAATACTTCTAGGTGTCGACCAACGGCTCTACTCCCAGATGATACATTCTTTCTCCTCGGCTCTGGGTCCCTCTACGCAACAGGGAGTCTCAGGTTCAGGCTGATCTACTGTTTGTGACCTCTCATGTGGCGGTACCTATGGCTCCTACGGTTCTGGAGGCGTGTCTCCTCACTCAGTCACTGACCAGTCAGCTCTACGGACGCCCCCGTAGCCGTTAGGAATTACCTGGCGGGCACCAAAGCCTGGATTCGAGATCACGGGGGGGGGGACGCAGCTGCGTTTTGCTCCCCCCAAGTCTCCAGTGTCCTACGCGGAGCAGCGCTTGACACTGCTCACGTGACTCGACAAGTTCCCCTGGTCTCAAGTCCTTCACCAGCTCTGCGATTTGTCAGATGGGCTCACGGCTGGGTTAAACCTTTCCTTACTAAGGATGCCACTGTGGCATTCCCCAGCCGCAGGTGAATGATACCAACTTGCATTCCCCAGCCATGGGCGAATGATGCCAAATGGCATCATTCCATATTTTACACAAAATATGTATTTAGATATGACCAATATAATCATTGAAAAAGAAATAGAAAAAGTTGCCATAGTAACACTAATAACGTCACGTGACATCATTTTTTAAATTTGGTGCTCGCCCTTAGGGGGTGCGTCCACCAACCACGACAGGGCTGCGACACGCGCCGACAAGAAAGTTCCAATCGCAGCCTTGTCGCAGCCTTGTCGTGAGAAGGGGGGCTGTCGTGACCCCTTGTCGCAGCCTGTCGGGAAGTGCACGCTCCACCTAAATATTCTATCCTAGATCTCTGCGACAACCTCCCGACGCGCCACGACACGCCACGACACGGCCCCAAAATCGAACATGTTCAATTTTGTCGTAACCTTGTCGGAAGGCCCCCGACAGGCCCCCGACAAGCTTCATGTCGCAGCCTGTCGTGACCTTGTCGTAGCCTCTTGTCGGGAACTGTTGTCCACCAACCACGACAAGGCTACGACAAGGCTTCCAATCGTAGAGCTGTCGTGGACCCTGTCGGAAAGCCGTTGTCGCAGCCCTGTCGTGGTTGGTGGATGCACCCCCTTACTGTCCATACTTTTGAAAGCAAATGGCGTGGTAGTGGACGGACGTGCATAACCCGGTGAGAGAGAGAGAATCGACATACAGGTGTATTTAATCTCGCTAGTGAAACTAAGTCACCGCAAAAAGTGAGTATTCATCAACCTTATCTTATGGACTGCTGTTGGTAAACGGATGACTAAAATCTACGTCGGATTTAAAGTGATTGCAAATGTCCTATGACGACTGCACTGAAAACCTATACGGTACCCATTGTCGCCCACCTGTGTAGGCAATGTTGAGTGCGGGTGCCGCTGCCCGTAAACGGATTCGTTCTGGTTCTACTAGTCCACCTAATACAGTGTACAGCAAATTAGGGCTACTCCGTTTGAGTGTTAGTAAAAAAGCTAGAGTTGAACCGATTGTTAACTAAGCTGACTTATTTGAAGAATTTGAAACACCAATGGCTGACACACAGGAACTCGCAATGGAATTGACCCAAAATGACTCTGTTTTCAATAACGCGCCCCCGCCTACTGTTGTACAAGGTCCTGATACTGTTTCTGTTAACAATGTAACTATTGTGGATGATGACATGCCTCCTCTTGAGGATCATACTAATGAAACTGAGTTTAGTAGGCTTCTTAAACTGATTGGCTCAATGCCTACCAAGGATGACTTGAACACTACTATCGCGAAATCCGTGAAGGATACACGTGTTGCCATTGAGTCGGTTAAGAACGAGGTGCTTGAACTAAAATGTCAACTGACTGAGAGTAACATTCGTATTTGTAACCGACAAGCAGCTCTCGATAGTCGCGTTGACACTCTTGAGAAAAGGTTGACTGAGGTATCTGCTGAATTAGCTGGCTGTCGTTCGCAATTAGCTAAACCCCCTGTATGGTCGAATCTACCTACCCCTTTTGTCCGGGATAATGTTCAGCGTGATTCAGTGGATGGCTCGACTAACTACTACTATACTTCGCATGACAGAAATATTGTGGTCTTTGGGGTAATGGAGGAACAGGGAGAAAGTCTGGAGGATTTATTGAATGAAATTTGCAATGTGGTTGGAGTCAAAATCAGTAAGAGAGACGTCCTCAGAATTGAAAGGCTGCGTAAGTCGTACCGCTCGGCACAGAGCGCAGACAGGCCGGTGCCAATCATAATTAGCTTGACCAACTTACAGGCCCGAAGCACGTTGCTGAATGCAGCTCCTAAGCTAAATCGGTCGCACCTGGCTTACGTGAATCTTGCCCCCGATGAACCGATAGCAACCAGAAGGAAACGCGGGCTACTCCACATGGTCAGGGGCTATCAGCGCCGTATGATTGTCCAAGCGAGAATTGAGGCTGATTGCTTGTTTGTGAAAAACATGGTGTTCACAGTCGATGACGCTGATACTATTCCTGACTCACTCCTGCCACCTGATTTCATAGCACGTAGAGGGCCTAAGGCCCCTGTGAACTCAAAATCCCAGGATATAGCGGCCCCTGCTAAAGTCCCTATAATTGTTCCCGAGTTACCCGTGGTTGCTGACCAGGCTAATTTTGTGCGCGACATGGAAATGGATGAAGATACAAGTGAGACGGTAGATGAATCTGTAAAGGTCGATCAATTCGTGATTAAATCAAATGAACAGCTCTGTAAAACTGATTTAGGTATCTTCTTCTCAGGTACTACTGCCTTTATGAGTAATCTTTTCGCTTGTGAATTTGATTACCATGTTCAAGAAAGCTGTGTGGACCAGAATTTCACCTTTACTTCAGTGGAACAAGGATTCCAGTTTATGAAATCACTGTTCAACGAAGATCATGAAACAGCCGGAGCTATCTTTGAATCAGACGACCCCTATGAGTGTAAGCAGTTGGGTCAGTCGTTGCAGGTTGATGACGCTGCTAGCTGGGATCAGGTCAAGGACGACAAGCTAGGTCAACTGGTGCTTGCCAAATTTAGCCAAAATAAGACGCTACGTGACCGCCTGATCTCGACAGACCCCGCCCCACTCATTGAAGCGACTCGCAGTCTATACTGGGGAGCCGGTATTAGGTTTGAATCTGCTGCTAAAGCCACATGTTTCCCGGGCAACAACAAGTTTGGTCAAATCCTGGTGAAGGTCCGCGACGAACTTATTGCTGGCTAAGTGTATATCTTCATTTACTAACTAGTGTAGTGGCCGTAAGGTACACAACCTTTCTACTGTTATAGTACTTGATGCTTACACATATGATGTTGAAAATGAGTACCCTGATCATTGGAGATTCGAGGTTAGGGTGAGTGCAACACATACTGAGGCAAGACCCTAATATCATTGAGGTCATCAGCTTGTACATCAGCTTCTGCTACATGGAGCAGAATGGCAGACGTAGCTTTCAGTTTAATAAGTAGCTCTGGATCGGATCTTCGTTTCGTGGTAATATGCGGAGGCATTTGTGATACCACGTGGAAAGACAGAGCAACCGGAGAAATTGGTTTGCAGTACATGAACATCTGTAATTTTGTTAATCACGTGAGAACTACCATGGACGAAATTGATGCTCTCTTCTATAACTCGTATAGACACATCCGAGTGATATATGCGACTTACTTTGGAGTGAACTTATCTCAATATAGCCCTTTTCCAACAACATGGTTTACTCAAGCGCACTTGGATATTCTTGTCCAACTAGCGAATCAGGAGATTGTCAAACACAATCAAAGAGGATATCTAGCCACCCCACATATATCTTCCCTGGTATATATGTATCACAGTCGTACTGATAAGATGTCGTTCCTGTATCACAAGTTATGCGACGGATGTCATCTTGATGATTCATGTCAATCGAAGCTTGCTAGGATCATTAGTAGAGCCATCACGGTGTCTGTTAATAACTGGATATAATTGCTTCTCTGCTGATGTCGTAAATTGCTAATTTTACCAGCGTATTTGTTGTGGCCGTAAGGTGCTCAAAGTGACTGGTATATATTGACTGACTCAGTTTGCTATGAGGGAAAAGCATTACCCTATGACTATTATGCTGTTTGTTACCGTTGTAGTGGCCGAAAGGTACACAACGTCTCAATTCTTACCTCTGTGGTTTATGTTTTGTTATTTCTCTGTGCTTAGTTATAATAAGGAACTAAAACGAAACCTGCTATGGCCGTAAGGTATGCAATAATTTGTGTTTATTTTTGTTTTGGTTATCGGCAGAGCTGTGGCCGTAAGGTACTAGTTGTTGCTGTCTTGACATATTATCTATTGTCTTTGTATCTACCTTGTCCGAGATATACGTACATCTATATATATATATATTCTTTCTTATTTTTTCTTTTTCTTATTTACTTAAAGTAGTGATTCTCTCTCTCTCCCGTAAAACGTATGACTTAATCTTCTTCTTATATCTCCTTTTTTTTTTTTTTTTTTTCCTGGCTGGACGGTGCTTACTTGACACCGTTTATCCTATTACCCTCGGGAATCGGCTGGGGATCTCCCCACCCGCCTCCTACTTCATACTCCATTACATCCAATACTATATTGATGGTTTCTCATAATACTGATGGGGGTTTCAAAATTATACAGTGTAATATAAGGAGTTTGTACTGTAACCTTGACCAGGTGCGGTTGGTTTTTAAAGGATACGACTTGGTTTGTTTAACAGAGACATGGTTGGACGACAGATTTGATAATTCAATGGTAGGAATTAATGGGTATCAGCTTTTTAGACAAGATAGGTTGGGTAGAGTTGGAGGGGGGGTTGCGTGTTTTGTCGCTAACGAATATGCTGCGTATTATAAGAAAATCGAAACTTTATCATGGATTCAAGACGAGATAGAAGTACTTACTGTGAGTGTATGTAAGCCCGGTTTAAAACATATGTTGATAGTCACTGTTTATCAACCACCGCACACTAATGTACATAAGCACTTGCAGCTGCTCAACACTGTTCTTGACTCTGTGGAAGCCTCCAATCGAGAAATCTGGGTAGTTGGAGATTTCAATTATGATCTGAAGGCCCGAGGTGATTTGGATAAGACGAAATTACTTGATAACATGAAGGGATATGAACTAAGTCAGTTGATAGGGGAAGTAACTAGGCCAAATCAAAACGAAAGTGGTATTGGAACAATTCTTGATCTCATGTTCACCAATTGTATACATGTCTCTAGTTCTGGTGTAATGGATGATTTGATTGCTGACCACTTGCCTACATACGCGGTCCGTAAGAAAGAAAAAGAACGTAAGAGTAAAATCTCGTTTATGGGGAGAACATATCGAAATTACAACTATGATGACCTTGCTGATTATTTAACAAATTTGGAGTGGACCGTCTTCTGGCTAAGCAGTGATCCCAATGTGTTATGGCGCTTTATAGAATCAGCATTAACTGACTACCTAAACGAAGTGTGTCCATTTAAGCAGATGAAATTCAATAAAGCCAAGGACCCCTGGGTTACTGACGAAATTTACACAAAAATTGAGATGCGTAGAACCCTGATGAGGAAATACAAAATACATGGCTCACGTAATGATCTAACAGATTCCAGGTGGCTGAGTAACGAAATTAGGCAGTGTCTTACTCAAGCTAAGAATTCTTTCTGTCTTGAACAGTTGGACCGAGTCGGGAATAAGCCGTATGACTTTTGGCGCCAGATTCGTGCCTTGTTACATAGTGATTCTAATCAAAATGATTGTCGGTTAATTGATGAGGTAACTAACGTGGATGTGCCAGTTAAAGAAACGGCCAAATTTATAAATGATTACTTTAGTGGTATTGGGGACAAATTATTTGATAAGCAAGATCGACCTGAATATGTGAGGTTATTAAATAGTTACTCAGAAATATATAATGACACACCTAGCTCTCCAATAGTAATAACTAAGAAAGATGTTATGGATCATGTAACTAGTATTAATGTTAACAAAAGTTCAGGTTTGGAAGGTATCTCTGGCAAGGCTATTAGGGACTGTATGATAATATTATGTAATGAGTTTACCTATCTATATCAGTGTTCACTGGATCGTGGTATTGTACCAGAAGCTTGGAAAATAGGACTTATTGTTCCAATCCCTAAATCAGGAGATCTCACTAAGATTAGCAATTGGCGGCCGATCACATTACTATCGAGTCCATCTAAAATTCTTGAGCGCTTAACTTATCAGTTAATAGATGACTACCTGGAGGATGACCAAATATTGAGTCAATTTCAATATGGCTTCAGGAAGAAGTTAGGTACGTCTGATGCTGTTTTCGACTATCTTGATGATCTCTATCGTGCTCGGAACGAGCGTAAAGTAGTAGCATCGTGTTATTTTGACCTCAAAAAGGCCTTTGATGCCATGACACATAACCTGCTGATTCAAAAACTGAATGGATTAATTAAATTGCCGCCAAACTTAATTCTATGGACCGAAGACTATTTGAAAAATAGGAAGCAGAAAGTTACCGTTAATGGGGTTATCTCTCCCACTGCTCCGGTGGAATTTGGCGTACCTCAAGGGAGTGTGCTAGGCCCTTTGTATTTTAATCTGTTCGTAAACGACATGTGTAATGGACTCCTGGATTGTAATGCTTATCAGTAAACCGATGATTTGGTGGTTTTTAACGGTGATGTAGATCCTATTACGGCACAGGGTAAATTGCAAGTCGCTGTTAACCTGGTAACTAAATGGTGTGTAAACAACGGAATGACTATAAACAAAGCCAAAACTAAGACAACCTGGTATGCTTCCGAGAAGCGGCTATATCATTTACCAGATTTGAGTATAATGTGTGAAGACGAGGCGTTAGCCATGGTAAGGAACTATCGGTACTTGGGGGTATTGTTAGATAGTAGTCTTACTTTTAAGAATCATGTGCGTGAGGTAAAGAAAACTGTTAGCCATAAGATTTTCAAGTTGGGTAAACTGAGAAAACAAGTGAACCAAGAGGTTGCCATGACGATATATAAGACAGTCATAAGACCTCAATTGGAATACTGTGCTTACGTACTGGATTGGTCAACAACAAAAAAACTTGAGGCCTTGCAGATATTACAAAATAGGGCTCTAGGGATCATTCAATACCGAAAAATACATCGTCAAAAAATTGTGGACTTACATAACAAACTTAAGGTGGACTTCTTGGATGCGCGAAGGAACATGCAATTATTATCAGTGATATTCAAGAGATCCAAAAATGTTGCATTGACTGATAACTCGCTTGGTCGCACTCGAAGTTCCAGTAAAATAAGGTTTAAGACGTGTCGGATTAACTGTAATCATTTTTTTAAATCGCCCATGTATAGAGCAACGGTGCTATGGAACAAACTGGACTCGAAAACCCAAGTATTAGACAACAAACATGCCTTCAAAACTGAGATTAAGAAGATCTATTCTGTATATGAAAGTAGATGAAATGATTGAGTCCCAACTTACTCACCTCTTTCTCATCATCATTATCAATTACTGTTAAGATGGGTACACGTGTGTTTATGATCGAGAGTTACATGTACTAATTTTCCGATAAATCTACTATTATTTAAATTGTTATGTAAATTTATCTTGATGTACTGATCTATAGCTAGCCGGTATTGTATACCTGCAGTGGAAGAACTTTCCCTGGAAAGAACTGTATTGACCTAAATAAAAAAACAAAAAAAATACATGTGAGCTAGGGTCACCGGCTACGCGATGCAGCACAAAAAGCGTTCGTAAGGATTGAGTCTTCAAAGCTTCAGCTCTCATCGCCTTTTATTCTCTACTGAGGGCATCCAACCTTTTCTTCAAGACTTCTCGTTCTAATCACCCCATCACAGGATCCGATGTCTGGTTGGAGCAGGGCGAGTTGTGGATATGTATCACCTCATTGAAGACTATTTCTCCCAAGTCTCCCCCTCAGGTCATCCGAGTGCCTCCGCAGCCTGGCTCTACTTAATCGTCCGGTAGCGACTTGGGGATTTTATATAGTGGCGGCTCCTGCGGCTCTGCTGGACCCCATGTTGGTAAGTAGGGCGGGAGTCCCTTTTTCGGGACAAATATTCTCCGTCTGCTTCTATCACGACTAGGAGTACCCAACTTTTCCTCCTACACTGCCCACTTGTTCCGTCCCGGGGTGGAGGGGGGGGGGGACAGTCTGTTGTATCTTCAGACATTCCCATCAACGAGGTTCAAAGGACAGGCACGTAGGCATCTCCTCGATCCATGGCACCCATCGACTGAACTTTCCTGCCTTCACTATGCCTATTGGACTATTATGAAAGTTTCATAGCCTTGCTTTGTCTTCTGGTATGAAATTTATAATTGTCTTGTTATACTGTATTTTATACTCAATGTATAACTCATTATAACTATTTTCATTCAGATTGTATAAAATTGAATACAATCTATTTCAATAAGTACTACATGTTATCTAATTAACAATCTCAATTATATTCCAGTAATTACTCACTGTTATCCATTTGACTCTCAAATATAAATAATTCAATGTATACTATTTCATTAATTAATACCTCATTGTCTCGGTATTAATAAGATCTAAATCTCCACACTCACGACTTCTTGTAAGTCATTAAGATAATGTCAAGATCAGCTAACAGTATGCCTCAGACATGTCTTGCACAGGTGAGTTTAAGCAGCGGAATTTCATGCACATAGAGATTTGATAATGACCTTTGGATATAGAGGAGGAATATAGTAAACAGATCTCATTTGAGAGGCTTTGCTTACGACCTTCTCCTACAATGCTTAACTGATTATTGTACTAAATCAATTTCAATGGGATTAATCAAAATAAATGTCATCCATCTACATAATTGTATTTCGTCTTGATGAATAATACTTCAACGAATTGATAACTTATATCTCTTGATTTGTTTTGTTAAAGAGTCCCTTTGCGCATATTCGGTGCACATAAACGGGGGCGAACCGTCCGATTTGATTATAAGGAAATCCTCGTTCTTAATGTCTATATATGGTTGTTTCTGTATGTGAACAGATTATTATTTTCAGACAACGATCACTCCTGCTGCTAACCTTACATTGCCCTTACAATGAGGAAGAATAGTTCCGAGTAACCATCTATGACTGCCACCTTGTGTTACACCATAAGTGACGGCGAATATTACGATTAATAAATATGGACATTACCATTATGATAAGTGCATATTAGGTTGGTTAACTTACTTAGACCGTTTTTAGGTCATACTAGGCTCATTCTCACAGAACCAGTGCAAGTCCAATTTTAGTCGTTTCCTGCATTCTAATTTTTTCCTACTGTATTCAATGTTTATTTTTTCAGTTTTGAATGATCGATCTCCCCGAGTGCTCAAGGGGGAGTATGGGTTTTACTGGTCAAATATCAATATTTTGGTCTGCAGGGGGTCACAATAGGTAAAAAAACACCTAAAATTGACAAAACCATTCACTTGAAAAAACGTTTTTTACAAATAACTAATTGTTCACCCAACCGGAGGATTTTTTTTCTATTTTTCCCCAAGAGTTTCTCGTTTAAATTTTTTTTATCAGCAAAAATTGGGTAATAATCGAAAAAAATTGAAAATTTCATAGGCTTGAATAGGTTGGTGAACCTCGGTATCCTGCAACGTGACCGGGTAATTAGAACGTTTTTTATTTATTATGAGTAAAACATGAACTGTAATGATTATTGTATATGGCTAGAACATCATTTGAAGTATCTCCTTATCAAGAAAATAAACTATTAAATGGAAAAACAGCTTTTTCACTTCATTTCATTTAATATTTGTACTTCATCCCATTTTTTGGCTGTATTTAGCCCTTTGGCCTACAGAGACAGTTATTTTGCCATAGTATAGTCAATTATATTATTTAACTAATAAAACTGGCACAATAATTTACAATCCTTAATACTTTTATCAGTAAACAAGAATAAAAAAATAATTATCAAACGAAATACTTAAAATATACTAGAAACGCAAAATTTATTAAGGTGGCACATCTCCTGCTACGTGACCGGCAGTAAACATCAAGTAAGCATATAGCTTCAACTCATTTCCCACATATCCTAAGTACATGTGTATCCAATTTTACACATTTTTTTGCATATTTGAATATAAATTAAAATTGTGTTTGTTACAATTATTGGGAAAATTTGACATAATAAAAATTATTGGCCTATATACTATGTATTAAGATTACATAATGGTATAAAAAATATCTTGCTACATGACAGTATCCCGCAGAGTGACCGTTTCTATATATATATATTGTTATATTAAGAACATTAAGAAGAAAGTGAACTACATAGGAAGTACAGAAGTTTAATTACATTTAGTAATATTTCCTAATGTCTTATAATTTTTTTTAAACCTATTTAGACATTTATTGCACATTATGGTATAAAAAATCTCCTGCTACGTGACCGTATCCCGCAGAGTGACCGTTTCTATATATATATTGTTATTGATGATTTAGAGGGAAAATAAATTTTTTAGAACACTTTTTAAATATAAAGGATATAGTATACCTATGCTGGTATACCATGCGGGGATTTATTTACCTAAAATTTTTTTTTACACATACCCATGCCAAACGTTATATTAGGATTTACTTAAAAAAGCAATTAGAAAATTAGAAAAAATCAGTTTAGGGTACTTTAGGGAGGGAAAATTCAAATTGGCTGATTTAAAAAAATATTATTTTAATAATACTACTTACTTCTTATGTTATGACCAATTTAAATTGTATATTAATGAAAATTTATTAGTTTGCTATGACTTCCGTTATTTTGGGGTACCCGGTCACACTGCAGGAGCATTTTTTCATATACATATACACTATGGCCCACCATGTGCTCATTTATAATATTTAACTAATAATATTTCAGGGAATAAAGCCCCACCCAATAGACATTAGGACCAGATAATAATTTTTAACTTCCTGCAAAATTTTTGCCCCCCAAAAGTCAAATGCACTGGTTCTATGAGAATGAGCCACCAAATGTGATGCACATTTCGGGTAGGATCTCACATACCAGAGAACGAATCCACTATCGCTGGACCGTAGGATTTATATCTGAAACCTGATGGAAAATTACAAATTTAACGTTGACAGTAAAGCGTCGAATTACTAAGGCTGTTGTATGGTTCCGTTGTGTCCTTATGTATGTTTACTAAAAGAAAATGGGAGAAGGTTTAACTTGTTCGGAGGACATTTTGTGCGTAAACAAGACACCTGAGAAAACTTATAATGCTACTTTGTTCAGACTTTGGCAGGAGATCTACACTTTGACTGACTAAAGGTCGCGCCAGGTAGCCTTGTAGGGCGCTTCGTGATGCCCCTCCAACAGAGGGCGCGGCGATACCCAGGCCAAGCTCCGGATCGCTCCTGACAAAATGCCAATGCGCATGCTCAAACCGTTTGACAGCTACGCCAGGTTATAGAGTCAAAAGAAAATCGGAAGCCATATAAGCCGTTCAGTATCAGTTCGTCCTTAGCTGATGTACGTCTATCTGGTGTATTCATCCCACGACAGTTGAGAATCCGTAGAGCTTAGACTATCATGTGGGCGTTGGGTAAAATAAGTGTGATGTTGGCGACGTCATCAACATTGGAATCAAGTATTATTTGAATTATTAGTTTTAAAGTAAAGTAATATAAACATACGCCAAATAAGCTTTATGTTTTTGTATAAAATGGAAATGTATACATCATCCTGTACAGTAATATTATTGAAAGAAGAAATACGTGTATAAATGTAAATAGCAGATGTCTGAAACCTCCATACCTTAAAACAACCATACCACGAGTAATGAGGATCATAACCTGATGGAAATAAGTCTGAATCACTGTGATTGCACTGCACGAAAACCACTATTTTACATATGTATACGAAACGCGTCTAACAGTGGGATTTTGCGTCTAGAAGTTCGACCTATTAGACGTCTCGTAGACGCCTTATCTAGTGGCGTATATACGTGTCCATGGTGCGGTCTTATATACGTCATATATATGCCTGATTCTGTTTATATACACCACCATCCAATAGTTCCGATCTTTGCAACTTGGGGACACTACTGGTAGCATATTTAATTTTCCATTAACCATCCAAGTCTGTATTATATGAAAAATACAATCCTATATTACTAATTTATTTTGTAAAACCTTTATAAAACCTGATTGAGTATAAATTGATTAATTACACATAATAAACCATTCATTAAGTTGGTTTTTTTTACAGTTTTTCTGATTTTTTTTTTTACTTTAAAACACCATTTCAATGTGTGAACAGTCAGGCTTACTATATAATCGCCTCCCCCCAGTGTCACTCAGTCAGATTAGCGGCTCCTCGGCTTGTTTAAGATGATTTCAGTCCTGAGGGCGGGCGGCTGAGCGGGTGGCTGTGAGGGTGGCGGCCGCATTCACACTCCTTCTAACAAGGCGGGGGCGGACTCGGAGTCGGAGTCGGAGTCGGAGTCGGGAGGAGGACTTCAGGCGCACAGAGACACTGGTGGGAGGCCAGGGTGGTGTACTAGGGCTTCCCTGTGGGTAGAGTGAGTGTAGGGTGGTGGGGTGGTGGGGTGTCGGGGGGGGGGGGGGTCGGTAGGGGGTGGGGTTGGGAGGTCGCGGGTGGCGGGTGGCGGGTCAGTGTTGGTGCATCCTCTACCAACACCCACAGGACGGGGCGGGCCGTGGGTCGCAATTTTTTATATTTTATTGTATCATATATATACGCCTGGCGTATATATATATATCGCACAGAGCATGTCATATCTTGGATATGCCAGGCGTTAAATACAGCCAAGTCGCACGCGTCTACATAAGTAAACTACCTCGTAGACGCCCAAAACGCAGACGCGGATAAGAGGTGTATACAAATGTAAACAAGGCACGATACAGCCGATACGTGCTTTATCGCAATGGCGTATATATATGTAAAATAGTGGTTTTCGTGCAGTGTTGGTAAAGGTATATTATTACGGATTATTCATTAAATCAGGGTAGCAGAATACATGGTACAGGAGATTATATCATCGGCCATATGTCATCTGTTAGATGCTGAGACTACATAATAGACTTTGCTAACAAGCATAAATACATACTGGATATGGCAAACAGGTAATCTGTAAGTCGAAGGACGCCATTAAAAACAGCAACATGATATGCAAGAAAAAGTCTATCGAATCGATGTTTCTTAGCATAAAAAGCAATCGCTGCCAAGAAAATCGAGATCCTGCAATTATTATTTAGGTTTGCCTATAGGGGGGAGGAGGGCATTTCCTACCCTGTTTTGCTGGTTGGCCTCTAGTATAGTGGACGTACAGGGGTGTATTACATGTATATGGATACAACAGTATAACCCTGGCGTTAATCACAGACAGACTCTAGTTTTATCCCATGCCTATCATTTTTGTAGAAGAATTATGGAGTCGCGTCCACCGCTAAAGGTCGGATTCGCTGAGCTCCTGAATATTCATGAGTAGGTAAGGTCAGGCTGGGCCAGGTCGCTCACTGATAACTCGTACAGTAAAACCCCTCTGCCGGGACACCCCGCTTAAGGGGACACCCCGCTTAAGGGGACAATTTGCTCGGAACAGAAATTTTCCCCACTATTAAGAGTTTATTTTAACCCCGCTTAAAAGGACACACCGCTTTAGGGGTCGGTTTTTCGGTACAGAAGTGCTTAAAAACCCCGCTAAAGGGGACAGTTTGGAAGGACATCATATCAAAAACACAGGGGGTGGGGTTGGGAGGTCGCGGGTGGCGGGTGGCGGGTCAGTGTTGGTGCATCCTCTACCAACACCCACAGGACGGGGCGGGCCGTGGGTCGCAATTTTTTATATTTTATTGTATCATATATATACGCCTGGCGTATATATATATATCGCACAGAGCATGTCATATCTTGGATATGCCAGGCGTTAAATACAGCCAAGTCGCACGCGTCTACATAAGTAAACTACCTCGTAGACGCCCAAAACGCAGACGCGGATAAGAGGTGTATACAAATGTAAACAAGGCACGATACAGCCGATACGTGCTTTATCGCAATGGCGTATATATATGTAAAATAGTGGTTTTCGTGCAGTGTTGGTAAAGGTATATTATTACGGATTATTCATTAAATCAGGGTAGCAGAATACATGGTACAGGAGATTATATCATCGGCCATATGTCATCTGTTAGATGCTGAGACTACATAATAGACTTTGCTAACAAGCATAAATACATACTGGATATGGCAAACAGGTAATCTGTAAGTCGAAGGACGCCATTAAAAACAGCAACATGATATGCAAGAAAAAGTCTATCGAATCGATGTTTCTTAGCATAAAAAGCAATCGCTGCCAAGAAAATCGAGATCCTGCAATTATTATTTAGGTTTGCCTATAGGGGGGAGGAGGGCATTTCCTACCCTGTTTTGCTGGTTGGCCTCTAGTATAGTGGACGTACAGGGGTGTATTACATGTATATGGATACAACAGTATAACCCTGGCGTTAATCACAGACAGACTCTAGTTTTATCCCATGCCTATCATTTTTGTAGAAGAATTATGGAGTCGCGTCCACCGCTAAAGGTCGGATTCGCTGAGCTCCTGAATATTCATGAGTAGGTAAGGTCAGGCTGGGCCAGGTCGCTCACTGATAACTCGTACAGTAAAACCCCTCTGCCGGGACACCCCGCTTAAGGGGACACCCCGCTTAAGGGGACAATTTGCTCGGAACAGAAATTTTCCCCACTATTAAGAGTTTATTTTAACCCCGCTTAAAAGGACACACCGCTTTAGGGGTCGGTTTTTCGGTACAGAAGTGCTTAAAAACCCCGCTAAAGGGGACAGTTTGGAAGGACATCATATCAAAAACACTGAAAATCCAAGTTTATGGGCATTGACCGGGGGTATAAAAAGGAGCGAATTTCACAAGGAAGGCATATCCACATTCAACCTCTATTATCTATTTTTTTTTTTTTTTTTGGTATATTTATATTCATTTATAATATATAATTTATATCTATTTACTTAATTATGTGTTATTGATAAACATTTTAATCTAATAACCATCGTTTCCTTCATTTATGTAGGTATTCTCTATTGTATAACCATTGACAGACTAAAAACCCCGCTTTAGGTACAGGAGAGGTACGTTTACATGTGCGTAGAAGATGTTGGATGTGAGAAAACAACCAAAGAAAAACGTTCTGGTAATGTCTCATGAGAACATATGCAGCTACATGGAAGATTTGCTTTCTGAAGTAGACTTGGAATCTGCATCGTCGGGCATATGGAATTATGTACCTCCCGGGCCAGTTGTCTCAGACAAATCCTACTGAGGTTTCGCACCAGAACAGAATCTTCTCGTCTGAATGACCCGGGTATAATAACATAAAGGACGTACGATCATCGCGCGACGATCCTAGAGCGATCGTCTTCACATAAAGGATTTAGCGGTACAAATACGCCCTTCATACGACAAGACACAATGGTAGGCCCCATTCTCGTTACATAAATGGTGACCTACATCGTCCTCGTCCAAAATCGTCGTTATATACGACACCTCTAGGAGGTGTGGCTTCTGTAGTAGTTCCTTTCAATTCAGTGTAATCATGTGAGGCATCTCGCAACATATTTATAATTTGACAGGTCAACAGGTGTTTAATGTACGCATAACAATATTTAACAGTTAACATATGAAAAAAAGAAGTGTCATTTCAGATGTGAGCTTGCTGGGAGCTATTGTACACATCTACCATGTCTTACGGAGACATCTCAAATGTAGGCTCCAATTAATTTCATATGGCCTTTGAGGCTAGAATCTGAATTAAGATCTCAGTTTGTATGACTAAAGTCTAAATACAGAAACAGAGTTGCTGTCTTCGTAATGTCTTCGCATATATGTCTTTGTAAGGTCGGCGATCAGATGCCCTTTCGCCTTCGGCATCGGTTCATCTGATCGTTAATTTTACCGCGTTTTTTTTCATGTACGTTGACAGGTTTTCCTATTATTATTATTATTATTACATAGCACATATAAAACGTGTAAATTCTGTCGGATCCGCTTGGAGTTTCTCTGCACATAGACATATAGTTAACGGGTTCTAGTCTTGGAGATTGAAGCACCACGAGCGTGAGAATCTCGTCGGGAGAAAAGCTGATCATTAATTTTACCGCGTTTTTTTCATGTACGTTGACAGGTGTTCCTATTATTATTACATAGCACATATAAAACGTGTAAATGCTGGCCGGCCTCGGCATGTAACTTTGGTTGTATGGTAAAAACCCGCCTGCAGAGCGCCTGTTGGCGGAATAACCGCTATAGACAGGAGCCACACAAAGACAGAAACTCGGAAATATCTCTTCTCTGTACCTGTGAGAAATCATCGTGGCAGAAGGACATGCGCTTTGATGATTTACAAAGGTTTTACATCTTTGCACGCATTATTCTTTATGGATTTGTACTAGGCAAAATCGCTTACAGCAACGTATCAAATTAACAGCTATGACCCAACATAGTGCATGCTTTTATCGGATAGTTCTTGGCCAGCAATAGCCATTGATCTGTCAGAAATATAGCATTAGTACCGCGTGATCTGTTTGTCATTCTGTAACAATAGGTTGGTACTTGAAGCATCTCTGAAAGATCTTCCAACAGAATACCAAACAAGATTAATCATAGATGGACTACCACACTGTGTGACCCCAACTTGCCACTACCGACCGCTTGCGACCCTTACATGGCTATGAAATGGCTACAAATCAAAATTCATGCATCGTAGCAGTGTCGGAAAGTTGAAAAATTATGTCATAGCGTGTCAAGTACGACACTAAAATTCCCGCATCGTCGCCATGGCGAAAGGTTAAAAATTCTGTGTCATAGTTGGGAAGTGCACGCTCCACTAAAGACCTCTGCGGCACGCTCCTGGCACGCCATGACGCTCCACGACAAAGGTCCAGTCGTGGGGAAAATCGAACATGCTTGATTTTGTCATAACCTTGTCGGAAAGCTCCAGACAAGCTTCCAATCTTGGCCTTGGGGTCCACCAACCAGGACAAGGCCTCCAATCGAAGGCCAATCGTGGACCTTGTCGGGAACCCATTGTCGTAGCCTTGTCATGGTTGGGGGACGGCCCCCTTTATAGGCCTGCAACCACTAACCTCCCGACAATCTCCGACAAGCGTTACAATAGGCTTCCAACACAAAATGCCATTTTGTGTGGGAAGGGAAGCGTTTATCACAGTAGCGGACGTGCACATCCGATAGGCCTATAACACACTCCAGCATTCTTCCGTCACAACGCCATGTTGTAGGCCTCAAAACAAGATCGAAGTTGTTCAAACTATCGTAGATGCCAAACTGTATTAGGGAATGCTGGGGCATGTCAAATCCGTGTCGCAGAGTGCTACGCTGCAAAAGTAATCACAGATGTTGTGAGTTACCACTTGGAGGGGTATGGCCAAATATAACCTTTGTCACCGTTTGTGGTGTTTCCATCTGCCGATTATGACCACCGATTATGGCATTTCTCAGAGATTTTTATATTGTGGCGGAGGGCCGAGCCGGGGCAGGTGAGCTCTGCCGGTCCTCCGGTCCCCCGGTTGGGCTAGATGAACTACCGACGAGAGTGTCCTCCGGTCGATGACTCCAACGATAAACGACTTCCTGGACGATTTTTTTAGTGTTAGTGTTGTATGACAAAACAGAAGATATTATCTAGATGAACGTATCTGTATACAAGACCTTGTAAGAGGTTAAGATTACTCTTATTGTCAAAACATCTTCTGTTTACAGCACATTATTTTATACAACACTATGGCCCCAAGGACGATTCTGGGAGACTTTTTTCTTGTTCGTAGTTTATTCAACAGCCCCCTGGGCAGTCTGGATGTACCAGCTCTAGAGGCGAGGTCGTACCTGATACCAGCCTACCAGTGCGTTAGTGCTACCTGCACCCGTAGGCTTTTTGAATAAAAGGGAACTGTAGTGCTGTAAGTATAGGTATGTAGACAGGGAAAGGCAACAGTTGAGTTGAGAGGAGTATAAACACAATACTCCAATTAAATCCTCGAGTTACCATCGATAGTGCTCTAAACTTATCTAAAGAAAATAAATAAAACTGTAAACTCTAGATCGTTCAAATTGCGTAAAATAAGATGAACCATTGTATTAGCACAGAAACGGCACGCACTATTTAAACTGCAATTGTTCACCCACTTTCAGCATATTGCTCGTTTGTTATTTATGGATCGCTGAACTCGCTAATGCATTCTCTTCAGATCACATAAAACATAGCTTTAGGAATTCTTAGGAATAGCTGGAGCAGATATCGGAATGTCCAAGATATGCATAAATTGATTCATATGTCAATACCGAGATTAACAACGGAATATGCAGTTACTAACTGGGCATACCAGGTACCTCGATTATGAACTTAGCAGAATGTTCAAGCAGTCTGGTGTTATTGATAATCTGGATACCGCAGAGCGGCTACTAGAAGTGATTCCAAAATCAAGTTTTAAAATCATTGGAAGTATATTCATTTGTCTTATTACAGAGGTCAAGAAATTTGAAATGGTTTAAGTGGCGTGGTTCAGTCGTATAAATACATATATACGCTGGGTGTATATATGTATATATATATAAAACAAAATGAAGAAGGTTTACCTGGCCTTATCTATTGGCGTATACACATGTGTAACATATTTATGCAAAATCATAGCTTTATACGCCAGACATATACATGTGTATATTAGAGTTTTTCATGCCATGTATAAAGAGTTCAAAAGGGAAAGCAAATAGATGTACTCCATTTATGACTGGTCTATCTAATTCCCTCGTCATTACCCTCATACCTTTATAACCTACTGTTATTTATACATGGCTATTATGCCTGGACCTCCTATGTAACGGTTCCTGCTTCTTTTATTGTCACTGCACGAAACTAACCACTTTACATATATATGCGAACGGCGTATACAGGTATGCTTTTGCGTATAGAAGGTCGTCCTATTCCCCGTGTGTATACACCTTATCTATTGGCGTATACAGATGTCCATGGTGCGGTCATATATACGTCATATAGACGCCTGATTCTATTGTATTTACCACTGTGCGAAAACCACCAGTTTATTCCTGCCTATTACATCGAGGCAGGCATGGGTGAAACCACGTTGGGATTGCCGCTTGAGTCCAGCGCAGAGGTCACTCGTGGTGAAAGCCACAAGTCTGAATGTGTGGTTTGTGACCAAAACCAAGGTTTTTTTATCCCCAAAAGTGGTTGAGAAATTTGGTATCGATTGTTCTTTTTTTTGTCACGCAAATGATGAAAATGATCTTGTTAGGTTAGATCCATATTACTGAAATAGATACAACATACGAGTTAATATAGTTTGGCGAGAATATACACCAGACCCTAAGGCCTTACATGAATACAGGATGACGTTAACTAAATAGATATACCTTTATATATATAACCGTATAACACCTTGCTTATGCATATATGATTATATAGACCAAAGCTACGCCCGTTACCTCATAGCACGATGCCATGGTGTATCCTACACTGCACGAAAACCACTATTTTACATATCTTTGCAAAATGCGTCTAACAGTAGGATTTTGTGTCTAGAAGTTCGACCTGTAATCCGTCTCGTAGATGCCTTATCTAGTGGCGTATATACATGTCCATGGTGCGGTCTTATATACGTCATAGATACGCCTGATTCCGTTGTATATACACCACCATCCAATAGTTCCTATCTTTGCAACTTGGGGACACTACTGGTAGCATATTTCATTTTCCATTAACCATCCAAGTCTATATTATATGAAAAATACAATCTTGTATTACCAATTTATTTTATAAAACCTTTATAAAACCTGATTGAATATAAATTGATTAATTACATATAATAAACCCTGCATTCTTTGAATTTTTTGCCGTTTTTCTAATAGATTTTTCCTTGAAAACACCATTCTTCTGTAGTATTCTGGGTATTCCCATATATAAGCCTTTAAGAAGTTAACACTATAGACATTGAGTCCCTAAGAACGGGCGGCGGGCAGTGGGGGGCGACGACGGGCGACGACGGGCGACGGGGGGCGACGGGGGGCGACGGGGGGCGACGGGGGGCGACGGGGGGCGACGGCGGGCGACGGCGGGCGACGGCGGGCGACGGCGGGCGACGGCGGGCGACGGCGGCGGGCGGCGGCGGGCGGTGGGGGAGGGTTTCCCACTGAGTCAACCTGTACAAACGCGGCTGGCAGCAGACGGTGGGCGGTGGGCAGCGGGCAGTGGGGGGCTTCTCACTGAGGCTGGCTGAGGGTGGCATGGGGTGGTGGGGGGAGTCGGGGGGTTACGGGGATTGGGGGGAGGCGGGTCTAAAAACAACAACGGGCATGGGAGAGGTAGAGGACTTCTTTTTATTTTTGATACACATACACATACACATACGCTCTGCGTATTTATAACCCGCAGAGCATGTTTTATCTTGGATACGGCAGGCGTGAAATACAGCCAAGTCGCGCGCGTATACATAAAAAAACTGTCTCTTAGACGCCTCATACGCTGGTGCATATAAGAGGTATACAAATGAAAACAGGTCTATATTCAGCCAATACGTCTGTATCGCAATGGCGTATATATATGTAAAATGGTGGTTTTCGTGCAGTGCTAGGTGCAGCTTGTTACTGATTGTACGTCAATAGTTCTATTGACGGTTGGCGTGATTCCACGCTTGACTCTTGCTTTGGTTGTCAACTGTGTAGGACTGTGAAAATTCAACATTTTTCAGTTGTAATATACCACTGAAGATTATGTTGTACTTCAACAATAAAGGTGTAGGGTCTGGTGTGTATATTTTTCGCCAAATTACATTTACTCGTTTGTCATGTTTGTCACTTCGTCATATAATAATTTATATAGACAATAAGAAGAGAGTAGCAGAGGAATGCTTATTGGTATATAGGCGGCACGACAGAGGGGGCCTTGATTGCAGGCACAGGATTTCAATGCCACCTAGCGAGGAGAGGAGGAGAAATGGAGAGAGAACCGGGGATGGGGGTGTTTTTCAGTTGCAATGATCTCAAACTGAGATCCGCTGAGACCGGTAAGCGATCCTGAGAACGTTTTTGAGAACAATGGAGGAAAGTGTTTTTCAGTTCTCAACTAGCCACAGCGGATGTCAGCTAAAACGATCTCAACTTGAGATTCCTAGAGATCATTTCCTGCCAGTTACAAGAATCTGCAATCGGAAATTATTGATTTGAGACACTAATACTTATCCAAACTAGACCATATCTTCAGTGAACAATGTTCCATGTCCAATTGTCATTCTATCCGCGATCGTTAGAATATATGCATGTGTGTGTGTGTGTGTGTAGGTGTGTGTGTGTGTGTGTGTGTGTGTGTGTGTGTGTGTGTGTGTGTGTGTGTGTGTGTGTGTGTGTGTGTGTGTGTGTGTGTGTGTGTGTGTATACATACATACATACATATATATACAGTTGCAGATGCCATGTGTAGGTGTATAGTTTATAAAGACAGGGGTTATGGTGAGGTATGAGTTTATGTACACAGCTAGTAGCTTTAGGTATTTACGCACAGGATATGAAATTATTTATTTATGTATATATGTATACAGACAGGACTATGCTTTTGGTGTAGATGATTGCACATAGTTTATTATACCGCGCAGATTGGATGTTAGGCGCATTCACAATGATGTGTTAAGCAGCAGACAGTAGAATCACGGAAAAGCATAACTATAAACGGAAATCAATATTTCTAAATTCGTCCTTGCTGCTGATAAGGGTAAAATATTTGTCTCAAATTACTTGTTGTGAGGTCAAAATCCAAAAGAAATCATAATAGTTTTGTAAAGTCAAAATTAGAACCAGTTTTACTAGAGTGACCTTCTCTAATAAGGGCATCCTTCCATTTATACTTGGCCATAGCCATCTAATGTAGAAGCTTGAAAGGACATGTAGAAAAACAGACTGGGATGGAGCGTTGAAAGTGTGACTCAGTGCTACTTCAGAGAATTAGCTCAGAAAATGGACGTGCTCTGTTCATAGATTTCTTTTACCTGCAGTCAATACCAATGTTTACTGAATAGATATCTCCTCAAATTTCAGAATTTCTACAGTCAAAAACTTCCAAACGAGTGAAACGGAAATAATGTTTGTAAATCAATTTTTGTATTTTCTATCACAATTTTGTTAAATCATCGTGTTTCTTTTCCATACCTCACGGCACAATATGGACTTTATTATCAGGCGGAAAAAAGGTATATGAATATCTTCAATGGAGACCACAAATAAGGATTCCTTGAAATAATCAAAGCTATCGGTATTCCTCATATCTGATTGCTTAATTTAGAATACCGAGGATCCAAAACCTGATGAATTGTACATGAGCTGGAAAAAAATTAGAGTTGACAGGATTGAATCAAAGCAACTGCGTATTGTAAAGAGTTTCCATTGAAGAAGTGAACTACTAGAAGTTTGATGCTAAAGACATGCATGAATTCTTACTCCTTGTGTCGCGTATGTGCTTTTTCAATGAAGTCTTGAAAGCGTCATTATTGCTATGGTAAGACGCCCCCCTCCGTGAGTGGCTCGAGTTAAGAAGGAGACAGCTAAAGTTACATGTCACGCATTGACAGATTTCAATCCATGTCTCATTAATGAATCCAAAAGAATACACAAAACATAATTATTGTTTCATCTTAGGATTTTAAACAACGCATGCTTGTGAGACACACAGTGTTTAAGTGTCTGGTTCATTCTCATAGAACCGGTGCAAGTCCATTTTTTAACGTTTCCAGTATTCTAATTTTTGCAAAAGGTATTTAATTGTGGTGCATAAACATATTTGACACCTATACCCCTGTTTTTTGTACTATTTTGCCTGAAATACAGAAAATCTCAAAATTTGCAATTTGCACAAATAATTACCATATTTAACTATTCAAACTATAATATTATAAACTCTAATGTGTTTTCACATTTTTTTTATTAAAAAAAAAAGAAGATTTTTTTAGATACATTAAAGCCTATTTTCTCTAATTTCCATTATTTCATATAAACGTGCAGCGTGGATATATTAATAAATCATAAATGTAAAACCTTTTGTCTAAATTTTTTTTCATTTTTTCTAATGGAATTGCTTTACATGGTATACTATATCTTACCACATTTATGTCTTAACAAATCTTAGACATTTTTCCCAGAAAAAAAGAAAATCTAATCTCATGTAACCTTAAATATTTATTACCAATTGTACAGTATTATACTTAGCGTGCAGTAGTGGACAAAACGTGCAAGGTGGACTTGCTTACATATTATATATTATAATTCCAATTCCTAATATATGTTATCAATTTATTTCAAGGTAAAGTATATATTTTATATTAATATATCTATATTTAATAAAAATGGCTATCTAATATGATTTTCAAAGGGTATTATTTAAGGAAAACAAATTACCTTACTTATTTTCTGGAAAACGTGCAGCGTGCAAAATACAATAATCACAGCCTAAAAGTGTAGAATACCATATGAAATTTGTTAAGTCTCTCAAACTACACTATGAAAACTTTAAAGTTATCATTGGCCACTGCCTTATAAGTCCATAATCAGGGTTATTATTTTACTACTATCCATTGTTATTGGTACTAACTTACTTGTAACGTGTTTAAAACGTGCAGCGTGGATATGAATGCCATATTGCCCCTCCACCATACTGCCCCTCCACCATACTGTCCCTCCACCATACTGCCCCTCCACCATACTGCCCCTCAATCATACTGCCCCTCAATCATACTGCACCTCCACCATACTGTCCCTCCACCATACTGGCTCTCAACCATACTGCCCCTCTACCATACTGCCCCTCCACCATACTGCCCCTCCACCATACTGCCCCTCCACCATACTGCCCCTCAATCATACTGAACCTCCACCATACTGCCCATCCACCATACTGTCCCTCCACCACACTGCCCCTCTACAATACTGCCCTCTACTATACTGCCCCATCCACCATACTGCCCCATCCACCATACTGCCCCATCCACCATACTGCACCTCCACCACACTGCTCCTCTACCATACTGCCCCTCCACCATACTGCCCCTCCACCATACTGCACCTCCACCATACTGCCCCTCAATCATACTGCCCCTCTACCATACTTCCCCATCCACCATACTGTCCCTCCACCACACTTCCCCCTCTAAAATACTGCCCCTCTACCATACTGCTACTTAACCATACTGTCCCTCTACCATACTTCCCCATCCACCATACTGTCCCTCAACCATACTATCCCTCCACCACACTGCCCCTCTACAATACTGCCCCTCTACCATACCGCCCCATCCACCATACTGCCACTCCACCATACTGCCCCTCTACCATACTTCCCCATCCACCATACTGTCCCTCCACCACACTGCCCCTCCACCACACTGCTCCTCTACCATACTGCCCCTCCACCATACTTCCCCCTCTAAAAAACTCTCAACTGCCCCTGGAGGTACAGGGAAGTATGTGGAGGGGCAGCCTTGTAGAGGGGCAGCATGTTAAAAGGGCAGCATTGGTAAGGGGCAGTATCATGGTGGAGGGGCAGTATGATGGAGGGGCAGCATGGTGGAGGGGCAGCATGGTGGAGGGGCAGCTTGGTGAAGGGGCAGTATGGTGGAGGGGCAGTATAGTGGAGGGTCAGTATGGTACAGGGGCAGCATGTTGGGGGGCAGTTTGGTGGAGGGGCAGTATGACAGAGGGACATTATAGTAGAGGGGAAGTATGGTGGAGGGGCAGTATTGTAGAGGGATAGTACGTTGGAGGGACAGTATTGTAGAGGGATAGTACGGTGGAGGGACAGTATTGTAGAGGAGCAGCATGTTAAAGGGGCAGCATTGGTGAGGGGCAGTATCATGGTGGAGGGGCAGTATGGTGGAGGAGCAGTATGGTAAAAGGACAGTATGGTGGAGAGACAGTATAGTAGAGGGGCAGTATGGTGAAAGGTCAGTATGGTGGAGGGGCAGTATGGTGGAGGAACAGTATAGTAGAGGGGCCGTATGGTGAAAGGGCAGTATGGTGGAGGGGCAGTATGGAAGAGGGGCAGTATGGTGGAGGGGTAGTCTAGTAGAGGGGAAGTTATGTTGAGGGGCAGAATGGTGGTGGAGCAGTATGGTAAAGGGGCAGCATTGGTGAGGGACAGTATCTTGGTGGAGGGGCAGTATGGTGGAGGAGCAGTATGGTAAAATGGCAGTATGGTGGAGGGACAGTATAGTAGAAGGGCAGTATGGTGACAGGGCAGTATTGTGGAGGGGCAGTATGGTAGAGGGGCAGTATGGTGGAGGGGCATTATAGTAGAGGGGAAGTTATGTCGAGGGGCAGTATGGTGGTGGAGCAGTATGTTAAAGGGGCAGCATTGGTGAGGGGCAGTATCATGGTGGAGGGGCAGTATGGTGGAGGAGCAGTTTGGTAAAGGGGCAGTATGGTGGAGGGACAGTATAGTAGAGGGGCAGTATGGTGGAAAGGCAGTTTGGAGGAGGGACAATGTAGTAGTTACTCCTACTGGTCCTAAGCTCACTTTCTGTGATTTATGACCTTATGGTATATGCCAAAATAACGAAATGCATATTCAACTGACACCCCCCATACCCCCCTTAAATGTGTGTTAAAAAAAAATATTTGTGAATGAAAACGTGCAACGTGGATAAATCATATGGTTATTTTTTTTTTTTTAAACAACGCTATTAAGGGCTACCAGGAGGATAGTGCCAAATTATTTGCAAAGAAAAACTTTATATAAGTACAAATATTATTTGAAAATAAAAATAAAATTCCCTAAAAATAAGTAATTACATTTAAGTAACTACTGAGTTGGGCTGATATAAGAAACGTGCAGCGTGGACATTTAGGTTAGTATGATTATTGAGCTTTTATGGATATATGGGAATTTTTTACACTATTGATAGTTTAATAAATTGAAAGTAGAGATGGTACACTAATATTATATTTACTTCATTTTATTTTTTTTAAAATTTTGGTAAGAACTACAGCAAACGAAAAATTTGTACTTTACTCAAATAGAGCATTTTTTCTTTATTTTGGGTGAAAATACACGCTGCACGTTCATATTTCAGTGTACCAATGTTCTTTAAGGCCTAGTAACCACAGTTTTCATATTTAACTAATGATATTTCAGGGAAAGTTGACATATGCTATGGACAATAATACCACATAATTATTTTTACCATACTCCATGATTTTTATTTTTGACCCCCTTATACCCAGTTGCACTGATTCTATGAGAATGAGCCGTCTACTTATTTATTGAAGGTTATTTTAAACTCGGAAGTCTGTACTCCAAAAACAGCTTAAGATCCATTACAAGACATTTGAAAATGTTTCTGAATCTGGCATTGATAAGGGATCGAAATGAGAGCGGCCAAGTACACATCCTGTATTATTATTTCCAGATATGCATATTGGGAATATGAGCAGAAAATCTGTGGCTGCTCTTTTAGTATACCCGAATATTGCATATGGAATTTTGCCATTATTAAACCTAGATTAAACAACGGAAGACATTTGACAAAAATCCGATGTCGAAACTCTCTTTTTCGAGTTGACGATTGTTAACTTTATCACCCCCACCAACGCCGATACACGCCTATAGACTCCACGATACACACCGATATAAAATTACCAAATTGTAACCTATCGGGAGGCCCATATCGTAACATATCGTAGCGTGTCGGTGTGTATCGGTGTGTGCTGTAACGTCTAAGGGGGGTGCAAAAAAGGTAACCATGGTCCCGATGTACCTCATGATGCTACAGGCTTGTGGTAGCATATATATTGTCCTTTATAATTCCGTAAATATTTATACTGCATCTTTATAATTGATATAATACAAACAGTATCATATAATCTTTCAGACATTAAAAACTCAATTCCAAGTTAAAGTATGAAATGATCTAATTGAGACCGGTAGCCTAGTCAAATGACACTAAGTTCGCATTGCAGAATTTTCCCGTTCAAATGCGTCGCCGATACACACTGATGTGTGTTTATGCTTCCACAATGGACAATGTTCGATTGTCGAAGACACCCTACGATACCATTTTTTTAATATCGGGAACGGGTATCGGTGTGCATCGGTAGCTTCGTCGTAGAAACCTGGCTAACTGCCCTAGATATGAGCTACGATTCCACTCTCCCCCCAGATCTTTCGCGGCACTAGCGCTGGATTAATCTCTGCCCCAACCAAAGGCTGCTTCCTTGGGCATTACCCCTTACCCTGAACACAAGAATAGAGAGTAGAGTTGGGCAATCTCCCTGGGTATCCACTAAAGACAGGGGAGACCAGCGAATATTTCAGATTCAAAACAAGGTAGTTGTCAAAGGTTATACAAGTCAAACAACCCACATATCATGAATATGCAAATATGGGAATTGTTAAAGGAGCTTCACAGACAATCTAGCTGTCTCTTTTTCAGACTTAAACCATTTTATAATGGGAATTCACAGTTGATTAGACTGCTCCTTTAGAGGGGCACATGGCATTGTTGACAAAACAAAGCCCTGAAACACATGAGGTGTTTTCCACTGCAGAAAGTAATCCTAGAGGCTGTTTCTGGTTTGACATAAGTAATAATAGAAATGAGATTATTTTATTTAACATATAAACATGTGCATCTCCATTTACATGTAGAACACAAAATACCCCCAAAACTCTCAGATTTAGTATATTTGAAAAACTGGCGTAAGGGCTAGATTTGAGCCCAAACAGGCAGGTTGGGGCAGAGATACAAGCGACCACAGGAAGTAGAGCGCAGGATATCTGCTGGGAGAGTGCTACGATTTCCCTACGCTGATTGGCAAGTTCCTTATTACGTCATATCCCATCACTCCGCCATGACCACGGTGTAGTATTGTCACTTTATCAGGGTGATCATTGCATATAATTTTTCAATGTTATTCCTATGACAAAATTTGTACCAGGGGTGAGATGAAGACGAGAACTTATTCTCAGTGTTCATATATCTATTGCGAAACTATATCCATATAGAACGACCTGACCATGCTGTACATCCTACAAAACGAGATTAGGAATTGTTGTTTTTATGGGACGAGGCCCCAGGCCGATTTCCATAAATAACATCCATTCCCATCGAGTTTTGTAGCATGTACAAGCATGGTAGGTCTTTATATATTTATTATATATACCCAAAATCAATAAAATCCTACCATATATTGGCACAAAAGACATGTCTACGTGAAAGCCTACACACTGCCGATGTTATAACGTGTTCAGTATAACAGTGTACTGCACAGGGTTCAGTATACAATTCATACTGATGTGATGAGCAATGAACATCATCGATAAAGCCTGCATGTGCCTTCTGCAGTCCAAGAAATCTACTTTCATTTTATTGTGAAGCTCGACCAAACTCTGCCATTGTACTCGATGACCTTGCACTATCCTTAGGCACCTGTTCTGAGCTATTTGTAATTTCGCAACCTCAACCTGTACAGTATAACAGTGTACTGCACAGGGTTCAGTTTAAAATTCACACTGCATGGGGAGCACTATCTACGTAATTATTAATTAATTATTAATTAATTCCATTTTCCTTTCTGCATAGTTAACATATATATTTTGTCTTCAAATATCATACATAGAATTTTGATGTGAAGGAAATGTTTGCTGCCCTGTAAAGCTTTTAGTTGTGTTGGATAAAGGGGTCATGAATAGTAATGAGAATATAATCCGTAGAGAGTGTCATGTAACAAAGATTAACAACCGTTCACGAGACATAAACAGAGACCTGAGTTAAAATTAAACCTGCATACTCTACCATTCCATCCGTCAGCTGCATCAGCTGGGGTTTTAGGTTGTAAATCAAAGAAACTTTCTAGTCAGCAGCTCCATTAAATACAACCTTTATGATCTTGATGAATGGGAAACAGAGTCACTACAAATAACATCAACTTATCACTCTCGCTAATGGAATATCAAACACAGGACGAATGCATAATGGCTCTCCTTAAATATAGTTTAAGTACATTTACACATTTCTACGGCGTCAACCTAATTATGTGCATAAAATTCACTTATAGACAGCCATTACGCAATGATAGAATGTTATTAAAATCTAATGTTTCGTTCTCTGAATATAGCTATTTGATGTGGTTAAAATGACACCTCCTGTTATAAGGGATGGCATTTCATGAATCCTAAGTAGTGGTGTGGTTGTTGAAAGACTATGGCATATCATTTGAACATACAGCGTCTATGTGTGGTTTCATAACTAAAGGACAGTTTTCGACACTCGAATGACCCTGAACGAATGGTTTTATATGGATCATAAACACAAACAACTTCAGCTCAACAATCTCAGAGTAACCCTGGTTGGAGAAATGCTGCCAAGTGCAGAAAGAACTGAATTGTAGTTCAAATATTGTGATGTCAATAACAAAAAAATATCACTGCATGAGGGAACTAGTTTACTTATGTTTCGCTTACCCTGATGCTCACGCAAATTTGTCTCCTCGGGCACCAACAAAGCCGTCACATTTGCGTCATATTTACTCCCATTTATGTATATGTATATGTTAATCCCGGGGCTAGGGCAGTTGGAGTTATATTTCCATAAATTTACGCCAATTCCCAATTTTTCCTATCTCTGCACCTAGAGGACACCACTGTTGTTTTTATTTCCTTTGCTATTTTTTTTTCAAACTTTCCTTTATTGACATAAATTGTACAAACGTTTTCCTCTGTATCCAATATTTGGTAGGTTGTCAATAAAGAGGGCTGTGACAATCAGCTATGGTACAATAATAGCTGGTTTTCGTTGTCTTGCCCTATAACCCTGTTAAAATTGTCTCACATAACACCGATCATAAGTTGGTAAGTAATCACTATTCAAACACACCGGATTAAATATTACTTATACACACAGTTTATTTCTTAACCACAAGTAGAGGTAAGTAGGTAAGAGAAACCAGGAAACTAACTTCGCCAGGATACAATATAAACTTAGAGGTTAGGGTCAGGCCTATCCCGAAAAGCACAGATGACGACACTTGAAAGATAGTAAGATAGACTCATGTACTGTTTTTGATATAGTTGGGTATGATTATAGCTTCGGAATTTGTTGCTCTAAGAGGGTCTTTGTCAGCTTTTTAAAATATTTGTAATTTGGCATGTTGCATACAAGGGGAGATAGCTGATTCCATAGGTTGCCGCCTCTATATTCGACCGATTTTTCATATGATACACAATTTGGTCTATGCAGGTCAAGGGTGCATCATTTGCCCGAGTCGGTGCACGAACATTGAGTATCAGTTTTTCGTCATTTGCTCTCTTATACATGAAATTTTGAAGATGCATTTGACGCCTATCTTTAAGATACGGAAGTTTTGCTGTTGCATGTAGTATATGAACTGGTGTTCTCTTATGTACTTTCAAGCACAAACGGATACATCTATTTTGAAAGATTTGTAATTTGTTTATAAAATGAAGGTTAGATGACATATACAATATATCACAGTAGTCCATATAGGGTAGAATACAAGCTTTGTACACTCTAAGAGCCGCACTTATCGCCATGAAAGGTCTCATCTTGGTAAGTTGATATAACTTATGAGATAGGTTTTTATATAGGCACTGTATATGACATTAAAAATCCAATGTTGGAGACAGGACTACACCAAGATAATTATAGCTGTTCACATTTTGCAATAAGGTATCACCTAAACAATAAACTGGTTCTTGTCTGTTTCTTTTCTTATGTCCAGAGTGAAAAGACCAAAAAATCTTGTATTACCAATTTTTATAATAAAACCTTTCTAAAACCCAACTGGGTATCATTTGATTAATTACATATAATAAACCCAGCATTCTTTTGTTTTTCTATCGTTCTTTTTAATAGATTTTACTTTCAAAACTCCACCATTCTGTGTGGTTAAATTAAACTCAGTCTGATATATAAAGGACAAGCAGTCTTTGAATTGCACAGGCGTGGTCAGACGGTTGTGGACAGACGGAGTTGGATGGACGTGTGTGAAGGGAAAGGGGAAGAGGTTCAGAGTCGGGGTTGATGTTAACTAAATAAACCTTTTTCATCATTTAACTCTATGTACAAATATGTGTGCATTTCCGGATTAAAGGCATGTATATGATTAATGTTGACCACTATTTACTTCTGTTTACTACAGTTCATGCCATGCCTCAGTAGTGTACGATGGCACTGCCTAGCACCCAGTAACGAAGCATGATAACATAGACAGACTCAGGAGTATGTATATATATAAAAGAGCTGGGATATCGATTTGTTGAGGTGGCATGATGAAAATGGTAGAATGCATCAGAGTACATGCATAGAGATCTCATTGGCTCAACCGGAGATAAAAGAGATGGCTAGTGCTAGCACTAAGTATTAGAAGAGAGATAATAAGATCGTGAGTGAGCAAAATCTACTCAGAGCTTCGGAGGACGGTTGTTGGGGACCGCAGTGTTTTTTTAAGATGATATAATGCAATTAGGGTCAGTTAATGAATTTAAAAGAGTAAGCCCTGCCTACGACGCCTGCATAGCCTTTATACCCTCGCGACTTTGCATCATGTTTACGAGAGTGTTGTGTAATGCTAAAGACCAGGCTGGCTTGTCCCAATGTTTGGGCATGCCATGTGCCTGAACACGGGTATATAACACCAGAGACTCAGTTCTCACAAAATGGGAGGAACCCCTGTTTTCAGATTCGCCATGTTGTAACTCATTTAATTTTGCACTTAGCTACCTATTTCTTTTTTATCATGTAAATCTCAGTGAGAGATAAAACACCATATATAGTTTCACATTTGTCAATGCATTATAAGAGACAATATGGTTTGAAAACCACCCATTTTTCACTATTTTTTTGTTGCCATAAACATGTACACACATAAAAAAGTAATATATACCACATTCATTCCTCCAAAATTGATCTAAACCAACCTGCCTCGATGCAAATAACATGTTCCAAGTGAAAATATAAAAAAGGATTTGTCTTTGAATATTTTTTATACTCACTTTTATCAATGGCTAAAATGTACCTCATCTTTACTTCGCCATTTTTCTCTATCTCATTGAATAATGAAAAAAGGGTTAACCACTGGTGATTTGGCATGCATTGTAAACCTTATGGTGTATGTTATTGGAATTTTTTTTTTAAATCATAAAAAAAGAACTATGGACTCCTTAAATACTTGTATCATAGAAAGTCTGTATGGATAAAACCTCCTCATCTTTACGTCGCCCCCTTCAGCCATGTCGGAAGCAAGGAAAAATGTTATTTATATAAAAAAAAACTTCAGAGAATTAGATGATATATTCCCCTTCACTGTCCATTTTTCCCTACGAGTTCCATACGTTTTATTTGGTGAAAACAGGCAGAAAACTGTGGCGAAGTAAAGATGATATGTAGTTGCTCTTTACGTCGCCAGTCGGCAGCATGAGTTTTCTCAACCTCACCGCTAGAGGACTTGAGCTACTTCCGCTGTAAGGACGCGCACACCCTCACATGGTCCTCCTTGACCGACCCGGGACACTCGACGGGTGAGTTTTTCATATGCTCTCTTGAAAATGTGATAAATATGTACATAAACCTGATTACTTTGGTCAAATCAGTCCTGTAAGAAAGTCAGCCAGATACATGTTCACATTGTACAGGCATTTAAAATGAATTCGAACCTCCGATCTAACTTTGTTAATAGTTGCTGGGACCTGATCGGTGATAGCAGCTAGATCCTGGCCAATTTGCACCATGCTACGTAAAGACAAAATGGCGACGTAAAGATCTATGTTCTTAATCAGGTCTTCTGAAACAATTATTGTATGGAGAAACAATGGGAAATATTAGATCTTTCTTCTCTTCATATATTTTGGTGCATATGTTGGTTTACATTGTGAAATTAATTCTAGAATTGATGACTTCAATGTGCTACGTAAAGATGTTTTTACCCGGCTACGTAAAGTTGTTTCAAATGATTACCATTCATTCCGATATGATAGTAACATCAATGTCTATGGTAACATTACACAGTGTGCTCACTTATTTTTATGTGATATCATCTAGTGAAATTACGAATATGCTATTTTTTACGTTAAAACGTGGTGCGACGTAAAGACAAAAATGTGCAACATAAAGATTTTCTATAATTTTGTTTGCCTATTCTGGTCTTCTATGAACTTTCCTATAGAACACAACAATACGAAATAACACATATGGTACAAGTGCATATACTTGAAGGGAATATATTCCTGATTTCTCATTTTTGCCTGTGTTTCTGTTGCAGTCCCTTGGTGGTGGGAGGAGCTTTTTTTTAAGTAAGTGATTTCAGTGTAAAAATAATTTAGAATAATATTGTTTAATTTTACAGCTTATCTTGAGTAATTGTATCATTTTTCCCTTTATATGTGGGTTTTTGTGTTTTACTAGTGTATGAATTCTTCAATAGAGTAGATTACTATTAGATAAATAGTTTGACACACTCAATATGTAGATTACTATTAGATAAATAGTTTGACACACTCAATATACCTTCAACCCCAAGACATTTTTTTTTTAAAACTTAATTTTCCATTTTTCCTTCCTCTCCCTTGTGAAGCAAATTTAATATTAAGAGGATTTCCACATTCTTCCTGCACCTAACCTGGCATTCCTTTTTCTAGAAATTCATTTGTAATGTATTCATAAGAGACATGTATTATGTGTTTTTTACTTTTCATTTATGTTGCAGTACCTGGCGACATAAAGAACCTTTCCTGAACAACTTGTGATGTCCTTTCCTCAGCACCTTGTGATGTCCTTTCCTCGGCACCTCGTGATATAAGAGGCTTTCTTCGGGACCTTGTGGTGTAAAGACCCTTTCTTCAGCACCTGGTGGTATGCAGCCTCTTCAGCACCTCGTGATGTCCACACCCTTTCTTTGGCACCTTGTGGTGTAAAGACCCTTTCTTCCGCACCTGGTGATGTGCAGACTCTTCAGCAACTCGTTATGTCCACACCCTTTCTTCGGCACCTTGTGGTGTAAAGACCCTTTCTTCAGCACCTGGTGGTGTGCAGACTCTTCAGCACCTGGTGACGTAAAGACCCTTTCTTCAGCACCTGGCGACATCGTGGCATAAACATTGTCAAGTCTAACTCTCGTTCGGTTTCTACTAATTACCCCAGCACCTGCTACCACCTGACTACCTAGCATGGTTAGGATCCCGCAAACTGACCCGGACCAAACCACCACACACACAGCAGCAAGAATCCCCCTTGGGAGGGTGGTTGTGGCCCCTAAGATTCGAGGTCAACTCTCGACCGTAGAACTGTCACAAGGCGCTACAAATATCATGTAAGGAGGTCAGGGTCAAGGTTGGGGTTTCCTGCGAATGCAGTCATTGGCTACTCGGTCTACTCTATTCCTCATTTGGACTTAGTGTAATGGGACAACTCAATGCTGTTGGTCAATAACACACAAGCTGTATCAGCAACACTGACACCTATGGAGGTATCTAATGTGAATATAGAGAACGCACTGACCCATGACCCTACATCTAGTGGCAGACCGGCCAAAGTCGGTAAGCCTGTGAAACGTGGTAGTGCACTTGGAGACACGACACCAGCAGGTGGCAACACAAGTCGGCGCCAGTCAAGAAGGATGCACCACGTGCCCTGCACCGCTTTCAATAAGTCCCGCGTCTGCCACTTGTAGGCCCTTAATGCTACAGACTCCGGCAATATAATGTGGGATACGTCTGCGAGTACTGCGTTGCCGTTCTGAATCTTCCCCGACACCCACGCCCTGGGAAAGTGTCATATTAAGGCGAAGCGTGAGTTGGGTCTCGCTCAGGCCGACACTCTGGGCTCCTAGGCACAGCCTTTCTCAGGCGAGACTAATGCAGGCTCTCTTGAGTGAGACTGATGACCATGATGGTTTTGATCTCCACGCTTAAGCCGGCTGAGCGTTGTCGCTGCATCCGGGGAGCGTGGCAGAATGGTTAGCGCTTTCTCCGTGCAGGCGAGCTAAACAACTAAGCGCTTTCTCCCTGCAGGTGAGCTAAATATCTTTTCTTACTGGCTTCAACTGCATGGTTTCTTGCTTTCATAATTTATTCAAATTACATGAAATAAACGTTTCAAACATGAATGTTTGCCTTTGGGTATTTTTCACTGTATAAATTTCATGTTATAATACAAATTCCACTTCTTGATAAGATCTGATGCCACAAAGGTATTCTTGTAATTGTCCTTACATGACTCTTCATACCAGACAGCTATTTTCGTAATTGCCATTACACATTGTATAACAATTATTATCTCACCCCTGGTACAAGTTTAGCCATAGGAATAACATTAGAAAACTATACTCAACGATCACCCTGGTAAAGAAACAATGCTACGCCACAGCCGTGGCGTAGTGAATTTGCTCAGTATATTCTGACTATTCTGAAGTTGTGATGATATTTAATGTCATAGAAAGGGGTAAGATAGATCAAGAACTGCACTCAAATCGTAAAATAGACAATACTCCATTCGTTTGGCTGTGCCATAACCGTCACTTGGCTTCGCCTCGGTGACGATTGCGGCCCATCCAAACTCGCGGAGTACTGTCTATTTATACGATTCTTGATGCAGTTCTGTATAAATACCAGATGGGTAGTTCTGTAAAGCCATTACACTTATTAACAAATCTGCAATTACCATAACATTTGCATAACAAATAATACCAGACGGATGAAAAGCGTAATCTGTGCAACAGGGGGAGGGAGGTCAATTTCCGCAGAATTGTCCATGCAGACTTTATGGATGGCCTCTTTGTAATGTAAGGAGAAAGAGAGTTTCACATTGCCATGCTATAGGCAATACCATCTAGTACTAAAAGATTATCTATAAGTGGAATATGAGTAGGTTTCGTGGCAGCACATCGTCCATCTGTACTCGGGTATTTGGGGAGGAGTTTTCCTAGGCGTGTTTAACAGCCAAAAGTTCTGTGACCATAATCAGTACCAGCATAAAGCCAATTAGCCCAACTTGGTTTGACAGCACTCGACCCACCACACATTAACATCTCCGGTTATAAAGAGGCAGATCCCGGCCTCTTAGCTTACATGGTGTCTAAATCAACCAGTATTTCCCTGGAAAAGGGCGTTCCACTCAGACGATATTTTTGTAAGAAATATTGCAATCTGTCAGTCTGGCTTTTCATTCGACGATTCCATGAAATGGGAATGAATATAAATGTAAATATGGTGGGATGCATATCCTAAAGATAAAATAACTGAATCAACAGAGAGCAATGATATATGCAAGTTGCATCTGGGTTTATAAGATGGCAACAATCAAAGTCTTTGTGGCAATGAATAGACATTTACCATTCATCCTTTTAGTTTTGAGACCTAGTTTTTTAGTCTCTTGTTCGCACATATAGAAAGTAAATGCTCAGGTTTCTGATACACCTGAACAATGTTTTCAATACGTTGAATATGTTTTAAATATATATACATATATATATATATATATATATATATATATATATATATATATATATATATATACATATATATATATATTCATTTTACTTTTGTGTTACCTATTGTATCTTTAGTTGGATTATAAAGAAGACAACGTTTTCACTACAGATATTTAATAAGTGATCACATAGACTTTGAGCCTGCTGCAAAAAACTTCCCCTTTACTATCTGCGTGCCAACTATTAGACAATGAAAAAGGTGCAGAAGGCCAGTGTTTCAGTGTCTCAGAGGCGTGCTCAGCTGACCATGATCAATCTAGAGACTGAAATACCTTATTAACCCACTGGTGCATAATATAGCTGGATCCTAGAAAGGCAATTGTAGAAATTCTTACTCTTTTCTTATAATTCCACACTCATAGAATGGTCACATAAAGACTTTCGGCTTGCTGCAAAAAAACTAACCCTTCACTATTCATGTGCTAGAATAAAGGCTGGTTAAAATGTTCAGGTGTCCAGTATCCAAGCCCAACCATATCCCCTGTCCAACTACTGACTTCCTAAAAATGGACTTTTTGTTTATAGTGTTTTTGAGGACAAAAGTTTCATCATTCCTACCATTAGATAATAAACCCTTAGTTACGGATACTACAATCTGCTACTAGAATAGGAAACTATTAGATGATGATGATGATGATAATGGCACTTTATACCAAAATCCATAATTCAAGTGTTTGATCACGTGATATGATATATAATCTCAAATAATTCCTTTTTTTCTGAAAAGAAATACTATTTGTGGTGTTAGACCTACATTCTGTGAAAATTTGATTGATTAGTCCGGCAGCCAAAGCCCAAATTTAGGCCGAACCTCGACTTCTCTGATATAGTTTTTTTCTCTGCTGATTATTCATCTCTGGGATGTATAAAATGAGATCTAGGGTGGTGTGGAGCTCTCACCCTTCAGCAATTTTAAATATTCAAGATGGCGTTATCGATGCCTGCCCTGAAGGACTTAATTTCTAAAACTCACAATTTTCCATTATTTGCTACCTCAGATCTATGATATTTTGGTTAAGATATATGTTCTTGGGTCCAATAATTTGGATGGAAAGGGTTTCAGAAGAATTGGATTTACCGTTTCCATGGTAACAAGCTATATTGCTATGATCAATCTGATAAAAAGAGATAAAACTGTCAAAACTTGCAGGAAAAATGTAAATTAGTGCACTGCTTATTCATCCTAGCTGTATGTTCATGGCCTCAATATTTCAGATAAATGTGTTTGATGAGTCTCATTTCCTGTTGCCATGGATACCAGCCATACTTATGTTTTGAAATAGAGGTAATGAACAACTAAAAGAATACAGAATAGGTTAGTTGAGTGCCTCCTAAAATCATGCTAGGATAGTTTTATTAAATACCCTCTTAGTTGTTGTCATGGTAACCACAAAGATGCTACCATGACTGAATTCTGTAATGTTTTGAAAAACAAGGATCTTTTTACTGATTTCCCGTCGATTGATTTTCAGATAATCTGATGAAAATAGGAGTCTATGGTTGAAATAGCATGGTGGGATGTACCTTTCTCTACTTAGATTTCCAAGAATAACACTTAATCCATATTTTATTTCTTTTTTTCTCAATCTAGAGCTAAACTATGGAGAGCAGCAGCAATTTTTAGTTCTGATATGGTGCTGAATGTAATGAGAAAAAAAACACTCTCAGCGGCTACAGGTGTCGCACAAAGAGAAACAATTGTTAATGCAAGCATGGTTTGTGGTGATACCTTGCATATAGAAAGCTTGCTGAAAATGATCATTTGAAGATTCCCTACCACAGTCTTGGTGTACATCAAAGACCGATCTTACTAAGTATAAAAATTATAAAGTTTTCCCACCAGCCAAAAGTTACGATGCTCACTGTCAGTTTTTGACTTCAAACTTTATTGCCTGTACTGTGGCAAAGACTGTGTTGTAAGCAAGAATCCAAAGAATCATAAAAGATGGAGACCAGCTTTTATGTGTCATTCAACACACACTGAGCATGATGGGAAATCTTCTTGAAAAATGCCATTCTCATAATGACCACTGGGTATATGAAGTCCAAAGTCGCATCAAAGGTGCTATCAGTGACCTGTATGCAGTTGATGCTTGTTATCACAAAGGCTGTATGATACCCAATATCATCAATATGTGTCAAGGACAAGAGCTACCGATAATGATTAGGCATTTATTCAGGATATTATATCCAATAATTAATGTCTAAAATTCAATGGCTACAACACAAAGATGTGTCAAGGACAAGGTCATTCATTCATTCACTATCTGTGTGCTATTCACTGTGATGTTGAGAACAGAGCAGGGAGCCAGTGTCACAGGTTCTTAGAAGCGTGCCCAGCTGACCATAACCAATCACTTAGGACCAAAATCCCTCAAGACCCACCGGTGCTTGATGTTTCTGGAGGCAGTTGCAGAAATGGCAAGTTGACTGGGTGCAACGGGCTACAGAAAACTATCTGTAGGCTAAATCTAACTCAAACCTTTTAATTGTTATTCATTAATAATTGCACGCTCATTCATCTATGATGAACATATCATATGCTCCTAGTTCAAATGTATTATTGGCAGTACTCCAAAATAGCAGACAGACATGACCTGGTTAAAACAATTGCATTGTCTCAGCTACTAACTCTATTTCAGCCAGGAAATGATAGATTCATGTCATGATAGGCTATTTTATTGTGATGGTAGCGATGTGATAATGGATTTGGTTGTCGCGAGGCAAATTTCCGCAGGGAAACAATCTTGCAAAACATTTGGTTGCAGAAATGTGATTAATCGGATAAAGGTGCCCGAAGCCAGTCTGGCCAACTGGTGAAATAATTAGGAGGAAATGGTAGAGATCTGCTGAACGGAACATTGAACTAATAACAGATTTTGTCTCACATTGCATTACCATTAAAATGTACCTTTGAAATACCCAGTCAGTGGTTTTGTGGAGTAGGGGTAACTTAAGTTCGAACCGATTTTTGTATCGATTATAAAGTTTGCGGACAGCCAACCCAATATACAATTCTCTATTTCTTTAGCGAAATTTGAGAAATATATAGGAATCCCAGAGTGCGCTAGACAGCTAGATAATCTCTCAAACACAATTGGGACTCCACATCTGATCACTAAATACTGTCATAACAGTAATTCCATGGATGTTACTGGAACATAAGGTATATAGAATATATAAAGGTTTAAATGGGAAACCGGCTCCTACTTCATCATAGTAGACAAAAACAGTGAGAAGATATCCGAAGAGCTGGGATGCTGTGAATTAGCAGAATGGGCGAAATCAGTCGGCCTCAGAAAGAAGACCACAAAGGTGTTATCCATGCCGACTACAATGCCCTAATGATAATGGCAGCCATAGATGTTAAAGAGCTGGACATACCACATGGCTAAGCCAGGAGACTGCAGCAAGGTTTAGCCAAGTTTGGTAAACGAACTTCACAGAAACGCCTGAAAGACTGAGAAGTGAGTCAGAAGACAATGATGAAGACACCAAAGCACCACCCGTAATTGATAAGGCCAACAACAGCATGGTCTTACTCAATGCAGTCTAAGTGTGGGAGAAGGTGATAGAAGCACTGAAGATGAAGGAGGAAGACGGAGATGGGAAGCAGAGTGTTAAGGCGGAGGGCTACACCAGGACAATGACAGGCAGCAGATTGAACGACTACAATCCCACATTAAAGTAATGTAAGAAGGCCCTCAAAGTGTCTGACTACATACCTGAACACATCAAACTCCACATAACAAAGAAGAATCATGACCCTTCAGATTCACAAAGTAAGAGAACTGGAAGATGGTACTATGCCCAGATGATACAGTGTCCATCTATATCGCCATAGTGGATTGGGAGTAGCAAACATCCAAGTAATGTACCAACTGTAAAGAGATGGGGATCTTGCTAGGGGCAATTTTGAAAACTATTTAGCATACAGGGTCAGAAGGTGTCTTCCATCAGAGCTCTTGCTCTAGTCCCAAGGACAGAGTCCATAATGTTAGATGGACCTACCACCACAATGAAAAGTACTGGCAGGCCACACAAGAAGGGGGGACAACACAGATTGACCAAACAGGAAAAGGCACATGACCTGGAGGAGATGTGCCAACTATTTGCAAACAATGGTGAGTGCCCATATAGAGACAGATGTGAGGTCCAAGACAATTCACCTAGGACAATGGGAACCAGGGCGCTGTTTTTCAGTCACAACAAGTTTTATGGAAGACATCTTTAAGGAGTCAGTATTCTATAGACGTGATATCTTAGGCCACTCCCATCCGAAGATATTGGCGTTTGAATTTCGTCATAGCAGACGTCTGCTCTGGTGGCCAGTGTACCCGACTTCCAGTGTCAAAAGCGGCGATACACTGCAACGCTCCACAAAAGATTCCGGCATTTTAACACGAGTTTGGGGGATATATAACCTATAATTGTATTAAATATGAAGAAGATCGGCCTTACCAAGCCACCGATATTACCAAAACGGGTTCCTCGTTCTGTGATAGACAATTCTATACTTGAGACACTTTTAGCGGCGATCTCACATGGCGCACTACGATACTGTCTATAGCACACCGGCCATCTTTTGTCTTGCAAAATGTCTTACAATCGCTGAGATATCTCAGCTTACAAGACTAAGATTATGTTGTGACTAAAAAACTGGGCCCAGGCTAGGAGGAAGGAAAAGGCACTGATACCTGGACCAATAACAACAGGGACTTCATCATAATTAACTGATACGACACCAAAATTGGACACAGATATTTATTGCCTATGGCGAGAAAACTCCAAAGGGAGTTGATACGAAATATGATACATTATATCAAAGTCAGAAATTGGCATATGTAAGGTAATATAGTGAGTGTCTAGCCCTAGCTGTGGGGCGGGTGGTGGAAAATTAAAGTTCTTATTTGAAATCTTCGCGCCGCCCGTGTGAGATCTGCTCGTGACGTCAGCGGTGTAGTGTCTCTCGAGTCCGGAAGAGGGCGTCGTGGATAATTATATCTCAATTTCACAATTATTCTCCAATTAACTGATAAGACACCAAAATTGGAGACAGATATTTATTGCCTATGGCGAGAAAACTCCAAAGGGAGTTGATACGAAATATGATACATTATATCAAAGTCAGAAATTGGCCAAGTTGGCGGCGAGGGCTGATGAGACCTCGAGGGACGAGGGGTTGAGGTAAGCCCTGACGCCTGACTTTGTCTTCCAGGTGCCATGGCGCATTATGGACTGGAGGTCCACACCTGGAGAGTTAGCAGCATCCTGAGCGGCTCCCCGCCGTAGACTGTGGATAGAATAGCGGCTCGAGGCTGGGACACCAGCCTTTTCCAGGGCGAGCCGTATAAAAGCCGTTAGCTGGCGCGAGGCCAGCGGCGCTCCTGACAAGGTCAGGAAGGCTGGAGCCCAGGGAGGGGCTAGGCTCAACTTCCTGTTGCGGCTCCAGGCCTGCCCCGGGCAGAGGTCAGAGGCCGAGGGAGCCACGAAGAGTGAGGTTGATTGTGCTGGGTCCTGGATAGTTTTTGAAGAATTGATGACCACCCTCAGCCCCCCCCCCTCCTGCTGGATGTCTCTGCGCAGGAGGGTATGGGGGCCAGGCCCGAGGGCAGAGGGGGAGATGAGGTTAGAGCCTCGTAACATAGAGGTGTAGCCTATAAGAATAGCAGCCTTGAGGACCGAGCCGGGGGGGCCTATCCGCTGTGCGAGCGAGAAGGGCCACGAGGTCCGCCGAGAGAGGGGGGCCGGGGCTGGTATGTGAGGAGCCAGCCGGGCCGTGCCCTGGAGGACTTGCTTTGCGAGGAAGTGTTGGAAGGCAGAGGGGTCGCCCCCGTGGGAGACGATCCAGGCCCTCGCGCCCGAGATGTAGTTGAGGCGCGAGGTCGGTGCCGCCAGGGAGTTGGCCAGAAACTGTTCCGACTGGGACAGGGGGTCCACTGAATACCACGCCGAGAATGTGATATACGTCCTCGCCTGTCGGGTCTTGTTTTCTTGCGTCATGACCGAGGTCGCCGCGTTGACCGAGGCCAGCATCTGGTCCTGTAATCGTGAGGTTCCTGGAATAGATCACCAAGGTAGGGTGAGTAGCGGTCTTGGAATTTTAAGCGGAACTTGTGTGAGACCCCGTTCTCTAGCGAGGGCGGAGGCCCAGGCCCCTGCTGGAGGTGAGACGAGAGCCCTCGCAGCCGCCTGTGGGAGACGAAGATCTGTGCCCGAGGCCTGTCGGATATCCAGGAGACAGTCCTTTCCTGGTATGACTAGCCAGATCTTGCGGCCAGGACTAGGTCTCTGGTCCTTCCCGTGGCCAGGGTATCGATTCCCCGGAGGAGGTCGAGGCCGACGATTATCCGGGAGCCCCGTGGGAGACCGGGGGCGAAAGTAGCGCATGCCACGAGGACAGCGCAGGCTTGGAGGTGAGCGGGGGTGGAGACTATGACCTTCATATCCGGAGTTGTTGGGTGTGCTCTGTACTCCGTGAGAGAGGCCACTGCCACGCCCCCTTTTGCTTGGACGACCCAGAGGTAGGCATCCGGCCTGCAGGGCAGGACAACTGCGAGGCCGTTATAATTAGCGGCGTAGGCGGCATACCATATGAGGTCCGCTTTTGCTCCTTTTGATAGTCCTATGAGGCTATTCGGCCTAACCTTCCGGAGGGCCGCCAGGAGGCTATTTGTGAATTTCCGTGCCGGGAGCACACAGCTGGAGACGTGGACCAGTTTTCCAATTAGAGACTGGAGCTGAGGCTTGGATATGGCGGTTCTGAGAGACCATGTCGAGGCCAGAGTCTCCACCTCCTTCATTTTTTCTGGTGGGATAGTCACCTGGCCCGCCGCAGCATTTATTGTATAACCTATCCATTCTAGGGCCTGTGTAGGCGGAGTACATTTATCCGGGGACAGAGCGAGGCCGAGCCTATCCGCGAGGGCCTTGAAATCTCTGTAGGCTGCTTGAGCCTCGAGGTCCGTGGCGGCCACTCCTAGAAAATCATCCAGGTAGACCAGTGTCTTGTGGCCTAGGCCAGCCATGATGTATGCCACCGCTTGAGTGGTCCTCTGGCATGCCGCCGCTGAGAGCCTCGCGCCGAAGGGAGGGCACAGGTCAAGGTAAACGCGGGCCCCATCCGTGATGGCATAAAGGGGGTAGCAGAGAGGGTCAGCCCGGAGCTGGCGGTAGGCCCGGGCCAGGTCGGCCTTCCAGGTGTAGGCCTGGGTGCCCAGCGGTTCCAGCAGGGTAATGGCATCCCTGATGCCCGGGAGAGTGTAGACAAATTTTGCTCCTTCGAAATTCCCTGGTAGCACGCCGGCATTGACTCCCGCGCCGGGGGGGAAGGAGAGGTCGACAATTATCCGCCTGGTGGCATCCTTTTTTGGGCGGGTCATCATAGGCGAAATTTGAGTCCATGTAAAGGGTGAGGCCTCGAAGGGGCCTAGGAGGGCCCCGTGGCCCACCTCCGTCCGGATATAGTCCCGTACTGCCTCTGGGTAATGGTCCGCAGAGGCGTGGTTATTGCAGGTCGAGGACGGGAGTGAGGTGCGTGAGTAGCCCGAGGGCCACCCGAACTCCAGGTAGTCCAGTAGGTGGCGGTCGTGATACCCTCCGAGGGCTTCCCTCCAGGCTGCGATGTTAAGGCCCGAGGGGAGGGGGGTACGCACTCCCGCATAGTTCGGTATACCTGAGGCCAGGACCTGTTGGTAGGCTCGAAGATGGAAGTTGTGGCTATTCCAGTGGTGTGGAAGCGGTGCCCGCCAGAGATCGCGGATAACTGGGGCGAACTCCTCCGGAGAAATCCAGGTAGGGAGGTTCTCGTCCGCTATGGGGGCTGCCGCCGCCAGGGCGCGACTGAGGGACGTGTCCCTGGGGGCCCAATCCGCGGTGGTGAGAGGCTGGGCGGGACCCGCGGTGCTGCCATCTGACGGGGAATCGTGGCATCGACTTCCTGCGGTGGCGCCATCTGGTGTAGACCGGCGGCTGTCGGCGCTAGCGCACGTGGTGCCGGGCGGGAGCGGTGCCACATAGCTCATATCATTGATCACACAATCAAAAGGGGTCTGCTCCTGGAATGGCAGAATACATTGAACCGGATACAATACCGTACATGGCGGCATTTTCGGGCCTAAGCCTGGATCAAGCCCGGGGGCTTGGAGAGTTAGTCGAGGGTCGGTGCGAGCTTTCATGCTTGGAGAGTGTGAGCCTGCAGGCGAGTCGCTGTAGGCTCTAGCGGGTCCCGTTTTGCGAGGCCCGGGCCGGCCTACAGATGAAAAGGAGGCGTGGCACCTTTCTTGGCGGCTGGTTGTTGCCCGGATAATTGGCGCTGTTTTATCCGGCATTCTTTTTCCGGGTGAGGGTGGTAGGATGAGAGATTGCACAGACAGTAAGCACAAATATGGAGTTGTTTAAATCCGTTCTCCACGTGTCCGGACTGGAGGGAGCATGCCTTTTTATTATAAGCGGTGCAGGGTGGGCCCCCTCTCAGTTCCTGCTTTTCCCCATGCCTATCCGGTTTCTTGGACTTGCCCGAGGCCTGATGGTCGATTCGGCCTAGAGGGGAGCGTGACATGGATATGCGTAGCATCTGAATGCGTGAGGCGTCGTCCCAAGCCTGAGTGAGGCGGCCCTCCGCGATGAGGCTTAGGACCTCCTCAGACCAGGCTCGAACTTGATTGAAGGCATAATCCCTCGAGTCCTCCAGGACATCTCGGATATGTTGCATAGTATGAGGAATCCAGGCTTGCGGGTACTCGGGGTCATGTACGATTCTGAAGAGGCCCCAGAGATATTCCACCAAGCTAAGTTCATTGAGTGCAGTTTTTGTTTTATCCAGACCCCGGAAAACATATTTATGGGGAAAGAACTTTGCGTTTTTACCTTTTTTTCCGAGGACATTGGAAGCTCCTTCCAGGATTTTCTGAACTTGATCTGATATTTCGTCGCTTCTTGAGGCGGCTTCTGCGATGGTTGACGGCAGAGAAGCAGCCGGGAGATGTGCGGGCCCTAGATATCCAGGTGCGCGGATTTGGGCGGGAGGAATGGCGGCCCGAGTTTCTGCTAGCTGGCGTGTCGATTCTTTAGGTTGGATGTATGGAGCAAACTTGACATCTGCCCTCGCGGTATTTCCTCGGGCTCTCCTGAGCTTTGGTGACAGTTCTTGTATCCCCTCTGTCTCAGCAGCAACTTCGTCTGCGGCGACATCTTGGGTATTACCTGCGGGCTTAACCATGGCGCGAAGCATCATTTCTAGTTGGTCGAATCTTTGATCAAACTCTTCGAGCTTACCATCCATCGCAGATACTTTTCCCTCGAGGTCCAACGCCTTCGTGCTTCTGGTGACTGTCGGTGTTTTCTTCGAAGCCTTTGGCATTATGATGCCGGTTAGGGAGCCTTTTCTTAGGGAGATAAAAATTAAAGTTCTTATTTGAAATCTTCGCGCCGCCCGTGTGAGATCCGCTCGTGACGTCAGCGGTATAGTGTCTCTCGAGTCCGGAAGAGGGCGTCTTGGATAATTATATCTCAATTTCACAATTATTCTCCAATGGGCATCAGGCACAGATTTATAATATCCAACATATACACCGAAGAAACAGGTACGCAATGACCCAACCACAAGTCGGCGATCCAACCAGAAACAAAAGAATTGGTGCACAAGCACATCCAAATAGAGATAGACAATGAAAGGTACGTGACCTGTAATGATAAACCTCTCATTGTGTCAGCCCTTGCTGCCATTCCTAAACCCTGCGGCAATATTAGACTTGTTCACAGCAGACCAGTGGAATCTGCTCTCAATACCTATGCCATGACGGTTTCAGATATCAGTCACTGGAGGAGGCAGCAGATTTTCTTTTACAGGGGGAACTGTAATGCATACAGCGGCATAAAGATACACCTAGATGACTTCCCATTAGCAGGGCGCCAATCAGAATTCGAGGAGGGTAAACCAACATATCTCTGTGATACCTGCCTCATGTTTGGCACTCACCTGACTGTGTCCATCTTCAATTGCCTGGCTCAATGCATTCATTGCACAATTATAACTTTAGTCTGAACTGGCATTATCAAAGTTTATTCACACAGAAAATTTTGATGATTTGTAGTCCATGTAAGGAATAATGTTATGGGCTTTAGGTGTAGAGGGGCCGCATGTAAAACATGTGCACACAGATTGTATGGTCCTGCTGTATTGGCGGGACCGATCAATGCTGATGTCTGGTGGACAGGACCAACATCACTCACTCTCCATTTCTCACCTCTCACTCTCAGCCCACATTCACACACTACCCCCGTCCCACTTCTCCTCAATCCTCCAATACCACTACACCTATTTCATTTTGCTCCGCACTTTTTGGCGCTCCATACTCCGCACTACACTTTTATATCAAATCATCCAAAGTCCACACAAGGATGGTAAAGGCCGTTCTAATGGCCCCAAAGATGGGCCCTGTTTTTTAGTCACGACATCCTATATGGAAGACATCCTACAGCTGTCAGTGTACTATAGATAAGACATCTTTGGGGATCGGCCAACGATTGTCCCTCAAGGACACTTAGGCTGCAGCCAGGTGTACTATAGACAAGACATCCTTAGGGTCACATGGTTCAAAATGTCTTCCAAAGTGTCTTAGACCTAAGACATCTATGGACATGTCGTACAGAATGCGCAACTTCACTTCCCGTAAGAATTAAACAATGAAATTTTACACGAGTAAGGGATACATAATCATCCCAAATATGAAGAAGATTCGCAGCTCCAATCCGAAGATATTGGCGTTTGAATTTCGTCATAGCAAATGTCTGCTCTGGTGGCCAGTGTACTTTCACACACGCCTCTGCTAATTTATGCGGCAACACTGGGCATGGCAGATGGGAGGGTACACTGGCCGCTAGAGCAGACGTTTGCTATGACGAAATTCAAACGCTATTATCTTCGGAACGAAGTGGCTGATCTTCTTCATATTTGGTATGATTATAGGTTATATACATGCCTTACTCGTGTTACCCATTGCTTAATTTGTATGAGAAGCACAGGAAATCCTCTATGTATGCACAGTGAGGTTTGATAGAACCTGAGACAGTTCTACACTTGAGACACTTTTAGCGGCGATTGAGCGCGCCACACTGAGACCGTGTCCATAGCACAGCCGCCATTTTGTATCTTGCAAATTGTCTTCCAATCGCAGAGATGTCTCAGCATATCGTTGGGTGATTATGTCGTGACTGAAAAACAGGGCCCAGGGGTCGAGAGTTCAATCCTCAATGGAGCCTACCCAGCTTAAGATTTTAAAGATTCAGCCATTTTGTCTAATAGTTATTTCATTCAGTATGGGAGTGCTTGGAAAGGGCCTTTGATATCGTTTACTGCCAAACGCAAGTGAAACGATCAACAAAGATGGGATTGAAGGGACATAATCGGCAATGGGCGACATATCGCCGCTCTACGACACATAGGGTAGTGTGAGGTGTGCTATAGTCACGACAAATGTAAGGTCACGTGGGTGAATTTGTCTCCCAAACTGTCTTAGACCTAAGACATCTATGGACATGTCGTACAGAATGCGCAACTTCAATTCCTGTAGGAATTAAGTGGTGAAATTTCAACACAAGTACGGTATACATATAACCTATTATCGTACTAAATATGAAGAACATCGGCGACACCGTTCCGAAGATATCGGCGGTTGAACAGTTCTATACTTGTCATAACGGCTGACACTTTTAGCGGTGATCGTCCGTGGCGCACTACGATCGTGTCTATAGAACACCAGCCATTTTGTGTCTTACAAACTGTCGTCGATTCGCTGGACGATTGTACGGTATCGTAGATCTATCATGTCGTGACTAAAAAAAACAGGGTCCAGGCTCACAACGTATGTTGCAGCGCCCACGTCACACAGTGCAAACCACAGTAAGCTGCGGTAACCTTAACTCACTGTGGTATGCCTTAAAGCTTATATAAACGAATTAAGCTCTGTTAATGAATCCAAAAAATTAAGCCCCGCCCCCCACAGATTTAAGCATGCGCGAGGCGGGACTACCAAGTGTACATGTACCCTGGACAACTTTGAGGCAATAGTCGTGTATGACAGCTCTGCTACAATGGTAATGTATGGGCAGGGTGTTAGGACATCGCTACCTGCGCCGATAGTCAGACTGGAGCTATAAAACCGACAGCTAGAGAGCTGAAGGGCAGTCAGTCAGATCTGACACTCAGCAGAGCACACACAGCTGTGATTACAAAACATGACAAGCACTATAGGCAGTACACTGACCACATCAAGAAAACATGGTAACTAATACACTATAAACACTATTTCTATGTATCTCTATATGTATCTATGTCTCTGTATCTGTAGTCTCTGTATCTGTATCTACATGATTTCTAATGAATTTACAAGGCCAGGTGAGAGAAAGGTTCAGGGCACTGAGGCATGACATGTGGGGGTCAAGGTTGTACTGACCAGTGTGTGTATGGGGAGGGGGAGGTATGTATGTAACTCTGTGTAATATGTATCCATATATCTGCATATGTATCTCTGTATCTTTGCATGTCTATCTATCTCAAGATCTGGTTTATGTCCCACTATTCCTTACACTAAATGAAAGACTCACAGGGAATCCATGTTCCGTGGCCCAGCTCTGACTTGCTGTGATCCTCGCATGTAAATGAGGTGTAGGCCACCCTCCCACCTGTCTTATATATACCCCCACTGACTGGTTCTGGTGACCTGACTGGTCGTGACAACTGATGCACACACTCACACAGGCCGGCCGTTCTCTCACCGTGTGAGGGGCGGCGTTATATTTTTTTGATAATTATCATAAGGAGTAATTTCCTTATCTCATCTTTAAGTTACCAGGATACTTGGGGCAGAGCAGACCAAAGGTAAAAAAGGTCATAAAGGTTTCTAGTTCTATATATCCTTTATGTGTCAATTTAGTGTCTCAATCTGGAATGATGTCAACTCATTATTGTGTATATGATTTACCAACGTTTTACTACTGCAGAGTAAATCACACGGGCCGATGGGCTGAATACTCCTCATAGGATAAAATATTAAGGTAAAAAAGAAGAAAAGGCATTGTCATTTTGAAATTCACGGTAATTTTTCTTGTGAGGCCACTTTGGGCACACCAGCCATTTTGCATCAACTGTTGACTGGTAACATGACTTCCTCTATAGAGCTCTATGGTAATGTGCAGCTAAGGTACCCGGTGAACAAAAGAAAAATGGCTGGACCTGAGAAGAATGGAATCACCACAGGAAAACTACCTCTAAATAATTATAAAGAAAGGCTGTACTGTCTAGTAGTGGCGCAAAGGTAATTGCCATATGTTTATTGATTATCAATTTTTTTTATACATGTAAAGTGTTCGCGATAACAAGTTTCCACATTTCTATGTGCACAGTATTGAAAGCAGACCAGCCCTGATGTGGACAGGGCTGGTTATACTGGCTAACTTTCCCAATCTCCTAGCCATGAGCAATAGTATGGGAGAATTACACATTTACACTTAAAATGATATTTTATAGAGTGATATTATATAGGAACGATATATTAGGGTGCTCATTCTGTTTGCATAAGTTACATTCCCAGAATCAGACCAAAATATTTCAAATAATTAGATTGAGGTGAATGAGGGGAATGACACCGTCTCCCAGAAAAAAACATGTGTCAATAAAACCACGTGACCACTCCGTTCGCGCCTGTTCCCGTGCCAAGACGAGACATGTTTTAAAATTCCACCCACACCCCCTTTAAGTACAGTGAAACCCCGCTTCTGGGACACCTCGCTAACCCCGCTTAAGGGTACACGTCGGTTAAAGGGTCACTTTGCTCGGAACGGAAGGTGTCCCCTTAAAGATGAAGTACAGAAATGAGTCTTAATGATAATTTCATTAAAAATAAAGACCCGCCTCTCACACAGTGAGAGTACGGGTCTGTGTTGTAGAAGCTGTCGTGACCATACCGGCAGCAGAGCCAGTCTGGGGGCATATAAGGCAGGTGGGAGGGGGGCTACAGGCCAATTCTGAGTAGGGATCGGAACAGGTCAGAGGCAGGCCATGTGAGTGCAGTGTTGGGATATAACCAGAGTGATAAATACACACACAGAGATACACCTATACACTAACACATAGATACACAAAAATAAACATACACGCATGCAAATATCTAGACACATGATACACAGAGTTCCATACATATGTCCCCACAGCACTACCACCACCAGCACCAATCACCACTGCCACCAGTACAACCTTGAATGTACAGGTCTGTCATGGGTCACTGCTCCTACCACCTCTCTCTAGAGAGATCTAGTTATACCCCACTGGACCCCAGTAAGCGGATGTCAGGTTGCCCTGAAACTAGTACTATGACTTACAGAGCAAGCAGAGCTGTCATTAGTGAGCTCTGCCTCAATTGGAACCAGTGTAGCTAAAAGTAACCTGTCAGGCCCGTTCTGCACGTGGCTGTGTGGGCGGGGGATACTCTTTAGAATTAATTAATAGAGATTATAAATTTGCTTTGTATCAGCTTTAAGCGGGGTTGTACTGTACTACAAATATAAAGACTCTCAGATATTTTCAGCTTTGGATTTGTCTTTTTTATTTTATCTTGTGGAGGTTCTCGTAAAAGGTTTTTATTTCACTTCTGTTGTATCAACAGGTCTTCCAGTGAAGTTATGGTGTCGTACATCAAGATTAATTTTCCACATACATCAGTTCATATAAACAAGGTTTAATGTTTTGAACTCTATGATTACCAAACTATACCGCATTTCCGGTTATAATCCTTATTCATCCATTTTATACCTCTGATGTTGAACAGTATATATACTCTGGTAAAGTAAAATATTTATCAATTTCACCTCTGCAATCTAAGACTCCGACTAGGTTATGATAAATCATCTATGTATATGCACGCCATAGGGTTCCAATAATCGTTTACAATCATAGAAAAAAATTATTATTCCCAGAAATTAGTTGTGTTGATACGATGCTTAATTGGTCATTACATTTAGATTGCATCCATCTAAAAAGAGCCCACGATTTTATTAATGATATTAAAGATATTCATTTCCAATGTTCTCATATATTTTATGCTGACGACTTGGTCCTATATACCAATGACTCTGATCTAAAATATAGTCTTCATCGCCTCCAGAATGATGTAGTTCTACGAGAAAAGTGGTGTAATGATAATGATATGATTATTAACGAGAAAAATACCAAATTATGTATTTTTGGATCAGCTGCACAACTGAAAAGGAATGAAGTGACTCTTTTAAATCAAGATATAATAGTTAATAACAGCAAAATACCAAAATGTGAATCCTTTAAATACCTAGGGATAACTTTGGATAATATCTTGTCATGGAAAAACCAATAGCTTGTACCACAATACAATTATATCGGTCACTGCTCCATAACCGTTTCTTGTCATCACTTTAATGGCGTCGTCGATGCTATTGTAAGAGAACTTTGGAGCCGATAAGGTCATGTGTGTATTGATACTCTGGCCTATAGGTCGGCGACAGTCAGTAATAGGTCTTAAACCACCGTCTCTTTTTTCGATAGCACCTAATGAGTGTATACATTGAGGAATATAAGTCACTTGTGATACTTTGCCAGAGTTCAATTCCTCTTTTATGGTACTACTCATTTCTGTACTGTATGGTTCTTTCTTTAAATAATAGAACGTAGTTACTACTATCATAACTATCATAACACAGGGTTTCAATTGTATTGGTACCGTATTAATGTAGTATGAACAATTACAGTCATCTTTACAGTTTTCTGATACAGGAATATGTGTATCCTTGTCTACAACAATACAAAAACGGTATGAATCAATACAGTTTTTTGTACAACCTGGATCGGAGCAGTCATAGTTTAAGTAAACTGTATCAGAATCAAACTGAAAATCGCTCCAGTCTGGATAAGTGATAGTATATACATTATCGTTGCCATTTTTACTCACAGTACAACTCGAAGTTGTTTGGCCCCCTACCTGGGAATGATAATTATCATTGGTAACACCAATACTTACAAAAGGTTCACTACTTGTGAAGGAAACTACATCATTTTCAACTATAGCATGATCAACAATACTATTGTTATTTCCAGAGTTACCTGTAACCTTTTGATCAGAAGCATTATCTAAGACATCTTTGTTATTACACAGAAGAGTACAAAAATCGCTCACAGTTGTATCGGTTGAGTTTATACAATCCATTGAATCATCATTTACTGGCCTATGTTTGGCTTCGAAAGACATACCATCAGGTATCGGTTCACTCTTGTGAATCCGATCCTCTGCCTCATCCTATTTACTTGGTTTGACTTTTCTTAAGAGATTGCACTCGTTTCGGGGGTGTTCTCCCTCACATACTACACATTTATGATCAAATCTACAGTTAGGCATGACACAGTTGCTGTCCTGGTATGTGATACAGTATCGTTTGAAGTCTTTACTTCTGGACTTAGTAGATTTTACTCTTTGGGGAGTTTTGTTTTTTTGTTTTTCGATACTTCTAGTACCATCGACACCTAAGAACCGGGTGGATAACTCAGAGTCAATACCTGTGAAGTCTGATTTTCCCTTTGCCATTTTGGATCTGCAACCGTCGTCATAGCGATACAGTGCTTGGTATGTGTAAGTCCTGGTATCGGCTTTTTCAGCAAGATACTTGATGTGTTGCAACATAGCGCCGACATCTTCCCCTTCTTCATACAATTCAACACAACAAGACAAAGAGGTGTACATCAATAGTTCAAAACTGGGTGTTTTCCCCCTATCAGACTTTTCCATAAATCGCTTGAGACTTAACTTACGGAGTCATTTCTTTTCCTGCCGACGTTTGGACTTTTCTGAAGACTTTTTTGAAGAATCAGACGATTTTGAAGGTTTAGTCGTCTTTGTCTTTTTCTTTGTGCGTCGGTGGCAATGCCTGCTTGATCCTGAATCATCTGAATCTGTTGAACTTGTTGAAGTTGAAGAAGTATCGGAAATTGAATCCGATGCAGATGAAGACGTATCCTCCTCTGTGGTACTAAGAGCTGCAGCCTTTTTCTTGGACATCTTGTCGATCGCGGATCTGATGTTACTTGTAGAAATCGATCGCTGCTCTTCACTGGGTCGATCAGCTGTCTTTTGTTGTTGGTCGTCACGCCTGGTCACGCCGCTTCGGTCCGCCGTCACGCCTCTGGACTTCCGTCGCGCACCACTGCCTTGTATCGTCATTACACCCAACTTTTGTACTAAAACATTGAGAGAACTCTCGATACCTTGTAGACGCGTGCCAACTGCGGTAAACTCCGTTCTACATTGTTTGCGGACTTCGTTCGCGTCACAATCCTCGTCAAGGTCCTTCCAAAGGTCTGAGGTATTGCCTTTATCTGGTCTCCGCCTTCAGCCATAATTGGCGATTTTCTCTTGGGAAATTCGATGATTTGTGATCGTTTTTCCGGACCCGGACACTTTTTACCTGTCGGCTTGAAGTGCGATAAACTACACTTATCGCAAAACCTTTGACGAAAGGCCATCCCCACCAGGATGGAAGCCGATAAAAATATCAGGAAATAGTACAGGCGAGACATGTATGGAGTATGTGAAGAAGTACTAGTGATCCCCTCTGGTGGTACACAGGGGAAGCGATCGAGCTGGGTGGAAGCGATACGGCTGCCACCTGGTGAGTCACTTCGAATATAACCCCTTAAAGGGCGTTTTAAGAGTCTCATCGAGGCATCTAACGTGAGGCATTCACGTGATACAGTTTAGATAGCTTAGATATATGAAATCAATCGATATAAACAAGCACTGACAGTCCACTCCGATGCTCTGCGTTGTCAACGTAAAATTACGTTGGCTACCCTAGTTCCAGTGTCAGGACACTGCGTAGATTTATTTCGTATATCTAAAACTGTATCTAACTGTATATCTAAGCTATATAAACTGTATCACGTCGTTGTCTCACGTTAAATACCTTGATATTTGGTCATTATACACTTTTAGACGAGTGCATGTTGACAATCTTCTCCGACGTTTGCTTCCGACCATGAACCCGTTTGCAGGTTAGGAACCAGCAAATCTCATATTATATTACAGCAGTTTTAAGAGGCACCCAGCGAAGTTATATGAATGTCACTCTCCCATCATAGTCTTTGCTATTTAGTAAGCGTGTGTATAACAGAGGATCTGTTTGGAGAGTGAGCAAGGCAATCTCCATAGTAACAGATCCAGCATGTATCTCCACATACACAACGTCTTTGGCGTCACTATTTTAACGAGTGAGTGGTGGTCTACGGGCAATTAAGGTAAATTCTGAATGTTTGAGTACATTTTAAGATATATAATAATAGAATTACGACGTTGGCGCTCGTGTATGGAGTCCGCACACCTCGGTTTGTTTCACTGCCGACAAGGCTGTGAAACAAACCTCGGCGTACGGCCCCCATACACGAGCGCCAACATAGTAATTCTATAGTAATGACCTCTCAATGTCAAAATGTCAGCAACTACCGCGTTGACATTTCTTGATATTAATATGATTTGATCTCGGGAATAATGGGAACGAGGAATCGTAAAATATGAAAGAATGCAACCAAACTTCAATGATCTAAAATCCAGCTTGCTGATATACATGTGCAGGTGGAATGAATGAGTTGTGCTTTATTCATTTCACGTCCTTTAAGCTTGAGTTAGACCTTTTTTGAAATCACTCTTCTGCTTTACTCTTTCATGTTACGTTCTATAGGATTCCATCAGCTTGGAATTATTTGCCTTGCTTGTTGTATTTTCTGTTCCCAGAACAATCCCCTTTCACCATGTAACTCCAGGCCTTTGTTAAATACGCCTCGAGGTCCGATTACAAACGAGGGTTCAGACCCGGCCCCTCTTTGAATCACTGGAGACCGCTTTGCTGAGCTCACAGACTCTGAGGAGAAAAATGGGTCTTTTTATGTGTAAGCCCCCGAGAAGTAAGTTAACAGGCAAAGAGACGCTTCCGATATGAAATTAAGATAAAGGAAAGGTGATTTTAGAATCACACTGCACTGTTGTCGATAGCGATGCTCCGGACATATATGGTAACAGTAACTTTCTGAAGAGGTTCTTTTGATGTCTTTGACTTGTATGCATTCAGCTGTGTGTAGCTATTTGCAGATTCCTTTAAGACGTGAACAGCAAAATAAAAATAATGAATTTACAATGAATTGTTTGCATAAAGGTTTTACACTAAGAACCTACCAAGCTGACATAATTCCAGTAGTACTTTGGTACTTATCTACCTGTCTTACCAATAACAAACGTATTTTGATATCATATTGCTTAACCAACGTCTTATTATCCATCAATCATATAATTATTATCACAATAGTCTACAACAATGTTTCACCTTTCCTTCAACATTATTGATTATCATTGGGTAGATGTCTGAACAGTGCAAGCGACTACTGGTATGTGACTAGACTCGATGCATACCTTGTTGGGGACGCTCTCGTAGTGAAGTAAACTTCGCACCGTTTGGTTCATCTGATCATGTGACTCAATCTCGCCATTCCATTCGTCCCTGTACCGTATTCTAGGCTAGAATTTTTCCTCAGCCAATAGTTTCCCTGCTTTCAGGGGTGTTTGGTTTGTATTATGGTTGAGGTGGGGGACAAGTTGGGCCAGTGCTGCCATCTGGTGTTTTTTTGTGTTTTTTTTAACTAATGTTTTAGTGCTCCCCCTTGTGTCAGAATGGTGTGCGTCTCTATAGGCCAGTCATTTCTGGACTATTTTACCAGCAGTTTCGAATTTCTCATCAGGCTTGTTTGTGGCTGAATATTCTTGAAGCTTGTTGTTTTATATATCACCATGTTCTAGTCACATACTTGTCACCTGGTGGGTATTGGGGTTGTATGTGTACATGTATTTCAAAATTGTCTCCTGTTTACGCGTTCCGCGTTCCCGTTGTGGGTGTGGGTGGTGCTGTAAAGTGGAAAAAAACATTATTGATTTTCATAATTCTATATGTCATTCATTTCATAATTGATAAGATGTATCTATCCCAAAGCTGCCTCGTCGATAATTCTCTGCCCCGAGCTCAGCAATATAGCCGTTAGAATATATGTGCCATTGAGTTAACACATTGAGCAGAAGGAAACCAACATTGAAGCACGTCCAACTATCTGCATGAAAGTTACTCCAGTTTTATTTCCCTTGAGAATCCACTGGTCTGCCTCCCGTGCTAAAGACGTACATCAATGCAACCAAAGATTCCTATAATCTCAAAGATGCCACCTAGCGGGAATACTGTGTGCCAGTGTATTCTCAAAGCTCTAAGCATAGTTCGTTAAGAATTATTCTCCCATAGAGCGCAGTGAGAACCTGGTACAGAATATGACTTGGAGAGTGTGAGATCTTATGAGAGGGGTGAACCCGTAGACTGGTTCCCTGTCCAAATAGATAATAGGACAGCTCAGTAACAATCCTACAACACACCAGAAAAATTGTGGTACCAACCTAGGGTGTGTTTTTCAGTCGTGATGATCTCAAACTGAGATGTGCTCAGATCGGTGAGCCATCCTGAGATCTCATGCTGATCGCTGCTAAAATGATCTCAAATTGAGTTCCCAAGCGATCTGTTAAGAATGATCTCAAGTTCCAAACTGATCACCTATTATTGTATCTATGTAAGGCCACTCAAAAAAAAAATTGTTTCTCAGAACCAAGCCATGAAAAATATGACGAGGGCGTTTTTTTGTTTTTTTGTTTTTTTTTTGCTGGGTCAGAGATAGCTTTTGAAGTGTAATAATATGGACTTCAGACACTTATTTAGGTCATATCTTGCAGTCCAGCTGTAAGTTCCTAATATCTCACTCATTTTACTGTGTGTAATGGGAGATTATGTCACAGATGTTAGCCCAATAGTCAATGTGATGGGTGAGATAAATTCCTACATATTTTTTCTGCACATCTTTTCAATTATTTTGAAAAAATTGAGAAAGTCTATGAATTTTGTTGCATTCCACCTGCATTCATCGTCCCTGCCTGGGAGTGCCTCAAGGCATTGCTCGGACTGATGGGGTTAAGGGGACAGTCTCTATTCCGAGCAAACTGTCCCCTTAAGCGGGATGGTTCCCCCCATGGTTAGGCTACTTCATACAGGCCATATTCTGGCATAGAGACACTGTTATAACCACACAGACACCCACAGACACCTACCTGACTGTCGGAGGCCTCCCAACATGCTTACAACAATTCCAACATGGTGGAATTGTTGGAGTGTGTCGGGAGGCTTCCGACATGTTGGAGTGTGTCGGAGCATGTCAGAAGGCTATCGTAGCATGCTGCACTAGTGGAGCAGGGTTTTGCTCTAAAGGGGGGCGTCCACTAACCACGACAAGGCTACAACAAGTGCCGACATGAAAGTTCCAATCGCAGCCTTGTCGCAGCCTTGTCGTGAGAAGAGCAGTGTCGGGACAGCATGGTGGGCGTGTCGTAGACGTTCCTGGTTGCCGTAAAAAGGCGCCCATGGTTCTGACACACTACAACAGTGATATCGAGGAATCCACAACACTCCATGACAAAGGTCCAGTCCTGGCAAAAATTGAACATGTTCGATATTGTCGTAGCCTTGTCGGAAGGCCCCCAACAAGCTTCATGTGGCAGCCTGTCGTGGCCTTGTCGTAGCCTCTTGTCGGGAACTGGGGTCCACCAACACAGCAGTGTCATGGCGTGTCAGGAGCATGTGGGGTGTCCCAGGAGCAGGGTTTTACTCTAAAGGGGGGTGTCCACCAACCACGACAAGGCTACGACAAGTGCCATCATGAAAGTTCCAATTGCAGCCTGGTCGCAGCCTTGTCTTGAGAAGAGCAGTGTCGGGACAGCGGTGTCGGGGCGTGTCGTAGATATTGCTGGTTGCCATTAAAAAGCGCCCATGGTTCCGACACTCTACGACAGTGATAACGAGGAATCCACAACACTCCACGACAAAGGTCTAGTCATAGCAAAAATCGAACATGTTCGATATTGTCGTAGCCTTGTCGGAAGGCCCCCGACAAGCTTTATGTCCCAGCCTGTCATGGCCTTGTTGTAGCCTCATGTCGGGAACTGGGCTCCACCAACACAGCCGTGTCATGGCGTGTCGGGAGCTTGTGGGCTGTCCCAGGAGTGGGGTTTTACTCTAAAGGGGGGCGTCCACCAACCACGACAAGGCTACGACAAGTGCAGACATGAAAGTTCCAATCGCAGCCTTGTCGCAGCCTTGTCGTGAGAAGAGCAGGGTCGGGACAGCGGTGTGATGGCGTGTCATAGATGTTGCTGGTTGCCATAAAAAAGGCGCCCATGGTTCTGACACACTACGACAGTGATATCGAGGAATCCACAAAACTCCAACTCCGGAAGGCCTGCGACAAGCCTCATGTCGCAGCCTGTCGTGGCCTTGTTGTAGCCTCTTGTCGGGAACTGGGGTCCACCAACCACGACAAGGCTACGACAAGGCTTCCAATTGTAGAGCTGCTGTGGATGTTGTCGGAAAGCCATTGTCGTAGCCTTGTCATGGTTGGTGGATGCCCCCCTTAATTGGTTACATGACAACACTTGATGCATCACTTTTGCCAACCATATAACCACATTGATTGCATTCCTTACATCAGGAGCTTTAATTTGATACCAAATACTCATATTTTTCATGATTTCTATCAAAGTTTCATCTCATCTATGAAAACAAAAAAAAAAAAAAAAAATCTTCTAAAAACGTTTTTGCTGACGCGCGCGGTGATGAGAAACAAGTTGGTTTTGTTTGCCTCTGACACTCCTCCCTTAATTTTTCTTTGTAGACTGACTTCACAACCTGAGGTCCCTAGCGATCATTTCCTGCCAGGTACAAGATCCTGAAATCGGAAATTATTGATTTGAGACACTTATACTTATTCAAATTAAACCATTTACACCGAATAATTGTCCATGTTCATTTGATGCAATCCTAAGATTTCATTCTTTTCTGTTGAGTATTTCGTAAATGAGACATATGTTTTACTTTTTGAATGGGTGATGTTGTTTATAAATATAGAGTGACCTTGACAAATAAAATCGAGTATTGCAGTAGGTTATGCACAAGCTGCCTGAGTGGTGCAGTGGCTGCAGTTTCAGATTTCCAGACAAATGTTTATGAAGGTCTTAATAACCAGGAAAACTATGAAATCTGGGAGATAGGTATGTCAGATTATTAGTACCCTTCCCTTTTAATATATTTTTTAATTTGAGTTTTAACACCTGAAAAAAAGTTATGACAAGTATCAACTAGTCTCAACTGGTTGAGACTGTTTGGGAGATCATTTCACTTGAGATCCCTTGAAGTCGTCACAACTGAAAAACACTTAAATCACCCAAAACAGTTGCATCTCAGTCTCAGGCTGAGCTCTCCAGAGATCGTCTCAACTGAAAAACAGTTTGCCTTTCAAACAGCCTCATCTCGAATGAATAACAGGGCCCAGACTTCAAGGCTCACCATCTCTTGTTAACATTACCTCCCCATCACGGCCCTCTTTGTATTCACTGGTCAAAAATAGTTATTCATTGCAATAAAAGAATAATGATTACAGAACAATGGACACAAAAGGAGCATTGGTTACACAGCTGAGAGAATAGTCTGGGGACAGAGGCGGCTTCGAGTAGGGCATTATTTAAGAAACTAGTACAACCGGAATTAGCAGAATCTGAGACACTGCAGGTATATGGGCAGAATATGCACCAGTAGGGGTATTCAAGTATAGGCGCGACAAACCCACAGAGCGAACGGGAGTCAAGAGCTGGGAGCTGACGAGCAAAGCCAAAGGCTGGGTCCTAACCTCACTCACTGCTGAACCACTGAAGCAGACAGACCACTCTGACTTATGAGATTTTGAGTGGGCCACGAGGCATCGTGAAGCATTGTGTGATACCATAGACCTTCACATGGGGAACAGGGCCCTGTTGAATAAAAATTGAACGATAAAAAAGATATCTTACAAGTCTCGTCGGTGGCAAACTGTAGTATAAAAAACTATCGCGGAGGTGGACGAGCATTGGATGAGAGGATGAAATGAAAGATTGTGAGAAGTGTTGAATAAAAAATCGTTCATTTTGAATATATTGTTTATTCATCGTTCAAGTCTTCTCACGAACTACCACATTTTCGGCGTCATAGCCGAAGTCAAGTTTACTCGTTTTTCACGCACTAAATCCATTCCAAATTAAAAGAGATTTTCAACAGAGATTTCTATTCATATTTGATACATGTATACCAAATTTCAACATTTATTAACGATTGAATCATTTTTTTATGAAATGCTTGAAAATTACTGGAATAAAAAAGTTTGCCTTGGATGGGGTCAGAACTCTCAACCTTCATGTTGAGAGACCAACGCCTAACCACTTTGCACACAGAATTATACATATTTTGTGGTCCCCATGGATATAGGTCAACTATACAATCATTCTACGATGATAGAACGATATTAGTCACGGACGACAGTGCTCACATGGACGAGCAGTTTTATGCTACACTGGAAATAAATCGTCGTTTATTTCTCGTCCATCCTTCACTATGTCTTATCGTCCAGCCTCACGGACGACAATTTTTTATTCAACGGGGCCCAGGTTAGTAAAATGCTTAGACTGCGGGCACACTCATAAACTGAGAGGAACCTCTCCTTGTAAATTTGCAGAAGCAGCTAGAAAAAATGAAGACAGGCAGGAGAGATAGAGGAGAGTTTTGAGAAATTCTTAGACTTGTCTACAATGCAGACTGATAGTGAACTGTATTTACAGGACGGGGCCGCCTCCCTAAGACCTTAATGGATGGTGATCAAGGAGTGAGAGATAGATTATCCAGAAATGAAAGGGAAATTGATAGGTTATCTACCAGGATAGGAGGAAATTCTAGGAAACTGGATGATGTGTTAGGAATTTTACATCGAGTCTTAGACCATTTAGAATTGGCGGATTCTGGTGATACTTCAATCCCGTCTTAGAAATATATATATATATGTATATATATATATATATATATATATATATATATATATATATATATATATATATATATATATATATATATATATATTTACATTAAGGATCCGAATATCAGTCTTAACATGCACTAGTAAGTTTGAACCTCCGGAACAATAAACGCGTCCTTGAAATATCTATACCAAACAGTGGAGTAGGATGAGGTTGTATAACCTCAGTAATAGATGATCTGCCCAAGCAGAATGAAGAAAGAATCCAAATACAAACAATATCTAAAAGCAGCTAAAGGCATCACCAGGCGGGAATGTGTAAATCAAGACTAGGAGCAAATATGATGTTCATCATAGATGAATGAGCGTGTAATTATAAATGAATAACAATTAGAAGGTGTGGGTTAGATTCAGTCTGAGGGTAGATTTCTGTAACTCACTTGCACCCAGTCAACTTGCATTTTCTGTAACTACCTATCTAGTATCCAAACAGATCAAGCACCAGTGGGTCTTGAGGTATTTTGGTCTTGAGTGATTGGTCATGGTCGGCTGGGCACACCTCTAAGACCCTGAAACACTGGCTCCCTTGTCTGTTCTCACTATCACAGTGAGCAGCATGCAGATAGTAAAGAGATAGTTTTCTGGAAGCACACTGAAAGTTCACTGTGACCACTCTAAACTCTAGATGATGTATTTAGCGCGTGCAAGCACGCTCTAATAAATACCAAAGGACCCTCGGGGAGAAAAGGATCTCGGCCATATATAGTGTTTTCGCTCAGCTTCCGCCTCATAATGATCACTATGCACACAGGCCTTGTTGCATAAACCCAAATTGACTCTCACCTAGGGACGGTTCTACTTATTACCGAGAAATGCATTCAAATCAACATGAACCATATACCTCGATCCCATACATGTAAGATGGAAAGAATATCATTACATATCGGTGAACGTCTCTTATTTGCCTAGCATTACTCCGCATACTATTGCAATGAATCACGTCCACGACGGGATGAACATTACGGTACCCAACAGTATTCATGAATGAAATCTACTGGAAGAGTGTTATCATATAACTTCCGCTGTGACTGGATGAAGGTTAGATGGCGAAGTATCCTTAGCTAAACAGAGGGTCTGTTATACACCCTCATTGATGGTGAGGGAACAAACTCTCGTTTGATACAGTGTAAGGTTTCAAATAGCTCTTTGTCTATGATCTTTTAAGGTACAAACAACTATTTGAAGGCATATGCACACTCCCTTGCAGGCGAGTCTAAATATTTGTTACTATTAGGCCTGATAGCATTGCGACGATTATTTGACTTACCATAATCTTGTTTTATAATGTTGGTAAATCATTTTCTACGAACCCCAGTTGTAATGATTAAGATATTGGTCAAGCATATCTATTTCGATTTTAGAATGTCATAGTACAAGGCACAAAAGATATGTTCCCTGATGCTTGCATCTACATGAGATGGAAGCACAACCGAGTAGTGTCTGAGCCCGGGGAGGATGGTGCAGTCTACGGTGGTTCCACCTAGTGTTACTGTGCTGCACTTTAACGTTTACCATGTAGATCAAAGGAGAATTCTGTGGAGTAAAGTAATGATTGTTCAATGTATCCAACTTGTATTGAGAACTGCTGACCCTGGTTGTAATGAAAAAAATGTGTGTTACAGATATGGTTAATTCATCATAACTATATATTATACGAAAAAGATGAGAATTGAATAATGACATCTGTCTGATCATTTAGAACCAGTATGCAATGATTACCAGGCAGAAAAAATACAATTCATAAAGCAAAATCTATAACCTCACCCCTTCACCAATTGATATTCAGTATACAGACCAAGTAGCATTTACATTATGCTTGTGGGGCCCTATAGCTCAGTGGCTAGAGCACTGGTCTTGTAAACCAGGGGTCGTGATTTCAATCCTCACTGGGGCCTGGGATAACGTGTTTTTCTAGATTAATTTAGAAATATTAAAAAGGTTATCCGCTATGGTATAATGTCAGTTAAAAGGGATTTTTAACGTTCTCTATACCCGTCCCTATGCAAGGGAGCTAATATGTCTTAAAGCACCTTAGAGGAGTGCCGAGATGACCATAATCTATCGCTTCAGACACATATATCTCAATGATCCAATGATGCTAGACACATATGGGGCCTACATATTAATGCAGGTAGAGAACGGGCTAGTTTGCGGTTAAAGGCTAGTGATATCTCCCACCGGTAATTGAGAGTCTCAGAAGCAATAATCAGATGAAATATGAAATAATAGGTCACATATATGCCATTTTGTGTTGACGATTCCGGAAATCGCCGCTTATCTCGCTTATTGTGCCACCGGCTTTACAAATGAGTAGAGTAGCCCTGACCCTGATTTGATATATTCTATAAGTATGAATGAAATGCCGTTTCTTGTTCATTATCGCCTTAGTAAAGAATACATATCAGACAGACGGTTTTTTTAGATCATTTTATTCATCCTGACCAAAATAAGGCAAAGTGCCTATTTTCAATTTGTGTTTGTGTCGCTATTGGAAAAGCATATAGCACTTGATCTTAGTTATAAAACAAAGGAGGATTTGAGTATATGAGGAAAGGAGCTAGCTACTTTCTCAAGTTGCAAACCAAAAGCACGGCGGGAATATTTGTTAATTATGCTCCTAGTATTGTCTGCCACTTTGTGGCTTTACTACAGGCTTGGTAGCCTCCTCTCTGATTATTCTGCCATTGTATATCGCAATGAATAACAGGTAAGGCAAAGATGCTCAAGCTTACTGACCAGCTGTTGTAGGAAGTGACTGTAGAGTTGATTAAAAACCAACGGAGTTGTCACTTCGCTACTAGTCCAGGAGATGAGGGGATGATTTTTCGCGAATCAGTATGAAAGGTCTGGTGGTCATGCTGATTTCAAAAGCATATTCCTTACTTGCTGCAGCCTATGGTTAACCCTTAGTCCCACGCTCCTGAGAGCAACTTCACACTAAAAAAATATAGTGTTATATATATCGTGGTCATTTGAAGACTTTTCAAGTGATTGAAAAGATTTTTCATAAATGAACTTCATATTCCATTAGAATTCTGTAACTGTTGTAGTTAATTCCAATTTTGGTTACCATGGCAACCGTTCCTTCTATTTTTCAGGGAATTTTTTTTTGCAGAAATGTATCGAATAACATGACTTTACAGTGGTTAGTCATCAATCTTTCAGGGGAAAATCCATCAATATATCTTTCAGTAAATAGAGTTAACAATCTGGAAGGTTTTTATTCTCTTTAGTTGCCATAGTGACCCTCGAAATTGGGTACGAAGGGACTATCCTAGATGCACCTGACCAGACACGTAAAGGTAATGCACCAATGTTTTTAGGTGAATTTATCACAAAGAGGGCCTTTGATACATGTTATGCCTGTTTCTCAAGTTTTTGACTGGTTGAAAAGATTTTTCATATATGAACTCCATATTCCATTAGGATTCTCTAACTGTTGTAGTTTATTCCAATTTCGGTTGCCATGACAACCGTTCCTTCTTTTTGTCAGAGAAAATTGCAATCATCTGACAAATCTGACAATGAATTTGACTGAAATATGAATAAATTACCAGTTAATAATCTTCCAGATAGGACATCCCGATATGAAAATTAAAAGATGTAGCATACATGAGAAAGTCATTTCAGATACTCATCTATTATGGTCTGTGTTATATCTTAAACACTGCAGAAGCTAGCTATTTCTTGTACCATGGTTGTTGATGAGATGTACAGCTCAAAATACTGTACCACTCTAATATTTATAGAAGTCATGATCAAATTACTTTTAATGCATGTACAAATTTTAATATTAGTCTGCTCAAATATTTGAAAGCGTAGTGTCTCAAACTTATTTATGAACACATACTTTGATGAGAAACAACATTGTGCTAAAACGTACGTTAAGGTCAAGGTCAAAGTCACAGATGCTAAAACATATATAAAACTTGAATTGTCATGGGAACTTCAGGCAGTTGTCTCCATTAAAGGCATAGATAACTGTAGGTATCTCTTATTGATTTTTTAATTATTTTACAAATTTTCTTTTAAATAATGTCAATTTACAGGCTTTCTGCTTCTTTATGTCTATCAACTCTCTTATAAGCTATTACATTATTGTAATGGCTAATAAGATATTTACTACAAAATACCAACATAACTGCGCATAGTGCAGAACACACATTTTTATGTCAAAGAAAGTTTCACTTAATTTGTCCATGTCACAGATTTTCATACCTCTAGGGATGTAGCAGAAGTAAGAAAATCTTTCTGTACAGGTTTCAATATTAATCAGCTAAACATTTAATAACCTAGTATATATTCAAACTGATTTATGAACATATATTTTAACAAGAAAGACATATGTGGGTTAAGGTCAAGGTCACAGATGCTAAAACATATATAAAACTTTACTATTTTCATGGGAACTTTAATCTAGTAGTCTCCAATAAATACAAGCTAATTGTAGGTATATTATCGATTCTTTAATCATTTTCCAACTTTTTGTAAATAACGTCAACTTACAGGCTAAACCCATGGGCTGCAGTGAATAGGAAATGACTTTTTGGAATCAGCATGACCTTTTATATTCATTCACGACAAAATCACCTACTCATTTCCTGGACTGTGCCATATAAGGAATATAAAAGTAATGGATTGACCCAGCAGCCGAAGACTGCATTCAGAGCAAAACACGAACTTTCCCCTGACCTCCTTACATTTTGTTAATAGCACTTTGGGACGGTTCTACAGTGTAAAGTTTAGACTCTAGTACAGTCCGTTGTTGCCAGGGCCAGGCCACACAGGCTCATACTAAAACTGTTAAGGGCTGCCATTTTGTACAGGGATTCCTGCCTCCATCCAAGCATGCAGCTGGATAATGGCGGATCGCTGGTTCTAACCTCTTGTGTATCGAGATCCAGAAACTAACAATATAATACAGTATTACATTTGTCAAACTGATGCTATAAAAAGAACAGTCAACCCTGCAATTCCTCTTACTGAAGGTGGTTGGCCAGTCAGAGCCATGCTCTGTTAGACCTTTAGGTACCCTTAGACCGTAGGCGGCGTGGTGCGTAAATGGACCATCTATAGTTGACCTGAATTTATTGGGCCAAAGCCACCCTCCCCTTGTAAAAATTGGTGACAACTTGGCTGTTTATAAATAGCCCAGTCAACAAAGGATTATTGACTATGTGGCCCTATAGTTCAGTGGCTAGAGCACTGGTCTTGTAAACCAGGGGTCGTGAGTTCAATCCTCACTGGGGCCTAGTAAAAACCTTTTGCAAGTAATTATGATGATCTAACCACACACCGTTATACATGAATAATCCATGATTTGAAGGCATGTTCTCTTGTAACCCACACAAATCCTATTAGCAAACATACATACTTGAACACAGATTTTAGTTCGAGGGATTTTTTTTTATTGCAGTAATAATTATTACACTGAGATTTCTCAAATTCACACTATTAAAAATGGCCCACTACGAGAAAACATGGACATATTATTCAGGTATAGTACAACATGGTTTTGAATGGCTTTTGGGGAACTTAAACAAGATCCTGAACAGTTTTATGGAACAGATAACGTTCAATGGTTACCTTTTAACATTCAATAGGTTATCATTTATGAAAAAAAGAAAATGTAACACAATTAGCAGTACTACCTCTTTAGCAGTACTACCAAATGTCCAAGCTTTCTAGAACAAACAGGTATAAATACCCAGAATTGTTCCGTGATCTGGGGACATTTGAATGGTTATGAGGAAATTACATATTTATAACGCATCGCTGATTCAGGTATCCCCTAATCCATTTACAAAGAGAATAACACTAAAATACCCACACTCACAAAGGTAGTTCTCCCTGCCTGTCTAGAGCTGTACCATCGTGCATGACAAAACCCGATGTCGATACAACAACCAACAATATCGGTAATTGTGGTTTTGCACAATTAAATAATTAGTAGGTTCTTCAAATAAAGCATTACAATTATGTGTATTTCATTCTAGAGTAGACCTGCTCCAATATGCAAATCGGTGGTATGAACAACCAATGGTGCATGTGCAGGCTGCCATCCGGTGTGACACTGCTAAAACGAAAACCGCATATTGAACGTCTTGCTTGTCAGACCCGAGTAAATCAACAATATCAAGGCAATTTGATATTAACCCTGATTTCCTGCCTCACTGACGTAGCATGGTTGAAACCGTAAAATTGTATTTGCTGAAAATAAATGAATGCAATATCTGGTTCAAATAGTCAGTCAGCGCGGTAGTAACACGTGTGTTTACAAGCTTCTCAGACTGGGAGAACAATCTTTTGTAATGTATCCAAAAGCATCATATTCGTCCTCGTCTATACAAGGATATCTTTTTTTTTTACAAATGTATATCAACAGTACATGGCTAAACTGTCAGTCAAGTACCCTACACTTCTTACAGACTTACCATTGGTCATTTTTACATGGTGTATATATGCTTCCTCAGTGCATACGGGTTACTGTATGTACAAAGGGTACCTAGGCATGACTCCAAATACACACATCCAGGTCTGAGTATTTCATTATTGATACTATTATGGAACGGCCAGGGTTCACCCATAAAATGTCCATATATTGATATTTACATATACACACACATATATACATATATATTTGGTATATAATATATATACATATAAATATATATATATATATATATACATATACATATATATATATCTATATATAGATATGTGTGTGTATGTATATACACACATATTTGTATCAATGTGCATATATATAGTACACCTATGAATATATATCTATATGTATATACATATCTATATATACATATCTATATATATTGATGTATACACATATATAAACATATATACATATATAAGTCTGTACATATATCAATACATATATACACATATGGTACATATATTATGTGTATTGGTGGGTAGATTGTATATAAAAGGAGCCGATCTTTACCCAGCCCGATCAACTATAATCTATGATAGACGACACAACTGCCAGCTGTATTATTCTCATAACAATATCTTACAAAAGGATTCCTGGTGCCAGGGTTGTTCTCAGCAGAAGCTCTGGCAGTTTTGTCTTCCCTGTAGAAAACATGGACTAGCACCCATAGTCACACCTCTCACACACTAAGCTGAAAAGCTTCTGCCTTTCTCTCTCTCACTGGAAGGCCACTAAGCCATACTTCATTTCTTGGACTTTCTTATATTTTAGTAAAATAAAGATCTAGAAAAATTGCGTTTTTGTTAAATCTTAAATAAGAATCCTCAACGTATTAGGGTCGTCCATTTAAGACAAAAAGTAATACAAGAGATATTTCTGTATCCTGTCATTCTGGATAATAAGAATATATTTCGAGGGAATGGTGGGGAAGGGGCGGCTCTGCACTAAATGCCCTTTTTATTGTAGCTAAAAACCCAACCCAAATAGAGAATTGCCTCATTAGACGACATTCTATTTGGACCATGCAACAAGGAGGAAGGTGTTGTTTGGGAGCGTGAGTTTGGCCCAATCGGTTATATTCAGAGACTTATATAAACCCAATGTGAGGCCACGTAACGGTGCCGCCAACCACGTACCAGGATTATTTTCTCTTGGGGATGTTTTATTTCGACTGAAGGCTAGCGTAGACCCTCGGATGTGCCTACTTCCAGCTGGCCCAAGTGATCTGGTAATTATTTGTATTTTTCCTAAAAGAGTTAGATAAAAATGGATGTCTCATTTAGACTTTAACCGAATGAGCCAACTTCTTGGTGTTGGAGTTCTGGAACTAGGGGTGGAGGAGTGCTGTGCTAATATATGTGCCCTGTCCTGAGGGATAAGGATTGGAATATACAAATGAGATTACCTGATGGAGCTGTACCATACAGCAGAGGTACATAGAATGGATCAGGTAGGAAAGCATGACCTTCCACACTGTAATTTCACAACGGGTACATTTCAGGATCATACAGGTAACAGCAGGAACACGTAGATATGTTGTGAGTACCAGGGAGCTCTCATTCTATCTAAATAGCCAGCTCTGGTAGATAAAACCACTGGCATGTAGTGGCTACAGTACATGTATGTTCTAGTTTGGCATCAATATCGTACACATGGTCCGCGCTTTCTTCCTATACAGTAATATTTATCGTTTAATTTTCATGTATATTCACATTCACAAGGTATCAATACCTCCATACCTGCAGACTAAAAATAACATATATATGGAAGGGAAAGAAAACACAATACAGAAAGTTTTGAAAAGGAAAGTCATGTCACCTTTTGAGCATGAGCTTAGTAATTTGGACCATCATACATTGTACCATGACTATTTTTCATAACTGAAATTAGGATTCAGCATTTTGATTGTATATATCGAGGCAGCACATTATACATTACAATTCCCACTCTTTTCCTGATAAGCTTTACGTAAATGCAGAACTATTCTGTACAATAGGAACCCAGCGTCCGCTTCACGTAGAGGCCATGTGACCTGACTCACGCCGCCAACCAGCTCCAGCGAGACGGTACTACCACGGCGACACATGTCGGCAGCATGTGGAAATAAACAAAGGAGTCAACTAGCATAGGAACGAAGCGATCTCTGGAAGACTTGGATTATACATCCGACACCAAAGTGTAATAATACTATCAGCTGATAACAGGAGGGCATCTTGTGTATCTCTGCCCTGGCCAGTAGATGACCAATCCCTCCTCATAGGGTGAATATGAACCCTTATCGCCTGGACTTGTTTCTCTTAATTGTAATAGGATGATACATATAAACACTGTCAAAACATTCCTGGAAGTGTCTTTTTATCAGGGAAAGGTGTACCGTACCATTATCATATATATATAGTCAATCACATGAGAAAGAAAAATATCATTCTCCAAGTGCAACCATATGGAAGATTTCTATTGATTGAAAGAAAGTGCAATAAGTGTTGATGTACAAGAGATAAAGAGAAAGTCAAAAATGTGACTGTATGGTCTTCAAGTGGGTACAAGTTTCACTACAGGGATAGTGACACAAAGCTAGAGGCAACCGAAGGCAGGAAGAATAAAAATGATGAAAGAAATACTTGTTCCCTATCCACAAAGCCAATAGCAGAATGTAAAATAACTAGAGTCTAGAAGAGTAATAGAAAGCACGTAGAGACCAGGAAATATAATGAAAGGATAACTACATCGTTTCACACATTTCAAACAGATATGTCAAAACGAATTCTTGATAACATTTAACAATAAGCAACTCAAGACAAGAATCAGTGAGGATATTTAAAGTGGCATATGGGCAGAGAGAGTGATGCCCAATGCACAGGAAGGACTCGAGCAGTAAGCCCACCTTATTGGCAGGATGGCATTGACAAGTGCCAATTAACAGGATGAGCATTACTCCTAAATCATGGATGAGATCTGTCGTTACATGCAGTTCTATTCATCATACTGTTTGTATTCATGGACAGATGGCCGAGTGTGCAGAAGGAAACACCTCACTGCACCGATCAACACATCAGGCACAGAGTCCTCAGGGACACGCCGCGACCGCACTTCTCTGCCCCCTGGTATGCTATCTGCACCCTGTCGACCCACCCTATCATGCATGTACCATTCGTGCATTAATCAAACCTTACACAATCACACCACTCATAAGTCATACATACACATCACACATCTCAAGATTATGTCCGGTTGTCCCCCAGAAGGCCAGTCGACATGTTATGCTGCATCAGCAGATACTGCCACCATAGCCTAAGGGCAAGTTGGGGGTTTCAACATTGAGCCTCACATGTTGCTGAGTTAGCAGTAGGCTCCAGACCCTGAGTCAGTCAGACTTGGTGGTGGGGCAGCAGCATCTTGGCCCTGGGTCGGTTGACACGGGGGTGAGTGGGCCGGCTCTGCCCTGGGTCAGACATGTTGGTGAGTCAGCAGATTCTGGCCCTCCTCCATGGCGAAGCGGGTGGCCAGCACGGTGCGTGTGGCGGCGATGGTGCGCCTGCGCTGGTAGAAGTAGCCGGCTGCACGGAAACGCTCCACGACCTTGAGGATCTGTAAGACAGGGCAGAGACGAGTGCTCACTGTCAGGAGTCATGGAGCGGGGCAGCATAGGCGATGGTGGGGTAAGGGGCAGGGGACAAATGAGTCATGGGTTTGGATGTGACTCAGGGTGGTGGTGGCAGTTTCACATGACTGTGGTTAGTAGATTACGCCCTTCCTCCGTAGCACACACAGTGCCTTTCTTCCTGTAGCCGGTGCGCGCATCCCACACGTAGTTGGCGATCTAAAGAAGAGACAAGACAAGCTCTCAGAGACTAAGCTGGCGAGGCCACCACAGGAAGAGGGCAGTTGCCAGATGGGAGGGCATATTGGGTGCAGGGAGGGGAAGATGAGGGTCAGGGCTGGGAAGATAAGCATACAACATGCATCCCCCTTTCTGTCCCCAGGGTCACCACGTCATAGTACAACCTATGTGGTGTGATCTATCAACATAAGTCACATATCACATGGCCTGAGACAGAAAAGATATTTCTGTGATAATATGATTCGACAAAATATTCGAATTGAGTATGTAATCTTTCATATTCACCATGACCACATATGTTCCACTTAATTGATATTTCTGTTAACGTTTCTTTGGTTGGTCTTGAATTAGCATTTATCTTAAGGAGCTATCTGTGACTTGTGACTGTTGCTATATTTGACAATCATCAAAATTCCTATTGAGGAATGATGTTACAACACAGAGACAATCCGTAATATCAGACAAGGTACACGACAAAAACAACTGTGGATGATGTCCAGAGTTGTTTTTTCAAAATAAAGATAAAAAGAGACCCAATAAACCACGTGACTAAGTGTTAAAACTTGATAAAAACGGATTGATAATTGAGCAATTTTCAACTATTTGCCCCATTAAGATGTGCTCACCTTCACATTTAAATTCAAACTCTGGATCGGGGCAATGAAACACCAAATCTATTTATGTATTGAAATGTCAAATTTTCAAACAAATAATGACTTTAAATTGAACTCAACAATGCCTTTCTGAATCCAAATACTATTATAAATCTAAGTGGAGAATGAACACACCATATAAAATCAATTTGTAAATGATAGTAATTCTGTCATATATATAAATGAGATCGGATAATAGGTAAACATAAGAAGTAACTGGTTAAAGCACGGCAAGGCTAAGTAAGATCCTATAACTCATAAAGTATGATAAATACAGGAGCAAACTTCTTTTAGACTGTTTTCTCTGCACTCCTCCTGCTATAAGTTCCTGCCCTATTCTAATGGAACTTTTACAGGATACTCGTATGCTCCTATGTATTTATCATTCAAGAGTACAACCATTGATCTGAAAATAAATAGCATCGCGATAAAAAGGTAATAAGAAGTAGGATAATATCTCTAACGACAAGGAAGATAATCCATAAGACTTTGGTTTAACATATGTTACCGATACATTATGAACATTGTTTCATTTCTCCATTGTTGTTGGCAATTAGGGCATCAGGCTTAGTATTCTTTGTATCATTGAAAACTGAAACTGTACTTATTACAAGATCGTTACAAATGTAGGGCTACGTACAGTATTATTCTGTATCTCTTTTTTTTCTACTTACTCCCTACAAATGTATTACTGCAGTTTTACAGTCTATGTGTTAGGTACCTCATAATCTCTATAATAATGGGGCTACAGTAGCATTATGCAATTTATAATTACACTCTTTAAATAAGGGGCTACTGTTTTATTATTAGTATGTATATAATACCTAATCACCGTAGCTGGTTTCCTTTAGCCTATTTTTGAAAGAGACACTCTGGACTAATAAAATTTCAGTATTTATACAAAAAGAAAAGTTGACATTGTCATCGAAAAAATTGGGTCACATCTAAAAACATCGGTCGGGAAGAGAGAAGTCAGTGCGTGGAAACTGAGCTATCGATATCAGGGTCACCCACAGTCTGTACTGACTGTTTAAGTGCAACCATTAACTTATTTCTGATGGGAGGGGAACTTTTCTTGTCGGCCAATGGAATCTTTGTTGTTGAGTTTCTGCTAATTGAGTGTCATCTTTTAGCGAATATCTTCCATCTTTAGAGTTGAACGATGTATGTCCATAATCTTCATTAACTGCCACTTTGATAAATACCGCTTCTGCACTGCACAAAAACCACCATTTTACATATGAATGCGCCCGGCATAAATAGGTATTCTTTTGCGTATACAAGTTGACCTATTTATTGTTCTGTATATGCCTCATCTATATAGGCAGCCATGTTGCGGTCATATATACATCATATATATACGCCTGATTCTGTTGTATTTACGCCACTATCAAACAGTTCCCATCTCTGCCACTTGGGGACACCACTGTAGTATGCCTCATTTGCTATTAACCATCCAAGTCTGTATTTTATGTAAACTGCAATCTTATATTACCAATTTATCAAACCTTTATAAAACCTGATTGAATATAAATTGATTAATTACGCATTATAAACCCTGCACTTGGGGACACTACTGTTAGCATATTTCATTTGCCATTAGTCATTAAGTCCTTGGTATATGGAAAATCAAATGTTATATCATCAATTTTTATTATAAAATTGTTCTAAAACCCTATTTATTATCTTCTCATTAAATACATATAATGAACCAAGCCTAGATTTGTGTTTTAAACGTATTTTTAATAGTATTTACTTTAAAACACCATTTCTATGTGTAGTCAGTCTAGGTCCAGTATATAAGGACCCTGTTCAAGCTTATAGTTGAATCCTAAAACCATCTTACCCCAGCCTATCCCCCGCCTAACCCAGGCCTAACCAAAGCCGACCCCGGCCACAGCCTGTGGCCCGCAGCCCGTCTGTGTTGGTAGAGGTATAGGTGGTCTCTGTGGGAAACCCTTGCCCCCGCCACCCCCGCTGCTGCTGTTAGAAGTGGCAGAGTTTAGGCAGAGTTTAGGCGGGGGATGGGGGCTTCCCACTCAGCCCACCTATACTTCTACCACCACAAACAGGCGGGAGGCGGCCGGGGCGAACTTTCTTTTATTTTCTATCGGTACACTTATACGCCCGGCGTATATATATCATGCAGAGGATGTTTCCTCTTGTATATTCCAGGGTGTGAAATACAGCCAAGATGCGTCCGTATGTAAGAGGAAACAGTCTTGTATAAGCCTCATATGCTGAAAATAAGTCAATATAGAGCCGATACATGCACTTACTCAATGGCGTATATATGAATAAATTGGTGGTTTTCGCGCAGTGATTGAAATGGGGCTGTGTGATCATTTATTCTGTGTATATGTTTGGGCATAATGAAAGGCCCTATCATCATCAATGTAACATTATTTCTCTGTGTCTATGTCTAGTATTACTATGGTAAATTACTTTGTGCTAAAGCTCTTTACAAATGTCGAGATACACTTTGATGTTAATACTTACTCTTTAGAAATGTTTACTTACTCTGTGTCTGTGTTTGAGCGCGATGAACGCGCCAATCACCATGACCGTGACAATGCCGATCCACGTGTAGAAGACGAGGATACTAAGGGATGCGTCGTGGGAGGACTCAGGCACAAATGGTTGGTGCATCTCCATAGTCTCACCTACAGCGATAGGCACAAGGTGATTAAACAAGAAAATAGGGATAGCAAGATTATTCTGAAAGATCAATATACGATTTAGTGTATGTTTGGTAAACGTACATCTAGTATCTATACATCCTAATTTATTTTGTATCTATACAATCACGTCGGGAATTTACTGGTATATGTATTCAAATGTTCTCATCCGGTTTCTAGCATCCTAGTGCATGAAAAAGGATTATGTGGTAATCTGAAAGTACGAAGCCAAAAGCATGCGTATGTTACTTTCAGGATACTACTAGGAAACGTCTTTACTGTATGTGAAACTTTTATCATTAGAGGTCAATAACAGAAAATATACGGATATTTTCCGTTATTGACCGAGAACAATAAATCTTAACCTACGGTTATAATGTTTACTTATCAATATGATGAATATACCTTAAACTAATTAAAAACGCCTATTTAATCGTTTACAAAGTCGTCGACACACGGCCTATCCTTACGGCCCGCTGTCGCTTACACTGGTTCCCCTGTCAATCGCTAGGAGACGCACCGCTTGACAACTATTGAACGTATCATATTTCACTAAATAGTTTCGTGATTTTTAAAAACATTTTTAAATTTGGGTTGAAATTTTGAAAAATTATTAGATAAAAATGTGTCATGTCTCTGACCATCTTCTGATCATTATTTCTGCCATTTTCAACGTTGATAGGGTTTGTTTACGTTCTCCGGACCTGCGCCTCGACTGTTGGAAAGTCCCGCATTTTGCACGTTTTCATGACGCTATTATTTTCTTTTTTTAATTCAGAAAAACAAAATTTACATATTTTACTGACTTGATTCTATTTTAGCCATCATTTCTTCTAATCTCTGGTACTCCACGATTGAATAATCGTCTAACTTACGCCTTATTAAATTTTTGAAGTGACACACGCGATCCGCCATTTTGCTTTCGACGGGGGTCTGAACACTATTATTCATGCACCCATAGCAGCGGCTGGTATTCCATGCACGTTCGACCATAGGTATATAATAATAAATGAGATTTGCTTATATTTGCCCATGGACAGTTGTATGTCCATGGTTTGCCCAATGCAAAGACCAATGTTTATGTCTGCCCTCTCTTGGGTGGCTCATCTTGCGTTGTAGAAAACTAAAACTACTGATAACTATTTATTTTTCACTGAAGATATTTGCTATTATTATCATATATGTCTTTGCTGCTCATTATCACCGATACCAACCTCTCCTAATGTAAAGATCTTCTTGTCATAGCAGCATAGTCTAACAGAGTATGCTGCTATGAAAACAAATACACACATACTCGGGTACACAGTTGACGTATGCGAATAGATTTGCAAAATACGAATACGTTTAAATATGGTATTTTATATCATCATTTCAACACTTACTTCGGACTTCTGATATCGGACCGAATTCAGCCTCAAATGTATGAGGTCCAACAAACACTTCTTGTCCAGGGTGGCTGGCCGCTATCTCGTTCATATCCACTTTACCTGAAACCAAGTATTATAACTTAGATCTTAACAGCAAAGACTATGATTGGAATTAACAATCAATTTTTAATCTGATTATTATACACATATAGCCTAACACACCAGAATTATGCATCGTCAAGATGGAAATATTTTGTCTATGTTGATAAGTTTCGTACCAAGGGGGACCATACTGCATTAACGTAGAAATATGATCGACAAACTGGCTGACATATTGATGTCAACATGCCGCGCCACTGCAACCGTATATCAGTAAATATATACCCACACAGATCACCTCTCACATTGAATCATGGATTGAACCTGCAGCCAGCCAACGATGCATGGAAAGTTTGTCTGCGACTAGTACATTCGGCCTATGGTATAAGCCAGTTGGAACAATTGTCGGCTACAAGGGGAATTGTCTGAGACATAGTACCTTCCCTGCCACTTAGGGAGGGGTAGATATCGCAGGGGTATTCATCGATCAGTGGGTTACCCCCATACCGTGTCTTCAACATCATTCCTCTATAACGTAGCAACATTACTTCAACATTTGACTTTCAATATTTGAAGGAATATGATACGAAGAAAACTGTTTATGGATGACAGAATTCCCTGGGGAAAGAGGTCATAGGTTGTTCTAATAGGACTTTCACCTTGAAACTGCCACCCAGCGTCCCTTTAAAATTGAGTCTTCATCGTCCGCGACGACAAACATATCTACGTAAATATCTAGGTGTTTGTTCTGTGTACTTAGTGTTAGTATTATCTATTATGTCTCCAGATATCCTTAGGACCGATAAGACGTTGTTTGCGCTGGATTAAAAAAGTAAGAGACAAGAGAATTATTTCACATTGCCCTCGGTCTCGTATGAAAGTGAAGAATTCACTTTCCCCATAGAAGTCTGACTTTGCAGTCTATCACTAGGTGGCAGCAGTAAGAATGAACAAGTCTCAAACCGTGCCGCGATGGTATACTGTTTAATACAATGACGATACTGGGGTGCTAAGGTAAATCAGAAGCCTTGTGCCCCTGAACAGGAAGTAGTGCAACTTTTCCTTATGGTAGAAAGTCTTTAGCTAAACCTATGGAGATCTATGCATATTCATATAAGAGGGGGAGTTTATTCTCAGAAAGTTATTAGAAATGGCATCAGGAATATGTAGAGTTTTTCCTTGGAAGATGTTTCTTTTCGGTTTGGGTACAATGTTTTTTGAGGTTCAGTTTTTTTTCAAAGATTTTATTAGGGTAAATCAATTTCATGAATACAAGCTCGGCCTTGGCCGTTCTGCCGCTTGTTCCCTCTTATGTTGACAGTATCTTTCTATTTCCTCAATGTTATACACGTATGCGGAGTGGTAACCACTGAGTTTCTAGGGGTCATAAAGTGAAAACTGATTCAAGCTGAGGAAAGGTGCTGTTCTTACTTCTTTCTCTGATCCAGTCCTGGTCACTAATCTTTGAGCCACGGTAGTAATTGTCACTTCCTGGTCTCATGTCCTCCACGGCCTGATCACTCGTCTCGTACTCATAGTCATCATCTGTAACAAAGAAAAATACAAAGGAACTAATAAAACTCGGTTATAAAATATAAACCTGGAAATCAGGTGAACACACACGGATAAACGCTTATGAATCAGTAAAACTTCAACAAGAAACATAAACAAACGTGGATTATTAAAAGTCTGTTATCGTATACATTGTTATACGTATACAGGACACGCTCATATCCCCTTGTATTCGCTTTTAGAAGTACGTTTTATATGTACACTTGAATAAATTGAGACATCCTATGGATGACTAATGATCCCCTCTATATAAACTATAGCTATAAAAGAGTGTGCATTTTGTTTAAAATGGAAATAGAGGGGTTAGGTTTAGGCATCGTTGATCTAATCTGTGGAGTAGAAAGTCTAAGCGTGCATAAGTCTTTCCAATGGTTTACAATAAATGATATGATAGTAGAGGGAGACATAGTTAGTGTGGATGAATAGATCTGTTCCGTATCGTTTTGTGTCGGAAATATTAACCGAGTTCGGAGAACGCTGTACACAAGCAGTGGCCTGACTGTACCCTACACAATATTTCAATTTTATTTTAACTTAATATCTGCTTTCTATGGTGCTGTACTCTCACACTCTCCATCTCAGAAGCGATCTCGGCTGAGTAATTGACTAGGTTCATTTTATAGGACGGATAGAAAGCAGGTAAACACCTGCTGGTTGGTTCAGACTTTGATGTGGCAGACACAGGCCGAGAGAAATGCTAGCAAAGTACTACCACCTGGTGTTTCACTAGGAAGGGCGACATAAACGAATCCTGTAGAGACCAAGCCATGCTCCGTTTTATATCCATCTCCTTCAGTGTTATATCTTACCTGGGACCTTACCTTATATCTTACCTATAACTTCAAAGAAACACCTTTAATAATGTAGTAAACCTCTTTTGTGTCCATCCCAGCCCATCCCGGTATCTTGCTTCCACCCCTTCTTGCCGAACACTGAACGATTATCAATACCAGATGTGACACCCCTGAAATAGGGAAGGTGCCAGCGCGCGACATTTGGTACTTAGTAGAAACTGAGATAGAGTTTCAAGGTTCGAGAACAGCAAGACATTTAGGATTTCCTGCTGTCCGTCTACGATTGCCATATTGCTCCCGATTCCAAAACGAACAACAGTGGATAGATACAATTTATAATAGATTTAAATAGGTCCTGGTTAGAAACTCTGCCCCCGCACTCATGGTGCCATCACAGGTCATGCTCGGGAGGAGGGACCGGGTCCCTACCTACTATACACTGTCACCTCTGAGTGTATTGCTTTGGGCTTAACCTGGCGCAACGTGTGTAAACTGGGCCAGTGTCTTCTCCTGTTATCCTGTTATAACTGGCCAAGAACAAGACAACAACAACACATTTGGACTTACAAAAAATAACACCACAGACATGGAAAAAGTGTATGGAGGTCTGTGATAACACAAATTAAACAATCATCACAAATACTCATCGTGTGTATTTGATGCTTCTAACCATGTACTACAAATACGATAAAGAATAAAGTATGGCATGCTTTTTTAAGGGGTGTTTCAGGCAATTTCCACTGGCGACCTTAATGTTTTCCCAACTCAAAATGTTCTGATTTTCAGTTTGGGATAGTCAGTTGCATTATGAGAAGGATCCTTCACCTTCTCATAATGTAAACCTTGGCCAGTGAGCTTTGTTTTTGTTTTGACAGGTCAAGTTTAACCCTCGAAATAGGAACATAAAATTTGTTAATGACCTCACGGAAGTTATGCAAAGAGATAACAACAAAGTGGGAAAGTCAAAATGTTATTATATGCTGATGACACGGTGTTATACCATACTGGAAACGCAGTTGACGAAGTATCAAGACAATTGCAGATGGACATGAACATACTAAGTAATTGGTGCTCAAGAAACAAATTGACAATAAATTTATACGAAAAAGACTGAATTTGTAATTTTTGGCAGCCCAATGAAACAAAAGATTGTCATAGGTCCATTGCAAAAAGTCCATTCGTATGACTATCTCGGCATAACACTAAATGCTAACTTATCTTACAAAACACATATCAATCAAATTATAAAACTCACATAAGTTGTATCTTCCTGCTAAATTAAGGCCGTACCTGACAGACTATGCTTACTAATTATGATATTATGATACTGCTATTTATTAGCTATGGTGGTGTGTTATATGACTCATGTTGTGGCCATGACTTGCAAAAGCTTCAAGTTTTGCAAAACCGTGCACTACGGATCATAACAGGAGTAGCAGGAGGGCCAATGTAAGTCAATCTCAGCGATGTTAGGAAAAGTCATATTAATATACATATGTACAAACATAAGAACAACAAAGAACTTCTGCAGGAGAAAGTACTGAAAGCTTGTGCCCATAGTGCCCCATTGTTCAGAATCTATCACCCATTTAACAAATGTACAATACCATGGAGCCTCCCTATGGAATGAGCTATCGCCGGAAACTAGGAACATAGATCTTTGAAGGAAATCAAGGAAGTGCAAAAGACATATCTGGAAAGAAACATAGATATCCAACGAAATTTAATAACCCAAAAGCTCCTCTTTAACATACCTAATATATAATGTGAACCAACCCACCAAAACTGAACAAACCAGAACATTGCAAGTGCTCTAGCCCTATTTCCTTATACTAATACTCGATTGCCATCTTGTTATATATTTACGAAATAGCTGAACTCAACTGTGTGTTAATTAGATATCTATATTTATTATGTACCTGTTGCATATATGTTGCATGATCTACATGCCCACAAAAAAATATAATGGAATGGAATATGATAACGCTGGGGGCGCGTCAAGACCAGTCCAGTATGACTGAGCGCCACCCCAGGATAAATAAATGTCTTTAAAAAGGCATATAGTCTAATATGACCCTGGCTGTTGCTATGTACAGAGTAAAATAGCAGCAATCAACCACTGGTTTAACGAGTATTTAAGTGTCAAGTGGTTTTTTTCTGCTTAGAGCACGAATAGATAAATGAAGGCTGCATGAAACAACAAGGAAATTAGAGGATTCCCTTAACTATGTTCCCTTTAACCATTTCTGTTTCTATGTATGTACTTGAGATTGTCGAAGTCTGAATATTTGTCCCCCAATCATTACAAACCTGTATGATTAGTACATGTACTCTTACTAGCAGTTTAACATTTACCCGAAATGATATGGAAGAGTTTTTCAGTATCATAGTAAACCAATGATTATTTTATTTCAGCTTTCGTTCCACTGGAATATTATTCAGATAAATACATTTCCGTCAACAAACTATGTGTGATGAAAACTGCATACGATTATTAAACGAAATATACCTGGAGATAAAGAAACAATAGCTGTTGAAGGTTACAAATGACTCTGCGGCGGTGCTGTCAATATATGACCCGGATGTGTACGCTCAATGCCCACTTCCGGGTCACCCAAAAGTCACTCCCTACCAGTCGGGGTCAAGTCACCACCTAGCCCTGTCGACCCCATCGGAAAACCCCGCTTGAAAAACAATTCATCTCTCTGGGCAGGGGTCAAAACTTTTTACCCCACATCGGTCAAGGTCAAACTGCCGAGCCAGGGAAGAGAAGGATGAAGTATTGAACCAGTACGCATCGCACGTTTTGCGTTAGAACTAGGTTTCCACATTCATATGTATATAAATGGGGTTGGTTTTAGATTAATGGAATAAAACGGATATTGTTACAGTCTCGCAGATAAATACTTTTGGCTTCCAAACAACTGAACAAAGACCTTGGCTGCCCATGTACTTAGTTTTTATTCAGGGCTCACCTGTTCCCTGTAATGTACGGCACCGACATGCAGATTTCATTACGTCATGCCATGTGGAGTAATCCTATCCATCACCGTGTAGGGCAGGGAGGTGGGCGCAGGGTGCTTGCTATGTATTTATGTATTTGGCTGGATCGGAGGCGGGGCTGTAGCGGGTGTGAATGAGATGACACCTGGACATGGGGCCACTTCCACGATAACCACCCCCCGACCGCAGGGGGCTCACACCATCACCCTGTTATTGATTCCGGGATCGGCACTTGCGCCCCGGTACCTAAATTCAGCATTAGGTTTCCCCCACACGAAAGCACAGATCAGCTGATACTCCTATGGTAAATATCTCTTGCCAACTGGAAAATATAAATCAACGCCTGATATTCGTATATATTATAAATATGATCCACCCTGATTAATTAGACTCTTAGAAATTGAATGTATGATCGGTATTGAAAGAGCACTTTAAGCAATTTTACGGACCAGCACAAGTTTATTGGTAGGCAGGACAAAAGGATTTCGTTTCTTCTCAATTGACCAAGAGTAGGGCCATTTCTCACTTTGATGTCACCCTGGCTGTTGCTGCGACATGAAAATACTATCAATTATTTATTGGCCGATATAAACCGTTACAAAAAATGTAAAATTAGGACTCTGTTAATGAGAAGAGTCAGTGATACATAATAGTCAATTAAATGGTGGTCGACATTCCCTTGTAATATTCAAATGAACATGGATGGTAAAACCCGGAGCTCAGGTAAAATTACTCTGAAAATGAATAGACCGAACACTGAAACTCTCAAAAAAGGACCTTTGTATACTGGTTTCAAAATATGGAATGAAAATTTAGATAGATTTAAAAGTAAAGTTAAGAAAGAAATAGTATCTATTGATGTAAAAAGGGTAATAGATCAACAGATCTAAAGTCCTTCAGTAGTTTATCTATTTTGGAATGCACCTATTAACCCATATGTGAAAGGAGTAAAGGTTCCATTTTGATGATCGATCCATGAATATATATCTCATTGTATGCGTTGCTGGTTATTAGATCTTAATGGATAATTTAAGAGGTTATTTTCTTTTTTTCTGTTATGTTGTATGAAAGAATATCGGTTGTATCTTTTCTACCTTACTGTACATATTTCCGACTCCTCTATGGAAGAACGCCAATTGTATTGGTGCTTATTGTATGTCGCCTTAGTCAATAAAAAATAATTGTTCGACTGAATTAGAAACCTGAAAAAGAATGATTGAAATCTGATCATCATTTAGGGTTTTATCTCAAAGAGTGTATTTGAAGTAGTGGTTTTAGACAACAGTAAATTACATCTAATTATCATCATTGAGGACTTATATTTCAATAAATCTAGGTATTCGACAAGTGTAGACATTCCTGGAAATTTTCGAATAAACTGTGTTTTTGAGATACATACTGAAGATCTCCACAGGCAAAGGCTTGATCATCACATATCATTTGACCGCTAATGGTGCATACATAGTTGTTTCAACTAACCTTTTACAACTGCAGAGTTTGCGATCTTGCAAAACATGTACTTTCTGTAAATGGATGCATTGACTGTTGCTTCGCAATTGTTGAGATAATGTGCCAGAACTACTTTTAAGCACTGGAAACTGATTGGCTAACATTTTGTGGCGTCATTGAGAAAACCAAATTGCCCTGATACGTGTTTTTGCTACTACCATCAGGTGCTCGGATAATTTCTTCCGATGTGAAGTGAATGGTGAAAAAATACCAAGGGAGGGAAAAATTAATCTACTCAATTAGTTGCATGCACCTGTTCCCCTCATGGGATCAGATGGCAGAACAGGTTCGCAGTGACATGACACCTTGATAAAAGCCTATTAAAGCATACATGTACTATTCCTGGATTGTCATTAAAAGGGTGTGAGGTAAAGTTACCTCTTAAACAGAAATGGATGTTACAGTGAGTCGGTGAGTATCGAATTAATCCATTAGTGAATTCACTAAAATCTTGTTCTTTATCAATACACAGATTGCCTATCTGCCGTTAATACTGATGCTTGTGGTAATGATAAAAAAGGTGCGCGGAGTAAGATTTCTTCTTTTTTTTAATAGAGCACAGCATTTATTTTCCAGTATACAGCATACAGTACATTGCATTATTTCCTTGTTGTCTTGTTCTCATATCTATCTGACTGTACACTTGTAGCAGTCTCTTACACACATCTTTCGTCTTGCTCCTTTTTTTTATATTTTAACTTTATAATTACCTGGTTACCTGGTATACCTCTACCCCTTACTGGACTACAACCTTCAGGTCTTCCTATTCTAGATTGCCACCATTTTTCCAATCTACTACACTGCTGGTTCTCCATATATTAATCAGTCATTCAATATTTGATTTTCAGGAATATTCTATCTGTTCTCGTTAGTCTCCTTCTCCTTGGGTGACATCGTCTGTTTTCCCCTTCTTCATGCTTTTCCACCTTCTGCTCTCTTCAATATAGGCATATTATTCCATAGATTATCTTAATTCTTGTCAGTCCCTTTCCTCTGGCTCTTAGATACTATGTCACACAATCAAATAGTCCAACCACCCGTCTAACTTCTGTACGTAACATATATACAAAGAATTATTCATAACAATTACCATACTAACTGAGTGCTTTCCCAAACAACTACCTTCATAAGCACAACCCTTACACTAAGAAAAAACAACAATAGACAAACAGGACCAATAACAAGGACATAACACTTGGAGAGCCTTTTAGCAGCACCAGATTACAAACTCTTCCATATATGAGAAAGATGATGAAATTTATACATTTTGTTTTCCAAATAACATGTCTGCCTTTCCACCGATAGCTTATATTTCAGTTCCCTCAGGAACTGCAACCAGTCTAAGGGGGGGGGGGGGAGTAAGATTGCGGAAACACAGAAACTACCAGAGCCCCAGACCTATACACACAAACACATCACCAAAAAGAAGTCGCGATCCCACATTTTTTTAATCATATCACTCTCTCTTCCATTGCGTGCTTTTTGGATGTGTAATTCAAAGCCCGACTATACTTTGCTGTATCACACTGCTTTAGTGCCACCCTCAACTTATAGCTTCAATCGGTGTGATATATTATAGGACCGTGATTGTTCTGAGGTGTCCAGGGAGGGAGGGAGGGAGGGAGGGAGGGAGGGAGGGAGGGAGGGAGGGGAGGGAGGGAGGGAGGGAGGGAGGGAGGGAGGGAGGGAGGGAGGAGGGAGGGAGGAGGGAGGGAGGAGGGAGGGAGGGAGGGAGGGAGGAGGGAGGGAGGAGGGAGGGAGGGAGGGAGGGAGGGAGGGAGGGAGGGAGGGAGGGAGGGAGGGAGGGAGGGAGGGAGGGAGGGAGGGAGGGAGGGAGGGAGGGAGGAGGGAGGGAGGGAGGGAGGGAGGGAGGGAGGGAGGGAGGGAGGGAGGGAGGGAGGGAGGAGGGAGGGAGGGAGGGAGGGAGGGAGGGAGGGAGGGAGGGAGGGAGGGAGGGTAGGGAGGGAGGGAGGGAGGGAGGGAGGGAGGGAGGGAGGGAGGGAGGGAGGGAGGGGGGAGGGAGGGGAGGGAGGGAGGAGGGAGGGAGGGAGGGAGGGAGGGAGGGAGGGAGGAGGAGGGAGGGAGGGAGGGAGGGAGGGAGGGAGGGAGGGAGGGAGGGAGGAGGGAGGGAGGGAGGGAGGGAGGAGGGAGGGAGGGAGGGAGGGAGGGAGGGAGGGAGGGAGGGAGGGAGGGAGGGAGGGAGGGAGGGAGGGAGGGAGGGAGGGAGGGAGGGAGGGAGGGAGGGAGGGAGGGAGGGAGGGAGGGAGGGAGGGAGGGAGGGAGGGAGGGAGGGAGGGAGGGAGGGAGGGAGGGAGGGAGGGAGGGTTGTTCTGAGGTGTCGAGGGAGGGAGGGAGGAGAAGGGAGGGCATGTGGGAAGGAGATTCAGAAGAGGGGGGGGGGGGGGGCAGAGAGGGAGGGTGAAAGAGGGAGTCATTGAGAGAGGGAGGGCAGGAACACTCACACCCACACACAGACTCACTATACTCTCACTTGGCTAAAAACACCCCTGGTGGTTGTTGGCGCCTTGATTTGTAGCTCGACCTTTCCGGTTCGCTGGAGCAATGGTTGATTTGCTGCTGGCGGGCACACCCTAATGGACCCCGTTACCCGACCACGGCTTTCGGTGGAGGCCGCGCGAGTACCGATGAGAGAGGAGGGGGCACTAGCAGAAGAGGAGCAGAGAGTGCATGGTTAAGATGGGGAGATGTGAGGGGTAACAGAGGAGAACCAATGAAGAGAAGGTGGCGCTACTTGGTGGTGTTCTGTTTAGTATTGTCAGAGGGAGGTAGATTTACAGACAGAGATGACCTGAGTTGACTTGGTTTGGGTGAATGTTTGTTATGGCATATAAACAACTAGGGGCGTGCCTGGTCGAGATTGAATCTATGAAACGAGGATGAATCATATCATTTAAACGCCATTGTAATAATAGCTCATTATCAACACCAATTGAAATCATTTTATGACTGAGAACCCCCCCCCCCCCCTCCCTTCCAAAAAAAGAAAGAAAAAAAAGGAAACTAATGATAATACTAATAATTATAATAATAAAACAAGACAAAAGAAAATAACCTGCCAAAAAAGCTAATTCACTAATCACAAGCGTTAAACTAACACGGCTTGCCAATTGATGCATGAGAATATTGAACAAAACTGCACGAACGACTTAAGATTCAACAGGAGGACTTCATATATACAGGAGAATACGGTAGTATGATAAACTAGATTTGATTTCCAACGATAAGGAAATATATGGGTTGCTGAAAACCGATTGGGTTATAAAGTATTTGCCTTTCAATTCATTTAACATTTCAACATCTCTATTTTCTTTGCTCTTGCACGTTGTATATTCTGGTACAGTCACTAAGTGTGTTCGATTGCTAGAACCGGCACCATACGTTACAGAGATATATTCTCGTCTAAAATGTCTAACCATTCTTCACTTCTGTAGTTGAATTTATCATTTTCTGTATTTTTTTCGTAATGTGCATTGGTTTACTATAGAAAACTACAGTGTAAACACTTTTGTATAACACTTTTGTATATTTATGTAATGTCACAGCCAGAGTATCTAGACTGTGAATATATTGCACTAAACAAACTTATCGTTCAGGAATGTGATTGGAGGCCGCATTCATATGTCACGCGAAGCATATCCAAATATAAACAAACGATAAACATAGAATGAAAGCTAAATGAGCAGGTGGGGGTGGTGGGCGTTTGAGAGTATTTCTTTATTGAAGATGATGGGTGGAGCTGACAGTAGCAGCGTGAAGCTGGAGAAACTATGTGTAGAAGCAGGAACTAGAGGGCCACATCGGAGTACACTAATTAGCAGTGAACACTGAGCAGCTCAGAGTCTGCATGAGCAGAACGTGGAGAGGTTCCCGTGCCGTATACGGCTAATTACAGGCAATGGCTTCATGGGCGTGTGTAAGAGGAGGAGGGGAGCAAGAGGTGTGGTCGTGGTGTCTCCCGATGGGAATTTTTAATCTATTTTGTCCTTGGTGTTCCATGTTTACATTCAATAAGAGCCATAAGCTACCATCATCCATTTCACATTCGTGTATTTTTGTTTTTGTATCAGCTTCATTGCCCCCCCCCCCCACTAGTTATTCGATACCTGCGCTATGTATTCTAGTGGAAAATTGTTTGCAAATAATGAATCTTTAAAGCTTGTCACGATGGGAGGTAAATAAAACTAATTCAGAAAGAGGTAATCAGGCGTGAAACCTTGAAATCACTGACGAGAAATTATTTAGGAACGTTACGCTCACAGTCATTCCTAAATTTACCTTTCCACCGTCCTGAACGGAGGTAAGTTACATCCCATCATATCTCGGCCTACCAATACTTCAGTCTTTATAGTCTGAGAATGATTGCCTCCTGCCAATGTTATACATCGGCTTGGATCCCCTCAGCTCTTCTTCTTTTCTTCGTTTTTTTTGGGTTTTTTTTTTTTTTTTTTTGGGGGGGGGGAGGGGGGTATTTCTATATATGGCGTTTAAATGCCTTGAACGTAATAATTATTGTGTTCTGGGGAGTCTTGAGGGGCGACAACATAGACCGTTATTAAAGCACAAGAGGTTTAGTTGCTTAGTGTGTCCACCTCTTTATCAGTTTTAAACCTTTACCCTGACCCAACCTGGGCTTGGGAGGTATAATATATCCGTTAGAAGGACACGTGGTCCCAGTGCGCCTGCACCCGCTTGAATGTGCTTGAATTTTCATTGTCACCTTTCATCTATCATATTACTCTCCGGTATCTCCTATGCATCATACCTATCATATATCCAATCAATCAATTATTCTAAACCATGAATAAAATATGAAACACCGTCATTTCTATAGCTCATTGATAGAGTCCTCAGCACGTCTAACATCAGAAGGCGGGGCTGAGAACAAAGTCGTATACTTGTAGAGTGGCCTTTGATCTTTGCGGGTTTGGCAGACAGAAAGCTGTAGATCCGGGGTGTTTTATGGTGGCAGGCAGGATGCTGGAACGTTACGGGCACACTGCCTACAGCTATACGGGCCATAACCGGCCGCCTCACAACATTAAGGAACCCAGATTGACAGAACCCATTAATCTTTTATCACACATGAAGATGCCAAGACCTTCTAGTCACCTCCAGAATGTCAATCTCCCTTGATATAACCTACAGGACAATACATGGTTAATAGATATTCTGATGCCCTCTGGTCTGAAATGCACTAATATGTTGGCCACAGTGCATTAGTAAATTAAAGGCGAGGCATCTTTTCCTCAATAAATACATGATATCAAAGATTTTTCATCAGAAATTGAGAAATTCAATCCACCAAGATATGCCCACATATCTTTGATACTCCCTTTGGCTATTTGGTTATGCGACCAAACTGGATCTAAGATATGACTGATGTGGATATTGATTTGATAAAGCGGAAATTACCTTGGGCTTCAGATAAACACGGTGTGGGAGGAACAAGCGATGAGTAAAATATCTACCCTAGCCATCGCGTATAGACCAGTAAACACTACAACCCATTTTCTCTGTGCTTCAACATAAAGACCCTACATGCATCCAATTTCCTCCGGCCGTACACCGTTTACATGCGGTCCGTGTCCTTTCTCCCCAATGTCGGACAGATTTAATAGCACCCTCTCTCTAAATCTTCATCATCAGACTTGCTTCTATATGGATTACCTGAGTTTTCCGAGCCCCAGATGAGGCGGTCGTAAATCTACCCAAGGTGCATTGTGCACAATAGAAGACGCTCCTACGTCACTCAGCACGGTCACGTGACAGCCGGCGATAACAAGCCGGACGCTGTTTTGTAAAGTAGTCCCCGCCCTGACATCTTCACTATCTTTATTGTGGAGTGATACAGACCCACAGATTGATGTAAATGCGATCAATCATCATGTCGTAGCCTTAATGGATGCCTGGCCCGTGTTGTGGAATGAGTAGAGAAGATAAAACTGTCTCTTAGGACTGCATCCTCTTGGACAGCGGCCCCGCAAAGCGGTACGTACGGCTATGATCAACATCCATTTCTGGTCTGATTATAAGGGGAATAATAACAGTCCTGCAAGGTCTGGCTTCAGGGCCGTGTGGAAACACGTAGACAAGACGTTAAGAGCCCTCTTCTTTTATCTACTGCACGTGAGAAGCCTATACAGGAGAGTGAATTTCCATCTTATTTACATACACCTGTATACATCTGTATTATGCTTACTAAACTCTGGTCAATGTATTGTAAATATATCTTAATTTTACATAAGGAAGAGAGGGAAACTATGTTCCAGTGAGAGAAAGTCAAAGTTACCAAGTGAGGACAGGAAAAATTACTGCCCGAGGCGTGAGCCGTGGGCAGTAATTTGTCTGGTCCTCACCGAGTAACTTTCACTTTCTCTTACCAGTACTTGGTCACCTAAGTAAAATGGCCACCCCTATCGAGTACCTGCAACAGCTATGTTTTCGTCCCGGCGCTCTTTATATCACGTGGTCAGCACGGGACAAAAACACCAACCCGGGACGAAAACGTCAGCCTCGCTACAAAACTCATAATTAGTGCACCCCCAGCAGCGGTAATGTATGGAGGTGTATAATTATGGGCGGATTAACTATTTCAAGGTGTATAATAAAGGAAAAACTGTCCAGGCCTTTAATCATAGACCCGAAAATATGCTCCTCCCACCTAACAGCGTCGGGCCAAGTATTTGCTGTCCGTGAGTTCGTAACAATTCACATATAAAATGCCTAGTCAGTTTCCCACTGAATAGAATCTTACTTAGCATATACATGTATACTTTTTGTTAACAGTTATCAATATTAAAATCATAGTGCTTTGCTTTTTGGTTTCATCATTCATTCGTGATGTCTCTTATTAGATTTTGAAAACATGTTGGATTAGAAAGTTTCCCAGCCTGTTGTGTTATACTTTTAATGCAAAGATGACTTCTTTCGACCCTACTCATTACTTTCCTTTTACAGGCGACATCGTACGTGTGGCTCCATGAACTCGGACTCTTTCCTTGAGTGAGGTTGTGTGCCTCAGACTTTATCATTCAGGAAAGGTGCAAAAGGCCGACTAAGCACAAACACATTGACCGAACCAGGAGACACGTACGTCTGGATGGGGCGTGCTTTGGCCCGTGTGAACATGGCCAAATGGCAGCACAGGGCCTCGGGATACAGTGAGTGTGAGTGATTAGGTGGTATCATTATCTGCCGATACGCTACAGATAGCTGAGCGCATCTTGGGTATGGTAATGTAGGGGTAGAGCGAGTGGGCAGCGTGTCACAATAGAGCCCCGACATTTATCACTCTCCAATCGTCGCTTTTGAGAGGGAGGAGGTTTGTAGGGGGGGGGGGGGGGGGAGCTGCTCGCGCCTGCGCCTTGTCTCCTCACAGAACCCGGCACCGCGCTAAGTCACGCTACCACGCCTCCTTATCAACCAATCGCCACCGTGCTTTCATCTCCCAATCACAATCGCCGATCAATCACACGTCGCCATAATAACTCAAGGGGTGGATCTGACAGCCTGGTGTGAGGGTGGTATTGTGGGGTTGGGACTTGAGGGGCGGGGAAGGGGCGAGGTAATGGGTAATGGGGGAGGAGGGGTGGGTAACCCATCTAACGCTGTCTGAATTATGCCTCTACCCACCTTCATTTGTATGCACGTCTTATGGCGGCGCCAAGACAAATAGGATGGACTTTAAGACCTCTCAAGATTGATAATACCAGCAAGTTAAAAGCCTTCTGGTGGACAATACAAATAGGCGGATCAGACCCCTGAGCAACGAAAAATGAATTGTTCGGTGAATTATATCAGAAAGAATCCTTCTGTGTCAACTCATAGATGGGCCGAGTTAAATCATTGGACAGTTGGTATCACTCTCACATATGTGACATAGAATGATGGGGCGATAAGTCACCATTATTCTCAGTTTATGTCCATATATTTACCTTGAGCAATGTTAGTGTACAAAATAGATGTTTTCGGTATGTTTTGCAAAACCGATTCCTGTGATTTCTCCAGGCCAACTTGAACAAAGGCTGCAATAAGTATACGGATCAAGCATCATAGAAATAGTCCAATAGCGCTGAGAAAGAAAGCTAACATATTGTAAAGTTCCACTCTACATCCCTATCATGATCAAGTGTATTGGTTTCTATGCGAAGAGAGTAGTGGTCCAAATTATCCATATTCGTAAAAACCAAAAAGACTGCATTAAGACAGTTGCCATTTTGTAACAGCTCCTCTCTGTCTTGATGATGACCACACGGCAGCCATGTAGTGAATGACATGTTTACTCTAATTATCCCTCGGGGACAGGGTGCCCTGACATGACACCTGAGTTGTGCATGACATGAGTGGCCCTCCTGGCATATGCGACAGACCGGAATGGAAGAAGATTGGTCAATCCTCATTGGATGTTGCCGCAACAGCCAATCCAAGCACAGAGCTTACAAGCTTATCCTATAGCAAGATTCCACCTACGGTCTGTATATATGCTGATGAACCTCTCATTGAAATCAGTTAAGTTCTTGATTCATAGTAGTACCTAGTATATTTGGGTTTGAGTTCTTACTCCCTTCTTCCTAAGGTCGAAACCCAGCTAGTTTAGGCTAAGCTGCTGTTGTGCTGCTGTGGAGGATCCCTGGTGTGTTAACATAGTCTTTGGAATTATTTGGCATTTTGAATGAATGGTCAGTATACCTCTTATAGACGGCTACCTAGTCCTCAAGCTGATACTGAGATGCCCACAGGCCTAAGACAATGGATTGTCTGAAGGTATGGCAAACACTGAGGGGGTTTAGGTGGTGCTAATAGTCGCGCATCCCCGTGTGTGTATTTGATATTCAAGCTGCATGTCTGGTCACACCTGTGAGTGTGAAAGCAGCCTATCATGGAAGACAACGGATGGTTCTTCGTTTAGGACAGGAAACACTCAGGTGTTTGTTTGTTAGGTCACTCTGCTGGTGTCTTTTGTGCCATTACAAATATTGTTTATGTAATGGTATTATCCTCATATAGTTGTGCTAGTAAAAACGGCGTTTGAAGCATGAAGGCACCAGTACGTGCATGACAACTGTATGCTGAAGTGACGCTACTGCAAATGGACAAGGTCAATACTTTAGTTTGTGTAACTGTTTGTCACTACTCCAAACTTCATAGGGAGGGACGTATGTAAAATACCGACCATGTTTTATCTATCAAATGTTACTATTTTGTAGTAATCAAATATTTTTTAGACAATATCATAGATGATATGTATAATTTGTAATGGCTTCACATTAGTTCAAAATGCGCCCACATAGTGGCATGGTGGTCGGTGTGGTCAGTGGACAGGAACCTGGGCCACAGGCAGTCATTGTTCAGTTGTTACTGTTTTCTTATTGGTCAATTAGTGAACCAATGACTGCACAGCAAGGCCAGGTTTACTATTTGTAAAGCCCCTTCCTATCTGTATACGTGGAAGAATCATATGTGAATAAACAATCTGTTCTAGATCTTGTAACTATAACTCAAGCGTTCTAGTTGATTTCTTAAGGTTCTGAACCAGGCTATTTTAGTCCCAGGACTAAACAATGTGGTTGCCCTGTGTACCTAGCTGCGTATTTGACGGCCTGCTTCTAGTTAGAACATACCGCGCTTTCCACTTAAGATATAAACTACATTTGCTCCAAGTTCTTCAATGTGCGATTCTGTAAGAAAAATCTCTTGCCACTCTCGCAAAGTAACTACGGAAATATTGTATTTATATACGACCAAATCATATGTGACTCATTTGGTTCTACCGCACTGTAAGTAGTGTATGGAAATGTCGGCATGCATCAGGTTTAAGGCCAAAGACTGTTTTTATGTATTTTGGGGATTTATTAATGCCGTATGCTATAAAGATAGGTTATTTTTGCTAATAATTGATGCCTTTAATGTCACCGGTATTGGGAATTTGTGGCAAGCTCCTTAACCCAGTCTCCAGAAAGTTCATCTCTCATTTCCAGCCTTTTCTTGAAAATAATATTATCGGCATGCTATTAGCCTCTAATGTATGTTTGTCCTGGACAATGGAGCAGCCAGTTTGAGTTGGCATACACCCACAGTATCATAACGGATCCGATACCTATTGAGCTTCTAGAAAGATCACAATAACGGTGATGATTGCCTGGTAGGAGTCCCCCTACCCTGGACACAAAAACAAAGCTATATGCAATGGGCATCGACCTAACTAAGGCGGGTTTAGGCAAAATGGAGTTTGAGGTCATTACAGCTACAATCTCAGGTATTCAGAGATGTAACTCTCTCCCAAATCTATCTGCAATGATTACACGTGTCGTTATGGATTCAGACACACAAGAAGGTTTTTATGATACATTATAGACAGGTCCGAAGATCATTTAACACCAGTTGCTGGTGTGATCTAGAATAAATCCGTCGCAAAGTATCCACACCAAAGAAAACACTTCCCTCGGTAAGTGAGAATATATATATTCGGAAGTCTACTTCTGTTATCATAATTAGATACCAAAAAAAAAGCACGCACACACACAAAAACTATTATACTTCGCATCGTTTTTATGGGAAATTGATATATATGATGGCCAAATGTTGCCCGCGCTAGAAGGCCACCGATGTTATTACCCCTGGTGTCGGGACCGACGATTAAAACTCCATTGTACCCTATTTTTTTTATTTCCGTTACATTTATGTCTCGTATGGTTTCGCTCTCGTGTTTTCCCGTTCTGGCACGAGACTAGGGTCTCTATGGTACATATCCTTATGGTATCCTCTATGGTACATACAGGGCAATAACAAGTTTAATAAGAGTATATTGTTCTCCAGAGATAACCTTAATGCCTGCAGTCTCTGTACTTTATACTCTACGGTTTCGATATACTACATGATAAATCAGTTCTATATGTGGGTAATAACCGAGTCCTTTCTGTACGGGGAAGATGGCAGGCCGGTGATGTGTCCCTAGGCGACTGAAAATTTCTCCAGTGAGGCAACTGAATCCTGGTCGCGACACCATTGTCGTCTGTCTCAGTAAATATACGCAGGCCATACTGAGAAGCTTCGCACCGTTATGTACATAATAGACAAACAACTTCATGCTCTTCTGAAATAACATGCGATAAATGAAGATACAAAGCTGCCTACAGCAGACTAATCCTTAATCTGCCGCCACTGAATCTTTTAAGTAAATTAATTAATCTTTCTGCAGAGTAAGAATGTGAAGCGTAGAGATATACAATACTTGCTTACTTCCGGTATCGGCTCTGTTGCTCGACTGTAGGCCTCCCCCTTCATCTGTAAATACAATAAAGGTTCAGAGTTTAATCCAGGATGGGTTTGGCGATCAAACGACCGCTAAAACATTCATGATTTCCTTCGTCTCTGCAAAGTATGGATCCGGTTATTAATTACATTTATAAGCAGAGTAATGTTTGCCATAATCCTCGATCAATAGATTATACGTGTAGGAGTCATAGAAAACTGGCAGCTAAGTGAAGTGGGGAAAGCTCTTAAGGGTAGCCTTTGTAGATCGTGTGACGTTTGTCTCACTTGTCTTCGCCAGAAAAGGGTCACCGACGGATCAGGGCCAGAAAGCTGTCAATAAGATCAAAAGAACAACACTAGGTTTTTTTGTGGAGGGTCGATGTCGCAGTCAATAGCATCATATAGTGCATTAGTGCCGCGTAGTTCTTTATTGAGCCACTCCTACTTCGGCCGCGTCCCGCTGCGGGGTGCCACTATCGACGCAGCGTTCCTCGAGTATGTCAGTTCTTATTTACGACTCGATGCCGGGGTTCCCGGGTCTCACATCTGCCCTGTCTTGTAAACAACTATCCTTCGTGCTTTTTATATAGTTTTTATTCAATTACGCTCAAAGCATGCACTTGCTTGATTAAACATCTCATTTATAAAACATGGGTATCACGCAGTGCTATCATGTTTAATGTCTGTATAGATGTTGAACATGTAATGCTGGTCACTGAGGATTAACATGAGGGATTTGATGGATTATCCTGCTCTGTGTAGAATGACAGGTCAGAACGGCTAGCTCTCACATCTCGTCCATCACGAGACCGTTAAACGGATCGCTCACTCTAGCGCCTTGTTAACTCACTAGGTGGCGGGTCGAAACCCTGATGAGGCCACCACACAGCCAGCATTAAGCTTCAACCAAGAGGTTACTAGATGTCAAAAGATTCTAGCGTATTAGGAATAACAGGATGAAATCTATGCTTGTGAAATACAGTTGATGTTTCATGCCCAGCGGCAGACATATTGACAGAGTTTTGAAACTTAGAAAGTATTGTGTTGAAATCAAACTGGTTATTCATGATAACAGTCCTTTTTTCCTAATACAGTGGTGACGTATATATGAACTCTATTAAACTATATATTCCATCACATTATCGTTAAATGCAACATTATTATAAATAACAAGCGCCTCAATCTTTTTCGTAGAATGTGTATTCTAAAGCGCATTACCATAAACTATGATATATGTGACGGGACATCGAAATTAAAATTGATCTTTTAGAAATAATTGGTTATATTGCCTTCTGATGCCAACTGTTTCTCTAAAATTGGAGTCTGGAAGCCAAGACTCCTGCATAAGTTATTGAGATATTTGATACTACAATTGACTCTATTGGAAAGCGCTGTGTCTTCCTTTTGTCATTACCAAATATGACTCTCTGCGTAGTTCTATGGAGAATTAGAAATAAATTATTTGACATCAAGAGCAGAATAACTAGGGTGACTTTATAAATCTTGACGATGTAAAGAGTGATATTTATCATTTATAATCACACATTGGGAAGATACCTGAAACCCGTTTTCATTTAATGACAAATCAGATATGATTCTCTGTGGTAATACAATTCAGGCATGCATTCTTGGTTACTTATTCTATACTATCTATTAACCAAAGAACAGTAATCCACGGAATGAAATAGTGACTATCAATTCAAATTGCAATTCGTTTAAATTGGCTCATAGCCAACCTTTGTGCTTTGCAATAGCGGAAGACCTGCTATGATGCACCAAAGCTTTCAGAAGACCTATCTATAATTCATGACCTGTGCTTCCCCTGAATTCAGTCCACTCATATACATGCCTCGTGGCGATTTCGTTACTACTCGATTATTAATGTGGGAATCCAAGGACTCAATCTTTAGGGAGGAGCAGAAGTAGGTCTTCTAATGATAGCCGATCAATGTTTTTGTGGATAACAGCATTGATCCGTAAAGATCGGCAGATAGAGCAGGAAAGTAAGCAACCAGGTTACTGGGGGCATTTCGGGTTTACCACACTGTATCGATAACTTCATCGGTGCGTTTATTTTTGCTGAATCAGCAAGTACACCATCTAAAAAATGCCTCTTGTGGCAGGCACAAATTAGACGACATATAAGTCATTCTAAAAGTCACTTAACATATCCGGAATTAATTTTGGACGGATATCCAACCTATATATAAAGACATTATTGAATGTCTTATTAGAAACCCATGGGTTTACAATAAGTCTTCCTTAAATCAAACAACCTGTTTTCTATTACGTAAATATAGAGTGTATATAGAATATGAGTTGATATGACACTAGTCGGGAGCCGACTTCTGTTTTATTACATACCCGTGAAGGTACTCGAATAGCTATAGCTCCGTGTTGTGTATAGCATCTTGGTACACTGTTATATGGCGAAAGATGATGCGTCGGCTGAGTATGGAGTATTCACTACCACATAGTTTCTAAATCAAATTATGGTACATATTATAAATTCTGGGTATGAAATAAGTAAAGAACAACATGCCATGATCGCTATGGTATATTTTGTTCTTACTTGAATAATTGATAAAGGCTGTTAGCTCTGCTCATCTTCTCCTAATGCCTGATGATCTATTGCCATTGACCCTTCGACCACCCGCCATTATTCGTACTTTCTCCAATCATGACAGAAATACATAGTAAATACCAGTTTTTTCAGAGACCATGGATATTGTTTGGAAAGCTGATTGATGGATTGTATTTGTGGGGAAACACGGTCGTTTGCAGCGGCCTAGATGACCCCCGGAGATTAACGAGTCATGACACACAGCCGGCTCCAACTGGTCCACCCTGAAATGACGCTCACATATTACACACATACACAAAGTCAATACACATATGACATCAAGAATGTGTTCGACTGACTATTGTGTGAAGGCACGACCTTTCATGATTATCTTTTCATGGTATATTTGTGAAACATCTCCTTGTTGAAATAAGTCTATTCATATTTCACACTTCATACAACTTGCAAAGACCCAATTGAACTATCAACTAATATCTACGGTTCGGAACTCGACGGCCTGTCACCAGAAATGGAAAATTTTCCAACAAAACACATTCAACATGTGTACACTATGCCAGGGATCAGAAGTTAATGACCAAAATAGGATTGTCCAGTATCAGATATGTCCAGTGTAGTGACAAATAGCATCAGGCGAAATTGGAAATCCATTACTGTAATTCGAGTTTTCCCTCAATTTGATTGGTTGATTGATGGTGTCCTGTGTTATGCCAATAGCCAGGATAATATCACACGTCTTGATTTGTCATTAATTTGATGACCACTGACTAGACTAATAACCTTCACGGAAACGATTGAACTTCTGCGGGTATCAATCTCAACGCAACGCACTCCATTAATGAGTCAAACGTTATGGACATCATTCATGCCACTCGTTTTTTAGACTGATGGTAGTCTATCTAAGCCATCGGGGAGAGCAAATTATTTCGTCGACTGACGTGCAGTTGTATTCATTATTATAGTCAACCATCAAGCTCCAAAGCCATAAGTAGCCTGTGGTGGATCTGTGAGCATAATAAAAAAAATGCCTTCACATGCTGACTATATATAAATAAATATATCATTAATGAACTCCTTTCAAAGTATCTGATCCAGAATCCTCACAAACCAAATATTATCGGACATTTTAGGATAAAAGCTTATTTCTAGATTGTAACTTAATTATGGCAGGATGTTATGTGGGGTCTTTCTATTCAATGGTTCTTCTATTCTTTTTAATCTAAGTAGATTCTTCGAAATGCAGAGTGACATGTAACCGGGGATATCAGAAGAGGATATGCAACCTATATCTAAAGATATTTGCATGTGGAAGTTAGACTGTGAAAACATGGAAAACACATTATTTTTGGCCTTGGAATGGGACTGAGGGTCTATGGAGAGGTAAAATCAATTGTGTTAATGCCGTAAATTAGGCTAAATCTATAACATCTTAGTTTATACAAGAGAAAGAAAGCATAACCTGGAAATAAATACACAGATTTCTTTGGAAAAGTGGAAATCTGCCACCTATGATACATAAAAGAGTTTGCACAGGACCAATTTCATACTATGCTCCCGTTAAACAAAACGTCATACCAGCACTGCACCCAGAATCAGTTCAATCTGTGTGACAACAAGCGGTGTATGGTGATTGTACGGTAACGAATTATCCACTTCTACCTCCGGGTCATGAGGCTTAACTGTGGTGGAGGGGGAGGGAGGTGCTGATTAGAGGTATCATTAATACTAACAGAGAGGTGATGGGAGTGTGGGAATATGCCATATGTTACAATTCCACTGCCTGCCACTTTATCGGCCCTTTTCTGAGAAGGGGTTGTTGCGGTCAACAGCTCCAAACCCTGGCCTCGAGACCCCTCCTCCTGCTACTTGTACCTCTATATCTCCCATCGGGGCCGGAGTAAACTGCGCTACAGAACTCATTTCCGTATCCTACATTTGGTTAAACATGGTTCGTTTCTCTCACTTGTCATCTATAATACATGTTTCATGGAATCGGAGAAAACAAAGGCAGTTTGCGTTCTTCTAAGATTCTTGTGTGGTTATATAATGCATCTCGGATGTGTGAGACGAGGGCTTGTGGTAGGACTGGAGTTGGGTCTGAAGTGCAATGAGTGATTGGGGAGGAGTTGGTGGATGTGTAGGTGGGTTTGGGTATGGCCTGTCTGACTGGGGAGGGTGAGGTGTGTGTGGGTGGTGGGAGAGAGCGAGGTGTACCATGGCCCTCTGACAGGATCTCCGATGAGTCCCATCTATCACTCCTGTCCAATATTTGTTCTCATTGTTTGTGGTAATCTTGGCGTGATTAAAACTTGTTGACTGCGGGCGTTGCTGCGGGGCGGGATCGTGGGTGGACGAAGGGAGGGGTAGTCGATGGAGGGGGGCTGAGAGCCAGTTAAAAGGGTTCATCGGGTTGGAGGACCACAGAACCAAGGGACTTGGGGACTGGGGAACCAGGTCACCGGAGGACCAGTTGTATTGGGAACAGGGGACCGGAGACCATAGGACTGGGAATCATGGGACTAGGGGGCCAAGCCCGGGGGAAAAGGATGCAAGTGGCCCAAAGAAACAGGTAACCGAAAGCCGGGGACCAAGCGAAAAGCAGCCTGAGATTAGGGGCCTTGGAAATAAGGCCCGGGGCACTGGCTGACCAATTGAGTTGGGAACAGGGAACCTGGAAACAGTGGAATCGGGGGATAGAGGAACTGGGTAGCAAACTATGCTTGTTAAGTTTGCTCTAACCGGTAACATGGTTGGTGATCGGATACAAGTATAATCCCTGTATTTGGCAAAGGAACTATAATCATGTACATGTACACACCGCTGTCCTGATTTTATGAACCGGTCCCAAGATTGGCATCGTGATGCGGATTGCCTGGAGGGAGGGAAGCAAGAAGGAGGGAGGGAGCGAAGGAGGGAGGGAGCGAGGGAGCGAGGGTGAAAAAGGAAGAGAGAGAGGGTAGAGAGAAGAAGCGATAGAGGGAGACAGGGAGGCAGAAAAGGCGACAAAGTGGGGAAGAGGGAAGCAGAATTAGGGAGGGTGGGGTAGAGGAAAGAAGGGAGGGGAAAGATAGGAGGCCATAGAGGGAGAGAAGAAGGCAGGGAGGGATAAAAGGGAGGTAGGGAAAGGAGGATGAAGATGAGAGAGATGGGGAGAGGGGCAGGCAGTCAGGTAGGGCGGGAGGGACAGTGGCAGGCGGGGAGGGAGGCAAATAGGGAAAAGGCAGAAAGAAGGGGATAAGAAGGGGAAGAGGGTGGGAGGCAGGCAGTGTTTGCTGACGTTGGAATTGGAGTGACGTCATGCATCAATCATTAATTCTCCTTGGTCCTCAATCCAGACCTGGTTTGCTTAATAATCCGCCGTGTTAGAGGTGGGTCGGACAAGGTCATCGGATGTGATTTGCGGGGATTAAGAGGTGAATAGGTCCAAAGATGGCCGCTCTGGGAAAGATACCAAGTGTCTCGGAATTCCTTTGTTATGACGCTTGCTATGAATAACTATAGAAACTTTATCCCAGAAGTTTTTCATCATGTAATCGAGAGACTATCACAATTTGTGTCATATTGTAACCTAGATAAGATAATTGTTAGGTGAAACCATCATCACCATCACCATTACTGTATATACATACATGTGTTTGTATACATTTATATTTTTGTATCCAACTATTCGAAAAGACCTTAGAAATATTAAAGCTAAAGAAATATCTAATAATTTGGTAGAAAATGCAAAAAACCCAAGAAAATTCTGGCGAAAACTTAATGAAATTTGGAAACCTAATAACTCAAAATCAGCAGAATATCCTCTGGAAAATGAAGAAGAAATTATAACTATCTGCAGTGATATGAATATTTTTTATTCAAAGCTGGAAAGCCTAATGAAGACCAAGCCCATGATACAGCTGATATACGAGCTACTTCGATGGAAGAAAGGTTTGTGGTACCGGAAGGTAAAGATACTAATGAACTTTTTATAGATACTATTAATGAGGAGAATTTGTCAAGAATAATTAGAAATTTTGAAAATGGGAAAAGTAGTGGAATCGACTTGATAAAATCAGGTTATATGAAAAAGATTTTGATGAAAGGTATGAATGAATTCATTAAACTTATTAGAGAAATAATGAAGAGGAATTATTTCCCAGACTGTCTGAAAAATGCCACAATAACACCACTACCTAAAGAAGGGGATCTCAAAGTTTTTGGAAATTGGCGCCCTATTTCTGTTCTACCTCTTATATCTAAAATATTTGAAAAAATTGTACATAATAATTTACTAGGATTCTGTCAAGAAAATAATATATTATCGAAAGATCAATATGGATTTATACCGGGGAGATCAACTGCTCAAGCTATCTTTAAATTAACACAGGATATATGAACTAACTTAGATAACAGAAAAATATTGGCAACTACATATATAGATCTAAAGAAAGCTTTTGATAGTGTGAATCATGTGTTATTAATTAAGAAATTGCAAATTCTCCAATTACCTTGGGGCCATCCATAAAGTACGTACGCACCGAGAGGGGTGGGGGGGGGTCATAAATTTTGGAAAATCTGCGTATGCTCCCTCTTTGTTCTATTGCGTACAAGATTGGGAGAGGGGGTGGGGGGGTCCAAAATTTCAGAAATTCTGCATACATACTTTATGGATGGCCCCCTTATGAAATTTTAGAAATATTAAAAGATTATCTCTATAACAGAAAACATAGAACCAAATTAAACGGATATATATCTGACTGGGCAAGTATTGATACGGGGGTCCCTCAAGGTTCCATATTGGGTCCGTTATTATTCATAATATTTATTAATGATTTACCAAATGTAATTAAATATAGCACAATAATAATGTATGCAGATGACATAGCGCTAATAACATCTGGAAATAGTAAACAAGAAATTAAAGTTAATCTTGAGCTAGACTTACTTGCGCTTCAAAACTGGATTAATAAACACCGACTTAGAATTAATTATTCGAAGACAAAAACAATGTGGCATTATATTAAAAAGTGTAAACAGTCTGAGGACATTGAAATCTGGTGTGGAGTTGAAAAACTTGAAATTGTAAATAAATATAAATACTTGGGAGTGATATTGGACAGTAAGTTGAATTTACAAGAGCATTTTGAAAAAATGGTAAAGGAATACACCATGAAACAGTTTAAATTTAGAAAATTGAGTCCTCTACTGAATGAATTCACAAAGGTTAAAATTAGTTAAACAAATGTTATTACCAATAGTTGAATACATTGATATAATTTTTAATCTTATGAATAAATCTAACTTGAGTAGACTACAAATTTAGGTAAACAATAGCTTACGAATTGCTATAAATAAACGTTCTCGATATGACATTTCTACAATGGAATTATTAAATTATTGTAAAATCAGGAGACTAGATACTAGAAGAAAATATCATTTACTATCCATAATGCATTGGTGGAGTAGTTATCCCGAAAATTGTGAGCAAAATCCGATTAAAGAAACTAGAAGGACTGAAAAGATTTGCATAAAACAAAAGAAACCGAATACTGAAAAGTATAAGAAGTCCGCATTACTTATAGGAATTAAGTTGTGGAATATAATCCCAAGAGATATTCAAATAATCAGAAAAGGAGATAACTTTAATCATGTGAAGGATTATATCAACAATCATAAAGAAATGTTTATAGATTTATAATACATGATATATGTTTGTGGAGTCCGATGTATTGTCCACTGTATTGTCCCAAACGGAGTAAATGTGGAAGATCACCAATTATTTGGTGAACATTTATGTCCTTTTTCACTTTTGAAATAAACATGTCTTGATAAAAAAAATATAAAAAAATCTTCAACCTATAGAGCCCACAGGTCGCTACTGAGTAGAATACGGGAAGCCGTACCACACTAGAAGTCCCTAGTGTGCGTGAGAATATGTGTGTTTCCCTTAATAACTTATACTTGGAAAGCTGGATAATAAATGCAACATTACTATGACTTTGAACACTGTGTCAAAAAAGGTTTTAAATCATGGTAATAGTGCGTATATAACAGTGAATGTAAGAGGCTACAACACCTGGATGTATATATGTGGTACTGTTACTACAGTCGAACACCTGGCGAGTGCAACTATTTTGTCAATACTTAATAAGTGAAATAAACCGATACAATAAATATTTAACCCATTGAGTGTCACAGTTTCCGCTGACCACTGCACCTAGTTAAGTGTGTGTGCGCTGAGGGGTGGAGGTGTGGTTGGGAAGGTCGGTACAAAATCGACGATAGGTAAAGATCAGCGGGTTGAAAGGAACTTGATGGAATTCTTTCGTTGAGCAAACAAAATAATTATTTAGTCAACGATGTATGTATAGCACAAATTGCCCTAATATAGTTCTATTTCTAAGTACTTTTGATAAATTCACCAATTTGAGAGCTGTAGGGTCCTTTTGGAGTATGTGGTGATATCCTTACTTTTTTCACAGATAGACACTATTTTGCAATTTAGTTGTGCATACGAGGAAAATCCAAATTAAATGATTGTTTAAGGTGTAGACACGGCATCAGGTGCTCAAAACCACATACACTATCTTAAATCATCAAACGGCACTGACTCTGAAAATCGGCAGTTGCAATCTGCAATTTGAAAAGATTAGCCTTTACGCTAGTATTGAAATACAAGACAGAATACTAAACAGGATACATCATAAATCAGGAGATACATATCATGTGTACTTCGGCGTAGGTACTACTCTTATCATATGCAGACTACTCAGTTGATGAGTGTCATTCTAATTACATCATTCATGTCATCCTGGAAGCTTAAAGATGACAGATGGGTATGCGATATTGTTTCCCTGTAGTCCATGTAAAGTCTGTTGTGATGCAATTTCCTGAGAAGACCTGTAGAACAATATCACGCAGGAAGTTCGCCTTCCTGCCAACCACCGGCAATAAACCTTGTTTGTCCCCTCCTGCATGGAGTTGTCCCCCCGTATTAACTACCATATAAGGAATAGAGTAGTCCCAGTAGCCAATGATTGCATTCGGAGCAAACCACGACCTTCACCCTGACCTCCTTACATGATATTTACAGCGCCTTGGGACGGTTCTACAGTGGCGAGTTGACCTCAAATCTAGTGGGCCACAACCACCCTCCATGAGAGCGTCATAGGTGTGTCATATGTGTGTCTTGTGGGCCGTGTTTGTCATGCTGTATCATGTGCATCAGGATTATGTATCGTGTCTTTGTCATGCGTTTCCACCTGCAAATCAAGATTTTATATAGTGCGTATGTTATGAGAATGCTATAGCGCGTCATGTTTGTCATGTGTGGATTAAGAGTGTGTCATATGTGCATTGTGTGTAATGTAAATCAGTGTGTCAAAAATGTTAACCAAGAGTCATGTTGTGTCATGTAAATTTAAACGTACGCCAAAAGGTGTATACTGAATGTATATGCATATGTACTTGTACTTAATAGGTTCTAAATGTATGTCATACAATAGACTAATAAATAAACGTATTATTCCAAAAATGCATGTGTTTACAAGAAAAGTAAATTGCTTTAGAAATTACTAGAGTCGACTGGCAAACCTAATTGTGCTTTTATAATTATCCCATCTGATTTATACCATCTACAAGCACTGCATTGGCATCATTAATTCCAGATTTGACAAAGCGCCCCAGAAGGTTTTGCCCATTTGTTATTTTCTCTAAAGGAGACGGCAGCCTCTGGGTATTTTTACTAGCGAGTCCTCAGACAGCCGCTAGGGGGCCCTGCAGTCAGTCAAAAGCTCTGCTCATCTTCGATAAACAGACTGGAAGGACCTCATGCGGACATATCTCCCAAGTGGACCTTGTTATCATTTAATGAATACGCAAACTCAAGTACCGCCAGCGGACTTTTCAGACTTGGCTTTCAAGAAGAAACATTGATGTCTTCTTCTATGCAATTAACGTAGTTGAATAGGCAGGACCAGAATACATTTTGCAGCTGTTTGCTGGGTTTTTATTAGCGTATTTTCTTGTTAAAGAATTGACGGTTGAAAGAGTACTTGACGGCCAGTCGGATTTTACAGTTTAGGCCACTAAAAAGAACCCTTGTTTTGTCATCACCAAGCCATGAAAAATATGACGAGGGCGCTTTTTTGCTGGATTAGAGAAGTATCATAAAAGTGAATTGAGACAAACATATTTATGTTCTATCTTGACCTCTCACTCTAAACTCTTAATATCTCAGTCATTATGTAGCTATAGGTCTTCTTTATATAGCCTAACCATCGATAGACTGAACACTTGCATGTAAGCGGACAACCTGCGTAAGCAGACACTTTGGCCCAGAACGGAGGTTGTCTGCTTACGCTGGAGTCTGGTCTACCTAGAGACAGAAAGGACCACCTTGAGTGCATCCCTGACGTCAGGAGCTTCAATTTGATACTAAATACACATACCTTTCTTCAATTCTATCAAGGTTAATCTTATTTGAAAAAAAATCTAAAAGCGTTTTTGCTGATACGCGCGGTGATGACAAACACATTTTCTATACACAACAGATTTAATGATCGACATTCTTTTTTGTCACTACATAAGAGAGGTAATTTTTTCTAGATCATCTACAGATAGTACAGCAAGATACAAAGTTTGCCCCGGAATGAATGCCTATGGAGGTAGACTTGTTTTCAGGGTATGTTCTTTTCAGTTAGTTCATGCAGGCTAACATGAGGACTGTGCTTCCAATTACACTGTCCCAACAGAGGAGGCAATATTCACTTCGCCGTTGGCTGAGGCAAAAACTAGGCCAACAACAGAGACAAGTGTCCGTGATGTGACTTTGTACAGAGAGTAACAGTTGAAATCTCTGGTGTAGATAGACATCCGCTCCCGTCCCAAATCTACTAAATATTCACGTTCAGCTAGTCAAGAGGGATCCCTCCCTTGGATGCCACTTGCATGAATGAGACGTTGGTCAATAAACATGTCTCTGTTCTACATGTAGGGTGTCGCCATCGCCAGCGGAGACGGGAAGGTCCACCGCTTCTGGCCCAGCACAAAAATCTCTGATTTATATATGTATATGTCCGGCGTATATAGCTATGATTTTGCATGAATTAGTAAGTCCTTTTTTCATCGTGTATACGCTTCATACATTGACGTATATAAGTATCCATGTTGCAGTCATCAATGTTTCTCATAAACGTCCGCAAAGTATATACATAGCATGAACATTTCAGCTTACGTATAGTTAATTTACGCGTACATATTTTTCCTCTAGCATTAATAAAGTAGTCCTATTTTGGCGTCATACATATGCCAGATTCTGTTATATTTACGCCAATGTTCAATAAGTCTCATCTATGCATCAGGGGACACCGCTTTTGTTTGTAAGGTGAACCTTATTTTCTTATATGATATGTATACGACCGATGTATATATGTCACGCACAAAGTGTTTATTCTCATATACGCTTGTCGGCAAATACAGCCATTACGCTTCCGTATACATGGAAAAAAAAGACATTTGTATATATCATCCCTTTCATATAGATACTGTATAGTTCTCTAACTACATATGTGATGAGCGATCTTTTCTATTACGGAAGAAAGTGAGGGTGATCTACAAAGACATCAGAACTATTGATAGATACTTACATTATTAGGCTCACTGGGAATTGGAAAACCCATATATGGAATGTGACGAAATGCGGTAAGATATATCCTGGTATTAATTGCGTGCTTTACTCTTCAGATTAAAGGAAATATTCATCTCTCATTCATAACGAAAATGCCAGACAATTATATCACTCTCCAACAACTTGTGCGCACCAAATCAACAGTGCAAAACGTCAACTTAAGGACGAAATGGTATGGTCATCTTTGATGAATGAGCTTGGAATCCGAAAAGCGAACATTTCTAGATTGATTGTTTGTTTGACAAAGCGATTGTGCAAACGATCAACATTCATCCAGAACGTAGTCCAGTTTTTCTTCAGTCATTGTCCAGTTAGCTTTACCAATATAGAACCACACTAGAAGCTAATGATATTTTCATGGACAATGGAAGAGCGCGTTGATTCTAAAGTACAATAGACTCTCACATAACAACCACCTCGATAATACAACTATTTACAAACATTAGGGAGTCTGTCCCATCAGATATCAGTGTGCTCAGAATATCAGTGTGTCTGAATATTATGTATTTAGGTCTGCCCCATCAGATTTGAAAAAGTAAATATCACATTCAGTCATTGATATCATCTAATAGTTTCCTTTTTCTAGTAGCAGATAACAGTATCCATAACTAAGTGTGTGTTATTTAATGGCAGGGATACTTTTCTCCAAAAAGACTATAAAATGAAAGTTCTATTTTTGGGAACCAAGTCAGTATAGTGGGTCAGGGGTATGGTCAGACTGGGATACTGAGCACCTGACCATTTCACCAGGCCTTTATAGTTGGTGCATGGATAATGAAGGGGTAGTTTCTTTGGAGTAAGCTGAAAGCCTGTGTGAGAATTCTGACCTCTATGTGACATATATGAGTGCGTTTTCCCGCGTTCAACAAGACACTTTGCCTTTGCTATGCATGCGTGCTGCCGTCATACCTGCCGCCTGATTTTAGCCCCAACAACAGGTGTGTACTAATGGCCAACCCGAGCATCGGCTGTGTATCCCCGCTCCCGAACCGCATCCCCTCACTTACTTTGCACACTTGCCATTTGAGCTCCAATCGACATTGCCCTTTCCTTGGTCTCATCTTATAATTTTGCATGACCTTTTATTACACTGTAATGTTCTCCAATCACATTAACTCGGCTAAGCGGGTAAACTTCAACCGTATTTTAAACTTGATTGAAAACTGGTTCTGTTCAAATGTCATCCACCAGGGCCCATCCTAGAGCAAGATTAGGTTACGAGAAAATGCCGGAGATTTGGAGCGACTGAAATGTTACCGCTATAATGGATGTTGCCATCAGGCCTAATGACAAAGCGGTTCGGCCTAATAGTTAGCAACGAGCTAGTTTTCCTATTTCACCAATTTGTCCGTTCCAGGCATTATGTGAGTCGTCCATTAGTGCTGCCGGGCGATGAAAATGTCTCAGCTTCAGAGAGAGAGAGAGAGCACGTCTTTTTTTGTGTTTATCACCGAAGCAGCGGCCCTATTTGTGCATGTACCATCGCAGCAGCGGTAGCTCTATGAGGGACGTCGGGGCAAGGGCGCGCGCCTATCCTGTGTGAATACTAGCATTAAGTCCATACGCCATACATGCGCTGCGGCCCGATGCGGTTTGGTTCTGAATTTGTAATAGATGGAATGTCACAGATGTCCACCCCAGATTAGTACCACCATCTCTTTTGAAAAAAATCTATAATTTCATCAATCTCTTCCTGTCTGTATGTGTGCACGTGAGAGTGTGCGTGTATTAGAATCAATTGTTGTTTGCAACCCGGTACAAGGTTACTATAAACTATATTGTGCTGAAATACGTGCACGGCAAGACATTCAGTAATGATCGTGTTTTTAAACCGAGGATTTGCAAACCGTGTCGATCTCCATTCTGTATTACTACTACGAAGATAATTTCTTACGGAAACCCGGAAAAATGCCACAAATCTACACCTCTAATATCACAAGTAGAAGGATGTCCACAGTTTTTGTGTACTCGTATTGGTAAGTTCTAAACCAGGTATATTAAAGGGAGCCGAGGTGAACCCCCTGAAAAAGCAGATGCCGGTGCTCAAAACATCACTTACGGATAAAGGCTGTCATGCCTTCGAATATATATGTAGTTCAAAAAAAGAATATAGAAAGACATGGTTAGTGTGGCCGAATGGAATCTGTTCAGAGATATTTTGGTCAGAAATACTCACCGAAGTCGTAGACTGAGGTGAGTATTTCTGACCAAAATATCGAGGAACAGATGGAATTCGGCCACACTCACTATGTCTTTTTATTACTATATGCCGAAATTCGATTAAAATGCCATTTATGTACTTAAGTTATCAACCTATTTCAACCTCCGAAATAAGCAAGGCAGGTATGTCAACAGATCACGTGGTACAGTATGGCGAAAAAATATTTTACGCCATGGTGCGGCCGAACGGTATCTTTTCTCCAATTGCGTAAAAGTGAGACATTCGTGCACCGGTATATAGTAATTCTCATTTTCAGACCCTTAATTGAATGCATACTTTTAATGCATTTATTGACACGCATATTCAGAGACGATCATAACACTTTCGTAGTAGGAAATGCAAAATTAGTATCCAGAAGCGTTGTTTCGAGCAAGTTTATATCTCTAGACTCGGTAGGTTCAATTTGGCTCCCCCATTTGAGTAGGTAGCCACTGACTACATAGCTATAGTGTCAGAACCTTGTTTGGAGCGTGAGTGCAAACTGGCCAGATAAACAGTTTCCATTACTTGATGTTCTACTTCTAAACAACATTACAGCTAAGTCCGGGGGTTATAGCCGCAGGAGGCCGGCCGGTTACAGGTAAATTAAAGGTAATTCAGAGGTAAATTACAGGTAGCCAGCACCTCACACGTGCGCCACAGCGTGGGGTGTTTCCTATCGTGCCAACAGGTGATAAAGGCGCATCCAATATTCAGCTTTAATCCGCATTGGTGTTCTAATTACCCCGGCACTGATGTAGGCTAACGACGCGCCCCACGGAAGCCACGCATCGGGCTGCGGGAAGCCAGGGGAGGTTGGGAGGCCAGCAAGGCCGTGAGGGGAACCCAGGGTCCTGTCCCCGCCCGATTAAAGCTGCTTATACAGACCCACCCACAGACCCCCGTCTCAGGTGAACAGCTCGGTGAAAGTACACATCCTGAGATAGACATGACCTGATGATACCTTTAATCATATAAGTTTGATGATGAGATTTTATCAAGAAATTCACATATTTGCATGTCACACATCTGCTTATTTCATTATATGTCTCATCAAATATTAGTTCTTTTTATTGGAATGTAGTTTGGACATCATATATACCGGTATATATATACATGTATATAACATTCAAGATATGTTAATTGTGTGAAAGGTCTTGAATATACATTAGTCCGCGATATCAGAAATTACTTACACTCACTCTTCTTTCCCTCACATTCTCAATTTATTTTCAAATATCATTTTGCCTTTCCCTTCCACAGCATTTCCCCCTGACGTTTGTTCCACGGCAGAATTAGACCCCCTATTCTGCTCTATGTCCGAGATAAATCTCTGCATCAGTACAAATGCTCCTCATTCAGCGCCAAACAAAAGGAGACAAAGAGGCACAGTGCACGTCAGCGGACGACATACGAGGCCTTTGTACGGACGGCGGAAACAGTGTGCCCGCGGATCGTCCTAAAGGTCAGCAGATATGTGAGCTGAGATAATTAGTCCTGTAATAGCCCTGTAGACTGCAGCTGAAGACTGCAAGTAGGTCTTCCTTCCATGCGTTACCTTCTCATATATACTTCGCATATATGTGTATACCCGTTCTGTTAAACTAGTTCATATATCGCCGATTTATGAAAATATGATTTTTTTTGTAAGTATTTTAACCTATCTTTTGTTCTGTAGATTGATAATAAAAACACATTATTTTATTCTAACTAAAAAAATGTGTTGCCAGTTGGGCAGTCGTACATAGCTGTTAGACCTCCTCTCTTACCAATCCTTCTATAAAATCTCCTCGATCTCCATTCGACAATATCCGAATCGCTCTAGAGACATACTGTGGCCTCGGACATACCTGAGTCCTTGCTAAATTCATAATCTTTGTTTTATTACTTTAGTAATCTTTCTTTTACAATAGAATATAGATGTGAGGCATTCCTATAGGTACCAGTGACGTCAATGCATTCCTTCAAATGCTCTCCTATATGAGAATGGCTGGGATGTATGATTATGTATGACTACCATTATAGAGACTAGTCCTCAGAATGACAAGCTAGCATTTGGCAAGTCTAGTAACACGAATACTGGAAGTCTAATTTCCTGGGGCTATAAGAGTATCAGCGGCAACCTTATAAGTTTAATCTCCGCAATGATTAAATTACAGGCAAGGCCTGGGATAGTATTGCAACACTATACCCAGAGTCTGGAAAAGATCGTATAGCGACGAGATCAATTATCTTATCCAACGTTTACGTTCACTACAACCTTAAAAAGTTGGGAGATCGCCACCCAGGAGAATACGAATGGTCGTAATCTCCGTGGAGATTACGGTAGAAATCCATGAAATGTGATTTCGAGTGCAAAGTAATGCTAGAGAACATCGGCAGCCATTTCATCTTTCCTTTGATAACTTAAATCTGCAACGCAGAATAATCAATACAATATTTACGTGCTTCTGATACTAGTGTGTGTATCCTTCTTGTAGTTGACTCTACACAATATATCCTCGCTTGCTAGGCCCTAGTGATATAAATCCGGTTATCTAGATCTGTGCTAGGACACTTCAACAATTTTGGAGACATATACCTTAGGCTTTTCATACTCCAACCATTCTTAGACAATCTCCTGCAGTTGGCTAACCTTTCTCGCATGGCATCATAATAAACATTAAATACCACTTTGACACATAGGAAAATATAGCATACTCGATCGCTCTTCAAAAGAGAGGTAAATCACAACATTGAGATGAAGCAACATGGAGCTAAAGCATAAAATGATGCCTTTGATCCAATGTTTTTGTTACGTTCATATCATTCAGTGCTCCAGATGAATGCATGCAAGAGTGGAAAGGGGTAGAAGATTTTATAACCACAAGATATGCTACGTTGCTCATACCTAGTCTTGGAATATCACTTACAAAGGATCAAGAATTGGATGAATATAAAATAGGATCATCTACACACGATGCGCACAAAAGCTACACAGGACAACTTATCAAAATGCAACCTTTCCTAGGTATGTTACAGGCAGAGGGATGATCTTAAGGTCTTTGCAATTGAGATTTGATAGACATTTGATAAGTGTAGAAAGACATTGACACAAACCAGGTGACCTTCAAAGATGCTGAGGAGGGTTCGCCTAAGCGTGAAAACGACTCAATGGGACGTTATCACAAATAACGGCCATCCGAAAACTTAACCTCCAGCCCACTTTATGTGTTTTCCGTCTACATTCTTTATTATAATGTTATAATTCCTGTCTTACTATACATAATTATCAAGCTCTGATAATGTTCAGCTGATGATATTGAATATTTCCACCTCCAAATACAATCTTTGTATTGAATTTTCGAACGCTCCAACTATGTCCCTATTGCGGCAAGTCAGTCGGCATTACAAACATAGGATATGAGAAATATTACGTAAATTTTGAAAATTTCATTGACGTTAAAGTTGATATAGAATTACATGACTCTCAACCTGTGCGCCGTCTAGTAGCGATAACAACATGTAGACACATGATACCAACATATCGACACGCATAATTACAGTTTTTCAATGCGTCGATATGGTATCGTAGATCTAAGTACATTAGATTACAGAAACACAAGTCTAGCGCCACAAACAGATCCAGGTACTTAAACATCACATCAGACAAATGCAATGCTGAATAGTGGATGAAGCTATTAGTTCTAATAGTCTAATTTATTGTTGCCTTAGACTTGTTGGATTATTGATTCATTTCTTGAAGTCGATTGACTATGATCTGTTTTTTGTATGGTAAAATACAATGACGCACTGAAGAGAAACACCTATACGGCCGAGACACGTTCCCCAACTACTTCAGCGTCTAATTCATGCCCACAATCCAACCGATTTGCATATTTGCCTTGGCCTCACGGATATAGTGTCACGTTGAGTTAAAAACTCAGGCAATATCCGTTAGCAATCAGAGTGTGATAATGGTGTGATTGATAAGTGATGATGACAGTGAGTGGCAATAAGATCAGTTCGGAGCAGCTTCGAGCCGGACAGAACAGCTCCGAGCGGCTCCGAGCGGCTCCGAGCGGTTCTGAGAAGCTCCAAGCCACTCTGAGGTGAAACGACATACAATCTGTTTACCCAAGGGGGGGACCAGATTAAACAGAACTCTATCCGATGAACCAGAAGCAGGAACCAGGTGGGGTCACTTACTGGTGGGTGTCCGGGTACCCCGTCCACCAATAGACTCTGTGCCCGGCACTGATTGCCTACTTAAGACGACCCCTAGCGACAGACGTGGAGGCCGTGTGACGGGGCACCAGAAGAAGGTCCCAATTTCAAGATATTAGGAGTAGAGACCAGGCTAAAAACACTCTTTAAGGTTTGCAATAAAATCAATGCCCTATATTCTCTGTTATGCTTCTTCGAAAGGCTGTGGCCTATTTTTTTATCATACAGGGTGAACCCAGCCCGAATTGTGCAGAGTTAAATGTTGTGGATGCATGGCGTATCTAAACCTCTTTTGCGAATTGATTTTTATCAATACACTCCGATCCATTCCAGTGTTTTATGACGTAATTTTCTAATATCATTCATTGTGTGATGATTTTTGTCAATATCAGAGAAATAGTTTTTGATGAAATAGGCATTTTGAAATAACGTTGGGAGGACGAAAAAGTATGACTCATGGCAATTGGGTGTTCGGCTGAGAGTGCCTCAAAGCAACTCAAAAGCGTTCGCTGAGATATGCCTATTAGGTATTTGGCTCAGATTTTGCATGTGTGATTCCTTGTGGTGTAAAATTTGATCTCAGGCTTACTGCACATCTGACGGTCGAGTCACCAGATGTAAGCACCCGAATAAAAGGGGTTTTAGCAAGAAATCCATGCACGGTGGAAGACTACCTAACCTTTCTACAATATATTTAATCAAGAGAATAGGACAGTCCAAGAGGGTTTGCCTTCATGGTCAAGGTGAGCTATTTCTAATTTATTTCACCAGAGAATGAATTGCACTAGCGGCACGGCAGACTATTACCAAACTACGGTCATCTGCAACCCCCAGCCATTGATGAATACCATAAGATGAGGTGAGATAAATCATCTAATTAAAATATCGTGAGACGGTTTCTAAATGTATTCCCTTCTCAGAACCTCTATCATGCACAAATATTTCTTGAGGGTTTAACTGGGTATGGGCTTGTTACTTGAAGAGCTGTTCCAGTGCCGGTGACTTACACGACATCAACCGGGGTTCTAGTGTGCTGCCGCACAAATTTCTCTAACCTCATATGAACGTATTTGTGAGTTCAAAACCTAGTCCTGATGTGTACTAGGTAAGGGAGAGACACGAATGTAGGCCTGGCACCTGTATGATCCTTTGATAAATCTTGCTGGCGTTCGGGAGACTGACATAGACTTGATAAATACGTACGAAAGATGTATCTCTATTCTTTAGAATTTTCCAGATATTAATCCATAACCACAGACTCTTCATGTCCAACTGTCTCCACTTTCCATCAGTTTGGAAAGTAACAATGTAGTATCACTAAACATCTGCAAACGCAAATATATTCTCATTCATTTCTTATAAAAGCATTTAAATTGTGCTCTTCATGAGACCTCTTGTACCGAACACAATGTGCTCGCGGCATCACTGAGCAGCTCAGTTGGAGGAGCACTCGGGAAATGACACTTTTCTAAATGGTTTTTACACCACCCGGGCGGTCTAATTATGCTGATTAATCGGAGGCTGTCGGGGTTTTGGCGCCGTTACTGATTGCACTGGGGCTGAGGACAATTAAACATTAGGGTTGTTTTTAATCAGCCCTGAACCGTCAGTAGTACAGACACTAATACAATGGAGGAACATGTGTGAGGAGACACACAGAACAGGTGCTTTATGTGTGAGTCTTATACATGTATGTGCATGCGGGGACATCAAACCCCAATTCGCTTATGATTTGGAAAGTGGATATGTTAATAAGTGAATACCTGAGACCACAAACTTCCCCTGGAAAAGTAATATTGGACTGAAAGTAATATTGAATCTTTAGCAGGCTCTGCTATTCAAATTCTACTGAACAAATTGCAGAACATGTTATGTCACTGATGACTGATTCAGATCATGTTAGTAGTCGTGGGCGGCTTGTGCGACGTTCACCTAATCTTGTTTCAGTGAGATGCCTTGGAGCTAAACAAGGTTTGAGTCGACATGGTTCACTGGGCATCTTCCTGATGTTACCTAACTCAGCTCAACGGTGCCTGACATGAAGTATTCGAAGGGTTTCGTGCATGCAGAATGTTTCAAGACCATGACCAAAATCTTAGTTTTCATTAGTTCCGCAGGCGTGTAAAAGGTCCAACCGTTGTGGCCCGCGGGTATGGCCCATTCATATTGACCGCATTTATTATGGTATATGCCAGGAGCAGTCCATGTGGATGCCAACGGTGGTGCCGGTCTGCCTGCCACTAAAAAGCTATTCGAATAGATTTTGGCCAGCGATGGTCAGCCACACTTTGCAGGCAGCATTGTACAATTCAGTGTGGACAGGCGCTCATAACTGCCGGCCAGCTGGCTAGCCGGCTCGGCGGAGAAGCGGGGTTTTGGGGCCTTAGAGTAGGCCAACGCTCCTTGGACCACCGTCAGCCCATCTAGCCCGGCTAGGAGCAGTCAACTTGGATGCCGGTAAAGCTTGCAGTGGTCCTGGTCGGACGTCCGGCCAGCCGCTAAAAAGCTATTCAAACAGATTTTGCAGGCGGCATTGTACAATTTATAATGGGCAGGCACTCATAACTGCCCGCCGGCCGGCTCGGTGGAGGAGTGGGTTTTTTGGGCCTTACAGCAGGACGGCGCTCCTTGGACCACCGCCGGCTCGTCGCTAGCCAACCAGCGACGATATATTCTATCCGAAATGAGGACCCAGCTGGCCAGCCAGCTGGCACTGCTGATGGCACCTTCCACACTCTTCCACCAAACAGATCATCGCCTGTATGGTGTTATCCGTGGTTTACTGCTTCACAGACACTAGGAAGCCCAGGAAACAATGTCAGAGGTTGTGACAGATAGAGAGAAATCCGAAAATTGAGAGAAAGATGTATATCATTTCATGTGTCCGCGGCCAGGTTCAGGCCTGTGGCAAATTTGACCATCTTAATAGTTTTGAAAATGAAAACACGGATTTCCGTGGAAACAAGGAAAATTGACAGCCCTAGACGAAATTAGTCCTTTGACACAACATTTTCCATAGCAACAGTATGATGAATTGAAAAAGCCTCCGTACATATAAACAATATGGCTGTGTAATTATTTCTATCTGCCGACAAATGATCAGCAATTATTAGGAATTACTCATTCTAATATGTACATAAGGGGACGGTGGTGCGAGCACTAAAAGTTCCAGTCAAATACAATTATGCTGTTTATCGCTGGTCTGTTTCGACCTGCTGACCGACCTTTGCTAAAATCGAACATTTTTATATTGATCGGTGACACTGTTGTCGGGAAATGATGCCAAAACAATCCCAAACATCCAAAAATAGATCGGTCACCGACATTGTCCACTCGCCGATTTCTTACGAAAATCCGTCAGTGGTGGCTGACAAGTTCATCGGAGCCAGAAGTTGGCAGGTGGAAACGGGCTTTTTGTGTTATCATATGGAATTAGATGGAGTGAACTGTAGTGCGTATTGATAATGCTAATAAGTCAATTTGAGCAATGAAAGCCAAAGTGCTATGATACTTACTTGCTTTCCATCAAAGCTTTTTTTAAATAGAAGTTCCATCTTGGCAGTCTCAGGTGAGTCTTGTAACGCATCTAACATCCTCTTTGCGATGGCTTTGGAATTTCTTGTCGTTAATTATGTCAATTATCTTGGAATTAAAGGTCGCAAGCTGTTGTTTCGATGGGGTTGGTCTGTGTTCACACACCACAACTCTGATATTTCGAACTAAATGCTATATGCCTCATCAAAAGAAGGTCAGAAATAGAATTATGATTCGTGAACACTACTAATAATAAGCAAATACAAAATAAAAAGAACTTCGTGAGCAGGGTGGACCTAAGAAAGTGAACTAAAAAGCCAATTATCATGAATGCCACAGTTATTGTCAGCAATTCTGAAAGAACAAGAGAGTGCTTTTGATAGCCATGTCATCCATCAACGATACTCCGATGTTTACGACAACTTGTGAAAGGTTTCAAGAAAGCCAGATGCTTCAGAATAATCCGCTAAGAATCGGACACGTGTCAACCGATGACGGGAAAATTCCAGATTAGGAACGATGAAACTGATCCTCGATTTTTAATTGTCGTTTAAATGATGTTATCAATTTCTTTTTTATCTCCTGAGGTCTGACAAATAAAAAATACGGTGACGTTGACATGGCTAATCATTTACCGCAGATTTTAATGCTAACAAAACAAGTTAATACTACTTAACAGCCAGAATGAGCAGTAACATAACCAGGAACATAAAGCAGGGATTTCTGATGAAACGGGGAAGCTAAGATACTCCTTTAGAATGTCTATTCACAAGAACCGAACACCTTTCTCCAAAGAGACCTTCTTTAACAGCACGAGCGAGAGATATGATATAAAGATATATCTTCAACAGGGACCCAAACCTTTTTATAATTTATAAACCTTTTTATTTGGTCAAACATTTAAATATTGCGGTAGAACTCTATGGTTGTCCAGGACCATAACTGTATTTCCACATAAGGATATTCACATGTTGATAACATCCACATGACCTTATCAATTAGGACCGTTACTGCGTGTGACATGGTAGACGCGCGTTTCATGTCTTACCTTCTCTAATACAATGATACGGGGACTTGAATTAAAATGCATACAAATAGACAATAGTGTCCTATTAATTCAGTCGATCTTTCTTCTTGGTTGCCCAGGTGTCATTATATGTCTTATTTCCACAAATACAACGATTTGTGGACTTTGCGACAGGAATAGTTTGATAATATCTTTCCGATTACCTATAACAAGATCAAAAGTAATTGCATGTTGTATGGCAAATTACTAGACACGTGGTCATATCGAACGACGTCAGTGGTAAATTGAACATCAGGTGTCCTACCCGATCCCCTTGGCGCCACTCCAGGCCTTGGCGCTGAAGTAGAGGTCAGAGCTAACCGAGCGACCCTGGCGGCTGACCACAGACTGACTGTGGCTTTTGACCCACGCCTCAGATGACGGCCTCAAATGGCCACACTGACCAGCGGACACAGATCCTGCCACAGGTGTGGTCTCTTCTATAAAGCGTGGCTTAATAGGCTGGTTATTTGGCTCCCGATTAATTTGTTGGTCACAATCAACGGATTTTAAAACTGTTATCCTTAAATGAAGACAAACATTTAAAAAATAAGTCAGCTGCCGATGCGTGTTTAAATTTTTAGTGCTTTTTGGCACCGATTCCCAACAGAATAAGCGCTGGTTTATTTTGTCGGAGATGAATCGGGTCGGGGGTGTTGTAGAAAAATCAGTGGACAAGTCGAAACAGATACTTTCTCATTCGGTTTGTTCTCGACTGCAGAAAGATACAAAATAATCAGTCAATGGAAATAGGCCTTATATGTGTACATATGTTGAAAAAGGATTTCGGAGTTACAACCCAAAGACGATGTAAAGATCATTTTGACCGCTGAATATAGAGGGCTTGGGTCTATTCCAGGCAAAAAATGATCTATTTAGAAATGGTAGCTTTATAAAGCAACGAGCATCTGCCACGTGCGGCACAGACCACCTTGTCCCTTTTCCCTTGAAATATGATTGACATTCGAATGGTGTATGGGTATATTTCTTTGTAAATATGTTGATTTGTTTGCGCATTACCCTTAACAGTGTCCTTTGAGAGAAATGAATCTTGAACATCAGCAGTGATTGGGGTTATCCTAAAAGTGGAAAGGCACAAGAAAAACTGCTATATATTGATCATGATGTAAGATTATAGCACGTACAGAGAAAAGGTTGAGGAATGACATCTTTGTTAACCCTGGTAAACCCATTATTCAATATTGATTACAAGTGAATTGAAACAGTAATCATCAGGAGTATTTCGATGTATTAATGAAAAGAATATACTGCGTTCAAGAAAGAGGGTATTACAACAATAGATCTAGATTTAACCACATAGTCCTTTTTCCCAAATACAAGAAGTGAGTAAACATGTATCACTACTAAAGAAGTATGAATGTAGTTAAAGATAAATTCTAAGGTATTGAATCGAAATGTATCCCTGAAATGAATTGACGAAGATTCAGAAAATAGAATGTTTACTCAAAATTGAATTGTACGTGCTCTGAAACATAAGTGGTATAGCTGCGTAACATCTTCTATTCTGGAACTGTAATTGAAGACATCTCTGCTGATAAATGAAGCTGCTAGCTGCGGTCACATCGATATCTGAACATTTTCAAACAATACCGATAGTAGCATAGTAGCAGACTCAGAATAAAGGACAACAATATAGTTTCAGTCAGCAGTGCGTTGGCCTGTAAGCCGCGGGATCGAGGGTATGTTTCCTGCATGTCTGTCATCCACATTTATTAGACTCGTTCTAAGTGTTAACCGCGATCAATCGACACACCAAGGCATTTTCATTTTCATAAAGCAACGCGAATAGATCTACTAAAGTGGATAACATTTTCTGGTCTACTCAGTGAGTGCTAGCTAAGAGACTATTTCATATGATCTATCTAAAACACAGCCACACATACACATGTACAGCCACGATTGCTCAACCGACACTCCCGTCTCATTCTACCAAGTAAGCCAAATTCCCGTGATTAAGTACACGAGTCGCAGAGAAAATGTTTCTTTCGCTTTGAAAAATGCAGCAAATATCGCATGACTCCCAAATCACGATATCCAACGAAATGTCGAGCGGGTGTTCGGAATATGTGTTGTTGGAGTAAAGATGGCCTCGAAAGAATTGACAATAGAGGGACGTGGGTTTACTAGCAGCTGTTTGAATACGGATTATTGGTTTCCAAAGAGTTTAAGTATCAGGTCTCATACAGTGTATGAGATAGTAGCCGTGTTTTTACATTTGGCGTTTGAACATTGGGTACGGAGCTTTAGAAATACCGATATCTCGACGGATAGCAACAAATATATTGTCCGGCCAACTGTATGCACACAGGATATGTGTTTTTGACACCATTGAGAGGAGAATTTATCTCGGGTACGTAAGTATATATCGTACCTTACAAAGTGTAGACATGTAGACAATTGAGTGTGCGATTTCACACAGGGCACGGGCTATTGCTTACATGGCCTATTTTCCAGTACAGACTGTCAGTTTTAGGGCGTGTCAGTAGTTCAAGGCTTATGGTTTACAAGGCAGATGTTAGAGTATTGGCTGATCGCTATTAATGTATAGAACCCTCGCCTACCATAATAGTCGCGTCCATCGTCATCGACGTTGTAATACCAGTCAGTATCTTCGTCTGAATCTGGAAGTAAAAGTATCACCGCCCTATGAGTTTTATTAAATGTTTATATTATAACCATGACCAGCATGCAACTGGGATCTAAAACAGGACCAGCAGGATGTCAAAACCTTCACAGCTATTGGGTCACCATGACTGATGTACTTGTGCTGAAAAAGTGGCCAATCGTCACCGAATACCCTTCTTCATAGGGAAGAAAGCAGATATCCACACCAAAATGCGAGACCATAGACGGAATGTGTTTTTCATCATTAATTCATACACTACACTGTCTATGTACCCTTCCCACAAAAGGACAGAGAATATAGTCCGTCTCCAGACCGCACGCGCCTCAGCGGTAGGTTACACATCCCTTTAGTTTCATCTAATACATATTATATGGTAAGGGATGACATAAGGCAAGGAGCTCCGCTAACATCCTGAGGAATAAGCCCGCCCTACAAGTATATAGCCATGAACATTTGAATTGTTACAATTAAACCAGATATCAGATCATTATTGTTATGTTACCCCATTTAAGGATTACATTATAATAACCCGTTTTTTTCTATGGGTCGAACACTAAATTATAGCAAGCCCATTTACAGATTAGGCAATCATTGGGTGGAATGATATTCATTCAAGAGAGTAGATACAGGAAAACCAGGCTGTTCAGGACTATGTTCCTCCGTACAGTAGATTAATGCATGGGGATTCATTGAAATGCTCCAAGTGACATATCAGGTAAGTTTTGTATAAGGCAAGCTTTATGAAGAAAGCAGTACATTGATATACGCAGCAAGTTGTGCGCTTCGAAGAAAAATAGCTTCCCATTCCTATGAGATAAGAACATGCCCGGGAGCCTTTAAAGGGGGCGTTTATCAATGAATAAGATTAGCGGCGGTCGTTTAAAGTTACCCGCGGATAAGCTCCAGAAGCGGAAATTTAGAACCGGATGATACGCAACCTCCCAAGACGTTCTAGGAGCTAAAGAGCCAATAGATCATGAGAAATTCTCACTGATCTGCCGGTCGGTGATTTAAGCTGGTGTGAGGAGCTGGTCAGAGCAGTTCGTCAGGATTTACCAGGTTTGAGCGGGTGGCTGAGGAGGCCGAGTTCTAAGCCATGGAAGGGACGTCCAGGGCGCTTCGCCGCTCGCACCACTGAGCAGCTCACTAAACACCTTGGATCCGCTCCAGCATCTGCCCTAGCTCGCTCAGCCTCTCGTATACCTGCCTTACTTATCGCCATTATTACGCAATGATAAACCACTTGTCTCAGCTTCCGTTTACACCCTTCTGTCACACTCTCTTCAGTGGTTTCAATTCGGAACTAGTATTCTATGCATGTGAACTCGATATGAAAACACCATTCAAAGTATATACTTCTCCTTCCATCGAAACATTTCCTCGGCCTGTCCATGAGCTTGGCTTAACGCACTTTGGACACTCTCCAAACATAACACGTCCTTCCCCGTGGGACGTCTAGTATCCCACCTCATTCAATCAAACCAACCTTCCGCTCGCCCTACATTCATTTCTTGGAAATTTCCATTCTAGGTATACCCATTCTAGGTATCTACATGTTACTTCGTCTTTGGAAACCCACCTACTCCTAGACGTTAGCTTCACAGTCCCTCTACAGTTCATAGCGGGTTTTATATCGCCTTTCTTCTCCTAAGCCCTATCCCGGAATCTCGACCTTATCCCCATCCTTTAATCCTGGATAGTGAGAAACGTGAGAATTGTAAGGTGTTCCATGAATGGTCCTTACAGCACGGACAACAAACGCATAAAGATACTCAGCCCTGATGACATCGCGAAAAGGAACTGTTACAAATGGATAAGTCGGAGAACAAGCTGCCTGCTAGGAAACAATACATAACAGACCTCACATAATTGAAGAATGTCCGTAATCTATATAAAACGGGAACATGAATATTCTGTCACCAATACTATCCCCTCTGTATTCCAGACACATTACTATGATTAAGTTTTGGTTTCATCACGTGTCTTCCTGATAAGGCCCGTTTCCATTGGCTGATCTCCCGTCACCGATCTACTGTCAGGAACCCCCGACAGACGTTTGGCACTGCCGACCCCAAATCGGTCAATGGAAACTACCCAGCTCGTGAAATGACCCACGACTTTCTCTGCTTAGATTATGCAATGTGGCACCACCTACCACTTAGTGAAAGCTTGGTCACTGAATGAAATCTACAACCCTCACCGATTCTTCTTTACCTAGGCGCAGTCAGTGGCACCACTGACAGACTTTCTGGGTAACTGAAAAAATCTACACACATTTTGTCGGCCAATGGAAACAGGCCTTTAATCGCATAGAATCAGAGGAGTGTATAATTAAATGCCACTAGCGATGAAAACAAAGTGAAAACATACACTAACAGGGAACGAACAAAGACAAATAGAACAGAGAGGAGTAACTCGTTTCACAAATGGCCGCCCGCCAGGGTCTCGGCCATTGCGTTGCTGATCAACCCATCCCCATTCTCAACCTCGACTCGTATCCCTTTCTTGGCGGGTCCGCTACTGGGATCCTAACTTCCCTGATGTTCCCCACTGCCATGAACAATGAGTACAAATGTTTTCCATTAGCCATCAAACGACGTATGATGGCGGCGTAATGACTAGACTGTGAACGGAGTGCAGAAATGGTGGAAATAATTTTTTTACAATGAACATCCCATCCTACCTCTTCCTACACCTCACCCTGCCCCCGTCACCATTCAGATTCCTGTGCCTCCTTCACTCTCATCGCCCTGTCACCATACAGACCCTATGCCCCCTCCACCCTCCCTCACAATACAAAAACCCTATACCTCCTCTGCCCTCCCCGCCCTGCCACCATCACAGATCCCTGTGCCTCCTCCACCCTCACCCACCCGTCACCATACAGACCCCTGTGCCTCCTTCACCCTTCCTGTTTATTTGGGTATAGTTTAACGTCCAATATGTTCTATTAGACGTGTCTGCCATAATGTTCGCATAGATTCAATCTCACTTTAATATAACCCTTGCTGTTGCTAACCAATGCACCCTCCCTGCAACTTCCCCCTCCTTCACCCAGTAGGTGGTTGTCATGGCACGGCCATCGTCGGCCGAGGTCTTTGCCTCTGATCCTTGGCGCTGTCATGGACGATCCTATCCCTGCCGCCCGGACACCTCCGGCCCCGCCGGCCGCATACGAATGTCATGTTTACCCCTCTGCCGGGGAGCCACACGTCCGCCCTTCGTATCCAGCGGACGCCCGATGGCTCCATCCCCCGACACCGGCCTAAACCCCGGCGTACGCCGCTCAACAACAAACCAGCAGCCATCCAACACAATCCTTAATCCCGGCGTACGCCCAGCCCACTCCCACAAGCTAGACTCCAGCGTACGCCGCTTGACAGTCCACCCTAAACAGCCTACATACCGGCGTACGCCGCTTCACAGACCAATACCAGCCTATACCCCGCTCACTAGCCCGCCGCCACCAGCTTAGACGTTCGCGTACGCCACTCACTAGCCCGGCGCCATGGAGCCTTTACCCTGGTGTACGCCGCCTGACATACGGCAGCCAGCATGCCTACAGAACCCCGCTCACATCTCAGCCCGAAGTGTTCTTGGCACCCCACCAGAGTCAGCCCCTAAGACGAGCGTAATGACCAGCTCCCAGTCCCGCCCGAGGTTTAATTCAGTATGCCACCGTAGATCTGTGCCGGGTAGGCTTCAGCCTGCGGAACGTCTCCTGAGAGTACACCCCAAGATTCCCAGGTGCCAGTTCGGATCCCTTACGTCTTGTTGGGGGTCTGGTGGACGGCCTTAATAGTTTTCATCCAAAGTGGAGTAGTTATCTATGAATCACTGGTAAAGAACGTAAGTTGTACAGTGGTTAAGTGGCGAGGAAATGGAGCTGTAGACTGGTTGAGCAGGAAGTCATATATGGAAGAATTTGAAATATAGTGAAGTACAGTAGAACCCTGCCTAAGCGGACACCCTCCGTTCCGGGTCAATGTGTCCACTTATGCCGGGTTCACGCTTACACGGGATTAAAATAAACTTATAATAGAGGGAACCGTTCCGAGCAAACGTGTCCGTTAACGTGGGTGTGGTAATATGGTGACAACATTGCAACCGAATGTTTTGACTGAGTTTCCCCTAAAGCGCTGGCAGTCAGTTGAAAAGCCATGAGCGAATGAAGACTTGGAAATGCCGTCCAAGACATTCAGTGTTGGATATCCAGAGAAGTAGATACAACTAGTTTCTCTAAATGAATTTATATTCATTTGAGTATGGGGATAACAGTATCCAACGTCAACAATTATATACCCCCCTCCCTTATATTTTCCTTTTTGATCAAGTGAGCCAAATTTAAGTGATAGTGCTTGGGATATAAAAAGATGGCTAGATAACTAATGGCGATCTGGCAGTACATGTGGACACTGTCATTTGAGGTAGTGTCTGATAATAAGTAGGTTGATCTCACCCGGTCCGGACTATTCAATAAGACCCTTCATGTCGGGCCGTGTCCACTGAGCAGCTCCAGGTCCAGTGAGCAGCTCGGGCAGGTAAATAGGACCATGATCCTAAAATACCGGTCTCAGGTATTGAATTATTGTTGAGATAAGGAATGATCTCAGTTGTTCTTGGACGGGAGATCGATACTGCCTAGATAGGAGTTGAATGGCATATAATCATATCTTTATTTACTGCAGTTTGAAAATCTGTTATCTGCAGTTTAATCTAGAACAGGCCATTTTGGTTAGAGGATTCAAGTTTCTAGATTTATTCAGGAGGGGGCCCTACTCTGAGTGGCTTCACTAGGCAAACCTTGACTCGATAAGAAAAGCCCTCCAGCTACCATTTGTAACTATGTACCGAGCGGATATGCAAGAAACCTTACGGGGTTAATCTCCTGTAGGTGGCAAGGCGGACGGGACTGGCGGAGTGGACAGTGTATGGTGTGGGAGGGTAAGCATCCCAAATTGCTTTTGGTTCCACTAAAAGCCGCTTTGAACGCACGTTATTCACAGTATGCTGAAGCCGCAGTACTACTATAGCAGGTTGGACTTGTTTTCTCCACTAGACTGCGTGACAATCCCTCCGTCACGCCCACAAGCAGGGACCTAGACTGAGATTTGATACAGTTTTACGGATTTAACAGCGTGTCGAATGGAGGAACCCGTAACCCAATCCTAGAGGTTACTCCCATGCTGCATGGTGTGCATGTGATGGTGTATGTAGGTGATGGGTTTGGTGGCTGTGCTAAGAATAGGGTAGGGGAGGTGGTCTGTCCGAACATCCTTGAGACGGTTTCAAGTATGTATGTTAGTTATGATCAGTGCTTACCAAGTGCTGTCAGATGTAGTATATGGGCTACAACAGTGTGGAGTGTAGGTGTTAGCCGTGATGGGTATTTTATTAGGGTAGGCATGAGGGGATGAGGAGGTAGTCTATCATTGGGTTTGATGTAGACTGGCTCCAGTCCCTGCATCCTATGGCTACCCTCCTCGATGGGATACATGGGCCAGTCAGAGAAGGATACGTACTATAATGAATTTCATTCTGATTGCGTTTAATCATTTAATGAATGTTCATAATTAAAGACTTGAGCAAGTCTAGGTTTGATGGTGTCGAAATGTAGACATTAGATGTGGTTGACAGGTAAACAGGGAATTGGTGGTCAATTGGCGTGCGCATATAATGGTGTACGCTGGTAAGCCTCAAATACGGTCCGTATTTCATATCAGCAGAGAGGGAATATGGAGGCGTTAGTCTTTCAGCCTGTGTTTGTGATGGTGTCAGTGTTTAGACCTGCAGGAACTCCTACGTACATACATGTTGACGGGTCGTGTGTGGTCTATCAGCGCATATACCTTTTTGTTTGTTTAGCTAATTGAACGTTTAATATCAGCGTGTGTTAATTTCCTGAGTGTTGTTAGTATTTCCAACATGCAGACAATGGAAAGCTTATTCATTTATTGGTCGGTATTATAGCTAATGAAGGTAGAGGGCCTTCACCATGAGCATTCAGAGGAAAGTGCAGTAGGTGGTCTATCGGTGTGTGTGTGTGATGGTGTCATTGTGTAGGCATTAGGTGTGGTTGGTATTTCATGCAGGCAGACAGGAGAGTAGCGAGAAGGTAGTCTATCAGTGTGCCCAGATGATGTGTTGGTGCGTAGGGTGTGGGTTGTCACGGGTCAGGGTCATAAGGGGCTCTGTATACACGGAGGGCGGGTTATCTGCGCCCGCCACTAGGACCACCTGAGACTCTCCCCCTCCCAGCCCGCTCACTGAGCCGCAAAATCAATCGCCCGTTCACCCCTCGCCCCGCGCCCTGCCTGGTAATCCTGAACCCGACACACACAGCCACATACTAAACGGGCTCAGCGCTAAACCCGCCTGAACTAAGAGTTTTTTCTCGTTATATAAATACCCTTCTTTATTTCATTTTAAATGAAAGTTTGTGAGATTATCAATTATTAAGTTTGCTGTAGTTACAGGGGAGTTGTAAAGCAGTGTTCTTGCAGAAAAAAAGGTTTTGTAAAGTTCGATATTCACAAGATGGAATGGAAATTGGTGGCCCAGTGTTCAAATACTGGTTGTTCATACTTGTACGCTTTGAAAATCTCGGACAGTGCTCCTTTGCAATGAATGAAAGCCCAAAGGGCCAATGGCATGAAATGGTAAGATTTAACAAAGTAAAAGGCGTTAATCTTCAGGAAAATAATGTTTTCTTTCAGCCTTTGGGTGTATTGTGTTTATCTGTCTCATCAGTAGAAAGGTCTCTCAAACCTGTTCGGCCATTTCAGTTGACTTATCTATGCGCGTGTCACATAAATAACAAATAGATTTAGACAATACAGGATCATTGATAACTCCTAAAGACTTTTTCGTCTTGCTAAACGATGACCGTGTGTGAGGGGCTAATAAGTCTTGGAATGGGATTCTGGTAACGTCATGACGGCCTTCACCGCGAGAACCAGTCATCTATGTAAGGCCTGCAGAAAAGATGTTGTCTTTATCCATATTACCATTCCATCAATACAGAGTGCAGCAGTGTGGAATCACGACAAAGTTTTAATCGATACATCAATACTTTCATGTTTAAGGAAAAGACACTTCAAATTGAGTTGAGGTGATTTTTGTGCATTGAAATTGTCAGCGTCGACGTTGTCTTTCCGCCCTCAGCGTCTCGGTACGCGTCCCAACGCGTATCAACTCACAATGGCGTCTGATCACAGTCAATAACACCCGCCAGGCGTCGCCACTCCATGCGGAAACTACAAACATGGCCGCGACCAGACACCGCCCACGGCCTTGAGAGTCATCCCGCACCTAAAGGTCACAGTCCCACGCCTTAGGTCAATATCCTCCAATCAGCAGCCTCGTAACAAATCGAATTAAGGAGGTGGATGGACCAAGTAGAAGACTGAAGTGACTGGGGAGAGTGAAGCCAGTGACCAGTAGCACAGATTGTTGGGGGAATCGGGTGGGTGAGCAGTGGTTATAGCAGAGTCAGGTATTTTATGATAGTTTACACAGTGACAACAGCTAATATCATATGAAAGCAAGTGTTAAGAAAATGGAAAGTGGTATAGCATGAAGGGTGGGGTTTTGGCCAATACCATGGTTTTGGCCAATACCATGGTATCAATACTGAAAGGAGTAAAGAGAGTAAATTAGGATCTCAGAACAGCTGTATAAGTGAGGGGAATGATATAAACAGAGATTTCTTGTATTTGAAAATTCAAGGGTATGGCGTGTGGAATGAACGGGTAGAAAAACTAAACTTTGGGTCTCAGAATAGTCATATAATAGATGGGGGTATTGCAGGTGACAGAGATTGCAGAATGTTAGGGCTGGGTCTCATAAAACTCAGACCCTGAGTATGGGTGCGGCGGGTAAAGAAAGAGTGCTAAATATATGGGTTTTATTTCAGAAAAAATAAAGCACATTTGTGGGTGTGGGAAGGAAAGTGAACGGAATGTACAGAATGTAAGGTTTAGGTCTCGGAACAGTCTTAGGTGTAGGGATCCGTATAGAAAGTTGGGAAAGTGTCAGAACGGTCGTATGTGTGGGTGTGGGCATGGCCAATTGAAGCGATAGCCCCTGAATATATAGTGACTGCAAGACTGGAGTCATATGTATGGTATGCTAAGGGGACAGGATGAGGAGAGCCAGGATTGAATCTCAGAACGGGATAGGTGTGGGTGTGGGGATGACAAGTAAACGTTGTGCACATGATGCCCTACTGCGGTCGATGCGGATGCACTACGGAGGAGGAGAATCAGGTGGCCCAGTGGAATAACTAGAGCTTTGTCGACGCCCAATGTGGTGTAAAGATAAGACATTGTCACGGTCTTGAGCGGCCCCTCGCCCACGCCTAATACATCAATACCAACACAATTCTCTATACCCCCTGTTTGCCTCCTGCCTGCCTAATAATCAATACTAAACCGCACGGGCATGAAAACTCTATAGCTACGTTAAGAAAAGAACATCTTAGTTCATCTTTAGCCTTTAGGTGCATTTCCATTTTGATTCGTCATATCATATTACAGGCCATATAAAACACGTGTTCACGTGTAGCTTGAATAAACACATTTTGAATAATGTTGTTTGTCAGACATGCAAATACCAGCTAATGTTAGGATGAATAATAGGGCGTCCTCAAATACTCAGTGAGACTGTTGATCGATCAGTGCAGAGACAAAGTAAACCTGACCAAACACCCATCTCCAGTTCAGATTACAATAAGTACTATTTGCTTATGTTAATTACAGAAAGATCTCGTAATTAAGATATACGAGAAGAGTACCTAGATCTGATGAAAAATGGGATAATTAGTATGATAAAGGAGACAGTTATCATTTTACGTCTTCGGGCTAGACAATCGTCTTTTGTTTTAATATCAGAGGCCCCCTCCAAGGAATTGATCTTGAAATCTGTCTCACTTTTCCTGTAAATATGATTTAAGTTTGACTTTGAGGATGAATTAGGTACATCTGTATTAATTGTTTCACACAATTCAATGAATATACACTTAGTAGTTAATTAGTTTGCAACCGACACCACTACAACACAAACAGAATGTGATGTAAGTAGTTTATGTTAACTGGGATCACCACTTTCGAACTTGAGACAACGATTTTCCCCAGTGGACCTATAACCTGAAAGGTAACCCTTTAGTGCACGCTCGCAGGCTGTCCTATGGTGCTATCGAATGTAAAATATAAACAAGTTTATTCTCATCTAGAAGCAGTTCCGTTTTTCTTGGTTCTAGGTTTCAAAACAGTAAAACTATATTTATGCTCAACCTCCCTGGCAATTCCTAGCGTTATTTGCATCCATAATTCAGTACCGCATGACCCCTGGACTTAGGGTAAGTCTGTCCCCACTGCGCGCTTTGAGCAATAAGCGGAAAATAATTGAATCCTTTCTGATATCTGTCTTGGAAGAAGACTTATATACCTCGTTGAGAATATCCTTCAGGCTGTAATTGAGGCTAATATTCAATATTAGCAAGGAGAGTTTCGGGCAGAAGTTATGAAAATCCCCGATATACAGATAAATATTTCCAGGCTAAGATAAAATCAGTAACATTTTTGTGTTTGGTGTGAGTCCCCGTTCACCATGTTGTCTGTAGCGTTTCGCAATATTCTCTCGGCTATCGCCTCGTTCATATTACTGCACATTCCTAACTCGATGATGAACGGGGACACACCAAAGACTCATCAATTGCCTTTTTAGTGCCCTACTGTACATCGGTTACTCTTAACCTCGTTATTATAGACGGTGTCACTGTTGTGTGTCAAGGGACCCTTCATGCTGCTGTGTCTTTCTATCGACAATTATTAAACTCTAAACTAAGTGAAAGGTTGCTATAAGAATTATACCCATGAAATATCAATCTATACGACTAGGGAATTATCATTCAGATAATATGTCTCCAATGCAGTATTTTTTGTAGCTAGACTAGACTAGCTAGATGTCGTATCTTTGTTAGGCATTCTAGATGTTCTTTCAATTTTGTCGGAGAGCATATACGACAGATCCACGGTACATCACCCGTACTATGAAATATATTAAGGGTGACTAAAGCATAACGTACTTGCTTTCGTAATATGAAATTTCTTTGTATCAATGTGTGTGTTGATATTGACCCCGTACCAACTGGCCTAATATTCACAGCTGGCTCGGGACTGACTGTTTCTGATAAGGGTATCACAAATAGCATTATCATATTAATGGTGTAATTGATACAAAATTTCCTAATTTAAAATCATCAATATCGAATGGGTCATTGAAGCTTCCAATCTGGAACTTCATGACATGACTTTAATTGTTGGTATTTAAGCATTAGATTGGATGTTACCTCCAGTTACTGAATTATTCCAAATGGATTGGGAGCTGCAGAAAACATTTCATATGGGACCAGCCAATGGTAAAGTCGTGCAATAAAAGTACGGAAAGGTAGTCCTGCCCACGTGACTATCCATCCGCCATTAACAAACACAAGACCAGGATTCTGTGCTGCAACACGAACTCCATTAGTTTTTTTTATCAGACATGGAGGTATTAGTTAGTAATAATGCCACTATCTTATCACGAATATTTCAGGAATTCAATAAAACTGTGCGCCAAGAATTGTCCCACATAGAACCATCTGAACAGTAGATTCATGATTTAGATTTATATCCTGAGCATGTGGACATCTAGGGGTGGTAAAACAATATAAATATGATTCTTATTGTCGGTAACGTTATCGGTAAGCATACTCAACACATTTCAATTACTATGAATCCCATTCCCCTAATATCCTTTTGATTTTCTAAAATGCTTAAGTTTTTTATTGAATTCCTCATAAAGGTAAAATAAAGAACAAGTGAATTACATATTTACGTGTTTGCTACTCGTGCTATTCACGCCTAAACGTCCTGTTGTAACACAACTCTGTTACAACAAAGTAAATCCTGTATCGTTCTCGGGAGCTTTGCCTATTCCTATAAACACAAAATACCTTCGGATGTATTGGCGAAACAAGTTAACCTCTCTTTACAGGTTGGTCTTCTATTGTCAATCATGGTATACATAATAAAAACGTTGATTTTAAGCTGACATCTATGTCCACCCATCCCGGCTGTTAGTAAACGTAGTCGGTAGTCGCTAAGTAGTATAAGAATGTAGCCACGCAGCAGGCGTATCGCAATAAAATGTTCTGTGAATAGAAGTACATAATCTTTGTGAAATAAACATGTATCTAACTTAGGGGTGTATCTTTTTTTCGGGATTTTTCATACAATAGGAAATTCTTGGAAATTCACGGGACTCTCAGGTGGGAACGGGAACAATTAGGTCAAAGCGAAACTGTGAGAACCCGCCCAATCCGCACCTATGATTCACACAGCAAAACGTCTAAGATCGTCATTCAACATACTACTTCTACTTCGTTCAATGTTCGCTAATCGTTGAATTAGAGGAATTCCGCAGTTCTTTGGTTTATAAATTCAAAAACATGCACATTACAATTAATTTTATTTCGTTATATATGGCATGACTGATATAAAATATACAATGAAGCAGTGTGCATGAACACTAGATATGACACGCGCATGATCATACTGATACTGATGATGATTTTAAGCATACAGGTCTAGGATGGGCCAACATTGTGTTACTCGAATGATTATGACAGAAAACATTCCTTTGGCTTGCATATCAATGAAGATTCGAACTACATTACCGATGTTGTCAGTCTATGTAAATACAGACCTAAAGGGTCTAGACCGATGCTTGTCAGATTGGTGTGATCGGAAAGTTAGTCAATAGCCGCTAGGGTGCGTTACAATTAGTATACAGGGAGACGCGGGCACGATCGATACGCCCCCTATGTAACAGCGCTGAAACTAGAGTTCTTGGACTGAAGCCAAACATTTTAGCTGATGGCGGTTATATAACGATCTAACGTGATTAACTCTTTCCAAACTCATTCAATATGCAAACTCATTATAACAATTTTAGAGAAAGCTGTAGCAAAGGTGCTCCACGCCCGGTCACAAAAACTTCCGAACTGCCGTCAGAAAGGATCCTTTCGCCTCTACTACTTCTGGAATCTAGTATAGTGTACATTATTGGGTAGAAAATCTAGCTTGATGGTGTGTACCCCAAGTTCCCATTCATGGTGCCCCTGATTCTGATAGGATCCCAAATGCTCATCATATGTGGTGGACCTACGAGTACCTGTGATGTACCAAGACCGATCTTGGTATTATTACATACCTATGTGCGAATGTCACTCAAATACGACCCTCTCACAGGGTATAGTATTCGCCGACTACGTCCACTATGGTGCACTTTGTCGCACTGCAATATTCTAATGTGCGTCTAGACTAGACTCTGCTATTCAACTAGCGTGCGTAATCAACGTCATCGCGACCAAAAACATCATGGCGAACGACATCGAATTGCAACTTTAAACTTGTGATGCAGGCCTCCCGTAACAACTAGAAGTGCGTAATGATCTAATATTGAGGTAGCCAACGTGTGGCTTGCACGTACAACAGTTTAAATTGATCAAATATGCTAAATCCATCGATGATAACAACAAGCCATTCGCCTAGGTCTGCAACGGGCGACGCACAGACACGATTACGGTGGTTCCCAGGCCACACTCCTGCTGCTCTTCAATCGCATCTTTTGCTAATCACACGCTTACCGAATAGCGGCCAAACATCCGCTGGGCGAATGACGGCCTAATTTATATACTATCGCGCATGCTCAATGCACACATCCTGTGCAACGCGCACATCCTGCACAACTTCCGGTCCGTAGCAGACAGTGTCAACATGGAGCAGTTGTGACTCAAGGACTCGATAAATGGCATCTTTCTGATCGAATTAAGGTATGTAATAATAAGAAAACACCCTGACTGTGGCCAGAACTATGTCGTAGTTCTCAGTCACCTACCACCGATGTTCGCCCCTTCACCTGCGGCTTTGGGGCAAACGTCGCCGATAGGTGGCCAAGAATTAAGACATAGTTCAGCCACAGTTAGGGCGTTTTCTCCTAATCCTCTAAATTGTTTCGGCTGTGTGCCATCAGAATAATATTCCTTGTGTAGATAGGCTTTTTTGGCCTCCGATAAAAGCTCTTCTAGGATAGTGCAATCATGTATCGAACAGGTTGTTAATTCTTTTGCGAAGTGTTTACCAGAGATACATTCGTGAACGATGAAGGAACCCCACCCACAACGTTGTGCACTTGAATTCGTCATAACTAGACATCTGTACTAGAACTGGCCAGAAAGGCTGATATCCAGCATGAACAAGCGGATCAAAGTAGTTCCGAGTAGATCAGAGTAGATATAAGTGCCTCTGAGCAGTTCCGAGTAGCTCAAAGCAGCTTTAAAAGATATGAGTAGATACTGTGAACGTGGTGGATCCGTCAGACACCTATAATCCACCATTTGGATGGCGATAGAATCCCTGTGTGTCTGCAATAGGTTCAGTGCGGTGAACCCAGAAGACTCAGTCCAGTTCAGTACCCAGCAGGGCATTTCAGTTCAACTCGGTGCAGCATGGTACATTCACACGCCGGGCGTCACAGTCGGATACACTATACCGGCACAGACGCAAAAGCACGGGTTTCTGCGTTAGTGTTTCCTGTGTCTGTGTCTGTGATCTACAGCAGAAACAGCGGTCTACCTTTCACCCAAAGGTGTATAGTTGACCTCGTATTGAAACGAATGCATCCACTGCCATTGGAACTACATGTCATAACAATATTCTTGGTGATACAAATTATCTTTCAGTGAAATATAGATTAAATCAACGACCTCTGATACACTATGATTATAAAGAAATTGGGTGTCTATAACAAACATAACCTCATTTATTTTGGATATATCTGTAATAAATATCTTCCCCCCAATAGACTTCAAATCGGAAACTCATACTCAACGCCCATGGAGTATTGTAGAAAAATACTCGATGAGGGATGCTGTTAGACATTTTAGCCAATTGGTCACTGTTAGGGGTGAGATAAAATCTGAACCACACTCGATCCATACCCACTGAAAATACACCATTCATTTTGGTTTGTTACGTAATCTCACTCAGCTTTGCCTCGTGAGATTACTTCTCAACCAGAAAAATGGTATATTTTCAGTGGCCAACGATGCAGTTCCTTATAAGTTTAAAGGTTCCTACCGTCCCCCAATAGAGAAATAGACTTTCGAACAGTGTAATCTAAAGCTGTTGGTACGGCCAGACCTTATGCTGAAGCCATACAACTCTGAAGTAGCTCGATTCTCAGAAAAGAAACCCATAGGAAAGGTTTCTTTGCATTGTGACTGGGCAATGACATCCTAAGAATGGTATTCAATCTGATTATCATACTGCTCTGCCACTCAAGTAGCCCTCTCGACAGGGACTCCTCACAATGGCGCCTCCGCCAAGTCAACACACACTACAGTATTTCTTATCTAAGATACCTAAAAACAATAATCAAGGGACCGTTCCTCGAAAATGATTTTGTGGAAAGACGTCATTGTATATTCCCACTTCCCAGAACAAACCAGAATAGCATTTGAATTAGGATTCGATTTATTACCTACCATACTAATTTCTGCCAAGAGGAGGTATTTGTCATGAGGGGAGAATATATACACACACACACACACCTACACACACCTATACACACAATATTACCATGATTTTGTTCTGCGTGGCTGTATACAACTGAGTATTGCCATGAGTATATGAGTATGGTAGAATCATGATAATATTGTACCTATTACCCTCCTTTCGATTAGGTTCCATATGTTCAGTATAGAAACGTTGTATTAGTGGGTAATAAATACCCAATATCACCATGATTTTGATCTCCGTGGTCCTATTCTCCGTGTAGTTGTCGCGCAGTTACATCCAAGCGAATGTGAGAATATTGCTTAGTGTCAACTACAACGAGAAGACTACCATGCAGAGCGAATGGTAATGTTATATTTATCATACATCATTCCAAATATAGGTCATCAAAGAAATGAAAAAGCTGCCGATGTTCTCCAACACTACTTTGCACACATTCTACTCAGTAGCAATCTCTAGTCCGTAGGTTTAGTATTGTTACTCTATATTAGGTGTATGATGAAGAACAAATCTTCAGACTGCTATTCCAAAACTGACTCCTGTTTTACAATCAATAGATATATCCTCAACGCCAAGGTGTATACAATCGTCCGAAGACGAATTATCGCTCGGTAATATGTTATTCCGCGTAAGTGCGAGAGCGGTGGGATTATCCGTACAGCTCATAGAGTACGCGAATGTGCATAGTAAAATATGAAGTTATTGTACAGGAAGACCAGGGGAGCTGCCAATAAATTAATTGCCTTTGCAGGGCTGTGTCAGGAGGCGGACACGTTCAGTGACATTAGCTGTCTCGTTGTCGGCATTATAAACAAGAAGCGCAGGAAATTAGACCCCCGACTTGAGGGGCAGGCGAAAGGCGGCAGCCTCAGTCCTGAAGGCACGGGGAGTGGTAGATAAGCGGTGATGTAGGTGCCATAGTGGGTACGTATAAAATTGGTATATTTTAACAATTCATCATAACTTGGCTTTCCTCATACTATACTACGACTTATATATATACATCAGAGCGATGCAGTGCTAATACCCCTCTCCGTGCGCCCGAAGGAAGGGGTCTCATCGGGACCAGGGATTGTTTAAGAGGCTCAGGGGGTGTGCGGCCACAATAGCGGTTGGTATTTTACATAGAGGGGTGATTCATCAATGGGGCGCCGGGCACAGGAAGTCCGCTCCTGGGCGCCCGCCAGGGGCGCTGAATGGGGGTGCGGGCTCTTATTAAACACACAACTATTCGTTATGGATGAGCGTGGCAGTGTGCGCACTGAACCGGGGAATATGCATACAAGGTATAAGCCATTGATCACAGCTGTAGCCGATATGATCGCGATCCACAGCCCCTCCCCCACATCCCCACCAGTCACCCTCTCCCTGGCCTCCGCCCTGTCTAGAACCCGGCATTGTTTTTACCTTGCACTCTGTGCTGCCCTTAAGCACAGGTCGGTTTGGCACCTTCGGTTACATATATGAACGATATGTAATTCCGCACGAATTGGCACCACCTATACTTTAAAACAGGATCAGGGTTAAATGGTTGTTTGGTAACTTTTATGGCAGATGTATTGCCAACTGAATGCGCCAGGTCCACGGTGGAGCTAATGCCTCATCCTGCCGTAACCTGTGCCTGCCCTCTCCTACCATGGACTAAAACATTATCATACCCCTGACGTTAGTGAATAGTCTACCGATATTCCGACATGATCTCACATGATCTCTGCCACATCCTTTCGTCCTTTGATATACAACTTTGCGAAAATTATTTCCAGGTATCTAGCATATACCATACAATATACCATATCCAGATTCCCTATGCCCTACCATGCTCTGGTCGTTCTAAGACGTGTGGTTCCCGCTCGAGTTCGTTATAACATTACATGTTTTGCCCACTCATCCCATGGTCTCTCCTCTCGTGCACAGGTCTACGATACCATTCTATACTCTAAATTTCTCCTTTCCGGCATTGCCCGGATTAGACCTTCAAAAATCCCACCTCAGTATTGTTTCTCTTCCTATTCTACTCCACACTGGTCCATCCTTAGAAAAGCAGATTACACATTCCGCCGTTTTCCTCGGGCCTTTTGCGTCTCTACACTTTACCTAAATCCCAAATAGAAACACCTCTGTAGCCTGGCCTTTTTCATATGCATTCCCTTTGAACCCATCAGCATTAAAATATACCACTGCGAGTTCCTCAGCTAGTTATATCTACGTATCTAGGTCTTTTGATCTCCTATAACTCAAGCTCATCATCTGTCTCATTCTTCGCAGTTCCAACTTTTCGACATTGCATACAGTATGCAGACAATCTGTTCTAATACCCCTAATTCTGCTATGGTTTGTGATTCGGAGCCCTTTATTTTGAAGGCATTGTAATTTATCTGCCTCCCGTTTTCTAGCTCCATCATGAAAAAAAAACATATGTGCTCCATTACAGGAACTATTGTACATGTACGCGTAAACTAGCCTGGCCACGTCGGCAGATGAGCAGCTGCACAACTTTGCCAATTTAAACAGCCTCACATTTGTATTTTTCCGTACTAGTATCATATGACCATCTAAATTGAGGGCAGCATCCAGGTTCACTTCCAAGTACCGGAAGATGTGACAGCAGTGTGGCAGAAATGTCAGTTGCACTTCATCTAATCTCTTGAGTAGTTGTTTGGTTCCATACCAACAAGTCATGGTTTTCTGAAGGTTCATCATCATATCATTTGTTTCAGACCAACAGCCAATTCGGTTAACCGCTTGATCTACTCCCTCTGATCGAGATTTATCCTATCCCTTTATTTTTCTCTATAGACTTGACTTGGGGAACCAGTGCCCAACACTCGTTCGAGTTAAAAAAAAAAGAAAAAAGACGTACCGAACCGGTGTTGGGTACGATGATGTCGTTTTTCATAAAATATCTTCTTCTTCTTCTTTTCCATAAACATTTAATGACGCTCTTTACTAAATTTCGGATGGTTCATCGCTGCGTGATTTCATTCTGTTTTGCCTCGTGAAATTGCTACATCATCGAACTCATGGTGTATTATCCAACCGTAACTATTCTTGTTGTTTTCTTCTATGATACATGATGAACTGCCGATTAAAATCCTAAATTTCAAAACGGTGAGAGCTGGTAAGCGAATGGGTGGAAAGTAGCCGTCGCATCTGAAAATTCAAGGTCAGATAAAATATTTCAGCTCACCATAAATAGCTGCTGCATAGCAAGTAGATGAGGATGGAACATTGTGGTAAAATATATCATAACTCCGCTTATTCACTACTTATAGCAATATCCTTATATAACATTTGATAAAATATACCACTGTACGTATTTCAAGTAGATTGCGTCGGCTCTGATAATGCCCCAGTTATTCTTCTATTTGTATATTTCTAGACGGCGACTTATCACGCCCTCTATTGAAGGCGTGCCTGTTGGGCTGCTCAGTCCGGCGCTGCGCCCTGACGCATCTGTGAATAAATGACATCTGGGGCGCAGTGAAGGCCCCCGGGACGGGCTGAAGAGGGACGGGGATCGGGTGAACAAAACAAGTGGCCAAACAAGTGCTGGTCTTCAGATTGCATTGGACTGAGCGTATTATGAGACGTGTCATGTCTCCCTGCCTGCCTCTGCTGAGCTGCTCCTAGCTGCTCGGGGGTACTCGGGGGTCCTTGGAGCTACTCGAAGCTGCTTCTGAGTTCATCCAGCTGGTGAAATGTATACTGCCATAATGCATATCTCAGGTTCCCAATTTTCAGATCTGAATGCGATATCAATCCCCATACTTCAATCGATGTGGGTGTGATGTATCCTTCATGCATATATATGAGCATGGTATATACAAATACAGTGGCTTATCCTATACTAAGAGTTTTCCTATAAGGGACAGTCGGGATTCTTCATATGGGTTCCTTTTATATATATATTTGTTCCAGCCTAAACATTCTAGATATGTACTTGATCGGTAGATACAAAATCCCATAACGTTGCTGGCAATCCCTGGTCCGAACTACAATATATTAATTATGCAGTCTTCATGAATACAAATATTTAAAGAGCATTAAATGCAACAAAATAGGCATTTATCTTCTAGATACCTCTTTTAGCCGGGTATAACTGATCTTTAGAATGTGATATAATACCACATTCAGGAATGTTCGCGGGTATCATTCGTTACATCAAAGATAAGCCAATGCTATACATGTACTGATTTATCATTAGGATCTTCAAATGTCGGGTATACTCATTTGGCTATTATCACCAATGTAATGAATATATGTGTAAAAATACATCGTCAAATGGCGAGTTAACTCTACCACCCTTTCTACACTACTGACATATGATCTAGACAGTGTGTCACACCACTGAGGTAACGCTATAGTCAGTGCCCGAAGCTAGCATTGGAGATATTCGGCAATCCTATATGTGTGTACGTCACAGGCTGTATGTCGCAGCATTGAATATCAGTGATGGCACTTCAAACCCTCACCCCTCACAGCCTCCTCTCACAGTGGGGCGTCGGGTGTCGTGTCACACGGGAGGCGATCACGTTGTAGGACGATCTGCCTTTAAACTGGAATTCCCTATTTACCGTGACATCGACACATCTGAGTGCATTTCCACTGATTTCTGTTCTTGTTAATGACTGCAGAAGATGATATCAACATAGATTTATGCTAGCAATTATGGCATCTAGGATATGATAGTGGACGTTATCAACCAAGATATATCTATGCCAGAGATGGTGTCCCCTAGAAGATGATGTTCCTTAGATTGCCCATTCCCTGTAGAATGTTTTAAATATCAACTGTCGTAAATATCCCTTAAGTGAGATTTTCATTGGCCGACAAAAAGCTCTTTGTTTGAATAAAGGAAAAACAGTTTCATACGATGAAAACAAAAGGGTGGTCTTCCACAGAAAAATGGTAAGCTGTCATCGTTAACAGAGAAATGTTTGTAGACATAAACATATCAAATTTTAAATAATACTTGTAAATGGTTACGATAACCTAGCCGATATCATCATTGAATAACCCATCAAGGAATATGCCTTAAGGAAGGACGGTTACGTATGACATAATGGCGTAGGTTATGACACCAACAGAAAACACCGGGAAGGGACTCAAGTCCTATGCAATGCACGCACCCTCATGAATCAACACGCTGAACCTAAATCAATTCGCGGGTACTAATTGTATCGCTAATGGGGCTCTTCAGGGGGTTGGCCGGACACATTACGGGTTTGTAAAGTCCTCTTAGCTGAGCTTGCTGCTTACGCCTCTCGAGTCGCAATCACAGCCGATACGTCATGGCATTCACGTTACGTATGTACATTTACATTACGTATACGGTGAGGGAAAGGTCAGTTCTCCATGACGTCATCATGCATGTTGTGACGTCCTCGCGGCTGCATGATAGTGACAACATGTCATATGCTCGTGTCGGAATAATTGGGGTATTGCTCCAGCATTATGAAACACTATATTCTGAACTAGTTCCCTTTTTTAAGTCCTCCCCCTTAAAAAAAAGGCAGTTGCCTAAAATCAGCCGTTAGAATTGTGTCTTTTTGCCACTTTGTTAGAATCCGGCTCTACGCTTTAATATATTGCAGGCCTCCCATTGTCCCGCTCCCAAAATATAGTTTTTTTTAATGGTTTTTGAAAATCAAAATATAGGGTTTTACAGGTTTTTCAGGGCCCAAAACATAGGCTTTTATAGGTCTAAAGGTTAACATATTCGGCATAACAAGAGTCAAAATATAGTGAATCGCTTATTTTCAGTTTTTGATTTCTCAAAAAATGTACCTAGTACTAAATTGCAGGACTCAAGATGTTTGGCTCATCAGGTTATACCCAGCAAGTATGTACATGTGTGTTGAGTTTCCAACAAGCAAGCCTGCCTAGCAAGAAGTCACGCCAACTGTTGATTCTTATACACTTTTATAATCTCTAAAATAAACCAATAATATGGATTTCTTGTCATTTGACAATCTACCTTTGTGTCAAGTTAACTCCTAAGATTTTCTGTACAACTCAGTCTGCATGGCAGTGAAAATATAGGTTTTTATAGGTTATATAGGTTTCTCTGAAAAAATAAAGGCTCAAGAATCAAAATTCAGGTTTATATAGGTTTTAAAGGTTTCGCTGGGAGGCCTGATATTGTTAGATTTTGGTGGATAACTGTGTGATTCACAACTGTTCAGGGACAGGTTCATATGCCCATATATTCTTGTATGCGTATGAATTTGGGATATAAGTATACGCTGACGTTACAGTTTTCCTTAAAGTCGTCAGGACTAAATTGATCGAAGAAGGAGCCTGTTGTTTTACTGCGTCTGTAGAGAGCCTCACCCTACTAGCAGGCTTGAATAGAGAACACTGTACCAGGACATAAATAACAAAGAGCTAAAGTGGTGTATATAAGGCTCATATGGTAGTATTACCCAGCGTCTACACTAGACGACCTGGAAAAGCGAAGACTCTAGCCAATAGTCGTCAGGTGGTGCCCTCCAGGAAAAATCGTCACCAAGAATTGTCGACCCCAGAAGTGCATCAAGCGTTCATATTAGACCATTATGATTGTCCAAATAAGTTTGGTTTTTTCGACATCTCGAAGGAATATATTATATATACTTCCTGCTGTTCATCTATGGTGGTGGCAAATTACATTTTTAAATGTTTCTTTTTTAATTTAGATCTTTATTCATTCTGTTGGTGTACATATAATTTTATAATACAATATATAATACAAAATGATATACTGTCGGTGTAAATATAATCGTCTGAGAGTTAAACCTACCTAAACTAGTAATAAATGTATGTATCACCCAGGAGAAAATCGCAGGTATAAAAGGGTTGAATAGAAAAATGGGGTTCGTCAAGACAAAGCACACGTTTCTGGCCAAAAGGTGAGGTGGCTGATAATTGAGCTTTTATAGAATCATTGGGTGTCTGGAAAATTGATTCAAGTAGCTTTGAAATAGTTATCGGCCTATAATCATCAGCATAATAAGTAGTAAGTAGTAGTAGAAAGTGCCATGAACATCAGGCTGTGTGTCAGTTATGGAAAGTACATATACAACAGGCTGTATGTAAGTAGTGGTAGAAAGTGTCATATATAACAACAGTTTGTGCGTAAGTAGTATGGTAAGTTTACGTAGTATGGTAAGTCAGACGTAGAGGCTGCATGAAGGTAGAAAGTGTCATATATAGGACACAGAGTGATTGCTATTTTTGCCATCGTCCACAAGGAAATTGTAAGAGAACGCCACTGTCGTCGGGAGACAGCAGCTGTTATCACTTCATGTAAATCCTCATTACAGGTATTTTTCATTTTCCGTAAGACATACTTAACCCTAAATCCTTATATTCAATGGTATGAATGTGAATATTCAACTATTTGTGAGGTCGCTTTATTCATAGTGCGATTACAGAAAACGATAAATGTAGGAGGCACTATTTATGTCCAAGACGAAATTAATCGCCCGCTATAAAGAGACACACACCCACAGATGGATCGCGAAGAATCTCATTTAATTGAATTCAAAGCATATGACTTATAATGAAGATTGATTACCCTAGTGAGATTTGTATTTCAATAGTAGCCAACCCTGTAACCGGATCATTCAGATGCGGGGAACTCGAGAAAATAGATATTATAATGCAGATACCTTGTCTGGCTTAATCAATTGTTCACGTATTAGAGCTTTTCCGTATTGGTCTCCGTCCTTTCCGTCCTTCAGTAGCTCTGTCCTATATTCCCGGTTAAACACTAGGAATGATATATTCCCTTCTAGAGCTACTTATAGTAGGCAATGTTATCAAGAAACTATACTCATCCTGCCTACCCTACATATTGCGACCATTGCCGTGCATGCATATCGTCAGCATGGCCCATGGATATAGACGAGAAGATTTCACAGAATCAATCATAAGTGTCCTCGATCTGCTTTTGTTATATTTACGTTTAAATTGATATAATATCACGCGCTTCACAGCTAATTTTGTAAAATTACAACAATAAAAAGATAATTTTCCTCAGATAGAATGAAACAGATTTCCATAGAAAATCGATCGAGAATACTTAAATGAATGACACATGTTGACACATAGCTTTCTTTGTCTCGTATACTACACACAGGAGGAAGAAGACTTTCGTTACAAACAAGTCAATCCCGACACTGGGAAAACATCACCGCAATCATTGTCCGTCAAACCCTAAGGAGCCTTGAGGAATGTAGTGACATACAGTATTGCATATCCAGCCACTTGGATTGCCCTGTGTGATAATCCCTGGGGAGGCGAGGGATAGTGGCGTACATACTAGTCCTTATAACCCATGGGGGCGGGGTAGTAGACGGCGTAACACTGACGTGCAGCTATAAGAGCCTAAAGGGTCAGGGATAGAGGGACTTGGTGGCAGTCAGCGATGAGCGCCTAGGCCCCAGACCAATCTTCCCACTAGCGCCCATAGATCACATGGCCACAGGGTTTTCCAGCTGGTAGCTGGTCAGCTAGTGCCCCACGCCCGTCTCATCCAGCTCCGTCCCGCACGGCCCCGGGCTATGGAGGGCGGGCGGCCGGCAAGGGACGGCAGGGCGGTCAGTCGGAGAAACATCCTACAGCTCATATTTATACCCCGGTCGCTAGGTGCCGCCTGTATGTTGTCAGAAGTTGGGAAGCGTAGCCGCAATAACCCTTGGTACACGTACGCGTCTTGGCTGCATTTCACACCTGGCGTATACGAGAGGAAATATACTCTGCACGATATATATACGCCGGGCGTATATGTGTACACTGGAGCCCTTTTCCGCGGCGCACCCGGAGGCCCACCCTGCCGCCCACCCGGCCGCCCATCCTGCCGCCCACCCTGCCGCCCACCCGACCAACCCCTGGTCTCAACTTCTTAAAGGCTTATATAGTGGAATATATACAGAGGTGTTTTCCTGCGTGTCTGTCATCAGAGATTGGATCCCATTGTGATTAAAAGCCTGGTTGGTGCTATCGTTAAACAATGAAGCAGCATATATATGTTTTATGATGTAGAGCAATATGGATACAGAGAATAGGTTAGCAATGTAGGAAAAGTATCGTGGGTCCGGTTGGCTTTATAGATTCAGATTGTATTTCAGAGCGGAGTTGTAATGTGGTCAACCGCAGTGAGGCAATTGCAAAGCAGACTCAGCAAGAAACTGTGCTCTGGCGTAGCAATGTTTCAGCAAAGCATAGAAGTGAGTGAGAATTTGTTACCCTTGATAACTGTAACTATCGAGCCTTCCTGTATTAGAAATCCTCCAATCTATCCTTTAGTCGTGATGTACATCACATTCTCAGCCCACATTCTTAGTCAAGTCCGCATTTTGTCAAAGTCACAATAGTACTAAATTAATTATGGGACCCCATCGCCTTAGACACAACCACTATGCCACGCAACAAACTGTCAGCAGCTGAGCAGAATGGTAAATGAAGCACCATTGACATACTCCATGATCCACGGAGAACGGGAGACATTCACGGCCTTGACCTCTGTCTGTTCTGATTTAAATGTTGTGCTTGGAGACCTATTCCCGAGGTACTCACCGTCAGAACGAGGCTAGGTTTATTTGTATGGACGACCGAACGTGGCCTTAATTTCCTCTTCAGTCCTTTAAACATCTACTGGGGACGCTCTAAGGAGCTCACTGCCCCCGAGTCAGGAAAAGATTCTTTAATTCTACGGAAGAACTTGACCTCTGCCAGGAAGGGCAGGAACTTCATAATATGATTTCCATACGTACCCATACCTTGACGTACAATTCAGTTTCGTTCATATGATCTTTGTTTATCAAAGCCTCTCAGTACGTTTGCAGAATAAAGATGTGGTCTATCCACAACCCGTGGACCTTGTTTGTCTTCCTTTCCCTTTTAATATAATGAATGGATGATAAATACTTAGATTTAGATATAAGTTGCATGAGTACTAATGTTTGTCCGCATATATGTGTATAATACGAGTGCTTATTTTCATTTATAACATCCATATGAAAATGATACCTAATACCTAATCCAAGTATAATATAGTAAAGGATAGCATGCAAACGTTACACCCCATCCTGCCATATTTTGACCTCTGGTGGTCCATCATGGAAACTGCTCATTCTATCTCCCTGTAAATTAATTTTCACATCGCACCTCACGCTCTGTATGGGACAGAACACGAGCTGCTAAGGCTGAGGTTACTGTGTAGGGATGTGTGCCTATATATCATTACGGTTGGGGGCTTGCTAATTACAGGCAACAGGTGGGGGTGTATGCTGGAGGCGGTGTAGTAACGCACAGACTTAGTACTGAGACAGGCGCAGATGTGAGGCTTCACGAGGCCGGTGTCTGCTCATTATTTATTACAGTGGTGTTGGGAAGATTAGCCCCGTGAACCCGGCCGTGGGAACTGAGGTGTGTGGTGTATTCTTCCTTCGTATATCTAGTACTTCTGTAATGATTATTATACAAGTGCTGATATATAGTCATATGATATCATAAAACACTAGTGAATAAGTATACGAGACACGTGATTAGCGGTAGTAAATCACAAAACATGATTTATTCAGTGATATATTACAGGGAGTGTAAACCCCATAAACCTGGCACATCTAGATAAATACATTAAGATAAGACTGAAAGACAACGGTTTAGCTTCGATGGCAAGTGCAGATTGACAATTGCATCGTAAATTCGTTACAAATCAAATACGTTGTTATAAACAGGGTGACACATATGATACGTAGTTGCCAGGATGTTTACTATAGTTATAATAACAAGTAGCAGGCATTATAGATACCGCAGTAAATAATTGCAGTAATCCTAGTGGTTATTGATTTATATTTATATGACGAGGTTGTATCCAGATTATATTTACTGAGTTACGTAGTCAAGGATACATTTAATATAAAGTGAAAATAGTTCGTATACTTTTATTTATATAAAACATATTTGTACCAATGCCATACGTGTGCGTATTTATCATAACTAACCAACGAGATCAGTAATTCTTTGCATATACATGTATAGGTAAACGGATCTATTTCAGATATCTATATTAATATCGCCATTGCTATTCCCCATCAAATGATCATTAATGGCAATTTATCAATTGAGGACAAAGGTTGTAGAATAATGTGATCATTTGAGTAGAATTTTAAAAGATAGACGTGCACTTATAAATGACAATCTCAATTATGTTTTCTCTAATTCACTAATGGCTTATTGCAATACAGATGCTACTTCACATTGATTCACCTATGTGTGTATGTCTTATTTCATATATTGATGAAATGCAAATCTTAGAATATCTAGAGGTATAATATCCCTTCTATGTGGCAGTTCCATTTTGACCAAAATCAAATGATTATTTATAATTCATAGGATCGCATATAAAATAATCCGACTCAAATATATTTGTGATTTTCTTGTTAGACTATAAATTCTCTCTAAAATATTTCTTTAAAGATATAAAGTGGACCTATGTTTATGTTATGAGAAGATATTCTTACCCACTTCCTGTTGGAGTTGATTTAAATGAAGATATTGGAAACAAAAAGAGCAAGCTAAGCTGTTCCATGTATGAGCCTACATTAGTCATTTCACATTAACTCTGACAGCCCTATGCCCTATTCAACTGGGAAAACCGCTACTCATAACAGTTCGCCTTAATTAATTATACATCCCGAGTATTACAGGGGCGACGGTAGCAATATAATATGCGGATTGCCTTACGTGCCTCACGTAGGCACAGCCAGCTATACGGCTATGAGTCCCGCGTGGATGTAAGCAGCTGTACGGCGACGTCTTACGTTAAATCCTCAACGGCTTTAAAAAGTGATTCCACCATTAAGAGTTGAGGGGTGGGTAGCGTACCAGGCAGGGAGGGGCTTATCGTCATCCCCACTCCCACCTGTAATCAAATTAGCTTGCAGCGCCATCTTCAGGGCAGGTAAAGTGAGCAATTAAAAGAGCAAACTGGCGGTAAACGTCTTAGAACAATAACCCCTGGCAGGTACTCGGACCTGAATCACGTTCTGCTGTGCAGAACAAACGCATAGTTGAATAAAGCATTGGTACGTTTTGCCTTATACAGAACGTCCGAATATGTGATCTGTAGAGTTAACCTTGCCTTTAAGTCTTGTGTAGACTTGCAGAGTGAACTAGTCTATTCAAAACATTAGATAAGTATGGTTATATTTATTCCCATGAGGGAAAATCTCAAACACGTTATACAGTCAGAAAATGTCGATATTTAAGATGTATCTTCAATACATCTGTTCAGAATATGATATATACTATTTTAGAAACACGGTTCATTGTATTCCATGAACAATTTCCATTTTCCTCTCCACGGAATTTGCCCTCTCATAATTAGCACTTTGCTCTCCCGTCTCTTCAGCATATGTATTAGACGTGGCCCCCTTTCTGAATACCCCAGAGAGCGTCAAACGTGACTCGGCATGGAAAGGATACAAAAATACTCAACTGCTAGGATTGGCAAGAGTAATTGACCCCTTGTACGGCGGGTGGCAGCACTGGTATGCGTCACATTGACAATCATGCTCAAGAGCGTGTGTCGGCAAATGGTTTTCCGCTGTTGATTTGTCATGTTCCGCTGTATTCACCACCACTCGAGCTTGACTTCATGAATACAAATCCATTCACCAAATACCTCAAATCCAATCGATATATACCGTCCCTACCGCCACTGCACCACCCTAGCCCCCACGTCTGAACGTGCTCCAGTGTGATGACGTTGAGGGTCTCTGGATATATTGGGTTTCTGAGGAGGGTTTTTAGGCCAAGTTTCCGAAAGGCCAGGCCCTCTTCTGTGCTGAGCATCTGGAAACTGGATTACGGTGGGTGTATGGGAAGATGGTTACGGTGGTGCGGGTGGTGTGGGGTGCTGGTGGTAGACACTTGTGAATGAGGACAGAGAATGCTATGGAGCAGTTGTATTGTGTCCCGCTGATTGCTCGCTGTGTCACCTGGCCAAATCGGCTGCTATTGTATAAATATCTTAATATAAAACACATTGGGTATACCAATGTACCTACATTTAATCCAATAAAATAATGAACAAAATTGTCCCTCGATTATAGAGTCTTCATAGGGTAGCATCGGGGTATGAGTAATTTGCAAGTGGAAGATTCCTTAGACCCGTAATCTCCTGACCCTAAAATTAGGAGATTAATGGAAATAAAACGTCATCGGGCCCCTAGCAAGCGAAATGCGAACTTATACGGACAGTGATAGCAGACAATATTGCAATCACAATCAATGTGAACTACATAATAGTTCAACTTTGGTGAATCTGTGAAATTATAGTTGCTAAAGAGTTCTTACATTGGTTTTCCTGTATTTCAGCGTATAATTCATACTCGGAAGCAAATGGAAATCCAACATGACTGAGCAATATCAACTAACTAGTGATTGATGGGAAATCGAAATCGAAATTTGTGACAAACTGAAACACTGCTGTGATGATAACGGAAATTTGTGAAATATGAATATAGTAATGATTCCGATAATGATAAGTTTAAAATGAACACGCTTTCCAAAATACAATTATGAAAACTCAACATTTTCCAACGGCTACACTGAATTACCGCCATGTTCGACAGTGCTAACACCTCACTAGCAATTTAGGAACTATATTAGATTGAGATTAGAGACCCATCGATTTGTCGGATGTTACAGCCGTCTGCATCTGAAACAAGATAATATTATGAATATATCCTCCTATATGATGATCAAGACATTTGCAACTGTCTAGATATCACTCTAAGAAGATTCCTTCGGAATAATGAGAGACTATCATTTGCGTTTCCCTCATATTTTAAGAAACGCAGATATTCAATATCCTAAGTAATAAATAAGGGACTAAATTTCAGGTATTGTATATGTTTCCCTGCCCGATTCCTGCCAAAGACACCCTTTCCCATGCGTGACCGACGGGCATGGAGCCCGGGTACCCCCTCAGACCTCCACCATCCAACCGCCCCTACACACCCCCCAGTCGGCCGGAGCTCAGGTGGCTAGCCGTGTCCGACTGGCCTCCGGAGGATGAGGCGGGCGATAATACGTGCACCCGTCCTGCATTACACACCCGCATTAGTCGTCGTAATGGATTCCCTGTAATTTCCTACTGCGCGCCGTACATCATCGTCGTGCGCCAGCGGCTCCCAGAACATCCCCTAATTTATGGACACATAAATGTCGGGTATGCAAATGGCCGCCTGCCGCCTTATGCTGACTTACAGGACTTTTCCTCATTAGTTTCGCCCCGCCCTCGCTACTAGCGACCGCTCGTAATTTACGGTGCACCCGCTACGCGCAACTTCCGCCGGTTAATTATTGGACACTGTTTCCGGTCATCGGTGGCTACCTAGCGTTCCATGTAGGAACTATATATGCATGCTGGTGTGATGGAGGGGGTAGTTTGTAGGCTGAAGGAATCACTCAATCTATAGAATATTTTCTTTTAATTATTTTTCAACGGGATTTCGAAGCAATACCATCAAATATGAATTATGATTTCATCAGTAGAAAGACCAACTCTTTAATGCTATAAAGAAAGTAATTAGAAACATGACACCCTTCGATTTTCCCAGAGATCTACCGCAATATACAAAATCAAATGAATATCACAGATAGTGTCAGTATATTCTGTTTTGTATAATCTGGATAGAAGTTTGGTCAACAAGTGATCTCTTGCGGTTACATGAAATGGGCATATTTTAACGCATCTACATACGTATGTGTTAAACTTTTAATGTTTTTGCATGTATTTCACTGCAATACATGCATCTACGGGCATTTTGAGTGACATTTTATATACCTGCACGTGGAGTTCAGATTATGTACCACTGGCGGTGTTATACAACAGTCAGAAACACGACGGACCTCCTCAGAGTCGTGTGCAATTGGCTTGGAAGTTCATCAGACAATGTAGTTCTCATTATCCTACCCCTAATATAAAATCCCATAAGCTTAACATTGAGTTTCCGTATGCCACGCTGACTGGCATACAGAGTTTTATATGCAACTAGTGGCATACAGAATTGTTATCACGTAATATCGTAAAACTAGATGCGTTTTGATCTTGGCCACCGTATGCTGCGACTGGAGTTTGGTATAGTGATTTCATGAGGCGAAGCCGAGTGAAGTCCGGAGCCAAAACTTCAGGAGTGGAATGCGGTGGCCACGATTACAACGAATCAGGTTTTGATTTTATCCTACCCCTAATAAAAAACCGCCATAGACTTAACATAGGCAAATTTTATGTGGCGTGCCATGACATAAAGTGTGTTTTATGCCACGAGGGTAATAACAAAATTGACCAATCAGAGATCAGGATGTCAGCTACTATGAAAAAAGTTCCGGTTGCACTGAAAGCACCCATTCAAATGTTTGCTAACATGGAACAGAATATTACTAAGTTGCCTACAGTTATGAAACCAGCCCCACCCCAAACGTGATTTATGATATCTACATCCGAATGTAATGTGTGTGTTGTTGATTTCCAAGCTGCTGTCGTAATCTACTAATTACACCGCTCAGACAGAACAAACCTCACCTGGCACTTGCAGCATTGCAAACAATGTAGGTCCTATGCATTCTTAACTGGATTTCGGTGAGCGTTTGCATATTTCCTAATATTCTTCAGTCTTGGAGACGGGGTAGGATAAATACTAAACCAAACTCGAGTTAGACTTGTCAGTGTTTATACCACTCTGGTCAGGTCTAATACTCACTACGCGCTGCTAACGCCTTGCGTAGTAATTCGTGACCTGCCCGTCGTGGCATAAACACTGACAAGTCTAACTCTCGTTCAGTTTCTACTTATTATCCTACCCCATCTCCTCCATTTTGGAATATTACGTGATAACAATTGGGCTGGAAGGAGTCGCCGATATATTTGATTCTATATGGGTCAGTTTCTCTCTTTATCAGTCCTGCAGCATGGGTGTTACCTGCTCTTTTTGCTTTATGAGACATAAAAGCTTGTTCTGCTGAGGGAAGGTTCTCCCACTTTTGAGCTCTGAAGAAGTTAGAGCAAGGAGAGTAAGGGTCATGAAAATAAACACCCTCTGAATCACTCAGAGTATATGCTTTTGCTAGGCTGATCTTAGTTGGCAAATCAAAAAGCTGGCCCATGCCACAAGTGATACCATCCATGATAATGCAGTCACCCACAACTCTGGCATTGAGACCTTCATCTGCCACAAGATCTGCTAGGGTGCAGAGAGCACACCTGTGAGTTTTGGTTGCTTCTGTTACATCTTCAGTTATCCAGACATTTGAGCAGTTTGGATTTTTTTCTAATCAAATGTTTGCTTTTGAAAATTACCTGTTTCAAATCTTCTCTGAGAAAGTGGACTCTGATGTCTCTAGGTTTCAATCGGAATGAAAACTGTCTCTCTCTGTAGACAGCCTTAATCTCCTTAGGTTGGAAAGTAATGCCTGTAATGCTTGCTATTTCTCTGACAATGAGACTCAAATCTTCACCTCTGCATTCAATAATGCCAGATATAACCAAGTTATGTGATCTCAAAAAGTTCTGGATTTGACTCATCTCAATAAAGTCAGACTTTCTTATAGTTCTCAAATCGTGTTTCTTTGCGTTGTGGGACTCAGTTAGTTAATTGTTCATAGATTCGTATTCCTCTATCAAGGATATGGCCTGCATTGATTTTTGTTTCAGAACATTCTTTTCTTTATTGTCATCATCTTTAAACACATTTTGTGTTTTCCTTTACAATATCAACAGGAACACTTCTGGTACATTTTTGTTCAAAATTCCTTTTCTTTTACCAAGTATCATTCCTGTTTTATGCTTAGAGATAATAGACAACAATAAAAAAAAGTGGTGAGTATCAGGCCTCATGAACCTGGTTTTCATAATCTTCCCCTCTCCCTTACTTCACAATACGACCAATGGTTTCACCATTGTACTCAGTGACAACTACTGTGTTTGTACGGTATATGACAATTTGACAACTTTGTCATCAATATATTTGGTACTAATTATTCTGGTATTTTACTATACATTAATCTTTTAGTCAGTGTCTTAAGTAAGTGTCTATATATTTGACACTTATTATTCTGGTATTTTACTATACATTAATCCTTTAGTCAGTGTCTTGAAAGTTTCATAATTGTCTATTATTCGAATGTCTGATTCCAGGTTGTTCCAATGAAAGGCTCCATTGCATAACACAGATCTTTCAAATGCATGGCAATTAGGAGTTATGGTTTTCAGCAGTGGTCCTTCGTTTGCTCTTGTATCTCTAGTTTTTGCTTTTAGATAATTAGAATTTGCCTTTCTTTTAAACATAAAGTTCAACAGGTGTGAGAACATCCGGTCATATAAAAAGGGTACCCATGCTACATTGTGAAGTGTATCAACACGTGTGTACATATCAGTTTTTAGATATAATTGCAGGCAGCTATTATGCATTCTCTGCAGTTTATTTAAGTACATTTTGTTTGCTGGTATGAACAGAATATTGCCATAATCGAAATACGGAAGGATCAATGTTTTGTATGCATTCAGAGCAGCTTTAACATTAATATATGACCTCATTTTTGCTAATTGGTACATCCTGAAAGAGACCTTTTTTATTATCCCACTTATATGTGCTTGATAATTTAACTTAGAATCTAATATAACCCCCAAATACTTATATTCGTATACAGTCTTTAGCTGTTGGCCATCGAAATAAATCTGTAGTGTCTGTTGAATTTGTTTTTCTTCGACGCAAAACGTAAAACCTTTGTTTTTCCAATGTTGACTGATAATTTATTTTGTTCACACAAAGTACTTAGTTTGTTAACCGTTAGCTGTAGTTCCTTCTGTATGTCACACATATTGTTTCCTGAGCGATAGATGACAGTGTCATCAGCATATAAACAAAGCCCCTTTTAACCAACTGCTGTGACAATGTCATTCACATATAATATTAAAAATAAAGGGCCCAATATTGACCCTTGGGGCACTCCACAGTCAATGTCACAGGCATTAGAATTTATATTATTAGCTCTTACTGTTTGTTTTCTGTTTGTTAAGTAATTTTGAATCAAGTTCAAGTTTTGTCCTCTAATACCATAATTTCTCAGTTTTTCCAATAATATAGTATGATTTACTGTGTCAAAAGCTTTTTTAAAGTCCACAATAATTGCTATTGTATCCCTCCCAATATTACTATTAAGTAGTATTTCATCAGTGATTTTAGTTATAGCATCGACTGTGGGGTACCCCTTTCTAAAGCCCCTTTGGTTATCACAAAGTACATCATTTTCTGTTAAAAGTATTGATATTTGCTTGGTTCTCTGTGAAGGACAGTGATAGATGACTGCCTTGCATTAATGATGCAAGGTGCCTGACAACCTCAAGTACAGATTCTACTGCCCTGTTGAGATCATCTAGGTTTTTCTCAATAGAAATAAACTAAAAGAGAGTCCACTTTTGGTCCAATCAGATCAATTTTGTTCTCCAATGTAGTCATCTCAGAGGGGGCTTTCTTCCCCACATCTGTTGGAGGAGACAAGGAAGGCTTGGGAGACCCTGATTTCTTTGACCTTGGCTTTGTCATCCTGGTAGGTGAGAAGACAAGAGGAAGGTGTCCTCACATTAGACAGAGTTTAGGCCTATGCACAGAGAACCAAACCACAGTGGAAAAAGTAGCAGTAAGAATGACACATTATGTTACCTGGTAGTCATCTTGGAGTCTTGCAGAAGTGATTAGAGGCCAACACTGGCAGGCTGCCAAATGCAACCACTGGCAGCCATCATGGATACTCCCTGAGAGCATCAAATCCCGAATCAAAATTGAAATAGTTAAAACTTTAGCGAAGTCTGTTCCAAATTAGTGTTTACAGTTTGATCCATGAACATTTACAGAGTCTGTATAACATGTACAAACCTGCTGAGTTCCATAGCTCTGCTGGTACCTCCCACCATGTCAGCTTTTGATCTAGATCTTTGGGTGTTAGTACTGTAATGATCTCATAAAAGAATATACAGAAATGACTTGTTATATCTGTAGGTTGGTGGCATTTGGTCTTGATGCAGACAATCTATAGCAGTTAAGGTAGCTCTTTAGAGTAGCAAAAAATACCAAACCTATGATGGGTAAGTATATTTGGTCGCATAGTAATTTCACTTGGTTGTGCCTCTTGAAATTATTATGCAATCAAACTCATGGCATATCAGTCACCCCTAACCACTCTCATTGGTTTCATCTCTAATATCCTTGATTATCTAACATTTTCCGCAACATTTCCTGTGTTGAACATTTACCCACCTTTGTCCTGTATGGTAGAATGGTAATCCGCCTGCCACACCTGGCAGACAGATGTAAGCCAGAAGACAAACCCCGGGGCAGGGCCTACCTTCCCTAGGGTGCCGTCACATGGTCATTACTGTCAGGTTGAGCTTGGCAGCCCACTGTGGCCACACAGCTCTGGTTGCTGTCTTACTTGGCAGACCCTTCCCAGTAGTGTTTCTAGGTTAATCAGATTAGTAGTCGCTGAGCATCCCTGGTGTACACAAATTAGATTAGTCTATTCTTTCCTTTCTATTTACAAAAATAATAGACAAGAGAAGTCGGCACGGGATGATATTAAACATATTTAGCTTATGGTGTGTGTTTAAAGATAGATGCATCTCAAGGTTAGCTTGGACAAGAAGTGGCAGACGTATTGGCCAAGCAGTTATCTTATATTCAAAACTTAAAGAAACTGACATAGATTCTATCTGACAGAATGGATGTTTGGCTGATAGAGTTTTATGTCATGGCAACAGCCAGGGTTACATATCGAGGCGGGTTTTGGCAGAATGTTATAATGGGATTTTTCTTATCTCTGTCTACTGAGATTAGGTAGGGAATATCCCAGAGGCAAGAGCCTCACAGTTATCTGATGAAACTAATCTCACATAGAACTTTTTTTCTATTTGAGTAAAGTTCTCAGACAAGTATATAATGAGTTTAGGAAAGGTAGTCATCGTTGCTATGAGAAATACAGGAAAGTAAGAACCAATGTGAAAGTACACATTTAAGCTGGATTTGGCCCTTGACAAGTCACTTGACACATGCCACTCACAATGTATCGGCTCAGTGAACTAGATAAACGAGATTAACTATGCCTCATTCCGGGCCTACTATATTTAGTTCATCAACCACAGCTGTTCTTCCTTTTATACGAGCTATATTCATAATTCCACATCCGCATATCATTACCCAGGCCACGCCTCGCTGATGACCGGCTAGCTACAGTTCGCCAAGGAATAGTTGTACTTGCTTACTATAGTTTATCCAAGACAAGCTGTGTACTCCAGCCATTACGAGGCATATTCATACTCTCTGCCTAAAGCTGCACGACATTCCATCCACACTACAGCTCGCTATATAGTCCAACTAGGGCCTGCTTTGTGCTCTGTCACACCACACATCTTTAGTACCGCAGAGATCTATGTCGTTTCCCCATGTATCTTTGTTGATTTAACGAACCCCTCCGAGAGCTTGGACACCCCATAGACATTAGCACGATACTAACCTGCCAATAACTTGATTCCAGTTACCATTTGGCTGTCATTCTCTTATTGACTTTACTCATATTCTGACTATGAAATGCAGAGAGTCTGGCATAGCATTAGTTGAGATATTCGCATGTGCAGGGAAATATTCACGTGTGAAGAAAATGGTAAAAACGGTATGTAAAATTTACTAATTGATTGAAGTAGAGTATTGAATCTGGTTGAATTACTGAATATTATTCCAGTATTCAAGCAAATTCCATAAGGGTATTAGCGTAAATAATCTTTCTTTTCTTTTCTTATAGTGACATACCAGCGACAAATATATAACTGTCGAAGGTGACACTTATTCTATACTATATCCGCAATATTAGCAACATATCAGCATTTTTGCCCAGCAGGTGGTGGATGGACTTCAGAATGGCTGTTCTCACTGTGTCCGCAGACTCATGGCATGCGGGCCTCCCGCTCGGCGGGGCCTCTTTTTACCGACTCAGCGCGGTATTTCCGCGTACCTCATCCATTACTCTGGCACCCTTTTTTAACCCACATTAAAAACACAATGAGTTTAACTTTGATCAGCCTATAAGGGGCTGGGCCGGCGGCAACAGTTTGCAGCTGCTCCGCTAAGTGGCGCTACCGGCAGCAATGAAGACAGTTACGTTATTGCGAGGCAGACTCAGAGCCTGACTTATATGTTTTTTGTGAACAATCATTGAGACTATAACTGCAACTCCTAACTGTCATAGAGGCTGTGCCTAGCGATGAAGGATTGGTGTAATTTCATATAGGTATGTGATTGTTTTGGTCATATGGTAACATATAGTGAGTGAGTATAATACTGCAAGTCTTATGCGGCATTAAAGATATGTGTATATAAGAAGTTTTGCCAAATCGGAAACATAAAGGTGTATTAGTATAAGCTGGAATGTCTCTGGAAGTATATCTTGGCATGTCTTTATGCAAGCATCAATAAATTGCAAACAAAGGGCATCGAGATAGTCACTAATATAAACAGATACCTCTTTTTTATATGTGAATATGACCCCACAGAGAAAATCCAGAAATACTAAGCGTTGCTTGTGGTTGTCAAGCAAGAAATGGATTGGTTAATAAAGATTCAGACCATAGTAAGATTGAATATTTGACAACAACGATAGAATCACTGAGAAATGCAATGGTACACCTCTGACTCGATCCACCAAACCTGCGATCTGCAGTGTATTACACTACTCACTGTGCCATGCGGCTATCCATGAAGGTCGTCCCCCCACTCTGAATGACGGGAATAACCGACTAGCAGTCCTTCCGCAAAATAGTCCCAGGAGAATAGTAGACAAAAGATGTAAAACACTGCGCGGCCCGTCATTCAGAACACAAGCCAATGAACTCCCTAAAATGATCATTTCTCATTCGGTGTGAGTTACTTTTTATTCAGTACTAACGGCTGCACAATGAGCCCACGGAAAAGTTTGGGAATTTATTGCACCATGGTTCGCTGGTATAGGGTTGTAAAAATAGAAGTACCCAGCCAAATTCAGCGTCCATCTCTCTAGCATTAGTTATTAATCGCGTGGTTGGGTCTCATTAATTTGAATTCCACTTAATTAGGAATGTTTAATTGAGCCATGGGGTGGAATTAGTTGAGTGGTGATTGATGGTTATTCTATAGGGAACTTGTCTGAGGACGGGTTTGGGTGATGAATTCAGATACAATACGGTTATGTGTCGGTATAGATACACGCTTCCTGGTAACATGCGCTATAGACAATATTTGCAAAACACTTTAGAAAAGAAAGGATAGAAAGAGTGTGGCTAAGGTTGATTAGTATTATTCCTCTATATACCCATTGGCAAAAAATCTACAGTTACATACTGCTGCTAGGGGTACAGTAATTATGAGTTGTGTATCAAGGCTGAGGTTTTCGTCCCAGCCTGACGTTTTCATCCCAGGCTGACCACGTGCTTTTTGTGGAAGATATAATTGGCTAATGCACTGATCAAAAATGGCCATACCCCGCCTTCACATTGATATAGGCTTCTAGTAAACCACTGGTCGTGATCGCCGCGATTTCGGAGCCTGCAATATGTAAACATCGATGTGGCTATGACGGCTATGCTCGATAGGGGTGGCCATTTTTCTTGGACTATGGTAGGTAAATAAATAACCATTTCTATCGATATTTGAATGTAAATAGGAATAGGGAAACCAAATACCGGTGACAGAAAATCAAAGTTACTATGTAAGGCTTGGAAAAATTACTGCTCAAGGCCTTGATAGCGGGTTGTTTCTCTTACATCGCCGCTACATTCTGATGTATAATTCACGTAGAATTAATGTACCATCTTCTTGTCTTCACGGTATGCAGTTTTATCATCCTCCATCGCCAAATCGCTAACGAGGGATCTATACGTGAACGGCAAGCAAGAAATAGATTGATAGACGTCAATGGACGTTAAAGTTAGTACCCTGGCTAAAAGAGTCGAGTAAAATATATCAAATTAAATACTCCCCTTCCCCTTTCCAGTCCAAAACTATAGTTGGTAACTGAAAGCCTCCCTTTCACCTCCCTTGACATAATATTTAGAGATATTGATGTCCGTATTCTTTGATGTTCGTATTCTTTGACATAGATCTACATATAACGTACAGAGAGTTTCATATTTCACTTTACTCTTACTTTCATAAGCATGAATCCATCCATTTCTTGGTCGCCCTTACTAAATGTCACACGAGAAATAAAAATGATTATTCGTTTTGACCATATAAACCTGAATTGCGGTAACATTGTTTATCATGACTTCCCCTTCACCATTTAGTCCTCTCGTTTCGCTTTTCTCAATTCTCATTTGGCTGTGATGTGGCTTTCCCTCATGCTACGGCGTAAAACACCGGTAATCTGACAGCCTTTTCTGGGCTGTGATGGGAAATCTCAGACTCCTAATACTAAACGGTTTTAACACGATCCACTCTGTCAATCCCTTATATAATGCCAGTATATTCATGAGCTACTATTCAGTCGCCTATTTCCTTTACACGGCTGACGGTCGTGCTAATGGGATTTCTATAAGACGTGGTATTTATGTCAGCTCTCAGACAACAATATGAACGAGGTTCACGTCAAACTGAAGACAGACTCCGCCCTGCCCTGTCTGCACAGTACCCGCCTCATAACTCAGCCAGCGCCATCTATTGAAATCGCACGATAAAACATGCCTATTCCTCCCTCAGTGTCTGCTTCTTTTCCAAACGCTCGAGTTTTAATCAAGAGAAATGGATTCGGACCGTGATGGCGTCACCCCACGTACGATTGAGTTCACGAAGGTCACGGATGGTCCTCTCACGTCACCGCCGCCATCTTACTTCCGGTCACGTGGCGATTGTGAACGCGGCGCCCGCAGCGGCCATCTTACCCCTAATCTGCATCATGCCTGCTCACAAAATGCTGTTTTATTTACTTAAGGGCAAGCAAGGTTGACATGTGGAATCAATATTTCAGTATGATATTAATGTCCTGTTTTCTTCTTGAGATCTATAAGAACATGGCTTGTTGCCTCACTGGTTGTGGGTTTTTTCTTGAATTTTCCAGTAACTTTTACGCTTTGCAACTAAGCTCCCGATTCCTTAGTTAGTTAGTACAACCGTTCGGTATTACTGAAACCTCGAGTATACCCCAAAGTCTATATTTATGATATATTTAGCATATATTGGATATGAAAAGGCATTTCCATAATTAATATATGACTTTTAATCCTTAAGAAATAATGTATCATGCGTTCTCCGTAGACCATTGTAACGCCTAACATTATATTGCAATTGCCTCAATGGCACTGATTAAACCAACAAACCCATCCTGTCATATACCACCTTCCCAGAACTAGGCCATGAACGGCAGGAATTGCTGCCGTATTTTCAAACCTCGTCTGCTGTGAAGTTACAACGAAGTGGCGCCGGTTGAAGGCATTGAACGTGGCTGGTGGGTGCATCGCGGGAAGATCGGTCTGTGCTTTAGTGATTGCCAGGTTGTAAGGTCAATGTTTATCTCTGTGTTTATGTGGTGGTCCAGCAAGGTATGATCTACTGCCAGACAATAATTACTTTAAGTGAGATCGTCAACAACCACTGTTTTTCATCGATGTTTACTCCGGTGCTTTTGTCTGTGGTTGTGTGTGGGAGATCTCTATTCAAACCAAAGCTGCATGTACTAAATACTGCAGTTTCTTTACTTTTACGAGGGAGATCAATGTACTTGCAGAGATTAACCCTCAAAATTCCTGGAATTCACACCTTTCTTTTATCAACCGAGGGCTTACTCTCAACAATTTAGTCGATCAATAAAGATTTATACACGTTGCCTATTGTTTTTGTAGCTGTTGAATTCCTCTTATATTTTCCTGTTCCCATTTCATTTTGTCTATATTTTAATAAACAGTATACTTCTGGCATTCAGAACCTTGGATTCTAAGAAATAACCAGTGCTGCCTAAATATATTACGAAAACCTATCTTCGCCTATACATGATTAAGTTACTGTAATCATCTTTTTTTTTCTTTTTTTTTTAATGATTTTATTACAATTTCTCCCCATAGGGAGTTCTTCCAATTGTACATCAAGATTTTACAGGTTTGACGATCGTCAAATTACGTTCCATCAAGTGCAAAGGTGAAGGATGATTATGTATGATAAGTGATTATATGGTACATGTAGCAGGCTACCTCACGGCCAGATCCGACTACAAGGCCATTTACAATAGCTTGACCCAAACTTAGTATTCACTATGTCCAACCTTTAATTGCTTTTTTAAAGCTAGTAAGATTACCTATTTTTTGCATATCCGCCGTCAATGTATCCCATAATTTAACTCCTCTATAGTAAGGCCCCTTTTCATCTTCCCTTAACTTTATCTGGGGGTTCTGCCAGTTTCATCGTGATAATCGTTTTACCGTGTCTGTATAGCGAATCTCAAATCCCTTTCTCATGTGTGAAGGGTATTATTTTAGATTGACACTTAGAAAACATTTTATTACTTCAGATTTATTATGTTTCTATTTTTCCGTTCTGTCTATCTGGTAGTGCTCTCCTGGGATAGTTACGCCCTCTAGATCTCTGAAAACGGCGACTTCATTATCGATAACCACTATCATGTTTAATGACTGCGTTAGGGTTGTCTAAGGTTGTTGTAAATCATTACAGTGTCGATCATATCATTCAGCAACATCGAAATTGACTTTTTTCTTTGTTAATTGATAGATACTTAAAATATTACTCTCGATACAATCAGTAGTATCGGGTTTTAAGATAGAAACACACAGTTTCTTATGTCTTACATCGTTGGGACAACCTAAAGCACGACCAGAAAGGATCTTTTACGGCTGTGTGGAAATGCACTCCAGACGCAGTATAGTAAGAAAACAAGATTTCATGTAATTTAGTGGCCGCAATCTGAAGGGAGTTTCATATTTTGAAAAGTATGAATGATAGTTTATATTCCAGAGAAAAGTATATCTGCTGGGTAAAACGGGTGCACATAACAATAAAAGACATTGAGATTCAAATTTTATGACATGAGACCGTGATATAATGATAACTAATAATGGAAGATATACACAATAATGACTGGTTTTGTGTACGAGTGGCCGTAATCTCCGAGTAGTTGACGCGTTGTAATAGTAGTTGTCAACTACGAGGAGATTACGGTCACTCGTATACAAAATCAGTCGTCATTGTATTTATTACCCACCTACAAGATAATAACAAATCTATTGCAATAAAAATGTTTCTGTAATACATTTAGTTCCAGACACCACAACACTGTTAAGCGTGGCAGTAATTCGGTGTAGACTTACACCGATAATATAGTTTGCTATTAACCTGTACTTTTAGCATGCAAAGTGTATTATTACAATGATGTCTGATGATAAATGAGATTATTATGATTGCTTCTAAATAACTAACATTGAATGAACATTCAAGAAACTTATTTCGAAGTACAGGATAATTTGACCTCATTATAGACAGGACTATTTTTCCGGAATCTCCTACAGGAGATTCTGACATGCCAGGTACCTGTTATCAATAATTGACACAATCTTTCCTACCATTTACAACAGGCCAGTGTAAAACATGACTGATTGTTTTTCTTCGTTCTGAGACTACCATCCCAAATCCACATCACTCTCTGATTCTAGTCTCTGTGCCTAGTCCTCTCGCCTCAGTTCATCCAACACAGTATCAAGAGTTGAACTGTAAATCATGATAAAATTCCTGTATATATTTCCCTATTAAACAATCCAAGGGAGCTTCCCATAAATCCATTTTCGACCGGCCGACGAAAACGGCACGATTGATTAAGTTCTCCTAAAGCTCGGTTGGTGGTGGCCAACGGCTGCACGTCGCCATCTAAAAATTGGGTACTGTTTCTGCTTTGTTTCTGCTGAATTTGACAGATCCATACCGACAGAACTGCCCTCCAAACACAATATCCATTACCCATATTTTCAAACCCCTCGGTCATTGACCAAGTCAGTCGGTGGTGGCCTCATTGCATAATCTATGCACAATTCATCGGTGAACACTTCTCTGCATGCCTGGCGAAGAGTGAGAAATGGCTTTTACTGAGACTCTCCCAGTTGGCATTGCTTGTGTATGCGAAGTGTCACCACTGCATGGCAATACCTTGAAGTCTCATGGCCCAAAGTTATACTATGAGACAGTATGACTGCTGCCTTACACACGTTGATGTCATGACCAGGATAAGGTCGCCAGAAAAAAAGGTATGAGGGAAAGGTTGAACTTCCTGACCAATTCAGAGTGCCAGACCTGCCGTGAATAGACAAATGTGTGGAAGCTACAGCGAACCCTATTTCCATACTGCAATTGCACCCGCCCCTGGACCTTTTTGTATACCAATATTAGCATATTCTTCCCCTTTCCTTTCTTCCCACGCGGAGAGAACAGGTCCAGCAATAACTAGCCATCATGTGGGGTTATAGAGGAATGGGATTCTTGATTGGAATAATGAATATCCATTCCTATTGTTCAAAGGGAGACGTCATAACATCGAGTCGCATTTTAACATGCAGATTTCAATAACAGCTGGAAGCAATAACTACAGAATCATAATTTATCACCAGGGTGCAGTATCCAATATGAGAACAAGCCTGAAGGCTCATGTTCTCGGAGCCTGACCCTGGGGTCTGGCTGGCAGTCCAGAGACGTTGGCGGTCAGTTCCTGCCCATGCCCAGCCATGTTAGTCACTGCCAACTCGGGTAATTACCACATGGTTAATGTCATGCTTTTCCCGGGTCCCGGAACTGGCCAGGCATCTATGACGCATGCGCAGTGAGAAGCTCAATGGAAGGGGAATTGTGGGATCAATACACAGGACACCTGCTCAAGACAGCTACACCACACCTAGCCTTATTGAATTTCTACCGCAGCTTTCAACACTTTTTCTATATTCAATTTTTCCCATCTTGTAGAATATATAAGCTAGAGCCTCGTGGAAAAGCATATATATATATATATATATACGTAATTATAAATACATAACATATATATCCTTCCATGCTTTTTGACATAGAACTTACAAATATATGCATACTCTATTACATATGCATCCATACATATGTACATATATGTATACATACGTCCGTTGCCACATGGTTTTCTTCCACTCCATCACTCACCATTTCCAACCCACCCACCTCTCAGAGACCTGCTCTCTGCCAGCCTTTCTGCCCAGCCACCAACCAGACACCTCGTCTCCTACACAAGCACCAAAAAGAGATCCCTACGCGACGAAGCCACCTCCCTCCTACCTCCTCTCAACCTTTCCCGCAGTGGTGGTCAGCCACATGCCTATTGCTTGACCGTACAGGCGTCGCTAACTGCCCACTGACCAAGGCCCATCTATTCACAATAGTCGCCTGCGACTCAGAGCCTGCCAAGCTGTCTACGTGCGGACCGGTCCAAGCAAGAACTCGCCGCCCAACAATCCCACTGCCTCCCGCCTCCACATACACAGACAAAGCTCTAGCCCTACCGCATACCACTGCCCATCACCTCACATACACATTCAGAGGTATATCACCCTACCGCCTATTGACCACCCGTCACACGCCACACACTCGTCCTGCCCAGGTCATCCTCATTTAGGGGGCCTGAGGCCACTGTCTGAGCCTTTCACCAATGATGAGTGATGAAAGGATTGTAAAGAGGAAGGATAGGGATACACACAATGGGTTAGTCACACACTTAGCAGGTTCTTCGCTACTGAGGAGCTAAGAGCTATAGTTTTTTTATGGCCTGATTCTGAATATTCAATATATACAAATGCTAGAATGGATGTTCCATTCCCCTGCCTCCCTAGATTGGTGCCAGGGATCACAGCTCACCTGGACTGGACATATAAATCTGACTACTCCAAACTCTCACCACATATGCAATGCTAACTTGCAAACCAAAGTAAGGAAATGACCACGGAATGCATTCCCTTAAGACACGACTCGTCCCACCGTCTGCCTTCAGCATTCAGCATACCCCTCCTCATACCCTCCCCAACCACCACCAAACCCATCTCCTCTTCCCGCAGTCGTCTCCAGTAACAGGCCTAAAAATAGAGCAGCTCGCGCCCGGGTAAATAGCGGGTCTGTGCCGACGAGCTGCTCAGACAATGGCCAGCTGCTGATGCTTTGCGTTGTACGTTTTCCACTTGATGGCAGACTTGTAGGTCAGCGGTGGGATGCGTCTCTTTACCCCATCTGGGAGTGTGTGTGTGTGTGTGCACAGCGGCATTGGTCTGGTTGGAAGGAGGCGTTACGGATGGGGGTGTAATCACTGCCTCTTTACCCCCACCCTCCCCTACCCTCCTGGAGCAATGAGATCACCAGGCGTAACTAAGGCCTACACCTCTTTCTCCAGGTTAAGCGTTATTGGAGGGTAAAGGGTGTTTCTTAACCCTTTAGTGATAGGACAGCATAGTTTATTTCCCTTTGTATCTGGCAAAAGAGTTGACTCTGTCTGTACTTGCAGCTTATAGGATGTTACATATTGACAAATATGAGGAAAGTTATAAGAGAGATTAGACTTGCTTTTTTTTAAATACTGAGGTTACTAGTGCAGAGATCTTATATTCATCATGCGTAAAATATAGATCTTCGCTAAAATATTATTTCGTGGACTTTCACGAAAACAGTTTCTTTCTTTCCTTGGTGTTGTTTGTTTCTTTTTTGTGGTTCTGGCCGGCTTTTTTCACTTTATTCGGGAGGGAAGGGAGCCAGGGGTTATAATTCAAAGACATGAATAAAAGCATACGGTCGAAACCTAGAGTACATTGATATTATTAAAGGGTTGACACAAGGTATGTATGGGAGTCAAGGATAGACAGTAACGGGACTCTAATTAAAAAGATAGAGGCCATGACCTATTTGGAGATGAGACCTCATGGTTTTGACATGTAAATGCGGGTAGAAGTGCGGAGGAGCTGGGTGTACTAGTGCACCAAGGGTTCACCAATTTAACTCCGTGGTCCTGTGCGAACCAATCCCGCCTCTTGATCAATTAATTACCGTTGTCATATTGCCGCCAGTCGGGCTCCGATCAATCACACCCTGCTTCAGACATCAGAACCGCCTCGCCAAGAAACGGCACGGAGAATCACCCAGACGGAAATCTTAATGTATGTCTCGTTCTCCGCACACAAGTAAGGGACCTGTGAGACTGTGTGACAGGTCGCCGAGGGACCTGCCATTAACTGCATGCGCTCGGAGCGGTTTGCAGAACTCGTCGGTAAAACGCCAATAGCGAATTCCGCTGCCAATTGCATATGGAGAAAAAGGACAAGGCATGTCGCAAGCCAGAAATGAGGTCGAAAATAGTAATTCTCTCTACGTAGGCACTTAATGAAATCTCCCCCGATTATCATAACGCTATTGTGGTATAGGAAGAAAAGACCAATCTCACTGCGGGAGAATGGTTCAAGTGTATGATATGAACTATGCAGTGGAAGGAGGGAGGCTGGGGAAGGGAGAGTAAGGTAGGGACTGTGGGCAGCAGTGAGAAGCCAGGGTTCGTGTGGTGGCAAGGGTTGATTAGCGGTAGGGATGCAGGGGTATGGAGGGTAGAGTAGGGAAGGTGGGGCATGGGGGACAGGGAGGTTGGGACAAGGGTAATGTGTCAGGGAGACTGAGGCAGCAGTGGGGAAGCAGGGGAAGTGAGGGGGGATGTTGGGGCAGCAGTAGGGAGGGAGAGGGTGGTAGTGGGACAGGGGTAGTGGAACAGGGAGGGCATTGCCAGGAGGATGGAAGCAGGGGAAGTGGAGTTGGTTTAAGACCGCAGTGGCGAACGCTAATCCCTCGCTTGTCATTCCCACTACATCAACTCGGCATCGCCATTTCATTGACGTCAGTCTGACTCTAATATGGAGCCGGCCTTTTACAGCGACTTGCTTGTCAGAGAAAGGGTGACTGTAGGAAATTTATGTTAGCAGAGGTTATGGAGGGACTGGGGATTACTTAAGTGCTGGTGGAAGTGTGTATGAAGGAAGGGGTTAATATTGATAGTGGGGTGTGGAAGGGAAAGGGTGAGTGTTGATAGAAGGGTGTGATGGAGAATGGAGGGTCTCGGTAGAGGGGTGTATAGGGAGAGTGATTGCTATTTCTGCCATCATCCGCTAGGAAATTGTGAGATAGCACCACTGTAGTCGGGGGGCAACCACTGATGTCAATTATTATAATCTATATATAACATTGAGAGATATGTGCCCTATAAGAAATGGGAAAATATTAGTAGAAATGTGAGAAATTTTCTTGAGGCAAGTATAGGGAAGGAAAGGTATTGATAGATCGGTCTATGATGGCAAGATATTGTGTTGGTTGAGAGGGATATGGAAGTAGGACTTTGTCTTGGGGTTAAGTCAAGGACATGGCAAGCCAAAAATCAAGGTTTGTGGCAAACCCTAGTAAACACACTGGAATGTTGCTACTCAGAGCTAAATTGGGCTAAATCCTTCATTTCTGATATTACTTAAATTTGAAAGTTCTGTTTCCATTAAAGTGCTTGTCTAGACTTCTTTTCAGGATCATATCCCTCACTTGACAGAAAGATGCGTGTCTAGTCAAATGGCACATGCTGATTGAGGTTTATAAGGAATGAGTGTACATGCAATTATGCACACGCGAAACCTTGTCTTACATCATTTTGGCATCAACAGCATTTGCACGCTTGAGGAAGGGTAAAATTCACAAAAAGTACGTACATACCAAGGAGGTGGGGGTATAATTTTCCGAAATTTTGCATATACTCCTTCTTTGTCCTATTGCGTACAAGATTGAGAGAGAGTGTGTGTGTGTGTGAGGGGGGGGGGAGTTCTTGCGTACATATTTTATAAATGGCCCCAAAACATGCAGCGAAAACACGAACTTTAAGTATCAAAGCATATAGGAAATGCTCTGGGCCATATTATAAGAAGTCTGTATTTTGTCTCAAAGTGAAGATTTACAATTAACAATATTTTGACCAGCATGGGCACAATCTAGAAACTAAGACCGTTCTATACTCTTTTCACTGCCATTGGCGTTCATGGTGACTGAAGGAATAAATGAAAAATAGATCGACCCCCCCTCCCTACCAAGGTTTTTCTCCTTATGTATATAGAAACACATTTCTTGAGTATGAGTGAGTTATAGATAACTTGCGTTTTACTAGAGAACATGTGGTAATTTGTGTTGTTGTTAGGATAGGGGTTTTGTGGAAACCTGTGTTGGTGGAAGGTGCATAGGAAATTATGATGTGTGTTATCAAATGGTTTGCGGTAACTTCTATTGGGGAAAGGGTGTGTGGAAAATTATGATTTATGTTACTAAGGTGCAAGTGTTAACCTTTGTTGTTGTCCGGATGTCTGTTAAATCATATACGATTTGTATCATTAGAGTGCGTTGCAGTAATCTGTATTGGTGTAACTACCGTGTTATAAATTATAAAGTTTGTGTTGGCAGACGGTTCACGTTATAAGATGGCTTGCAATAACCTGTGCTGGTGTAAGGGTATGCACAGGGATTTACCAAGTGTTTGTTCCGACTCTCGCAGTTCCCAGAAAACAGCTACATTGGATATCCGCATAACGTGATTATCGAAGACAGAGACTTGGCCGATCGCTCTTATCATCCATTCAGCCCTGAGACCAGCTGTACTGCATGTGCAAGTAGGTCTGTGCCGCTGAGCTGCTCACCCCTGCTCGGCTCCGCTCAGCCTTAAAGCCCGGCTCAGCCTAACAGAGTCCTCAGCCCTGCCTTTGTCTCCACAAAGACAGCCACAGACATCAATCAATGCCATATATAATTCACAGTGTATAATTTCCCATGTTGAAAGAATCTTTATTGCACATTCTAGACGGGCACTAGAATGTTCTCAGTTCGTTTGATAGTTTCCCTTGATGTTGTTACCAATACGTGAATCGCATAATCCTGCCGGTTCCAGACAACTATGAAATGCACCATATCGGCCTATACCATACCAGAGTTATATACATGTATGGTATTGGATAGTAATCTGTGTTAAATGCAGATACAGGTCTGAAGTCTGTATGTTGATATATTACCCAATCAAAGCAAGCTATTCAGTCTTCTACGTGCTAGAGTCACAATCTCGTCTCACATATCATGGTGTAAGGTATGGTGCCAGGGCACCATACCAGCACGCCAATTCCTACCGACATTGCATATGCCTTGTAATACCCTGTCAAGAAACGACCCACCAAAGCCACTATAATCTTCTACTAAATTGTCCCATCCAAATCTGTGCCTCACTATACCATGTCCGACATTGGCTCAACATTGGCCCAACCCGCCCTATGCCTCACTATACCATGTACCACATTGGGACATAAAGTGCTATGCCTCACTATACCATGTCCAACACCGTGCATTCACATTTCATGACTCTCAACAAAGATCCAATAACGGAAACCCCTTTACAGACATGAAAGGTCGGTATGGTAGTAAATCCGGTTCTATTGGGAAGTGAATGGTTTGTTGGACTGACCAATTAATATGCTATTAATTGACCAATGAAGGTCAAGCGTAGTCCAAACATATTCCATGCCATTATTACGTCCTGTTCCTTGCTGTATGCAGTTACCCAGCATCATGCTACAATTTCAACTTATCCCCTTCCGCAATGCTCATATATACCCGGTAGCTGCCATTTTGCCCTACCCCTTGTGCTGCCTGAACCAATACCAAGGGCAGCGGCTTAGCTCAGTTGGTAGCGTACTGCGGGATCTGAGGTTTAAGGCACAGTTGTGCCACTGTTTCTTGCTGATCTGCCATCCTCAATTCATAGATTGTATTCCAATACGATATGACCCTAGCTATCACCAGCAACTGCCACTAGCAGTTCATTTTCTTCCTTCGCCACAAAGATATGGTATGAAAAGGACTGGCCTGGACTCATATAGCAGTAAGTCTACAACTGTTGGAGATGATGGAGGAGGATGGCTGTAGTGGGACTCGAACCTACAACATTAGGATCAGTAGTCCAGTGCCTTAACCAATGACCTAATATAAATCCCATAGAGGTTGCCCTGGGTCATCCTGTCTGCCCGGTACCTAGTAGACCTCTGAGGGAATCGTAAACACACTAACAGTCGATCCTGCTGCCTGATTTATCCCAGTAATAGCCGAACTCCACCATTCAGCCAATTAAATGATATTATCAGTTATCATAACTCAGCGGATCCCCACCACTGACTGCGCTAACTCCCTAAATCCCACCCGTACCCCTCCTCCCTCCCCACCACAACAGTCAGAAAATACTTCTGCACGGTACCCATCCCTTCCGCCAGACCCCCAACAACGCCGCCTAACCCCCACAGCGCCGGCTGAGCCAACCCCAACTCGTAAAACAAAATAAAAAATACCGACGGCGAAATAGACTGGGATGTGTTTTTTTTTTGTTCCCCTACTCTCACCACGAGTGAATATTGTGGAATGAAATGGTGAGCGATAAAAGAGGCAAAGCGTGGTAATGATGGCGTTATCTGTAATGATATTGATGGCAGAGGAGATAGAAAGCGACACAAGGCGAGCGTGTATCATTACTGTGAACAAGTCTCATCCCCACCTCCACCCTACCTCACCCTCCATTCTCCCGCCTACCTACCCAGATGTTCTATATTCCCTATTCACTCGAACCTTTCTCACTCCATCCCGCCCCCACCTCCCCCTTCAACACCACTGCACCCTCACAGTCCCATTCTACTCTCACCTAATCCTGTCAAGGCTTCTCAACCCACCATACCCCTCTCAACCCTACCACACCCTTCTCAATCACAGTACGACCCTCTCAACCCCATCACACCCTTCTCAACCCCTCCACACTACTCTCAACATCATCAGAGCTCTCTATTGTCGACCCCACCTCCCCGTTTTCCAACCTTGTCCTACCTTTCTCAACACAAATTAAATATTATATCCGTGCTCTCCTGTCTCCACCCCCTCCCTCCAATTTCCACACTACATAACGTCTCACCCCTCCTATTCTTCTACATCCCTCCCGCCCTTTGCCCCCCTCCAAACTCGCTCTACTCTATCTTCACCCCATCCCACCCTTCTACATCCCACCACATGACCCCTTTCCATCCCACCCCGCTACTCTCACTTCCACTCCACCACACCATATCCTTCTGAACCCCAACAGACTACTTCTCACTCCTTCTCCCAGCTTCTCGACCTCCACCTCTCTTCAACTCTACCCACTTCGACCCCTCTACACCCCACCCAACTCCTTTCTATCCCATCCCGCCCTTCTGCCACCCACCCTTCTCCATTCCGCACCAACTGTCTCTCTTCGAAACAATTCCCGTCTCCATACATTTCTTTACCATTTGTCGTATAAGTAGTATATGGAAATTCGCTCGGACTCTGGTAAATTACTGCAATACTTGTTTTGAAGGGTTTTGGCGATTCAGATAGAAGGGTTTCGTCTTATTAAGGCGTAGTATTTGATGAACTACGCTTCTCATCTCAATGTATGTCATTTGAAAAGTAATACCATTGAAACTAGATTAAGATGGCGCTTTGCTAGGAAAATCTCAATGAACCACAATCTTTTTATTCTTTTATTTATATTGCCGTCAGGGAGTGGTGGTTCCCGTCAGTTCTACATTGATGGGTACTTCCTCCATTCAGGTTTAGTAACAGATGATATATGCCAAATACTTCATTTGGTTTATCGATAACTGATAGTTTCACTCGGCAGAGAAGACATAGGTGCATGAACATAGAGGTTCTCATAGCAAAGACCATACCATGTCCCATAAGGATACCGCATTTATTTTGCAATTTATTCACAATGTACAAAAAAACGTAATTGTGATGGCAAGCTATTGTTGCATTAACAAATCAATTAAGGGGTCAGAGGGGAATAAATGAAAGCAGCGATCAGACACGTAAGGAGTATGGAGTGGAGAAGTAGGAAGGTCTGGGGCTGAGGCCGCCGGCAGAGAGGTATTTAAGGTAAGGGTTGATAATGTTTCGTGCAGCCTCAAGCTTGTTTTAATGACTAGGAATTGATTTCTACTTCTTGGGTTTAACTGTATCAAATCATTCATGTCTCCATATGATTGCAGGCAATATTAGAGGCACTATTTCAATAATCCGTGATGTTCTAAACTTTTAGTTGTATTGTAAATGGTTTTCTTCATAAGGTAAAGATATGTGTTCTAATTAGAATCTCTCATTCTTGGTGCCTAGATTCATACGTCCTAAGAATTAGAAGACCCTTTTCTGCACCTCGTATAGGAATTATCGTCTCAATAATGATAAATAGGTTTATTCGCTAAGACAGTCGCTAAGACAGTCTTTTATCTCACCCCTGGAATAAATGTCCATAGGCTTAACATTGGGAATTCGTTCTCCATGCCCCATCAAGTATTGCAGTCCGTTCTCCATGGTCTATATCCTCTTTTTTACCCATTCTTTTAGTGTGTTCAGGGTTGAGATAAATACAGAAAGCAACTCGTTTTGGTCAAAGTAGTCATAACTCGTTTGAATGCTATGTGATGTTCACTCGGCTTTCGCCTCGTTCATATCACACCGCATCAAACTCGTGGAGAACGACGACTTTTACCAAATCTTGTTGGTTTCTTCTTTAAACCGTAATAAGTTGACCGACATCTTCCCTGGGTCTCCTTGGTGTACAGAAAAAGGTCTTCGTGTATGAGCCTAGATTATTCAACAGGCCTCAGGCCCTCGATGTTAACAACTGAATGCAATAAACAGATGTAGAGTTATTTTTAATGCGGGTGGAGTCGCTGTACCGGGCAAGGACAAATCATAGTGAGCACGGCATACGTGTAATTCCAAGCAAGAGATATGCAGTAGGACCCCGTTTGCTTGGTTCTACTGTTCTAGTGTCACTCAGCACTATCATGGAAACTTACGAACATCTTAAGTATTTACAAGTTTACCACGAGCTGAAGTTGTATTACATATATGATACCGAGTGAAATTCTACGCCAACTAAAACGAGTGTCATGTTTCTCAATTCTACCATGTCAATATGGTTCGTGATTTATCCAAAACCCTGAGAGTAAATCAATAAGCAAGTTACACTCCAAAGTGTAAAATTATTGACTTTATAGGTCACCATCTTGTTAATATCAGATCAACTGCTGTTCATCATTTTTCAGATGTAAGGGTGAAAAATACTAAATTTGAATATAGATCTATACGCTGAATATAAAATTTTGTCCGCTTTTCCCTGTTTATCATAAGTTTAAATATATCTATCACTTACAGACATTTTTTATGATATCAGTGATAACTAAATAGCAGAGTGTGTAAAGTAAAGAATCAAGCCTAAGAATAAGCAAATCTATATCTTATAGACACATTTGAGCAAATTGATGTTATTAGGAGAATGGCGGGGCGCCGTCTGGTAGCTTGGGGACGTGTCGGCTTTCAGTCGGCAGAGCCCGTAGTGTGAGTTGGCTCTACTGAGCAGCTCAGGTCTGGCAATAATTGTGCTCTCAGAGCTCGAGCTGCTCCACTAATTAGGGGATTATCAAAGAAGGGTCCGCCGACCGTCACTCAGCGGAGACGGACCCCCGTCATTCCCCGACCATTAGTGGCTCCTCCTAGCGGGCAGGGGGGCTCATTAAGCACCCCCTCCCCGGTCCTGCCCACTTTAAACACCCCCGTACACATAACACACCTTCGCCTCCAGACACTGAACCCCCCCTTTTTCAATACACAAACAAAGGGAATAAAGTTAATATCCAATAGCAATTGAGGCTTATAAGGACGACTCAGTGCTGACAATAACACAAAAATGATATATGATTATTTATATACATATTAGCACGATCACTGCTGTGTCATGTATATAAAAACAATAAAATTTCAACAAGTAGGCTCCTTAATTGTAACGCCCTTCTAATCGGTGTGACAAGCGGCCGAATGAAGGTTTGCAAAAATGTAAGGATCGATGACCTGACACAGGCATGTATTCCAGGGCCATTGGTGACAACTGACATACTGTCAATACAGCACAAAGTAAACCAGGGTCATAGGTGGCCTCGGACATTCTTGTAACATGGTCAGGGTGTAACCGTAACTATCAGTGACATTTGACATACTTTCAATATAGATTATACCATGGTCATAGGTGACCGCACTGCGCGAAAAAAAGGAGATATTTCACACATACGTAAACACGTAAATGCGTGACAAGCGGCCGAATGAAGGTTTGCAAAAATGTAAGGATCGATGACCTGAAAGGTACGCACGGTGATTATGATTAAAAAAAGAAATAAATCAAATCACAACTCTGGATGGTTAAAGAAATTGTGACATATTCATGTATCACTCAGTACCACTTATGGATATATCTGATAACCCGTTCATTACATGTATTCGTATATATATGTATGATACGTATAAAGGCAACACGCGGTAGTCCCCCTGTCATTTCTTTGTGTAATATCCTTTCACCGCTCAACTAAGGTGTACGGCAATACAAGACAGAATAAATCTGTTCACATGGAATTTTATTGATAGTCAGGCTCTGAAAAATGAAGTTATTTATAGGCATTTATTGTACACATTAAACGTCCATCTGATACATATGTAGTTGAGCATAGCCCCACTGTCAGCTAAAGCCGTTTTAGAGGTAATATGAACAAACCGTCAAGATCGAACTAGCCGGGAAGTACTTTAGTATTCATCCTTTACGAACCAAGCATTAAACCTAAAATCAGAATTCATGAGGAAATATAAATGGATATCGGATTATCAGATTCATTATCTATAATGGACCCCAGCCATTGAACTGTCCAACTTCTATGATTATGTTCTTTAAGAGAATAGTATAGACTCATTCCAACTAGTACGGCTACAACAATGGAACACTCTCCTTTCTTTTTTACAAATTTTGTTTTATTCATCATTAGTCACCAATTCTACCACAGGGTAGTTCGTCCACTGGAGCTATATTTAGGAATCAGAATAATCTAGGCCCCTACATGAAGACCCTTCTCTGTCTCTGTACCTCTGATAGGGGTTATCGTTTAATGATATTTAACCCTTTCCTTACCAATGATGTCTTAAGGCACTCCCGTGGCTAGAGCAAATCATTTTCCAGTTGTTGTTTTTTTAATGTCATTTATCCGTGGAAAAGAATCAATTTTCTGAACACTTGTAACAAAGGCCTACCCTACAGAGGTGGTCCGGTGTCAGGCATGCTACATTTAAAGACATTTACCTGCAACCAGGTCTGGTAAAGAAAGGGTTAAGTTTGTTTGCTAAGACAGTCTTAGCGGTCAATAAGGTCGTCCATAAGTGTAAAATGAAGTTGACCCATATTGTCCCTGGATCTCCTTGGCGTACAGAAAAGGGTCTTCATGTACGAGTTTAGATTATTCAACGGACCCCAGGATCTGGAAAAAGATACCTGCTGATGTTCAAGATCTGTATCGAGGGTGGTAATTTAAGAGCATGATAAAGGAAACTATTCCAAATATACTAGTCCTATAACTGTTTCCTAGTCTATAACTGTTGAGAGTGTTGCTCCACTAGATGCAACTGTCATCGTCTAGAGCGTGGACTTGAGCTTAATGACGAAAGTGGGAATTTGGATAAAAGTGATACAGCGATAGAAAGAGATGTACAGTCCTGCTATCATGACGCTGATAGGTGGAAAGAGAAAGTATTAGAGAGGCAGAAGCCGATATATAAAGGAAGAGAGAGAGAGAGAGAGAGAGAGAGAGAGAGAGAGAGAGAAAGAGAGAAAGAGAGTGACAAACACACATATATATACGCGCGCGCACACACACACACACACACACACACACACACGGAGACAGAGAGAGAATGATAAAGGCAGACAAACACTAAGGCATAAGGAAACAGAGACAGAGATATAAAAAGTCAGAGACATACAGAGAAATGGAGAGGGGGAAATAAAGAATCGTTGAAATAGTTTCGCCATTTCTGGTGTCTATTTTACAGCATTACTGATTGTGATTACCTCCCCCACCAAATACTGTATTCTTGTGATCATCATCTGGGTAAGAATATCTAGGTTATACCATCATCATACCACCTCAATTGTAACTTATTTTTCCTGCTTTTATTCATGGTTTCGTAAGCTACTCCTAATTTCTCACGATTCCATGAACAAATGCAATGTATATTTTCCCTCTGACAGGTTTTCATGTAGAAAAGATTGTAACACTATACAATTTTCCCATCAAGAACTCCGTCGTTTTGCGTATTTCCCACTTCACAATTTTGCTCATCTCTCTAAAACCAGCCAACTGCCCATGGGCATTTGGGGGATAGATTGCTGGAAACCGGTGACCCATCTAAAACGATACACCCTGCGGTGTGTCATTTTCACTCATATATAAAGATGTATTTCTTTATTCAGAATAACCTTTGATGGCATACATCAATCATCTACAATAGACGTTCTTCCGGGCCACACACGACGTAATAGATATCAGTATTTTCCTAATTTTCGTCCCGAAAGCATACATACCTTGACTGTGATTGATATCCATAACTATTCATCAAACGCTGTACGGGAGTTTTTCACAACAGAAATAAGACATACTGAGTTGTCAAAGGGCTGCGCATCGTTCACGCTTAAATTAAAATGATGTACTGGGCTCCCTTACTCGCCCCTATACCCGGCCTGCGTGTACCACTCAGCAGCCTGGGGCACTGTTGCCCCCAACCCTTTGATGTTATGTCGGAGCTGCGAGGCGGGGGTGGGTGTTCTGCTGACTCAGCAGTTTGAAGGCCTTGAAAAATGTGGGAGGACTGACTGACATGACGACGCCCATAGGCGGTACAAGCGTCCGGATAGGAGTCGTAGGGTAGCCGTCTATCAGAGTGTCAGCGTGAATACTGTATAACACCAGCACAGGCATGTACACTAGGGCCAAAGGTGACAGCCCACATACTGTCAACACAGGCATGCATTCCAGGGACATTGGTGACAACTGACATACTGGCAATACAGCACAAAGTAAACCAGGGTCATAGGTGATATCGGACATTCTTTTAACATGGTCACGGTGTAACCGTAACTATCAGTGACATTTGACATACTTTCAATATAGATTATACCAGGGTCATAGGTGACAGCACTGCGCGAAAAAATGAGATATTTCACACATACGCCACCACGTGAACGCACATATCCAATGTATAGTGACATGTTTTTATATGTTTACGTCCATATTGAGCGCAAGCGCAATAGCCGTATTTGCGGCAAAGCATATATGAGGAGAAATATACTTTATCTCACCCCTGGAATAAATGTCCATAGGCTTAACATTGGGATCTCGTTCTCCCTGCCCCTTATATATATATATAAGTCTGACAACCTTGGTCTTTACCACTGAGCTAACTCCCTGGCCCGGTCACTTTAGTTATGCCTGTGTGCAAGCATATCCAATCTGCGCCACAAGGAGGCAAGGCGACCAAGAAGGTGAACAGATTGGTAAATTCTGTCCAGCAGACCTTTTACAAAGGTTTTATGAAATAAATTGGTGATATAAGGTTCATTTTTCAAATAATACTGACTTGGAAGGTTAATGGCAAATCAAATAAAAACAACAGTGGTGCCCCCTAGGTGCCGCGATCAGTATCATTAGATAGTGGCGTAAATATAATAGAATCAGGCATATATATGACATATACAGTAGAACCCCGCATAAGCGGGCACCCTCCGTTCCGGGTTAAACTGTCTGTTTATGCGGGAGTCTGCTTACGCGAGGTTAAAATAAACATCTAATAGAGGGAACCATTCCAAGCAGAGGTGTCCGTTAAAGCAGGGTGTCTTCTAAAGCGGGGTGTCCGATGGGTCGGGTTCTACTGTATATGACTGCAACATGGACACTGATATATGTCTATAGATGAAACATATATGATGGAAAAGAGGACTAACTTTTTTACGCAAAATCATAGCTATATACGCCTTACGTATACATATTAAATTAGGGTTTTTCGCACTGTGCAGCCAACATACTTTTACTCTACTAGAGGTGATAGACGACCCACTGTCAACATAGAGCATACCAGAGTGACAGGTGACAATAAAGTGTCAACAGGGCCTGACTTTATTATCCATCGTATATAAAGTGCCCATTGAAAATGTATAGGGACTCACTAAACCACGACCCATTATCTCAAACCTGTCAGATACCATAACTGTGGTATATGGATTAAAATCCTTGGTATACGGCATTCAGAACCATAGTGTGCGGGAAATAGTCCCTTTGAGCTATAGAGCAAGGAAAGAGTCCTTATTGTTTCACCCTTTAATATGGTAATTACTGCTTTTGATTTGTGATAAGTACAACAAACGATATGGTTTTGCACATAGGTGCCTCTGTAAACCACTCAAGGTTGACGTCGTAATACACTCGCTAACGCTTGTGTATAATGATGCGTCAACCATCGATTATTGTCTTTATATAATATCAATGAAATAATTTTGAGTAAAAAAGACAGTCACCTTTCTGTCACCGTAAGCAATACCAGAGTTAAAGGTGACAGCTAAGATACTGACAGCGTAGACGTCGTATATCAGGGCTATATTTGACGGCCGTCAAAGTCTATCTAGCATCGGGGTTTGCTAGAAATATCATCAAAATATATTTTGTTTTCATGTATTTGAAAACCGCTATGCCTGTTTCATTCTCTGCATCTATTGACACGTAAACTCTTTTAAGAGCATCGTTTGTTTTTGGCGGACATAACAGAAAATGTAATTTCATGTCTTTGAAATCCTATGTTTAGTTTCTACCACTTATAAAGTTGAAATTTTGTAAATCTCCCCGTATATCTTGCTACACTCTTTATTTTTCGTGTACGAGATGCAGTTGAAATATTTGCTTACACTTTATGACACCATACGTAGTTGCAGAAAATGTTCTACTGTAATGATATTACATCAGGAGCACATTCAGGACGAATGTGTGAGTCAGCTAATATCACCGTTAACTGTGAGATCGCGGTTGTCATTCACTTTTATTGGGGAGCATTAGGTGCATTTTCATTCCATACAGGTAATCATCCTGACATGGCCAGTGATAGTTTGACACCTAGAGGACAGCGGAAATCATATTAAACTTGACATGAGACTAGGTTAGTCCTGTCAAAATCCAATAGCATGAAATTCTGTAAGCTGAATATTATTGACTCCATAAAACCGGTCTGTTGCATATTGAAAAGAACTAGTTCATGTCTGTGTAAATTATTCTTAAACGAAATTATGAAATGAATTAAGATATTTGTTGTATATAGGATAAGTGTATATAGGATAAGTATTTTTACTACCCTTTACTACGATTTGACTTCTACTGCTATAACCCGACTTGAGGCTTACTATTCCTACTATTTCCGGCTCATCTGGAATTCAGGCGACACTCGCTTTTAACATTTTGAAAAAAAAACCTACCATTTCCCGGGCACTTTCCTTCGAATTGATCGCCTTTAGGTTTTGTTATACCATCTCCAAATCTACAATATGTTTAGCCTTTCTGCTTCCTTCCCTATCACAACCTGGAAGGAACTCTATTGACCAATGTTAAATCTTGTCGATCAAAGATCATATAAGACTCTTGATTTACCTTTGGATGTCTATAAATAGAGGCAGGATTGATCAAATATTGTCCTATTTGTACATTGTATACCGGACTGTAGATCAGGAAGGCTGTTCCTCCATTGTGAGGCGACTCGAAAATGAATAAAAGCAACAGCACACCCCTCACAGTGAATATACATATACATGTACCTGTATGTAGTGTGATACTTAGTGTCTTGGAACTAACGAGTAAGACGATGATATCCTGTCAGTAGACAGTGGCATGTTTACAGTGAACTGAGATGAAATTAGTTTGATCAAAATCTTCTATTTGGTGAATCCAGGCATCAACCAAAGTACCTACTATCGAGAACGTGCTTATGGATAATGAAGAGGAATCCATTACCTTCATTCTGGGTTTCTGTAGATATATGATATCTGATAATTCATAGATGAAAATGAAAAACAATTTGGACATCGAGAAACCTTTCCTTGGCCTGATGTCATATCTATAATATCATACAAGCCGTTATTATGCAGACACAAAGGGACGCAGGACAGTTTTTACTGTATATGTGCTCTGAATATCTGCATTCATAGAATATTTTAGCTTTCCCTGAGACTGCCTCGGAATGACACTAATATTGATGTATATTAAGGCCATGAATGCTACGAAGGCTTAAATGAAGGTTCTAAATCCTTTGGCAGTGAAACGTTTCCCCAAAGTTTGCCTTTGTTGGATATAACCAATGTCATAGTACTAGCTGTATTGTGCCTCTCCACATTTCGCGGGACAATGCTATGCAGAAGATATCATTTATAATGCCTTCTTTACTATATCGCTCTCCATTGCCAAATCATGCCATTTGCAATAAAACACGATAAAATATTTTCCAGTCAGGAGCAGTCGATGTATTACAATTGTGGTCACTGAATGGTATTTATCACGGAACTTAGATACACCACTTAGTCTGGGTATATCGTTATGCAATAACAAACCATCCCAGTTAATTTTAGTTATTGAGGAGGAGTATTTTACCTAAGCACTAACTTATACTAGTAACTGAAAAATATACTACAGGTATATTGTAACGATCGCGCATATAATGACATGGACGAGAGGATTCCAGTGCAAAAGCGTTAAACGGCGACGTTTGTTAGTAATATACGAGCTACAACGACCGCTCGAAGTCAGCAACAAGTCTTTCATAGCCCCAAATCACCAGCGAGAGTGAGCCCTACGGGGTTATTCAGGAAGTTTGCATACAAACGATTTTCGGTGGTTGATACACTGTGTACACTATATATGGATAACAGTACCATTTACAGAGCAAAAAGTCAAGTCGATTTGAAACCCAACTACCTTGTAACGTGCATACATAATTGTGATGACATGTAGAAAAGGAAACAGAGGGAGATAAATATAATAATGCATCTGTATCAACATCATTGGGCATCATTCATTCGTTGCTTAGTGAGTTTTAAAAATGTAACCATGATGGGGTCGTTGTCATTCTCATACTAATATAGCACTTAGATGGCCCTTTACTCATATTTTGGCACCTCCTAAATAACATATATAGCAATATAAGAATGTTACGAAATTTCCCCTGTAAATTGCATTGGTAAGGCATGGCTTTCAATGTCTATCTGTTGATTTTGAGCAAGTGATGTACATATCTATATACAATATTGTTTAATGGAATTATAATTTGAATCGATGATACATTTTTCTGAAAATAAACAAACGGGCAGACAGAAATGGATGGAAACTGGCAATTCAAGTCGACATTCTTCAGGTTTGTGACCAAAAGCATTTCTGGAAGAAAACGCATGAATAAATAATAAATAGAAAAGTTAATGAATATACGTTCCGACTTACCATCGTCGTCGTAGTCGTCATAGTCCTCGTAATCCCCGTCGTCAAGACTACTGTTTGACCCCCCTGATGATGAAGACGATAAAGACGACCAGACCGTGGAGGAGGACGAGGAGTTGGCCAACACGTCCACCAGGGTCTCCTCCAACTCCTCCATCGAGCTCACTGACGACCTGTTGGAGGAACTGTTAGTCCTTTCTGCCTCCCAGCTCTCTGTGAAGTTCACCACGCTTGAGTCGGACAGTTTTGACGGCGGCGCCGTGGAGCCCCCGTCGCCGGGCGCCGTGCCGTTGTGGCCCGGGGGAAGGGCGGTGTCGGCCGGGGGGTCTCTGTACGGATCCCTAGGCCTGCTCCCTGCCCACCCCGGGTCTGTGTGATTTGTGTGATTTGATAAAGAGGCGGCGGGGTCATCATCAACCACTGTTCTCTCTGTAAAATCTGGCGGCACTTCCTCGGCTTCTTTATAGAGGACACCACCAGACTGCCCTCCACCCGGGGCATCCAGCAAATTGGATTTGTCTTTTTGGACAGAGGGCTGTTTGTCTGTTAATGTCACAGTGTGGCTGGAGTGGCTCGTATTATTAGCCTTACCCTCTATCTCGGTATCACTAACAGAGCCTGGAGAGCTGCTTTTATTATGAAACCGGGAGCTGGGGAGGCTGGACGGGCCCTGACCCTTAACCCTGCCAACAGATCCGATATGTGTCTTTATATCTTGGAGATGTCTCTGGAGCTCATTGTAAAAAGAACCCTGCTCCGTTCTCTGGGGGGATATCGTCGTGGCTGGTTCACTGAAGTGATGCGACACGTTCACACTTGGCTGCACCTCCTTGTGAGGCCCCGCCCCTATCAAGGCGGAGGCGTTGGGTGGAGTCTTACTAGGGGCGGAGTGTGCAGCTTGGTTTTGGAGCCAGGCTGGGGCTGGTGTAGGTGGGCGGGGCTGACTGATGATTGACGTCTTTGGGGAGGAGCCTGTGAGGAGGTGGTGGAGAGAGGAGGGGCTTACGGTCACGCCCTCCCCCCGGAGACCAGGGGTCGTCGCCTCACCCTTCACTCTCCAACCTGGAACACAGACAAAAGTAGGTTTAGCAACACGTTCATCAAGTGGATACTTTGATATTCTTCAAGATTACATGTAAGACGTAGAGACGGAAGACACCAACATGACATGCCAAAAATGTATAGAAGCAGGTACCCTCCCCACTTTTGTCAAAGCTCGTATTGTAGCACGTTTACTGTACACTATAATGACCTATTTTCATTATCCTTGGCGTCACACCCTTGATTCAGAAGTTAACAAATCCACAACATAATTATGGTGATAACAAATTTATTGAATACAGGAGCGTAAACTAGAACGGCTTAACAGAGTTGAACGGGAAGGATGAGTGACTTGATGTAACTTAGGTCATCTAAGAGGTAAAATATAGGGTCATCAAACACAACGCTACGATTTGTGAAGAGACTCATACGACGTGTAAATACTTCGGCAACCATTGGTTCCTTTTTCATATCAGACAATATTTGTTGATATTAGTAAGTTCGATGTAGGATAAAGTGATATTATAACAAGATATTATCAGCATCGTGGTTTTGGTAAAGAATTAAATTATATATTACATATATGATCATGCACTTCCAGTGTTAATTCTAAGAAGGAACTGCATCGAGATCCGTAGCCACTGAAAATATGCCATGAGTTTTGGTGTCTTTTTATCGGTTAGGGATCGAATGCAGTTCAGATTCTATCTCAGCCCTATCACTAATTGATTGGCTAACGTTTGTGATGTTATGGCCCATTGCATATTTTGTACAATAGGCCAAATACAAACAATATATCCCAAGAATCACCCATTTTCACAAGATCTCACAGTTATATCCATCATTTTGTTCAGAATGTAGTATTGTACATTGACTATCTCTATGAAAGAGAGAACATTGCTTGCTATTATGATTATGAGGCATAAAATACAATGGAACCTCGATATGAATGTGTGCAACATCCCGAGTGTTCTAAAGGTTAGATTAATTCCATGACAAAGTTACAAAACCTGATGTTCTTATTGTGTAGGGTCCTCATAAAGTGAGAAACACTTAAACGGGATGCACTCACTGCTGAGGTACGCGAGCTCAACACAATTAAAACAGCTCAACAAATCGTAATGAGCAATTAGGAGGGTATTTCTATTGCGTGGAGCATATTGAAGCGGTTTTATCATTATGCTACTCACTATTCATGCTAAAGCTAGGCTATTTAAGTTTTAACCTACAGATAGTATACCTCATAAATCAAAAACCTAAATTGGTGATTTATAACAAGATATGTGGATCAGTTTCCAACTCTACAATAAATTGAAACCAAGATTCGACTAGCATTATATTACTAATACCCTATGTGGAAAACAAACATTTGACGTGGCAATTATATTTGATATGTAGTGACAAATGGAAAGGGTTCAATTAATCTGGGTTCGTAGTAGTTTAGGCAGCACTGGGTAGAAGAGGTTGTGATGACAGCAAGGAGATCAGTAGTAGGACGAAGATATACAGATGCCTGGTTGAGAAGGTGCAGGGATACCAGTTGGTGCCACAAATAAACGTTGAAATATTTGTCATTGCAATACAGGGTCTATGCATTGTCTCCAACTTGTTGGGTTGTAATGTGAGCGGGAGAGGGTTCACTGCCCCCCCCCCCCCCCCCGCCCCCGGAGTTTTCACGAACCACGTGACTCCTCCCTCCCATGCGACTCAGTCGCCATCTTCCAACAGACTTACCTGACAATTTACCTCCCAACCACCCTACAAACTCTAAATATTACTTTTGTTCATACTTTATCCGTGGGCTTTCTCTTCAATAATCAGACTTTCTACCTACATATCTCAATTTAATTTCAATATATATATATATACCTATTTTTATCAATAATGTCAATAGTTCAATAAACCTTCACTATTTCCATACCTCTCTCCGCCTTAATCATTACACACGAATTGCAGTGGGGAATCAAAGGATCCAGGGAAAGCTCAAGTTTATACATGGGCCAGTGGGGAGGTTCAGTGGTGGGGGGGGGGGGGGGGGGATCATGGGCTGTGGCTGAATTGAGGAGTTATGTCAATATTACACAAGAGAAATATTAGTCATTCTGAAAATGAAAACATAAATTTCAATGGAAACATTGGCACCCATGGCTCAGAGTGGAAATAGGGTTGTGTCGTCTAATCTCATCCTTAGGGTATGGTAAACGCCAATGTTTGTGCATTATAACTAGTGGGGCATCGTTCCAGACCAATCAGTTAAAATCTGAGACCTACATAGACTTTGTGTGAAGACAACATTTAAGTTGTAATGGTGATTCCACCTGGAGTTACAGGTGCATATGATGAGTACAGGGATTTTTGTCTTCATTTTTTTGTACCATTTACTTGAGAGTTTAGATACACAAATATCACTGGTTCTGTGGATGGTGGTTGTAATATACTATTCGGAGATTTAGGTCATCCAGTCGACAAAACCAGTTGTTACTGTATTAATTATCCACCTACACGATTAATAACAAGAGCGAAGCTCATCGACATCTAGGGTGACTAGAAATTCGTCACAATCTATCAAAAATATGTACATGTTCCAGATTATACCATAAGGCCACAGCAATGTTGAGCATGACGGTAATTACCATGACTGATTATAAAAGAAAAATATCAGATAAACATTCCAGACACTTATTGAGAGTACTTTGAAAGTGACCTGCTCTAATAGCATGATAGGTAGTAGTACTGATAAAAGTTAAAATTACCGGGGTTGGCAGTAGTGTGGGCAGTCACAGTTCACAAGGTCGCATTTGCCCGTGTTGGTGGTGCCCCCTCGCCGTGCTCTAAGAGGGCACTGTTGTGCTGAGATCGATAATCTCACAATACACAGATCAATCCTCCCAACGCCCCACGCCACCCGCTCAACAACCAATGAATAATTTTCCAGGCGACCAGTCGGCGGTGGACCACGTGAGGATTATGGGGGGTAGGGATTATGAGGCGTCTTATCCCGCTCTTAAACAATACCCTGCGGTAAGGATCGGGGCTGGGGTGTCCCCACTGGGTCGCCAAGTGCTAGAAAACACGTATATTACCGTGAAGCTGGAATACAGACTACTGTAAGAAATACCTGTTACAATAAGATTTTGTTTGGTTATTTGTTTGCTTTTCTTCCTCATGTATCTATTTTCGTGTGGACAACATCGAGATCGACAACGCAAAATGTGGATGGGTGCGGGGGTGAATAACACGTGAGGGGGTGAATAACACATGAGGCACCGATGGGGGAAACAACAATTGTTGCTCATCTCTTCCGATTAATTCTTTTGCTTTCTATAGCCTATATTGATTTTACAATTTGTCCCATGAATTCAATGATGGGTGTAACTCAAGGATTGTCAGATCTTAACAATACAAACTTAACTAGTACATTCTTAGAATAATATGTATTGTGCAATGTCAACATATACTAAAGAAGAAACCAACAAGTTTTGGTCAAAGCTATCGTTCAACACGAGTATAGTGTGGAGTGATATGAACGAGGCGACAGGGTACTAGCGCTTACTAATCTCTGCCACAACCCAATGCTCGTTCTCCAGGAACGAGTATTATGAGTTGCGAAATACTGTAATTGTTAAATGAGCTTCACAGACAATCCAACTGTTTCTTTTTCAGCTGTAAACCACTTTATGATGTGAATCCACAGTTGAGTAGACTACCCCTTCGAATGAACTCATGTGTCATGTTGACAAACAAAACCCTGTAACACATGAGGTGTTTTCAACTTAAGAAAGTAATCCCTCAGACTATGCCTGGTTTTCGTACGTCTTTCCTCTCTCGGTGTTCGCGCGTTACTGACTTCTCACATAGTTCTATCTCCCTGTATTCTAGGGCGACAGAACATAATTCCGTAGTGAGTAGGAACCATAATAAAGTTAAGGAATTTGTAAATATAATGTGGATTTAGTATCCATGAGAGATGAAGTGTGTGTTTTTGTTTAATCTTTACGCTCTAACATCACCGAGGGTTACATCTAAGCAAAATGAATCTGATATAATTATAGTATAGTATACAGGGACATGGTTAGTAACGAAAGACATGCTGGGAGAGTGAGCGGTAGCGATGACGTCACAGAGTAACTTTCGGACAGCTTCCCGGACGTTGGGCGGGGTGTTGTTTCATATATTCTAGTGTGATAATGTCTTTATTGTGTATGTATTTTTAAATCTTACATTGATTTTAGGTGCATGTGAATTGCTGGGCGATCGTTTTGTCTGAATCAAGGAAACGTCCGCCATTTTTAAAATTTATTTTTTTAATTATTATTATCATTATTATTTTATTTGTTTTTACATATTTTGCCCAGAACGTCAACAATTCATGGAGGAGGGTAGTATCATTTATCTCACCCCTGGTATTTTTCTCCATACATTTAATATTGGGAAGTCGTATCCTTCATATCCAATGGGGGAATTATATCACAAATGTGAGCCCATTAGTCAATGTGAAGGGTGGGATAGATTCAAAAACCGATTCAAGTTTAAGGTCAGAGCTCGATCCCATCTCATTTGAATCACTACATAATTCACGCGGCTTCGCCTTGTGAATTACTACGTACATTTAATTCGATGGGATATGAGTTCTGACCCTAAATTGTCATAGGTTTCCACGGAATATTTCATAGTTCCAGACGAGGTAAGTGTGTTTAATATAGCAGGAGCACTTCATTCGTTTGAAATGACAGGTATCAAAAGAAAGCATGGGAGGTAAAACTGCTTTGCAGGATTAGCTCTTCTGATAATTGCAGGGCGTTTATTTATCCCGAATACAAGTAATAATATGTGAGATGAGAAATCCAGTACATCAGGGAATTTATCGGGAAATATGAATAATAACCAACAAAGAGATAGGGAACGTGTGCGTGGCCTTAGAACAAATACCAACCCCCAAAAAGATCAGAAATTAATATCAAATTCCGGAAAGATCTGCCGAAAAAGATGTAGATAACATGTGCTTTTAGGCAAATCACACGTTATTTTTAGAACTCTCATGGTGAATGTAACTTGCTTTACCAAGCATCAGGTGTCCCGCCTTTCACAACACACATCCAGGCAAAAAGCGAAATCCTCCATATTTGATAAATCGGTCTGCAAAGATTCTTTACCTAAATGCCCAGCCGTTCGCAGTCGACAAATGGAGGCGAAAATGAAATGCATTTTCAGTTGTTGCAGAATCAAATGCCCTCTCTTAAAATATGGATCTTTGTCTTTTTCCATCTTGTCTTAATAGGATGGAGCACGGTGCTCACAAAAGGGGAATATGCGCACTGGGATCAGGGGGGGGGGGGGGGGGTGATGAAAGCAATTTTGAACCTTTTTTTATTAACCGATCCGCAAGTCCTACTTCCCTTATTTCGCGCAAAATGGAAATATCCAATATAAGCGATTTGGGGAATAAATAAGAACTTTTCTAAGAGCTAATCAGCCAGTGATGAATCCGATAAAGACATTTTTAAAACACATTTCTTATCATTTTTATCTCATAGATTCGATCTTGATGAGATATGAATCATTCGAAAACTCAACGCCATTCCATCAGAACGAAAAGTGGGCAGGTGGAAGATTGTGTGTCCCTTCAGAAAGTAAAACACCTCTGTTTATTGCGTTCATATTTTCGCATTATTGCATTTCCATATTTTCTTGAAATGCTCCGACAGTTATAGTCCAATAACTGCGTTGTTATTGCTTTAAGAGCCAATAAAATAATATTGATGTTCATCCGTGCATTAAATTAAAAGGTTGGTTGCCTTTCAACGCTGGTAGCGTTGGTGCTATTCCCTCCTGTCTATAATATGCCGGAAGTTGGTCACTACATATAATAGGAATTAACAAATGTAGCAGAACGTCGAAGAGGCTTTCAGAAGGTATCAGAAGGAGCGGCCAAGGCCCTGTAGACACCGAGTAGATGAGGAAGACAGCCAAGACGCCCGAGATGTCTATCATACAACAGTAGAGAAGATCAGAGATAAATGGGCGATAATAGAGGCAGATCCAGGCAAGCTCCGGCCGGTGTCTCAGGATAATGTGTCCTATCGAGAAACAGTATATCTCTCAGACAAAGTACCAATAGACCTCCTCTGCCTCCTCTTCCTCCTCATTCAGCCGCTGGACCCAGTGCTCCCCCCCCCCCCCCCCCGCCCACCCAACGCCAGCTCCTACTCGCAAGTTCCACCCCTACCCTCTACCCACCCGCCCCCTCAAACCCCTCCTCCTCCCTCAGCCATCCACCGCCCATACTGAGTGGTTACCATGAAAGGCACCCTCCCCCCAGCACCCCCTCCGCCCCGTCTCCCGCTAGGAGGCCGTGGACGGGAGTGGAGGCCATTCAGGGTGGCCGGGATGTGCTTGTGGCGCCATCACGCGGGCACTAGCGAAGTGATACAACCTGATGGTCGGTTCCTAAAATCTGTCTGTGGACAGTCTGACTAGACTCTACTATTTGACAGAAATTTACTCTGAACAAGAAATATCTGTGACAGGTCATTAGAATCTGATTAATGTCAATGTCATTGAGTGCAGTCCACTTCTGTTCCCCGCGATGAAAATACGCCTTAGCGAATAGCTGAGATCAGTACTCTCTAAAAGAGTTTCCCGAGACTGATTTTAGGCCCCGGTCACAGGTTATTGATGACCCTCTCAGGTTGGTTCTGTGTGGGTCCTCTCTGCCGGCTGTAGGAGTCCACTCTATAATACAAGGCCACATCCCCCACCTCCACTACCTCTGCTCCCACAACCGCTATTACCTCTACAACTACCACCTCCATGGTGTCTACCTCCACCACTGCTACTTCTATCTCTATAACATCCACCGCAACCACCACCTCTATCACCATTTTCTCTATAATACGAGGTCACATCCCTCACCTCCATGTCAATTATCACCTCTACATCCACTGCTACCTCTACCACTACCACCTACATCTCCAACACAGGGCAAAATCCACCAAGCCGATTTCTCACCCGATCAATTGTTCATGGGCCCTTAAGATGAAGCTCACCTATTGTAATTTATTTAATTCTGATAATAATAGTTTAATAAATGACCATTTTCGAAGATTTGAGAAATTCTAAGGCATCCTATAATAATCGGCAATTTTCTGGCTACGGAATCGGCTACCGTCGGTCCAGTGGAACAGCTCCTTTACCACCACTCACACCCCGAAAATGCCATAACCCACCAGTTCCACTACTACCTCCAACTTCTCAACCACCACCTCCACCTCCACTACTACCGAACCCTCCACTTCCAGCTTCACTACATCTCCACTACTTCGGCCACCTCCACAACCACTCCGACCAACACCACTCGCTTCAACACACACTCCAGACCACCAAATCCCTCCTGACACTCAGTCTAACCAGGGCCCTTAAATCAATATCAATTTCCGGGAACTCGGTAGTAGCCTCAATTAGGGAAGGAGAGTGAAAAAAAAGCTCTCTCTGTATATAAGTATCATTTCACTGTTGAATTGAATTAAATATAGCATACCGAAATAAAATACTCAGATAGGTGTTTTGTCAATGGATCAAAGAAATGTTTTATAATTATGTAAAAATTTAAATGTCATGTTCCGCTGATTAGAAAATTGTTTTACATAGGATGGTAATGTATTAACCCACTGTCATTTTATTACATCACCATTTCCGATCTTAACCTGATCGGTTTATACAATCTTTTTATTGTATCTCGACAAACCTATTCACAAACTTATCACTCATATTTGTATAAGATCACATACAGGTACACTCACAAAACAACTTAGTGATGTGCATATTGAAAACAGAACTCGATTTGATGATTAATGAGAACTCTTTCATATTCTATCCAGTCAGTAACAGTCAATGTTTACACTCCATTCTATGCCAAGAGGTTGTATGGCAGAAGTGGTAGCACTATGATAGTTTCGAGCCTCATTGGTCAAGAGTGTTGGTTTATTGATAGTTCTTTACGCTGTAGCAACAGCCAATGTCATATATTAGTGAGATTATATCTATGATATGTGAATGGCAGACAAGCAGGAAACAAAGCAGCACGACTGAACCTCGAACTCAGTACTGACCGCGTCATCCTCAGTGGTTAAAAAACTGGACGGCCTGGGGGTGGGGAGGGGTGGCTGGAGTGGGGTAACTTTAGCAACCCCATGAGCAATAAAACACATGTGCAATAACCCACGTCGGCGGCCAGCATTAGGAAGGTGCGTGACGGCAGTCATTCTTAACGCAGGGAAAGGCTACCAGGAGCAGGAGCCTAAAACCGGTCACCAGAAACTCTTACGGAAAATATAGCAATACCATCTATTTACGAATTTACATGTCCGCTGCCTGAAACTGAGATGAATTACATTTAACTACATGATTATCTCTCGGAATCCAACGATCTACCACACTTAACACTGCATAGTGGGACAAAGTTAATTCTGAGTGGAAGAAACTCCAGGGGTTGGTTTTAGGTGCTGGCTCCTGGATTGTCTTGAAAGGGGGGATGGGTGTGGCGTGAGTGAGAAGTTCAGGCCCTACTTTTAGCCTGAGAGCGAAGTCGTGTACGTCTGGTATCGCTACTGTGCTACAGACAGGGAGGGTGGGCGCCGTATGAGTCTGTTGTGGGTGTTGTGTGAGTGATGTGTGAATGGTCAAGTAAATGGACATGGGGTAATCTGTGTGTGTTCTGTCAGTGATCGGAAGGCGGTGGGTGGGAGAATAGAGTATTTTATTATTTTAGTGGTAAGTGAGTGGGCTAGGGGGCTTTGTTGATCGGACATTAACTTATAAATAAGTGAGGGTGACATGAGGTTTAGATAGTTTGCGGAGTCTGGAGGGTTGGGACTTGGAGAGGCCTATAATGGTGAAACGAGGCTGGACGAAGTCTAGATGGTGGGAAACAGGACCTAGGCAAGACTGAGTTTATGCCAGAATGGAGGGTTCAAACAAGTTTATAGACGGTCGAGTGAGATGTGACTATTTTAAAGATGGCCTGATATGGTAAAACCAGGCTCGAGATGGTCTGGAAGTAAGGTATGCAAGTATGCAGAAGTTAGCTTAATTGGGCAAAACTAGGATGTCGTTGGCTAAGATAGGCGGAGCTGGCCTGTATTTGGTCTAGTAAGGCGAGGCGAGGCTGTAGTCGGCCTAGATAAGGCGTGACCAGCATAGAGTTGGCCTAGTTACGCGAGGCTGCCAGGTACAGCCTGCTGAGACGAGGCTTAGCTGGATGACGGCACTGATAAGCCAGGCTTAGGTTGTTTCTTGAAGGCCTTGGTCCCCAATGACCGCAAGGCGAGGCTCCAGCCAGCATGAGGGTCGGAGCGCAATGGGGCAAGACACAGCCCTACTGTGAGCCAATAATCTGCCCACTCAGCCCCGCCTTAACAAAGGCACTAATCCGGCCCTGACAGGCGGCCGGCCAGGGCACGGTCGGGTCTGGGTGTAAGCGCCAGTTAGCTCCTGACGCTAGTGTGAGCCTATGGGCAGTAAATACCCCTCCTTGTCTGTCAGTGTACTCTCTGAGTGTATTTGTGTTTAACAGCACAGAACCATAAAATAAAAAGTAGTTTATGAAGCAAGAGAAAGTTATTGTAACTATCGATGGGTATATATTGGTCATCAAATTTTCTTATTTTGTTAATTATCTAAGCTTATCCTTGATTCAACTAAAACTCATTTAAATATCAATAATGGTCTACATGGTTCGATATATCTAATTTTTTCTAGGACAGTGCATTCATATTTCATAAGACCATATAGAAAGCCATTCTGTCTACAAGAAAGATAGGAATGTGAAATGATTAATATATGTATATTGTTATGTTCTTTTGCTATACCATGATCTAATGTGATATTTAGCGGTGAAATGATGCACGATGGTGAAACTATTCCACGGATAAAGTGGAGTTTGGAGGGCGCTGCAAGGACTATTATCACTGATGCTATCCAGTATTATCATTTTAATTATAATGTGTTTGAGGGGCAAATATTACAATCAATCACTACAAGCTGACTATGTTATACACTTCTAATGCACCAAATCTATGTATATACAGTCTATTCCCAGTAAACACAAGACGTAAATCTACGTGGCTCACAGGTAGATTCCCTACATAAAAAAACGTACAATTGTTAAGGTTTACTTACGTCTGTAGAACGTATGGTAATTTTAGGTAATTTTACGTAAATTCACATAATTGATATTACATTTATTCACGTTATTTACTAGATGGCATGACAGTAGCTTCTGCCAATTTTTTGTACTTCTTGGGGAGGGTATGGCCTGTAAAGTTGGTTTATTTACCAAATTTACCAAACAAGCAGTTTCAATTATCATTAATCTCATTCAGGCCATGATTGGCTATTTTTGTCGCTGCAGTTATCTTAATTCTAGTAATTTTGGCAGTTGGGTAGGACCACACCATTCTGCAGGTGTGTGGTGTTGATATTGATGTAAGTCTAATTTGTTCCAACAGGGCACTACCCACTCGGCAGCTCCCTAGCTACCCACATGACATGATGCTAAGGAAAGGTAAACATAATAACCCTATCTATGACCCCGTCAAAAAAATCAACAAAACATAACTTTTAGCTTACATCTAGGAAGGAAGAACAGTTAGGATAACTAGGATCTGGTATGGCAGCATGGGGTGAGTTAGCTGGGGTACTTATGGCCTCCTTGTCCGCATGTCAAGGCATTACCCATCATGTATCACAGGATCTTTACCCAGGACATGTTTTTTTTTCTCAGAACCTAGGGAATGAAGTGGTTGGGCTACCCAGGGGTGCTGGTGGCCTCCCTAACCCCGATGGTAGGGCACTACCCATCCAGTACCACTGATACACCCTTACACCATGGACTTCCCTATTCCTAACCTCAACCCAAACCATAATAAGTGCAGGGACACTATAGGTGATGCAAGTGGCCTCCCTGACCAGATGGCAGGGCACTACCCACTCTGCACCTCCCTAGCTACCCATATGGCATGAAACTAAGCATGGATTGACATAATAAACCATTTGAGCTAATACAACCTAAGCACAGCCACAGGAAATAACATCTCCCTGTAAAAATGGGAATAACATCATCCCTTACTTGTTATTGTTGTTATTGTTATTTTGTTATTGTTTTTGGAGTTGTCCCTAACCTGTTTTCTGTTCCTTTCTTTTCAGGTATAGCATCAGTTTGGACTTATCATCAAATCGGAAAAAACCTATCCGAAACGGCCACGTCTCGCACTGACCGGAGTAGGGTTTCAAATATAAAATTTAAAAAATGTTCCAGCTGAGAAAAAGTTTTAGGCAAGTGTTGGGGCCTATTACAAAGAAAAAGTACACAGAATTAACTATACCTGAGTATAGCTGAGGGCTAATCAGGCTAATCATACTCATTTCTCTCCTTCATAAAGAAATCCCAAAATAATCATCCCCTTCCTATTAAGTTAAAGCTACCAGCGATATATATTCATATAATTATGTAGATTTCCGTTTCTAAAATACATAAAATAACCCATCATCTACATAAAATTATGTATTTCCCTGTTGGTATATTTACATAAATTCAATTAGTTAAGAAACGTAAATTGGCATTTCTAAGCCACGTGAATTTACGTAAAAATGACGTTAATTTACGTAGGTAGCACATATTTGTCTTACTGGGTTACGGTGATGACACATTCTTTATTAAAACCGTATATGTCAATCATAATATATAAACATAGAACATTTCCAGTCACGAATGTATATCCATAATCTAGACCACTCGGCTGAATCAATGAGCTGGAGCCAGTGGAAAATAAGTATCATCGATAGCTGAATGATTACTCCAGGGTAATATAAACCGTAAAAAAATAGTATGGGTTCCTTACGTAATCCCATCCATGAAGTGTTAAATGACAATACACAACATTATTTCCCCCGTTCTTTATTCATTCAAAATGTCTCCAGTCTCGAGCAGACTGTGAGCAGTGAGTCAGTGCTGCCCTGATGTAGTGCCGACCCGTCACCGGGCCAATATTCCCAGCATTGCTTGACCGCCGCCCATTTCCCTGCACCATTACCACGCCGCCAGTCCTCTAGGTAACCCATCTCAGGCTACTGGGCGTACGGCTGGTTTCCACCGACTACAGGCAGTATGACCCTCCACCTCCCAGCCCCAATGGCCCCCATCCTCAACCTGGCCCCTATCCCGGTCCACATCTCACGGCACCTCAACCTTAGACTTGCTCAAGTCTTTGATTATAAACAGGATTAAAGAAGGTCAGGCTTCATGGCCGAGTAATTGACCAATTTGTCTCTATAAAGATACACCTACTCTCATATGTTCATCAGAAATCACTCATTTCAAGGACTAGTTAGGACAGTAAGCCCACATCACCACCATACCAAGTCACAGCTTGATTTATGTATCCAAACTATCACTATTTTATGTGAACAATATAGCCACATACACCACTAAGCTGGTTGTCAGTAAGACAGGCTCATGAGCCTATGTACTACCAGGATAAATAAATGAAATAAAAAAAAAATATATATATGAAGCACATTATAGTATGTAACCTTCCCAAGGAGTAAACTTTGTTATCCTCCTAATACAGAGTTTTTACACTAAACGTATAGAACCTAGAGATCGCTACTGAGTAGGATACGGAAACATTTCCCCTGCATACAAGTATTTCTTCTTTCCTTTGATAACATATATTTGGAATAATAAATAATGAATATAACATTCTCATACTCATGCCTCAGTACTACCCTACCCTCAATATGGCCCACAGTATTTTCGACCCTCCCCCACCTCCAATTTACTCCATTCTCAAATCCAGCAGTACAACCTCCAACCTCCTTCCGTCGTCCTATCCCAACCACAACCCCAGCCCCAGCTATGTTCAAGCTCCAACCCACTCCAGCCATCACCATAGGCAAGTACGACACTCTCTATACGGGCCCCACCCTGGCCCTTTATCCGAACATTATGGTTGGGCCCACCAAGGCGACCTAGATCCCATGGCTTTATCTACAACTATGAGTCAAATACCGTCCTCACTGAAGCCTCTATCTTGGTTCCAGTCCGACTCTACCCAGCCTTTACCCATGCTGGCCGCGGACCCCTAAGCCAGACCCTGAAACTCTGGACCAAACGTCACAGCCACTCAATTGGCCCCTCTCATGATCACATCCTCTCCCCTCCACACCCCATCTTAACCCTGTCCCCTACTACTACCTCGGCCCATCCTCGCTGTTATCCCAATCCTACACCCAATATAGAACGCCAGCCCACTCTCGCCCCGATCCCACCCAACCCTGGCTCTTACCCACGTCATAACCCTCATATAGTCCCCAACCATACCCACACCTTCACTCGGCCTCACCCACCCCTAATACAGAGCACTGTAACCCTCGTCCTAAGCCGTCCTATGGCCCCAGGGGCGTTTACTCTTGCTGTTTGCTGACGGCCGCTAGACTCCTTCTTCCGTGGACATTTCCTAACAAGTCTTGGCCCAATGTCAACTTGCTCGAAGGATTCGCGGCCAATTGTGCGCGGTAATTCCTATCTGTCATTCTCTCTGACCGCCGCTGCCTGCAACTCTCGTGACCCCGTGACCTCCGCTCGAGACCGGCCGAGATCGTGGAAAACGTCGTGTTGGTCACAGAGCCTGGCCCTATATGTAGAACTTTAATATAACATACCAACGAACCAGCTCTACAGGAAACAGCCTGTCGTTGGACCAGTTTGCCTTATATCCACATTCACCTCCACTACATTGCTTTTCTTTACGTAATATGTTTTTTCTAGTTCAGAATGAGGAATGCCAGCAGAGATATAGTGACTTACAAAAGGGCACACTGCTAGATTGGGAGAGGGAGTTGCATATTTCCGATTCGGGTTCATGTGGGGAAACCATTTTGTAACTTTACAGAAATTCAGAGATGCAATTACAACATTTGTACACCAGAGAAATAAAGAATATAATTGGAATAGCAGCGAATTCCTCACCTCGCTTGCCAATGCCGTTTTGCGGAGATACGACGCAACTCTACAACAGCTTACCAGTTTTTGAGTTGCCAGTCGTCGCCTCGTCTTTCATACCTCGACAAAGGGTCTCTACTTCCCTGCACCTATCGCTATTTAGCGGTTCATCACAGGGGGAATTCTTCACTGAAAGATGAGCTCTTCAATAAGGAATGGGCTGTTTGGTAAGGGATAAGGTTTTCAATAAAGAGCCAGAAACATATTTTCTTGTATATAATTTAGTAAAAAGAAAATATTCCTTACTGCTGTCATAGCCTATGCCTATGGTTCTAAATCCAATGCTTCTAAATGTTGACTTCACTAGCGTCAAGAATGTGAGGAGGTGATATATATATTCCTGTGCATCATCGATTTTTATTCGATGAGAAAGTTGTCAGAATTTACACAGTGAATTGCAATTAGCCCCGCACAAATGTATTCAGAATAGGCTGACAGTCGATAGTGCCTTTAGTTTGATCAAACATCAAAGGATCCATGTATATTAATATCTGAGGCTGCCATAGTTAGAACAGCCATATGAATGCGATTGTTGGACTTTGTATGAGACATCCTCCACATATGTATGTCATGTCATTTCACGTTGGTTGATAGCACAATTGTGCAGCCAAAGCTAAGGCTGTCCAACTCGTGGCATAATGAAAAAAATTGGGGAAGGTAAAGTATCACTTAGACCATTGAAAAAACTGACACAAGATTGCCAATCATCATTGCAAGTCATCAATAATTCATTTTTTCCCGAAATTAGCAGGCAATACAGTGACTGCGCAGTTTGCCGTGGCGAATTGAGGGAGAACTATATATAGATAAACATATAGAGGATAAGCTAGCAACAATGATATAACAAGTTAGAAATGATAATTGACAATACACTGAACATATGTTAATTATGTATCTATATTTTACGCCATTACTTCGATAGGAGTCAGGTGGGTGGGGTTAGGGGTACCTCATTTCTTTGAGACCCCTCAATTTGCTCCAGATCTCACAGAACGTTTGACCTTAGGCTGGCAATGACATCACTCCTCCAGGGGCCCCACTGGCATGTAACAGAGACCTGGACTGATTTTCGATGTGCTATGGATCGTGCAAATCAAGCCTCAGCTCGTTGCCGGTCGGAGGTGCTTATCTGACGTTAATAACCCTTCATTTAGTCGGCCGACTTCATTCCCTCTCCCTGTCTCTGACAGATTCCCGTGAGCCACAGGGATGAGGTCTTCAAAGTGTCTCGGTGCCATCTTTTTTCGGATCCAAATTGCATTTAGTAATTGAAATCATGTTTTCATAGAACCCGTTGGCAGGCGGTGCGTGGGCTGCTGAACCTGTCTTAGTCGTCCTGTTTGCTGAAGCTGAATGAATGACATGTTTCGTCTTTGTGTACCTGTAAGGCAGATGGTACACAAGTTATTTGGTTACACCTGGTGTGCAGCACTTTAGGTTGCAAGTCATGTCAATGTTTCTGCAATTCAATCTGTGCAGTACATCATTGTATTTATATATGTCACGAAATGCTGCATCAACACTATGCATCACTAGGTCAAACGGATAATCTTTGAAATACTACAATTCATTGAATGGCTGATTCTGAAGCACTCTACTATCTTAAACTAATGACTTTTCAAATTTCTGATCTTGAATATAAAAAAAAACAGCGCAGAAGCACCGCGGTCAACAGCAGCCGCACTATGAGCGACATTTCTCAAGGTGCTGATGCTGACGCTCATGTCACCGGGCTACTGGAGTCCGGGGCGCGCGCCAGACGGTGAGGTCCTAAGAAGTATAGGGGAAGTCGACTCTGGCCATACCCAACCACTGACTCATGCGGTCAGGTGGGCCTACACATGGAGATATATAGGAGGGTCCGTGGGACTGGCCTCCCAAACTACCTGAAAGCTTTTTTTTAAATAAATTCTTTATTGGTCCATTTTTCTTCTTCAAAAGTCATCATCAGTCATTTTACATATATCCTTTTTCCAATAAAGTGACAAGACCATCAGCCTTTCGGCTGGTTTTCATTTGCTTGCCAGAGATGAACCTTTTCGGTTGGTTGTGCGTTCATGATATACTATATAATATTACTGTACACATTTGAGTAGGCTTTATATAATCATTAATTGGTTGTAGTCTTGTGTACACTTGAGTGAAATTGATTTCCAAGTAAACTCGGTTAGGTTGGAATTGACTCTAACATCATTTTTTTAGATAGTGATTTGTACATCTTAAAGTTTGGTGTAATGGAACTTAATGTATTCCAATAGAGATTACTAAATCATTCCACGCTGTTCATGTAGATTATTGAGTTTGGCATTAGCATCGTTAGCACCGGGGCTTGTGTCACCATACACATCACCTGTCTGCGATTAGGCTACGATGTAAACAGACCGATGAAAAATCTGTATTGTATCCTACGACATTTAATCACGATTAAATGTAGTTGGCTAATCGGGAGCATCGGAGAGCATTCTGCTGGGAAAATCTCCCGTGTAAGATACTCAATTACACAGGTAACATTAATGCAAATTTGCACAGCAAATACGGTGATTTTCTTTTATTCGACATAAGAGTCTTAAATAAATCGTTTTATAGTTGGACTTGGAACCGAGCTTTTAGTGCCTGAGGAAAAAGAATGTTGTTCTTTGTATATTGGCAAACGTTATCCGTGCAATATTTGATCTATCAACCAGAGCTCCAGAGCCCTGTCACTACTACATATAAGTAGTGTCTACTGGTGTCTGGTACTGGAATGTAGGGCCAACACATCGACTGTTATCTGCACTCAAGCCCTGACCCAGGGAGCGTCCTACGTCACCTGGATTGTTAATCACGGTTTAAGTGAGACTAATGCCTCCAGAACACGGCAACATTGCCACCAGGTCGCCTGCTACCAACCAACCACAGACCACCACCTGCACCCAAACAACCACTTGCCGCCGCCTACATCCAACCAACCACTGGCCACCACGTGCATGCAACCAACCACAGTCCGCCCCCTACATCCAACCAACCACTGGCTACCACGTACATCCAACCAACCACAGTCTGCCGCCTACATCCAACCAACCACTGGCCACCATGTGCATCCAACCAACCACAGTCCGCCGCCTACATCCAACCAACCACTGGCTACCACGTGCATGCAACCAACCACAGTCCGCCGCCTACATCCAACCAACCACTGGCTACCACGTGCATCCAACCAACCACAGTCCGCCGCCTACATCCAACCAACCACTGGCCGCTATGTGCATGCAACGAACCACAGTCCGCCGCCTACATCCAACCAACCACTGGGCACCACGTGCATGCAACCAACCACAGTCCGCCCCCTACATCCAACCAACCACAGTCCGCCGCCTGCATCCAAACAACCACAGTCCGCCGCCTGCATCCAAACAACCACAGTCCGCCGCCTGCATCCAAACAACCACAGTCCGCCGCCTGCATCCAAACAACCACAGTCCGCCGCCTGCATCCAAACAACCACAGTCCGCCGCCTGCATCCAAACAACCACAGTCCGCCGCCTGCATCCAAACAACCACAGACAGCATCAACACATCATCTTTGTGGATGACTTGGTTTTATAAACTTCAGATCGTACGTTAACCTCCTCCAAAAATCTTTTAAGATCAGACATGGCAAAAATAGTAAACTGGTGCTGGGAAAATGGGCTGGTGATTAATGAGAAAAAAACAAAAATATGTGTTTATGGAACAGAATCCAAACTGAACAAACTTGATGACGATTCAGATTATAGTCAAGGGGAAGGTAATAAATACCCTGTATGTTCACTTATCTTGGAATACCGATAGACGAAACGATGAACTGTGAGAAATGCACAAATGGTGTGGTAAGGTGTACTAATTACCGGTTATTTAAGAAAGCTAAAGTCAGGACTCTTATCAATACATGCACAAGCATAGATATTTATGAGTGCCTCATATCCCCACGTTTTGCCTACCCTGGCTACTACATAGTCGTGGTGAATATGTCGTTACGGGATAAATTGCGGAAGCACCAGAATAGGGGTCTGCGTCTGTGTATTAGGACTCTCATAGGGGAAAGATCAATAGTGGAGCTTCGTCATATATCTAGTCCTGTAACTTAGGACAATTTCCTTAAAACAGAATCCCAGTCAACCAAAGGACATGATACCAAACTCATAGAGTGATTAAACTTAAAAAACCAGGTACCTTATCTTCTATAATCGAAGCCCAATGCACCTATGCAGCTATGGAAAGAATTCCCTGTCGAGATTCAGGAAGGTTTATTGTATCTATAAAAAAAAGTTTGTGAATACTAATCTGTTTGGTGCCCTTTATCAATATCCTATTACCTGCTCTTATCCCCCAGCCCCATCCCAATGGCCGCCACCGACCTCCCACTACCCATCTTAGCCACCTGTCACCTTCTTCCAACCTTTTAGCGCCTGGTACAAACTATTACTGCCCATGCTCTGCTAGCAACATCGTCTTGCTTACCATGAAACGCCGCTGCAAACTACAAGGTGCCTGCAACTTGCCACCAATTACCAATATCATATCGCACACAGACAGCTTCCAACATCCTACCACCTGCTAGTCTGCCACCAACTACCAGGTACCTGCACCCCACTGCCCACTACAAACCTCTCACTACCAACTACCAGCCACCTGCCACACACTAACAACCTCCTGCCACCCCAGTCATCTGGCAACCGCTTCCAACCTCGTGTCACCCTTTACCTACCGCTAACCACTACTTTCCGCTACTATGGTATGGCCTAGCATCGAACAGTAGCTTCAGACATCGTCCAACTCTTAGATTACCTTATTATTTGAACACCCTTCTATTGGGTACGTAGTCAACGTGTGAATTAAGTTTATATCATTCCAGTATATCTCTCACAGATGGAGACTTGTTTTTATCAGTAATCTGGTGTAAATATGTAGGTGGAGATCTACAAAAGTAATAATTATCATTGAAATTCCTATTGGTATCTATCTATAAATGGAGTTCAAATACTTTATAATAAGGATGAGAACACAAAATGTGATCTATGATAGACAGGGAAGCTCTGTGGTGAAACCACGAACACTCGGATAGTGTGGTGTTACGTTCACATCCCTCCATCCGGTATTCACCAGGGGCACTTAACTCCTGACATACAATACATCAATAGGCTCCTTCTTATGAATAGGTCTGCCATTATGCTCACAGGGCACATTACCTACAACGGAAATTCACAGAGGTATACTCAAACCATAGGTCACATGACGCAACCTGTATGTCCTCGTATTGACCGTCAAAATGTGCTGGTCACTAAGCGCGGCTACTGGTACCAGCGTTCCTATGCTTGTGTTAGGTAATACAGCCGGGTATCAGCCACCGAGGTGGTCGATACCTTGTATGCGCCCATTGACTGTAGAGGGCGATAATACAAGCACAATTCAGGGGTCAATTGGTGGGCAGGGAGGCGGTGGGGCTCGCAAGGGGGAGTTGCCGATGGCTCAGAATTACCCAGCCTTGGTTTGAGGGGATGCCAGAGTGCGCTGGTAATTCATAATCCTGGCCGCATAGCCCCAACCACCGGCTATGAAATATGCATACAGCATGAGAGTTTGCATGAGGGTTTAGCTCTCTCTATCCTCTCTAACATGGGGCAAGATAGGTGGCCAACATCAGAGAGTGGTCTCTCGACGGAACAGTGCTGAGATGTGGGTCTTACTACCTACCATCTGCTAGCCAGAGATGCAGTTTATCTGGCAGGTCGTCACCCCACCTAGCGGGTTGGGTGATGATGTATTACTAGATATCTTAGATATATCTATGAGATTAGTATGACAGAAAGGTAGGAACCACAGCGGCAGGGTTGAACCTCGACACCAGGATCACGCTATCCACAGGCTAGCACGTTACCGACTAAGGCCGGAGACACACCAGGCAAGTCAAGGTGGCGATCTCTGGAATCGCCATCACAAAATAGCATATATCTGTGATATCTTTTCATAGTAATATCTCCCATTGATAATTTAGCGTATCAGAAGCAATTATCAAGGGAAATATGAAATAATAGCTCACATACACGCCATTTTGTGTTGGCGATTCCAGAAATCGCTGTGTTTCTGGCTTAGTGTGTCTCCGGCTTAAGCTACCCCGCCACCTTCCACCTGATCGTTATACGGCATATAGATATAGATATGGGGGGCGCCATCTGGGGCCGCCATCATGCGAGCCGCCCCAGCAGATCCTTCGTCCCATAACACGAATAGCGTATCAGGATCTATGCTGGCAGAGTGTAGGTAACTTTTTGGCCACCGACTGGTGAAACACCTCCCCTGGCTGTTCCGTCGTGCCATCTGGTGCACTCTATGTCTTACATGGAGAATGCTATTGATGAATTTCCTCAAAAAGTAGGAATGAGAATATGTCTTATAACCAGAGTATAGCCTATCAGAATTTCAACATTTCACATTCATACGGCTATAATATGGCCCCGCTAGGTAGAGAGGCAGATCTAAGTTTGGCCTCCTCACTCAATGCTTGCGATAGGCACAGTGCGGTTAGGAGGAGGGAGTAAACGTCAACGGTGTCGACGTAGATGACGATAGATGCAGGCTGCATGTTTGGCTACAGTTGATCTGTTTCAAACACTTAGGGATACGTTTCGTCTCGGGAGGCGGGGAACATCTAAGCTCCCATGCACCCTATATATATCTAGCTCTCCCTCGTTACCGTTCGATCTCCTGTTCACTTGGCCGTTTTCTGTCCTTCTAGTATTTATCTGTCTGTCTGTCTGCCTTTCTCTCCTTCTATCGCCTTTTCTGTCTCTCTGTCTGTCTCTCTCTCTCTCTGTCTCTCTGTCTCTGTCTCTCTCTCTCTCTCTGTCTCTCTCCCTCATTCCCATTTCTATGTATCACAATTCTCTCTCCCTTTATTTCTCTTATGTGAGTGTTTCCTTTGGATTCATTTGTGTAATTATTTCAACCCCTGGTATTTTAGTCCCATAGGCTTAACATTGGTAACTCGTTCTTCATGCCGCTACTAGTATCATAGTCCGTTCTCTATGGTCTATTACGTCACATATCTAGTGTGTCTTCTGTTCTTTTAGTGTATACAAGGATGCTATGAATACAGAAAGAAACTCGTTATGGTCAAATTTATTCTTCTCCCACTTCTTTGAATGCTACTTGATATTCACTTGGCTTCGCCTCGATCAAATTGCTCCGCATCAAACTCATGGAGAATAGCGTCTTTGGTACTGTGCGAGGGCATAAACCAGAGCTTTTGCTTGCATACACACACGGAACATCTTAAATGGGCTGTAGAATTCTGTATAAAGGCGGTGCGTCTAGAATTGAGTCCTAGCTTGAAGACATTCCCACCAATATCTTCCTATAGTGTTCATTGTACGTTTGCAGCAGACTGTTATTTTTCTGAACTATACTCTATAGAGGCGCTCGATAAACAGGAACTATTTTTTTAATGCGGTGGTTTCTAGGCAGTGCCGGGGCAGGCAGGGACCCCATTAGGGAAGGCAGAGCGCTATAGGCGGCCAGCGACCTGTGTGTGACACGGTCAATGGCCACATCTACCGCACCCCATACTCCACCCCTCACGACACACACCCCAACCCGACCCCACCGCGAGAGGTACTGACCAGCTGCCAGGACCACCCAGTCTCTCACCGCCTGGGAATGTGTCATTTACTTCTGTATGCGTACAAAGCTTGCTAGGCAAACCACTCGCCGAGCCCTCATTCCACCTCCAGTGGCTACATATTCACCTTTCACCCTGCCCGTCTTCGAGGCACTTAGACATCCATACCGCCATCAACCTGCACACAGGGCGGGCTGTCAAACCATACATCCATCTAAACCCCTCTGTCTGATGCGTTACCATCAATACCTCTATATCTGCCTTTCTACCTGTCATTCCATTTTTCTCTTCTAATGTCTACCCCTTTACCTTCCTTTCTAATTCCCTTCATTTCTGTCTCTGTACCATCCTGCCTCAATTTTTGTGTCTCTACCTTCCTGTCTATCTACCGTCTTTCATTTCTGCCACTTTACCTTCGTTTTTCCCCTCCTCCCTCAATTTCCTATTCATTAACTTCTTTTATATCTCCCAGAATCTTTCTTTCTCTCTTTTTAATTCCTCCCATTATGCATTCCAATATCTTATTCTGTCTTATACTTAATTCCCTGTAACTCCTATTCTTTTCTTCCCTCCCTTTATGTTTGTCCCCTTGAAGCCCTTTGATCTTCGAGTTTTCTAATTCCTTCCAACTATCCTCAGTTCATGTCCTCTCCTTTTCTACCCTCTTCCTTTCCGGTCAGTCTTTATTCCACCTTTTCTGCCTCACTTAGTCCATTACTACCCGCTTGCTAGACTTGCTCAAGTCTTTGATTATAGATATTATCAAGAAATAGAATTACTTCGTAACATGTGAACATCCCCTAACGCCTTCCAGGCCCAGGAATCCCAGCGAGGAGGCGTGAGGCAGGAGGAGGGGTAACCATTGTGTCTGTATCACTCCATTCCATCTGCTTTCCACCACTGAACTCAACATAACTTCGAATATCTCTTTTCATTGCTTACAGTTCCCGTCCCTCATTTACAGGTCTTGCCTTTCAGATTCCTATATATATATCAGTCATCATTTTCCTCCAGCATATATTGATTTCAGTAACAATTCTCAACCATAGCCTCTCACACTCTACCACCAATGTCTCCGTACGGACACTACCACCACAACCGGTTTCACTGATTAAAACGAAACACACACGCTGCCCAGAACTGCTCCGCTCCAAATAGGACTCCTTTCATGGATTTCCTTTCATTTTCTGACAATCTCAACACACATTTTGGCAGACGTCTAAATGTACGGGTCGTGCGTGTGCCTATCCCAACGTGCTCGTTTCATTGACAGTACGTCATGATGACATCATGATGAGGTGACGTCTCTCTGACGCGTCAGCGTTCACTGAGCGTCTTATTGATCCCAGCATGCAATGTGGTAGCGCTGATGTCACATCCGGCCGATCTTTGCGACGTATCGTAGGCATGTTAGGGCGCACTGTTTTCCTTCACAATAGTCTTTAAATGCGTGGTCGCCTCTCGGCGCACATCTATAGATCATTTCCAGGTGGCGAGGGGTGACAGACATAGAAGAAATTGGCAGCACCCACTCCTCCAGTCCACCAGATTTGTGTAATCTGACCAGTAAAACAGAATCTAGGTTTACTTGTATTTTATTTTGAACCGCTATACAGTCAGGGTCACACAGAGTGAGAATTAATCAATGAGATTAGGATGGCAGACACAGTCAACACACAGTCAAGTGTCCCACCTTGCTAGATTGCGTCTCTGTATCAAAAACATACAGCAGAACTTACACAACACTATTCACCTTGCTAATAGACTGCCTGTTTCACATAGCTAGCATACAATGGGTCTGCTCTAAATGTTTCAGACTTACTAAACTAAACTAGGTATAGATCTATCACAACTACAACACATCAAAAGGAGATATAGTGAATGAACTTGATCTGTGCCGTCTCTTGATAAAATAGCTGTATAGTTATGTCCTGCGGCAAAAGTCATATTATATATTAGTAGTAAAAATTATATAAGATATATGTAGATGGCCAAACAGGGGCATACTCTTAAGTAAAGTAAGATACTACTAGTGTATATAATGTTGTCTGTTTATTGTTCAATTCAATTAACATTTATATATGTATGTATAGAAAGCAATAACATGTTTGTAGAATACTAACAGTCAGGTAAATACCTATCTGTTCTGTGGTTTGTGTATGCGGAGTGTATGCTGCAGACTGTTTTGACCAGGTTTGTCCTTCCTGTATAACTGTGGCCAACTGGTTCCGGCAATACTTAATGCACAGTCGGTTGGCTCCACACTGTAGGGGGAAGCACAAGGCTCATATCAACCATGAATGAATTAGTAATGTTTTACTGGAATGCCTTGGCTTAGAAATAACGCTATTCAACACTTGTATTACAATGTCACTTACTTACATTTAAATGAGAATGTGTTTACCTTTCTGCAAAATGTTCACAATTCAAGATGGCGGTACCTCATCCTATCCACCGACAGCTTTATAATCTCTGTTCGTCTTGACTGACTCCACTGACCGGGTCCTCCAGCAAGACACCAGCAAGAACCACCCAGAAAGAGAGAGGAGAAATGGTGGAGAGGGATGGGGGTAAAAAAGGAGGGGAAGAGAGGATAGGAGGGGGCGGGTAAAATGACAAGCGGAGAGGACGGCAAAAAGCAGTCGTCAATTGCAGCTGGAGCTCGCACGCCTCATTCGTCTCAAGAGCTCGTCTTCGGGGAGTTACAGAAAAACACAATCAGTCATGTTAAGGGCGTCGCGCCTTTTAGACGACGAGTGTAAATTGATCCTGGGCTCTCTGAATAGACACATCTGACACGGGCGACCGGCCTTATTGGCGATACAATATATCAACCCATGACCTGCGGCCCAACAGAAATAAAACCACCAGACAGCGCAGTATTATTTTATGTGATATAGAATATAGGAAAGCGGGTGGGGCGCACCGAATGGAATTTTACTTGAGCAAGTATTGGTGGCTGTGGCATCATTTACAGAAGTTGCTTTTAGGTTCACCATCAGGGCGTAGAATTTAGATAGGAAGAAAAAAAACACTATAGTGAATAGTGATCTTTGTTTCCAAGACGCGGCTGTAAAAAATATACTACTGGAAAAGGAAATGCCATTGAAAAACGTCAAGACAATGCTTTCTGTGGGGTGTGTTCTGTTGATAGTTTGACTGATCGCTCTAGCACTATGAACGTGCTTAAAAGAAGTGAATAAATCTTTTGAGAATATTAGTATCCCACATGCAATACTAAATTCGTGAGAATGGTATGATCTATGCGGTTATTACCTGTTATTAAAAACACAAACTACAGAGTATGTATTTATAGTTAACGGTGATGTAGAGCTACAATTGCGTTGATGGTATTTGGTATCTATCTCTTTGGAGGATTGAGAGGTTGTGGAGGGTGGAGGAACCACGAAAGCAATTTCCCATCTAATTTTAAAATGCATTTTGCTTTCGATGGGATGCTATCAGGTTTCTCTAGAAATTGCTACTCTGATGGAGAGTAAACAGTCGCACTACATTGAACGTGATCCCGCTAACATACGGCGTAATTATCTCTGAGTTCCTGAATAGACGAACTCCTTTTTTCAAAGCATCAAAAGACATTTCCCAATGGATGAACTCTTAAACTAAGACACCATATTTGTATCATAACAATACGTTGTAATCAGCGTAAATAAACAAATAGCCTTTCGGTTTTCTGTTCGATTTGCGTTTTTTTATGGATTATTATGGTAGGCAATTTCATGATTTCGATCTGTGATGTATAGACTTTGAAAGACATAATTTCCCCAAAAGAAATGTGCGGCTGTCTATCAAGATTACAAATTAACAAATGTTATGGCCATCTGTGATGGAGGAGCATGGAATCCCACAAGTAAACAACGAAAAGGTTTGCAAGTTACAAAATCAGCTGGTATTGCTTTAACCCACTTTGAGCCCAGCGAAGCAGCCAGTTCTACACCTCACACTCGACAAGCAACCCCAGTCAGACCCTAACAGCATCACTCAGCAGTTGGCGAGGTGGGTCAGATGATTTTCCCCAAAGGAAAGAAATCTACACTCTGCACCATCCACTTTGACGCACTGTGCAGTGAACACAAGGTATGGAATCACGGCTATGCAGCGTATATATAGAGTGACTGCAGGCCCATCCTATGGCAAGGTCGTCGGCAGAGTCCAAGAATTTGGTCTCAGTCACGTCACCGGGCTGAAGTAGGCTTCTATCATTGCCTCATGTCCTCAACTTCAAACAGTTAACAAAAAAAATCTAATACCATTAACTGAAAATCTATACCATAGTAGCAGGAAGTCTAGATGATAAGAAATACAGTTTAGTTTTACTTGAGTTTAATGGTATTTATGACGAACCTTTATTGAAAACCAATCCAATAAAACTAACAGGACTCTTCTGCAAACGGGAGATTGTTGAAGTGCAGAAAGATGAATTTCCCATCACAAACTCCTAAACGCATTGGCTCCACCACCTATCAAGCGGATACAACTGAAGGCCGTCGTGCGTTTCCTGTTAAAATTCATTTCTCCGATTGAAAAGATTCCTTGCACTCGTCCATGTGTGTTTGAGCAGCGATTGACTGCGGCCGATGCCCACTAAGCTAAGTGGAGACAGTGAAGGCGCGTAGCCGACAGAGGGCGGACCACGGCGCCTGCCTCATGAGATATACATGGTGCGACGAGCGGAGCGTCAGGCGGGGATTTACCCCGCCCAGTAACCGGAAGCTAATGAGCTGGGCGCGCGCGGTGGCTGCCGGGAGGAGGGGGTCCTACGGGGACGCGTCGCCAAACGGCCCGCCGGGAGCGTCTGTCGTACCACGTGACCGCGCGTCCCCACATCACGCTAGCACTTCCGGGACCACCCGAGCCCCGTCCGCTGCTTTCCGGCCTGAAATATTGCGCGGCAGCTTCCCCCTGGGGAACCAGCGGGCCGTGCCCTCCGCAATCCACGTCCGCTTTCCGCGAGTCACCAGCTAACCTCGTCATCAGGTTGTGACGTCATTATTTGTAGATGGCCTGGGTTGTCCTACTTTGGAAAGTCATCAAACAAAATGACTTCTGTCACGTTAGAATTGTGGATTATCTAGATAACCTGGTATGTCAGGACATCGACAGTTCATTAAAGAAATCGATTTTACAGCCTTCCACTTCTTACATATCAAATCGTACTTCAAAGTTATTCCCTAACACATATAAATTAGTCGAGTCAATAGTTTGATAATTGCTCAATGGCATCTATATCTTCTGATTTTCTAGCCAATAAATTCATTGCTTTCAACTCTACGTCGCCGGTATTTTGTAACCTATTTATAGGAGAATCTTCTGAAATCCGACTCGCATGTTTCAATCATCATTTTTTGCTGAATTACTTATTGCATATAGGTCTAAAAGTCCACCAGAAACATCTCAGGCCGCGGGCGGAATCGTCGCAGACGTGCTGGGGACGTGACGCAGATGTAACTGCTATATACGTCTACCAATGCTCAATGACGTTTTTCAACACACTAGTTATTTACTGCGCTGATGTATTTCTTGTGATGTATATATTTGTGCAAAGCCCATGAGACGAGTTTAGATAATTCCGAAATGTTTGGGCAAGACATATAAACACACAATTCAAATAGTAAATGCGTACTCTCCTGCAGATGAAAAATAAATGCGAATAGAAAAAGATGAAGGGGTATAGATCTACTATGCTAAATATGATGGAGGTTACTTTAGATGGGGTGTGCAAGCGGGCAAGTGAAGAACCATACCCACCATCATCCCCGCCCCCACCTACCCGCTATACCAAGCACCGGCAGCTCGTCCATAAATACCTGGTAATCCCCCCTTAGTGAGCAAATCACTTTGAGAGTTTGACTAAAACTACGAGCTGATTACCTAATGGACTACTGAGACGGCGCCCGGAGCACGGCAAGATTACCGCCAGTCTCCGACTGACAGGCACAGCTATGATTTAAAGATCACGACCGACTCTCTCCATTAGGATGCTGTTAAGTGGGCAAGGCTCGGGTCACGCTGCTAACTGCGATTTAAGGTGGATGTCACATTGCTTCTCATCTCGGAAAGTGCCCAGGTTTGGAGCCTATGCATAGCAGAGTGAAAGCATGGTTTAAGGAAGGATTATCCCATCGTCATTCTTGAAGATATAGTTCCATTTGTAAATAGAGATGAGTAGATTACTACGGATTTGAAACTATTTTCTCATCACATTGGAACCTCAAACAGGGTCTATTTCCTAAAATGAAAAAAGATTCCAACACCGGAATGTTCCGCCAAAGAAAAGACTTCAAGTGAACGAAAGATATAAACCCTTGGTCCTAAAATAAAGTTTACCTCTTCAGGGACAAACTAAGCACCAATTTCTGTTCTGAGATGTGTTTAAAATCCAGATTATTTAATTACAAGACATCTACGCTACTGTTTCTGACTGAAGCCGAGGGAATGACTGACATTACTACGATGCTGAAAAAATGAATCCTGGGGTTGATCTTTAGGGAATGGTCCTAGATGTGAAAGAGAAAAGTGGGCGAGGAGGTCTGGGTATATTTTCCTCTCCGAGTACAGAGCGGCTAAAGCACATATTTGATGGGAAATTAAAAAGATCTGAAGCTGGATCTGGTGGTGGAGAGTCATTAAGTCGGTGATGTTTGTTGAGCCCGTTTTGGGTGTTTAACGTGGGAGTGGGTTCGTGTAAAGGGAGCCCGCTCTGGCTTGTTAGCGAGAACCTCGCAACCACTCTCAACCAAGCTTGTGAGCTGGTAGCTTCCAACTACCCACTAGCCACCGTGTGTGAATGTGGAGCCCCCAATCATTCTCAACCCGGTCAGAACCTCACTATACTTCTCAACCTAGCAAGTGAGCTACTCCCAACGCAGCTGTGAGCTAGCTGCTGATAGCCACTCTTAGCCCTAACCTTTAAGCAATTACGTTCCCGTTATCCTTAAATCAGTTTGTGAGTGACTACCTCTCTGCCTTTGGTGTCCATGGAAATATGGCACAATTAATTATAGTATGTTTTCTTTCTTTTTTGATTTATGATATCAATTTGGATATGACATATACAGATGCTGAATCCTTTCCGTTTGAATAGATAGTAGACGATGGTGTATGTTAAAAACCTAGCTAACACCCATAACCCCAAACTGGATGTGTTACGCCTGGTCAATTGCATATTCTGCAATGCAATATATATGTATCGATTGCAAAACATTCTCCATGGCCTTCCATACTTAACCTCCTGATTCCATTCCATCGATAGTCAGAAATATATTCCTGGTTAAAATTGATCTAATAGACAGCAAACTTCATCTGGTAGCTATGCTCTACGGCAATACATGGCGTGACAGAGCACATGTTAGTGAATGAGATGCGACTGCGAGCAAGTCATAGGGCACATACCAGAGCAGGAGGACGGTGTCATAGGTCGTGCACTGCCTGTCCGTATTCTCTCATGTGATCTATTGTCCAGCAAATATGGAGTACATTCGCGGGGGATGATTGATGTACGCATTCAACATTCAGTCTATGCTGATGCTGTGACGAGAACGGTTCTCCTTATTCAAGGAAGCAAGTCATCATTAGAAAAAAAAACCAATTTAGAGGTGGTTAGGGATTACTGGTATTTAAACATGCTTAGATCTTTTGGATATGTTTAAATAAATCAGTTTCAATGACGTGCCTGTGGGCCCTCAGTGGCCTGGTACCACAGGGTCCGGTTGAAATATGCCCGAGTGCGGCCGACTTGTAGAAGTTACGGAATTCTATTCATTATATATATGACAATCTTTACTATATCCACGATTAATAGGAACACTTACATCCCTACATATTCAGCCTTCGCGATACGCATTCGATGTCATCATTTTGTTTGGGGTTTGGCGTCGTCCAGTTAGATATTGACAAACGTATGAACGTAAATTCTTTAGATATAATGACAAGTAGAAATAACGAAGTAAGTTTACAAAGAAATATATATGCAAAACATACGTGATTGGTAGTACTAAAATGAGAGATCGAGGTATACACATGTATACGCACACATCAAGCTACTGAGTATACACTTAGTTGTGACCTTGTGTAATCCTTGGTCATACATATATTTCCGGCATTAATACCACACGTAATCTATCTCAGATAAAGCTCAGTTACAAATCATAACATCGCTATATGATCAATAATTTTCAATTAATTTTTTTTTTGAGCAAGTCCTTTATCGATCTCTCATTATCAATCTCACATTATCATACAGCTTACAACTTTCAGCTTTGCCAAACAATTCTCCGTACATTCAGTGTTACCTTGTTGTCTTTTCCATTGCTCCCTTTTTTTCATACCAGTTAACTATATAAAACCAAAACTACATGAACATTGAAGGTTTGGATGTTCTAAATGTGAGATGCAAAGTCATGCATACTTCTCATATTAATTACAAAGCGTGAATAGAGACAGGCGATATCGGTGTTATTTAAAGGTTAATTTCAGACATGTTGCATCCAGCCTTTTTAACCATTGTCATACAAGGCGAAATCGTATTGGCTTTATCTCGACGAGCAATTAGTTGAGTTTCGGTCAAGTTTCAAAGGCTATCCTTTAACAACGAGCAACAATGGCAGAGTGAATAACGGATTACTGGTGGATCATGTATGGATAATGAATGATGAACCTCCAATGGATGACGCTGAAGTAATGCCCAATATGCACTATGTCTTAATCACATGATTTGAATATTTTGGTGCTGTGACAAAGGACCGGGTACTTTCTTCGGCGACAGGTGTACATCTCCCTCAAAAAGCATTGAGGCGTTTATCCTCACCCTTGCTAGTCAATGCAAATGAAAAAGATTCCAAAACTAGAATAGGCTGGACGGATTTGTCTTATATAGTTTCAATAGCTATATCGTCTAGCTATCGACAAATATGTTATGCAGTCGGTTACTTTGGTGTATGTGAAATTAGACAGAGGCGGTACGAATGACACCAACCAGAAGTGGTTTGTATCACTGTAAGTACAACGCGGGACCACAGTACGAGGTCGGCTAAACAGTGTTTGTATAGTACCTGAATGCCAGGTCAAGTTTGCTGCACCGGGGACGTGTTCGCAGTGGCACGAATATATATCTGTACATGTATCATGAAAACATTTTCTATTACTTGTTTGAATATTGCATCTCCAGAATAAGCGCACCCCACGACGATCATTTCACTAAGAAAAAAGTCAGATTGAGGCGATTTCTTATGAATAAATTATATAATTTCATGACATATTACATTCATCACCAACCTTCATTATGGAGCATTTCCCTCGATGATAAAGGGAAATCTCCGAGTAGTCCGCTGCTGCAGAGTGTAAGATATTGCTTTGTCATCAATAGTTTTCAGTATTTCATTATACTATCTTCACCACCAATTTTCAATTAGAGCCAACCTTGTTACATATATATGGCAGTTTGTATTTCGGTGGTGAGGGCCTGGAACTCTGTATGTAAGCAGAAAGTAATGGGCAAGAATTTACTTCTGAAGCCACTGCCTTAGCTTCCAGTGCGCCCAGAGACCGCTAGGTGTCAGGGCACGTATTGGTTGATAGAGTAAGGCCTGCTGGTTTCCGGCCTAATACGGGGATCTCAGGCTAGTTCGGTGGTTATATTAGTGTGGGAGCCTGGTGGATCTGTGTTGTCACACTATACCTTACACTACAGCATACTAAACACATGTGTCTCTGAAGTTACTTGTGTCTGTGTTCACCACTACAAAAACACAACAAAGTGATGGAGAATATAATACATCGCAAAACTTTGAGAAGTTTGCTGAACATCCAGAACTCGGTTAATTCCACGGCCATTGTGTCTTTTCATAGTATCAAATTGTGTTTTCCTTCTGTTACCATGGAAACGAGTATGATGCCACACTTTTTGGAATAAACGAGCATCAGATTTAGATTCCCGAGGTCATAATTGACTAGTGTGGCAAGTTTCAGCCAGTAGACTTTCGGGGGTCAATATTACCCATTTTTAGGCCATTTGCTCCTTTACTATTAGTGTTGTAGCCATGCTTTCTAACTGCCACTAGTTGATGATGTTACCAGGTTCACAGTCGGCGCTGACGCTACACGACCAAAAATGCTTACCATGCCTACGTACACGGACCATTCAACATGCGAATATTATATAAATACGACTATAAGGCATCCTAAAATGTCATTGTATTTTTTTCCTAACAGGCGGGCCAAACCAACCTTTTATGATTCAGAGTATTTCAGGTTAAATGACATAGCGTGGCTGTACAGGAAACAAAGTCTCCAAATAAACAGGAGCCCTCAATTGCTGTACTACTCTATACGGTACTGTCAGATTTGGTTGATGTTATAATCAACGAGAATTGATCACATAACTAATGGTCATTGATTGAAAGCATCATTGTATAACTGGATTAAGGAGTACAATAGTAAACGCGAAAACATGAAAATACATCTCGCACAGATATCTAGATCTGAATCGTGAATCAAAATACTTAAAGGCAAAAGATTGTTTCGAGCATCTTTACCAGGCCAAAGGCCCTGTGTTCCTATCCTCCATATCATCATCATTCTGCACTCTGACCGGAAAAAGGATGTGCCCGCATCGCGACAGCCTGAGGCATCCTACCGTTAACTACAAGAACTACCTTTTCGTCATGGGTCTATACCTCTTGTGTACATCAATACTTCAGTGGAACAGCTCTCTTGTGGGTCAAACTAATTTTCCCCGAGTACGGATGGCCCCGCTGCCTATTTACCTTGACCACTGGAAACCCGCCCCAACATAAAAACCATCCAAGGTCAGAAAGCCATGGGATGGTCACCATTCCTGGAACAAAAAAAAGCCACCGATACAAACAAAAGAGAACATGCCCACTTGTGGCTCGTGACGGAAAAAGAGCTTCACCCGAACCGTCTTTTTTTACGATTTCTACTTGTTTTTCCTTAAACGGATTCTAAAACAATTTCCGAAAACAACCAGGGGAATCATGACACTAGCGGTGTGCAATTAGTTAGCCAATTTCTCATCTTCCTGCTGTCAGTAGGAATTAGCGAGGGAGGCCGGCTAAGAACGACCTATTGGTACTGATGTAATGTCAATATTAACACCTCACACGCACAGGGTATTCCTCACATGTTGGCCCTTGATAAAACTCGAGTGCAAAACTCAGAACCAAACTATCCGTACGCTTAATGCTGTCTGACCTTTGAAATTCGGTATTTTTGAATTTTAAAACTTAGTTGAAAATAGAATATATCATATATATATCATTAATAAATCGTCATTAGAGAAATTAGAATGGCCCGAACGTCTGTAAATCACCATCCATTATGCCTCTTACATCTTACCTGTTTATTAAACATAAACATAAACCAATACCCTTTATTTAATTTCAACATTGGATGCCACTGTTCAAACCTAATTAATTACAAATTAGTATTCAGTGATAAAATACCAATTAGTATTCATTTTAATGTCAGTTAAAGGTATACCCAGCCAAGTAATCGAACCTATTGCGTTACTTCATCGGAAATACCATACCATCCACATGACATACCCCTGCTTCCGCGTGTTAATTAATTTTACAAGTTGAGCAGTTAGACCTTTAATTCCATTCACATTGAGTGCAATGCCACTGTATTTATAACCTCGGTAGACGTTTAATGCCCTCATAGAGACATTAACAATGCACACACTTTGATTCACTGATGTGTCTAGAGAAGACAGTAATGTAAGGAGATTATTAATCAATGCGTAGGCATTATCCAGCAACGACGAAATTTTCGCCACACAAGAATACTCACATAATCTGACCTGAAGGATATACTTTGTTGAAGGAGTTGAGATCTAATTTCTATAGATGCCCTGAGATTGGCAAATTTTAACATTACTCTCCCAGAAAGATATTTGGTCTGATTCCTGAAGCCATCCAAAAAATCATAACACCAGGTAACACCAGGACAGCTCTCATCAATTCTAGAGCAAAATGAAAGGGAACAGTTCTACGCAACTACGTGAATATGCGCCGTATTACACCCAAACGTTCAGGATTAAGATTCCCAACCTCTTGGGAATGCCTTGACTTAGTCGGCAAGTCTGCAGATGTAGATCCCTAAGAAACACCAGCAAACTGCAGTCAACCCGCTGTGCTACATTTCTCTCAATGACACCTTTCATCTTTCCGAGTCGCTCTACCTTGAAGTGACCCCAGGAATAACTCGGGCGTGTAACACCATCAAGCTAAGCACCCCTATTCCGTCAGTCAGAGAGGGACTAGTAACACCCTGCAGATCAGAGCTAGTCTCTGTTACGCCCCATTGAGCAAGACCATAGCTGCCATGATACACCCCAGATAACGCCTAATTGGGTGGAACATAGGTGTTGAACGAGGGGCCAGGTAGAAGGTAGCCTGACCAGCCCAAAAATGAGAATGATGTAATGTTGGCGGTCTAAACGTTTGTGTATTAGCCCTTACGAAGTATGAGTCGTATGAGGGGGAGGTTATGGTTGAAGGAGTGAGGGTTACTGTTGCAGCCAAAAGTGAGGGCAGGATATAGCGGGGTTGAGGCTGAAGGCAAGGGGTATGATGGTGGGTGAGGCGGCTGTTGAGAGGCGGGAATAAAGTGAGTGTGAGGTTGAGGTTAGTGGTGTTGTGGCCATTGGTAGATTTTTTTTGTTTGTTTATTGTCAGTGCCTCTCAACATATGTTAAGTTTTTCAGGCACCTCAGAGGAACAGAAGGGCAGCGTTGAGGCTAGGGGTAAAGGGTGTAAGTCTAGTGGCTGTTGGATGGATGTGATAATGTGATAGCCAGTGGGAGCTTTGATATTAGAATGAAGGGGGTGAATATAAGAATAGTGCTAAACCTGGTGCAGGGCAAGGGAGATGAAACCATTTTTCACTGGCTCAAGAAAAGCCACCGATTAATTGAGTTCTCCCAAAAATCGGCTGGTGATGGCAAACGACTGAACATCGGTATCTAAAAATCGGTTAGGGTGTAGCGTATTCCTTGTTTCTGCCGCATTTAACGGGCCCACACTGACAAAATTGTCCTCCAGACACAATGACCATTACGGTGGTGGCCTTATTGCATAACATTTGCACAATTAACGGTGTATGTCCATTCACCGATTTAGCGGCGGTGGTTCCCGACTGTAGATCGCTGGCAAAAAGTCAGCCAGTGGAAAATGACCTATAGAGTGAGGGGAGGGGTGATGGCGTACTCGTGGTTATGAGAGGCGATAGTTTCGCAGTGACTTTTAGGGTGGGATTAGGTAATAGATTCGGCATGGGAAGGTTGAGGATAGGAGTATAGGAGAGCGATGTGAGAGCTTGTGTGAGGAGATGAGGATAGAAAGAGCGTAGTGGTGAGGCTCAGGGGTCTGAGATTAAGGGGTAAGGGTAAGTGAAGAGATTTGAGGGCTATTTTGGGAGATTGGGGTAGAGTAGGGTAAAGGGTGAGGTGAGTTCAGGGTGTAAAGGCTAGTGTGGGGAACCTTCGGGAACAGTAAGGGTATGGGATGAGATCGGGTTCAAGGGAACGGAGGTTTGTGTTGAAGCCAGTGGGATGTGGGGGTAGGGTAAGAGGTCATGGTGAGGGTTATGGTAGTACCCTACAGAGAGACAGAGAAGTCTATAAACCGGTGGCGGGATGGATAAGGCACGGGTACCCGGTGACGGCCCGTACCCTGAGCCGGCTCGATCAGTGCCGGCGGGGGACCAGTGAGACTTCGGTGTAAAATGGCGCGATTTATTGGTCCGTGTATCGGGGGGCGGCTCAGTGGGGACCGATCACGGCCGGCGGGTGGGAGGGAGGGGAGGGGGCGGGGATACGTCCATTAACCGGCGCTAGAGCAGTGGGCGCCAGTCATCAGGCCACCATCTCAACCCTACTCCTCCTGCTGCTCCCCGCGTTCACGTGTGGTAGGCGGCGCCATGACCACAGCGTGACCCTCGGAGAGAGCAGTTCGCCCCGCTCGAGTAGCTGACTGCCTCACTCTGTGAGAGTGTGTGAGTAGCTCCCTGTCCCACTGTGTATGAGTGAGTAGATCCCTGCCCAATGTGGGTGAGTAGATCACTGCCTCACTGTATGCATGTGAGTAGCTCACCGCCTCACGCTTGTGACTGTGTGTGGGTAGATCATTGCCTCACTGTATGTCAGTGTTGGGGAAAAGCTCAAGCCCAAACCACTCTTCCTTCTTCTTTTCCCACCCAGCAACCTTAGCCTCTCCACCATGGCCACTGGAACACCACCCCTTCCCATCTCTCACTCTCGCTTTGACTGACACACGCAGGTCTAGGTCTGAAGCCATAGAAAAGCCCATCCCACATTGACTGCTGTCCACCACTGACCTGCTATCTTTCAATATCAATTATATCTAAGCTTTCAATACTCACGGATCCTTATTTCATCCTCTGCTATTGGCTGCAGTTTTACAATTAACCATCATTCACTGCCATGTATCCACCTATTTTCTTCTGCCTTTCTCCCACCTTCTACTTTATGCATACCTAGCACATTAGTCAATCCCCCAACATATCCTTAATGATTATCTCTTTGTCTCACAAGTCCAGACCTTCTTAATAATCCTTGATGGTAAAAGAAAGGCCAAACGATGCCCTGTAGTTATGAAAAAGATAAACCATCCATTAACCGGCGGTAGAACAGTGTGCGGCGCCAGTCACCAGGCCACTGTAGTATTCATCAAAATGGCCCAATAGCATTTATAAGTTGTCTCACTATTATAAATCATTTCACTCTCCCTTGTACTAATGTTGGGAGAACCTTCAATAGTATATAACAGGTTTACACGGCCACTTCGCTTCACAATTTTGTTTGCTGTTCAGTCAATGTTCCAATAAGGTGGGGAGAAAATTAGTGCTTAGTTACAAGCATTTGCCTGCTCGCAGATCTCTTAATACTCCGTGTCTTCAAGTTGTTCTCCATTCATTTATCCATATATCCCGACCCTATTTATCTGCCTCAAGACCCTCCGTGAGATTCGACCCTAGGTTTACCTAACCCTCCCCCTATCCCGCCATACCAGGCCCAGTAGCTCCTTCCCCGGCCCCTATGCCTAGCTTCTGATCCTATCAGGTCATCGACTCGTGGTGTTCACCAATAGCCTCTGCGCCTCTGCCCGCAATATGTCTGTGCGCTGAGGGCTTCTGGGGAAAGCGGTCAGTGGTGTGTGGGTGATGAATGGTCAGTCGTGGCGTGTTGGTACTGACGAGTTTCTGACGACGATGGCTAGGTGAATGTCAGCATAACCACTGCCAGCAAGACTGCACTAGTAGAGCTTCCAATGGTCCACCAATGAATTCATCGGTAACCACCGACCGAATTCGGGGCACTTATATTGATTAAATATCGGTCAATGGAAACTACCAAAGAGTGACACACCGTATGGTTTTAGTACCAATAAATGTGAAATTTGGCACTGCAGACTGTAATAATACGCCTCTGACACAATCAAAGCCAGTTGATTTTGTCGTTTATGGAGCGATTCGCAGTTTGTTAAAAAGCGGACAGTAGCCACCACATAAACGGAGTTGCCTTGCCTCTGACAAAGATTTCTAGCACCATCCGCACCATCGGAAAGCAACAGAGATCATTGTGGTCCTTGTCGGGCATTTGAAGCCACACTAATATCTAGTCGACCATGATCCCACGGCCAGTGAGCTGACCCCTATCAAACAGTCAACCTACCACCTTAACCTTAATCACACTTAGACAGCTATTCAGCTGATCACAAGTCAACTGCAAGATGCAAGTCTGCTAAGCATTCTCAGTTAACCAAGTTGTGAAAACGTATTGGAGGGATCGATTGTTATTCAAAGTTTGTAGGTGATGATCTTGATGCGTTTCTGATAAAACAATAAAGCTTGGGAAAACGATAGTGTATTGCCATGCAATTCGACCCGTTTGCTAGCCTGCTCATGACCCTGCATTCATTTGCAGTTTTTTTGTGGGTTTTTTTTAAGTCTTTTATTTATACTGGAGTTTTCCTCTAGGGTGAAGTCACCCTGTTTTCAGTGGGCTCCAGTGGCCAAGATTTGAGTTTCGGTACGCTAATTTTATAAAACAGAACAAGTGACCAATAGGTCGTCAGAGTAACAGATACAATTGAGTTACAATACTTTTCCTGGTGATGGTATGTACAATGATGGATGTGAGAGTTTATAGTTTAATACAACTTTGCATGTTGGAGATTGACAGCGGTGGGACAACCATTTACATTACAAGATTTATATTAGTTATCAATGTTTCGTTGGGCTCCGAGGCTGCGTTTTGTGTAGGCATTAAAGTCATTGTAGGTATTGAGGTTTCTTATCTCGGGTCTTAAATCGTTCCATAATTTTGCGGTTTTGTAAGATACACTCTTTTTGTATGTCTCAAGATGGAATTGTTTCACTTTTATGTATGGTGCATCCCCTTGTCTGGTTGTGTGATTAAATATGTTTTGATAGCTGTCTTCCCTCGAGCATTTATACGCGATGTGCAGGAGATGTGCTTCTCTGCGTTGTTCTAGTACGTTCATGTTGCTTAGTTGATGTATTAACCTAGTGTTCATTCGCCGTGGCTGTTTGTGGCAGATTTTCAGAGCGCGGTTTTGTATTCGTTGTAATTTGTTTGTTAAACCATTATGGGTGTTATGGGTCAAGATGTCACCATGTTCCAGGTAGGGGAGTATTTTGGTTTTGTAGATAATGACTGCTTGGGGAACTGACAAGTACTTCCGTATTTGTGAGAGAAGGTAAGTTTTGTGGGATGCTCGTTTTATTTGCGATTTCAGGTGTGCGGTGTAAGTGAGCGCGCTGTCAAGCAGTATGCCAAGGTAGGTGAATTGTTGTACCTCTTCTAGTTTGGTGTTATTTAGTATGATATCAGGCGTTTGGTAATCGTTAAGTCATTTTCTAGTTTAGACACATGTAAAACCCAGTCCAGACTCTGATGTGTCTATCAACATAATAGATACCTACTTTACGTTTCTCTCACACACCCTCACCTGCAATCATTACACGCATATCTCTTCTCATCGATTTTACCAAACAACACCTTTATTTCACATTTTACCATTTTTCTCACCTCCCCCCCCCATATCTATTATTGATCTTAACATTTAATCATCAAATGTTATTTATTTATATATATTGAAATTGACCTATACGTCTGGAATGCATTTCCTCCATCTGATTTCATTAAGGGGTGATAATATAATAACACTTTGATAATTCAAAAAGGTTCATAAACAAAAAAGATACATCACAATCTTTCATTCTACCAGAACAGCTGAGATATCGTTAGTTATATCATATGAACGTCACCTTATCGCCATCCTATCGTCATGAACCCTCAAATTGAGCTTTATAACTGAAATATTCCTTCTTGGTAGCATATTCCACCATCGATGGTTTGGGCTGGACACACCTGTGCTGGTTGTGGCGGTGGTTGGGGTCGTGGTGGTGGTGGTGGGGGTGATGGTGATGGTGGCGGCAGCGGCTGTGACTGTGGCGCTATTGGAAATCACTGTTTATGCAAAGGTCAGGCCTGCCCTTTATGCCTGAGGCTGATCTGGGTGCTGACCCATAATGTGTTCCTCCCATGGCATACTGTAATGACCGCCTACTGCCTCACATCCTGCTCTATCATTAGCTACCATCACGCCGCCCGTTAGTTGGTTGGTTGGTTTGATTTAACGACCATTGCAGGTTCTCATCAGACTTTCTCAAGGTTCTTTTATACCACAAGGGTGGTGATCGAATCTATGAAATGAATTTAGGTGGAAACCTCACCCCTACACATATACCGAGGTGAGAATTATTTTACTTCCCACACCACATAGACATGGTATGAGAAGGATTGGCCTTTGATATAGCAGTAAATCTACCACTGCTGGGGGTGAAGGAGAAAAGTGGCTGCAGGGGGATCCAAATCAACAAAGTCTGACAACCTTGATATTACAAGTCCAGAGCTCGTTACCGCTCCCCACCCCCGTCACTTTTGTTATGCTTGCTTGCAAGCATATCCGGGCTGCACCATGAGGAGGTGGGGCGACCAAGAGGGCGTACAGATTGTTAATTGCTGTCCACCCCAGCAGACCACCGCCCAATAACTCATTGGAGGATCCCTTCAGTACTTCAGCCGCCCGATAACTCATTGGAGGATTCCTTCAGTACTTCAGCTCGATGGCCCTGGGTTAACTTTCTCTGAGTTTCTGGGAGGCAATATGGTAGTGTGTGTACCAATTCTAAATGTTCTAAAATTTAGTATGACGAGTTCGAATCTCATCTTCTTATATTTCAATATACGGCTATAAAACACCAGGGCTGATGATTGAGTGTTTGCATGGTCAATAAGATGGTGTTGGTACCTGATTATATAGATAAGTTCTTCTCAGAAATTGGAAATGAATTATTTATGAAATGTGATCTTGACGGGCATATGGATCTAATAAGTACTCTAGGAAACCTGCCAAAAACATGGATTATATGCGCCTCATAACCAATAATGATGATGTTTGTAAACTAATAATAGAGATATCGGAGCACAAATCGTCTGGTATTAAAAATGTGTCTGGTAGTGTGATCAAATATACTCTGTTGATCCTCCTTGATGAATTTGTGCATTTGTTAAATACAGCCTTCGCTATAAGTTCTATACCGGCTAAATGGAAGGAAGTACAATCACACCTATACCCAAGGGAGGCAGTAGTAACAAGATTACAAATTGGAGGCCAATATCAATTTTACCAATGCCCTCGAAAATACAAGAAAAAATTGTACAAGGACTCATCTATTCATTTTTAGTATTAAACGATTTCTTAACGCCCTTCCAATATGGTTTTCGCCCAGGGATGGGAACGGAAGATGCAGTTTTTAAATTATTACAGGATAGAGGTCTATATTATAAAAGGGATGATGGAGAGGTAGTAGCTTCTTGTTTTTTGGATGTGCGCAAAGCCTTCGATTCTGTACCCCATAGCCTACTTTTAGCAAAACTCGAACGTCTGGCATACCTGCCGATAAATCTAATTAACCCTTTAACAGGAAGATGCCTCCAGGCATTTCCCTGGCTACGGCAGGAAGATGCCTCCAGGCATTCCCCTGGCTATGGCAGGAAGATGGCTTCAGGCATCTTCGAGGCATCATTGATACTTATATACAAAATTCAATAAATAAAAAAATAATTGTTTGATTTAAAAGAAATTTAGACAATGTATACCAGCCATATTGACCTTTGATTTGGTATAACAGAATATAATCAGTCACCAAGGTAAATTAATTAAATCACATGACACATCACATGACATTGTTATTTCGAAAAAAAAAAGGTGCCTGCCATAGCAGGGTCGTTTAAGCAGGCAATGCCTGCCCTGTAATGCTAAGCAGGGAAACTGGGTGATGCAGGGAAAGGGTTAATTGGCTAACTTATTACTTGGCTGGCCAGAAACAAAAGGTAATAGCAAATGGAGTAATGTCTAGTTTTGTCAACGTAGAAACAGGAGTATCCCAAGGGTCCGTGTCGGGGCCATTGTTGTTTATAATTTTTGCGAACGACATGTATAATAGCCTAAATGGAGTATACTACATACAATATGTGGACGATGTTGTTATATATAGTAGTAATGTGGATCCGGAAGAAGCTAAGAAAAAGTTAGAAGAGCACGTACAAAAATTTGCTCGTTGGAATGATGTGAATGGTCTTAATCTGAACACAGACAAAACTGTTACCTGTTGGTTCATCCCGCTGACTAAAAGGAAGTATCTACCGAAACTAGATATCCTGTGTCATGAAGAATCATTATGCTTGAAGGTATCCTATAAATACCTGGAGGTAATAATAGATGAGGGGCTAAATTTTAGTTTACATATTCATAAAATCTTGAAGGAGGTTAATAACAAGCTGTTCAAGCTACGAAAAATGAGGTCTTCTATAAGTATTGAAGTTGCTAAAACAATATACTGTGTATCGATAAGAACGATACTAGAGTATTGTTGTTGTATAGTGGATGGGGGGAATAAGAAAGATGTTATGATGTTGCAACTAGCACAGAACAGGGCTCTACGAATAAAACTTGGGGAGAATGTCCATAGCGACTCTTCATGCAAAATGTGAGGTCGACTACTTAGATGTACAGCGCAACAAACAACTGTTAAGAAAAATGTATAAATCATCGAGGGATGATAACTTACTGGCTGCCCATACTGTTAACACTAGAAGTGAAAATAAGAAAAAAATTAAAGTAAAGAGACACAAGACAAGTAAATATGAAAAAGGGCCCATTTTTAGAGGTATTACCTTATGGGATAAGTTACCGAGGGAGGTACAAACTGTAGATAACATAAGGGACTTCAAAAGGGCGAAAAAAACTCCATGTAGGCTCGATTAAGAGAGTCATGTGTGTAGTAAGGTATAAACTAAGCATGTGAGGTATGTAATATAGGCCTGTAGTTGGATCTTGCCGAGAGGTAGCTAGCTACTGGTACCAATTACATTACCACCCTTTTCATCTTCATCCATTTTCATATATACACTGTTGTGGCGCTTACCTGGTGATTACATAATTAGTAGAAACCGAACGAGAGTTAGACTTGACAATGTTTATGCCACGATGGGCAGGTCGTGTATTACTACACGAGGCGTAGCCGAGTGTAGTGAGGAGCAGACCTGACCAGAGTGGCATAGACACTGACAAGTCTAACTCGAGTTCGGTTTCGTATTTATCCTACCCTGTCTTTGCTTTTCTATTACTAAAAGATAAATATTGACTCAACGACCAACAGAACCTTTTCCATAGTAGCTGACATCCTGCTCTCTGATTGGTCAATAATGTTATTACTCTAGTGGCATAAAAAACACTTTATGTCACGGCCTGCCACATAAAATTTGCCTATGTTAAGTCTATGGCGGTTTTTTATCAGGGGTAGGATAAAGTTAGGAACACACTATTGTACAATTGGAAGTACTCGGAAATTGGAATAAACACTTCAAAAAAAAAAAGTAGCAACACATATATTTGGCCCAACCCAATGTTCTGTGCAGGACCAGGTGATTGTTTCCGTTTGCTATAGATATGTTGTCAGGTTATGGTTTCTTTCTGTATGTTAAAGAGCTGATTTTGATCTGATTGTTTATTATTGAGGGCGACAGAGTACACATATATTTGCCTTGCCGAGGTGTATTGGACGTGTGTAAATGAGATATTTATATAGCTTAATCATTATAACAATAGTATTCAAATAATGAAGCATTCAGAGGACTTACTATAAATCTACACCATTTAGTCCATTTATATTTGCCAGTTTTATACGTAAGTCTACTTATCCTAATATGGCATGTATGTTGATACTCGATGTAGTTATAAATGCAGGATCTGTATAAGCAGTTAGCTGAGTGGTGCACACCACCATAAAACGGGGTCATGCCTGTGGTACCTCACGCCTACTAACAATACCTCGGCAGTCAGCTCTCTGACAGAAACCAGAAGAGAATGTGATCCAAGTCCTAGTAAAAACAGCGTAACACAGTCCAGGAACCTCCCAGGATCTTTCCCCAATCCGCGGCCCGATCTCCGCGCTACACATCATGTAACCAGCAAACGCTAGTGGTAACTGGCTCCTCTCACTGAGACTTTTAAAGTTCCAGGAGGCTGAAAGTTTCTGCGAATTAGTCAAATCACATCGAATGTTTTTAGCTTATTTTTAAAACTTACTTTTCTATACTAACATTTCTCACCACAGAATTTTCCAGATACAGCCACATAGGATTGAGTATAGTCTGGTTCAACCTTTAACTCAAATAGGCAATACATCAAAAGATTGATGATTCAAATTCTATATGTGCAACTGAAGTCCAGTAAAGCAATTGTGTGTGTTTGATGTATTTCTGAAATTCGTTGTGATATCGTATTAAAAATGTATATAAAGAAGAATAGGCATATTCAAACCACTTATTTGTTATCCCCATTTGTCCGAACTTATCTGAGAATCTAAGTATGTTTTACGAATAATTATATCAGTGAATATTAAATCATAATTCCACATAACAGCGCACTGAATGCTATATAATCTATGTGGTATGAAAATACAAACGCCTGTTAACAATATCAAGTTTTCTCTTCGATATATCATACAAAGAGAGAATTGCCAAACGGCAAAACACATACATATATGAAATAGTCAACAGCACCATCATTGATAGCAATTATCATATAGGAGATCTATAAATTATAGATGTATAAACATGTTTACAAAGCATAATTAGTGCCTGGTAATTGGGATTCCCAATCAACATAATGGTTCAAAAGCATATTCATAGATGGGTGATCAATAACGCTGTGATTTTCAATTTTATTTTTGGTGACTAAGCAGCTGTTTTTGTGTTAAATAATTGATCACAGGGAGGACGAAGGTTACTACCCATCATTTAAATGGAATTGGTGTCGTTGTTATTGTTTTCATCTGGAGTATGAGTTATAGCATTCTTTTCCATGAAGATTAACCAGGACAGCTTTCGACTATTTTTGAATGGGGTTTGAAGTATTTACCTTATAATTCATGACATCTGCTCTGATGATTAAGTTCTAGTCGCCTTTGAAAAGTACTATATTCATGCAATCCTTTCGAGCTTTTTGTTGTTTGTTTGGGTAGTTTAACGTCCAATTTGTTCATTTAGACTTTCCTCTCGAGCAAAGTAATAAGAACTGGTACCGTATTTGAATATAAACGGTTCAAGAATTCAATCCCTTGATAAAGTAAACCTTATCTTATAGTAATTACAGGAAGTTATCACTTGGTATGGAAATCATCATTATACATTCAATTTACTGTTGATATATTCCAAATGCACGGGTATGACATACTATTACCACTTTGAATTACGTATGCTAACATCATTATCGGTAAATTGAGTAATGAATAATCATTTTTTCTCTGCCCTGGGCTTCTGGAGAAAAACACATGTCTGAACATATAAGTAGTATAGGGAAATGAGAGTGTGTTTCAGGAATGTACAAAGCTTAAGGCACTGAAGTCCCACCAGATAGTTTATCCCCATTTCTACTCCTTCGATGATCTGAACGGTTCGATTCAGAACTTATCGCTGTGATACTGTCAATCAACAGACGACTAAAACGTTGGATACAGCGCCTCTAGTTGCTTCTAGAACGTTGGGACTACACCCTTTATTTCACGTTTTTCACATACGACTTACTGCTCGATTCACTGTCCTGCCGGAAATGTAAACAGGTATAACGATAATTGAATCAAGTCATTGGACCATCATAGGCGATTGAATAGGTTATAAATAATTGATATAGACAAATGGCTGATTACTATTCGCAATGAACCAAATCGGTTCTGTAGACCATATCCAATGACCAGATTGACGAAATGGTTGGACATAGTGTGACAGGTGTTGATCAGTGACTTTTGGATGAGACAAGTGGTAACACATTTACAATTCTTCATCTTTCCTCGTAATATGTGGCGACTGGGCATCGTTCAATCCCAGACTTTAAGGGCATCCATTGCCCTGATTGAATAATCTCTGTAGGTTTACAAGTGTGCTTGGTTTCTGAATTTAACAACATTGGGTATCTATTTCGATCTGCTACCATCGTTCTTCTCGCCGTCTTAAATCTTTTCACACACATAGTCATCCGCTATTATCTCCCACCAACACCATATTCATTCAATTTCATATCATACATTTCTAGCGGATTCAATTATGAATTTTAATATTTGAAACAATATTATTCGACAAATTGATATTTTATCACTAACTACAAATAACGAAATTACATTGCATCAGCCTGCCTCCCTCTTTTCGTTAAAATTAGTAAGATTATGAAGAAAGAGGAAACCATTCGGGAAACCCTAAATTTTCCACATCCCCTTGTTTTTTACAACATAATACGTAAAAAAATTAACTATATCGTGTAATTTACGTATACAACTGTAGTATTAAATATATTAATATCGGTAATTTGCCTGGATCCTGCCAATTTTGTATGTCTGGTTTTGCCCGCTACATCAATATATCATCTAACATTTTACATTGCCACTACTGGTCTACAGCAGTGAGGTTATGCAGGGTATGTTTCTGTGTCAGAGCCCGGTCCTTAACGCGGGGGAGTTGGTGAAGTCGGTCAAAGAGAGCTAAATAAATACGCCCTTCTCACAAGGGTATGACTGTCTCACTTCAAAGACGGCACACAGAGGTGACGGGCACCGTGCGGCACTGAGCGGGGGCCTCCATCATCGCCAGCCGCGCCCAGGGAAATTGAAATGTGAATTTTGTTTTGACAGAGATCTAAGACTCGTGGTGGTTCGGGCAGAGAGAGCCCCGTCGGCGGCGGCCGTAAATCGGCGGCGGGTGTCGGCGGACGGGCGTCGATCGGCGAGACTTGGCGTTACGACACGAGATTGGTGTAAATCAATATGGCGGCGCCCTGCCGGACCCGCCCACGGAGCATGCGCCGGACGGGGAGGAGGCGAGGATGGGTAGACAGTGGTAGGGTGAGGAGGGGAAGGGAAAGAGAAGGGTCAGTAGTGATGGCACATGGCTGGGAAAGGTTCAATCGCAGTTTGGCGAGAACTTGGGAGGGAGGCGGGCAATGTGCAATGGGGTAAAATTAGTCATGGAAGGGGCATAGCGTAGTGCGAGAGAGTTATACAGGGAAGGGATTTGCTGCAGTATAAGTTACACAGGGAGAGGTATACTGTAGTTTGGCAGAATTGGTAAGAGAAGAGAAATATTGTAGAGGGGCAGAGTGGGACAGCAACGGGGTATCCCTTTCAGTGATACCTTCCATTTCAAAGAAACATTTAAAACAGATGTGGGGCTGAGTAAAGGGACCAGACTGTAGTCTAGCAGTGCGAGTCAAGGCAAGAGACCAAACAAGAGAAAACCGGGAAGAGCTGAATGACAAATGCGAGGTTGGTAGAAATAAGTACAACAGGGTAAAACAGACCACGGCTTGGCAGGTCAGGAGCGCATCACGGAGGGACCTGACTTTGCATTGGCAGATAGGGGAGCTGTGAAGGCCTGGTGGTAATGCGAGGCACGCCATAACTGTGGATCTTTTTAGAGAGCAAGAATTCTGTAAATATAACATGTCCTCACGTCTTTTTTCCTGGTTATTTCTAGTTAATTTCTTTAGATAATACTAAATCAAGCTGTATTATTATTTAAAGGTTTTCATTTACAAAAGATCATAAGAGAATTGTGTGATGCAAACCTTTTGTGTGTAAACCAGAAACAGTCATTTTCTTGTTAAAATTAAATGTCTTTGAATATCTGGCCTATGATATTCTGGCACAGACGTTATTTCCGTTCTTTTACAGAAGTATAATATATGCTATGAATATATTTTGAGGCTTTATTGCTTTTTATTCATGGTCAGGCAGGCGAGTGGTCAAGCATGTTGAGCTGTCATCTGGGAAAGACATATAGGTAAGGCATGTAGGGCAGGCAACTTGGTAGCCTGAGACAGGAGGAGTAGCGGGGGGAGGGGGATGAGAGGGAGCTGTCGGGCTCGCTTGGCCCGCTGCTCACATCCACGCCCACTTCAGAGGGCTCACATCTGGTCCCTGGTTGAAGGAGATCACTGCAACGCTTAACCCTTCCACCAACCCCAGACTCACCAACACCCTCCCCTTCCGCCACCGCGCTGACCACACTATCACGTTCCTCCTGTCCAAGCTGCCAGTCGGGGCAGGTGAAACCGTGGAGTAGGAAGTGGGGCTGGGATGAGACGGGCATGGGTTAAGTGGCCAGGAAGCAGGCAGGGCAATAGTCGGAAAAGGAGGGGCAAGGTAGGGTATACAAGTAAGATAAGTTTTGGAATGGGTATATTGCTGTTCGGGATGCTTTTCGGTTTGTTTGTTACCGTATTGGGGATGTGGTAGGAGGTTTAGGCTTAGAGATGATATCAGTGATACCGTACGAGAGAGGAGGGGTAGATCCGTGGACTGTATAAGGGATAAGTACGAGATGGCAGGGTTAGACCTGTGTATGGTATCATGGATAGAACGAAGAGGTGAGGCTTAGATCTGTGGATGGTATCAGCGATGCAGAACGAGAGGAGAGGCTAGGCCAGGGGCTTCTAACAGGGCTATCTAGGGAGAGTGTAGGACTAGGGCTGGGGAGGCTAGCAGGGATACGGTATGAGAGGAAGGGTAAGGAAAGGTAGTGGAGATAGAATAAGCATAGGTTATGGAGAGGTTGTAATGGGGATACGATAAGAGAGTGGAGGGTTAGGTCAGGGGATGGTAGTGGGGATACAGCAGGTCGCTGCCCAGCCGCAACCGTATGGCGGGCCCTGACCAAATGATCTATAAGACGTGTGCTTTATGGCTTCAGAACGGCCCGGGCCGCAGGGCCGCGCCCGCTCAAGTGCTGACACAATCTAATCTAGCGACCCGCTGCCGCGCCACGAATTGCCATCCAAGTAGCTCTGGTGGCCCACAAGCTTCTGTGCATGGCTGATCTGACAGAGCAACGTCTGGTGGGAAATGCTTAAAACAGAAGTGAAGGTCTTTCGATCTGTGACCGGCTGACCAAAGATCAGCTAGCAAGGGTGTAGCCAGGGCGGTGTGAGTATATATCATCTATGGTAAGTGATGCTGCCGTCAGTCATCACCAGATGCTAAACATTGTCTTCAAAACTAAATCGGTGGTAAATGGTGTCACTGTTAGGTACTATTGGATGGCTAATGCTTGAATATAGGGATTTATCTCATGCATGGTATATTTCACTCATAGATTTATAAATACGTAGTAACGTGTATGCTCATCATATTTGCTTAACTAGGACGTACATCAGGAGTTGTGAGACTAGGGTATATATATGTATTAAGTGTTGGGTGGGACTTTACATTAGGTTGTTGGGCCAGAACTCCTAAATACCCTGGTCAGAAGGTGCGTGTTAGCTCACACACTGACCGTCAGTTGACAGATCGAGGGTACAAATTATACATGCCCCCTCTCTCACAATCTAATCTGCACAATGGGCCATCAATCACCAAATCAAATCAGCGGCCACTTGTCATACATCTCATTTCATGGGCCATTGTTCTAGCTGGCGGTCACTGCTTACACGGACGTCGGTCTCTGTGGCCGCGACCGTGCAAGATGTAAGACCTGGCAATTTGCTTTGTAAATTCAATACCGGGAGGCCCCACATCGACTTCCACTATTGCGGGCCAGTTTCGTGCTTCGCCAAAGGTCGCCCACATAACAAATTGCAATATATTAACATATATGCAGATTAACATATATGCTATATATCGAATGTAATTATAGAGCTAATCAAAGTGAAAAACCACACGTAACTTGACTTCAGAATTATGTTCAGATTGCATCACAAATAACACAACTGGTTAAGAGTTGAGAGTGGTTTCCATCCGTTATTTGCAGTGGCCGACAATACTAAGGCTTGCTTGAATTTGCATTGACACGCCTGTGGTTAGATTAAACAGGCTTATCAAGTGGCCTGGGATTTGCTTCTACGCCCCTTCCATCTACCAGCTAAGGGAACTCTGCTCTGTTTTGACATGGACCCTATAATGGGCTTATCGGAAGACGATGCTCTCTTGACATACACATTGGGTTCCCCCTATCATGTGACCTGATGTCAAACTTAACTTGCCACTTCAGCTCGGCCATGTTGGCATGACGGTGGCCTGGATAATTTTCTCTGCAATATTATCAGCGTATCATGTGACCTTAACCTTGTGAGTGCAGACGTTAGGAGCCTAATCACATGAACAAAAGTGGCAATATTTCTCATGTGAATTCTACTTCATAAGAGGGACTGAGAAAATGTGGAAAGTACATCAATGTTGCCAAAGAGGGTATGTGGGGAGGTTGAAACATCCTTTCTATTGGCGTCAATGTATACTATCTTTTATTTATACCAACAGAAATGTTACAAACTGGAGATGAAAACAAGGTTTTCCATGGAAACTGCCATCCCTGTAATAATGCTACTATATACCTTCTCATCAGCGCAAAATGTGACTTTAACCTGTTGATAGAGATCCTTTCTTCAGCCCATCATGTAACCTTAGAATAATTAGATCTTAAATCATTCTTGGCCCATAATATGAGATTAGCCGTGTTGACACAGACCTTCTTTTAATTCTACTATATGAACTTATTCTTATCCTAATGTGACCTTAGCCACATTAGCATGGGCTCTCTTGTTGGCCACTCATTTAGGCCTATCCTGAGACCTGCTATCTCAAACCCGCCCAACATGTTGTTTTATCTGTTTTGGCATGGAACCTTCTTTTCGTGGGTTATTGGCCTTGATTCCACGTATATGAGACCTTAGCCTTGATTGCACAGACATCAGGCTTTAGCCCTGTTTACAAAGACTCTCTTCTCGATCCATCACGCGACTTCCCCCTGTAACATGACCTCTGTCCTGTTGACATGCACCATCACCTCAACCCAGCGTCATCTCAATACAGTTCATGCCCCCTCAGTAACGGCACTGCCTTCAACTTCAGTTGTTAGCCCCGCATCCCTGACGACCGCCGTCTACCACTCTTCCTGTCATGTGACCTGCTCGACAAGTATGCTTCGTCTGTGTGACTTCCGAAGTAAAGCAAGAACTTCGGGGGGCATCATATGAAAACGTTTCAAAGGTAAGACCGGGCAGTGGGCGGGGGACGTAAAGCAGCAGTGATGGGTGGTATAGCGACATGCTGACAGCTGGTGTTGACAGAGGATATTGACAGTAGGTGGGGACGGGTGACAACGCTGTCTGACAGGCGACAAAGAGCCCCTGAAACATCCAGGACGAGCCAAAAAGACTTGACAGTTTGCTTAGGAATCGGAGAGGTGAAAGGCGAAGCCGGCAGTGGCAACAAAAAGCTGAATGTTTAGACAAGGACACTGATGACCAGAGTCTGCCATCATCATAGGCATGAACATATTGCCTATATTTTGTATGATAATTATCAAATTATCAGGATCATAAGATCTGACTGTGTTTATCCTGACTAGGTGTAAATGAATTGTGTATGTCTATAAGTTTGCCTCTATTTGTCGTCCGTCCATGTGGCTCCTGTGATATAAGGAAGAGCGCCACTTGTGGCGACTACCTCTTGTCGTTAATTCTGTTACCTGAATATAACGAACAAAAAAGAGACATTTAGTAGAATCTGTGAAGGTCTAGCAGGGTTTAGCTATGATGTAACTGTAAAATTCTACTGAAGTTATTAAGTTAATGGACAGGGGACTATTCTACTATGGAATACATACATCCGTATAACTGGATTATGTAATTCAGAATTTCAAAAACAATAGTCAAGTTGATAGATAGCTAGATGTCTACGCGTTCTTATCCTCCTTCATAGCCTGCTATTCAACCACTTTTTCATATCTATCTAATCTAGATTTATTTTTTTATACATTTAGCTATATAATATCTATATAATATCGTTTTGGCTATATAATATATCTATGTAATTGGTAATCGTCATATTGATATACGCCACGCACCATGTATTATTCTTACCTAGAGTGGTATATAGATAATTCGTGATAGAACTGGTTACAAATGAATAAACGGCGGTTAACAAGTGGTGAGTGCGAGAATAAAGAGCAGTGACGGTGAGGAGATGATGGAAATTTTGACAGGAAGGGAAATGGTAGAGCGGTCTTCAGGACTGACAAATATAGAAGTAAATCCTTCTCCGAATAGAGGTAAATCCTTCTCCGAATATGATTAAAATTCATCTATCATAAAGCTGGATCTTCGTATGTTGCGTCAATATCTCCATGGCTTTAGACTGTTTGGCGACAGCAACGGTATTATTACGGTGAGATCGGAGGTATACGGAAGAGTAAAATGATCCCTTAAACAACAAATCATAAATTGTATATGGGCACACACATATGATATGTGATGACGATGATTATATGAGGCTACCTTATACAAATTGTGGTGTCCTTGTTCTATACATCCCTAAGATATCCTATTTGGACAGACTCGGCGTCCCAAAACTGTTACAGTTTGCAATATGAATTGATATTTCTTGTAAATGTCACTACACTGATACTAACTTCTCGTTTTCAAATCCTCATCACAATATCGTTTCCCTCTTACTTGTTATTTGACCCGCGTTTTTAGCATGCGCTTGCATGTATATTGCCACTGGCAAACTCAGTGTCAGCAATATCAACAGTGTCTGTTTACCACAAAGGGTAACTGCATTGATGTTTCATTTTTCATTCATGTTTGCATATTAGATAAATATGTATATGAATACATTAACGTTATTATGAATACATAAACATATTAGCCATATGCCACCCATTATAGACGCTATTCTGCTAAAATAGCTGAAATATACACTGGCTACCTGATCTTATATTGTTCCTTTATACAGAGGAGTGATAGGCTTTTACGGCAGCAACAGCTGCAGCGACTGCCGCATTCAGCCTGCACTGAAAGCCTGGCGTAGGGATTGCTGAGTAGGGTGGGAAGATGGGAGTGTAAGGGAAGGGGCGATGGCTAGCACTAGCCAACACCACCCCACTCAGCCCACCACCCCTCCCCCACCCCCATCTCTCACATCTAACACTCCTAGAAATGAGCAGGATTCAGACACAATCGGCGCATGTCAGTCTAGCCTGGTGAAGAAATCACCGCAGTGATAGACATTTGCTCGATAGAATCCACGTAGAGGATGTTGAGTAACATGGAGTGGGGGAGTTCTCGTAGTTCTACCATGAGTGAGGCCTGAGAACCTAGAGGCAGCCTCGACTACTGTCATACCTCCGTACAGGCTGATCGGCTGAGGCCGACCCTGTCCGTGACCTGCTCGAGTATGGCTGTGTGAGCTACTCGAATCTATTCGTACCAATGCCACTGGATATATTCTCACGGAAAGGCTATTCTACATAGCCAATACCTTGTGTGAATACCACTGATCTGTAAAACCAATTGAGCATATTGTCAACAGAGTCTCTCTGCACACAGCATTTACAAAATACAGACTTCACGCTGCTAACAATAGTCCAACCACGCTGCTAACCCAATACTTTAACAGCACGGAGTTTATATGCTCATACTATCAACACTACAGAGACTATAGATATACCCACATTGCTAACGGTACAGAGACTACAATACCAATGGAGGAATATCCGGACATGAAGTATGGAAAGTTCACTGATCGGGGGATATACAGCTGGTCCTGTATAGACTATGATCCCTCACCACCTCTCGCTGCGTACACACCATGCTCCATGCAACTAATACAGGGCCCCAGCTAGCTCTAAGCAGCTTGATCAAGTGAATGTACAACTGGTCCTGTTTAGACTATAGCTCCCCACCACTTCTTGCTGTGTATACAGACTATGCTGCAGGCATCTAATACACCATCCTGCCCACCTCTAAGCAATACGCCTCCTGATATAGGGGCGCCGTTAGTATTCTGTGGTATGCAGCTCGTCTAGTCTATATACGACCTTTTTGCACCGATGTAAGGCCATTGCCCGCATAGTGCGATGATAAATCACGGACCACGGGTGTTCTCTTAAGCCCCGGATTATGACAGGCGTGAGCAATTCGCCGAGACGTTTATGTCTGACAAATGATTGACGCTGGATCCAATGAACTGAGATCCTTCATAGATTCCTACATGAAAAGCTCTTGTTGGGGAGAAAAGGGGGGCTATATGCCGAAGGTAGGAGTGATGTGTTTTCCGAAAGGGTAGAAGCAAGTGGGAAGGTGCTTTAGGGCCTGGAGTAAACGTTCACTTCAGTCCTGAGGTAAATTACGAAGAGTTGACAGGCATAAACAAGCGTGTATATCACTTTCCCATGACCTATAACCAGCTTTATCATTGATTGGGCTATTTTTTTGGACATTCTGTTAGTCAGATATGATGGAATGATAACAAGCTCCATAGCAGTTACAACAAAGTTTATCATCAATGAAGATTCAAGTCTGACATTGCCATATGCAACTAAAGTCACATTAGAAATAACCCTGGGGCAGTTGAACAATTCATATACTACTAGGGACCTAGGTGAATAATTTAGGGTCATCCATGAAGACCGTTTTCTGTACGCCAACGAGACACAGGGACAATGTGGATCAACTTAATTCAGCACTTTAGACGACCTTCCGCCGGCTAGGACTATTATGACGGACGAACTTGAATATTATCAAACGATAACCTTTGAACAAAGGTTCCTTGGATCCTGTACTTTCGTCGGCAACCATTATTGAAAAGGTCCCACTGGATCCCTCCTAATACAGGGAGATATTGGGGTTTGTTTCTTTTTTGTTCTTTAAAGGTTATAGTTCGTCAATTATACATTTAGCGGTCTAACATCATACCCTTGGAAATTGAGACTCGCACATAGTTGTTCTTTTTCTATAAGACATCCATAGATATACCGTGAAAACATAGATGTGATACCATGCATAACCCCCTCCCCTTATTACAGTATCACTGCGACATAAAGTATACATAATAGATTTTGGCCACTGTCTACAGTAACGTGCTATTCCTGTCTTGAGAGAAATATCTATTTTACAAATCTTAGGTATATCGTTCTTCCTCAATGAATAAATAAAATGGTTTTGATTATGTGTGGTTATATTTCATATAACCATATAATTGAGGCATAGGCGAGGTCGCTAACGTAGTATCTTAGGTAACCAGCAACAAGTTGGTAGCGTGGTAACCAGTCGCGTGCCGGTTACGTCACTGTTGCATCACTGTTCTTAACGGTTGCGCTAGTTGCGCCTCAGCTGTCTATCTGACCACACGGGTTTTTCACTCTGTGAAAAATTCTAATTTTAAGTTATTGAATAAAGTGTGGTATGTCTGTGATTATTCCGCCAAAAGCAATTTCCTGTACTCTCGTTATTTATTGTTATTACTGTTATTCACTCATAGCCGGTAGCCGCCAACTTATACGTACTATACACCTATGCCCAAAAATACTCAAAATACCAACCTCTGCAGTACAAGTGGTAGTTCAGCCGTACCACCAAACTGTGCCGGTATGGTGCCGTACCACCATACTTTGAAAACGTGTTATAACGGAAATACGAAAATATATCACAAATAATCAATATCCGACCAAAAAATCTAACAGAAAATTAACAAATAATATTATGAGACGAATATTTGTAAATATAAGAATTTTCTAAGAGTTTTAATTCTATTTACGACATCCTGGCTATGAATATTGTGGTAAAGCACACTAGCGAATGACAGGGAACCAGCTCAAGTTAGTAGCAGAAAATGACTTCCCCACTACCAGTCTAGTCTGATTTTCGCTTCGACGTCGACATATTTTGGTGAGTTTTTAAATATTTACGGATATCTAGAGGTATAGTACAAGTGTTTCTTTCGCTAAATCTACCGCATTCGCTCTACGAGCTCATGCAGTAGATTTAGCGAAAGGAACGCGGTACGAAGACCCGTCCCAATTAGGTTAACTAGTTTCCCTAATTTACTCAGTGTAACTAGTCGTCCATTATTGTGGAGTTCGCTAAACGATCTAATGATAAAACAGCCAACGCCGGTGATTACAAATTTCCCATTAAAGATTTAAGTGATAAATCATAACCATTGATAACATATATGAAACTCATTTATTCCGCCGTGTGATGGATTATCTAAAGATATACTCCCAAACGGATTTATTCAAAGCCATGTATTAAAGATATACCCCCAAACAGATTTTTAGTCCCATTGTGCTGCAGAGCAAAGGGATAGTCCCTATTGTCATACTTATAACATGCCAATTCCTGGCTTTATTGCATTCTAGATGGTTTTGTGGATAGACAGCTCTATAAACCACCAAAGGGTGACTCGCTAACGCTCATATATTACTAGGCATCAACATCTTGTGGTATACAGCCGCTTGTTCACAAAACCATTGGTTACTGCCTACGGGAACAACGAGGCCAAAACATATGGCGCCCCATAACAGAGCAAGCGAATTGAGAAAACATATGGTGCCCCGTAGCCGAAGCAACGACGTGAGAAAACATGGTGTACGTACGGGAGTTCGAAGGGTGTGGAAATCACGGGGGCACAGGTTTGAAGTAGAAGGGAGAACGCCGGGGGACGGCGCCACAAACGGAGACAGCTGACAGACGAGGAGTCAGAGACATGGAGCATGATTAAAGCCCGAGCTCTGATAGCAGCCTCAGGTGATCTAGGAAGCCTTCCTACACCGCCACGAGCACGGCGTGCATATGTGTCGTTTGTGTCTGAAGATCACAGACACACTGTATGCAGTAAAGATGTTCACTATGAGTCAGAGACATGGGTCATGATTAAAGCTCAGGCTCTGATAGTTGCCTCAGGTAATCCCCACAGCCACCCCATGCCCTCTTATTTATTGGAAACATATAAAGTTGACATTGTGTATGTACCTTTTTATTCATGAAAGCATTCTTTTTTTGGTTTACATTCTCTTTATCCTTTGTACCGTAAGTAAATAACATTTTTTCAATAAAGGAGGTCTTGACATCAGTCTACTTGTTGACTGGTATTCTTTCCAATTGCCTTAAAGAAGACGCGTATGTTTGTTTTTATATAGTACGCTCTTTCACTTGTCCTCCCTATACATGTACACTGTGTGTTTGCATATCACGCACATTGTATGCAGCTATGATGCTCAATATTGTGAGACTAGAGACTGAAATATAATCAGGAGAACCATAGATTCAACCAGTGGCCAGAGTGCAACCATTGCTCAAAATGAAGACCAGAACACCATTAACTGAATGTTAACTATTACACTTCTTAAATTCATATCAAGAACCGCTTCTCATAATTGACACACATGTAGTTAATTCAAGACTGCAGTATGAGTGTTTAACTAGAGAATACATTCAATGCCGATCACCTTTTGGATATTTTATTTCAGGTCACCCCTGATCAAGCTACAACATAAGAGCAAGGTCCTGGTGGACAATTGAATTAAGAGTTTATAAGCAGCTGCGAAAAAGAGAAGAAAGTGAAAAAGATTCCCTATCTAATACAATAAAAATATTGATTACCAAATGTATGAACTATATTTTTTCCCAGAGTTGGGCATTTCTCCTTGAATACTGCAATTTGCCATAAAAAAATTGAATAAAATATGTACATGTGCATGAACATGTTCCTAACAAACCTAGTAAATTCTAAGAATCTGGTATCATTCAGCTGAGAGCCAAAAAAGAAGTGTACACGAAGGCAGAAAAAGATTCATTTACTTTGACCTGTTCCCTTCCTTTATGGTGATTTATGCATTATTTCCTCCAGGAAAAATATCAGTTTATTTGGAATGGTCTTACATATCACTTCAAAGCAATTATCAACTGAAAATGACACTTTTTTATACAAGTTTTCTTTTTTTCTCCATAATGTTTGAACCCCCAAATATTTTTTTCCATTGAACCGCTTCATGATGTTTCAGGCCTTCCTTTAATTCTATTGACCCATTTATGCAAGTATTGGTGTTGGATGTTAGTGGGTGTTGCTATCATTTGGAGTAGGTGTTTATTGGTGTGGTTGTTAGTTGTAGTAGGTGTTGGCGGGGCAGCAGGCCGTGTACACGGAGGCAGAAGTGTGTACACGGAGGCAAATTCTGCCTCCCTGTACATTATTTTCTAGTATAACTATGTTGGGATTTTAATTCAATTTCACAAATAAACAGATATGGTCATATCCTACCTATATTGTATTTTTTTCAAATCATATAAGCAGATCTTGGGGCAATAGTTTTTAAAATGTATGTACACAGAGGCAGAAGCACATTTTAGCCATTTTCATGCCACCAACACCAATATCGATCAACATCAACACCCATCAACACCCACACCTATTAATCAACACCCACAGCAACACCTACCAACACTAAGCCTCATAGCTGGCTGTATTTTTTGTTTGAAAACAGATATCAACCTATGTACACAGAGGCAGAAGTGTGTACACGGAGGCAGATTCTATATTACTATACAGCGAACGTCTATGAAATACTACCCGCTACTACGGGTATAGTATAAATTCTGTTCGGCCCGCCGTGACAGCGGGCCGTAGTGAGTGTCATAGGGTTTATAATGTAAAAATTGTTTGCCAAATTCTGTCGCCAAATACCGAATATCGACCATATATATATGTGAGATATAAAAGGAACTTTTATAAGGATCCGAAGCTGACCAGTACAGATACCAGATGGTGTATATCAGGGTTCGTACATGGAGAGCCCAATAAAATTCCAGGCTTTTTCCAGGCTTTTCCAGGCTATAATATTTCTTTTCCAGGCACATAACAATGTAAATCAATGCCATCTTGCTAGTGAATGACGTATGAAGACAAATAATCAAAACAATGCTATATTATTAGCAGAAAGGAGTTTTGGAACAATTTAATCCAAGTCACTGAATTTTCATAGGAAGTCAGATACCGTAGTTAAGGAAAGCTAATAGTGTCCAGAATTTCACAGTGTTTATGCAAAACTAAATTTTCTAGGCTCTTCCATGTGAGAACTCCAGGCTTTTCCAGGCCTGGAAAACCCAAAAGCATAATTCCAGACTTTTTCAGGTTTTCCAGGCTCTGTGCGAACCCTGGTATATGTATTATAACCAGGACTGGTGGCGCCCTCACCGAGATTAACCTCAACTAGTCAGTTTGGAGGTTCAATTCCTCACAACTACACAGACCGCCATCGACTGCACACTGAAAAATCTTTCTCCTTGTCCATGACTTGTTATCCAGAGAGTGAAAAATGCATAAGTGTTCAAAATGCTCACGTGAGTTTGATGTTCATTCTCACAAAGTATGTCTCTTCTGTAAAATCGCGGAGGAGGCGGAAGAACTGGCAATACAAGGATTGATCAAGAAATTGAAGCAGAAGAAAGTATAGCAACCTCGTCAGGTCGACCGCGATGAATTCAAGATGGCGGCAGTACACGGGGCACTGAGGGTGCACCGGCACCATGGCTTGTTTCATTACAATTTGAAAACGCGGCCATGCGACAAGAAATGAACGATTTGAAGACTGAAGTGCAATCATTAGTGAGAGCTATGAGTCGGTTGACGGCAGCAACTGAAAGATTGGTGTTGAATCGTGAATCGTATAGATTAAAAAAACTCCACGAGTTTGGATGGGCTGTAATCGTCACTAGGCTTTGCCTCGATGACGATCGCGTCCCATCCAAACGAGTGAAGTACTGTGTATTTTACGATTCGAGTGCGATTTTGGATTTATCTCGTCCCTTTCAGTAACATTTAATAGCGTCATAATATCAGAATAATTCAAACTACTTTGCAAATCCAGTTAGGGACATTTAGATTTCCATGTTGATGTCTTGCCTCCTTTCAGAAATCCAGGCCACTGATTAGCCAGTTCCTTATGTCGTTCTCTCCCATCACTCTGCCACGACCGGGGCGTAAATATTGGCACTTTACGTGGGGGATCATTGCAAATAATCTTTTAAATTTTATTCCTGGTTAAATCTGTGCCTAGGGTATTATAAATCAAAGTTCTGCACTTAGATGAAATATATTAGATCCATAGTAATAACGAATGATTCATCTATCACAAACCAATCAATGATCGGTGTCAGAATTGATCACTCCCAACTCATTATAAAAGCTTGGAGCTATAAATAGAGTCCGAAATAGAAACATGTTGATATTGACATGTTGATATTGACATGTTGATATTGATACAATAGCTGAATAAATGGTGCTGTCAGCCATTGTATTGTAGTACGAGAAATAGTCTTGAGCCCCGGTGGAAACCGCGGACGGTATATTAATTTTTACGCAGACGACAATTAGGTCATGTAGGCAGCCGACATATGTTGTCAGTCGCAGATGTTGTTTATCATATGCGTCCATGATAGAAAACACTTTAATCCAGTGGGGAATCTCCACTATTGTTCTATCTTATGTTTTTACTGGTATGGCCGGCGCTCCATGTTTTAAGCGTGTCGTGGATTCCCTGTGGTAAGCGAGCAGCTCGACTGCCTTCTTTGTACTCCCCAAGCAACGTTACGGTGGTGTTAGGGAACTAACAGGGTAGTTCATAGTACAGCTCACGGTATAGCTCATACAGCTATTATTATTTTACTCCCCCAGAAACTTGTACTCAATGCCCATGGAGTGTTTAGAAAAGATACTTAATGGGGGATTATGTCACAAATGTTAGCCAATTAGACAACGTGAAATACATTCAGAAACATATTCTCGGTTGAATCGCTACGTAATTCACGTGGCTTCGCCTTGGGAATTACTACGCTATTCAAACTCGACGGGATATCAGTTCTGACTGTGAACTTTCATAGGTTTCCTTCATAATATTACAGCACTCAAGACTACTCACAGTTCAGGACTCAATACGGCTCACAGTATAGCTGACAATACATCACAGTAAACTTTACATTGGAGCAGCTTATAGAACCGCGTAAAGTACATCTCCGAATACAGCCTGCAGGATATACAGTACTAATTCAAGATATCTACAACCATTGTTTGAGTAGCAAACAGTATTACTTACATTATTTTCCATGGTATACAAAGACCCCATTGAAAATGTATGGGGATTCAGTAGACCACGACCCAGTATATAAAACTTGTCAGATACCATAATTATGGTATACGGATTCAATTCTGTGGTGTTCGACCTCTCAGTTGTGGTACACGGGAAAATAGTCCCTTTTTGCTATTGTCATATTCTTTGATATGGTAATTTGGGGGATTGATGTATTCGAAAAGATGGATGATAGATACGACATACGATGATTTTGAGGACGGGCGGCTCCGTAAACCGCGAGAGGTTGGCGCGTAGTAACACATGAGCGATAGCGGTGAATCATCTTAATACAAATAAATTCACGGTACACGATACAGAAGTGGTATCAAACAACCCAAAGCAATATAACAGTACAACTCAAACGGTTCACAGTAACACTAACAGGTCTCCGCATAGTATTTGTATCAAACACAGATCGCAGTGTAGATCATATTATGCCTAACAGACACAACCCAGATATCTGTGTATCAATCAACTTATCAAGGTAACCCATAAAGTAGTTATAACCTTGTTATAAAACAGCAGGGAAAAGCACGACTTCATAGAAACATAACCAGGGGTAAACAGTCGTGTGTCGATATAAGAGATAGTTCAGACCCCCCCCCCCCCCTCCCCCAATCATTGCCTCTAACCTTCACCATGGACGGCCTTTAATATGTACCAGGTAAGGCTCGGTTCGAGAACCTCAGTACCATGGCCCCTTAGTTTACACTTCGTGCTTCTATGGAATCCCTTGGGTTTGAGAGAAACCTCACCTATTCTGGCTGGGTTTATATCTACAAATCCCTGGACTTCTCCGTTGTGCGTTACATATGTACAAATCTTACTTCCCTACTAGGCTCCGAGATCACTGGTCAAGGGATGGTGGGAGTTGGGGTTAATGTGCTGCCCTGTGTGATATAGGGGAGCAATTCAGAGTCAATAAGCAGAGACGTTGAATGTAAAGGAGCCGTATCAGACACTGGCTGGAAAGACCAGACGGCATACATAAAACAGCTCTACACCGTACAGTCTCCACGGAGGGATGTAGCATGCCACTTATTACAGTCCTGCTTATTGTTATGTCATACTCATCTCAGAGTGAGCCAAATGAACTTCTTGAATTTTTAGATAATACATCTTCACCAAACGGCACTTTTAAAGTTAAAATAAATACCATATTGGAGCTTGCACGAAGAAAGTAGAAATGGTGTAGGAGGTCAAGACTGTATTCCTACTCTCATTTCAGTTTTATGCGTAATAAGTGTGCTAGGATGTGCTGAGATGTATACTGCCTTTAGATCCACCGCGTGATTTAACGAATTACAGATATTGGATATAGAGACCTAAGGTCTTAGACCGCACATAAGTTAAGGCATATCTCTGCAAGTAGAGCGTTTGAAGTGGGGATTTTGGTTTTACTTGGCTCTACTTAGGTTCTCTATTGATTTGGCCTTGTCGTTATATCGCCCTCTGGCGTGAAAACACCGCAACACCACCTGAGCCATCGTAGCGGGCACCCATATCCGGGTATTCCCCCGACACCCCCCCCCCCCCCCTAGTGGTGATCCTGGGATCTGGATTCAGCGCCATATATGGAAAGTACGTCATCAAGGGAGCAAGTCAGGTGCGGCTAACCATGATGTGTAACGACGTCATAACCTGCGTCCTCCGCCTGCGTCTTTAACCGGAAGCAGGCTGCCCACCCTTCCAAATCCAGGGCGTCCGATGGCTTGATGGCTGTTGTTGTTTCGCTGTTAAAATAGCTCTGGGAGTGATGTCAGATGGGCAGGATATGTCAGTGGGTTCCTATGACGTCATCCATGGGAAATTGAGATTGCATAAGCCTCTGTATCATTCTGATGTCTGAACTTTCAATCCCAGTATTCCTACCTAAACCTAAAAGATGTAGATGTCAATATACTATGCATTTAGTTGCTATTGTGCCCAGTACTGGGATCATAATGCCTCAGAGATCAGCAAAAACTAGATTGATCAGTCGCCGCAGAAATATCTCAAGTGGTATGTAGACATGTCATCACGTCAATATTACACTGGTATAGTTATGAATTATCTACATCAACCTGGCTTAGGCAACTGACGTCATAAGCCTTCCCATCGACATCAGAACCTTATGCAGCCTAGGTTCTGACGTCAGATTTACTCTGGTGCATGTGGCGAGATTTCCGGTGGTGTTAGAAAACATGCGCATACAGAGGTATATTGGCAACTATGTTAGGAGACGGAAGCCACTGCTGCTGAAGAAATGGCACAGCCCCGGATATTTCGGACGAGATTGGCAGTTAGACCTCGGCAATAGACTCGTGAATTGATGAAGTCTATCTCTCTCCACCTCTCTCTCTCTTTATCTCTCTCGCCCTCTTTCTCTGTCTCTCCCTGGCCCCTCTCTTTTTCTCTCCTCTCTGTCTGTCTCTCCGCGCCTTTCTATCTTTCTCTCACTCTTTCTCTCTCTCTTTATCTTTCTTTCCCTCTCCTTGCCTCTCCCTCTTTTTCTCTCTGATGTGACGTCACGTCTGCGCACGATTTGGCGGGTTTAATGTGCACTGAACAAATCGAATCAAAACTCTTTTCTATGGTTTTTATCTATACTGGAGAATAATCTGTAAGGCTTATTTGGCTTATTTGCCACAGTCTCCAGCTTGGGAAGCCACATACTCTTCCTGGCCGTTTCTCTGTCATATTAATCAGAGCACTTCCACATTAATTAGAGCACTTCCATATTGATCAGGGCACTTCCCGACAACTGCTATCACTTAATTCAATCGCTCCGTTGATATGGCCCAGTTTTCTCGACTTCTCTCTAGCTAGTTTAACCCTTTCAGATCAAGTGCACTATTTCCCTTAACTGCTGCTGCGATGGCCTACGCCTCGTAATGAGAAGTGCACTGAAACATAAATCGGTGAGGGTAAATTCTATTGTCAAACTATCATTAGGTATAGGTGAGATTATAATCCTTTACTCTCATATAGAAGGGCCGGGACCGGAAAGGGCTAAACTAAAGATCACTACAGTATGTAGGAACTTATGAAATAAAAGGAATTCTGCTTCTGGTGGGTAAGTGGCTGAAAAAAGTGGTCTGAATTAGAAATAGGCCCGTTTTTATTTGGCAAGACAGTGTAGCTCACATCGTATGTTAACGATACAAAGCAATTAATCTCTGTTAATGAATTCTAAAGAGTAAGCCCCGCCCACACAGCCATGAGGCACGTACAGAACGGGGCTTACAGGTTACTTTCAGCTACACTGGTTCCCATTGAGGCAGTGGTCACTAATGACAGCTCTGCTTTCACTCTAAGTCATAGTAATACTTTCAGGGCGCCTGTTGGGGTGGTGTGAGTATAACTGGACCTCTCCAATGCTATTGCTCCGTGACTGCCTGGCTGTCAGAGCAGTCAGAGCACTGTGAGTGGTGAGGCTCACATACTAAACAACATTACATGGCATACATTTAGTGTAAGTACATCAATATTTATACAGGATGAGTTTACTTTGTGTTACATGCTTTCTTATGTGTATACAGACTGAGAGATAGATAGATAGATAGATAGATAGATAGATAGATAGAGAGAGATAGGGGGTAGTAACAGTGACCCATGACAGGTACATTCAAGGTTGTACTGGTGGTAGTGGTGGTTGGTGGTGGTGGTAGTGGAGGGGACATGTATCCCTACCTAGAAGTGGCCTGTAGCCCCCCTCCCACCTGCCATATATGCCCACTGACTGACTCCGCTGCCGACCTGACTGGTCGCCACCGCTGCTACACACTGACTCATACAAATGTACCTGAGACTAGTATACTTCACACCTTTTCACCAGTCGCGGACCATTCCCCTCTGGGTACAAAGTTTCACAGATTGGGGTGTTCTACAGTCTCAGGGAACCATGGCGGATTCAATTCACATGGAAAGACTTATCAAGTACATAGTCTCACCATGCTGTGTTCCACTCTTGCTGATGCCACACATGGAAACTCGAGGCTACCTTACCGGCTCTCACACATCTACCATAGTTCCTCTTCCTTTGCATCCTACGGCAGCGTGGAAAAAAAACCAACGTGACGTATATGAACAGAGGCGGACTTGGCTCACTCTCTGCCACGGAGGTGTGTGAAATTTGTCTGTCATGACCACAGCCCCTGAATGTGGCGCCCGGCTGACGGCCCCGGCTTTTTCCCGCCCTTTTCTCCTGGTTCAGGCTACAGCTGGCGCCACCCATCGGTTGACCTTCTCGTGAGACGCTGCCGGATGGCGCCCGGCTGCACTCGTCTAGCAGAGGTTTGGTTTAGGTCCTCATACAGTTAACTCTGTCGCGTTGGTTACTCGGTTCACCAAACCGATCAACAGCCTCTAGATAACTGTATAGCTGGAATAAACATTTTTAATTTCAAATATAGGCTTCCCTCATTCCAAGACAAGAAGTAATTATATTCATTTTTATTTGACAGAAATATGTAAAAACGGGGGGTGGGGGAAACAAGAAAAAAGTCTAGGCGGGTTATGGAACACATGAAAAATATGTCTGTATCTCTAGACTCTGGCTTAGTTATAGTGGTCCTCAGTGGAGTGGGGTATCCGCTGGGAGAGTGCCTCAGTTGTTGCTGTTAACAGTGATCAGTCCAGCTTACCCTCCCGGGTTCACTCTTCACCAAAAGTGCTACGCACTGGCATTCATCACTAAAAGACTGGACTTGGCAGATAACCTCAATTTCCAGCCAGGTATTACATATATCCCCTTTTATCACATATATCTACTTGGGTAGGTAATCTTCACGAGTTATTGTAGCTCCGCTATTTTCTCCTTACGGCAAATACCTTTTTTGCCGAGAATATCTTACGAGATAATTGAACTGTTGTATGTTCGAATGTTCTCCTTACAAAAATATTGTACGTAGGCATAATACATAATCTGCAAGCCTATCGTTTTCTGAGATTTGAATTACCCGTTTGACCTCCGGGAAGATAACTGCTGGCAAATAACTGATATCACTATACGTGTCCTTTCACCTTGGGGAACATTGTCGGACAGGCACATAATTGGCTTGGTAGGGGTATTGTCAAGTGTGTCTGGTAACTAGCAGTCTAGATGGTGCTTCTTGATTGCCAGTCAGAATACAGATCTATACAGGACAATCTTGCGACCTGCCTCTATCATAATGCCCACCCCCTCCTCATACAACACTCAATATTTCACATTATGCCACACCTTATCCCATCCCCCACATCCATCACCGAAACGCCCTATAGAATAAATATGCATGCCCTATTTCACCCCCACCCCCTCTCTTACTCCAAAGATAATCCGCCATGCTGGACAACCATCCTAACCCTAACCATAGATACATGCTCATGCATACAGTGCAATGCCATGCTGCCTTTATATAACGTTGTGTATCCTTTTAACTGCGTTAGAACGCCAGAGCCCCAGTGTAAAAGTCTTAAGGCCGGGTAGACGGGTGTGTAAAGGACTATGTGGGTACCAAGTTGGTTACAGCACCGACTGGATATCACTTTTTTATTGTTTACTTTTGTTTACACGCTCATTCATCAAAGATAAACTTATCATTTGTACCAAGTCAAACAGTCTGAACCCTAACTTAGACCCAATTTATACATCATGCTAAGCTCAATACAGCGTTCAGCTTTGTGCATCCCTGGAGCACCACGCACCAACCCACTCACAGCTCACTGTAAGTGGACACATCAAGTTTGCACCGGGCACCTGACCGGCACGCGGCGCCCGCCGTCCCGTTAAAGAGGTCCGCAAACGACCTAACTTACAGATAAAAATACGTGGACTACTACTGAAAGCTACCTTAGTATGTGCAGGGATTAACGGAGAAGGGGAGGGAGGGAGGGACGGAGGGCGGAGGGGGCGGAGGGAGGGATGGATAGGGAAAGGGAGAAACAGAGGGAAGGATGTAGGAAGGGAATGAGAGGGGAACGACAGAGGGAGTTTGAAGGACAGAGGGAATAATAGAATGAGGGAGGGAGGGATGGTAGGACAAAGTAAAGAAATGAATTCTAGATGGAAGGAATGAAGGATAGAAAGAGCAATATATGACAGGAACTAGGAAGGAGGGACGGGGAGAGGGTTTGAGGGGGGAAAGGGAGGGACAGAGATGAGAGTAACGGACGGTGAAATGAAGTATAGATGGAGGCTCACATGGTGGGAATGGAGAAGGGAGTGAGTTAAGTGGAAACTTAAGGGACAGAGTGGCAGATAAAAGAACACAGGTGTAGATGGAGGGACTGGTTAGGTGTCAAAGGGAGTGAGAAACATAAGCACAGAAAGAGAGGCTGACAGCGTGGTAAAAAAGTAAGAAATGGTGCAACAGATGGGTGGAGGTACTGACAGATGGGCAGGCATAAGGTCAGAGTGAGCGACTTGAGAGAGGGGAGCCAGAAGGAGGCCGGAATGAAGTGTCAAAAGGAAGTGAGTGAAAATAGAGAAAGAGAGGTACGAATGGAGGAAGTGCTTAAATGGAGTGGGGTTTTAGAGAAAAAGAGCATGGTTAGAAGGCTATAGGAGCGGTTAGAAGGCTATAGGAACGCGGCAGATGGATCAAGGGCCTAATGAAGCAGAACATGTGTCACATTTGGCAGCCATGAAGGGACTGGTAATCTTTCATAAGAATGAAATAGATGATAGTTAACAGACAAGGGACCAGATAGAGGGACTGGTGAAGTATCAAAAGAAGAGAATGAGGGTCGGAGGAAGAGACAGAGGTTGAGATGGATGGAATGGTAAAGTATCACATGGGCTAAAGGAGGGATGAAGGAATGGAGGTGCAGATGAAGGAACAGATAGACTCAGATGGAGTGACTGTCGGAGTGAGGGGGACAGACGGTCAGATGGAGTGACTGACTGACGGAGTGAGGGGGTGAGGAAATGGACCATGATGCGGAGACGGCGGGGGCGTGGAAGACGGATTAAAGGCCTAATGAAGCAGAGCGTGCGGCGCATCTATCAGCCCTGTTCGACTCAATGGAGCCGGCAGTGGGCAGAGCGACAAGCGCTGGATAAACGTATGGGCTGCGCATGTGTGTAATGAAGTAGCTCTCCTCTGTAGGGCGCATTACACAGTAAATACTGTGGCAGGCAACCCATTAATCAGACCCCTGTATACCCCACTGCCACCTAGCGGCAACCCCTCAAGGACACGACACCTATTTGTAGATGGTGAATGGTGAGGAAGATCTATGGGAATCCTTGTGGTGGACGGGGTCTTGGAATTCATCCGTGATGCATTTTGAAGTCGAATTGATTAGCGCCGGCCTAATGAGTAGTTTTTCAGAAAAGTAAAACCTGAAAAGATCATATTTATAGATCTTCCTCAGTCACCGAGTATCGGAAAATGAAATACAACACATTGTGAGAACACCAGCTGTAGACAATCATGGGATCCTCATTTCCCATTTTGTCATAAATTTTAGCAACTTTCGTTGGTGGTACTTCATTTAACCCTAGCAGTGGGTCTAGGTCCGGGAGACCAGCATGTCAACATGGCTTACCTCGGCAAGTGGGGGAGTGCTAATTGGTTTGGAAGGCTTGTTGAACTCTATGAGACGGGGATGACAGACAAGCATGAAACAAAGCAGGACAACTGAGTCTAAAGTGGCATTCATATTTAGTACTAATGTACCTGAGACTGATGTACTTCACACTTTTTCCCTTGCATCAAACAATTCTCCTTTCGTACAAAATTCTCATAGCAAAGTGTTTTTACCAGTCTCAAGGTAGTTGGGGGTAATTGTTGCTGTAGGGGGAAATGTGTGTCTCAAGGAAATGGAACCATATAATTCAGAGGAGGAAATTGTGTTTCAGTAGGGAATCTCAGCAGAATTTCTCTCAGAAAAACATGAGGTACGTGAATCCCACCGTGCGAACCCAACTTGAAATCCTGGCACGTTACCGACTGTGCGCCCCCATTTAACAATAGACAACATTTGTAGAATGGCGTACTGAAGAGGGCATTATATTCCTATACTCATTTAGATATCGTCTTACATGTATGAGTCATTTGCATTGGTTGCACTTAACCTGATCCCTTAAGCAGACCCTGATTAATAACGGACATAATGACTGAAGAGTGGCTAGTGTAGTAAGCTGGATGCGGCTCATTCTGACAGATCGCATTTCATTACAAAATCATTACATTTAGTTTGACCGAATTGCCAATTTATTCTGAGATCTGTCACCACAATTACAGACAGGATAATTGATTGCCAAACCAACACCTCTGTATTTTTTAGGAACACAAACTACTGCCATTTACCAATGGCTGATGCATGACAATATTGCCATGGACGACCGTTTATCAAACAATGCTGGATGTTTCAACCAGGGAGATGTGTTTTATCGGTGAATGGGATTCTAAAGGTAAAGTACACTCGGCTGCACACATTCAGTAATAGGAACACAGACAATGTGGATGTTTTTTCTGCGCGCTCTTTTGTGTTTTTCTCCTACTCTCAAAAATGTATCGTCAGCGTGTTAGTCCTGAATCTGGCAAAAGATTTAACGTTTTGTCAGTTTCGTATTTATGCTCCGACGGTTTGTCCCATCAAAAATATTGTAATTGGTAATTAAATACGTAACCTTTTTTCTAAACTGTGGCAACAAAACATTTCAACAGGGGATGTATTTTTGGTCATAATTTCTTGTTCACAGAGATTAAAGCTGATTTAGTAGATAGACAGATATGCAGTACTGAACAAAGTAATTTCAATGTTATTCAACTCTCTCCAATTGTGAATTGATGAAGCTATGCTAAATACCACATTAATGAATTTGTGTTTTTATCCTTTAAACGTACAGATATATCGTATTCAATTTTGTTAAGTTAGTAGCGTATTCAATATGTTTTTCTCATCAGTTACCACATAACTATAATTGTATATCATGGTTAATTGAACAATTATTTCCTGCGTTATTTTTTCAGATTTTCTGTATTAATCTTCCATGAACAATGAAAGCTGGTTATATTTGTAATAATATTGTATGTTTCTATAGATAGAACGCATGGCTTTGATGATAAGGGGCTTTATCATTTACGACAATAAAATGAAAAAGTCTAAGAGTTGTATACTGAACACGGGATTTCATCCGGTAACAAATTTGGCTGGTATCCGCCTGTGTACGATGTCCTAACAGGCAGGTAGTGCCGCCCGGGTGCAGAGCTGGCAGTGGTTGACGTCTTGTTTCAGAGTGCATAATCGGAAGTGGGCAACAGACCCGGGAACCAGCTAAATTTTCAAATGTCAACGGACATCACGATTCTCGGGAGCGGAACGTTCAAACCGATTGAAACCAGCTGTACTAATCCAGCTGACGGATTTACCCTCCTTTATGCATCACTACTATGTACTTAAACGAACGAACATGGAATCATATAACATGAAAAATTAAGATACAATAAAGAAATGTTAAAAAAAAAAAAAACCCAAACGAGGCTCCAGCTGGCAAAGGGTTTTGCCATTTTCGGAGACCCTAGCTTTCTGTTATTATCGCTCGATCGACGAAACGTAAATCGATGTTTGAACTCACTGCACATGGTTAATATGCGTAGTTAGAGGTTGTTTGATGTTCTTCTGTCAAGTGATATGACTAAACTTTGTGGGAGAGAAGTGTGAATGTTTGAATTTGAATATTTATGCACTTTTGAATATGTTTTTGTTTTGACAGTTGCAGCAGCCTGTCATCTGCAATTTCAGCAGTTTGCTTGAGAACACACCAAATAAAACAATCTTTGCATAACAAATGGATAAAAAGAAACCTATATACCCTTTTCCCCTGTTCTTCAGCTATATGTCACTTCTTGTTAGATTTCTCTATGTTGGATATCTATTGAGATATTAATAGAGATGTACAGTGGATTTAACATTGGTTTCAATGGGGTGGAAAGTTGTTTAACCCTTCGTGCGTGTGGGAGTGCACTGCACCGCTTTCGGGAAAATAAACTGCAGAGCGAGACAATCAAGCAACGCAGTGACGTCGGCACTGCTCCCGAGAATAGTTGCGATGTGGTTATCACAAGCAATAAACTGTAATGGGATATGAAACTGATACAATTCAATAAGAGGAAGTAAATTTGACTAACTATATGAGATCATAGCTGAAATATTGATCGAAAAATGAAATTTGGTGACTTTGACAGATGCTGAGCGATAATAGGGGCCGCAGGCGCTTGACAATTAATTATGACAGTGCATATTGCTTAGGGATAGACTGGCAGTATGTTTAACACAATCAAAACCAAAGGCAGAGTTATAAAACTCATTTCCCAATTATTTTTGTTATAAAATATTAAGTTACAGTGTGCATTTTCCATTACTTAAGGTTCCTACTCACACTTGCACCACATTCGCCATGTTGTTTGTTTTGAATCCGGAGTCTTCCACTCAACTAACTTGCCAAGGCAGTGCACACGATCCAGTAAGCGCCTGTCAGTATGTTTTCAGTACTCAGCAACAAAGATAATATTGCGATGGATCATTCCAAGACTTCATAGGTCTTTTACTATCATTCTACATATTGTGACTATGATCGCAGTTCAATCATGCCTTCAAATCGGTCAAGCACGCCATCTTGTTTATTTAATGTCTGAAGCCCGCACATGCGCTCTCACCGTTAACACAATCTGAACGAGCTCATCGGGCTCTCCCTGCGGGTATATTTCCGCCGTGCGCCCTAGCGGATACCCCGGGAACCAGCGTAGTAACAAATGAGGTGTAACATTTTCTGAAATCAAGTAGGTGGACTATGTCAGGAATTACATTACCTATCGACATATAACAAATAAGGTATTACACTATCATTAAACAGCGCAAGATTTTTATTAACCACCGAAAACAGAGTCTCCATAGAAAGAGCATTGGGTGTGAGTAATTTGCAAGCTCCTAATTCTAGAATGACACGAAACAGTTTTCAAAACGCCATCAGGCCCATAGCGAACGAGAACTATTACATACGGTGACAGCAGCAGACAATGTTGCAATCACACAACATCACAATCAATGTGAACTACAGAATTCTTCAAGTTTGGTTAATTCGTCTGCGGCAGTGTCTCCTAAACCCCTATAATCTGTCCGAATATAGTTGTCAAAGAATTCTTACATTTGTTTGTCCTGTATTTCAGTGTGCAATCCATCCTCCGAAAAACACATTTAACTCCAACATAACAGAGCTATCAACTAACAGGTGATTGATGGGAAATCTTAATTGAAACTCTGTAATAAATTAATCTGATAAAATGCTGTAATTATATTTGAAAATTTAGAAATATGGTAATGATTATGATTCCGGTAATGATATTTAAAAACAACATTGATTTCAAAGAGAAAAAGTGTACTACTGTATATTTATCATAAGACTGCAGGGATTTACCGTCATGAATGACAGAGCTGACACCTCACGGGGAATTTATGAACTATATCTAAATTGACAATAGGACACGCATGGATCAAATTTCAAATCTTTGGAAATGGATGAGTACCGAAATTATTAGTGAGAAACAGTGCTTAACTAGGAGCAAATAGAATATTCAGTATTGATGAATGAGCGTGCAATTTTGAATAGATTACTAAAAGGTTTTGGGTTACATTCAGTCTATGGATCGTTTTCTGTAACCCACTTGCACCCAGTCAACTTGTCATTTCTCTAACTGCCTGAGACTAGGATCAAAACATATCAAGCAGCAGTGGGTCAATGAGGTATTTCGGTCTTGGAGTGATTGGTCATGGTCAGCTGGGCATGCCTCTAAGACCCTCAGACATTGGCATCCTGCTCTGTTCTCAATATCACAGTGAATAGCACACAGATAGTGAAGGGATCATTTTCATGCAGCACCCTGAAAGTCTATATGGACCCCTCTAACCTGTAGATGATGTATTTAGCGCATGCAAGTACACTCTAATAAATACAATATAAACAGGTCTCAGATAAAATCGAATGTAATCTCCTCAGACCAGACTCTGCCTCTGGTCCTCAGATAATATTGTGTTTGTAACAGACTATGATTTATTCATTTAAAACGAGGCAAACAGATATTCCTAAGAGTCCTAACGATGTGCAAGCACCTAAGAGGTTTAACCAGCAATCCTTCACTTATCCCACATGACCTCATTAACTCAGGTTTTAGTCAATAATGAATTTGCTGAGGACATAAACAATATCAACTGATTTCATATCCAAGCAGCAGTAATCTCCGAGGACCAGAGGTGTAGTTATGTCAAATTGTGTAAATCATTAAAATAAATTACCATTTCAGCTTTCACGAAATATATAATCCTTGTCCTATTTGGTCATGTGATAGCAATTGAAAATTTGGAATTTGTACACATTGATATATGCACAAAATACTCATAAAGACCAAACTCAGACTAACGTTATTATCTATATAACATCCATCAATAGCAGCAAGGTTTCCCATCGCTCACATAAACAGACGCACAGGCGCGCCAAGGGACCATTAAGCTTCAATCTCCAAGCTGAGACTAAGACGTGCATACATGGTCACGTGACCCTGCTGTGGTCACATCCGGGGCCTTGGTGACTGCAGTGCACAATGCATCATGTGCCGGACGTGAACCTTTTCCAGGGTGGTCCTGTTTAGCAACAAACAACACAACGCCTTCTTCCAAGGTCCTGTACTGACTCAATCAGGTCTCATACCCTTCTACAGTATTCACTATACTCTGTCCTTTATCAAACCCTGGTACAAGTTTAGCCATTGGAATAATATTTAAAAAGATACTCAACGATCACCCAGGTAAAGTGAAAATACTACGCCATGGTTGTGGCGTAGTGAACACGAGATGACGTCATAGGCGATTGACCAATTAGTGACCAGGATTTCAGAGAGAAGGCAAGACAAGAGATTTACACGTCCCTAAAAAGGGGAGTGATAAATCGAGAACCGCACTAGAATAATAAAATAAGCAATACTACATTCGCCTCGATGACGATTGCGGAGCATCTAAACTCGTGGAGTATTGTCTATTTATATGATTCCCGATGCAGTGCTATATAAATACTCTATCTTAGTACTATGAATATTGCGGTAAAGCACACTAGCGAATGACCGGGGAACCAGTTCATAGCATAAAGTGACTTCCGCACTACCAGTCTAGTTTAATTTTTGCTTCGACTTCGACTTATTTTGGTAAGTTATTGAATATTTACGAATATTTAGAGGTGTATAGTACAAGTGTATACCTCATACGGTAGTTTTAGCGAAAGTAACGCGGTACGAGGAGCCGTCCCGATTAGGTTAACTAGTTTCCCCTAAATCACATTCTATAGCTGTGTCGACCTGCCAACATGGAGAATGAAGTTCCTTCAGAATGAAGCTTTTTACGTGCTCATCTAACATATCATACCCCTATGAATAGAAACATCTAGGCGAGGGTAAGCCTACACAGAAACACAGAGCAAATTCGGGATAATTCAGTTAGAATGGTATGTAGGTGTATTACATAAGAATCGTTTTACTTGTGACGTATCTAGCTCCCCCTACTATACGGAAATACCGGTGGTGTACTTAAACACGAGTGATAAAGGATTGGCCAATTATATTTCCTGCCTGCTTTCTGTGTAAAACAAGAACTAGTCAAGAGCGAGAACCGATGACCACGTGACATTGTGTTGTGTATAAATGCCCAGCATCCTTAAGAGGCTATTGATGCATTTTAGCTCCCACCAGAGATATTCTAGGTTTATTTAGTTACACAACATTTAGTAGAGCTAACGCTTCAGTCTTTGAAGCAAACATGATATATGCCTAGATTGGTTTTGATGTGGCTGGAGTATAGTACTGAAGGTGGTATATGGGTCACTGAGAGTTGCTCCGCCTGATTTCAATGGTGAGCAACTCGCCTTGAGCAAAGTTAGCCTCTTCCATCAGCCTAGCTATCGCCCCCATGGTGCGCATTCTTTAATTGGATCACCTGGAAGTCATCGGTCATCATCTGTATGAATCAGCCTGCATGTTAAACAGAGGCGTCGAAGGCATTGTGCAATGCCCACACATGGAAAGCACACCCGTCAAGGATAGTGTTCCCTGCCTGCATACAGAAAGTCATCAGTCAGAAATTAATATGCCCTACCTACACATATGAAGGCAATCCATAATAAACGTACTGTTTTCACGTATATAAGAGACATTCTTAAAAGGTATATTCTTTAAGAGATTATGCCCTACCTTCACATGCATATATATAGGTCATCCTTCAATAAAACCATGGTCAGCCTACACATATCATGTCATATGAAGTAGACCCATGAAAATTGATATACGGAAACAAGGTTACTGTGGCTGTACGTGATAAATCCGCGGTAAAATTAACGTTAAAACGAACCGATGCCGAAGGCCCCGTACGCCACATACATACCCCGTACGTCACCTAGGTGTCGTACGGATGTGAATACGACATGGGTAGGATCGGGCCGTATGTGTAGGATATATGGTACCTAGGCCTGCCAATGTATTATTGTGTATCCAGTTTTGATGTACTTATGTTATCTAAGCTATATTATATCTAAAGTATAATTCACACAATATGCATGTATGACATACCAGACTTGAACTGGAATACCATAGAATACGATGCAATCATTATTATTTCTCTGGAAATAATGTACACGGGTATGATAAACATATTACTTTCATACACTCAGTGATCCAATGATAAAGAATATGTTGCCAGGGGTATGTTTGGCTGCAGACATTGCATAACAACGTAGATGACGTGCGACACCGGCCTATACCATGCCTAGACTCCAATCAAAAACGTTCCCCGTACCTACACATATATAATAGGTTCCTAGAAAGGATGCAGGCCTATGTAGATAAACCAGGGGTCCGTTTAAAATTGTTTGGTCCTGGCGGAAGTTTCCAGGGATCTAAGAACTATTTGAGGAGAGAAGACCATTTACATTTAATAATTGGTGCCGTCCATAGGGAGAGAAATCTTGTATGATTAGTCTCCTACATGTGAATTTGCTCCTCAGCTAGGACACATAGGCTGTCAGACTTGGGGTCTCTGTGGAGGACAGTCTCTAATCAATGCAGGTAATTCGACATAGTGACATTTTTGTTAACTTATTTAATTTTTTATGAGCCTGATCAGCCGATTCTGGCAAAACATTGATCTCCATACCCACAGACTTTCCACCCTCCTCCTATTACTCTCTTTTTGGGTCTTTCCAGTGCCTAAAACAAAATCTTTTGTTGATAAGACACTTGGTTGTCATACTCTTTGCTGTGCAACGCCAGAGGAGCAGGCGTGACATCATCTGACAAGGTCACGCCCAGCAGTGTACCTGGTTACGATGGTTAGGTACAGTTCTTAAACTGTCATTCAAGGTAGCATTGAGCTAGAGAGCAGACGACTTCTCATCTTTCATCTAATTTCATTATCTATAGTTATCTAAGTTATCTAAGTAAATATTTTAGATATTTCCCCTACAACACTGCCGTTCTTATCAGATACCATAACAAACATATTTCCTCTAGTTTAAAAGTCCAGCTCTTGTCAATCGCTCACATAGGAGATCTCACGGGGTGTCCTCCGCTAGCACACCTTTCTGTGAGTGGACGAAAGTATGGGAGATACCGGTAAACTTTGTGAAACAGTTATGAACAATTTGGGTTCGATCCCACGCAGGGACTGTCCTCCGGGACGATTTTCTTTATATTCAAACACTAGAACTCTCCTACAGTCATATACTCTCGTTGGCCCGCGTAGTATCCCATGCTTACATTTCTTAACCAATTCACCTGAGACACTATGATCTGTTTACAGATGGAGAAGGATTCCTGCAAACTTGTAAGCGATTCGTACCAGTACACCATCCTCATAAACAGGATGCGATATCTACTAATAACTAGGAACAATAGTAGGTTTATCATTGATCAGACAGCGTGGACATATATATTGCAGATAATTATAGTTTTATCTAGTGGATCAATTGCATATAGAAGGTCCAAATGTATCAACAACTGATGGGTCAATGAGGTACTTCAGGCTGAAGTGATTTGTCATAGTCAGCTGGGCACAGCATCTGAGATGCTAAGATGCTGGCCCTCTATATCCTACCAATGTCACAGGGTTGGCATGCAGATAGATGAGGGTTAGGTTTTGCAGCAAGGCCAGGTTCTAAGTAACCTCTAAAACCTTTAACCCTCAGGCAGTGTATCTAATAATGTGTCATGAAACCACATATAAAACAGTCCCGCTCCCAAAAGGTAGCGTCCTATTACCGGCCTCTTCAGGGTTAAAACTGATGACATTGAGCAATCTCTTTTATTTCAATAACATGCCATGCATTCACATATATGCATTCCCTTGATGAAAGTAGCGTCCCAAGACCGGCCTCCTGTGAGTTAAAACTAATGATCATTGACCAATCTACTGCTTTTATTTAAAACACAGTATAAGTCATAAAACGACATCACCTTGGGACACGCTCTTTGAGACTTGAGGCAGTTGACAAAAAAGGGAACTGGCTCAAGATGAGTGGCGACCCTGGAGAACCAGTTAACAGAATTCAATATTCCGGGCAGGGTGAAAAAGGCCGAGTGATTAGTGGGAAAAAACCTTGGAGTAATTCGTGAAGTGACATGCTTTGAATGGGGCCGGCCTGCCGGAATGCGGGTTAAGGCTCAGGGATTCAGGCTCTTTCTGACGGAGCACACAAGGCGGGTTTTTTTTATCTGAAGAGTGGAAATATACCCAACACTTCTCTTATGGCAGTACCCGCTTAGTGAATTATCGTATCTAGGCATATTTTTGTACACGGTATGTTAACTGGTCTATATTGCTATTTATTCCAAAGCGAATGAGCCTCTACCATGTTTCGGAGTTTTTCTCGTCTGTTTGGCATGTTGCTATTAACGGGGCAAAAACATTTTTTCTATATTTATTTTCATTTAGCTAACCTCACTGTAGCCGACGACACTGTTATTGTAATACAACTTGTGCGGTATTTTATCATCATTCTCGTCTGTCTTTATGCATTCCCTGAGTGCTTACAGTCTCAATGGTATGGTAAACGAAGGCACACCGGCGATGATATGCGAGTATTTATTAGATAAAGATGACACACTGTATCTTTTTAGCTAAGGAGGCGCTTCACAAGATTCATTGTGCTTTTTCATCCCCCTCAAAGCTTTGTTGTAAATGACACGGCGACAGCACTCTTTCTGAAATGCTAGATCGAGAAAGGGTGGACGATGTTAGAGGTACAGACCAAATAACATGGCATAAATAAAAGAATAAAAAAGGATGAAGGTCACTTCTTCTTGCAATTGCGATTCTGTCATGTAATATTCAGGTCGTTGTTATTCATATAACTTGTAGCCTTTTTTAATGCCAAATATACCTCGAATATCTTTGGGTATATCTATGAAATCTAGATATAACACATGTAACATGATTTCTGAAACCAATATGGGGAAAGGTTATGTATTGGAAGAGCATGAGACTGCATTGATAGTAATGTATAGTAGCCTCGACGTTACGATGAATAACATGTATAAAGTAAACACCCTGGAATAGACTAAGGATTGCTTCCTGCATGTTAAGGCAATGTGATCCAAGTTTTAGACCCGTTTTACCTTTTTGAGAGTGGTGCCACAACAGTAGTCTACAATTTAAATAGTGTACAACATCCCAAGGGTTATAACGTGAGTACTTACATCTCCCATCAATATTAGCTGAATGATTTGACTGTTTATCAACGATTCAGATTCTTTTATTGTACATCGATTCAGATCGATTTAAATAACATGCATTTTAGGTAAAATTGCAATACCATTAGTTGTATGCAAAACCTATATGCATACATGTACAACCTAGTCATCAATGGCAATGTGTCGAAAAACATTAAAAAACAGAATTCAAATCAGCAAGTGGACTGGTAATGGTGCTGCATCTTGGGGCAATAAATTGAGGTGAAGAAGAGGAGAGAACTTTGGAGCTGAGACAAAACCATGTAACGTCAAGAATACGTCACCGGATAACATCAAATACTCAGCGTCTACCTGACCTGATTACACTCACACAGAAAGAGCCGCGTCGATCGCGCCACTTTCATTTCTGCTTAGCTCAGCTCTTTCGCCATCTCTATACATTTTATGTCTGCGAACAGCCTGTCCTCAGGGCTAGGGTTAGGGTTAAGGAGAGATGAGGTGGCGGGGTGATTTCTTCATACTGTATGGGTCAGCTTACCTACAGGGAGATGCATAAGAAGAGATGAATTGTCGAGGCAATCTGCTAATTGTACATGTGGTTCAGTGTGGCTGTAGGGTGACGGTTAAGAAAGAATTGGTTTGTGGGGTGACCTACTGATTGTGTCTGTGTGTATCTGCCCTCAGGGTGAGGGTAGGGGAGAGAACAGCTGTTGGGGCGATCTTTTCATCATATGTGGGTCATTTTGCCTGTTTAGTAGAGATAAGCTGATGTGATCATTTCTGTAGGTTGAAGGTTAATGATAGATGAGCTAATGGGTTGATTTCTTATCATATCTGGGTTGATCTGCCTTTCACGTCAAGGTAATGATGGTTTGCTCCTTTTTCGTGGGTCAGTCTGCCTATAGGCTGAGGGCTATGGAGGGAGGAATTGGCGGGATGATTTCCTCATTGAGTTTGGGTCACTCTGCCACCAGTGAATCTCTGCTAGATCTTCCACCTTACTTTATTGAGTCAATTATGATTATCGTTATATTTATGACTAGAATGTCTTAAAATGTAATATCTAACAGATATATCCAATACTTCAGACATGTATCAGCTGGAAATATATGCAATTAGGATGCTTCGGTAACAATAATGTTTGTCTTCTTTCCTTCGAGCCGATTGTTGGCCTCCAATTCTTGAATGCATGTTGAGCCACGATAAGCACTATGAGGGATTGAAATGTGATTGATAAAATAGTTATGAACTTCTTTGTATCAATCCTAAAACTTCAAATGTTCCTCTGATGTTTTAGAACGTTTGAAAATCATTTTGAAAAGATCAGCTTTTGACACACGTCCCTTTCTGGGTTGTAATCTAATCTCTCTCAATAACGAGTAGTATAAGGAAAGAGAGACCTGGAATCTCCCGGGTACTCAGATTGTATTAGCATCTAACAATAAAGAACTCACGAAAGGGGACATAATTATCAAACTAGAGTTCAATCTTACTTAAATCTGATTTATTATCGTTGATAGGTTGGGCTACTGACAATATATTATAATAACAAAGGAAAAAGAAACCACATGGGGCCCTATATCCTTGAGAGAGGATATTTAAACAATCTGTTAGCGTTTGCAGGTACCCAAATATATTAATTTTGGAGAAATGTCTCCTTGTATATGTTAATGGCTAACCTATGGCCTTTGGTTTAGAAAATGTGCTGATGTGAGTCACTAGTAGGGTGTTTTGAAGCCCTACTGATGTTATATTTACAACCTCTCCCTGAATCTAAAGTCTACTATCCTCAACCCCCGACTATCCTTACACTACACAGAGCTCCCTGTAGGCAGTGGTGGCATCACGCCGGCCGTCTAACGTGTAGCCCGCCCGCTGTTCACCACCCACCACCACGAGGCTAGTTAATTAGTCCTGAGGACCACTCCAAAACGAGGCGCGCGCGCGATAAGAGTGAAAGACGAGTCGGCCGCTAGGGGTCGTCTTACCGCCGGGGAGGAGCAGACGCGGCCCGGGTCAGCCGAGCGGAACGGGACGCCGCCTTATCACGTGACGACCGTGGGCGTCCCGCCGGCGTCTGTGAACGTGTGGGCGTGGGAAGGGTGAGGAAGGAGTACAGAAGGGGAGGGGGTCCAGCGGGGGAGGGGTTTGAGAGGTGGCGGAGGTAGGGATGGTAGAGCCACAAAATAACTGTTACTATTCTATCTTTACAATGTGGCTGTAAAATGGGTTTCTAGTCACATTGGCATGTCTGATTTCCGGTCCGATTGTTCACAAGCAAATAAGTTTATTCGATTATTCAAAAAAAAGAAGAGAGAATTAAATGATTCCTCTTACTAAGTCTGAACCAGCTGCTCTAGCGCCTAACTAACGATATCCAACAATATGGCACAGAATGGGGTGACAGAATCCTCCCTTTAACTAGAAGCCTCAACATTTTTGTTCTAATGATCATTGCAGATTGTTTTGGAGCTGTCAGATGTATAAACCCATTATGAGTAATATGGGTATATCTCCACTTGTATTCACTCAGATTAACTCTTCATCAGTAATATAACTAAATTAGTTTCAAATCAACACACACATGCCTCAAACATAACCATGGGGGATCGAATGATGCCATGTCAGGTTGCGTCACAATGAGCAATAAGTGCAACTCTCAGTAACCAGATAGATCAAGTCACCATGTAATGAATGAATTCAGTAAGAATAAATTACCCTAAGCCGCTATCCAATCACTTTTCCACAAGTAATTTTAGTAAACTATCCGAAGTAACTTGCTGGATCAGCTCAATATTAAGTGTGAATCTCACTCAGTAAACCACAATATCAATTTATCAAGAGTAATTCGATTTGAGTAAATCGTATAGTGACCAGCCTCGGTAACAAATCTGGCTGTGGATTGAGTGATTTTGAATCCTCTCCATGGCTCTCTGTGCTTCCCTGTCGTTCTCATCTCAGACATTTGATCTCGTTGTCAAACGAACCTGGCATGTGGTATGGCGTAAAACCTCACGCAAGCAGCTTCACGCATCACACCCTCTTTGCGGACATCTTGAGGGGTAGACTTCAGGTTGTCACGAGGGGAGAGGGTCGGAGGATGCATTCTAGGCGGCTTACTCGAGCTGTCAGCTTTGCGCCTGCGCATCGTGAACACGTGACGTTCGGCAGAGCTGCCACCAGGGGGCATGGTCAGGCTTAGCTGGCAGTGCAGGCCTCATCCTCCCCTAACAGACATTTTAATCAGCACTTACACGACTTGCGAGCGCACCCGGTACCAGCCAGCCCCGGCGTTCCCTGTCAGAGATCTCAATTGGCGAGAGGGGCTAGTGTCGGTCACTGCCTGTAGGCGTGTCACCATGTTACTGGTCATGTTCACTCAATTAGGACAAAACATCCTTTCCGTGTATGGTCATTTAGGTAGTGGTACGCATCATACTATGTGGACGCACCTGAGAATTAAACTTGGTGAATATGCTATGTTCCAAATTTCCAGTCCCAAAGGAGTCCAAGTTCCAAGGAGTCTCAAAGCAGTGAGGCCACTGGTAGACCTATTTCTATACTGAAGGAGGTCGGGTCACGTACATGTCAGTTTTCGATTCATGATTAAAAATAACCAAAGCAATTCGATAAGGAACGTAATCTGGTGGGGTGGTGGTGGAGAACACCAAAAAGCAGATTATAGCAGCGCTAGATTACATTGTGCCCTGAATGGTTGACATTAAGAGATGCATCGTTGATGACAATGTGTCAATTATCTGTACCGCCTGAGGGCAACCTTAGTACTGAGGTTGTGTGAATCTGAGATGTGACAGCAAACAGTAGGCCTGTGGGTACTGGGTCTGACAGCAGACAGTATACTGGTGGGTGCTAGGTATCACGGCTGACGCCTTGCCTGTGGGTGCTGAGCATGACGGCTTACATCAGACCTGCGGGTGTAACAGGTGACATAAGGTATGTGTGCGCTAGTCATGACAGCTGACAGTAGGCATGTGACAGCTAACAGATTACCTGTAGATGCTGGGGATGACTGCTGACGCTATGCCTGTAGTTGTTAAGCATATAGACGGACAGCAGACCTGTGGGTGTTGGTTATAACAGTTGACAGTAGACCGGTGGGTGCTGGGTGTGGCAGATAACAGTAGGCCTAGTGGTGATGGTTATGACAGGTGACAGTAGGCCTATGGGTGCTGTAAAAAGCATATGCAAAGACTGGTATCCCAACGCATCAATATGGGGATAGGTGGTGTAAGGCATGTTAACATGAATAGGGACGATTGTGTTTGATATTCAAAAAATAATCATACCGATATATGATAGAGAGAAAAAATGAAGGAAAATTAAATCGTGAAAAGGGATTTACCTATTGATCCCATATACATGTACTTGGATGTTTTGACAACTGTTTCTGGTTTTTGATACCACCGTTTTGGTTTTAGAATTATATCATAGTATTTGCCACCTAGACTAGATCTCCCTGTATATTCCGTTACTAGATATCATCTACAACGCAGTGAAAGGCAAATGCTGCCTTCTCTTAAAACACAACACCAGGCTCCGCTTGAGAATTATCTCAACCACTTCAACATAAATATTCATAAGGGCTTAGCTGTACAGCTCCATAAAATCTGATGGGTCTTGCGATGACAGAAAATGAGACTGTGATTTCAACTGAATGCATAGTCGCATAGCAATAGGTACTCCCATCGGAAACATTAGGAATTCAGAATGTCATGTATGCTGGTTATTGAGTAAAGGTATTTATCTTTGCCTGGTATAAATCTCCATAGGCTTAACATCATGAACTCGTACTCAATAGGCTTGCGAGCACAGTCACTCATACTCAATTGGCGATAAACGATAAATTTTTCCAGACTAAGATAAAATGAGAAACATGTTCATGTTTAGTTTGATTCCTTCATGCCATCTCATTTGGAGCACTTCGGAATATTCACTCAGCTATCGCTCCAAACTCGATTGTGATTGGGGACACAGACCAACACTCATCGATTTATTTCATAGTATATACCATTCACACGAATCCTAGAGGGCAAATGATCTCAACAAAAAGATAAATTATTTTTCAGATGGTACCTGGTAATATGCATGGCAGGTGGTTGTAATGAGGGAACATTGTGATTTAATTGGTATTAATTTCCAGTGAACTTTATTGGCAAGTAATATCCGCTTAAACAGTGAGCTGGCCATTTTGCCCTGTGATCGCTTTGAGGTGTTGTAATGGTTCCCCTGAGCTGCCCTGACTGGCTATTTTTATGTGGTTTACACGAAAGAACAAGACAACAACAGCTGTTTGTTGAATTGTGCCCAGGTATTTGAGTACCTCAACATTTGTCATGATGGCTAAAGGGCCATATCAAGTTTTTTAACTATCGGGGTCTTTTTCCATCACAGATGCAAGCGTCAGCGGAAAATAGAAAATGGAAGTTCAGGCGTAGATAATTCCTCCCTAATGTCATACGGTTTTAATAGATTGGTGCTTGATTCCTAATCTTAGTGACAGACAAGAGCTTCTTTCCCTCCTACTAGATACAAACACCTTTAGAGAAATAGATATATACCTCGCCACCAATGTCCCCCTTATTCAGAGAAACACGACAGCATGGTGCTACAGGCGAGTGACTCTGAGCAGCTGGGAGTAGCTAGGAACGGTTTGGAGTTACTCGCAGCTGCATCAGGGACAGCGGTTCAGATGGGTTTAACGCTGCTGTGGTGCAACCAAGACATTCTGTTGTAGCTTGGAGCGGTTCAGGTAGGAGTTGAGAATATAAAAACTTCAGGGATATTTGTCAACACTGCTCTGACATAACTCTAAATTGCTCGAGGCCAGCAGCCATAGAGTAGTTCGGAGCAGATTTGGCAGATCTCATGAACATCTGGCAGCAGTTCGGATGGACTTGATATTGGTCAGATATAATTAGGAAATACACACTGTAGCTTAGAACAGAAAAATCCTTACTGACCAAGGACCAGTTCGAAAATACTTCTCAGGGAGCATTTAAGAGCAGGTTGGAAATAGCATGGAGAAATCGGACATCAGTTCAGATAGGCTTGACGCTGATAGGACATAATTTGGAAATGTTCGGAACAGTACGAGGATGCTCGGCATAGCACAGAGCAGCTCGGGAGCACATGTGAGTGACACAGACTTCTTAAGCGCCTCTTAAAACGGTGTACAAACAGCTGATTGATGAGCGAGAAACACAAGCGACACGCACGCGCATGACCCCTGCCCACCGCCAGCACCCTCTGCTGGTAGACGACTGCAATCGGATTTGACGATAATCCAAGAGGTAGAGGTATCCTTAATCCGCCCTGGGGAGGGGGTTAACTCTCACGATCCTCCCTCTCTCCCGTCTCCCCAGCCCCTGTCTCTTCGCCCCCCCCCCCCCGCCACCCCTCTCTGAATGAGTGGGAGTCTCGACTCTGTGGTGATAAAATGACGTGGGCCTGCAGCATACTCTAAGAACAAGAATTCAGTACAAGCAGTTATTACCAAGTCATGCCTGTTACCGAACTGCTTAATTTCCGGAGCATCGCTGTAGTTTTACTACGCCACAGATGGCAACAAACTGATTTGATGAGCATATTATGAATTATCTTTAACTACTTTTATTCTCCTAGTTTATAATGATTGTGCAGATTGAGATTTGACATAATCAGTCATTTAATACTTCTGGTATCATATTGCTTTCTTCTCTTTTTCATTCCCTAGAGTATGGATAGCATGTGTTATTCATTGGATACTCTTATTTTTGATTATTGTGAAAACGTATTAGAGTTGATGAGTGAAAACGAGATGAGGGAGATTGAGAATGCTGGAGATTCTACGATATTTTAGTTTAGAGCATATTCAACTTAATTTTTGTACTGCGGATATTCCATGGTTCCAAGTTTTTGTATGAGCTGCTCAGTACATGCCTAAAAGGTAAGTCTACCATAGACCCAGTTTATCATGTTTGTGTGGTCGTACAGGAAAGTCATGGTAATACGTTAGTCTTGTAGATTTCTCTTCTCCCGAATAATTACTCGATTATTTAGAGTATGCTTATAAAACTTATAAACAACTTTCTTGCCGGGTGAACTTTCTCGCCGGGATCCCACCCACCCTCCTCAAATTAAAGTCACCTTTCAAATAAAACGACAAGAAGGAGGCTAAAAAATGGGAGCGCGAGACAAAGGAGGTTTCCTTCATCAACCGATCACTCATGATGACTTATTCGCGTCGCCACCTTGGCGGTTTAAGCTAAATTGTCCTGGCTGACAAAGTTTGGTCCGGTGGGAGTGGGCTGCGTGCCTGGGCCTGGTGTTCGTTTGGTGCCAGGTCCGGGACGAGTACTTTCTGGCAGCTCCGCGCAACCCAGAGCAGTTCGCAGCCACTCAAAATAGAGCATAGAAGTGAGTGTCGAGTTTAAACTACATCAGGTATGCACTGTTCATAACTATGTTAGTGAAATATTTACTATTCACATTCAATATGCCTGATTATGGGAATTATACCTTCTGCTGGTTCAATCCAGTATTTTGATTCGTGAATCTTGGGTAGCCATGATATCAAAAACATTAAATAAAAGCTCATACCCTGGAAGCCCATTCTCAAAGCGGTTGAATATGTTGAAAGGTTCAAAAGGTTAATACCTCCATATTATTGATCAATAGAAAGGTGACAGTTTCATGAGCAAATTCTCAGCCTTCCAAATTATAATCCTTTACCATGTAGTTTTCATTCATTTTTATTTTATACTCGCTAAATTTGATCATATGAACATGTGGCATTTAAATGTGACGATGCGATAGCTATGAATCAAATCATCTTTTTAAAATAAGCTCAAAACTGGAATCCAATAAAACCTACATTTGCCTCTCGTCTCTCTACCTGCCTGCTTGCCACTCTTTCTCTTTCTGTCTGTATTTCGCATTTACTATCCATTTTGATGAGAAATGCCAATTATGGTGATACACTACGTCCTTAAAGTTAGGAATAAAAAAGGAAACTTGTAAAAAGTCCCCGAGGCAGCATCGGGCAACGCGCAGGAGCCGAGATAAAACACCCTCATCAGCTTTGAGGCCGGTGGTTTGTAACAGATGCGAGCAGTTTGTGCCAGTTGTGAGCAGCTCTGAGCAACACGTGTCAGGCTCCCGGGCCTCCACACGAACACCACCAATTAATCTACGGAGGAGAAACGTAAAACGTGCCACCCTCTCCGTAAACAAGGCTCTGAAGCCTGGGGAGGTGATTGATAATGTATTTATCGTCTTCCTTCTAACCAAAGTGTGGCTAGTATGCGCCAGCGGCTGGCTCAGGGAAAACTGTGTTGTCCCTTGTTGTTTACTCATTGAATTTGAGCTTATTGTCAAGTTAAAGGTGTTATTTTTCTTGTTTGTGCATGATGGTGGTGGAGAAAAGCAAAATATGCCTGCTGCAAATATAAGTTGTTTGTGAGAGCCAGAGGCGGGTCTGAGAAAGTTACAGTGCTTATTATTGTTCGCTTAGCTTTATCCAATTAATTGTCAAGTAATATCTTATTACTGATATTTGTTAATGGAGTTTACCAAGATATACCCAATGTGGTTAACCCTAAAACTAGGGGCGGAAAATACATGCAATACCTCATTGTTTACTAGCCACTTTTAAACGTATTGTACATAGGTAATACTATATTGTTCGTCTAATAACTGTTATACAGGAGGGCCCGCCTTGTGGTGTACACTATAAAGCGGTCCGCCACAATGCATTAGCCACATTGGTCCGGATCGGAGAGTGCTTTTTAATGTATGTTTTGCAGAGCATGGTATTGGATCTGTCTGCTTGATATCTTATTGTATTGTGGGAATTCTGTGTTATTACTATCGCTGTATGTTAATGGAGATCAGTAAAACACATCTACCTCACCAGCCTGCCCAGAGGTCTCCTAACTGTACGTACCTGCAATGGAAATGGCAAACCAATTAGTACATATACATGCATGTATAAATAAGTTAAACTTCTGTGAAATATAATCACTAAAATATCGGTATCTCAAAATCACCCACGGCAAAGACAGACCTTGACAGAAAAGTAAATTGCTAACGAAGTACGTCTGGTCGAAAATCACGAAATAGCAGCAACTACCCAAAAAATCAAATCTGAGAGGATCATTAATTCCTTTTGCAAATATCATTTCTATATATTAGAGGACTCATGTGCAAAGTTGGGAACGCTAACTAGCATAATTAGCTTTAGCACAGGGCTAATATAAAAATAAAAACGTCACGTTACGACCCCCCCCCCCCCCACCCCCAACCCCCAAACTGGCTCATATTTATAGGCTGTGTCCACACCCCCACCAGGGAATGGGCTGACACTGGGGAAATTGATTTGATCCACAGAAAATGTATTTCTATCATTCTTTTGCTCTCCCTGGCCTTATACCCACTGGGGGGTCGTAACGTGACGGGGGTCGTAACGTGATGCAAAAATATTTAGAGCCTCATAACTTTTTTTCTAATAAAGATAACGATTTAATTTTTTTGCCATTCTATGGGTATATATGTACCCAACACAGGAAAATTATTTCTACCTTTTTCCTGACCCTATGTGACCCACTGCGGGTCATAACGTGACGGGGTCGTAACGTGACGGGGTCGTCACGTGACGGGGTCGTAACGTGACGAAAAGATACGTTTGGGCTGATAACTTTTTCTCTAATAAAGATAGAGACTTAATTATTTCGCCATTGTGTAGCTATATATCCGCCTCTTGATATCCTAAAAAAACTATTACTAATATCATAGGGAACCGGAACTATTGATAGTTTAGTGGGTGTCGTAACGTGACTGCCTAAACTACACCAAAATAGCACAAATTCAGTTTAGTATGAAGGAAGCCATATAGGCCTATCCTTTTATGGTGGGAAGATGCATATAAGTGAGTCATTAAAAACAGTGAAACTCATTTTATTCTGCCACTTTTTTATTTTATTTTATGCACGATTTTATGCTGGTGTCGTAATGTGACGCCCTCACGTTTTTAGCCATAATTTGTCTAAATATTGGAGTTATGTGATATTTATGGTTCTAGACTCTGCCCTACAATGCCCTAGATGCATGAAAACTATTTAAACTAGTCCCCAAAAAGGACATTTTGAAATATTCGAAATATAGTCTATTTGCTGCAATTTCGTGATTTTCGACCGTCTCTATTTTTCAAAATGATTGTAAGATGAAAATCAACATGTACCTTCAAGAGCATGCAATAGGAATATGCTGAGATACCAATATAAATGAATACAAGATGAATGATAAACGGATCTATAATGATTGACAATGTCACATATGCTTCCATGTGACTACAATGATATATAAAGTCAATACAATGGAGTACTTGGCAGTACATATTGTAATACTAGTAGGGTCATATATAAGCTGTAATCGGCAGAACACCGTCCTTTACTCAGATTTCCTCTCGTGTTATCACGTTTCCAACGTTAGCTAGTAGCACTTCAATGTAACCTAATACACTACTGTGGCCTTATTTCTATAATCACCTTTCTCTATTGTTTGACGCACATAATGCCACTTTGTCACCCTCTGGTTTAAATAGAGCACACATCGTATCAGAGAGCAAAATTCTGTCAGAATGGATAATGAATCTTAAAATCGTATGGACAACTGCACAAATTGTATGGACAACAGCACCCAGAACGATAAAGATGGACATTCAGATTAAAAATACAGAATTGAACCAAAAAGTGTGTTAAAATTGGGAAAGGCTTTTTGTGAATTTATAGATGCATGTGTATTTCAATGTATGTCTTTTTTTTACGCAGACAAGCAAATCACGACTTAAGTTCTTGCACATACCATTTCACCCAGACTTTATAAGCATCACTCTCCCTGCGCAAAAATATGCCAACGATAGAGTAAAGCCGCAACCAGTCTTAGCATGCAACATCCTGACACTATCAATACATCGGCCCGACCAATCTAACCCTAGCCAGTAACCCCCGCCTGTCACATGTCGCCTTACAGGCATGATAGCAAAGTGATGGCGCAGGCAACCAGGGTAACCTTCATTTACCTTCACGACCACCTAACGGTCAGTACCCCTGACAGAACCCCGCTGACCAGCTCTTATTGGTGTGGCCTGATTTGTATGGCTGCGCCCCTCACACCTTGAATGCCCCGGATGATGATCCCACTATAGTGACCATCCCTTCACGCAACAGGCTAATAAAGGTTCACCAGGCCACCATCCGACCGCCTGCTGCCATGAGATGGGGGACGGTGGGGAGAAGGCAGCAGGTGGAAGACAGCAGATGGCGCAGTGGCAGGCAGTGAATTGGTGATAGGGAGCGGGTTTGGTGCAAGAGTAACATGAAGAAATTGGTAGGGAGCAGATGAGTGGATAGGGAAGCGTGTGTGACATAGAGTGGGTTGTCAGGATTGGTTGGTAGGGAGAGAATGATGGCGTGTGGGTGGTAAAGACTACATACCGGGAGACAGGTGCTAGGGGCCTGGTTGTAGGGAGTGGAAGGTAAGAAATGGGTGGAAGGTGGTTGAGTGGTTGAGTGGTTGAGTGGTTGAGTGAGTGGTTGAGTGAGTGAGTGGTTGAGTGAGTGAGTGAGTGAGTGAGTGAGTGAGTGAGTGAGTGAGTGAGTGAGTGAGTGAGTGAGTGAGGGAGGGAGGGAGGGAGGGAGGGAGGGAGGGAGGTTGGAATTTATGTGGTAAGATAGGTCTCGTTGCAGTAGAACATTACATTTCGTGTCGATTTACTACTGTGAATAGCCTCATCTGCTGGGAAATGAATCAATTAAACTTATTTCATAAAATTCTGGTAAACGTGCAATTTACCGACATGGCAATATTTACGTGATTTATAACTTGCGTTTCTCATTGCATCATATTCCTGATTTTCCTGTCTACACTAGGTTGGTTGGGGTTTAGTAGAGGTGGCATATCCCCTACCCATAGCTACCATAACAAATGTTCCTTTATCCATCTAGCGACAAGAACCGAAAATTTCCAATACCTAGAGATGCCACCAGATGTACGTACGACACCTCCAATTGCTATAACAGCCGCAGTCACAATTTCCCAGTAATTCTGTCAATACTTGGCCGATGGGGAAAAGTAAGACAAAGCTATAGAGCAACTCAGTGGACGTGCTCGATAGTACAGTGTGTGGACCTTGGATCTCAATGCTGAGTGATTGCGTACGGACAAGTTTGCGATGAAGGATATTGCCTCTGGAGGGTTACAAGGAAAGAGTTGTATCCTCATTGAGTAAATGCCCAGATAACAGTGGCGTACAGTGGGCTAAGCTGATCAATGAAGCGGGCCTAATCCTATCAGGCCCTCACATGGAGGCACGCTATAGGAAGCGGACAAGCTGTCAGTCACGGCCCTGTCCTCCTTCATACAACTCCAGATTGAAAGTGTCGTCGGTTTTCTTCTCCTGACGCGGCCCATTCAGGTATAGACGGCGACGATTTGCCATAGTCGGCTTTACACAATAGTCAACTATTATCATCCAATTATCCCACTTAATAATGAGCGATAGGCCTGTTAGCGCTGATGGGGTCTTTTACTTATCAGCTGCCTGCAGGCAGTGTGGCGAGCGTTTCAGATCAGCTCGGAGCAGCTCTACCCGATGCAATGCGCCAATTACGCCTTTCCGCACAGTTATTCAACTCATAATTCCATCAGACCGCCGGCTTCGCCTTGGCCCACCACCTAATATCAGTTATTACTGTGAAGGCTCATTCCTCAGTCAGACGGGTGCAGCACTGTCCCCATTTCCGGCACACAGACACAGAGCAAGCAAGGCAGAGACCATAAAAATACTGCTACAATTACCGACCTGCAGCAGCATGAGACGCTGGACACGAGAAGAACATTGTATATATAGAAAGGTAGATGGGAAGGCTTTATACAGCACATAGTCAGCCTTCTGGAAACCTAACTAAAGCTGGTCAAGCATTCTAATGTTATCAGTCCTAGTTCGAGGTGTTCAGTTGAGTGTTGAATGTTATGCTTTTCCATAGATCATTGTTAAGGTTTGGTTAAAGAAAAATCAGTAAAAGTAGTGTTGAGTATCAATACCACTTCGAACGAGATACTAGGCCACCAAGTGTGCCAAATGCGAGTAGATCTTACTTCGCCAAAAAGAATTGTAACACAGCAGCCATTGATATAATACTGATATTGGAAAATAGTTTCTAAGTATATAAATACATATATACAATATATATATATATATATATATATATATATATATATATATATATATATATATATATATATATATATATATATATATATTTACACGTGAATTGATATCCCCTTCGATGTCCAGTGATATCAACCGTTATATTCATATCACCAATATACTGGAGCCAATGAGGTTCGCTTATTCACTGCAGGCTACACAATGTTGACATTTTGATATCAATTAGAGCAAACTAATAGCCAAAATACGAGGTCTTGGTATAGAACCCTGTAAGATAATCTCTATAAAGTTCTACGATGCGTCTGCCTAGCACGATTGCTTTGCATCAAGTGGGGTTAAACTCTCTAGAACCGATTTATCATGATAGATATATGAAACGGTTTAAGTAATACAAAAAACTAAATTATGTTCCTATTGTATCTACTTCCTAACGTATATTCGATACAGTCGATTCTTTTGTGAAACAATATGAACATGGGAGTTTTTATTATGATAAAAAGATGTGCATGTATGTATGATTTTTTTATACTCAGGGATGTTGGGGTCCAAAACAAAAGTTGACATATTTTGCAAGTGGAATTAGATGTCTCAGAGAGACCATGGCCACGAGGAAAATATGGTAGCATCACCCCCGGCGTGGGGTCATGTGACTGCGGGGTGGTTCATACCAGTGTTTTATTGGTGTGAATGAAGTTATCTTTGTGTCACACATGGAAGAAGAATTTTGTATACTGCAAAGTTGGAAAAATGGAAAGCTGCCATTTCTGTTTGATAATGTTTTGCGTGGTAGGGTGAACCTATTTTACTGGGCTTATTCATCAGTCTATGAAAGACGACGAGCATTTTATCGTGAAAATAAAACTCCTATCTGTCTGGAAGTTTGTCAAACAAGATGGCCTGGTATTTCCTGGTCTGAGATTGCTGAGTACTGAATCTGTCTGGTGGTCGGAGGCGGGAAGCGGGGGTCAGAGGTACGACTGACGGACAAAGATGGCGTGTTGGAGTGTCACGTGATTGCTCCGTATTGACGCCAGGGGAACATTGATGAGCAAAAGGACGCCGGATCTGTCCGTGCACGCGGCTGCGTCTCCCGACAAAGAATGAGGAGGATCGCGGTCTGTGTGGACCGGTACCACAGCATCGACCCACCTGGAAATGTCGTCTGCCCCTCCCACCCCCACACATCCCAGAGCTCCTTCTTCAGAGAATCTTCTCGCCACTGTATGTAACTGGGCTTATTCAACCTGCCACACGCCTCGGCGACTCCGACCAACCTCATTTCCCCACTACGCCACCCATGAAATCCGCTACAGCGACCGGCCCCAGTCCCGCACCGCCGCCGCCCTGCCGCCCACTCGACTGATACCAATTTCTTCAATAACCCTCGGTGAAGTGCGTATCGATCGACGGTCTCGGCTCAAATCACAAACATATGGCTCTGTGGGTGTAAGGGGGCGGTGGGAGTCTTGTGTATAACAAGAAGGGGGGTTCTTTAGTGTCTGCCTATGAGTGCGTGGGGGTGATGGGGTAGTAAGAGGAATAGGAGATTCAGAGGAGCAGAAAAAACACACACGCTTACAAGAAATGCATCCAGACTGTATCATCCGAATTCCCATTTCTTACCCAAGAGCTGGCTCATATCAGAATAGTTTCAACCGAATTCTCATTTCTTACAGGTCTATTTCTTACCAGGGCTGTTTCATGAGCACAAGATTGCCTTCAATTTACGTTGTTTACAAAGTGCCGTTCATTAAGCAAATTATATCGTCCGATTTCCCATTTCCTTCAAGATAATACTTTATTACCAGGATACCTCATTCTAATTCTCTTACTCCCGCGTGTATTAACTAGATTAAAATCAAGATATCAAAGATTTCGTTCTAGAAGTATCAATGCAGATTCGGCTTTAAGACTCGGGACCAATATGCACTATATTCAGGTTGTGCCATACCGCTCGGAGCGGATACTTATTATAGAAAACCCGACAGGCCCAAAAGAATATAAGAAATCCGGGTGAGTAATATGTTGGAAAATACTGACAAACGAAGAACAAAACCGATTGTTTGCCCTCACCCAGATTTTATTTTCTGAATGAGCATTACTCCACTATTTTCCTAAAATATTACAGTCTTTCACATTTTGCTTGTAGCAGCTCATTAAAGCTGTCATATTTAACTTTTTCAATAAAACATTTTGAATAAACCTTCATTTCTTCAACCGACCCTTTCTTGTTAACACTAAGTTTCCAGAGGCCCGTTGAAAACCTTTTGGTCGTGGCGGTAGACTCTAACAGGGACCATGCCACCGATCCAAGAGCTATTTGAAGAGAGGATACCATTCACGTTTGATAACCCCTATCCCCCTGTCACATATCGCATAGACCATTCACTGTGTTGACAAACAAAGCGCAACAACTGTTGGCAATTATAATGTCCATAATTCTAGGTTGTTGTTGTTGTTGTTGTTTTTTGTTGCAAATCCAGTAGATGCAATGTATTTATGACCTATGTTTCATGCTTAAACTTAACTTGAAGCCGTTATACACTCTAGCAACTACCAGCGGTATAGCAGTAAAATCTGATTTGATAGTAACACCCATGGACCAGTCCTACCCCTTGGTACTCTTTCACTACAACCTCCCCTCCTCATATTGGCTGGTGTATAAATTTGTATATATTAGTCCTTATTGCCCTGTTATATTCATACCTTGCATTGAAGTACACCCATACCACATCTTGCTATTATCAATGACCGATCGTTGGTAATTGGTAATTCCGGAGCAAGGGAAGTGAAAGAGGACAGAATATGTATGGACCCCATAGATCACGCTGAGGAATGTGGGGTAAATGGACCGATGTGTGGCGTTGAGTGAAGGGGTTATTGGGGTGGGGGGTTGGGTGTGGCAGGAAAGCACCGGGGTATTAGCTGTATGAGTCCCACGTGGCCCATCCATCAGTCATACGTGTATGCTGAAAGTAGGCACAACAAAGGGCAGGTAATGAGCAATAAACTCGGGTTAGAGGAAGCCTTTCCCGAAGCTCCTTGAAACTGCTCGTCTGTACTTAAAACTGGTGCAGGTTATTCAGGGTTACTCGGTGCTGTTTGGGACTGATAGGAAGTGCTCGGATATGCTGAGGTGTGCTGGTGGAGACTGCTGGCCGAAGCTCCTGTGGGTCGCTAATAACATCTCTGAGGTGCTCAGAGCTACTATAGCCTGTTCGGGGTTGCATAAAGCTGTACGGAACAGATAGATGTTTGGGTTTTCGGTGTCATTTTAAACTTTATTAGACACCTGTGCATTCCTGTCTTATATTTACTTACCTCTGCTTGATATTTCTAAAATATATGTGATAGCCACAGTGTATAATCATTGGCGTGCCACTTTTAACGCCCATTCTAAAATGTCCAGAAGGCCCTGTTTGCAAGGCGCATTGTGATTGGCTAATACTTGTCCAGATTTTGACAAGCAGAGATGGACAGGAAGCCAAATACTGTAAATACAAATGGTGGAGGTCGATCACTTCGTAAGTTCATTGTGGTCATTCTCAGATTCAATATCGTGATAGGACCTACAAATGGATCGTCCTTGTTCTATATATGATTAGAGTATCAATGAGATATGGGAAATCAATGAATTATTTGCTGTAGAAGGTTGGCAAAGCGACAAAGCCTTGTCGAAATGGAGCTGGAGGTACCCAGCTTGCTGTAGGTAATACATAGAGGTCTGAAACGTTTTTTCTGGAACCTACTGAATAGGCAACGGTACACTGCACCGCTCATGGGTATTTTATTTACGTAGGTTGATCGAGCATTGCAGTATGTCGCTTTGAGGATAAACAAGACTTAAAGGCAAGCGCGGACCAGGTTGGCATCAGAACCGCAGAATCGATACGCTATTTACAATAATTTATGAATGTCTTTTACAATTTGACGGTGTATAATCAAATGAAAATCGCGGTCAACCTTCCTGTAATTCTAAGCCTCCATGAGTGACTCAGAGATACTGGGAGCTTCCTAGTTGCCTAGAGCTGCCCAGGTTCCAAGGCTTGTGTATGTAGCAACCGTGAGCTTCCCAGAGCTATATGGAACTGCTAGGAGAGTTTTGGAGAGATATTTGAAGCTAAATTCTGGGAGACTGCGGAGAATGCTTGGAGTTGTTTGGAGGTAGTCAGAGCGACCTAAGGTAGTTTGGTCCTGGTCAGAACATCTAAGGGTTGTCTTGGACTCCACAAGTTTTTTTGTAGTTGCTCGGACCTCCTTAGGTTTCCGCGGAGCTTCGCAACTCAATCCAAGAGTAGAGCAAATCATTGTTCACTCAATTCCCAGTGTCTAAGTGCCCACACCTACAAATGCCTCTATTCAACCCTCTTCCTCAGCATGATCCCATCAACACACGCACTCACTCAGTTTCGTTCTATGAAACGTCGATGCCATTAGCGTATTAAATGCTTTTTGCAGCTATTATATTCTAATCTTTCTAGTGCGTTACATAGGCTACATGCTGCAAATAATACCTGATGCCTATTTTTTTCTCTCTGTGTGACCGTATTTAATGTCTGTTATCCTCCTCAGTTTAATGACTATTGATTTAATGCATGTTGATCTCAGGAATACTGGAACAAATCAACATCACATTCTAGGATTCACCTTAGAAACCTAAATGTTATTGCAAATAAGAAGGTAGTTTAGAGTATTAGGAACATAAACAGCTAAAACAAGCCTAACTTTGGACATGTCACCCATGATCACCTACCAGTAATAATATCTGTGTATGGGAAATATCCCTTCATAATTCATGGTGTGTTTTTCCTACAACATAGAGTAACGACGTATCAGTTGGTTCTCAGTTCAAATCCTTCCTGTCTTCCTCTTAATGCTACACAAAGTCACTTCACCAAGTGATATGTTCTTTATGTATTGTAGTTTTGCGGTGTTTTTCTCTTCTGAATTGTAGTTGTATCCCCCACTTGTTTTTCATTAATCATTCCAAAAACTACCAGTTCTGCGGTTATTTACCTGTGTCAATATGCCCTGTTTACAAAAACAATCTATTAATCTTATTATTGGACGTAAAGGTCATAGATATGAGTTGCTATACCTGGGTTATCAATTGTCTTAATATCTTCACCTATGGTCGTAGAAATGATCTATAAACGGGTGTATTTTATTTACAGGCACCGAAGACTCATTCCGTATAATATGAATAAAGTTCTTCCGCGAAAGAATAAAGTACGGAGAACTCAGACCCTGAGCACTACTTTCATAACCATTTTATGACCCACATACGTCTTACACAGACTCTTTGCAGTACCTACTCTCCTAGCTGTAATTCCCTACCTCTTATGACCCGGGGCTTTTCGCTGAAATATGACCACTATGATTCGGCCCTCTCTTTGTGAGCTCACAGGGGTGGCCTCCGACGAGGGTCAGAGTTGACATGTTTTGGTGTGAGGTTTAGGGCGATATTTCATATGGAGAACATGGAAATCCCCTAAAGTGAAAAGGTAAAACTGGGATGAATAATACGAGCTTAAGTCTGAGAGGAGAGTAAATCATTTTGATGGACTTTATAGGGGTATCAAAGAACTGAACATTGGCATATCCTTTTTATGATGATGTTAATATGTGACCCTTTATATTTCTTGAATAACGTACTTTGGGAATGGATGGTGGTAATGAATCGTTTTTATTGCTTTTTATGTAGATTTATTTTCCACAGAAAGGCATACAAATCGAGATAGCCTGCACGGCAGGCTCTCTCTATATGATTCTTAGTCAGAAATGTTCCATATCATAGCACTTTGATTTCATAAGTGAAGAAATACATGTATGTATGAAAACGGGAATAATCTGGGTACTTGAAAGTTTTTATATTTACGTTTACAGTAGTTATGTGACGTTGGCCTTCATACGAACTTTTTATCGCGTAATCATACCATATCATTCATTATGAGTAGTTTTCCATATCAAATTAGGACAAATATTGTACAGGTGTAAGATTATGGACTGAGACTATTCCCCGATTCCATATACTACTTTGTCATACAACCTTGTCGTTTTCAACTATATGTGGATATATTCATTTCTATTGCACTCATATTAGGTTTACTCTATACGAACTATCTAGCATATATACCAAAAGCTATCATTACATTCCTTGCATATGGATATAAAAAATACTTTGACTTCACAAAGTTGCTATCATAGTTTATCTCCTAGTTCCTCTTTGTTGGTAACAAACACGACGACCAGTCCTAGTATCCCGTAGAGAAATACAACATGCGTTATCGGGCGAGCATGTTGTGTATCTAATCTTCGCGGGATGTACCGTCACTCCTATCATCACCACCGCCGCCACCCACTAATGCGTATCATAGCATCCCGAGTACAGCGGGGTGTTTTATGTGCATAGAGTCCGTGGGGAGACCATTTACAATCCTAATGTAATATTGGGTGCGGATGATGCTCGGCCATTTGGTCAACACGAGGGCGGCGCCAGGACGGATGGGTGAGTGGATGAGGACTGACAGGAGGCAAACATTACCCGCGACCCTCGGGAACCCGTTAAAGGTCACCAGTGCAAGTTCTCCCTGTGAACCCTGCATGATGGAGAGGATGTATGAGAGAGAAGGGGGAGAGGGCGTGTTGCGATGTCCGTTGCATGCAGTAACTATACATTGGTTGAAGGTGTTTTGCGTTGTAGCCAAAGACAAGGTCATATCTCTGCGAGATCGAATCTATGAGATGAGGATGACAGACAAATAAGAAACAGCAGCAATGCTGAGCCCTGAATCTTACGATCCACAGGCCAGCGCAATACTGACTGGAGCATCCTGCTGCACTTGTTGCATACGGTCACCATACATGATTACCTATATTCTGCATCTTGAATGTTTCCTTTAGGTTTCATCACCATGGAATGTCTTGGTCAATATATACATACATGGTCCAGTTGGAACTACGACCACCATACCCCATGTGCATACATTTGACTCATAGACAACCTGACAACATGAATTGTAAAGAATCCTCTATATTGATATCATTAACAGAGAGCGTGTCCAGTAGGTGGTTTACGTTTGCAATGACCCTGCATATGATATACACACATACATGTATTCCTTGTTAATGTTTTAGACACGAACGACATCCCACTTTGGCAACCTATACTGTAAAACTCAGGGTTGCGAACAGAAAGGTGTGCCTAGTATGTGGGCTATAGAGGTTTCATCTCTCCATCCGTAAGTCGAATATTTACTTGTTCTCTCTAGCAGTCTATTTAGTAGGTGGGTTCTAATAGCTCTTATTGTAAATGTAAGTGTTATGCATGTTTCTTCATTAGATCCTAAAATCTGTCATAAAGCAGTGACATGCTTACATGGCTATATGGGCGGGATTTATTCTTTAAGATATTCGTTATCACATATTCAACTGTGGTGCCACATCCTGCAAGCTGTGCACAGAAGGTCTGAGACTCTTAAATGATTTACAAATTACATTATTAACTTCCGTTTGAATCTTCCTATTGCTCCTGTTCCAGCATGCGTCGCAGTAAGTGGGTTTCCCGGGTTTTACCACACTTATTGATTTGGGTCTGCAAAATGATTAATACCCATCCACAACCAACCGGTTCTAGTGCCGCCCCTTGTAAATTGATGCTATAATTTATTGCCAAGCCATATACAGTCAGTCCTAGACATCACATAACCTAATGGTACGAGCCTTTAACTGCATTTAGCTGTATATGCGTTTGACGGTCTAAATGACCATATAACGGTGATTGATTTAGAGAATATCTGATTATGGTAACTTTTCTTGTCTTATTTAGTTCTTCGACAATGAGTACACCTTATTAGTATCAGTCCTTTTGAACTGATGTGTATTTAATCTTTCGGATCTCCAGTTGTGTGTTATAATCTATGAATGAGGTTTCACATTTCGTGGAAGGCAATTTACTACATTCTACCACTTTAACATTCTTACACAGTTTGGAGCAATACCATGTAACGAGGTCTGTTTAAGTAGCAGTATATGTAAGTCCAAGAAGTATACATATTGAAAACATTCTGGGATTGTTTCTTAATCCTATACAACAGGGGATTATCTCCTCTGTTTTTACGTTGGGTCAGTACCTGGCAGAGTAACCGGACCATCGCTTTGCCTTCAGGTTAGCTGCGTGTGGGGACCGATCCTTCACGTCGCTGGTTTCAGGGTATTATTGATCAAATTATATATCAATCCCCCGTATGATAACTGCTTTAACCATGGTTTATTGTCCATTAGTGTGCATCAGCTAAATTATAGTATAGTCTAATGATGGTGTGATTACAGTATGAACATGTATACAGCCGTTATTCTCCAGGACCAGTTTGTGTCACAGTTTTTCAGGACTTCGCTAAAGCTGCCCACCTGGGGACGCCGCAATTGCATTAGAACCATATGAAGTGGTGTCGGTTGTCTCATCTAGTATGAGATGATGACTCCCCTGAAATGAATACAGGAGGTTGGATTGGTCCTAGCTTTCATTGACAGAGCTTCCCTCATACATATAAAGAGCAGATTTACTTGCGCTCTGGGAATAGTGAATGTCGTGTTCATTATCATTGATGCAGCTGCCTGAGTCTCAGACGTGGCACCTGCTCCGCGGATAGGTTTTGAGGCATTCAGGAACAATAAAGTCTTCTTAAGATATTAAAATATATCTGTTGTAGCTTGTCTTATTGTTATGTGCAGCTGGACTACACATTGCAATCACTTCTTTTTTTCCCTTACAGTTCCTTTTTTACCATACTGCCCAGGTTGAAAACCATATGCCCAATTTTAAAATGCCAAGCATAGTTCTAGTGCCCCATATCCTACGCATCTGGCCCAAGTAAAATCAAATAATCTATTGGTAGAGTAATAAGCTGAGTAAAAAGATACAAAAGATATGTTTTGATTGAATAAAACTATTGTATAGTAGCATTCGTAGCTAATCACTATCCGAGTTACGTACACTATCACTTAGAACAGAGTTTATTAAAGGAGATATCCTGTTGATTTTCAAAATTTTCAGGTAGAAGATAGAAGCAAAAATGGTCTTACATCTGCAGTATGGTTTAAATACTAAATGGTCTACATTCGGCCTTCGGGGACTAGAAGTACATTCTTGCAAAATAACTTTTAATGTAATGTAATTCAACAAGGTAAACTAGTCTTCCTGTATTTGCCGAATATGCAAGACTTGGGTTACGGTTATATGTCACTTCCAGAGGCGACAGTGGGTAGACAAAGACCTCACAGAAGATTTGTCAATATAGTCTTTCTACCAGCTGTGGGAACAGCTCAATTTATACTACGAATAAACCTATCAGTAACTTTCAAGAATCCCAGATCCTACATTCTGTCAAGAATGACATGTGCCATGTAGAGGAAGCCTGCAGAGCTTCCATTACTCTACTCATTAAGCAGCAATTGCAGATGAAAGTTAACGGTTTCGCCTTTCCAGCCACAAAAGGGCAATGACTCTTGACGAGTCTTTTATTTCTATCTGGATCATTATTCACCTAATTTGTCGCTAGACGGAGCTCATGTGCTCACAGCTCACTTAATCAATATATACCCGGCTCTTCATTGAAGAGGCCCACACTTCACTTTAATGGAATGGCACTTACCATGAGGATTTAATCAATATAGCAAAATTAAGTTTCACGTCGGCGCATCCCTAATAATGATCTAAATCAGGAAGGATTCCTCATGGAGAATGGCTTGTGCCTTCGTATTCTGCCCGTATGATCTATGGCAGCATTAGGCAGACACGCCGACAAAGCAAATCGAGGTTTTTTTCTCCTTCCTATTCTCAACTAAATGAGCCTCAGTAGGAGATAATGGGAAGAATTGGAATGTATTACACCGGAGTGAACTTGAATTTTTCATTGAGTTTTCATTCAATAATATGACTGTCGTCAATGGGAAGCCCCTCATAGCCGTAAATATCGAATCCCATGGCCTGCTAGTCAATTTGATACCGTTCCGTTCCTTCTTTTTGAATAAATTTAAGGGAGATGTCCTGTTGCAAGTATCTACTGTAACGTATTGTAATTGCGCATGTAAAAGTCATACTTTGCCCTTTATTAATAATACTCGAACCTGTTGGGGCTACCAATGGAAGAAATTATAGAGAAGGCCCTGACAATTCTGTTCAAGGTTCAAAACAAGATGGAAATTGACGATAAATATGGAACGAGACGTTTACGTCGAGTTCTATATTAATTAAGAGCTTTCAGATTTCATAAAATGTGTTTCTGGCAAACCATTCAAAATCACCTCAGTTGAGCCAGCTCACAAAGCATCGCTAGAGGTGTACATGGTGTAACATCATTTCAATTACAATTTTTGGGGAAACTGCAAGGTAGGCGTAGGCGCCACCCGTTCCTAAGGGGTTAAATGTGCACCTGCAACCCTAAAAGCGAAGCTCTATTGGTGCACAACTTGCCTGAGGAGACTGAGTTGGAGAACCTGCGTGCCAGTGAGTCAGTGTGGCTAATATCACTGATGTGGCCCAACAGCTGGCTGAATACCCAGTGACAACCGGCCTTAGACAACTGCTTCCTTCTTTTACTACGCGCAGGTTCCGCCAGTCCCTCGGGCACCCACATGACCCGCACCCGCTGGCGCCAACCTGACGGATGTGCGCCTCGGTTGCCGGTCAAAGGTCAGCCAACCTGGAGGAAGTGACGTCAGAGAGACGTTGACCACGCGCCATCTGTCGGGAGATATCAGGACCCGGATGCCCCTATCAGCGTCAACCTACTCCCACCGCCTCGCAGCGCCATCTTCGAGCAATTAGAGGAAACGCTGCGTCTTCCCAGCATCCCCTGCGGCTGTGGGGCGCTCCCTCTAGCGGACAGCGGCGTTATTACCAGGGGCATTGGCCAGCATGCATTATTAATGACCAACTGTATTACAATCAGGATCACCACTGCCTCACATCTTCCCTGTCAGTTTTGTTTAACTGCAGAGCTAGCATTAACTCCAGTATCTGTAGTTGGTCGGCATGCCAAACCCCTGGAGGAAGCCTAGTAACCACGCGGTAACCATGTTATCCTGATTACCTGAGATGACACCAGATTAGCTAGATGAAAAGTGCTCGGCACATGAAGGCTAAACCGGACCCACCAACCCGGAGATCCGGTTTGCGTGGGTTGTACGCCTAAACAATATCAGATGAAGGCGTAGTGAGGTAGGGGTGCGCTCGTAAACTCATTATCAAAATGAGGAGGCGAGTTTACACACCTGATAAGATCAGGTGAAGAGGTACTTCACGATGTGCTCACTACAAGGAGGTCCTGTTCTAGGATCTGCTCACTAAGCATGTGAATAACCCAATTTCATGACGTTTTCATTTAACACTACTAAATAATCGCTCAGTTTCACAACATGTTCATTTAACATAACTAGAGGGTGACCCAGTTTCAAAATATTTTCATTTAACACCACAAAACAACCACCCAGCTTCGGAATACATTCTTGTAGCATAGTCAAAGGATGACCCAGTTTTAAAATATGTTAATTTAACTTTATTTAGAGATAATCCAGATTCCAAATACGATCCTTTAGCAGATGAAGCACATTGAGTCTAAATTAGATTATTCCAAATAGGGCGCAGTAGGTAAAACCAGCTCCAGGTTGTTGAAAAATAGAGACCTGACATTTATTAACTAATTGCCTTTCTTACTTAAATATCTGCTCGAAGACACAGCTTAGTTTCCTAGATCCCAGAAGAGTGACAGGGTAGCAGTATTGTTTTGTTGGTACCACATTCTGGAGATATTGTCTCTATGGCTCGCGGAGCCTGTTGAATAATCTACAAGGTTTATTGTTTGATAATATCAATATTCTGTCATTAGGACAGTCTTCCAGACAGATAAGTGTGGAATAGTGTTGACCCACATCACCCCTGGGTTGCCTTAGCATAAAGAAAAGGGCTTTCATGTACGAGCCTAGATCATTCAACTGGCCCTTGGCCAGTAAATCTAACGACGATACTGCTATGATATCGCCATGTCTGATTATATATCCTATAGCCCAGCGACATAAAAAAACACTACTAAATCTTCAATTTAGGGCATTCCAGATATACCTTGAATATTTCAAAGATCATATTCCGTATACCAAATGGGCAGACTAAAATTCTGGTCCTTTGCTTCAGCACCACCTGTTTGGATAGACTAGCCTCTCTGGGGTAACGTCTTCGCTGGACTGAGCCTAGCTAAAGTATAAAAATTAGAATGTGGAAATCGATATGCCAAAATTGAAATAATCAAAATATTTTCAAATAGAACTGGAAGTATCTCACTTCGTAGAGCAACGTTTTGAAGAAGAAAAAGAGCCTAAATATCAATCGCAGCAACATGCAAGTGATGCAGTTGAGATTGCAGCAGCTCTAGAGTCTTATTTTCTATAAAATGTGATGATCTTAGAAATATTAGAATCCCATGAAACCATACAACATCTACTTATTCATATTTCTGTACCAGTCTTACTTTCAATTCACACATGTGCGCTTTGTGCTATCTTGCCTGTCACTGTCCGACCAAATGAAGATAAAAACTCATTCTTGAAAAAGGAAAACCACAACTTCTATAAATCTAGCTTTCTCTTATCTTTCATGACTGTCTGTGGTTAATTCCCTGTGGTGTTGGTGATGTGGGAACCTACCCACCTCCTTACGGACTGGTGCAGTTATGAGATATCTGCAAATGAATGCTAGGAGATGCCACTGAAGAGTCCCCATGCTTCATTTTATCAACGGCCTTAATAAAACATCCTGCAGCAAAAAGTATCCTCTGGCCAATCTTCATTTAAGATCATTGGGGGTGCTGGCAATCGAGTTGGCTTTGATGAATGCCTGTCACTTCCTACTACATGTCCCCACATCTTCCCATTGCTTGATGTCTAAACTAAATGGCTCAGGCCTTCACTGGAACAGCTAATGCAATTCTCTATAGGACGTATTTCCTAATTGCTTTCCTTCATTTTGCCTTTCGATACCATTGATTAACTGTCAGATGATTAACTTTATTAAATCTGGCTTCCACTGATATTCAGACTTCAGTGAAAGATATCAATTTGATTACACATCGACACGCCTGTAACGTTGTAGCGGAAGTGTTTTCTCATTGGCTAATCCCGATCATGATAATCAGGGTTATTCAAGAAACAAACTCAAAGACACTGAATTAAATCTCGAACCCTTAGTTACTACTATCATCCCATGATGATCGACTTTTATCTAAATCTCAATCAAATTTGTGAAAAGGATTTGGAGCATGCCGTTTCTAGGAATTCAATTTAATGAGCTAGTGAATAGACATGTGTAGACCGTATCTATGACAAAAATGTTCAAATTAATATTGAAGTTGTAAGTTCATGATGATTGGAAAATCGTTGTTGAACAGATTCTGGACATATCCATTTCTGAAGCCAGAATCCTGAGGGATGTTCTCCTAGATGCATTCTAGTTCAATACAGGGATGTCAGTTGGAGTAAAAAAGATAAAAACACATGAAAAAAGTATCTTATATATACGATTGCTGAAAATGAAAACTAGGATTTCCGTGGAGAAGTAGAAAGCTTCCATCTCTGATCTATGCTTATTAGAAATTTCCCGAGGTCCTGGCCATAAGCCTAATTATTTCAATTAACATCGAACAAATTCTCTAATAGGTCTCACAGTGGAACCTTCTCTGGTAGTAAAGTACTCCAAATGATAATATGTATAACAGATTATTCAATATTCCTGTCTCTTGATACGCTTGAATGTCATTCAAATTCGTTAAATGCCGTATGAATCAGACGTTATGTACTGCAATTTCATCAACAAAATCAAAATGATGATTTGGAAATGTATTCATATATTTACATCTGCTCTTGGTCAGTTTGGGCAATGATGTATGTCCAAGTATTGACTATCATTCTATGTTCATCCAAATTTACAAAGTAACGGCCTTTTTAACTAACCGATGGCAGAGATACCACCAACAACTGAAGGTGCTGACCACAGGAGTTGGTGTTGCACCTGATCCAAAGGATGATTAGAGAATATCAATGTTAGTCAAAGACCACCAGTACCGAATTTGGCAGCTTCCATGACCTGAAAGCACCTTAAGGAAGGGGGTCTATTTACTACTTCAAACACGACCTCTCACGAAAACAAACAATCCATCACTAAAACACCCTATCTGTGTTCAAGTCTCCAAACCTCCCCTCTATAGTTAGACACCGGGCGACCCTCTGATTGGTTGGCGGGCAGGAGTGGGGCCGATGACTAACCTAGCTCTGGTCGTGGTATAACAGTGTGAGAACATAGAAGGCGAACGCACTTCAACCAGCCGGTGCGTTCTTTTCAATCGGTGGCTGATCAATACGGGTCTGAGAAACCCGGAGAGGTTCAACTCCCCTCGTACTTTCTGACCACTGCGTGTGGACGCACTGTCCCGCGGTACACGGGTGTTGTTTACACCGCATGCACCAGGAGTGGAGGCCATGCAACTCCGGTGCCCGTTAAAGGACAACTCCAGCGCCCGTTACAGAGCCACTTAGTGTCCAGTAAAAGAAATTCCAATGCCACTCGAATAATAACCGCAGTACCAGTTCAAGTGTGTATCAAAGGACAACTCTAGCGCCTGTTAAAGGCCAAACCCAGTGCCCTTTAACGGACAATTCCAGCACAGTAAAATGGACAACTCTAGCTTGCATTAAAGGGCAGCTCCAGGACTCATTAAGGACAATTCCAGTGCGCATCAAAAGGCAACTCCAGCACCTATTAAGTGATGTGTCCGTTAAAGGACAACCTCAGCGCCCGTTAAACGACAAATCCATCCCCGTCAACGGAAAGATCCAGCGGGTATTCAAGGACTCAAGTGATCATTATTGAATAATCTAGTATCCATTAACCCTTTCTTAGCAGAGTAAAGCTACATAGCATTATATGCCAGGAAATTCACAGAATTATAGATATTATATGAATATATTTGACCGAGTGCTGCCTAAAACTCTATATGATATAAGAAAGTTCAGATAATGATTCATGAATTACTAGAATTACTTTAGATCTGAACTTAAAGAGCAGAGAGGTGTACCTTACAAACATCACAATCTGTGATGCTGTTTTCCATATGTATTATATATGTGTATGGTGAATGATGTGCGATTGTTAAAAGGTCAAAAGCGAATTCTAGTGCCTGTTGACGGACAATTCCAATAGCAGAGCCCTAGCACCTACAGCGACCATTCTATATTTGCTATTCAGTTATAGTAGAAAGATTATAATCCATGTCCAAATGGAAATTGCTGCATGTACGGATAATAATGACTATATGAATTGTTACATATGAGTTCTTCCCCGAGTATGTTGACCATGAAGTAATCAAGTCAGGTTTGATTGATAGCGTGTCTATTCTAGGGTGGGAAAAAGTTATAGTAGAAACATTATAATCCATGTCCAAATGGAAATTGCTGCATGTACGGATAATAATGACTATATGAATTGTTACATATGAGTTCTTCCCCGAGTATGTTGACCATGAAGTAATCAAGTCAGGTTTGATTGATAGCGTGTCTATTCTAGGGTGGGAAAAAGTATGATCCAGATTTTTTTAGTGTGATATTCTTCCATGGTCACCGATATGTGGAGTTAGCAGATGTGGTTAAGTTAAATACATTTGGGGGGCTCCTAATGAGTGTGACTACTTGGGTGTGCGTGTGCCAACAGGTGGAAGGGTTAGTGAAGCTTGGACGGCTTGGGTGTTCTAAGAATTGTAGATATGGTCACTAGATGGATAACGAATCCAAGTAATATAAATCACCTAGCGGCTAAGGAGGACCCTGGGTAACGACCTCTAGTGGCTCTGTTGTTGATTTTATTATGAGAATTTATTTGTAGGAGTGGTGGTCTTATAAGTGATTCTGATATAGGTATGGCTCGAATCGCAATGCTCTGATGACATCTATAGATCCCGTAGCCTACGCCTACTCAGGCATTGGTTGGTACGGTGTGGAAGGCAGGTGATAGGGCGTAACCTTCTGCAGCGTCCCCAGATGGCTTCGCACGAGAAACAGGAGGTATTGTTTGGTCTCTGAGGCATGGGCGCTGAAGGGGCTGTACGGACAAACGCTTCTGAAGCAAGATCCCCAGAGTATGTCATAATCATAGAGAGGCTTTAATGAAGTGCCCGCCGGCCTCATTCCGCCTGCCATCCTTTCATTCAGCTCAGTGCAGTATTGACAGTGTGCGTCTATACCAAGTATGTGTATAGGCCATACACCGAGTTGGAATAGAGGGAAACTATGTTCCGGTGAAAGGAAGTCAAAGTTACGAGGTAAGGCTTGGAAAAATTACTGCCCAAGGCTTTGGCCGCGGGCAGTAATTTTTCCAAGCCTTACCGAGTAATTTTGACTTTCTTTCACTGGTACTTGGTTTCCCTATTCCTATATACCTTCAAATGTGGTTTAATAACGATAATAAGCGTTATTTGCTCATCCACCATCAAACCTGAAGCCAGATCCAACCTTATCGAGTAACTTGACACTTTATGTTTACTTCCCACTGCGCTTTTCATATGAATTTTGTAAGAGACAATCTGATTGGTCTAAATGTCAACCTTGGGTAGTATACGGCAACCTTGGGTAGTATACGGCAACCTTGGGTAGTATACGGCAACCTTGGGTAGTATCCATAAGTTACTCCACCCCCCAGAACGTGGTGTAAGCATAGAGTGTACAGCCATAGGTATATAGGAATATGAATATCTACACCAAGCACTTGTGTACCGGTACAATGAACACCATCTACACCAGCTATGTGTCATCAGCAAGTTGTACTTCAAAACACCATCTAAAGCAATTATGTGCATATAGATCATATATGTGAATTGTACTACAAACACCATCCACATTGGTCAAGCATATGTACAGGTCATGCAATAATTTACGTTACCTACACTAAGTATACATCGGTGAAGTATGTGTATTGCTCATACAATAAGTGTACGCTACCTACACCTAGGATGTACATATACATTTATATATTTGGTTGGCTGGTTGGTTAGCTGGTATCGTGTTGTACGCAAATACGGCAGTATCGTATGACGATAACAATATATATCTATATATATATATATATATTTCGGCATATATAGATATTTATTCATATAAAACGTACTAAATAATTCATAATCATGACATTCCTTTCTTATTGCACGTCATCAGATTATCCAATCAGCGTGCAGAGACCGCCCAAGATGGCGTCTCCATACCACAATAGGCACTAAGCCCGATACAGTATTTGCCCATCTCGTGGGCCCACAGGCTATTACCCTTGATGTGTATGTGTGCCCGGTGCGGCTGCATGTAGCTCGCTGAGAGGGGAAGGTGAAGGGTGAATGGCGATGTGTCTTTGATGAGCAGCTCTCAGAAATAATGCAGCACACACGTCCGGCCGTTTTCCTGAAGCTATTTCCCTGACTCCTTTGATTTCCCGGAGCTGGGGGAACCAGTGCTACAAAGCCAGAGCCAGAGACATGGCAGCGTCAGGCGAGACGGGGAGATTCATTTACAAACCTCATTGATTCCCAAACGCAGTTTCTTCAGTTTGTCAACGGCTTCAGTGGGCTACTCATATTCCTACGAATCTATTTACAGTTTTTAGGTCTAACTCAGTTCGACATCAAGACGCGAACCTTTCTCCATGCTAAATGCTTAGTTTCTAAATGATTTCACACAAAGCAATATTCTCCTGGAAGATTTGAACTATTCTTAAGAATATTGTCATTTACATGGTTGGCTATAGCGTAAATCCAAATCAACCTATTATAGAATATTCTGCAACATTTTCCATATAGGTCGCTACGATACGTCGTTCTGTATGATGTATACCATATACAAATATATGTAGGTCACCAAGGAGTTACCCCATCCAGTTAAATCATGTCTGATACATCAATTTGTTTTAAACTCTGTTCAGAAATGCACAAATAATTACCAGGCCACAGGCAACAGATGGAAATAGGCTAATCCGTGAGCCTACCCTAGCCTCCAGTCACAATGAAAGTTACATCATGCAATCCTGGTATGCTCTCCAAACTCCAGGTTCAATTTGTATGGCCTCTTATGATATATTCATAAAGGTCTCTAAAAGGGGGTGTCCACCTGCTACGATTCCTTCAGATATTGGCATCGGGAGCATATCGTAGAAGTTGAAGATGAAAAATGAAATCCCGTTGGAAAGAAACGTGAAATCGTAATGATGGATCCAGTTTACTCTATATGGTCTACGATGGACTATGATGCACTATGATACAAAAAAAGAAGGTCTACCGTAAGGTCTCTACGATTTTCAAATATGTTTGAAAATCAAAGAGAATGGGTGTGAATCAGGAGCCTTTTCGACGAAAAAATGGGTCTTCACTGTGAAATACTAGACCATATAGTCCAGAAGTTATACTTGCTGCTCCGTATATCGTAAAAATGATGTTGGCCTACGGCACAATGTACCATATACTGTGCCGTGTTCGTGCCCAGGTCTCCTTGGCCATATTGTACTTCAAACGACGGTTACATGTAATTTCTCATTAATCTAAAACATTTGAAGGTGTATAAAAAGGGACAACCTACCAGGCATTTGATTTGATAGTTGTTACTCACTCCCGGATTTGTAAGTATTTGCCGATCACGGAGTTTGTAAGAAGTATCAGATTAAATGCCCAGGACAATTTTCCCACTGTATGGCATAGCTTCGGTAGAAAAAGACATAGTCTCCCTGTGTGTCCACGGCTGTTAATCCGTCGTATGGTGTCTGTTGGTCGTATGTGTGTCACTTAGCAACCTTTAGATACCAGTTACTATAGTTACTTATCGAATACCCACAGAGTATTATGATGAATATGGTACTTTTTATCAATTGTAAAAAAATGGTGTAAATCTATTCATTATTTCTCATAAATCATAACATTTGTGATGATGACACATAAACATAAATATATTTGTAAACAATGCCTGGAGGCATTCCTCGTCCCCTGGGTGGGAATGCCTCCAGGCATTGCTCGGACTGAAAGAGTTAACAAATATATATTTATACTCTTGGGTGTATGATAAAGACAGGACAGAATGTTCATCTTGATAACAGAATGAAATTCTTGACGGCCGTGAGTACTTTCATTCTGCTATTGAGATGAACATACTGTACTAGTGTCTGCAGGCGAGTAAAAGTCGATCTGTAAGCACCCTGTACCTAATCCGACAAGCTCTGAGTGCGTGGTGCTCACAATCATTTTGTACCCTCAGACTGGTAAGAGTTCAGTTCAGCAACAGTTTAGCAAGTAAATAAAGGTTGAATCTTTCTGATTTTGTAGTAGATAGTTTCCTGAGACAAAAAGCAATAAAAGAACTGTGATTTCCTTTGCGGGGGATTCCAATATGGCGGATGTAGAAAGTCAGAGCAGTATGGGTAGCCTTGTTGACATGTCAGCTTTTGAATCTAGGTGGTTTAGCTGTATATGATAATTGAGATTGGAGATGTAGAGAGAGCTTCTTAACAGTTGGTCAATTAATTGGAAATGTTTTGGGGCTTTTTCGGTTACCTCAAATGACACAGGGTGGCGCCATGATCAATATGGCGTTTTCAATATGGTTGACATGTTGGTAATTTTGTTATCATGACTTAGAACTGCAGACATGCCCTAATAGTGAAACAAAGGAATAAAACAGTTGATTTTTTGTTCATCAAATCATTCATAACATATCATTGAAGATAAGGGTGAAACGCATACTGAAATTGGCAAAATACCTATAGACAGGGATGTCTGTTTTCTTTTTGTTTGAAAAGGATAGGATTGCTCTCTGACTGTTTGCCAGACAGGCAGAGATTCTCAGATTACCTTACCATACACCCATTACAGGACGGTGTAGACTGAACGAGTGTTGGCAGGCCAGTATGGGTCAAACTTACTCTCCTGTAGCATACACCCGTTACAGGGGGGTATGTACTATAATAGTAATGTTAGGCCTGTAACAGTCGAGCTGTGAACACACATGTTAAAGGTTGGTGTGTACTATACTCGTGTTTGAAGGGCAGTAACAGTTCAGCTGTGAGCACCCTGTGCCATACACGTGTTGCTAAGCTGTGGTGCAGTGTTTGATTGCGGTCAGACACTGCCTTCAGGCGCTCTGTGTCCGCCAGGTGGCGTGACTTGCACCATTACGGTTATTTTCACCCAGACCCAGAGGCAGAGGCGCAGGGCCGTGGGGTCCACGTGTTGTCAGGAGTCAAGGTCTACGCCGTGTTCGCTGCCAACGTGTGAGTTCACGCCTACAGACACGGGCTCCTCTCTCTACCAGAGTTTTTGTACGTTTTACATACGCGTCGACATGGTTGCCAAATATCCTCGATGCGCTGAACACATTCTACCTCTGTCATGCCCAACGCAGTTGAAACATGAGACCTATCTATGACCAATAGGGTTGTAAATTGGCATAACATATGATACAAAGCTCTGAATTGTTGCTGTACTCGATATACTTCTCTTTAAGCTTTGGAGTTAAAAGGAACATTTGATTGAAACACTTGTATTCACATAGTGCTGTAGGTGGAAATTTTACCTTCAAAGTATAAAACAAGAGCTCTCTTTCCCGTTCTTAATCATTTTACGACTTTAGCTGAACAGATGCTAGTATTCAATCTGAACGTACTAGGTTTGCTTTGAGCTATACAGCTGATTGGCAGATATAAAAAACACCCAGCAATCTGAAAAAGGGAGTATGCTATCACGTGATGCTAAGGGATGGTTCACATAGCACAAATTGTAGGTCAGATTCTTCCCTAAAGAAAGCTGCAATCCCTTTACTTCGTTTCCTTTTCGCATTGTGCGATCAAGAATGTCTTTACACATTGCTTACCTTTTCCGAAAATGCCTGTATATAGGCAACTTCTGATATCAAAAGGTTGACAGCAATTGTGAATTGGTGATATGATCTCGTCGTGGAAATAGGTTTCTCATGTTGGAGAAAACAGTAATGAAAATATATTGTAGGCTAACACTGAATGCCATTAACAGCACTTCTGTGCCTATTTCTATATTTACTATTCAATTATAAAAAGTCATAAAAAAAAGATTTAATAGGGAATGGGGCCACTAAAGGAGAGTGTATTATAACACCACAAGAAACTCTCCCACGGGTCTTTCTATAGGTTAACCTTCTAACGTTCAGATGCCTCGGCCGGTAAACCAAGGGTATAGAGGTAGTCCTTAGTCACAGCTAGGTTTTCACAAACACGCACCTGGCGCCGTGTGTTCAGACCGAGGTAACGAGGGAGCTCCGGAAGCCCAAGTGACGAGCCATCAATGAACTGTTGATAGATGGTCGGAGTATACGTTACAACAGCTACCGTTAACCTGGAGAAACCTAACAACAAACACAGGGCTCAGGGAAGTATACCTAGAGAAACCAACCTACAGCTACCTAAATAGAAGATACTTACAGACATAGGGCCTATGGAGATCTACATGGAGAAACCTACCTACGAAGGTGGGGCCCAGAGGGCCCAGAAATATACCCATGCTGCTGGAGGCTCTATATATTCTCAAAGTTACATTTGCTTTATTCATCACCATGGACTGTGTCACCCACACTTAACCTCCTTCCGGCAGATCCCATCTCTAACAACGAGCAGCAGTTCCTAGTGTATAGCACTCTTATTTACGGCAGCCTTCTGCGCTTTGTTATAACAGCATAGCAGGCATGGTAGGCGTAGCAGCGGCAGAAGTAGGCAATTGGCCTCCAGATGGCTGAAATACCAGCTCCCCCATCTCCTCCTCCGTCCAGAGCCCGCTACACATGCCTCCTTTAAGTCGGGTAGGCGCCTGCCAGAGGCTGACGATGGTAAACAGATGGGCATGGTACGTCGTCAGTGATGCCTACACGGGATCGAGAAACCCAGAGCCAGCATGAAAAAAAACTATATCAAAAATATCTGTAAAAAAAACGGATAAAAAAAACTCCGGGCCTCTGCTGTGTTTCATGGGTCGTTTGAGCTCGAGCAGACTGGTATTTCCACTGTCACCACTTGCACCTCACTGATTTGTTATTTGGTGTGCAAACTATCGCATTTATTCCACTCGGCTTACCGCCTCATGGTCTTAGGAGTCCCGTTTGTTTTTAAACACCACATGCTGCAACCGTATTTCCTGTTCACAGCCTCTTGGATGTGTGGTCAGATGCGATGGCTGTGGGGCGAGAATTTGGAAATGCGTCTGTTTTAAACTGCTCGCCATGCTAAAAGAATTCCCTTAAAATACACAACTGAACTAAAGTTCTCCGGTCCAAGACAAGACAGCCGATTTCAAAATAGGTCTGAATAAGTCTAATTATGTCTGATCAACAAAGTGAGTAACTGGTACAGGCACTGTGTGAAAACCTCCACTTTTTTCATATATACGCCACCGCGTAAATGCATGTATCTGATGTACATTGCCATGTTTCTATATATATACGTCCACATTTCACACCAGCCTATGCAGCGTATACAAAATGTGTATACGGATGTGTAATGTCTGTATTTGCCACCAAGCATATGTAGGGGTTAGGGTAGTCAAGCCATGTTTGTTTCACTTCACGCTAGGTGGCAAGAGTGGCGATCCCCGCTGTGCGGTAAGCCCAGCAGGCCCGTGTATGCAAATACTACGGGGTCCCCCGCATTACGTAACTCAGTCAGTATATAGGCTGAGTCCGCAGCAGGTCGACAGGTCTTCTCGCGGTGCCTCCCTGTTGAGTGAATGCCTGGAGCCTCAGTATTGGTTAGGTTTCCCCGTAAACCTTTCAACGGTGAAGAGACCAGAATCTCTTCCCCCGCATTACTTGGTGCCCTACAGCACCAAGGAACTGTAATGTCGCTAGGTATAATAAACACCTGTATACCTAAATAGTCCAGAGTCTGGTTTTCTGTCCTAGGCTAAGCTTGGTAGTGGTGTTAGGTTCTGAGGTATGCAGACTGGCAAATCCGAGCTGCCCCCATCCCCCATCCCCCCTCCCCCGGCCTGCTGGTCAGCGTAGGGGAGGGCTATTGCCCCTGGTGACAGCCCCCCCCCTCTCCTCGTTGTTGACGACGTAATATCCTCGCTTATCGCTCGGATATTACTACGCGTCAACTACTCAGAGATTACGGCCTCTCGTACACAAAACCAGTCATTATTGTGTATACAGTAAAACCCCGCTTAAGGGGACACCCTCTGTTCCGATTAAACTGTCTCCTTAAGCGGGGTTTTCAGTCTGCCGATGGTTAGGCTATGTAGTATATGATATCTTCATACAATTGATACGATGGCATAGAGACACTGTTAAAACCACACAGAGCCCACAGATGCCTACCCAGATCACTACAGGAGCCTACGTAGGCTGTTACCTGGTGTCTGGTCATCTAGACATCAGTCTACCAGCCTCATACACATACCATAAACAAGCATTCAATATAACCTAGAGTGTTGTCCCTACAATGTCCCATCAGATTTGATAAGGTGTCCCCTAAAGTGTCCCCTTAAGCGGGGTATAGAAGCATTCTGTACCGAAATAAGCGCGGTGACCCCTTAAGCGGGGTGTCCCCTTAAGCGGGCTTAAAATAAACTCTTGATAGAGAGCCAAATTTCCGTTCCGAGCAAGGTCTCCCCTTAAGCAAGGTGTCTCCTTAAGCGGGGTGTCCCAGAAGCGGGGTTTTACTGTATATCTATAACGAAAGGTTACAATATCACAAATTAGTGCAGAAACAGTGATATTTACACTCATGCAGCTTCAATGACACTTTACAACCATGCGGAATTCGCGCCACCAGGGACTTGACTCATTCAGTCAAAGACTTTCTAAAGTATCCATATCGGCACCAGTTTAATCATTCAGTCGCATATAGTTTATCGAGGTCGCTTAACTTAACTGATTGGATCAAAACCACGTCATATTTTACTGAATTGTGAATGCGAACAATATATAGTACAACGTTAATAACAATTGCTCTGCAGGACATTAAACTATGCATCACTTGTATGAGTATAATTTGACTTAGTGTACTCTATCCTCGGAACAGGAATGGGATCGGAAAACCGGTGGGCCGCCGAGAGCCCAAACCGGGTCGAGGGAGAGTACCCCAAAGGTAGCCCAGGGGGCAACCCCCCTGAAGGTTGTGCTATGGCTACTTTAGTGAATATCTGGCCTTAGATGAGAGTTAAATTGCTAGAATCGAGCAAATATTGCTTACCGTCTTTCTGTTGGATAAAGGCTCGGACTGTTTTATGAAATCTTACGCTGAGTATCACAGGCTTTGGAGGGGTGAGCGGGGGAGTGGCTGTTCCATGGAATCCTATATTGCGTATTGCAGGCTCGGGAAAGGGGGTATCGGCTGCTTTATGAAATCTTAAATAGTATGCGAAAGATAATGAAGGGAATGATTCAACTGTCTGCCACAGACTTGTCACCATACCAGTGAATCCTGACCATACACTCTGCTGATACTCAAAAGTTTAATGACTCCAGCATCGGCAAGGTTTGTCTGACACCCACTCCAATAACTCAATGACACCTGATACGATGTGTAAGATGGAGGCATGTCATCTGAAACTCTTCTCTCTTTTTTCAGATCTTTTATTTAGACTGGAGGGTCTACTAGGGTAGCACACTGTTTCCAGTAGGCTCCCTCTCAAGTAACCATCCGACACCTGATCAGGAGAGAAAGATGAAGGTATCTCATTTGACACCCACTCCAGTAACTCACCAGCACCTGGTATGGCACGGAAGGTGGAGTATTTGAATTAAAAAGACTACTAGAAATCCAATGGAAGACCCTTAGCAGTAAGACTATCAAGGGTACGTCTCCATGTCTAGATAATAATTCTACATATATACACGAACTTGGCTCGATGAAATAAATCATTATTATCACATGTTATGAAAGGGGTTAAGGTCATACATGTTATGAAAACGTCTACGATTAACACACATGTTATGAAAAGTTCGGATCGTTAGCAGCCAGCGATAAGTATATCCACTTATCCTTTGATACTGATGCTTTATTTGGAGAAACAACTAGGCCATTGTTGAAGCTCAACTAAACATGGATGGACAGTGAGGCATTTCGTGTCGTAGGATTCAACAAGTTAATATTGATACCAGATTCACTGATGGCGAGAAGCAATGAACATTCGTATGGACAAATAGATATATTGTAGAATTGGAAAATAGTATGATATTTTTTTTTAAAAGAAGAGATCTTATTGACTCACAGAAAGTCATCTTGTTCAGATTTCTTTCAGATATCCTTACAGGTAGTCATATATATATAATATGTAGCAATATACTACAGTAGCAATATACTACAGTGCCATTCATCAATGTAAAGGGAAAATCTACTTGAGAGAAAGTGCAGGAAAAATTACTTAAGTCAAAGTACATCTTTGTCATTATTCCTGAGACATTACAGAGCCTCTTTTAGCTACTCCATTAAAGCATATGGTGCCCCCGTAGGGGCAATGTATTTGTAGATGTGTTCTTGAGGTAGGCCTGAACGGCAAAGTACGCATATATATAAATAGCCGGAAAAGGATGTGATTGGCAGGGAGTGCCCCATCTTGAAGCACACCTCTTACAGACAGCACCTATCCAGTCCGTCTTTTGCTAACTGCGCCAGCATCCTTTGAGACTTCAGCTTCTGTCACGTGATGTGCCCCCACCCTGTTGGCCGGGGTAGGAGTCAGGTATTACGGAGTCAAAGACGGGAACATCTATGACGATGAGGTGGGGGGAGGGGGTGCGTGTGGGAGTACGGAGTGGAGATGTGGGGTTGGGGGTGAGGAGAGCCACATTAATCCACCTTCCACACTCACAGGCGGCAGGACCTGGTAAAAGATTGAGATCAGTGGGGACGGAGGTGACCTTTCCACCAGGCGGGCGTAACAGAGAGCGGCGCCCATGTCTCCAGATTACACAGACTGTACCCACCGCCTTAGCTATGGCCGTCCGGTAGCATAACAACTCGAAAATCAATTAGTATAAAAGCACTCCGTCACTCTGAAATCATGGGAGTCAATACGAAATACCTCAGATACGTGCAGACGGAGTATTTTACTATGTATGACCCTCATAAAACAGGTAATTATTGCAATAATAAAGTTTCAGTCAAACAGTTCACCATGGCCATTGCCTATGATAAATGACATATATGTCAAAACACTCCTCTGATAATGATCAAGCGAGATGTTTTGAATGAGATTCATAATTTGAAGGCAGCCTAGCAGTGTGCCCGTGAGGTAAACAAAAGTTATAAAAGATTGACGCGGCATCACCTTTAGAGCGTTAATCTATTCAAGTATCTGGGTTACAGGTCACTGCGCTGGCCTTTACAGATCACTGAATTTGTTTTTTTCCAACTAATTCACTCTTTTTGGAACAGGACCTTTAAATGACATTTGGTATTCTTAGTGTTTGCCGTTATTCGTCACCTGGCCGAATATATCGGATAGTTTTTGAAACAATATTATAAAGTTGTTCAATGTCACCGAGGTAATCTATGCAAAACTAATGCTAGATTTACACCATCAACCCGGCAGTCCCGGCATTTGATTTTGCCCGATCATAACTCGACTTGCTGTTTTTATGGTATTTCTATGGTATTTGTATGGTTTTTGCCCGCTCTGCCCTCTACATCCCTTCGATTTAAGTCGAGTTAATTTGGATGTAGGTCGACATAGGTGGACGTGATCTTTGTCATAGGCTAGGAGACGGTACGGGTACGGTACGGCCACGACGACTTACAATGTGACCCCAACGGATTACGGAAGTTTCCCATCGATATAAGTCAACTTCCAGCAGTCCCGACCAGATACGACTTTTTTTTATCCTACCCCGTCTCCAGGATTTTAGAATATTAGAAACTATGGGTATACTTACCGATATCCAATTAAGAATTATGGATATTTACATTGACGTTGCCAGTGGTATTCATTCTGAAACATCACGGCAATAGACTGGAAATTATGACGTCAAATTTGGGTTTACTGTGATAAGTACTGAAGTAGATTGCTTCGGCAGCATGGAGATCAACAACAGCACACATTACGTTTTGGATGTATATATCAAAAATCACGTTTGGGGTGGGGCTGGTCTCATAAATCATTCCTAATGCTCTGTATCATGTTACCAAACATTTAAATGGGCGCTTTCAGTGCAACCAGAATTTTTCATAGTAGCTCACGATCTGGTCCCTGATTGGTCCAATTTTTTATGCCCCATGTGGCATAAAAGACACTTTATGTCACGGCATGCCACATAAAATTAGCCAATGTTGAGCTTATGGTATTTATTTATTAGGGGTAGGATAAATACAAAACCAAACTCGAGTTAGACTTGTCAGTGTCTATGCCACTCTGGTCAGGTCTGTTCCTCACTACGCTCAGCTAACGCTTCGCATAGTAATACACGACCTTCCCGTATATATATATATGGTTAGCATGTATCTCATTCAATGTATTCTCTGCCTGTAACTGTTGGAAGTTCAATGAATATCCCGACGACCTACGACGACCTAGGGCCCCATACCATCATCACGTCGCCCTACCGTATCGATATAAACATAATGAGCTTGCGAACTGTTGAATGATTTATCGCGCTTCAGAATCAGGCGCCCTATTCGTAAAGTTAATGGTCAATTTTTCAAAACAACTCTGTTAATTTGTGAATCAACACATTCATCCATTGCCAACAATATGTCCATTATTGTTCGCATTTTCTATAAATCTGACCTAAAATTGTGTAAAATACCTTTTTTTTGAAAAGGCGAAACAGTGCCATGAGGTCCAATGTTTCGATACACATCTGGGCCACTGCTGTGGGTGGCACATGGAGAAGAAAGGATGTTTGTGTGTTGGGGAGTGGGTGGAGTGATGGTGTAGCTTACCAGCCTGCCTTTGATGCCTGCTAGGTTGTTAAACGTCAACGCCTCTCGTCATAACGTAGAAAGGCCATCTTTACGGCCCTGCCGATCAGGGGACCACAGGCTTTGTGACGGAGACAAAGGTCACCAAGTAGACCGCCGAGCATCTCTGAGCAGCTCCGAACAGCTCCAAGCGGCTCAGACCCCTCTGTGACTTTGGAGGTGAAAAGAGGGCCACCAAACCCAGGGGTCTTTGACTACTGAGGTGGAGGTAGCGGGCCCGGATCAAGGCATGGACCAGCGGAATGGGGTTAAGAAGCAGGGCCGCGGTTGTCGATGTGGGAGATAGGGGTCACGTCTGTGAGTCTCTGATGACCGCTGTGTAGCTGGGAGACCAAGGGAATGGTCTGGTTCGTTGACTGATAGTGTTTTACGCTATAGTAAGATCGAGGGTCATATCTCAAAGAGATTGATTCTATGATATTGCTATAAAAGGAAACCTGAGTATGATTTACAAACAACAGATTCACACTTGGTACGACGTTTGTGCAGATAGGACATGGTTAGAAGTACAAGTTGATAGAAGTACAAGTATGTACAAGTAAGAAGGCAAGTCTTTGATGGCCATAGAGTAGATCAGAGGACAGAAGTTTGACTGCCATATATAGTAGATAGAAGTACAGGTATTTGACTGCTATAATATAGACATGAGGATAGGTATACGACTGCGTTTGTCTAGATAGGTGGACAAGACTATGTCCTAAAGAGGCATGCAGCCTGTCTAGTCCAGGGATGCCAGTGAGGTCTCAGAAAAAACCCTGAAATGTTAACTCAATATTCTACTACCATTTTCACCTTTGACATGCTGATTATTCGACATTATATATTGAAGAGCAGTACACATATAACATTTAGGGATGACAATGAAATCTGGGAAAACCTTAAAATACTGATATCTTGATTTCTAACAGCAACATAAAATAATACAAACTCTTCTAGAAAATAAAAGAGTACAAACTGTCAACAAATGATTTTCATTTATACTTTCACCATGTGAAAATGTTCTAATCTACATTACATAATTCACCTACCTCACCTTATTGTTTCTTGTTTAGGTGATTTTGCTTCCTTTTCTTGTTCACCTTCTCATGGAGTGTTTCACTCTTTCTCTTTATTCCCTGTATAAACTTCTCCCCTGTAACTTTTTTTGTGGCAACAACCGATTCAGTCAATCGTGTGACTGGTTTGACCCTTGCCTCCCTTACCCTTTTCTGATATCTGGCATGGGCTGTCTGCATATGGAAGGCCATTGATTTGTCCACTGGAGAATACCACACATTGTCCCTGTGGAAGAGTTCCAGTGAAGTCTTCCCCTTTGCCTTCATGTAGTATCTCAGGGACTGGAGGGCAGAATATGTCCTCACATCAAGGCGATTAGTATTCTTGTTGATAATGAGGTTCATGGAGCTGAAGGACTGTTCTACATGAGGTCCAGTGAAAATAGATAGGCATGCCTTCACCACCTTGCTCAGAGCTGGATATATACCTGAATTGAATACCTGGTTCCACCAGAGATCAATTCTCTGAGATTTATCACTATCAAGTGTGGGGTCAAACATAAGCTTGTTGACTTCACCAAAGAAGGCAGCTCTCTCAGGATCCTTCAGAACAGTAGGAAAGAAGGTCTGTAGTTTGAGGAGACTCTCCTTGGCAGCTTGAGTACCATGGACACATGGGTCCAATGCAGACAATACTATCAGCAACTTATTGTCCAAGGGTAACTTCTTCACCATATACTTGGCTGTTTCCAGGTAGGCTGTTTTCATTGTTTCTCTGAACTTCATCTGAGTCTCCTTTCTTGAGTTCTGAAGTACATTATCAGCATGGAATCCAATGTAAATCTTTCTTGCTGGAAGACAAGCTTCCTGAAGGTTTAGAACCTTAAGTCTATGCCCAGGAAGATTCGTCAATGTATCTGTAGGTAAAAAGTACCCCAAGAACTGCTGCACAAGAAGGACTAGGCTATCATGAAGTTTATGAACTAGAGAGACCTTTACTTCCTGAGATTTCACAAATGCACTGAAGATTGGCAGGATGTCTAGATACATTCTGACATGGACCTCTGTATTGTCTGATTTGTAGAAGAGATACTCTATAATTTTGTCTTTTCTTCTTTGGCCAGCTGTAGTCATGTTTTTCCTTTTTCCTCTATATTTATGTTGAAGGCACATAATCACTTTCCTCTCTTTCATGGATACATTGGCCCAAGCTTTGTCTAGAACTGCCTGATAGTCAGCCTGGTCCTTCACTGGTAGCCAGGACCAATATAAAATAGTCATAGCATTCCACATCTTGTGAATTACTTCAGTGACATAGTAAGCAGAGAGCCATCTATGAGATATCCTCTCTTTTGGAACATGAAATTCTTCTCCTGTTAATCTGCATATGTCTCGAAGGTCCTGTCTCATTTCAATACTGAATTTGAAGTCAACATATATGTTGTCATCTAAGTCCTCTACAACAGAGTTGAAGTGCTTACAGAATGACTTTACACAATTGTGTACATGGTGGCATAAGTCTCCATCTATGTCTAACAAGTGTGGTGCTGATTCTCTTAGAAGAGTCTCAAATCCTCCCTTTTTACCACGCATATAATTAGCACTGTCACTCAATGAGGATATCAAATTTGTTAGGGGTATCCCATCTTTTTCAAGTTGATCTAAAATTAGACCATGGAGAGATTTTGCTGTTACTGTAATCAGGCTTAATGAAATATAATGTCTGACAACTACTTTTCCTTCTGTTTCTGAGAAATATTGAACAAGTATTGTGAATACTTTCTCCTTATTTGTAGCACAGCATTCATCCACATTAATAGAAAAAGTTGAATACCTTAAGTCATGCACTAATCGTTTGTGCAATGTGGTGTGAATACCATCTTTAAGTTTGTATGAAGCACAACTTCTTTTGAGACTAAGAGCATGCAATGCAACTTTATCCTCAGCCATTTCCTTGGCATACTCAACAAGATCTGGGACAATACTCAATGGTAGACTGTGCTCTGCTGCAAATGCAATAGTTCTAGCCTCAGCATGTGATTTTCTATCCATCATACTTGTAGGGCGTTTGGTGTTGTGGTTGGGGTTAGTACTTCTTACATTGGTAGTAGAAGGGTTTATATCATTGGTTTCACCTACTGAATTCACTCCACTTTCAATATTCTGTATCACCTGAAAGGAAGCTGGAAGAGTCTGATTATTCTTTAACACGTTTCTCCTTGTGGTGTGTTTTTTTGTCTTTCCATGATCCTTAAGGGATTTAATTCCACTGGTACCATACTTAACGTTAGTATGACACCACTTGCACATGGCTGTTCCAGCCTTGTTTAACTTTACCACATATTCTCCTAAAAGGTCACCATTTTCATCAGAATGCTCAAGCCAGTCCCACCTGAATTTGTTCCTCAGTGCTGAGTCCACTTGTAAATTCCCACCACTGGGTATTTCATGTATCTCCATTGTTGATGCTATCAAGAATACTGGTTGATGTAGTTTTAGCAATCTCAAAACGTCCACACAGCCTACATAGATTAAGACTTTACCCCACGCTGGTTGGTATTCAGGTCACAATCAACTGACTCACTTTGACCCAGATATATTTGTCAGACTTGCTCAAGTCTACATTTATGAACAATCACTCAAATTGAAGGTAAACTAAAAGTGTAACACTCATTTGTGTTAGTGTCAGTGATTATAAAGAGTATTTGATATTTACACATTTGAAATCAGTAGCAAGAAGTTCAATTTCTTAATATATACAAATAACTAAACACCTGAGCAATACTACTATATGACCACCCCTTAGTGCACGCCACCACCACCAGCCTCCTGAGGTCACAAACAGCTCAAGTTTCATTAAGCTCCACTCTCCAAACATAGTTCTTGATTCAGGGGTTTCAGGGGTCTCCACCTAACCGGTGGCAGCCTACCATAGCGTCACTGAGTTCTCAGGGGTACTCCCCTGACTCTGCAAGGCCCTGGGACTTGTAGGGTACCACTGGGTGCAGCCTGACTCCAGTCACCAGGCTACCACGCCGGGCTCCCGCCACTGGCCGCCTACTTAGAGCTACACATCATTTCAATAGAATTAAGACTCATATTGAATTGTGGTAATTCGTGTATGCTAAGCCTCGTTACCCAACATATAAGACTCATATTGAAAGTTAATAGAAATACCTGAAAACCTGAAATACCCTGAGAACTGGCATCCCTGCTAGTCCTAGAGAGTAGGCTAGACCAAAGGCCCACGTCAAGATAGAGATTCAAACTTGTCACACACAGCACCTTAAAGGATATTTCTAATTCAAAACAAAGCTGTCAAAAACGATAACAGAGCTATAAAGAATATGAGACACTTTCATATATACTCAGATATACTCATGTTTAGCCCCTACTTTGAATGGCTTAGTTGCTTTTTCATCCGATATGCGCCAAACAGCCTGCCACTTTCCATTGTTTCTCTTTTCAAAAACAGAATATATGGGAAATAATGATGGAAAAATGAATAGCAGATTCACTGAGTTAGTCCTCATGTCCATTGCAGACAGTCAGAGATATATCTATCAGCATCGCTATATCTTGAAATAATAGGCAGAAAATTATATTTCCTTTTTATGCTTCAAGTTCATCTTCTGGCCTTATCTTGTTACTTTTGGTTATGGCTTTAAATGCCTGGGGCTGGCAATCAGGTTTCCTCTTCCGAGAATCCGAGAAGTCGGGCGATGACAATTTGATATCACGCAGACAGATTAGTCTTTGTGCACTGTGTTTAGTACTGCCTTTTTTTCTTTGTCTTTTTTTGGTGGTCTCTTCCGTTTTTCCGTACATCTTTTGGTATTTTTTCGGCGCTGTGTAGCGGCGTGGTGTGTTACGAGGCTGACACGTGGGGAAACTTGCGGGTGGGCCAGCTCTGGTTTATGGCCCACGCGGGAGGCTAAGGCACACTCCCGCAGAAATCTTCATGTGGATAAGTGTCAGGAATGAGTTGGCCGGGCCCCCTGGGACGATCCATCTGTCTCTCGCCATGTCCCCGGGGGCCGCTCGTAACGCATCGCCGACGGCCCGGGGTGCGGCCACCGGAGAGTCGAGTGGTGGACCAGCGGTGGACGGGGTACGGTCAAAAGAGAAAACATGGGAGGAAATATAGGACGGATGCAGGAGGCATGGGGTGCGTGCAGTGGAGTTAAAGGAAAGGACAAAATGATGTAGAAAGGGATGAGGAGGGGTCAGAAGAGGGAACAGAAGGAAGGAAGAAAGGAAGGAAGGAAGGAAGGAATAAGAGGAGATGGGAAGCTGCGTGACGGGAAAGAAAAGAAGAGACAAGGAAGGTCCCGGAGTATAAGACACATGAGATGAGATAGTGAGGCGATGGGAGTGAGGCGATGGGAGAGTAGATGATAGAAGGGGGTATAGAGGAAGTGGTAGAAGACTGAATGGAGAACAATACATGTGAACAAAGGAAAAGATGGAGGAAACGGATAAAAAGGGGGACATGTTTTACGGATGCGTAGATGAAGAAATGGGCAGCAGAAGGTATCGGTGGAAAAGGGACAGGCGAGGTATTTTTGTTTTTCTGGAATACTTCAGGACCTTGCTTTAACTGAAAGCCATTCCCAGTGCATCTGGAGCCTGATTTTAAAAAGCTGTAAGAGTTGCCTGAATGGATATTGAATTCAGAGTGGCTTCAACAATAGTAAGCTTTTATAAACAAATAATAATACTGAACTCATGAATAGTGTTAAGATAGGTAACAGGAATTACAAATAGACACCATCCACTTGTACTTCTAACCATGTCCTATCTACACAAACGTCGTACCAAGTGTGAATCTGTTGTTTGTAAATCATACTCAGGTTTCTATATATACTTTTTCAGAATAACCGGAGAATCTACTGGGTAGTTCTACTCGTTACAATCATGTTACACGATGGGAAGAATTTCAAATAAGCGCACTTGCCCTACTTTGAGGTCACTTTCAGGTGCACTTGCAGCAAGTTATTGCAAATACCTACTTGTCTGAACACTCAATTTGATTCACGGTATCTAATTATGTTGGCTGCAATAACAGGTTCTGATATTATGCATACATTCATTCTCGGTATTTTCACAGGAATAATGAGTTGAATAATTAAGTAATGAATGGGATGTGCCGAAACAGTGGTATTTCAACTGAGGTAAGAAATATAACAATAATCATGTCGAGTGATTTCAGCGTCATGTAAACTTAAAGGGATGGACCCTTCTGCCTATTACATGAACATTAACTAATTGGAGGAACAAACATTTACGCAAGCAATGCTTAATAACATGGATGAATATTGCAAGATGTGTATCTCTCCCAGGAAAGCTTGGGCAGCGCAATTTATGGTGTCAATTAATGTCTGCTGATGCTCCTGCTTTTTTGTTGTTTGGACAATGCACATGGTGTGATTATAGAGTCAACTTATGTGTCAACTTATATTGGTTGATGTTCAAATCCGTTCAAATCCTCTTATAGATATTGGACGAAGTTTGAATAATGTCTTTTTTCTATTTTGGTTAAGGAAAGATAAAACAACTTGTCCATTCCCATGAAGGAATCATTTTATCGATTTCTTTTTTTTCCCACGACAAGATATGATGAGAGGAATTAACTTACCCGGGAGTCAAATCGTATTACGCACGAAAGGAAACAGCTTTACATACCTGAAAAGATATAAAAGACAAATATTAAGTCATATATATCTGATTAATAGGATTGTAAATACGAGTACATGCTTAATTCACTCAATCATAGTGAAACATATTTCAACATACTACTAGTTATTCCACACAATCATAGAATAAAAGGAACTAGTGCCTAAAAATGTTTCCAACTTTATTTCCCACCCCATTCAAGAATTCAAAGTCTGTTGAGGCACGTTCCGAGGAGCAGGATGGTTGACTGATTGTTTAAATATAGTATACAACTATCTCATCAGAGGCCCTTTGTTTACATTTTCCAAGTGAGAATTCTAAATATTCTGGGAAAAGTGAAGTTAGACTCCTTGATAAACATGCGATCTCAGTGGCACCTAATGCCATATTTGTGTTGTTAAAATATAGGTTGGTAGCATCAATCATAATTAAACATCATAATCCAATTATTTGTATCAAAACTAATTGTTCCTCAGGAAAATGTTCCATCAAATAGAAAAACCTTCGGCTTGAACGAAATAAAAGTCCTAATACTAATATTAGGAATCGTACTTCAAAGGATTGCAATTTCCAAGACCCGAAATATAGGGTGCGTGACTAGAATTTGGAAAACAAAACAAAAAACTCAGAAAACCATTAATCAATGAGAATTATGTTTTCCTTTTCCACATCCCCGTTTGTGAAGAGACATTCCTGGATGACGGGGTACCAGGAAGCGCTACTAAGATGTATAAATCCGCTGCAGACATGTACCTCATCCTCCTGATCAGAATTCACGGCTCAGCCATGTTAAATCTACGCGATACAGGCATTCTGGTACCCGGGCCTCTCTTTCCCAATCCCACGGCCCTATCTTTGTGCGCTACCCTATTTGCAGCAAAGCTTTGGCGCTGTTCAAACCCAATCCCTCAGCCTGGTCCCCCCACCGTCCTGCCAACCATTATAAACAGCGGCTTGAAGGCTACAAGGCAACTACCTCCCTGCCTCACATGGCGGCTGGCGAGGGATGGGGCTTGGAGGAGTGCTCGGGGAGGAGGGGCTGCCTGGGAGGGGGGGGGGGGTTAAGGCGCGGAGCGAGCATGGCTGAGATCAAAGAGTCCATCTTCCTGAGAAACCGGTGTAGCTGTGTATCCCTTCCCACTCCAAGCAATGGGTGAAGGACACTTTGGGAAAGATTTTTTTTAATTTTCCTTTTTATTTCCTCCTTTTTATTGCGGGGTGGGGGTAAGGGAACGGTGAGTTGTAAAGGGTGGACGGAAACCCCTGGAAGCGTGGCTTTGGTGTTCTTGATACATCACATGGCGGTTTGGCATGTTGGGGCTGAGCGTTAGGGGGAACTGAGAATGGTTCAGTAATATCAAGTTACCTAAAGTAGTGAGTAACTTAGTACCGATGCCGTGGTGGGATGGAACGAGGTAATCATAAATGATACCGTGGTATCATGCACGTCGTCGTATATTGGGGGCTGTTGGGGTATGTCACTGTTACCGCTATTTGGGTATGTCCTCGCCAACCTCTTGAGGTTTAAAGTGCTGGTTGGCCTTACCAAAAGACAATAGTCCAGTTTCATGATATAGTACAAGACTGCTATGTGATCCTCACACATGGCCAAGGTACAATCCTTTATCAACAAAAGGCACACTAAATTATCCTCTAATCAGGTATTGAAGAAATGGGTTATGTCGGGCAACGCGTATTTCATTTTTCGCTGCTGTTTATTTTGGTTTGAGCCCAGTGGATCCCACCCTTGTTGATTTAACACGCAGAGTATATTGCAAGTTTAGTAAAGTCCCGTTATGTAGGAGGCCCTCGGAGTTGGGCCACTCAATGGAGTACAATAAACAGGGACAGGCGAATACCATTAGGAGGGAATTGGTTCTTGTTGCAAAGTAGTATCCTTAACGGGTGCTACGCTTCTAGGATCTATTGATCATCCACATGATACGAAGTCGCCATTGAACCACATAGAGAGTGTATCACTATCAGCGGAGGATACAAACCTGTGTATCCTTCTAGGAGGATACGCTAAAATCTCTGGTCTGCCACATCACGGGCACTTTCGAAACTACACATATAAACAAAGGTCTTGATGGGTTTAGGTATTAAGATAAACTGTGGATAATAAAGCTGAATAATGAAACGTGGACATTGAATACAATATTGTCTTTTTTCTATATACGAGTGACCGCATCCTCCATTTAGTTGACTGCGCTGTCCCTCGTATATCACTGAACATCTATTACGCAGTGGATACTCCTATTAAAAAATCAATATTGTGGGTGAGGACTTACGTAACAACACTTATGTAGTTTTATCCATCGTATACAAAGTACCCATTGAGAATATAAGGGGACTGAGTTAATAACTTCCGACTGTTGTCAGATAACAGGACCACGGTATACGGTTTCGAACCCATGGTATAGGGCCTGAACGCCATTGTATATAAAATGGTCCCTTTTTCTTCTGGAGCAAAAAAAAATCCTATTGACATGTGTTTTATCATGGCAATTCATGGCTTTAATTTGTTGGAAAAGATGGAGCATAGATAAATCAAACTATGTTTTTGTGGACAGGCGGCTCTGTAAACCACTCGAGGTTGACATAATAAAACATTCGCTAACGCTCATATATTACGTGTCAACCTCTCGTGGTTTACGGCCACCTGTCTACTAAACCATCTATTGTTCTATTTATTTATGGCGTCTTTGGATTCAAACAACAACGGGAAGTTAGAATAACTTCAGAGTGTGGGGTGTAATCCCCACTTGTTAAGCGCTTGTCAGCTCTAGCGGTCCTGTTAAAAGCAAGGACATAAAATGGAGCCCAGATGTGGGAATGCAACTGCATTTTATTCTGCTGCTTAACCGCCGGACATTAAAAAACACCTGCACTTTATTCTACATGTCATAATGGAAGGAATCCTAATGGAATGGTATCAACTTCGAAATACATTTCACTCAATAGCATTACATTTTTCTTTTATTCCTTATCTATGTGTAATAGAATATATGCCATAGTGGCATATCAGGATTGAAGCTCCATGGACCTAGATTCATAGATCAACTTACGGAGAACAGGGTATCATTTTTAACTAGGACAGATTTTTATTGTTTTGTTTTCTACTGTGAAATGGATAATTTACATTGGTGTTCATTACATCTATTTCTTCTAAATATCCCCAAAGGCTCATAGGACTATTCTATGAGTTAGGATTAATCCGCATCCTATATCCCAAAGTCCCTGACATTAGCTCCAAACGAAATCATTTTCATTATTTTATATCGTTTTATGCGAAACAAAATGAAACAAAAGCTGTAGACTTCAAAGTACCCCAAACGCATTTGGACCATCGCCAGAGAAATAGGTAGGTTGGTTTAGTTCAGTTCCCAAAAGCCATCAATACATCGATTAAACTTTAATAAGTCTAGCTCTAGTTAGTAGTTGACTGCAGTGGGAAATGCAAGTGATCCTTTTTGTGATGGGAAATCCAGCCATCCTATGCTGAAATGATAGAGTGTGCCGCCCTTTCAATCAATAATTGGAGTTTGAAATATCGTATATATCTTATTTAAAATATAAGTATAACCTAACAATGCTTACTGGACGGAACAGGTGTTTTAAACCAATTATAGCCAATAAAGACAGCTTTCATTGTGGAATCACGTCTGGGGATTACAAGCGACGTGGAATTAGGAAAAAAGGAATCGATTGTAAAACCTTACAACTAATAACAAGTGTTTTTGTTGGTGATACAGTTGAACATCTGCGGATGTTCCCAGAGTAATAAGGAGCAGATCAATTGACAATAAAGTGAATCTGTCCGTCAATGAGAACTGCTGGGAACAGTCTGAGCTCTACCATCTGGAACTCCCCCCACCCACTCTCCATCATCACAGCACCCTGGTTTATAAGGAACACGCAGGTATCACAGGCCGCAACCTCGGCAGAGATAGGACACAGTTTCTCGCTGGCCTATAAGCTCCATTAGAAACGGAAGTAGATTGGTAATGATTTTTTCTTCGCATGTTTCTTTTATCAAAACAACTATCTAATACTATGGTATTTAGTAGTTAATATTGAAAATCTCTTCGATTCTCCAGTCGTTGAGACCGTTGACGCGTAAACACTAGACACACGAGGAAATAACAAAACAACACACATTCAAACAAAATAGCACTAAACAAAACACACTCAAATAATCAGACTCAGACAGGGGATTATCATCAACATACAAGTGGAGTTCTCCGCTAGTTGTGAATGGCATCGCCAGAGGTACAGTGTTGATGAATGGTTGTCTGTATGACTGAGGGAGAAATAATTATCTCACAAGAGCATCGCCGTTCGTGTATACTGAAATAATGAGACGTGTAAAGTGAATGATAAATTGATAGTCGTTACAATGCAGGAGAAAGAAATATGTTTTCTGCTTCTGAATTACAGCATCTAGCGGAGAATACCTGTAAATAATGCATGGGAGAGGGGAATCCAACATACTTAGAGGATTATACACTATAGATAGTAGCTAAATTGATACGCCGATTGAAGTATGCGTGATTGCTTAATCTTAATTTCTATCGTTATCTCCACGAAGCCAGGGAAGTATGGAAATTATATTGTTTCAGTTTACTACCATATACCAATCGCAATGCAAGAGGGTGGCGAGCCCGTTCAGTCAGTATTCAGCCAGACTGCGGATCACGGGATCCATTCTGTTGTGTTTTTCGTTGGTCTGACATCTTCGTCTCATGGAATCGATCCCAACATGATATGACTAGTTGTTGCTGGGATGTAAAAGACTATTGATAAACAATCAAAGTATGAAAATATACTTTTTTGGCACTGGGCACTGTATTCTGCGTGTTTACCACCATCCACCAGTAACAGTGTGAATCCAGGTCCCGATGTTCACATGTGGCTAGCTCAGGTGATGGATGGTGTGATGGCCGCTGACTGTTATTTACATGTCGCTAATTACATTCATTAAGCTGTACCGACCATTAATGATAAAACTATCCTGAAAAACACCTGCGCTATAAGTCCTGACCTAGCCTATGCAAAGTGGAGAGAAAGAGTGTGTGTCTGCACACAGAGGTTTCCCCGGCACCCAAAATAGGAAGTTATGGGCACGAAATGGTATGTCCATCCGCTTTGTCTAATTCTGCGTTTCAGGATTTACTGATCTGCCAACTATGAGGCATCATCTGTAATTCAATTTGGTTTGAAATATCTTTCATTTTTTGATTCGTCATTGATTTTTACCTCACCTTTTTAACTGACCGGTTCAAGATGAGATTTTCCAATGATATATTCGACTTTAGACTATTAAGTATTTACCGAAACCCTATTTGAATTATGACATCAAGTATTGTAATCTGCCGATACATGCCATTTGTAGTTCTCGAGTTAATCAAATCTGTATTAAGATAATTGAATAGAATGGCATTCCTTTAAGTGAATGTGCCTGTATCGTATATCTGTGAGAGAATTGCATATTTCCATGCACTCTTTGTCGTGTGCACGTTTCCCGTATGCCTGAATCTATATAGATGTAGGGAAGTGAGCATTTCTAATGCTAGTTGGCTAACTATATTAGTGTATTGATACTCTAGTAAGAAAGGACCAATATAAGAACATCACGTCTTACAATCGCTGTTCATTCTACGACAGAAGGTCCAACGTGTAACGCTCGCCGAGGGGGCTCGATTCCTGTCAGCAATTTGGAAACATCGATTACCATCAATATCGGGTTAAAACGGCGCTGGGGCTATTCTTCATTCTCAGATAAAGCGAAGACGAAATGGATAAAAAAAAGTCAAGGAAGTTGCCCAATGAATAATTCCTGGATAAAGTACGGCAAAAGGATGTGGCGTAAAACAACTAGGCAGGTACCCCCATCAATCACAACTCTTAGCCGGCTCCTTCTTTTGCTCCAGGCGATAATCTTTTGTAAGTCCCACTTTGTAGCCGGGTGACGAACAGGTCCGTGTTTCTACCATTAGCTGGGATTTGCTAACAAGCGGCAGACCCAAGCGTCCGCGATTATTCACCACGCTGCATTGCCGCGTCGCTCGGCCTTTTTATTTATTTATCTATTCTTCTGTTTTAATTTGTTTTCCCTATATTTTAATCGTGCAATGCTAACACCAATGCCTCGAATGAGAATCTGGGAACGCACGCCTGAATCCGAGAACAAATCTCGTCATGACAGGCCTCGTTTTGGGACCACGTGAAACCCTAATCCCGCAGCGAAGGGGAACTCCGCAGAAACTGCTTCTATGGATTCGCATGCGGTTTTTTTTCACAGTGAGTGATTTGTAGAGGCAGCCCATCCAAAGTGAGAGACTGAACATTGACATAAGTGTATCCACCTGTAATTATCTGGCATTACATGTGTTTTTATATCACTCCGTGCGCTTTCCATAATGGTTCTGCGATCTAAAGTAGAGAGGTATCTCATGCGGTGAACATCGGGTGGCTACTGCGTCTGAATACAGGTCACCACCTCCAGCTCCATAATCACCCGGTCACAATCTCCTTCACCGACTACTGGTAACTTTTTCTTCCCCACCTGTAACCACACAGACGCAACTGTGTCCCTACCTAGTCCGAGAAACGTCTGACTGCCCACACCGCCAAATAGTCAGAGCCCCTTGGTCTATCCCCTGCCCAGGTCCCAGGTGTAGGTGGCAGCGCACAGCAGTTTCATCAGGAAACGAAATAAAAACTATATTTGGGATAATTAAATACAAGTCATACATCTCGGACGGCCCCCGAGACTCTGTGTAGGCTTTCACAAGGGAGATTCACACCTCTCCCTGCAGCATGCTAGCGGGTGCAGACGGTCAAGCGCCGAGGGGGGAGAACATGACCAGGTGATTGTGGGGCCGGTGATAGTGACGCGTACCCCTGCGTCTTACTGCATATAACACTTCGACACCGTCTTTCAAATGTTCCTAGAAACCAGGATATGTGCAACGAGCGCGAAATGAAGGAATTTTAGTATTTTTTCTGTAGATTATAGAACTTTAAATATTGTGTTTACTATACTTTTCTCAACAAGTTGTAGCATGTGAACATTATGTTATTACAGATATAATATTGAAAATGAATTTTGTATATTGAAAGATTAACCATTACAGGAATGCCGTAAAGCAATAAATGCCTTTCATATGTGTGTATGTTATAGGTACAATTATTTGATTTAACTTGTGTCCCCCTACTGTCTATGAGTGTGACGAATATCTATTGCACGTAACAAACAGTCATTTGGGACAAGAAGTGGCCTAGTGATCGGGGTAGCCATATTCGAGATGCTAGGCGGATAGCCGACACTGAATATACATACGTAATTCTATTTCTATCATTTCCCTTCAATGTGACTTTAGGGAAGTCGGTTATACCTCAGTTTTAACACAGATGAGATGAAACTACGAATACCAGTGGACCAGTGAGAGAAGGTTAACAATGAGCACGGTTCAGTTGGCGGGTCTTGTGTCCTGTATGTCCAACACCTCACGTGTTACTCGCCGCGCATCTATAGTGCGTCCCCTCCAAGTTCCTCCAGAACTAGGATCGCCCTCCTTTCAGGCCAGTCTCCTTCCAGCTGCGTCTCTCCGCTAGACGGTTCAATATGTCGGCAGGACGGTGGCTGTCAGAGCATGGTCCGAGAACCGTGCCCCCTACTAACTCCCACACCACTCCCAATGCTTTCCTGCACACACAGCACCCGGCAAGCAGTACTATTCTTCGCAAGGTCACCAACATTTAGACGCGGCCTGGCCCCGCACGCCGCCCTTCGCTGGCTGCCGGGTGGGGATTAGCTCAATCGCCCGGGGCGAACGGGCGTCGACAATGCCCGGGCATTAGGCCCGGCGGGCGCCGGTCGTGTCGGGGGGTGTCTCCGGGGACCGAGGTCCGTGTGTAAAACCAGCGGGGTGGACGTGTGGACGGTTGTACTGCCCAGGGGCGATGAGAACGACGACAGCGGCAGAGCCGTACGTCTGTCCCCGGCGGTTCCGGTTCCGGTGAGGGATCTCTGGACATGGGAGTTACCGGATGTGGGTGTCACGAAACATGGTTGTCATCAGACACTGCTTTCTATGGGTATAGGAGTCACAGCAGCGTCAGCCGATGTGACTGTCACGAGACAAAGATGTCAGCAGGCACTAGTTGCGAAACATCAAGGATTCACATTGGCACCTCCGGATACAGCTCCTATGGATACAGGAATCATGATAGATGTATATTTAACTAAAGAGAGATAAGAATCTCCGATCCTACATTTAGAGGAATAAAATATATGTCTAGACAAACACAGATGTTCCAAAAAAAGTAAGTATCTCAAAATAGGCACTCTCTCCAATCAACACAGGGAGGAGAGTGGGTCATTCTCTAAGAAGGGTCACTCTGACTTTCCAATTCTGGCCTCGCTACAATATGGATAACTTCCCTGTCCCTATTATATCATAAAATGCAATATCGGTTTGATGGTATGACCCTGAGAGTTCCTGAGTTCCTCATACAGAAAATGGGTGTACGTGCACACAAACGTGAATACCTTCAGGAAAAAAACCATGAGTCATCCCTAGAAATCTGTTTGATACAGGTAATCCTATCACCTTCAATTGTAAAGTGTAAATGAATAATACATGAGAAACCTGGATGTATCCAGGCAACACATGTATTCCCAGACAAGTACAAGCACTGTTGTATCAGGACAAATGCGTTATGGAATATTATATGGGTGTCTCCAGCAGGGGCAAGATCAGTGTCGGATCAAGAGGGGCATGTGGAGGCATGTGTCCCCTACCCCCATTTTGGACCCTAAGCATTGGTTTATTTAGTGAACCTAAACAACTCAGCCCATAGCACACCCTCTTCTGGTCTCCACCATCAGCACCCCCTTTTTAAAGGATATCCTGGATCCTGTGGAGAGAATCACTGGTGCTGCTTATGTTGGGGGTTGAGGGAAGAATCAGAGGAGTGTGTCTTTGGGGCTTGGGGGCTTGGAGAGGGATGGGGGAGAGCTGGTCATTAAGCTATCCTCAGGGGCTGCCGACATCTGGGTCAATACGATGTGTGGGTAATGTTTGCAGAGTCAGGGGATAGGCTGAGACTCTACTTGGACTGGGCTCTGGGTTTAGGCTAAAATGTGGGTTAGGGTCAGTCTGCAGCTGGGACTGGGGCTTTAGTTGTGGATGGAAACAAGTTTTGCGTTTTGGTATAGACAAAGGTTAGGGATTCGACTAGCGATGGGGATGGAAATAGATATAGATTTCTGACATAGGTGTAAGTTGCGGTTTGGGTTGGCAGGAGGCCTGTAGATGGAGCTAGGCCTGCAACTGTTGAAAAAGATAGGTCTGGAATTATGGTATGGAGGTTAGGGTAGCAGGTATCTGGTCTGCAGTTGCAATAGCTCTTGCTTCTGCTGGGGTTGGTATTGGAGGATGGTCCAATAATGGGGTGTCAGCTATATCTGGGCATGTCGATAGGTTTGGGGCTAAGGCGAAGGTTGAGCTTTTAGCTGAACATGCAGTTTGTTCTCGGGTGCGGGTGGAACGGATTTGGGTCGGGGCAATTACTTAGGGTCGAGGCAGGAGTTGGTATGAAAATAGAATTGAAACCTGACGTTGTAAAAAGGTGAGGTTCAAACTGGAGGTACACGAGGCGACGGGAACTTGGATTGGGTCATACTCTAGGCTTTTAAGTCCTACATATATGGTGAGTGTGATGGATAAGGTTGGCGAGTGTTGGGCAGTTAGAAGGAAACTCACGAGATGAAAATAACTTGGTCTGTACTCCGCGTTTGACTACAGAGTAATACACAAAGCGAAGCTGAGTGAATTATGTAGCGGTCAAACGAGGTGGAGTGCTGACCATGATATTCTCATCGAGAGGGTTTCTGATTTTATTACACCCTGTATAACATTACCAATTAATGAAATAAATCACCCAATTAGCAATTGGTATTGGGTACACTATCTCCATGGGTACACTACTTCCTTGGCCGTGGAGTATGAGTTTCTAACGTTATGCTTGTGCAGAAAAATACCGGAGTGAGATGATTTAGTGGATGAACTTGGTAATCAAAAGACATCTGAGTGTCTTGTGCAGTGAGTTGAAATATCATTCAACATTTTGCAATGAATAAAGAGAGTCCGTGTACAAAGTAATTGTACACGAATTACGTTCTCAAAGGAACTTTCACACAGACTTTACTTTGATTTACGCAACATATTTTAGTCCATATTGATTACTTTCTACGCGTGAGAGTATAACGTATTGGAATCCGAACATAATCACCATAAACGTGACGCACTTGGAAGTAAGCTTGTTGGAAAAAGTGACAAATCTAAAACAGATAGGCCTTAGGGAGAATTAATCAAATAGTGTAACATTCCCTTTGACATGGTTACCATAGCAACTGAAAACACTGTAACCTTGATGCGTTGGCAGACAACGAGATGAGGATTGAAGCGGGGGTGGAGATGGCTTATGGGGGGTCAAGATGAGTGGGGCGTGGTAATAGTGGCAGAGCCGATATGTCCCGAGCGGTATGTCCCATACATCATTCAGGAAGCGGTCAGTATGTATGCGGTCTTTACACATGTTACCAGGCTATCTATTCCATCCGTAAAAGAGAAGCGAGTTTCCTACCTTACATATACACTACACGGCAATCCCTCCTATATATTTACATAACTTTATATCCACATGACCCGTTTCTATGTAAGTAGGTAGATATGCTATTGACATTCTTATTCGATAGAAACATTACATGGCACTTATTATAGCTATTGGGGAATTTACACGAATATGCAAATATGAGATTGGTGAATAACCAATTGGTTATTCAGAATTTGGCGACAATCCAGTCCAAAATGGTCAAAAAATAAAATTCCTAAGATCCTTTTAAGAGTTTTCCCATGCACTCTAGATAGTTTTACGGTAGCATTCAAAAAATGGCTAACAGTTTGGACTACTATTGTGCTCAGTAGATCATATTGAAGTAATCCTATGTACACGGAGGCAGAAGTGTGTACACGGAGGAAGATTCTGCCTCCCTGTACATTATTTTCTAGCATAACTCCATAGTCTATGCGGGGATTTTAATTCAATTTCACAAATAAACAGATGTGGTCATTTCCTACTTATATTGTATCTTTTTCAAGTCATATTATCAGATCTTGTGAAAATATTGTTAAATATGTATGTACACGGAGGCAGAAGCACATTTTAGCCATTTTCATGCCACCAACACCAATATTGATCAACATCAACACCCATCAACACCCATACGTATTAATCAACACCCACAGCAACACCTACCAACACTAAGCCTCATAGATGGCTGTATTTTTTGTTTGAAAACAGATATCAACCTATGTACATTGAGGCAGAAGTGTGTACACTGAGGCAGATTCTATATTATTTACCAGTATAACTCCATAGTGTGGGGGGGGGGGGGGGGGATTTCAAATCAATTTTACACATGAATAGATGTGGTCATGGCCTACTCATATTATGTCTTTCTCAAATCATATCAGCAGATCTTATGGAAATACTGATAATTATTTGTGTACACGGAGGTAGAAGCAAATTTTAGCCATATCAATTAATGCCATGCTGCTCCTACTTTACATATTTCTGATCAATTATATTTTAGGTAAGGTACAGAGGGATTTTTACCATATTTGTTAACTCCAAAAATATATTGTAAACCAGTCTCTAAGTGCTATTTCACTGCCCTTAGTAATGTACACGGAGGCAGAATTCAATTTTTAGCCAATACAAATATCAATGAAAATTATGGAAGTTTCTTGCCACAACTATTTTAGTTCCCGTTTTTATTTACTCTGTAATGTAATTTCATTGATAAACTACAGTAATGAAACAGACTTGGTTTATTGTAAAATATAGACAATCATATAATAAAAGCTGAAATCTTTATTTAATTGTCGCCAAATTCTGAATATCGACCATATATATATATATATATATATATATATATATATATATATATATATATATATATATATATATATATATATATGCAATCACACAGATGAATAGTAGAGGGGTTTGCAGGGACGATATGGCTGACGGCAGATATATGCGGCGACGGGTCGGACATGAAAGCCAGACACCAAAGGGTTGACAGGCTTTGATCTATCCGATAATAACAGTTTTCCATCCTCCTCCCAGATGCAATATATCTGAGCCTTTCCCGTCATAAATTGAGCCCTGATTTACGGGGCTAGGCGAAAGAAGGGTGAAGGGATAACGCGACAAGTGGAAGTATAACGTTGAAAGGTTGATATTTTTAGCACCGGTGGATGTAAAATATCCTCATGACATAACGCATGTCAGAGAGATGCTTGATGGGCTGGCTATTGTATGGAATACGTATTGCTCCATCGGCTTGCCATAGCCTCCCTACCACAGGAGAGGCTGCTCTTGGCCCCTGGGCCGCCGTATAGAGTGTACGCCCGGCTGAGCACAACCCGCCAACACCCCGAGTCACTCCCGAGCAGGTCGCGAGCCCATGGGCCACATTAAAGCCACATCAATCTGCATCAGACTTGAAAAAGCAATTCTCACCTTACGGCCCGCCCTAAGATTTATCCTGCCATTGGAGAGACATTCTGTCGCATCTATATATAGTCACTGGGGTGGCAGGAGGGCAGGAGGGCCAGAGGGCGGGCAGGCGTAGAGATGGGATGGGGCAAGGATGTTAGGCTGAAGAGGGGGTAGGAGGGAGGAGATGGTGTCTTCTGGGCAGGCGACAGGCGATGGTGCAGGGTTACGCCCCTGAGAACACTCAATCCTTGATTTCTGCATGGATGAATTGTTGGGTGAGTTGTTATGTGGGTTGCTGAGAAGATTACTGAATATCTTGCTGAGTGGGTTCTGAGTAGGGTTTTCGAGTGATTACCTCCTATTCCCCCCCCCCAAAATGACGTTACTTATCTGCATGACATTATGGGTCCTTGTAACTAATATAGTCTCTAGCTTCACCGGAAGTTGTCTGGCTATGTAGTAAGTTTCAGACCTGATACGCTTTTCTGTGTATTATCCAGCTCGGTTAACGTCTTTGTGTGTTGTCCTACAAGTTGCTCGGGTGGGGGTGATGTGTGGGTTGTTCAATGAATTGCTCTGTGGATTCTATAAGCTCTCCAATGGATCACTTTGTCAGTTGTTCAATGACGCGTCGAGTCGGGTGGCACACCCCCGACAATATAGTCGCGGTCCGTTTTGTTTATGGAATGCTTTTCCTACACCGAGAGAGGGAGAAGTGTCCAATGCCCGAACATTGGATTCTTTGGAAGTAAAGAATAGCCTGATTCAAGAAAACTCTGTGGTCTGCTGCTGTATGGTACGCAAGACCCATGTACAGAAGTGCTACAGGTTTGCACCGTATTATGTATATAAGTTGGGTTCCTCAGCAGGTAAGCAGGCACCTGCTTCGAACCATCTCGTAATACGTTATACATTGTAAAACCATCTAACTTAATAAATTGTCGGGCCTTTTGAATCTAAAAGTGTATATATCAATGGACCCACGAATGTGGCGTTACAGTAGTAGCAATATCGAACGATGATCTCTAATATACACAGCACAACTAAAGAATTTCGGTTTTTTGTTTACATTAGGCAATACGTGTAAATCACCACACCCCTGAAACCTGACTTAGAAGTCCAGGCACAGACTTTATCCTACCCCTAATGAAAAACGCTATAGGTTTAACATTGACTCAGTGTATTTGACGGAGCGTTGAATAAAGTGTTATTTATGCACCGAGTTGAAAAAAAACCGGGACGAGATAACGAAAGTAGATCCGGCAGGATTGATGAATGTGGCTATCCTCCGACACACTACTAACATGGATAATTAAGAAATTGTCTCTGTATATCGGTGAGATAGAGTAGGATAAATTATACGAAATCGAAATCTAGTTAGCCTTGTCAATGTTTATGCCACGATGGGCAGGTTGTGTATTACTACACGAGGCGTTAGCCGAGTGTAGTAAGTAGCAGACCTGACCATTGTTATTATCTGGTCAGGTCTGCTACTTGCTACTTACTACTAATAGTAATACACAACCTGCCCATCGTGGCATAAACATTGACAAGGCTAACTCTCACACAAACTTCCTAAAATGATCAATTGAATTAAGCATAACATCATTGTCAAATGATATATGACATTAACAGTCAAAGTAGAGGTGTGTTATATGATATCATGTGGCTTCTGAGGTATGAAAAGAAGACACTGTTGGAATACACTAGTGTCTGTAGGAATATTTCGCGTCTCAGATATCAATTTTACTATGGAGAACGCATGTACATCTATGAATAATGCCTCTCTGTAGTATAACCGTGCACTCTAACGACGCTTCCTGTATAACACTACAGGCCTCCCGCTGTCATTGTCATTCTATTTTAAAGCGCCAGCCCAGAGGCTGAGGGGATAAAGCAGCGATGCGGTGTCCCTATCAGGGGTATTACGGTATGGTGATAAGTCTAGGGTTTGAGGGTAGGGGTGAGGTCGGGGTGAGATCCTATACATATAGGGAAGCTCGCGCATCCAGCAGCAACAACAATCATATCTCGGTATCAGTACAAAAGGACTTAACTTGTGTCGCCATTTGGGAAGTGATGGTGAAATATACGTAGGTTAGCTGAAGTTGGGGGTGTGGCAAACAACAATTGAAGGTCCCAGCACACACCACCCCGCTAACAAACACGGTCAGAGTCTGCAGTGCCGTTGTCTTCTTGTTCCGAGTGCGAGTGATCCCCCTTTCAGGGCTCCAGAACCGAGTCAGAAACACACCTTCCTTCCCCTTCGGACGGCCATTATGGTTGTCTCCTCCAAACCGATACAGCTAACTAATTTCGTCTTCTAGGCCTCATCCACTACCATCCCATCCCCACGTCTCACTGCTCCTCTCGACCCATCCCCAACCTCACCCCCTACTCCCTTCTTCCTCTCCTCCTACATGCGCCCTCATCGCCGCGCACACCAATTTCTTCTGCTCCTTGCTTCATCTTCCCATCCTCTTCTCATTCCCACCCCACCCTTATCCGCGCCTGCCGTTCTCGTCTTCCTCTCCTCCTTCCCCTAACCTTCCTTCACACCCGGACTCACCTCCACACCCGCCTTTCTTTCTCTATCTACTCCCCTCCCTCCTTCCCCCCTCACACCGCTCCCGCCACCAACGCATTCCTAGCACAGGGATTCGATTCATTACGAGGCAATAGTCTTTCATTGAGAACCTTGCGATTTTTCCTACTACCATTACCATAACCTTGTCGTCGAGGGTAAACGCTATAGAGAGAAGTGTTCTGTTGGAGTCGCAGTATCAGCGAAGCGAAGCAGCTTACGTGAAATTTAGCTCAGTTTATGTGCCAAGTAATATAATATTTCGTGCTCGATTAAGATGGCGTCTGATGGAGAATCCTAGGATTTCAGGAGGTTCTAAATCGATATCCTGTCGAAGAAAGAACTGAAAGAAAAAACTCAATACGAATTGGGGGGATTCCAGTATAAAGGTAGTGAGGGAAATGCCCAGGTTCAAGGACAATATTCAATACGTTTTCAAATGATAGAGCTCTGAACCATCGGGGACTAAAGAAGAAACCAACAAGTTTTGATCAAAGTTGTCGTTCTTCATGAGTTTGATGCGGATTGATATGAACGAGGTGACAGCCGAATGAATATCACATAGCATTCAAACGAGTCGGAGAACGACGACTTTGATCAAAACTTGTCGTTTTCTGTACTTATCTCACCCCTGTACGCACTAAACGAATGAACGACACACAAGATTTAGACCATAGGGAATGAACGTGTTCCCAGTGGTATGCCAATGGGAATAAAATTCCAGGGGTAAGATAAAGATACCGTGGTGATGGGTGAAGTAGTCATATTCGAGCATTCACTATCATGTTCTCCATAGTTCTCTCAGAGGGCCTGATGCAAGTGATAAGTAAGTCATTTCTTGATGGAGTAGATGTAAAGCGTGCAGTAAGCGTTAAAAGGACATCTAGCAACCACGTACAAAACACATCCCAATAAATTAACCTGTATTGTAGGCGTGAGGGAACGAGGAAAAGGTTATTTCAACAGATTTATACTGGAATTAATGAGTGGCCATGAGAAAAGATGACGGACACATCTGTTTATCCTTCTTCTAACTAAAAATCGTTTTATCATTCTTTAATCATATCCTGGAATGTATTCATCTGTAACCACTCTGTGTATATTTTACCATGTTCATTCCCGATGAAGAGCGCATACACTTCACAGATAGGGAATAACAGAGAATTTTGGAAAATCATGGGTGACAACCTGTGATTCTGGTTCTGGTTTTAACTGTATTTCCCTCTCCCTTCAATTCAAAAAAGGGTTATGTGATAACAAAACCATGGCAAACGGACACGCCTCATAAGAGTATCTCTCAGAAAACACACACACCGAGATACCCGAAACGTGGCACGACATGAACATGGGTTCATGAATGGGATGGAGCGCAAAAAGAGGTACCTGAAATGGATATCTCATATGAGGTTTTGCAGGGATAAAAGCATGCAATGGCTGATAATGGCCGAAGATGTATTAACAAGAACGAGGCTAAGAAGGTTTCTGCAGAAAAATGCTGGGGAACCTGATAGGCCTGAAGTAGCAGAGGAAGGCCTGCAGAATAAGATAGGCAGGGATATCCAGAAGGAATGGACAATGATGGTAGCAGATGAGCAGAAACCGTACATAATAAAGGCGGCGATGGAAGAGGATAGGAAGTATACCAGATCAGCTGTGATGGTATTGGCAGTGACTGAATATAAGATGAGCTGTAATGGTAAGGTGAAAAATAAAGATTTATATAAGACAGTGACATGTTTTACCAATTCGTTTACAGAAAATTGCTGACAAGCTTTGTCTGTTTTCCTAGATTATTGTCACTTGAGAATAAACAAGATGTGCCGTGATAATAAAATTGAAGACTCTAAGCTATGATGGTAGATAATAGATGATGACTATATATAAGATCTATTTTAATGGTCAAGAATGAGCACTTAATGTTAACCAGTTCGGCAGTGGTTGCGAAAGGTCGCCGATTATGGTAGAGGATGGGAAGTTCGTGTATATAGGATGGGCAGTAACTGTGCACAAGATGGGCGTCAAAAGATAAAAAACTGTTAGTATCTAAAGTGAATGTATACAGGACGGGCAGTGACGGTACAGAAGATGGACAGTGCCTATGTAAGATGGGAGGCTGCAGAGTACCAAGCCTGTAGATGGGCAGTGAAGGGAGTCGGGAGACCAGGAGACTTGGAGGCGCCTGAGTATCGTGTCTACCAGTGGTCTTGTCAGAGATTGAATCTGACACTCAATCATGCGGGGCGGACCGCGTGGAGAATAGATTTTGGCCACAATCAGCGCCGACTGTAAGCGAGTGGGCGCTGAATAGGGCTTGTGTACGGACAGTGACAACCACAAGGGGGATCTGGTACGTTCCTTTTATACATCTACATACAGCAACCCCCTCTTAACACCCACTGCCAAACCCATATACTACAGATATATACACAGTATACCCCCAATAGATTGGAGAGGAGAAAAAATAGACCAGTGGTTGTTACACAGACCAACTAATAAATACTTACATACAGATATATATATACGAGCGATATATAGACAGTCAACCTCGGTAGACTAGCTAGAAGTAGGAATAGACCAGTGATATTTATCCTGATCACCTGATAAGCACCAACAGAGAAAAATATAGACCACTGACATATAGGAAATATAGACATCGTCAGTTGGACCAGCTAGTGGAAAGAATATTGGCCATTGCTTTTCGATATACACCATTAATGGGCCATCTAGGGCAAAATAGACAAGCATCCGCCAAACGCATTAAGAAACACGTAGTGTAACCATGTGCCTGTTACCGTCATACGTTTCATTTTTCCGATTCTGATATACACAGATACTGGAAATTGAAAACGATCAAATCAGAAATGGATATCGTTATCGGTATTTGCTAAGGGATATCGCAATAATAAATAATGGTATCGCTAATTGGAGTAATTGGTATTGGTAATGGGAAATGGAGGACAGAACCGAAAATAGATAACGGAATGGGAAACATATTGGAATTGGCTATGGATGATGCTAATGGTATTTGGAATCAGCAATAGACGAAGGATCAGAAACAGACAACATAATCAGAAACAGACAACAGAATCAGAGACCCGAGCTGGATAATGGTATTGCTAATCTGAAATGGATAATAGATAATGGTATTTGCAATAAAAAATGGACAAAAATGTTTATAATTAGAGAGGGATAACAGTATTCGTAATCAGAAATAAATATTGCTCATAGTTACCAGTACTCGGAAATGGATATCACAATCAGAAATCATGGTGATCATGGTATTTGAAATCGGTTAATGTAAAATAACTGAATCGGAGACATATACACGGAATGCAGACTGAAGGAAACATGGTTTCATCTTTCACACAGTAACCATCAACATATCCTTGTAAGCTCCTCTAATGGCTACTCCAAAAGCAGCAATAACACTGCGGTTGACATTTTATGACCTAAACTTTCTTCCCGAACCGGACTTATGATTGTAATTATCAGTGGAGGCATTGTTTTGCCGTGAGACCACCTCGGCCAGTGGCCGTGTCTACAGGCAGTGCCTGTAGTGAACCGCTCTTTCAACGTGCTACTCGCGTTGAAAAACTCCAGAGTCCACTGCTCCAGATGACATTTTCCATGCACTACTCACGACCAACAACGGGCCAGTCGACGAGTATTTGTCCATGCAGTCATTAGTTTCGCCTACTGTGGCGTCTATAAATGAGATCTCGGGTAAAAAAATACGTTTCGGAGTTGCCTGGCCGATGTGACGTGAGAGTTAGGTCTGCATGGTTTTCACATTATGACCTGAAAGCAGAATTTGATATTTGGAATAGTAAGATTATCGATGACATGTGGGTAAGTTAGGGTTGGAAAATAATTGGATATCAGATCAAGGCGGTAGGCGATGACTAGACAGTATCGGGAGCATTAGGAAAATAGGCTAGGTTGGCGGGATATATATGTATATATATCAGAGGCTCACTTCCTTTTCACTAGCCTTCCTTTTTCACTCATAATCCTTAATAAACTACTCTTTATCATGTGATAATCAGTTTTCTCTGCTTTGATATACTAACATTGTATTGTAATTGTGGTATAATTAACAAGACACATACATATCACGTCTCCAGAGTCTGAAGCGCCTGGAGAAAGCAGTATTTGACTAACAATAATGAGATCCTCAGAGATGCCGAGAGGGGATATTGCTACGAATGAACGTGTTCAGCCGACCATACAGTGAAAACGGAGAAGGCAAGTTGTGAATATTGATCTGCTCACTCCGCACGCCACGCTTTATCATAGAAAATAAGGAAACAGATGGTGCAGCTAATAAGAAGTCTTACACGAGGACACAGCCTGCAGCTGTTGGAAGCCAGGATTCACACAGCATAACGGGAGAAAAGTTTAAGAGGAACTTTCTCTAAACGTTCTGCAAATGTTGCTTAATTGTGCTTTGCCTGATTAGAAGTGAAAGCTGGTGGATACATGGAACTAGTAGATCTTCCCCTCTATGCTCTGTTAAAGGCCATTGGGTCTTCTTATATATGTATTTAAGTACATGTACGTATCCTTTATTCTCGATTCAAGAATCTAAAGCAATCCAGCTGTACAATCCATAGTATATTCCAACTGAGATTACTGAGGACTATTACGATATTCTCGGAATGCCCACAGATTCTCTGTATCTAAATTCATTCTTAAACTCTTTCTTCAATGAATTCTTTCCTGGTAGATTTCCAGATATGGGAAATGTTTTCCTTCTATCTGGGGACGAACTAGCATCAAGATGGAAAATAGACAGATACGTAGCGCGTTGAACATATCTATTTCTATGATGCTTTCATTTACTTCATGAATTCAATCTTAAATATATTCTGGTTATTCTTTAAAAGATAACATCAGGCAAACAACGGACAGTCAATCCAATGGAATAACACAGGATAATTGAGTACCTTTCGGCGCTGCAAATTGGGAGTTTTCAAGAACTAAAGTAAGTCCAAATCCAAAGTGCCACTCTCTATAAAACACTCGCTTTGGTAGAGTCGGGAGAGCAACGTAGATGTGGTGTAGCCTTATGTGAATGTTAGGGTAGGTGTGGAGAGGAGAGGGCAGGTTGTTGGGAGGCATCAAGAACCCCTGGAGACTGATGCTAGGTGGTGATTGCCACAGTCGAGGCTAGAATTTCAGGTGGTGGCAGGTCCCAGAGGCATGTCCCTCCCTGACCAGTTCGGTGCCTGTCCTGACCATCTACCAGTGCTTCTGTCGAGCATTGCACCCAGAGACACGGAGACACCCGACCCCCAAGAAGTCATCTCCCCCTACAGGACAGCTGCCACAGGAGGAGCGAGGTCTTTGGGGACAGTCCCTGAACACGTGAACTTCTACCTCGGGAAGCAGGTTAGGGTGGTTCCGGTCAGCACGCAAGCTGCTCCCTGTTTGTCCGTCCTCGAGTTGCGAGCTGCTCAAGGCTTTTTATGAAGACATAAAATACTAGAAGCTACCAAAACACGCAGCTACCAAGCTGCTCGGTATCGGATTCCTTACTTATTAACCGCTACAAGCTAACAAAACACGGATCGAACATGATATTTGGCATCAGCTTCCATTCTATACCTCAGTTGAAAAAAAGATACAGGATGGGAGATCCTTGTTCCAAGCTCGAGCTAGGGATCTACCATGGCAATGTTTATCTATATCAGATTGGTCTCCTGGGCATTGACCATTGCTCAAATTCTATTCAAGACAGATTGGTCGTCTAATACACCTTATATATCATTCTAGACTTATTGTAGAATGAAATGATATTTTTTAAATATCTTTTTTGCACTAACCCTGACGAGAACAACAGTATTACTGGAGGAACACTCAAGTATAGACCTTCAAAGTTCTTGTTCAGGACCAGCTCTGCCTGACAGACAAGAGGAGATTATAAATCAAAAAGAGTTCGATACTATAACCCTTTGATAATAGGCGGTTTTCAGTCAGCAAGTACACCAATCCCAAACCCATTCATAGATCCCTTTTAGTTTCCGAACAACACATTATATTCACATATCAAAAATATAAGTGACCCCTACCGGACATATAATCTGTCTGGAACCAAAATACGTCTAAAGTTATAGCTGATATAAGAAGAGTATCATTCAGCGAGAAATGGGACAGAGGAGTGTGTTTCACTGCGGGTATGTATAAATAAGGAGGCACAGTTGCATGGTGGTCGATTGGCGAGTAGCACCCCTAACCACCCCGTCCGCCCACCTGCCTGTCGGGCCGGTCAGAGGGGAAACAGGGATTGATTTGCCGACGATCGGTGCGAACGGCGCGGTCTCACATACCGGGTTCTATCGTGTAAACACGGCTGGGTCGGTAGCAACCCGGGTATCAACAGTGTGAACGGGTCACGAAGGGAGAGGAGGTTAGAGGTACTGAAGAGATCGACTGGATACCGGTTCAGATAAATATTAGGACCGTGAACGCGTACTACCGAACTACCTTAACCTTTGCAGATCACGCCTCTCTCCCTCATATCATGAGATCATAAATGACCTTACTTACATCGGTTTAAAATGAATGGGAATACAAAATGAATTAATGTATATTAACTGATATCCTGCCACCTGCCAAATTGCACCTGCCCAAATGCACGCAGGTTCACTGGTGATCTGCAGGTCTACGGGGGACATCAGCTAAAACATGGTTTGTAAACAACTGTACTAAGTATTAAACTAGAATAATATCTCTCTGAAGTATCTACTCAGCTGATCAAGGACTCGAGTCTAAATTCTCATATACTTCTAGATCAGCAATATCAGGAAATTCAGCTTCTTTTAATAGCAAAACTTAATATAATACAACCTTTATCTAATAGTAAGCTTTGGCTGGGTTTGATAATCCAGCTAATGGTTAGTGGACGAATTGGTATCATCACTGCACTGGGACTGGAACTTATTTTGAAGTGTTCAGACAATCTTTTACTCACAAAACATGCGAAAACGCCAACTCTGAACTGACACCTTACAATCAGAATTTTTTGTCTGTTTTGACACAGACATCATAATAAATACACATACTGATTAAATGCAAATCACGTGATGTTCCATATCAGATTACAACAAGGACAGAATCATGATTTCAGCGAAACGTACTGGAAGAGTCTTCATCCTAGAATAAAATTAACAAAATAATTACATAATGATTACAAAATAAGAATAACTTTAAAACATTTCTATTCCATAAAATTCTGATCTAATCGAGGAATAATTTTCTTAAAGTTTAATGTTATTTCACTTGTTATTCCAATGTATTTTCCATTGTATCTGCTTTCTGTATTGACCGTCGGGCAATACAAAGAAAAAGGCGTTATCTAACAGTCCAGGCTAGATTTATAATGATGTGTGTGACTTATATCTGCTGTTGTGTGTTCACAACATTGTGTGTTCAGAAGGTTCACAACCACATTACAAACTACGTGAAAGCAGCTGATATCAAAATAAAGCAAACGCCTCAACTCTGATAACACTACAGTCTTCGGTGTCAATATGCAGCATCTCTACATCAGGATGACGTCTTGGCCGTGTGGATATTGTTTAATTAAAAAAAAAAAGTTCCAAATATAATATGTATCCAATTTCAGTGAATTATAATGGAGATCGATTATCAAAAAGTCTAGTTAGGATATATGGGTAGTTGGGGATATGTATCGCTGAAGTCAGGTCTTTCTTTTAAGGTTTCTAAAGTGTTTTGTTTTCCCAATAGTTATTTATTTCACGTTTTCTTAACGAGGAAAATCAGCATAAATCTGTATAGTTGGACTAGATGGCATTCTATTAGTTTTACGATCGTGAAAGTAACTGGAAATATCAAACCATATGCAATTCAGATGCTCGTCAATATATGCATAAAAAACACACCAACGGCAAACAGGACTTATATTTACAATAGCATTCTCAGCCCTAACCAACCACCACTCAGGTGCAGCCAGACTGGTAACACCATCCCCCCTACTGGTGCACTACCTACTGGTCTGCACCCCCCCCCCCCCCCCCCCCACCCAACACACAGTCCCAGCACCGTGTTGACATTCGGAAATTGCATGCACACCAAAAAATACCCCGATCGTTATGGATTTACCGCGATCAGAGCTGCCCGTCAACAAAATGTCAGATATAAGTGGCCGTTCCCAGTGGTGCCCTCTGGTGGGCAGAGAACGCGCCGGTGTATCGACACTTATTCTCACCTATTATCGCCCATGCTCACAGAGGGATCGATCTCGGAGGCGTGAGGGTGAGGCTCGCTCCGGCGAGCGTACATTCATCACAGGGTGGGAGCGTTGTTTCAGAGGCGTTAAAAATCCACGCTCATCCATGCATTCACAGTACTCACTAACACGGACCTCCCACGTGATAGGTATATATTTACAGAGCGGTGTTACCAGCAAATACTTTACAGTGTGAATTATATTTAATGATCTATGCCAGTAGAAAACTATAGCAATGACAAATATGCTTGAATCTCAAGCGTGATAGTGGAGAAAAGGAAGAGTTATTAATGGCTTATGAGACCTATCTCAGTCAACCTCTCTGTATACGTGTCAGTCTCTTGCTGTGTCTTTTTCTTTATTTTTGCCTCTCTATGTCTCTCTGTCTTTCTCTATTTCTGTACATGCTATGCCTTTGTCGTTGTGTATTGCTTTGTCTCTATATATAAATTCCGTCTGTCGCTTTCTCTTTCTTCCCATAGAAACACAATCCTCCTAGTTGTTGATTTGTATGTACATGTATATTGATAAAGATATGAAACAACAGATTATTGAAAGTAAAAGCAATGAGACAAGGGCCTTTTTGCGGTGCCGCAATATAATTGTCACCTGCAGCTTTCAGGCAAACATGGCAATAAATGGGGACTAGGCGGTCGAGGCAGCGGTAGAGATTAAGGCTAGCTGGTGAAGGTGAGCTAGGTCAAGTATTGTGTCTGAAAAATTATTAGATCCGGTTGGACCAATGTAGGTAGACGAGGCGTCCGGTTGAATCCGAGAGACACTCATCCTAAAAAAAAAAGACAGTGGTAGGTTGAAGATAGGCACAATAGGTGGTAGAGACGGAGGATGGGTGGGTTGAGGCTCAATTGTGTAGGCAGTGCAGGTGGAGATAGGCATAGAGTGACACAAAACTGTATAGGTTCAGATAGGTGTGGAGATAGGTGTGGTTCGAGACAAGGTGGTGTAGGCAATGCAGGTGTAGATAGTCTTGGGTAGGATAAGGCCGTATAGGAGGTGCAGGTGGATATAGGAATGGGATGAAACAAGGCAGCGTAGGCAGTGCAGGTGTAGATACGCGACGGATGAGACAAGATGGCGCAGGCGATGCAAGTGGAGATGGGCGTGGGTTGAGACAAGGTCGTGTGGTTTAGTTGTAGATAAGCATAGGTTGGGACAAGGTCGTGTAAGTGGTGCAGATGTAGATAGGCGTGAGTCGAGATAAGGTTATGTAGGCAGTGCAGGTGTAGGTGGGTGTGGGTTGAGAAAATAGGGTGTGGGCAGTGCAGGTATGCGTGTGTTGAGGCTCGCTGATATAGCTGCTGAATGTGGGGATGGGGTGAGAGGCTGACGGAGTGGTGGCTGGCGGAGGTCAGATAATAAGACAGATGCGTAGAGAACCACCCTGGAGGAGTATCGCGCTTCAGTGGTCCATTGATCACCCCCACGTATCATGCAACCTGTACCCCTCTGTGTGCGCCAACCCCCACCAGCAACCACCCTACAAGACACTACCTCTCACCTCATTCCCCGCCAATCCGCCCGTAACCCACATGATAGCGCCCCCATTGCGAGCCCCCGCACGCAGCCCGCCCGCTCATACTCCTCCTCCTCGACCGCCTCCACACCTTCCTGCCCGCGCTTCCGCCGGCGCCCGGCCGGTCGGCAGCCGGGCTGCAGCAGGTGCAGCGCCTAACCCGGCTCATTGCCTCAAATTATTTACGTTTACTGCATTATTGATGACATACATCCAGAGCAGCTCGGTCCTGCGGGCGGCGGGAAGAGGCAAGGTATGGGCAAGGTGCGGAGAGTCGGGGAGTGGGCAGGGTAGGTCAGGGGCAAGGTATGGACAGAGCAAGGTAGAGTCGGGGCAGGGTGCAGGAGGGTGGAGGTGTGGCCACAGGCCGGATATAAAAAGGCTGGGAAGTCGGGGAAGTGGGAAGAGAAAAGACAAAGTATGGGAAGGGCAGTATGGGATGTGGACCAGATATGGAGCTGGTTTAAAGCTCGGGGGAGGAGTGAGACAGTGAACAAGCGCGGCGGAGACGGATTAACAAGTCATGGGCAAGACAACGGATCAGGCTGGGAGAAGGCGGAGGTGGAACAGGCAGCTGAACGGAGTCTGGACACGGGGTTGGCAGCAGCGGCGATCGAGGCCAGAATGAGGAAATTTGGTGTCTAAATGCGAGGTAAACATAAAAGGCGTCGGCGGACAGAGGAGACTGTGTGAGAGCAGACCTGAACACTCCGATGAGCAAACAGCTAAAGGAGATCCCCTTCTCCTAACCTCACTGCCCTGTAAACGCATGATACAATATGCCTAACAATGATCACTGAAAGAAGAGGTCTCGTAGATCGATTTTTCGGGCAAAACGATAGCAAGAATCCTAATACAAGAAAGGAAAATGTCATTAGTCGTCCGTCTAGATAAATGCCTGAAAGACCAGGAGGACGCCTGCAATTGTCAGGCTAGGTGGGATAAAAATAATGATATTGGATTTGGAGCAACATTTTTATGAATACCAGAATCCAATCTAAATTGCGCTGCTGTGAGTAATGGTCATTTGTTTGTGGAGATTATGAAGGTACCACTGAGATTTGTGAGAGTCGGAACTCGAAACCCAACTGGATCCGGGGTGGACAGAGTAGAGTGGGCGGGGCGAGCATAGTGGCAGGGGCGTACAAAGTTGGCGGGGCGGGCAGAGTGGTTGGGTTAGGCGGAGTAAAGTCGGCTTTTGTTCTGAGATAGAATTCAACGATTCACACATATATCTCTGCACATGCCTTTCTTGCTCAATGAAATCGCTGGATGAGGATAGAAACGTAAACCATAGTATGAGAAAAAAAACATTGAGAAATTCACGTTTGAACACACCAACGGCAAGCTGACATATTGTCCATCATTGCGAGATGCAATTATCAAGTCTGAATTGCCTTGATACGATTATTTCCTTAATTATTACGTGCTTCTTAATTTATTGCATACGTGACGCTCGCTTTTTCCGTTTTCCATGTTATTTGTCCTCGGAGTATCTAAAGCCAGACACAAAGTGACACCACTGAGAGGTCTGAAGAAATCAGAAGGGATACAAGATTGAAAAAGAAAACCATTAGTGGATGTGCAGTACAGCTGAAAAGCATGGTAAGAAAGTCATCAGTCAAATTAAAGACAGGGGTGAAAGAGAGAGGGAGAGAGGGGACGATTGATAAAAGAGTGTAAGAGTGCGAGGGAGACAGAGGTAAAGAAAGGAGAGAAAAGATAAATAGAGAATAAGTGAGGAGGAGGGGAGGTAGCGAGCGAGTTAGAAACAGAGAGAGACAGGAATGGAAAGAGTGAGAAATCCCAAGGTAGATATTGGAAGGAAGGGGAGAGAGGGTGGGAGAAAAAACAAAGCCTGAGTGAGGGAGAGAAGCAAAGAGGGAGGATATATATACATATACGGAGGGAGAAAGACAAGCATGGAGTAACAGATAATGACAGAGAAAGAGAGTACGATAGCAAGATGGAGCTGTGGCTTGTGCAAGGACAGTCGAGCGGCCAGTCTTGGATGATAAGGGTGGCACGATGGTAAGCGTAGTCATAGGCAGTGCAGGCGGGGAATAGAAGGCCATAAGTGGGTACAGAGTGGATGGAGGGGTGGGGTGTTAGGACCCATGTGGTGGGCTGCCCCTCATCGAACCCTACACTTCTGAAGTGCCTTGATTGGCCCCTGAGGAAGTGAAGGATCCTGGAGATCGGTTTCACACGCAGGTTTACATAGAGATTCTCACGAATCACAGAATCTGCTCCCTGTCCTGGTCGAACTCATCCGAAGGTCTACACGGACCTTCACAGTGTTGTGAGCATTGGCCCTTCAGAACCTCCCTGATATAACTGACTGACTAGGTCAACAAACGACAGATTCACAAGGATTTGAAATCGTTGGTGATGGCCATTGTGTTTGGAGGACAGATCTGTCGGTATGGTCAAATGCGGCAGAAATAACGCATATACAGTACTCTCATCGATATTCAGATACCGACATACAGTTGTTGGCCCCAGCAACCTTTTAAGCAAACTTTTAAGGCCTGTTTTCATTGGTCGTCGAAAACGGTGTAGATTGTTTGAGTTTTCCAGAGTATTATCACTGCTGAGGCACAATGGATATAGTCTATTAGGAGACCTAAAAAATCTGCACCGTTTTTTTCAGCCAATGGAAACGGGCCTTTAGGAGAACTCATTTAATCGGTGCCGTTTTCATCGGCCAGTGGAAAATGGCTTATATGTGGGCTGTCACAGTGTTGTTCATGATTTACGTTTTTTATGCCTTCGAAACCAACCTATCCTCAGGTTTATTACTCTTTCTTTCTTTTGAATCATTTCACATAGTATTCTGTTTTACTATATACCCATGCCGTATATACTGTAAATATGCACTGTTTCGGCATATGACGTAAAAATACTGTACGGACCAGAGGGCCGTACAGGAAAATACGGACTACCTACCATACACATTTATTGAAATATTGGTTGCTAAGCAAAATGAAATTGATTTTTTTTTAAATTTCGAGTATATAGTAAATATATAACGTCCAACCATACTTGAACAAGTTACAGAACTCGATGATAATTTACCGTTTATACGGTATTCTAACTTATTTCATCTGCCAAATAATATACCCCCCTCTGGTGTCACATTGACTGATATTTATATTTCATCATCGAGGGGGGAGGTTGAAAATATTTTCTTTAAGAAACTTTAACGATGTAAATCATTAATATTTTGGAAGACGCTCTTCGATGAAATAGATGAAAGCATGGATATTGGACAAGAATAAAGAAGCCCAGTGAATATCGCAGAGAATGACGAGTTACATATTAAAAGAACGGATGACACACTGGATATATGATGTGATAGACCATGGAGAACTTGTAGGGGTATAAAGAATGGAGAATGGAGAACTAGTTTCCAGTGTTAAGGACAAAGATACCAGGGGTGAGATAAAAGACCCATATATATATATAACATTATGTACTTCTGTATGAATATAGAAATTGATGTGACAATAGTATTGTTCTTTCATTGAAAATCTAGACTTGTCTAATGATCGTAATTTCCCCTTCCCTTGGGGCATCTGATGTTCATCGTATGCAAATTGCATTGATCTGGTGAACACATCTTAGCACTCGCGGATCTGATGATTTCGTTGAATAAGTTATTTATCGCATGTAAGTTGGTTCAATATTTCCTTCTTATAATCTAAAATTCCTATGCCAAGAATTTTGCGGAATAAATTATGCATAACTCCCTTCCGTGTCCACAGTTTTAGTGTCGACAAAAATAGCTTTCACCTAAAAATGTAAATATTGATTTTCTTTCTCAATAGCTTTTCACCATGAATAAAGAAAACGTATTATTTCTTGCTCGTGTGGATATGACGTCATAGAATGTGCTCCATGTCCAGAAGAAAAATCGGAACGTAATTTGAGACTTAATAGGAGTGACAGGTACACGCGGAAATTAAGTTCCATTCCATTAAACAATCACGGAATCGTAAAGTAACCAAGTTGTCAAACACTTATGGTATGTCTGATGCGTGGGGAAAGGTGCAGTTGTACAGGACGGCAAATTGATATTTATCATTTTGTCACATTCGAAACTGGTTCACTAATCTGTGGTCATGGATCAACTGACCCCTAATGGCAAATACTTCGCCGCTGTAATGACTCCCATCAAAGTATTATGGACGGGCATTAGTCTAAGTCTAAGATGGCAAATAACAAGTTCAGAGGAGGGACTTTGATCGTTAAGAATCAATTGATGCCTGGTGGCGAATAACAAGTAAATATGGTTGAACATAATGTAGTCATTGGAGAAGGCTAAAGTGTGTGTCTGAGAAGGTTTTCATGTTTCATAGTGTTTCATAATAAATCTCATGATGGACATGTTTACGTTTCCCCGCTATCAATGTACATTCGGAATAAGGTATGTGCGCTCCCCTGCTAGAGACATACATTATAAATGATACATATTTTTTGTATACTTGTGTGTGTGTAAGTGAGACAAGTTTGTTTAATCTGACCTTGACGCACATGTTCAAATATTGTAGATACCATTACAAGATCATGTACGCAAAACTATTACCGCGATGATATCCAAACTCATGTAACATTTACCATATACCATGTTCCGAAGTACCCTAAGGAGATTCATCAATCATTAATCCATGCTGGTGTATTTTTCATTGCTCATTATTCATAAACCAAGGCGAACAGTTTATGACAAGAGCGCAGCTTGGCGTAAAGATCTCCAAACGTATCTTTTCATAATTCAAACTTGCCATACACTCATCTCTCTCCTCTCTTCCCTCCCTCTCTCTCTCTCTCTCTCTCTCTCTCTCTCTCTCTCTCACTTTATAGATAGATAGATAGATAGATAGATAGATATACATGGTCAAGAAAAAATTAACGTTGTATAAGATGTACAAGAAACAGTATCTTCGTGATATAAGGCAGTCGTGACATTCCCTTAGACAAATGGCAGTGACAGCGCCATCATAAGATCATCTGGGACCTCAGACTGTGACCAAACCTCCCGTGTATTATGCCATCTTCCCATACACTGGAGGATTGGTATATTGAGAATCTGGCACTGCAAGAGACAATGCCCTGTGCTAGTGACGGGGATGGGGCTTTGGATGCCGGGGACTGGGCAGCGGACGGCCTGGAGTTGGGAGAACTGTCTGCCCGAGGTTAGCCATCCATCATACTGTCAAAATCCACCCACTGGTACATCAGATAATGAGCCATGCAGCGGTACCATCGTGCCCCTACAGCCCTTCCTCACTCTCAGACCTATACCTGCTGCTCTCCATGGATACGCACCCTCTATGTATCCCCAAATGCCAAACAACATCGAGGTGCTTTCTGCCTGACAATCGTACAGTGACAACATGATACGAATCATAGATATATAATAGCGATTATATCTAGTTTAAATTTACATTGAACTCAAACCTATCCGACCAAAACAGATAGAGGATGTATGTTGCTGAGTATGTTCGCAGCTGAAAGTGAACGACATAAAAGAGTTTTGTGGGGTGTGGCTTGGTGTTATTAAACGCTTCTCAGTGCAGCTACTGCACGAGCAACAGTATACCGGACTAATTTCATCTGCTTCCATGAGAATTGAGTGTCAATGATTAAACACGACGTCAGGATCTCCAGTGCTTTGTTTTATATTCAAACGTCAGATATCAGATACAAGGCGCGTCCAACTCTTCTCTGAATAATTACAGCACTTTTCTTCACATTCTATGGATTTCTGATTGCCTTATTGCGAATAATATTGGGTATTGCATTGAAGTCTGCGACGTGATATCAATACCATGTCATAGCTGTCAATAGAAAGACACCGACACTTGCTAAAAATAACGTCACGTGCGACTAATACCATCCACTTGACAATGGCGTAGCATTTTGTCATCAAGGCATGTGGTTTTGCAGTGGTGGTCATGTCGTGGCTGCTTAATGATGGTCACGTGGTTTCCATGCCCGTCACGTGACAGTGACGTCAGGTCGTGACGTGTGGATCCCACGTGATTACAACAAGCCCCGGAAGCTGCTCGCTCTGTTAGCACTAATGAAACGTGAGACGACCAAGACAACGGGATGTGATTAGAGCAAACATTCTCCAGTGGCGCCGTCTGTCGGCATGTGGCTCTGACAAGCCTGGATAACAGCTAAATACCCGAAACTAGACGTGTGACACAGACAGACAAGCCTAGACATAGGTCAAATACCCAGAAAGAGATGTAACATACTTTATTTGCCTAGACACAGGGTAAATATCTTAAACTAGAGGTGTCCGACACAGAGCGAGACAAACCTAAGCATGGGCGAAATACACAGAACTATCTATACTTTCAGAGAAAAGTGTCTAGGTAGGGGTTGAATAGCCAAAGCTCGAGGTGTAGCACACAACATGCCTAGACATGAGTAAAGTGCCCAAAACTCGAGGTGCCAGGTAAAAACTACATGCAAATCAAACACACCGAACTAGATATGTGACAGACACAGACAGCCAGGGGCCAAATGCAAAGAACTCGCCGTGAAATACTTTCAGGGTAAATGAAGAATCACATGCCTACACAGGGGCTAGCTAGAAGTGGTGTCCATGTAATACGATATATATATATATCTATATATGTGGTCGATATTCAGAATTTGGCGACAATTCCGTTTTAAAAATGTCCAGTGTTATATCTCTAATATCAATTACTATATTTATGGATTAGTATGGCCATTGCATGTGCCCTGAAGGGAGCTTTCCTGCCACATATACTTTTACCTATCTGTAAGCACAATATGGGCTATCATGGCCCAAAATCCATGAAAAAGGCTATGGCAAAATTTAAATTGCTATGGCAAGAAATTTCAATAATTTTCATTGATATTTGTGTTGGCTACGAATTGACTTCTGCCTCCATGAACATTACTAAGGGGAGTGAAATAGCACTTAAACACTGGTTTACAATTTTTCTCTTTTTTTTAGTTTTATCCACCCACTGGTACATCCCGATAGATCCTGTGGTTTCTTTCCTATTTCTAAATCTGCCATTTTCTATCATTGATTGGCTAACATTAATAACTATCCCTTTATCATTTAAGGAAATCACCCCGATGGAAAATCAGTGCCTGTCAAATGATGCATGATGGCTAACATTTTAACAAAATGGAGTGCTGGGAGAAACAAACACGAATAAGCAGTCCCCAAGTACAGAAATATAGGCAATCTTGAATGGTATTTAGTGTTATCGTAGTCCTCCATTTCTTCTAAACTCATAATTCTATATCGTATGATTTCCAAATCTCTTCTCCTTTTTTCAATACAGGGTACATAAAAAGGAAATAAATCAATAGTAATTACTGCATTATACGGGGCGAGGGATACAGCTGGATACTTCACTGCATGCTAATCAATACGCGAAACAATGTTTTTCTGCGGTAATTGATAGGAGACGGTGGGAATATCGGAAGGCTTTCCTGTGGGAGGTTAACGAGGTCTTGCAGTACGTAGATGACTATCTGCATCATCCCGTTTTAGATCTATTTTGTCGCAGAGGCTAAGGCGGGGGTCGACCTGACAGAGGGTCCCACCTGCAAGCGCACGAATTACACGCCCATGCGGCAACCATTGGCGCGCGTTCCCACCCTGCTACATACAACACCCGATATTGCACAGCCCAACTATAGTCCTACCCCCCTATACTACAACCCACACGACACCACCACACAGTATCCTATCCAACCCTGTCCTACACAGAGACCAGCCTCCTCTCCCAACTTCTACAGTTCTGTTACCACAATAGCCCTCCGTCCTGTGTATAAACCTGCAAGCTCTTCCTGGCCGCACCACCCTAGACTTGCTAAAGTCTTTGATTTTGGATATTCATGAAAATAAAATACTTTTAAGTACGTTTACTTCTACCAAGGCCTGACATGCTTAGAAATCCCAGCGAGGAAGGGTTGGGTAGGGGGAGGGGTAGAGGGACTGAAGCTACTCTACTCTACCACCACCCCTGTATGTCCCACCCCATCTTCACCATCCCCAACATGGATGACACTGATCCGCTACACCTTGGTTCCACCCCTGACAGGGTTCCATCGTTTCCTAATACTCTTATGCAACACCCATACTCCTCTCAACTTTCCCTGCCCTGTGCCGCCTCTCCAACCATTACCTCGCTTTGCTCTGCCTCTCACCTGTCCCGGACACCCCCCCCCCCCCCCCCCCCCACACACACACCCCCAACAGACATGCCTCCCACATCCGAACCCTGTCCTACCATGACCACACCCCGTGCAGTCCCATCCTCGACCACCCACACAGTCAGCTCCGCTCTGAGCCCTCGCCCCCACCCCTGCCCGCTGAATCTGGTGGGGAATCTTTTAACGGGCGCTGTGCTCTGGTCTGTATCGATCCTTGAACCGGTGTCGGTGTGTGGGGGTCTTTCTGAGTACCCGACCAGCCCTGACAACACGTGCAGTGCTCGGCACCGCCCGGGTCGTACCACGTGTTCTTGTTCTACTCACTGCTACATGTGTATACCAGGCACCATGGCCAGACACCTACAGCCTCCAGGTTTATACATATGTATGCTCAGAGTTCTACACCAATCATTTACAACAGACCGCCTGGAACCCCACGAAACAGACCACCCGCCATTCCTAAGGAAAAAGGACCGTGTTGCCGGGTGGTTCGTTTAATAAAAAATGAAATAGGGGACTCTAATCTGAGCCAAAGAGCCATGAATTGTAGGATGACCCCCTTCTAATAGTATTCCACAACCAGGGTTCTACTGTGTGGGTATCCATTCAGCGGGAATTATTTAAGCGCTATGTACATTTGTACACATCTCACACGCACTGCCACCTCTGGCACTGCGGTCAAGATTTCAAATTCAACAATATCCCTAGTTTGATCAAAATCTTAAAAGGTTCCTAAATCGACTAGCTCGCTAATTAGACCGTTTGAATTAGATCCATGTATCACTATTCTTAAAGTTTGGCTCCACCTTTATTCATATCAAATAAAAGGATCAACAACATGGCCTACTTTTGCTAAGTTCCGTCAAGTCCACAACTGGTGCACGGCACATAACTCGTATATATTGTATTGCCTATCATGAAGTATTACCTGGGTAGAATTAGAAATCAATGGGAAGGAGAAACACGCAGGAAAACACACAGAAAGGCCTGTTGGCTGGTTAATGGTGTTTTACACTGAAGCAGCAGCCATGGTTATATCACAGTGATATCGACTCTATGATATGATAATGACAGACAAGTAGGAACTACAGCAGCACGACTGAGCCACAAACACCCGATCCCGGGATCTGCAGGCCAGCTCTTCCTCATACAGAGAGGAAGAGAGAAACAATGAACAGCGACAGTCGGATAGAGAATTTTCATGAACGTTTGCGAATGTCCTGAAAGGAAGGCGCCATACACCACAAAAGATCGGGAATAGTACTAATTTGCGGGACAAGAAGCAGCCACACCTACCAACCCGGCTACTCACAGCAAGCTACTTGTCCTACGGCTCTGTCTATACGGATTCCCATGAAGCCCCAGCCTCGCTACCACCTGTAAATCTATAAACGATTTCAGCCGTTGTCCCTAAAGGATTCACTGGTATACATAGGAAGCTGCACCCTGCTACAACCCCACAGCCAATTCCACAGCGACACCGCTGGCCTCGTACATGTATATATGCAGGACGTTCAGCCTATAAACACGTGGTTCAGTGGGTCTCCCACGCGCTCCTGTCCCATTCCCAACCGCCCGTGCCTTCTCTATTGCCAACGCTATGCCTCTCAGTCGTGGCAGCTCTTACCCACACACCCCTATTGCTTCCCGAGCCCACTCAGTCACCCTCCTCATCGCCCCGCGCCTCCTCCTCCACCTCCTCTCGCCCGGCTTGTCACCCGCCAGCCGACTGACAGGCGTCCCTGGCAGCGAATAGCAAAAGCAAATCCCCGAATCGCCATCATTTTCATACAGATTGGGTGAATCCATGCATCGACTGATGCAATTTACACTGTCCAGTGAACGGATGGGATCCATCGGTCGGCCGCCCCCGCTCGTAGCTCCCACTTGCGCCCACCCGCCTGGCATTCCAAGCACAAGCACGGATATCGTATGAATGATAGATAGTAACAAGATCGTCTTCCAGGCATTAGCTGAATTACACTGGGTCTGGCGTTTTCTGGGAGCATCCCGCTGCTCGCTATACGTGTATAGACGCCTCACGCCCCCTGCCGGGCACTGCCCTCGTCTCCCGCCAATTGCTACAAGCTGTGGGTCGAGAACAAAAAGGTAACTGATGTTCTGTTGCCATCACTTTCCAACTTCAGTCCTTTGAACACATTTTCTATCCTCTGTTTTGCTGTTCTCCATCCCCGTCCCTATATCTAATCGCCATCCTATCTACGGTCCCCCTAAACATACGTTCTAAGGATTGTTCCGGCCCCCATCCTAACAATACTCCCTTGGAACGTTCCCTCTGATGATTGTTCTATGCAGTCCAACTGCTCACTATAATCTCTCCATTGGTATTACACAGTGATTGTTACAGTCTTCCTCTTAACATATATATGTATACCCTAAACTCCTTTAGCTCCTCTAAAAGTACCCATTGATTATTTTGCTAGTCCCCATCTGATGATGCTCTTCAAAGCAGAAAACGGTATCCAAAACTAGGTAAAATGGGTGAGCTTTTAAAAGCTGAGTCAAACCTGATTGGAATGGTTATCGTCACTGGTATTTAAGGGGATGAACGCTGCTAATGATTGCGAATTTTGACACAATGAAGATATACCAGAAGATAATTGTTCTGGTCTGCATCCTGACCACAGTCCCTCTATAATACAATCCCAAGCGTATGATGTCAGTTTAAGTATCTTAAACATCCCTATAAATGATATAAAGAGGCTCAAACACCAAACTGACATGATAAACTGCTGGTTAAAGGCATAAGGCAACATCACACATCCTAATCTATGGGCCTGATTATACTTACAGTCGACAGCTAGCCTATTCCATCTATCTTGACCCGTTATCCTATCACAGCTATTATCTTTGACTATCCCCTTCCCTCCAACATTCTCAAGCAGGTATCTACAAAGTAAGATGACCATCTGTTGCTTTGCATGTTCCAACCGTTGCCTGGGAGGTGGGATGTGACGTGCAAGACGATGTACATTGCGGGGACGAAAGAATACAGAATGCCATCTGCAGTCATCTAACTAAATATTTCTGGCCTGTGACTGCTGGCTACCATCTCGAAGCAGATCCTGTGATCATTACCATCTTAATCCTGCTCCATTGACTCTATTCATTTATCCACCAATTTATGTCTATAACCATCATAATCCACCCTTTTCCGCCTTGCTACATTCATCAGTCTCCCTAAGGAATAGATGGTTGCTCATTGCTGTATATGTTCTACCAATCGTTCACTATGCAGGGATGGATAATGCCATCTATTTAACTAGTTATTTCTGTCCTATAACTGCCCACATTCAGCTACCATCACGACTTCTATTCATTTGATTATAGCGATCTTAAAAGGTTTTCCTCACCGCAGTCATCAATCTACCTATGTCGTATGACCCACACCCGCTGTCATACGCGTTTTGTCCGATGCCCTGTAAGCGGGACGTGAGACGCGGAACGCTGGATGGGACGTTGTGACGTAGGGACGCTGTGACACGGGATGCGGGACGCTGGGCGTGAAATACCGCCGCAATAAGCGTACACAGCCCGCTGATTACTCCGACTGGGAACCAGTGCCCAGCCCCGCGGCCATGATGGATTCCTCGCTGCTTCTTGGGCGCCCTCTCTCGGGCGTTGGCGATGAAGTCTCATCAGGCCTGTAATAACGCCATCCAGACATGTTTTTATACCCAAAAACTAACACGTCACGGCAGGCTGCCCGCAGCACCCACCGCCATCACCGCCACCATCCAGCATCACCACCACATGGCCAAACTCTCCCTGTAGGCCTCTGTCCTTCTTCAGGGAGCTTTAATTTCACAGCTGCCTTCTCCAGTTAACTGGAAATCTTCACCTTGCCCAATCAAGTATTAAATTAACCACACATTCATTCGGTTTCCTTGTGTTTATCTTTAATTACAGACATTTTTAGGTGTGGCTAATTTCTGCTTTCTCAGTCCGCTACAAAATCTTCCAAGCAATTCAGAAGAAAGACCAAGACGCTTGAAGATTTTACCGACAAAAGATCCATAACAGGATGGCAAATAAGTGTCAGTCTGTTCTCTTAATCTATATTGAAAATAAGGGGAACTAGCATTAATTGCTTCATCCTCAGATGAATATGAAACCATGACGACACAGTGTGTAACTGTGTGGTAGTCAAGGGCAACGTATCGGTCAATCATGGACAATGATTTAACATTTAATTACCTCACTGGTAATGATATCCCCGTGCGATACATCATTGTTCGCTAACGGTGCACTTTTCCTCTTAGTAGAAAACTCCGTTTAAAACTTTAAGGTGGCCATTAATTTTGACCCATCACTGATGGCAAATGTGAAAGAAAGCATGTAGTAAAGCTTTAACGCTTTAAAAACATGTAGCTCTTTATGCTCAAAACCTGGTATCTGTGTGGACAACAATCCCAAGGTTACCATCAATACAGTTTGCTTGTGGTGTGGATAGTCTTAAAGCTACCATTACTGATCCTTTGGTGCACGATGGTGATTTGAACGATTGTCATTGCTACTTGCTCTTAGACCACACACTGGCGCCTAGTTTTATCAGATATCATACCAGGTACTCTACCCCAACTTGTGTCAGTGTTACTAAAAAAAAGGCTAAAGTGGGATTCACACGGTGGGATTCAAATACCTCACAGGCAGTTTGTCTGAGACAAATCCTGTTGAGATTTGGTATTGGAACACAATCTCCTCGTGTGAATGACAGAGTTCCGTTTTGCTGAGACAATTTTTTCCCTTGCAATTGTCTGCTACAATCACCCCTAACAAGGAATAGAATCTCATGAGATTTTAACTTAAAACGGGATTCACACGGTGGGACTCAGGTACCTCAAAGGCCGTTTGTCTGAGACAAATCCTATTGAGATTCAGTACTGGAACACAATCTCCTCGTGTGAATGACAGGGTTCCATTTTGCTGAGACAAATTTTTTCCCTTGCAATTGTCGGCGACAATCACCTCTAACAAGGAACAGAATCTCAGGCGATTTTGACTTTAAACAGGTTTAAAATTTAGAGGGGCATTTTGGTGAGATAAATGTATTTCACACGTTCTCCCCCAATCTGTGAGCTCAGTGGTTCCAAGTAACACCTAATTACATGGGGAAGTACACTGAGTCGGTGACTGTGTACCCTGTGTAGGGGTGTAGGGGTGAGACTATGTACCTGGTAAGTATTCCCATGTGAATTGAATCCGCCATGTTACCCTGAGACTGTAGAACACCCCAATCTGTGAAACTTTGTACCAAGCTGAAAATAATAGCCGACTGGTGCAGAGGTGTGAAGTACACCAGTCTCAGGTCCATTTGTCCCATCGTGTGAATCCCACTTAACACAGAAAATGGCAATCCTTTCCGTGTCAGTATCAAGTTGCAATTACAAGAACAAAGATCAGATGGCCACAAAAACAACTGTATATACATGTAATTATTTTCCAAACAGAGGAATTTTCAACCATCGGTGAACTTCAGCACCAAGACCAACGCTTGGGTTTGCTGTTCAGCTGTGTAAGGCCCTTCCGCCCAATGTTCACGTTATGTCACCAATGTTTATCCGAGTGGAAATCGTCATATTGATTTTTGCAACAAGCCGCAGGTGTATTGTCTGTGAGTACGGCAGATACGTGTAGTGTGTAAGAGGGGAATGGGAGATGAGGCGATGGAGAAATGGGGAAATGGGAAATAAGGATTGGTTCTTGACAAATTGGTGGCCAGGGAGAAATACAGCTCCTTTGTTTCTTGAATCAAATACATACCGTCGAAGTATTCATATTATTTACAGTTACTTGGCAATTGAAATTATGCTGTGACAATTTCGTCAATCCTATATCCCACATGTCCAGACGTTCCAGCCCGCTCTTGTCAAGGGAAGATTGGAGGCCACTTTCAGACTGTTACCAGTGAACAATAGGTACGAAAATGAGACAAAGCTCAATATTATTCGCCATATGTCGATAACCTCGTCATAATCTATGAATAACCGACAAATGATCTATAGATGACCGCTAAATGATGTATCCGCAACGCATCTATGTCTCCTTTTCCGGGCAGCGCGGAAAGGAATGTTAAAGGGTAAGAGGTGGTTTTCCGACTAGACAAATACACTTAACTCTGGACTGACAAATATCATGAAAATCTCTGTAAAGTCATCAAGATGATAAAAGGAATTCCTCCATGACGTTACATAATAGTTCACCGCCGCCACACCTCGGGCGGAATCAATCGCGTCGGACCAGCAGATTCTGATTCGCCTGCCGTGTGACGTCTGCCCAACAGTCAAACAACTGCCTAAAGTCAGGCAAGCCGACACGACACGATTAGAGTATGGCATATATTCAGCCAACCCAGCATGAGATGAGTGAGTACAGTGAGTTCACTCAGGAAGATTTACAGTTTTAACAGAGGGAGAAAACTATTGTTGAATCTTTTAGGACTCCCTATATTCTTGTAAACGGATATAGATGTACCTCAGCAGATGAATCGTATTTTTAGTATTCATTATCAGCACAAACGCCTTTGCAGAGTGCTTTCTGCCTTCACCCCGAGTGGGATTCAATACTTCATGCGCATGGCTTTCTATTAATGCCCTTTTCCTCCTTTTGTAATTTCGGCTATAGAAGCTGAATGTCATTGTGCCATCTGAGGTTAATTGCTCTTGATACTACGCCCCGAGCATATCCGATTCTCTCCCTTCTTTTGATAACCTTATCATAGCAGTACATAGATGCAGCTGTGCCTACTCGGAATTGAATTTTATCGTGACAATCTTCGTTCAAAAAGCAATAACTTGGACCCTATGCTTCCAAATTATATCCTATTATCTGGGGTAAATGATGATTGGCCACACCCGCCCTGGTTCAACAAGCTCAAGCTTGCTTCACAAACCTCAGGATAGCTTCAAAAGTTATATATAGTTGCCTTAGGATAGCTTCACTAACTAATGCTAGCTTTCTGACCGTCAGGTTAGAACAACAAAGGTCAAGAAAGATTCACAAGCCCCAAGATTCATAAAACATATGCTAGCTTTACGAGGCTCAGGATGAGTTCCCAAGCCTCAGGCTAGCTTTGCGGAGCTCAGTACAGCTTCCCGACACTCAGGATAGTTTCACATTAGCTTCACGAAGCTTTCTATAACTTCATGACGCTCAGCCGTCTTTATAAATTTAGGTAGTATCATTCTGGATCAGCTAATTATCCTTTACACTTTCCCGCATTCAGAGACAGGGATTCTATGATCTGTGTAACCTTTTGTTTGTTTGTTAGTTTGTTTGGGTAGTTTGACATCCAATTTGTTCAATTAGACTTTTTATCTTGCCTTGTTGCCAAGTTAAGGTATAGAAAAACAGACACACAGATATTCATATTTATATAAATTTATTCACCAACTTTTTCTTTCATCTCATAGGTGTTTCATAAAGTAACAGTCGCAAGACTATGTTACACATAGAAATTGGAGTTCATACAGTTATATCCAAGTCTCAAAATAACATAGTATAATCAATTGTACCAATCCTGGTGTCAATATAGTCTTCAATAAAGATGAAGATGACATGAAAACACTGAAGGACCGTAGGAGGATTAGGATCCGATGTGATTAGAATTTTATCGGGCAACTGCCTGCACCACGGTGCCCAACTGGCATTGTGGGATGATGTGACAGTCGCAAGTGCAACACATGTGCCTTGGTTACGACTTAAGGCCCGGCCCCACTGGTGCGATGCGATTATCGCACACGTTTTATAGCCCCATAAACGCCCTCTCGGCGGGGTTTATGACCCCTATTGCGATGGATTCATCGCACTCAATCGCAAGGAAAATCCAAAGTATGCCCCACTGATGCGATGGATTCATCGCAATGCGTGTGGCAACACCTATGGTAAAAGCACTACCTATGGTAAAAGAATTCTGACAACAGCCTACAATAGTAACATAATTATCGCTCTGTGGTAAACTCCCTGATACCTATACCTCTGTGGCCTCTGTTCCTGTTATGAACCTCTACACAGGCTTGCATTCACAGCCACAGACTGCCATTTTCATAGCTTGCTTTGATATCACACCTCCTAAGACCTGACATCTGAGTGTCAAACGCCCACATATAGCAGAGTTTTAAAAAATCACCAGGTCCAGATTTAATCCCGAAATAATGACTCATTGGTGATATCATTTTACATTTTGTTATTGATATGTTGGGACAAATGTGACTTTTTGTAACTGAGAATATTTGAGGCACTCAAAAAAAGTTTTTTTAAAAAGGTGTTACCTGCGTTTAGTCAAGGGGAGGGGGACTATATAGAATATAATAGGAAGCACTGCCTGCCTGTGCGACAAATCCATCGCACATCATGAACATTTCATGATCCGTCGCATCGCACACGATCGCACACACGCGCAAGTCCGGCCCCACAGGAGCAATTGTGTGTGATGCGACGGGCGCCGCCGTTTTTTTAGACGATATTTTGCTTGGGTTTGGGTCCCAGCCTTACAATTGCGTTCCACGACTTTCCTGTCATCCACAGCTCATATATATTTAATATTAGCGTAATATAACCCCGGGAGCTGCTACGGTGTAAACCCCATCAACCTAATCCCCGTACCTACATCTGTAGTGAGGTATTTAATTGCGCTTTTTCTGCCTGAGGGAAGGCTGATTTGTTTGGATGTGTCCATGAATAATTTTATGCGCGATTGCAGTCGAAATTCCCCTCTTTGTATACGTTTTATGGTGGCTCAAACGCACCACTCTAATTCTTAGGTCAACCGTTTCACCACGTTTGCATCGAGACGCAAATACATGCACTGCTCTGCTGACGCACACATTAGGCTTTTGAGATTCAGAGAGGAGTCCTCGTCATAGGTCTAACTCTACGTTCAAATAGTTATATCCCCAGCAATAGTAATAGTACATGGTTTATGTGAATAGAGGGATATAGCTAGATAGTGGCATCACTGATAAAACAACTCAAAATGAAGAAAGCATTACTGTTGTTATTGACTCTTTGAATTTGGACTGGATGATGCGATAAATATTCTTCAGATGTGTTTGTTAGTAATGAAATTGATGATTTTAATGACACAGCTGTTGATTAGGAGCCGCACATGGTTCGAAGGCTGTGAGCGTGTATATGAGGTATTTGTGTGTAAATGAGCAGGGGCCCAGCTGTTAAGGACCCCCATAGGATGAACTGTTCGCCAAACACGCAGTGTCGTGGTGAGCTGCTCACACATGTACAATCTCCCAGCGGGAACCTTACTGTAGCCGCGTCTACATATACACTGCACGACTCTTGCTCGGTGATTTCTGGGGTAGCAGATACCAACCGGGTAGTATGTTGCGGTATGAAGATGGTATAACTATACTGCAATTACAGTGTATGCGATAGCACAGTAGCAGTTTTATGATACATTGTGCGACAGCAAACGAAACACCAATACCTTTGGTATAAAAGGAATGTCATCGATATGAAATTATCTTAGAGGGATATAAGACTAAAGTATTTATATATGTTTATGATAGCCTACATTTCACAATTCAGCCCATGCAAGTAGAGTCAGTGTATAAATTATCTGAGTTTCCATATCTTTTATTCATGTTAACTTACATACGAGACAATCTGCTGTATAGTAGCAACCCGGGTCAAATCAGTTCAATTGAACCACTAAAACTCCAGGCAGAGAATAAAACTGACCAGGATGACCAGGGCACAAATCGCCATGATTTCCAATACAGTATATTTTAGAAGGGTTGATGTGAAAACCTGTTTGTCCTCTGATGTGTTTTGATTGATTTAACGTACAAAAATTGTAATTAGCTGTTAGCAGACTGAACGGCCTGGCTGTCATGGTTTTGGTTCTGAGATATTGTTCAATGCTGGAGTGGGTAATTGTCGCACTGTGAATTAACAATTATGCATCGATGGATTGAACACTTGTAAAATATTTACTAAGTAAAACAAAATTAATATGTATCGTACTTCTGATCAATAAAGAGAGCTAAGCTAGCTTTTAAAAAACTTACCAGGGTGCACCCCTCTCATAAGATCTCACACTCTCTAAGTGATATTCTGTACAAGGTTCTCACTACGCTCTATGGGAGAAGAACAATCTTAACGAACTAGGCTTGGAGCCTGGAGAATCCACTGGCACACAGTATTACAGCTAGGTGGCATTATTGAGATTATAGGAATCTTTGGGTTGAATTGATGTACGTCTTTAGCACGGGAGGCAGGCCAGTGAATTCTCTAGGCTCTAAGCCTAGTTCGTTAAGAATCTTCGTAGCGAGTAGTGCGTAGTGAGAGTACAGAATAACACTTAGAGAGTGTGAGATCTTATGAGAGGGGTGCACTTATTGCGATCGCCACGTGAATCTGCTAAAAAAAATGCGGAACCCTACTACCCAAATTCAACAGCTAAATGGTTTGTTGTAACTGTATCTAGATGACGTAAGTAACGTTGATTAAACGAAGCTGACTGAGATGCTAGTATTTCGAGAGGCTCAGTTATTTTCAGTAGACATCAGCCCCTATCAGAGTCAGTTTTAACCGTTAAATATGTAAGATGTGAATGAGAAATTATGAATCTGAGTAAAAGTTTATGTACCTGATGTAGGTCGTGCTATTTTTAGACGATGTATTGTTTAAAAAACACCATGTTATGTCGATAACTCTTTTTATGGTCAATAAACTTATTTTTCTAAAAGGGAGTGCACGTAGTGTGTACTAGGAGAAGTATGCTCCAACTGTGCACCTGGTACAAGGGTTCAGCTATGCAGGCTGCCCTAGATAGTAAGGAATACAAATCCCTTCAGGAGCTGCGCAGAGCTGCTGCCCAGTCTCTGGGGAGGTGCTCGATATTATGGTGGATGAGCTGCTCATTGAGGAAAGGCACCGGCCCCTGAATGAGGGCAGCTGCATCACGTATTACTACATTGGATGCACCCTTTTTTATACGACCCTTATTTATAAGACCCCGATTTGATGCCGAGATTCTGTCGTACAAAGACACCTGCCGGTTTGCGATTATTTTTCGATGTCATTGTCTAAGATAAGTGGTACAGACAACTTGGTGCAATTGTACACTTATCCATATTGTACATTACAGTACAAGTATCAGATCCAGCATATATTGTGGATAAGTGGTTGTCAATTATACTCTTACTTAGAGATTCTCATTATTCCGAAAAAAAAACATGCTGCAAATCATATTAATCGGTTTAGTAAAAGTATGCCCGTATCATACATATCTATTAACCGTTCCTGACCTGTATCTATTACACAATGTAAACTATAACTCTGGTAAACCTGCAGATTGCAGGCTGACAGACGACTGTGGTTCCGGTTTGAGTTTAAAAAAAGATTAAGCCTGCATACATCAATGCAGTGTAAACTCCACTCCTGGAAAACCCGTGGATCAGATGGTGACAGTCGACTGTAGTGTCAGTATGAGTTAACCGTTCTTGATCTGTATCTATAGTAGATTGTAAACAGCACCTCTGCTAAACTCGTAGTTCACTGGGTGACAGCGGACCGGTCCCTCAGCGTGCTTCAGACGAATTACCAGCAGTAACCGGGTACCCTCACACCAGATACACATACACCTTGTACATGCAAACCGGTTATCAGCATTCATCATCCCATCACCGTGCCCACTGTTTGCCCCTAAAGTTGTCATGGCAACCGTGCATCTATCTGCAGTCTTCTTTGATCAGGGTGCCAGGTCAGAGGCAGCTCCGTAAATTAACCACAGCACGATCCTGTCACCTCAGCCTCAGGCTGAGATGGAAACCAGGCCAGCACACTCGCAATGCGTTCACGATTTCACACAGCCAGGGAATTTTCTCCACTCCACAAGTTGAATCCCCCCCCCCCCCCCCCGAGAGTCAAATCTGTTCTGAACGTAAGCTTTATAAGATGCAGATTACTCCATTTCAATCAATATATAAGATGGCATTCACCACTATTTTGAACAAGGTTTTGGTGAATTTAGAAATAGTTGAGATCAATAGTTTCCTAAAGAGGTTCTCGAGATTATCTTTATACCCCTTGTTGGTGATTGCAACAATGATATTGATAAGGTATCACCCACTGTATAAATATGTGATGAGAACAGCCATGATGAGTCACTTACTCTTCTTGGCTGCTTCATTCAAAAATAAGTGTTGATTTATTTATCTTATTGTGGGAAAGTATCATTGTTACCATACTAACCCTGTGTGGTACGGGACCCTGAAATAATTCCATATTTAGGAATATTAACAGGTCTGCATGAAGACATATGATATGAAGTAGCATATTCAATCGTCTGTATTCAAAACAACTAACACTTTTTTCTTACATAATCCGAATGATTTTATAAGATAGCGATCTTATTCCAGGCCTTCATCCTCCTCCAAGCCCTTATAAAGCCAACACAGCTTTACTAGGTTGACTACGAATCAATATTCATATGGAACTGTTCCATACAGTGTGGCCTAAGATTTCAGATGTATGATATATAGGACTCGTATATTCTCTATGGTATGTCCTCTTAGACATAATGCAGAAATATGTACTAAAATATAATTGTGCTATTGTATTCTACACCTATAGGAGCACGTTAAGGGTCTAGGGTTAAGAATCGTTTGGGTTCCCAATGTCTTGCAAGAACAGAAATGCGCAAAATACTGATGACCTGTTTCCTTTTACTAACATTGAATATCGCTGGGATAACAAAGTGTTTCCCTTCTTTAGGTCCGTGCATCCTTTTTCCCGAACTGTCTGGAGGAAACCTGCAGATGCCTCAACCAAGCCGTAACAAAAGAGACAATACCGGCGGTTCATCCGGAAATAGGCATTCTGCTAGCATAAGGGAGGACGACACAGGAGGCCTGTTAATCAGAGTGGTATTGGGGATGTCTGTGCGTGACGATATCTCAGATTCTAGAATCACATTATTGGCGTTCGGGACCCGCGCGTCTGATTCGGGACCATCACGTCTGCTTCAGGCCCTCACGCATACACCGCTTCGCCACTAATTGGGTCACGTGCTCTCTGGTGCATTATGGGATGCTACTTTTGCGCAGATTGCTGCTTTAGATTCTTTCCATGTTTCGGTTTTAGAGTCGGTCAACAGGAAAATAAGTAGATAAAATGCGGGAATATTCTGTCTCATTTTCTCTAATAGAAATCAATACCTTACAGTCCCAAGAAACATAAATACGAATACGTCAGTGGTGTTGATCTTTCTCTAAGAGTGGTAATTTCTAGAATATTTTGCGGGGAATTAACGTCCTAAATGGATGGGATTCTTAAAGGGGATGTCCACCTGCTAAGATTTTGCTAACGACGCGCTACGATAGCGCCTTCCAATGCAAAAATTCAATATCGGGGCGTAATCATAGAGCCGATCGTGCAGTTTCTACAATGCGGCCGTGCGACGCACGCTAAGGCATAGTGACACAGAAGCCCGAATGTCTACGAAATTCGAACATGTTCAAATTTCGTAGCGCGTTGGTATGCGTCGGTGACGCATTTTGCCATGAAAACAAGTGAAACAGTAAAAGGATATTTATGAATTTTACAGGTTAGAATACACATGGGTAATCCCCCCCCCCCCCCCCGAAAAAAGGTGTCATTTAATAAAGTGTCTCAAGTTTGACTTAAAATCGAGTTTTTAATTTTGATTTTTTTATATACAGTTGAAATATCAATTGCAACCATGCATTATTTCCTAATTGAAAATAAGCTATATATTCGAATAGAGGCAGTTCTAACAAAATGCACTGGTTCATCGTGAGCTGCGTCGGGACCATGATCATCTCTTTTTCTCCACCGAAGGCAATGCGACGCACATCGACGCGCTAGACCTCCCGACGCTCTACGATTTGGGCATTTTGCGTCTGCGTGCGTCGTAATAGGCGAGTGCAGGGTCCAACTTTTTGATTTGATGATGATAGATGACGAAGCAATGCTTCGACTTGTCAGTCCAAAGACATGATCCTCAAATATCATTTTACTGAACAAGATGTTAACAAAAATGAAAATTCCTAAATGCAAAGGTCCTCTTTGATGAAAAATAACCTATAAGCTTTCACAAACCGTCACATTTAGCCTAAAGCAATTGATGGTAGTAGATGGTGTACTTGGTAACCTAGTAATATATTGCATTTACAAATCTATGCTATTGGCTGATATATAACATTTTCCTCTATCATAGGCAAGGCCACATCACGATCTAGTCAGAGGTGGTTAGACAAAGCAGCAAACGGAACCAAACTTACAAAAAATAACTTTCTAAATAGCTTTACTACACTCGAGCAACACAATCCTCCAAAACCGATTTATGTGGGAAGTCGTCAGAAGTCCGTGGGCTGTCTGCCTCAGACGTTGTTTGAAAACGTAGTTAAGTAGACAGTTATGGTCAACAATGGACTCCCCGAGTCTCCGAACAACAATCCCTACGGTGAGACCAAAGGGAAGACTCCGGCGAGCTGTAATGATGACATCGCACAAACTCATGAATCAAAACAAAAATGAACAGTCCTATGCACGTATGCACACGTACTGGCGACCATTTTCTTTTACGAAATTACATTATTATCACTGCACGAAAACCCTTTTTTAAATATGTATACGACCGGCGTATATAGGTATGATTTTACGCAAATATGATAGTCCTATTTTCCATCGTTTATACACTTCGCCCATAGACGTATATACATGTCCATATTGCCGTTATATATACGTCAGGGTGTAACATGATGTAAACAAGGTCACCATAGTTTATGTCATATATATATATGCCTGATTCTGTTGTATTTACGCCACTATCCAATAATTCTGATCTCTGCAGCTAGGGGACACCACTGTTGTTTTTATTTTATTTGCCATTAGTCATTCCGTCCTTGGTATATGGAAAATCCAATAATATATTTTCAACTTTGATCATAAAATCATTCTAAAACCTATTTATTATCTTTTCATTAAATACATATATGATAAACCCAGCATTCTTTGTTTTTTTTAAAGGTTTTTAAAAAGATTTTACTTTCAAAACACCACTCTTTTGTAGGGTTCTAGATATGTGCCTTTAAAAGGCTTTAGGAGATTGTGGGTATAGACATTGGGTTGGGCCAGACAGTCTCTGCCAACGCTACTGCTGCCGTCCCTGCCACCAACACCTCTGCTGCCACCACTCTCACGCCCACCACTTTCACAACTGTCATTACCGTCGGCACACAGCCATGTGCCTGCTCATCCATGGACAATGTTCTGATGATGTGTAGAGGACTTGGAATAATCTATCCACACACACTGAGGGGAAGCTATGGGGAGCCTAGGGGAGGAGGGGTCTCTACCAAGTGATCAGTGGTCAGAAATTGAAGGGGGGAAGACAGGGTGGCAGGGGCAGGGTGGTCGGGTGGCAAACCTTTTTTTATTTTTTTATCAGTATACATATATACATGTATATACGCCAAACATATATGATTTGTATACGACCAGTGTATACATGTTGCACACCGGATATTTAATCTCATATATGCTTGGTGGCATATACAGCCATTACGCGTCCATATACAGGAAAAAACAGTATTAGATACGCCACATACACTGTCAGGCAATATTGACATATACATATAAAAACAAGTCAATATATATCGGATACATGCATATACGCGGTGGTGTATATATGAAATAAGTGGGGGTTTTCACGCAGTGTATTCAGACACTATTCCTATACATCACATGGTTAGAATGATTGCCCCATCTTTTCATAGGTTTCTAATTTCTTACAGACCTTTTCCTACATTTACTATATTTCTTAAAAATGCTCCCATCCTCTATATCAGTAAAAGATCAATTAACTATATATTTACAACACCCCAAGACATTAACTTGAGGTTTGTTTCCCATCATACTGTTACAGACAGAATTGTTAATCTGAAATCAGATAGACTCTGGTATTATTGCAATCAATGAGCAAGATCCCGCAAGACAACGTGAGAGCGACGTCCTTACCCAGTAAACACAACGCGTAAATTTACGTGGCTCACAGTTAGATTCTCTATGTATAAGAATGTACAAATGTTAAGGTTTACTTACGTCTGTAGAACGTGTGGTAATTTAAGGTAACTTTCCATAAATTCACATAATTCATATTACATTTATTCACATAAATTAACATTTATACGCACGAATTCACATTTGTGTGCATGAATTCACTAGATGGCATGGCACATGGCAGTAGTTTCTGTGAATTTTTTGTATTTCTTGTGGAGGGTAAATATTGCCTGTAAAGTTGGTTTATTTACCAAATTTACAAACCAGCAGTTTTAATTATCGTTAATGTCATTCAGTCTATGATTGGCTGATCTTTTTGTCACTGCAATTATCCTAATTCTGGTAATTTTGGCAGTTTGCTTGATCCACACCTTTCTGCAGGTGTGTGGTGTTGACACTTATGTATGTGAACTTTTTTCCAGCTTAGAAAAAATCATAGGCAACTGATGAAGCCTATGACAAAAAAGTATACAGAATTGACTAAATCTGAGTATAGAGTATAGTCCATGGTGACACCTTCAGGTTAATTATACTCACTTCCCTACTTCATAGAGAAATCCCCAAATAAATATTCCCTTTGTAGATAAAGCTACCAGAGAAATATATTCTTATAATCATGTAGATTTCCGTTTCTAAAATACATATAGAACCTATCATTTACATAACATTATGTAATTCTCTGTTGGTATATTTACATAAATTCATGTAGTTTAGAAACGTAAACCTAGAAGAAATAGACCTGACTACCATGGCTGTAATCAGTGAATAAAGGTACAAGTCTTAGGAAACTTGGAGAGTTTGAAATATGGACCATTCACCTTGGGCTAGGGCTCGCACTGTTTTATTGTATACAGTGTGTTCCCTCAGGGCTACTCAGAAATGAAGATATATACTCCAGTTGACCTACCAGCTCATGCTAACCCGATCCCTGATACACTACGTTAGCCCTTACAAATACCCATCACTGCATGCCTCATACACCCATGTCCACCTCCATCCACTTATATCGTGTCCACAATCCTAGCCTGTCACCACCTTTATAGAACCTGCTCTCCATCCTACCCTCCTCCCTCACCTCCCACTCACGACTCTTTCCTTTAAAAGTTCTGAAGCAGCTAATCGATAGCGAGGTTTGTTCTCTGTGTCATCTCCTCCCGGCTTTGGACGGCTTGCAGCACGCGCGACGATTTAATCAAATTTCCTTCCACCTTAAATGCTACGCCTTGGAATGAGCGGCCGATTCAGTTGGTCTTCATCGTCGTGAAGTGTCGGGTTCTCCCAAAGTTTTATAGGCATCTGAAGGTAAATCCTAGTCCCTCAAGATGGTAACGTACGCAGTGTCGCATGTAGATATAGTGCAGCCTATTTAAAACATCAGCCCAACGCAGGCTGCACTGTGGCTTTTATTTTGATCATTCAATCAAAACGTAATGTCAGTTCCATTCAGAAATCGCCCAAACCTAAGCAGGGTAAAGTGAAGAGAAAATCCTTTAAAAAGAGCTGAACAACAGTGGTGAGGACGGCAGAAAAGAAAGTGCACAAGCCAAGCCGCATGACAATAGGCCAGAATAGGCATAAGGATAATAGGAGAAGGGAGAAATGTCCTGACTAGAACGAGAGGGTAAAGCTGGAATAGTGGGAGATACACGGGGGAGTGAAAGGAAAGCCGAGGACGAGATAGTAGGACAGTGCAGAAAGCCTAGGCAGTACAACATAGTATAGGCATAATAAGGAGAAAAGGATAGAGCAGGCCTAGGCAGGAAAGAAGGGGAGAGAATGCCTATACAAGGCTTTCCAGTGACACAGCCTTCAGGCCTAGTGTCAACACCAAGTTCTTTATTGACTGACGATCCCGGAAGTCGAGCTGAAAGGCAGACAGGTTTCGGCAATGCTGGCCTCGGGAAGTGGCGACCATAAACCACCAGCTGCGGGCACTCTTGAGAACCTATTCTGGCAGAACATCCCTAGATTGCATGGTATTGATTGCAGGGCAAGTACTGTGTCAGCAATACCTTTGGATTGTAGTGGATTCAATAGAGGCGCTGTATAAGTCATTTGTAGCCCGCGAAGCTTTCAGCGGGATGCACTGTGAGAGACACGCAGATCGTGTGGATCTAGCCATGCTTCTGAAATAATGGATATTGGATTTCTCCTGGGTAAATGAATGCTTCCCGCTCAAACAATTCACTATCTAACATTAATTCACGGGTATCAAATGCTGGATTACACAGCAGCCCAATAAGCCAGACTTTAAAAAAAAGACCAATAAGTATTATGAGATGCCGGTAATTGAACCCTTGGATTTGAGAAAATGACTCGTAATGTATCGACCGTTTTAGCAGCTGCCTCAATGTAAGACACCTACAGAAATGCAACTGTATGTTACAGTGCATTGTCAGAAGACATCTCGTACGAATTAAATATTTTATAAGTTGGAAGTCACGGTGATATCCTGACTCCCTTTTGTTCGAATTAGGTTTTTATACCCAGATCCAACGTCTCAGTATTTTACAGATTCTCATCCAGGCAGGAATTTATAAAGAAACAGGTTTGCATTCGTTAGCCAGACAAATACTTTGATTATGATATATATTTATCTCAATAAGTGACCGAACTTCATCCATGACTCCTACAATACTTAGTCATTTCATACGGCCTGAAGCCTGATTAATTTCGATCTACAAAATAAAGATTGCTAGGAGGTAATTAATGTAAAAGCTACACAACCTTTTTTTGTATTTTCATTACTCACGGAATCTATAATCAAGATTATCAAGTATCATGATCTGACAGCGCCGTTTCTGGGCTCAGCAGGGCGGGTTACTCAATTCTGATACACAATCATTATCTTGGGAAAAAGTAATTTATTGCACTCGAAACAGAAGTAACGGTTGACCGCGATACAGCACATTGTCCTCACTCAATTTATTGCCGTCTCATAATTTCAACAATACGTAATTTGAAATATTTGTACAAGCCCTACAATATATACAGGCACACTGATACGATTGAGTGTGGTGCAATTAGCGCCGCCGTCTTTTTATTTTTTGCCTTCTCCCAGATTTTATTACCTTCTTATGAACTTGCGACGATCCTATCGCACCAGTGGAGCCAGTACTAATTGTAGATAAGTGTTCTTTCTGCTGCCCACTGGAAATACTAATTAAGGAACAGCTAAGATAAATACCCTCCCCATGAATTTATCAGGATTGATTTAAATGGCCGTCCATTTAACCTTTACAGGAGGACTTTGAAGCCTCAGTTCCCTATACATAAGGAATGAAATAAGATAAGGTCGGATAGTTGTTCTGATATCAAAGTGCAATCATTCTCTCCTAAAACCGTTTAGTAACCTTAGGCCTCCTTCAGCAAATATCACAAAGACAGCAACTGCAAATGAGGATAATTTATATGGTGATCACATAACTATTCCCCCATATCGGAACATTTGTACTACAGAGATGATGTGTCCTTCATGAAACACAGTGCTCCATTGTAAATACGTCAGATTTACCACACAGTGGAGACGATCCCAAGAGAGACATAGACTTAAATCACAAGATACCAGTGAAGAAACATTACCATAATGATGTAGCTTGTTCCTGACTGCTCACATGAGCGGTATAATTTCCTGGATAGTGGTCCTAACCCCCTAAAGTACGAATGGAGTACATGCATACAGGTTGATTTCTACTAGATATAAGAAAGCACCAATGTTATCAGTTTTATGTCTAGTGCTGTTGTATATTGTTGCGTGTGTCGTTTCGGGTAAGATCGGATACCTATATGAGACATTCTGTAAGGCCATACAAATCATATTGGTGGCGCTGACTCTACTTTTCGTAAAATTTTATTTTGACTGGTGGCTATGTTCTCAAATCAGGCCGCAGTGGCCTGGTTATAATTCGTGCATTTGTTTATAAAGTTTAACAAATATCGATACTAAAGTCAAACCTTAACCGAATGGGCTAACATTGTTGGTGAAGCGATACTTTTTTATGTAAAAACACTAGCACTTATTGCAACTTTTATCACAATAGAGCGTTAAGCTGGCATCCTAGCTGTGATGAAGACGACCCCAGCCTCCCCACCACAGGTCTCACAACCTCGGGGGTCACAAAAAATACCAGTTATGTTTGCCGGCAGATATAATGTCCCGATGATTCATCAATGTCAAGGCAGGGACCTTTTTGTCTCCCGGGTGTCGCTCTGAATTCTCCGCGGAAACGCTTTACGTGGCTCAGAAAAAAAACACCTCCCCACAAGCAGAATCGTGTCATCAAAGTGAATCAGCGTTTCTGTCACGTGCCAACTTCACTGACATCTAGACCTCCTGGGAAGTTAGCCCCTCTTAGAGCCTACTTCTAAGTCATGGGTCCATATGGTAACTATCTTCGCATTACATCAGTAATCATCTGTCGACACGATAAAGTGTGTAATAAAAACAAATGGAGGCTATGCTATGCTCAGCGCTTTCTTGTTCTAGTGATACAAACGAGAATTCTGTCATGGTTTTAAATATGAATTATTAGAGAAATCGATATGGAATGAATAGTCATTACTAAAATATATATTTAAAAGATCACAGTAAGCAACGACCGGTATACTTGAGCATCTGTTTTCCTTTACCCTAACATTTATGATATTACTCATAGAAACCTTCACTCCTATTGTATAATATACATGCTCTATTCTGATCTGTAATAATATAATGAGTTGCCGCGATATATAACCATGTTGACAGACTCAATTGAATTTAGCCTTATATACATATTCAGGGATGTCAGTTGAGGTCAAGGAAAAAAGTGGAAATACTTTTCATATGGATTTTTATTCTGCCTTAGAGAGACCGGAAGAGAGACCCGGAAAAACTTGGATAATATGTCGTTGTCGGCCATTGCATGGGACTGAGGGTCTGGGGGAGGTCTGAACCACTGTTCTATTGGAGTAAATGAGGCTAAATCAGTATTATCTTTGTTTGACGTCAGGAAAAACAATGACATATACTGAATATGAAAAACGTGGATTTCCACGGAAAAATGGAAAACTGACATCTCTGCATATTGGAGGGTCGTTAGGTTCCAGCTGTGTTGCTGTAACATACACAGGCGAGGAGTAGTGATAGGTATGGTTTTCAATCAGCACAGATCAAAAGCGGAACTGAGTGCAAGTTAAAATAACTTAGAACTTATATCAGAATATCCCCTTGCGATATTTTCGCTGCAAAATCTCAAGCATATGTGAAAGGGAAACGGTCGCAAGGTGTCTGATGCCCTTAAGGTGACTGCCTTTTCATTGTTGTTACTCAGCAGGTTGAATTGCACCATGCATATGTTACTTTATACTTGATAGATTATTGCAAGTCATTGTGATGCTCTAACTTATCACGTATAATTCTGAAGATTTTAGGGTTAGCTACTTTTTATCTAAACCTCATTTTAGCTTGGCCTCATGTCGTGAGCACCTGAGGATGATTATACAGTAAAACCCCGCTTCTGGGACGCCTCGCTTAACCCTTTAATGATGCATGATACCTGGAGGCATCACCGCACTAAAGACGCATGATGCCTTGAGGCATCATGAGGCATCATTGTTCCAATATTTACAAAAATGTTTTAACAAAGAAATAATAAAGCCATTTTCATGAAATCTTCACAAAAGGTAGATATGACATTATTTTTGTTATTTCTATTCAAAAGAAATAAAACATCTATGGTTATGTATCGTATTACGTGATTACGAATTTTGACCAAAATGTCCCTGTCCTTTAGTGGGATAAACTCCCACCATCACCCGTCCTAACGGAAGTAGCTCGGCCGCAGGCACCCGTTCTTAAAGGGTTAAGGGGACAATTTGCTTGGAACAGAAATTTGTATTAATTTATTTCAACCCTGCCTAAGGGTACACCCCGCTGAAGGGGTCACTTTGCTCGGTACGAAGGGTGTCTGAATTTTACTGTATATTCAAAAAGCCTACATTATCCAACACAATGGCCTTCGTACAAACTGTGGCACTGAATCCTTTGACATCCTTCAACACACATTCTATGCACTCCTACCTGAGTGTCACTTATAAGATAGAGCAAGCTATTGTTAAAAAGGGCACTTTACGGAGAAGACTTCATGTGGAGATGTGCGTGATAGGTCGGCGCTTGGAGAGTGGACACTCTGTCACTACAAATGGAGCTCTCCAGAAGCCAGCGGCACAATCTTTACATAGATTACCGCAGTCTGTTTTAAATGTTGGTCTGAGAGCGGCAGCTGACTTTGTGTAAGCATGAACATGACCTTCTCGTTGGTAAATGGCTACCTGAAATCACTAAAGTAGAAAAAGGCAAAAAAACTACAAGCTCGAGTTTTGTATAACATGTTAACGCATAAATTCCATGTTCTTTTAAGAGCCTTGGTACCAATAGAAATGGTATTTTATGATTGCCTCGATGCAAATGGAGATGGCAATTCATAATAGCCTTACCTCCGCAATGCATAACTTGCCCATGTGTATAACCATGTGTACTCTTCAGTATTCAAAGACAAATCGGAACCTTGAGGAAGTCTGGAAAGGACCGGAAATGGTCGACCGAGCGTATAATCAAACCCAATAAACAATGCAAATTGTCTGATCTTCACTACTGGTAACAAGGACTGGATATTGTTAGGTTTGAAAATAACGTACTTTTTATGGTCGGGAAACTGTCTACCAAGCCATACGGTCGGAATCTGAATCTGAGTATGAGGTTTCTGAAGGATGTGCATAGTGAGGAGTATGAAATCCTCATATTGCTGTGTTCTGAAGAATGACTGTTAAAAGCTATGATATCTTTATTGAAAATTACTAGGTTTCCTATATAACAAGGCTTACTGTACTTAGTAGTATGGCTGGTCTGATTGTACCCTTAAGGCGAGAGACTTTAACAAACCCCTGTTATGCAATGGCGAACAACCACACAAGGCTATCCAGAGCTCCAGATTCGATTCCAAGTAACGCTTAATTGCTATTACGTTAAACGCCGACAATTGGTGCCCTGACCAGACGCTTTTCGGCTTTGATTGTGATCTAGTTATCGCCTGTCGTTGTCAGCGCTTTGCCTCCTGTGAAGGTAAGGGAGTATAGTGTGTAAACACATATGGCAGCTATATGGAGAGCAGGACCAAGTAGTTGCGAGAAGCAAAGCTATTGGTATGGCTGGGTTTGAATCCATAAAGAGGTAGCTTGGTTTTCATTTATACTTTTCACTATATAACCTATAGTAATTTGTCAAACATACTGGATCGAATAACCAGACTCGAAACGCTTGATAATGATCAATACTTCCAATTTCTTAAAATAAGACTTGATGTGTCCGATTACGTCTTAATCTAATATCATAAATTACCCAATGCTTATGAACACCTTTCAAAAGATGAAAATACACACTGAATTCACATAGAAAGACATGCACATGTACAAGCATTCAAGCAATGACCAGAAATCTAAAAAAATCTCGGAACCTCAACAAAGCAATATTGATCTGTTAACAGAATCTTGATGGTAACCTTGATATATTAATATCCGTAATGATTGAATATGATAAATATTAACAGGTAGGAAAACGATCGATTGCCATCTGCTGTATTCTCTATTTAACATCACTTGTTACAGTATATATACATATAAACATATATACATTTACATATACAAATATACATAAATGAATACCCATCTATACACTGGCGCAGAACCGTGAGACATTGTTCTTATCCGTATGTGTCTAGTGTTACTGCTGGCGACAACGTGATTAGGATCGATTCCCGGATAAAGGTGTGGCGGAGGCATATGACGGTGGCGCCGCCGTGTGGCTAGCGGGGGTCGGAGAAACGTGATGAGGGTAGAGACATGGGTCGAATGACAGGCTAAGCCTCGTCACCTTCCGTGCCTCCCTAATAATAATAATAATAATAATAATAATAATAATAATAATAAATAAATATATATATATATATATATATATATATATATATATATATATATATATATATATATATATATATATATATATATATAACAAGCTGGCCTAGGTTTCATCATAGATAGGGTTTCATCATAGATCGACCTTCATAGACCGTTACAGTTGTTAGGTTTTTGCCGTAGTGAATAAAGTATGGGAATGTGAACTAACCTACAGGCTTGGGTTTGACACCCTCATCATGCTACCTCCTGCAAATTCTTTGCTACCAATCATTTCCTTGTGATTATTTCACATGCAGGCATCAATTTTTCCCTAACGGTATGAAGATCTTCTTTATCTTTATTTTTTTTTCTTTCTTTCTTAGGGGTGGGGGGGGGGGGTGCGGGTGATGGGGGTGTATTAATGTGCGTCCAACAATGACGTTTAATGGTGATTCGATGGAAGTGTACAGCCCGGTGAGGGATCAATTGATAAATGATAGTGTCACTGGCCATAAACCTGCTATTGACATGTGTAGGAATGGTAAATGGACTGATGGCACCACATATTAATGGCACCCGGGCTGATGGCAACACTTTACTAGGGCAGTCATGTGATAACGGCGATACCAGTCAGTTGTTATGGTATTTTAGGTTTCAAGAGTTTCCCCCTGAACTTTTTTTTCAGATATATTCACATGCTACAGATCTACACCCGGCCAAGGGAGCTCTGTGGCCCAATACAGATGCTTCGCGGGCGGCTGTAGGCGGCAGCTGGAGTCCATAGGCAGACGCGGGCGTCTTCGTGAAGGAAGGTGGCTGATCAGTCTAGGCTAGTGATGTCATCGGTCTAGGAAAATGTTGTCATCGGACTGAAGTGGTGTCGTCAAGTCCAGGTGCCATCAGTCTGTGGTGCCATCAGTCCAGTATGAACTACTCTTCTAAATCGTATATCTTTATATGCATACATTCCAATTCAATATTCTGCTAGAGTTACAATTATAAAGAGAAAATGCAGGGGAGTGAAAGAATGAATGAATATCACTTCCAGATACATAACTACGCTTGCTCAATCCATGAAAATATTTCTTCGATTATTTCAAATTTAAACAAATTCATTCACACTTAATGTTACATGCAGAAAGCATTGGGAACAAACCACAACCCAATGTAGCCGCGTTTAATGCCATGTAAAGAGGAGAGGTCTCTTCTATCTTCAACTGGAAGTTCTCCTCTGTGCCAAATTCTTTCAGAATTCATCTCCATCAAGCCCAACAACACATCGGGGAGTGGGGCGTCGCAGAAGAGCTGCGGCTTTAATGGCACCAAGATCTCATAAAGCATTTGGCCAGGAGGCGTCTCCCTCGGAATCACCACACTAATCCATGCCAAGCGACCAATGGGGCAATTTGTGGGAGGCCGAAGAGGAGGATGACGTAACATCATTGCCGCTGAGAAGCTCACGAACCTGCCCCGAGCAGCTCCGAGCTACTCCCCGAGCTCTTCCGATGTGCTCCGAGGCGCCCCCAGACCCTTGATACTTAATGGAAATAATCCGCGAGTTTTCGTCGGAATGCCCCGATTAACTCCCGAGTGGTTCCGAGTAGCTCCGAGGTATTCCGACTTGCTCCGAGTCATTCCCAGTGAATCCACAGTGAAAACAATGCGATGCTGCTCATTAGGCCTCCTTTGTCGTCCCATAATGTACTGGACAAACTTTGGTGACTGGCAACATTGTCCCCACATGAAAGGCACTTCACTCTATTAGCTCTCCCTTTCATGTTGCCACCACTTTTTACCTCTGACGCCCATAATTGATTTAAATTGCGAGGGTGATTGGCTGGTGTTTTTTTAAGCGACTCTGCATAAATTACCATCATTATTTCATTATCAATACCGCAAACTATGTTTGTTTCAGGGCTTGATATAAAGAAACTGCTCAAGTCGCCAGGAGCAGAACCCTACGCTTTTGAAAAAGAAGGCGGAGGACGTTATTATGATGGAGACTGGGCTGTGAGCTCTGCTGATAAAACATCGGTGAAAACAAATCACCTTCGCAAGCAGTGACTCCGTACACATGCCTTATCCTATTTGGGAAACAACGCTAAAACACCCATACAAAATCAACGTAAATACACACACAACGAAGATTGACACCTATGAGGGGACCAATACAGAATTTTCTTTACATTGGACTCCCTCTTGGAGCGTGGATTAGGTGAATGTGTTTTGTTCAAATTGACAGCCTGTGTGTTGGGAAGAAAGATTTAAGATGATTTTTATCAACTATAATATTCAACGCCGCTGCCATTTCCATGAAAACTAAATGAAATAAGTCGAACAGTTTCTTAGGATTCAGATGTCGTTGGCCATCACAGTACACGCTTTATTTAGCTCCCTGAATACAGGTCTGGGAACAGAATCCATTCACATGCCAGGAACATTTTGGCTCTTCTGTAAACTGAGCGACCGTTTTCGCCAGTACCAAATGACAAAATATTCAGCTACGCAATCGTACACGGTTAAGGTTTAAAAGTGGTCGGAAGTGTGCGTGCCTGACACCTTGTAGCATGTTTGTAGACTACACCTTACAATGTCTTTTTTGTTTGATAATATTTAAGATGTGTTTTCAATATATTTTGTGGCCTCGTATAGCTGCTTTCCGGACAGGTGAACAACTCACTATAGCTGGTCACTACGTTCGAGTCACCTCGATTAAAATCGTGTTGTGATTCCTTGCTAGGAATGTGATAAGTGAGTAAAGCTTCAGAATATGTGACATGATACGTGATAGAATAATAATCAATAGGAAAATGCCTTATCGGATATATATAGATTCAACTGGCTTAGTCCAGCCTTTATCGAAAAACAAATAATTGACTAAGAGGCCTTTAAATCCCTGTAAAGGGACTACATTGGCCCTTAATAGAGATTAACAACAAAAAAAGAAAAAGCGAATATATGTGCTGAAGGGGAGTCCTTGTGTGAGTGAGTCTCGACGGGGTGTTGATAGGGTTAATTTCCGAACGACCAGCGGATCTATGAGGGTAGAGTACTCCGATGCCTGCGACATTTGCATTAATACTTAAAATTGTCTTCTTTTTATTGTATTTCACAAATGATTCTATCTAATTCGATGAAATAACGCGTATCTTGTCACGACATGTTGTAATGCTTTGAGATCATAAGATATACATTTCTTGGAATTTGAATAAATTCACGGTTTTTAATTGTCATCAAGATAACAGAAAATGAACTAAAGTGTTGGAGATACAAGGGAGAAGATAAATAATTCCATTGAAACAGCGCCCAGAGACTGATTCGCTGTATTATAATACCCTACCCTGCCTATATTCCATCTCACCGTCACTATAACCCCCTCCGCTCCAGTACCCTACTCTGCCTGCATCCTCATCATGTGTCCTGGGAGGCAATGAAGTGATAACTTTCCATTGTCGCGCATAATAACACCTCGGCGGATCATCATAATTGTAGCACTTCCAGTGATTTGAGGCTGAATAGAGGGCATCTATGCAGGTGATAACGCTGGGAATACTTCCCAGATCAGTGGTCGGCTGTTTGGTTTCCTCATCATATACCCGGCCAGTCAGTCAGGAGTGTCGTCACCGACAGGAATTCGTGAAAGTAGTCCCTTACATGCAGATCGCCATCCCCAGAGTTATTCTTTAAAGCATGCTAATAACGGCTAATTACGATTATCAGACATTGAATCAACCAATCCAAAATTGAAATTGGCCCAATAATAGCTTAGATATGTTGCAAATTATTCAGTGCAATTATAACAAAAAGTTCTGATTATGTCAATCACTGAGTCTGTCTATCACGGTACAGAAAAATGAAAAGATACCCAAAGTAAGTAGAAATGGTAATTTGAATATTTTATTTGAATGATATATATCAATATTTTACTAATATAATCCTAAGTCCTTGAGAACCACATATTCATTGACAGGATAAACTGAAAACAATCGGTGATCCTCTCGGGCGATAATATCAGTGCGGTCGAGTGATAGGCTTTTGTTATGACCTTTTGCGGGAGAATTAAAATAGCGATGGTAGTTCGAACTGAAAAGTATACGAAATCATATCACATTAGAAATGTCAAGTCACACTTGCTGGGCCAAAGTGATTCTGTGTAATTTTTTTCCCTTTAACGGTTAGCCGTGGTATGCGCTGGTTATGGACAGATCAAATGCGAACAGTCGGCAACTAGCAAAATACGGCTCACTTACCTACCATATGTTTTGTTTCTTCCCTAGTTAAAGCAATATTATGAATGTGACTGGCGATTGATCCAGCCTTGCTTTCCTTTCAAAACAAACATTGGATAGTAACCCATGGTTCGAGTACACAATGCTCTGCCCAGCACAGTTGACAATGGCGTTTGGGTGAATATTTTCAAATGTTTTGAGGGTATTTATAAAGAACGTCCTGACCATGCTGTACAAGTCACAGAACGAGATGGTAATTTGCGGCTTGTACGGAACGAGGCATTTATGCCGAGTTCCGTACAAACCGTAAATTATCATCGAGTTATGTGACTTGTACAAGCATGGTTGGACGTTATATATTTACTATATACCGATTTTTTTTTTAAATCATTAATTTAATTTTTAACAACCGATATGTTAATAAATGTGTATGGCAAGGTGGTCAGTATTTTAGTGTACGGACCAGCGGTCCATACAGAATTTTTACGTCATATGCCGAAACGGTGCGTATTTACAGTATACACGGCATGGGTATATAGTAAATAATAAAAAGAATACTATCGCAAAACCGGATGATATCGTAGTAAATCCGTAGCCAAAACTCCAGGAGTCGCATACGGTCGCCGAGATTAAACAAATACGGTTTTTGATTTTACCCTACCTCTCTCTACACTTTTAGATTAACTAAAAAAAGAATACAATCTCATCGACCAATTTTAACTGCATGCTGGATATCCATTTGCTGCTTGTTATTGTCGTGGCATCTCATGGCATACGGAAACAGAATATCATGCCTACGGGATTTTATATTAGGGGTAGGACAAAGTCTAGGCTTCAATGAAAGTGAAAGGCTACTTGGTTTTTGTCGTCCTGCTGGTATGTCGCATGCTCTACAAGCTCGGGACATACAAGCAGAACAAGAACCGCATGTATACCATTCCACTTTCACCAAGCCTATGCCTATAGTAGGCCCCAGCAGCCATCCTTGCGATATTGTGTTTCAGCCAAGGGATAATATCGCAACAAAAAATATCTCTAGGTTTTGCACTGGAATGCCTTACGATAAGGTCACCCTCCCACTTTACTGGAGCACGGAGCATCCCTCCTTTGCGATATTGTTCATCCAACATAGCCAGCATATCGCAAGGGAAAATATCGCTGTTAAGTGTGTGTTGGCCTTAACAGTAGGTTTAGCGGTGATTTTCCGAGTGAAGAGAGCTGCTCTTTATTTCTAACTCCCTACTAGATTCATGAGTTGGTTTTAAGTGGTGAATAATTTATTGAATCAGCATGATTGAAAATATGATCTCTGCGAAGTATAGAGTATCCAATCTTCCTTTCTTGGCAGGAGACCTCTGTATTGGCGAGGCTTGATCTCATTACCCAGTCTAAAATGTCTAAAATGGAGTCTATGAATAGATATGTATATGCCACTAAGCTGAACATGCACAGCGTAAACAAGAGAAGGCCCTGTGGAGTGAAGAGTGCTTTCATCCATTTCGTATTCTGTCCCCTATTCCTTAGAGAGATGCGTTTTATCTTGCTTAAGTATAAGCCATACATATAGGATCCTTATACTATAAATATATTAACTGGGTTGTATTGTGCCTGTAATCATCCTCGCTACATTATAGGCCCTTTACATCAAATTCACAACTGGATCTTCTACTATATTCTGTCACCAATTGCCGTTCTTTGATCGGCTTGTTGTTATCGATTAACCTAGGTAAAGTATTCATTATTTTTTCCAACCAGGATAAATTTTATCCCGGAACGACACAAATTAAACACAAAGTATTCACCCCTGATCTCTATTCAGGGGTGAACAGCTGTCCTATGTTATTAGGCGAGGCACTTTGCAGTTTGGGAACCAGCGAGGAAGACTGAACAAAATGGCTGGATTTGAGAACCAGCCATGCTCCTCTGAAAAACTACCTCTAAATAGACAGTTATAAAGCAACAAACACCTATTTTGAAGGTTGGCGAAGACAAATGGGTCCATATTTTTCGATTCAATTTTGATTTTATACATGTCAGATGGCGGCCAGTGAGATATGACGATCCGGTGGAGGGCTCTATGGCCGGGTACACTGGCTACGATTAACCTAACATTTTAAGCTGCAAAAGGTTTGTTTTTGTTGTAAAAAGGAGTAGAATATCGTTTAAAGGTCTGAAATCACTGACACATACCGTAACGAATTGTGATGAAGCAAGTGTTTGAACCTGCTACCGGCCGCCGTTGCTAACGTCATCTTGCATTGGTTACAAAGACTTCCACTTGTATCTGTGTGGCAACCACTGTATATGTTGACGAGTCATCGTGTTCTGGATTGTTTTTGCATATCTAAGCTATCTTAGCTATATCACATGAGCAACCCACGTTAGATACCTGGATATTTACACATTACGCATCCTCACTCATTACGGGGTGTTTGTATAACATCTATGAACACACAAAGTGATAGCTGTGTCAGCCCAGACGAGTGCTTCAGCCGTTTATCCAATCAGATCGAGCTATTTGTTCAAAGCATGCAGTCTGTCAGTCAAAGCGTTTAGGCTAACTTCAAAGGATGCAGTCTATCTGTCAAAGAGTGTTTTCTGTCAGTATCCAAAGGCACCAGCACAAAGATATACGGCGTTCAGTGCAACCTGTGTCTAATAACTGTAACCCAAGGAACAGTATTTTATTAACCACCTAATACGGAGTCTCCATAGGAAGAGCATTGGGTGTGAGTATTTTGCTACCAGGAGATTACTGAGGCCCGTAAACTCCTGATTCTAAAATCAGGAGATTACTGGAAATTATCTCACCCGGGTATTTTTCTCCATAGGCTTAACATTAAGAACTCGTACTCCACGGCCATGAGGTTCTTGTACCCAATACTCAATGGCTAATTTGGTGATTCATTTCATCAATAAATAATGTTATACAGGGTGAGATAAAATCAGAAACCCACTCGATGAAAATAACTTGGTCTGCACTCCATCTCGTTTGACCACAGAGTAATTCACGAAGTCAAACTTCCAACCTATTTCCATCTCGTGGGTTTCCTTCTAATAATTCCAAAAACGTCATCAGGCCCCAAGCGGGCGGAACACGAACTAATATATGCAGTGACAGCAGCAGACAATCACCCAACGTCACAATCAACTTGAGCTACTGAATAGTTCAAGTTTGATGAATTCTTCTGTGTCAATGTCTCCTAAACTCCATAATCTGTCAGATTACAGTTGTCAATGAGTTCCTACCTTGTTTTGTCCCGTACTTTAGCGTATAATCCATCCTCTGATGACAACATCATGAACCCAACATGGTGAAGTGATGCAAACCAACTGTGACCTCACGGAAAATTTTGGAACGATATTTTTATTAATAATAGAGGGCGCATCGGTCAAGTTTCAGAAGAGCATCGTAATTATTAGTAAGGAACGGTTCTTTTAAGATCATTTTATTTATACTGGAGTCAAGCGAGGCAAAATCTGCCTTTTTCTGTTAAATCCAGTTATATGAAAGCTTCGAGTACACAATTCTGTTTGGGCTCTGACCTTGAAGCTAGCTAGCTCGTCTAAGCACTACAAATACATTTGTACAGCGAAGAGTAAATTTGGTTTTGTAAATCAGGGATATGGATTACATACAGTACAAATGCATATACAAGCAATAATCTAGTGTTCATGAAAATATAATATCATTAAATGTACAAAAAAAGAGACAAGCATTTATGTCACATAATTCATAATAGTTGATTATATAACTTGTAATAATACAATGATAATAATAATAATAATAATAATAATAATAATAATAATAATAATAGTAGTAGTAGTAGTAGTAGTAGTAGTAGTAGTAGTAGTAGTAGTAGTAGTAGTAGTAATAATAATAATAATAATAATAACAATGATAATACATAGCCAGGTTTCATTCACATCCCACACACTAACACCAACATTCGATTCTATCTATGGCGTTTTTTTTAGGTAAATGACAATAGCTTATTTAGTTAGTGGCAACAAAAATACAGAATGAACTTATTTATAGATAGCAAAATCTCAATAGTTTTGACGGCTGTTTCTTAAAAAATTCTTCTCCTTTTGTTTAGATTCGGGGTAGGTTTGGATTTGCCTATAGTCCAACGGAAGACGATTCCAATACAGGGGGCACTTGTATAACATGCTTCTTTTGAATATGCTCAGTTTTTCAGGTATTACTTTCATGACAGGTGCAGCAAATAATCTAGTATTTCTAACTGGCTGCATCAAAAATCCACAGTCATAAAATCCCATAGGCTTAACATTGAGTTGCCGTATGCCACGCTGACTGGCATACGGAGATTTATATGCCACTAGTGGCATACAGAATTTTTATCACATAATATTCCAAAATCGAAGCGACGGGGTAGGATAAAATCAAAACCTGATTCGTTTTAATCGTGCCCACCGCATTCCACTCCTGGAGTTTTGGCTCTGGACTTCACTCGGCTTTGCCTCGTGAAATCACTATGCCAAACTCTAGTCGTGGCATACGGTGGCCAAGATTAAAACTCATCTAGTTTTATGATAGTATATCAGTAGTTTGGGACTAGTTCGTAATCACCTAACTATAGTTTGGAGATTACTATGCGTCTTGTCCTCGGAGATTACTGCCGCTTGTATCTGAAACCAGTTAATATTGTGTATGTATTTACACTGAGTTAGTGCATGGACCTATATATATAACAAACTGAACTCGAGTTAGTATTGTTAGTGTTAATCGCATTCCAGTCAGGTCGGCTACTCACTGCACTCGGCTAACAAATCGCATAGTGATATGCAACCTGCCTGTTGTGCAATAAGCACTAACACTACGAACTCTCGTTCAGTTTCTACTAATTACCGACTGAGTTATCCCAACAGCCTTTGGTAATAAGAGTACCCATCAAGGAGCTGGCCCATCTAGTCAAAGTCTGTCTGAGGCATTTATGTCTTTTAAGCTATCAACAAATGCCTTAATGATTACTTATAGCCACCGGAGCCAGATTAAAATAGGCATGTCTCAGAGCCCCCATTAAAAACATGTTTTTGTTTTTCTAACATATAATCCTGTTACACAGCTGGCACTACGGTGGTGCCAACATCATAATTTGTGGCCTCAAATAGAGTGTATGTAGGTCTCTCCCCAAAACCACTATCTGCAGTTCTGATGTCTTGGTCAACATGCGGTGCATGACCATAACACATATCATATCTGACACCAGGCACATGCACCATGCATACTCAACATGCTAACAAAGGGCTTAAGCACTGAACGAACTGGGTGTTGCATACTATTTACAATTTACATTCAAATTCCATCACTCCGGACGAGTAAATATACATGAATCTATCTAACTAGGTTCCTGATAGGACGCTTCATGTAAATGACGTATTAATTTAGTTCATCAAATTCATTCACGAAGATTGCATGACGCTGGAGTATTTTAGATAAGAATCCCTACATCATCAACTATAGATGGGTATGGCGACGAAGGCTGGGCCAATGAGATGTTTATCTAGATATAATCTATCACACAGTCATGTTTCCTCCCCACGTGACACGCTATTTTTGCCTTTTTTCAAACTCACTTCGTTAGACTGTTATAATTATATTCAGACTAATGCCATGGTCTATAAGTTCTCTGAATGTCCAATCTAAATATGAACACAAGAGGAAACCTATGAAAGTTTAGGGTCAGACCTCATATCCCATCGAGTTTGAATTGCGTAGTAATTCAAGAGGCAAAGCCGCGTGAATTATGTAGCAATTCAAACGAAATGGGATCGAGCTCTGACCTTAAACTTGAATGGGTTTCTGAATTTATCTCACCCTTCATATTGACTTATGGGCTAATGTTTATGACATAATCCTCCATTGGATATTTTCCCTAAATATCTCATCGGCGTTGGATACGAGTTCCCACTTAAATGTTAAGTCTATGGAGAAAAAATACCAGGGGTGAGATAAAGTAGTTCCTCGAACAATTAACAATTGAAGTAATTAGCGAGGCAGGTAACCACTTTATATATACCAAAACATTTAACGAAAAACGTAGCAATGTTTTGACCTGAAAAGAACACATTATGTGCACTATAATATCAGATACACCAATTTTTAAGACCGTGTATTGTTTTGAATGCTTTGAAAAGGAACCACGGGTAGGGGAGTGGTGGGCCTTCGTTTCGAGTAAAAGGTTCACTTAAGCGGGTTGTCTCCTTAGGGGGAATGTCCCTAAAGCGGGATTCACACGATGGGATTCTTGTACCTCACAGGGTGTTTGTCTGAGACACATCCTGCTGAGATTCTGTACTCGAACACAATTTCTTCGTCTTAATTATAGGGTTCTATTTCCCTGACACATGTTTTTCCCTGCAGTTGTTGGCGACATTTACCTCTCAAGTCGAATTCACACGGTTTGGATTTATGTACCTCACAGGGTTCAAAATCTCATGAGATTCTGTTCATCTTTATGAGGTACATGAATCCCATCATGTGAATCCCGCTTCAAAAGTACTTTATAGATGGCCCCCTTATGTGGCACTACTCTCATAAGTGTCGCCTATCACTGGTACCAAAAATTTGGATACTTACTTCTCCGCCTTATGTTGTGTATTAATCAAAATACCAGTTTCACAAAGATGCACTTCTCGACTAGGACTTAAACACAACGATTGATCACTTTATAAAAACGTTCGGCAAAACCGGGCAGATAATTCCGTGTTATTTTCCTGTTGTGTTAAGATGCAAACGCCAGCTGCAAATCATCAACATGAAATCTGAAGGAATTTTATTTCCAATTTTTTTGGGTTGTGTGGGCAACCTAAAAAAATCAGTTGTGCAGTCGTACCTGGACCAAACGCCTCGTTCATACACACCATGAAATCTGAAAGAAATTGGAATTTTAATGGATTCCCTATGGCCAAAGGCTGATCAGAAGAAAGAAGCAACTCAATGTCCTAAGGCGAGGAAGTTGGAGGTGAGAATGTGACTTAGAACCAGAACACATGCATTGTCAAGGATAGGGCCTAAGATGAACCTATGAAGGTTTAGGGTCAGAGCTCGTATCCCATCGAGTTTGAATCACAAGGCGAATCAGCGTGAATTATATGTAGCGATTAAAACGAGATGGCATCGAGCTCTGACTCTAAACCTGAATCTATTAGGTTTCTTAATTCATCTCGCCCTTCATATTGACTAACTGGCTAACATTTGTGACATAATCCCTATTGGATATTTTTCCTAATTATCTCATGGGCGTTGGATACGGGTTCCCAATGTTAAGTCGATGGGGGGAAATACCAGGTGTGAGATAATACCCCATAGTAACGCCAAGGGTATAATATCACAAAGATATAGCATCTATCAGATGGGGGAAGTAGTGTGAACTCGTCTTGAACTTGTAAATTTCACAGGTGGGCACGCTACTGACACTCTGAATTAAAGGGCTGGAACCTCAATGCTAAATCAACAAGTTGTCCATACCTAGCACCTTGTAGTTTGTATTGTAGCGACGTGTAGGCTACTATGTGCTGAAGTTCGTTATAGCCGAAACCTGGTACAGTTGACACCGAGAATAAGGGGCAGTTCATAAATTGTCACACTTTTTTAGAGCATTTTCAGGACCCCCACCCCCCTGTCACACTTTGTCACATATTTCGTACCACCCCCCAAAATATTATGTCACACTTTCCGAACCCCCCCCCCCCCCCCATTTTGTGTCTTATGTAAGAGAGCATAACATAACAGTTATTACATCTTTGACTATGCTACTGTAATACACCATTTATTTAGTGGGAGATATTACATGAGACAAAACTCCCTATTTCCTAGATCACTGAAAGGTATTGATTCTTCACCATACTTTACTGTAGTAAATGTAATTTTAGATCAAACAATCACATGCAGTGCTGAACTTGTGATCAAGCATAAATCTAGTCTACTTTAGTCTACTCTGGTGGTACTCCACATCTTCCTCATCCAAGTATATGATGAAACACATTTATGAGTTCAACCTGCCCATGAAATGGGCACTGTATAAAAGTTGGCAGGTGGCACATTTGGGGACTTATCCTTGTGCATAATCATCTACCCAATAACAGACCATTTCCACCTAATGACTACTCAGCATTTACTTCATTGGTTAGGGGAGCACAATTTCTATCTCATAGAGAAACCTGAAGATAATCCCTTCCTAAGCTACAGCTGAGTATATTTTTCCACAAACTGGTGGGGTTCCTATATGAGTGAATAGGGTTATGGTAGAAACCATCATCACTGAGGGGAAGGCATCCTTTTTCATGGGAGGTGGCCACTGAAGAATTGAGAGTGTGAACCTGCAGTCTGCCACTGATTAAATGTATTCAAATACATTAATTGGAAAGCAAAAATATCATCCGTTGGTGCCACATTGCTTAATGTTACAGGGAGAACGTTTTCAATTTTTTAAAATTCAGATCAAAAGGTAACATTCACCTGAAGTGGGTGTTTTTCTATGTAGCCAGTTGTTAGATAACTTAAATAATATACAATTAGACATAGATCATTGAATCCTATCACAGGGTTTTGAAGCATTACACATAATCCATATTAAGGGAGTATATGCATTAATATTTACATATGTCAGTCTATTTTAGTGGATTTGTGTATGCCACCTTAACAGGATATCCATCCATAACCACTTATAATCATACTTTTCGCAACACCTTTCCAGCATGAGAAAAAAAAACAATTAAAGTCTTGGAAAGTTGCCTCTAAAGGCTCCGAATTAGGTGTCGCGTGTTCTGTCACACAACTCTGGACACCCCCCAGTGAATTTCGGGCTGTGTCACACTTTACAATATACCGCCCACCCCCCTAAGTGTGACATAATTTATGGATGGCCCCTGATCGACAGCTGACAAACATATAGTTGACTGTAGACCTCAGTCCCAATGGTGTCCACCAATTCCGGTTTCCAATTTCATTTATCGATGTCATTTTAGAAATAGGGTGACAAGGTTCTAGACATGTTGAATAAAAAACATATAGTGACTGCCAGATCTAACTTGAAAGATAGCAATGTAAGGCAATGAGTGAAACACAGCATCCAAAACATTTGGGCCTCGAACCCAGGACACTCCAGCCTGCAAGAGAGTTTCCCCAAAAACCTATACCAATACACCACTTCCCAGTGTGCACACCTGCACTTTAGATGATGGTTTTTTGCGCGATCCTATTGCGCAATTGCAGTGCAACCTGACTGTGAAAAGTGTAGTGCACAATTGCACAATTTGATTGCAGAGTTTTGATGCAATTTGATTGCAGAGTTTTGATGCAAATTTTGCAGTGTTTTAATGCAATTTTATAGCAGAGTTTTGATGCATTCTTTTTCCACTTCTGTGAAAGCATATATTTCAATCTTTAATCATATTTAATTCTATTGAACACTACTGTTCTACTCTGATATGTGCAAGTTCAGGAAAAACGTTGCAGGGTCTGAACAGAACAGCTCATGATGAATGTCAAGTACCACTCAGGCCTCAGTTATTAGAGTCCTTTTCCTTTAAAACATTCATTTATTGGAATGTATAATGAGGAAAGAACTCTTCTCATCACGTTTCCACCACATCACAGACAGGTGGTTGCTCCTTGGTCAGTACTTGGAGTCTGCAGGAGATGTACTGGTGTTTCCCTCTGGAGATATATGTGTCTAGGGCAATACCCAGAAAAGTGGTGTTTAAAGTATGCATGGTTCAATATCTGCATAAATACCAGTTCTTAGATAATGAAAGTGTCACATATCAAATAATACATGATTTGGATAATTATCATGCATCAAACTTTTAAACTCATCATAAAATGAACTCAAAATTCAAGATTATGATTGAATACAATGTTAACTCAAGTGCAATCAAAGTGCAAAACAAATGCAGAAGTAATAGTGCAATGGTTATGATGGTGCAGTTGCACTTGTAATAGATATTCTTGGGAGGGATGTCATAATAGGTTTCAATATCAACTTGGTAAAAATGTAAATAAATATCAATGAAGTATTGTAATATACAAAAGGAAGACATTATGGGTACTTTAATGCAATTATTTATATTTACATGAAGAAAACTCCATGTATACTGCAGTGCACACTAAGCCATAGAGTTGATCCTCAGAATATACCTGTATCATGAGAGTAATTGGATATGCACAGTAGTTTAGAATTTTTATAAAAACAAACTTATGTTGGATAGTGCAAACAAACTGCAAAATATTTGATGCATGGAAGCGCAAAGATATTGATGGAATTATTGCAGTTCAATGATAAATATTGTCTGTGTGGCCAATTTTGCTCCTAATCATTTCATCTAGGTATAGAATCAAAAATGATTGTTGAAAAACTGACATTTATCAGAAAATATCATCTTAGGAAAAGAGTGCAATAAATCTGCAAAGGAGTTGCAGATCAAAAGCGCAATTGTTTTGATGAATTCATCGCACAGAGTAAAGCAATGGACATTTTCATTGATTCAAGAAGTGAAATAGTCATTAGGCAAAATATCTTGGAAATGTTAACCAAATATTTTATATCTACAAGAGGAAAACTCCATGCATAGTACAATGCACTCAAACAGCAATGCAGATTCATTATAAAAATGCAAAATATTTGATGGTCAGATTGCAGATTTTTTTTAAATTCACTAATGTAGATTATGATATGCCAACATAGGCCACTTATTACTTACAAAAGGTGGAAAATATAACCCTGTGAATATATAGTGGAACATAGGCTAGGAATATACTACCATCATAAAAGTGCAGGAGAAATTGCACTTCTATGATGGTACACAGCCAAAGTGTGACTGCAATCACGAAGCATGTTAAGTGCAATCACTCAGGGATTGCAGTTCTATGGCAACTGGTTACAGACTTATGATGGTCACCTGCAAGATGTGTGCACACTGGGTTTGCTGCTGTAGCCTACCAGTATTCAAACTAGGAGCCAATGCTATTCACATTTCCAAAAGCAGTGTTAAGTAAGTATTTGACTCCCCCTCAGCTCTATTATCAGTAACCACATCATCAGTGAAAAGGGGTATATGTTCTTGGTCAGCACAACTTGACATCAAATGTTCTCCCTTTTCCTCTCCTAACATAGATCTCATACTGCATTTAAGCCCAGTGCTTGAATACCGGGGTACTGCACCTCTTACTAATCAAAGAGGTTTGGTTTGTTTGTTTGTTTAGTTTGATTTAACGTCCAGTCAACCATTATAGGTCATTACCAGACTTTCTCAAGGTTCTTTTACACCACAAAGGTGGTGATCAAATCTATGTGATGAATTCAGTCTGGTGTTCTAACCACTGAGCTAACTCAACACCCCCCAAAGAGGTTTGACCGGAGATAGCAAAGGAACCAACTGTGCAAAGAAAGCTGCGAACCTCTGTCCTACTCCTACTATACTATTGTCGCAACATATCTGTGTAAACTATGGCTCTTCAGTGTAGAGGACCTGTCAAAAAATGATATTGCACATGCGCAAGCCGGCTTGGTTGCGGTCACGCAGGTCAGGAGGCCCCGAATCAGCAACGTGACACGTTGAAAGGCGGTGAATAAAACATAGCCCGGCCCATTTACCAATTTCTCCGCGACATGATTAGAGTCCGGACGTCTTTGATCTGCCGCCTGAGAGACTCCATCATGGCTGTGCTCTTAGTCGTTAATTCCCCGCATGGCCGGCGAGAGGCGGGGAACACAGGCGAGGCTAATAGACACGTGGCTTGGCACTGTATTACAAGGGGGTGAGGGCAATGGGCTTGTCTGTCACACTAGGCAAAGACGCACTTCTCCAACGTCGAAGCATGAACTAGTGTGGAGTGGCCCTCAATCGCCGGTGTGTGTGTGCCAGTGAGACATGTGAGCTTGAAGGAGTAAATAAAAGCACACGCCCCCACGTTTTTTGTGACGAACTTACGAGGGGATAGTCAGTCTGAAGCTGTTCTGAGGTTTCCGTTGTGTTTTGATTATGTGTTTTGTCCCCATGAATGTATGCATATGTGTATTACTCTGATATGCGTACATGTATGATATTAGGTATTACTCTAACATTGTATGTGCATTTATCCTACCCCTAATAAAAAACGACATAGGTTTAACATTGACTTAGGGTATTTGATGGAGCATTTAATAAAGTGATATTTATGCACCAAGGTGAATTAAAAAAAAACGGACCAATCAGGGACGAGATAATGAAAGTAGATCCGTAGATAATCGTGGCCATCCTCCGGTGAGTGTCAACACACTACTAACATGGATAATGATAATATTTTCGCTGTATATCGGTGAGATTGGGTAGGATAAATACGAAACTGAACTCGAGTTAGCCTTCTCAATGTTTATACCACTCTGGTCAGGTCTGCTACTCACTACACTCGGCTAATACCTCGTGTAGTAATACACAACCTGCCCATCGTGGCATAAACATTGACAAGGCTAACTCTCGTTTGGTTTCTACTAATTATGTATTAGTAGGTATATACAAATTTCTCCCATGTTATAAGAATAAAGCCGGCGTTGATTCCGCCATGCTATTGTAAAACAATTATATAGATGCGTGTATATACGTACCAGTTGAAATTCATGTTTCACATGTATCATTCATGACACGGAAGTCTAATATTTGTTTCTAATCACCAAGCCATCCAGGTCCGTGACAGCAGGAATAACAAATGGCAAGAATATCCCCTGCCTTAAATAATCCTAAAATTATTCATTTTTAGAGATGTACACTCAATATCTATTATGACAACATGAACACCAGCGCAAGTCTACAATTCCTGGAGAGATATTATAAACACTGTGATTGGGTCTGTCCCTGTTAGTAAACTCCCATAATGAATGAATTTGATTCTCTTCTTCACCTGACATGCACTCAATATTATGCCTACTTGGACTATGCATATGCCCTCATGAGCGACGATTTCATAACTGAATATTACCATCTGGATCTGTTGTCTTTTGTTTGCAATATGATATCAGATAGATCGGAGAATACTTTGCATATTTCCATTAATGAGAAATTACTTAAAATGCAAAACTCTAAGCAACTTTTGCACATGTATGCAAGAAGGAAGTTCACATGTCAAACACTCAGGATGAGGATGATAAAAAAATAATTTAGGAATAAAATATTGGGTTAGAGTTGAAAAGGGGAGTGGGTAGTTAATTGAATATATGACGCTACATATGAATATATGATGCTACACATATATATATTAGTTATAGACTATTCTGCTAGAGTTGACTCCTACTGAACCCTGCATTTCTAATGTCAGAATACCTGGTAAGTAGTTATTTGGTTAGCTGCACTTCACAGATAAGATAAATAAATTTCGGTTCTTTTGACACGATTAATTTCTGTTTATCTACATGTATATCATGGATCTGACAAAGTACCTCCACCATCGATTGAACATGTTAGCCATAAAAAGCCAATATTCCGATAATATCTGGAAGGCCGATAGGGAGTTTTTCTGTATAGGCATACAACCCACCATTTCCATCAATATTGTTACCTTTTCAGGGTCCTGTCAAGATATCTCCACGTGTTTCTATTTCTACATAATACCCTTGTTCTCCAGTCTCTAAAAAGTGAATGACATCATTTCCCTCTGGCCTTATCGCTGCATCCAGGAGTCCTACTAAACCAGTGATCTATCATACAGTATCGCCCATTTCAAACTAAATACACCGGGCGCTGGGAGCCCGGAGAGCCGGCTAGTGGCCGTGCACAGTGCCGGGAGAGGAGGAACAGGCAGCCGGGCGCCGATTACGCATTGATTTCCATTTTGGTTAGTAGAGATTGCCGCAGATCAGAGAAGGTGATAACGTCAGGGCTGTTGTGAGGGTCGAGGCGACCACTTTAAAGTAAACACTGGCTCTGGAGAGCCTCCTTTCACGCCCTCCTCTTTACGACTGGCGTGGTGCTAGGCAAGATCTACGCCCTAAAATCACACAAGTATTGACGGTATAAAATATCAAACTCTATGTACAATAGACAGCAATAGTCAGTCATAGCCAATGCAATTTAGGAGACCAGAATACAGATGTATTTGATAAATGATAGTTATCTCTATATTGTCCCAGGATAGATATAGCATAATAGTTATACATAATCATGTGTTTAAATTTTGTTTTTGAATCTTATTCTAGAGAAAATAGATATTGGGGTGATTTTGATCTATTTTTGGTAGGATATAATCAAGTATTATCTTTCTATACATTTTCAGCAAATGAAATATATAGTTTTGTTCCAGGGTCCTTAAGGCAATTCCATTTCAAACAAACCAGTAAACACCCTTCAAACTGATATTCCTGAACAATCTAGGGCGGCAGACAACAATCATTCATAATAGGACCTCGTTTAGTTAAGCTCCGTAGATTACCGTTGAAGGAATGATGCTTTCAGGAGGGTATTGCAGCTTGGAAAGGTTAAGTAGCCCATTGCATGCTCATAACGCACATAAAGGCTTGTAGGGTGGCAGGTCATGCCATGTGGCAGCTGCTGCACCCTCTATCCATCAGTACAGACACCTGTATGAACAATGCTGCCAGCAGCGGTATTTGGCATTGTACTCCAGGACAGGTTGCGAACTTTTGAGTGACTCTTACCTCTGTGTATATTGTCCAAAGTGCTCTTCAAGCTAACTTATGAAACAATAAGGCCCACATGGATTTAAAGATTTGAATGAACTTAGCAATGTTGTAGCTTTCAGGAAAACTTGTCTGTCATTATTGAAACTGGATCGCCATTTATTTTTTGTGAATAATAACAGTTGGGGGTTAGTATATATATTGCAACCCTTGCCACAACGCCATAACCATATCACAATATAGTAAGATACTTTCTATGAGAAAAGAATATTCTGAAAGCGTATTAAATGAGAAGGTCCAATTTGTAATACTGCCAAGAGGTATGATTTGAAGAAATTAAGTCAGTCGTATCAGGTTTTTATTTGATGATGATCTCTCTCAAAAACATCTGGTAAATTGTGATTTTTTTTATGTGGTAGGCCTAAAACGTAAAATATTTATTCATTTCGTTACGATAGACATTACTAAGGGTCTATTCGCAATGATCGTATTTCAAATAAATCTAATCGTTTAAGTAATAGGCAGCTAGGTTTTCATATTAAAGTACATTTTATTATATACCTATGCCAGTATGTTACACAAATACCAACCTCTGCTAGGGTATTGGTATTAACGCAACGTAGTAACGGGTTCGTCCATCCACACAAAGGGATACTGCGATACTCAGGCTTATCGCTCTGCAGTTTATTTTCCCGAAAGCGGTGCAGTGCACTCTGTTATGCTCGAAGGGTTTAGCGACTTTTCACGCCATTGAAACCAATGTTAAACCCACTGTACATCTCTGGTAATATCTCAGTAAATATCCAACATAGAGACACCAAACAAAAAATGGTATGGAGATGAAGAGCAGGGTAAGATATTTGGTGGGTTTTTTTTTTTATCAATTTGTTTTGCAAAGATTGTTTTATTTGGTGTTTTTTCCAGCAATCTGCCGAAATTACAGTGACAGGCTGCTACAAATGTCAAAATAAAAACTTGCTCAAAAGTACATAAGTATGCACATTCGAACATTCAACTTCTATCCCACATAGTTTATGGATATATCTTGTTAGAAACACATCAAACTAACTTCAATTGCGCATATTAATCATGTACAGTGAGTTTAAACGTCAATTTACTTTACACCGGTCGAGCGATAATGCCAGAAAGCTAGGGTGCTCGAAAATAGCAAAACCCTCTGCCGGCTGGAGCCTCGTTTTGGTCTAAACGTTCCGCTCCCAAGAATTAGTTTTGAGACTTGTCCCAGGTGTGGCCGGGCTAAAAACAATTTTGAGACAGAGAGTGCACAACTTGATTCCTGAAATGGTTATGAAAGTGTCTTACAGTCCCCATTCTCATATTTCAATACACCAGAGCACAGATAACATCTGCCGTACCTTCATTTATCAGAATTCTTTCACAAAACACACTAAAGTGTTTGCGCCTCTCGAGAAAGTATGACGTCACGATTGAAATGTGACGTCACACAAAGAGTACGTCTCTGGATTGCGAGGTAGGATTAGTAATCTCGATCAATTATGGTCGGGCATTTCTTATCTACCACGCACATTGCAGTAGGAGATTGAATGGGGAAAAATCTTTAGGCTAGCTTTAGGAACAGCACCCAGCCATAAGTCTTGCGTATATATGAAAGACGGTAATTATCCACAGGTAGCGCCACTAGGTAAGTGGGGCAGCAGTGGTGGAGAACTTGCTGACAAGCAATTCTTACACATTTTACTCGTTTGGAGTACTTGGAGTACTGGAGCATTTCAGTTTGTGTCTCTCATCAGGCAACTGAATCTGAAAACGATACATGTAGTTCTGCGTTCCAGTTTTCCTAACTATTAGCTTGTAGGTAGATTTAGGTACAGCGGAAACTAATGGGTGGATTCTTAAAACCTGCTAAATTGCCCAAAATAGGCTTATTCAAGGCTGACGTTGTATGACCGTATCTCATCAATGTAAAAGAGACAGTTTTTGGTGGCCCATAGAGCATGTTGTCCGACACCCCAATTTTGAGAGGATAATACTAATGGAATATACAATGAGAAATAAATTTTCCTTTTTGTAGAATGTTGACCAATATCTTGACCCTGATACTTGAAAGTTTCAACACAATTAGATTATCCATTCTGATAATAAACATTTTGATTCCATGATGTAGATTACTATCATTTCATTAAGAACATAAAGGATTACAGTTAATGATTTGATTTTATTCATTGTTCTGAGTAGTTTTAAAAACATGTTGTCAAACACCCCTGTGTTGTTCGACATCCCTGCGTTGTCTGACACCCCAATATGGTTCAAAACTTTTGTTTTAAATCTAATATATGATAAAGATGTTTTGGGTCAAATATAACTTATGTCACCATATATAAATATTAGGCATTTTTCAAATTATAAGCATCTATAGCGTTTCTTGAAATTTCAAATATTTTAGGGTTTGGACAACATGAGTATTATACACACTTTCAAAATGCTCTCAAATCTAAACCACTCATCTGATTTTGTTGGAGTAAAGTTTTTCTGGAAGGTACTTAGTCGGTCATTAATATAAGATATATCAAGAAGTATTATTCTAAAATTATTTTTTGGGTGTCTGATCCCAGGATGAAACCGTAATTTAGCAGGTTTCAAAAATCCGACCCTAATACGTTTCTCATCGTTAATACATGTCCAGCTCATATTTCTTAGTGTTATATAATTTGAATAGTTAAAGAAGTGTACATGTTGGCCTCATACCCATTTGTTTTAGGTTTGCATAGCACTATTGAGCAATGTTTCGTTGCACATTTAAACATTATATGGACATTTTGCATACGTTGACATTTTGCATGAATAAGCAAATTAAATTGCAGTCATATGGTTGTGAACATCCTTAGCTGTCATCTAGAAAGTGCTGAAACATCGGCCTACATATCATACTCCTCGCCGTTGCTTCTTTGCTGTCAGTTATTATCATATCACATCGCCCTGATGGAATCATCTCTTGATTCCTCGTGAGGTTGGATGGGTATGATGCTTGAATATAGGCCTAGGTATACAGCCAGACCAAGCAATAATAATTCTCCTTCATTTAGATGTTGATGCACGGAGCTCAATGGAACGCCATGTTCCTGTTCCGAAGGTTTGAGCTATATTTTTACAATATTATTTACTTTTAGTACTTTCTTGATTTTCCGCCCCAAATCCTCTATTTTTCTCTAAAGTCCTTCCATGATTTTGACCCTCTGTACGGTGGTGCCTTTTTAGCGAACGCTGTGTTCAAACTTGAGAGGTAGGCCATGGTGCCAGTCATTGCCCTTGTCATCACCTCCGAACCACGTTCCATTTCACTAATTGTCATTTTACTTTTGTGTAATCCCTTTTTTTAATAGAATCTTCCTTCTTGTATAAACTAAGAGTGATTCTTCTCGTCCTTCCTGCGGGTACTGTATACCGCTACGTCTATGTAATTCATGCACAAAAGACGCATGATCAATCAAGGTGTTATATACTGTTTATATACTTTGCATGCTATTTCATTGATGATTATATACGTTATCTTACTGAGCAGAAAAAAAAACATTTTGGTTACCCTTCTTAATGGTATTCCTGAGATTTTTTTCGGAAGGTAGGGTATCATCTAGCACAACCCCTAGATCGTATATTCCCTGACTCTTAACAATTGTGATACTCCCCAAAAAAATATCTGCGGATTTTAATTTATTTAGTTTTGATTTAAATCCAGACCAAAACATCTTTGTTTTGTTACTATTCACGGTTAGGAGGTTATCCCTCGACCATTCTTGTAGACTGTCTAAACCTGTCTAAACTGTCTTGATGCAATAACATGTATGGAGATCTCTGTTGCCGATCTGCTACCCTTATAGATCACTAAATCATCCGCATAAAATTTGTATAGCAGGTTATGCTTATCCAGTATACTAGCCAAGTTATTGATATAAATAATAATTAACAGCGGTCCAAGGACCAAGCCTTGAGGTACACCATAGGTCACCGGCTTCCATCTAGAGACCATCTCACCTACTTGAATAGGCTAATTTCTTTCATTCAGGTTTGAATTTAACAAACCATGGGATGTGGAAGTCATGTTAAGCTTTTCCAGTTTTTCAACTAGTGTCCCATGGTGCACAATGTCCCATGATCCACTCATGTGGAAGTCCAGCTTAAATGCCTACATCTTATATTCAATATATTCTATACTTACAACAAGTGACCAATGGTATTTCCAATTTGGCGCCACCTGGTGATTTTCAAATACTGGCAATCATCAATTAAAACCGGTTTCTTTGACTTATTCCTATGCCAAATGAATGAAATATGAAATATTATAGAGTGTGACCTAACCCAATAGGTAAATTCAGCCTATTTACAATTGATTTAATTATGTTGAAAATGTACTGGAAAAATATGTTTTTATTGCAAATATACATAGCTCATCACATAGACAGTGGGATAAATCATAAAACAATTTATAGAGATATTATGAATTCAAATGTGTAAAGGGGCTATATGGATTTTAGGTGCCGGTATAGACTATGGAAAGATCTTTGTTATTCATTAATCTCTAAATTGTGTCCCTCTTTCCTGGTAAGCAGCTTGGTGTAAACCGCTGACGGTTCAATGTAAACGGAGTTCCTATAGCCAGACAACCATCGCAAAAAGAAATCTAATCAAGGTCTAGAAAATATCAATTCGGTAGAGTGTAACTGATGCGCTTGGAAACCTTCAGCATAGATGTATACTCAATTTCAACTAAATATAGCAGTGCCCTTTCTTGTATCTCTTTTCTGATAGTAAATATAATGATGTTTGGTTGAGATGTGAAGAGGGCGGTTCTTCTGTAGGAGGGTGAGAGGCATGCCTTAAGAGTGTCGACCGACATCAAAAAGCAGAGGATTCTTGTTTGAATAATAAAGGTGTTGATGAATGGAGCATGGTAAAGCAGCGTCAAGTCCAACTGCTGTCACAGACCCAAGATTGTAGCCTTTTACATTTATCCAGCATGACATGTGACCCAGCGCAAGAACTTGGAAAATCACGCGCGATTTCATTCTCGCATATATTAATAAATTGAAATTTAAAATAATCGATGGTGTTGTGGACAGGTGCCCGTGAATCACGAGCGGTGGACGCGTAGTAATACACGACCATCAGCGAGTGTATTACAACGTCAACCTCGAGTGGCTTACAGAGTCCCTATCCACAAAAGGATCGTTTGTTGTATCTATTAATTATCCATCTTCTCCTATGAATTAAACCCAGGAATTGCCATAATTAAGGGTATATCAATTGTTACTTTCTTTTGTTCTATAGCACATAAATGGACTATCTTCTCTTATTAGCCATCGTATACAATGACCCCATTGAAAATGTATGAGCACTTAGAAAACCACGGCCCACTATATAAAACCTGTCAGATACCATAACTGTGGTATACATATTCAAATCTGTGGTATACAGCCTCAAAACAATGGTATACGGGGGGGAAAATAGCCCCATTGTGCTATAGTTCACGAAAAGAAATAGTCCTTATTGTTATACCCTTTAAAATAGCAATTACTGAGTTTAATTTATTCGAAAAGATGGATAATATATGCAACAAACGATGGATATGTTGACAGGCGGCTCTGTAAACTACTCGAGGTTGAAGACCGCCTGTTCACAAAACCATCGATTATTGTCGATGTATACTTTGTTGGTTTGTTTGGGTAATTTAATGTCACATTTGTTCAATTAAGGGCTAAATGTTTAAATCACAATCTTGATGTTGTGTTGATACGGTCAAGACCACATCGAGGTTTTTTGTCACCTAGGGTCATATTTCTTTCTCACATGCTATGGGGCAGTATGATACAAGTAGGAACTGTTAAAGAAAACCACAGCAGGAGCAGGAGATGATTTATGAGAGGCATCCTACAATCAAGCATCGAATAGACCACCAATCTGAATTGGCCTTCTAGTCTTAATCAGGAAATGCATGTTATGAACGACAGGCTTCATTGTGCAAACAACTAAAACAGTTTAAACACGATATCCAAAATTGGCAACTGCACATCGCTAGTACTGTGTCGGCTCTCCAATCACAATTCGTAAATTACACTTTAATATTTCATGTGACAATCAGAACTATTTGATTTTATAGTAATTACTTCTTAAGTCTTCCAAACGAGTCACAATAATGGGACATAACCAAATCACAGACACCTTTAGACAGTATCATATGATGTCCAAATCGATTTAGAATATGTTTTTACTATTGAATCATAACAAGAACAATTCACAATTGCGATGGATAATGGCTAACAGAGAAGTGGTGTTCACTATAACATCAGGTTTCTTGGCTGTTTTAAACATACAATGAATTATAGCAAAGGGGAGGGGGCTTAAAGATTAAAAGGTTACTCAACAAGTGTTACTAAGTAGCGTTCTCTTCCCAATGTTTTTATATTTGCGGATTCCTTATGCTTCGCCAATTTACGGTTTTGAATGTAAACTGCTGTGAACTAACGTTTTATAATGTAAACTGCAGTGGATTCCTCAGTATAACACTGAAGTGAGCACCTTGCGAGAGCTGAATTTTCTCTTATCAACAAATGCTTTTATCTTTGCCAGAGAAAACAACGTGAATACGCCCATGCATACATAGACCCATATGAGCACATTCCTGAGATGGTAGCCCTACGAAAGTGCCTAAACTATTATCCTCTCTATTCTCAAATGCCCTACACGGTCGCCCCTTTACCCAACCTCCTAATACAATGGTTATATTCGTTCAACGCTTTGTATACACCGTGTTCCATATTGGTTGCCCAATAAGTAGCATCTCCCGTGAGATGATGACAATGTAATGTTGCTCTAATAGGTTGACACTCATTATTTTCGTCATCTTTTGTTGTAACAACTGCTTGTGTCATCTCAAGGCGATATTGACTTTAAGCAGTGGAACAGCTATACGGCACAAAGCCGGCACCCTATGACTTGAATTCGTTACCTTCTACACTACGCTCCCATACGTTAATTCATTGTGATGTAGTATCTATCACACCTACTTGGCAACATTATAAAGATGTTTATATTGGTCCAATAGTGCCCCAACAGGGCTAGTCACTCACAGGGCGTGGCAATGTACTCTAGTAGAGCACCCTTCCGATACAGTCGTACCGACGTAGCAGACATGGAGGTGCGTGAGATGAACATGGCTGGTGTGTGGGCAACCCTCTGAGGTATGCTTGCGGCATGCCAAACACCAGACATGAGTCTGGTCTTCTATTCCTGTGGGGTGAGATTTCTTAGACAAAGAGCTCTTGCACTTAAAAAACTGAGATTATACCAAATGATTGCTCCAACAATACCATCTACGGTCGCCTACTCAAATCCATGTGAAATGTGGAGACTAAAGATAAGATTATATACCGTAATACAGGCCATCTCTGCATAGCTTCCGTGAGGGTATCAAAATCTAAATCAATCAATATTTTTTTCATCAGTTGTACCCCTCTCGCCACACCCCCTCACTCAGATTGTGGCCTGGCTGCATGAGCAGTCTGCCCGGTGGGCAAAACACCACCCCGACAGTCTAATGCCATGAGTGCTCCAGGATCAATTCCGATTACGTCTTCAACAATTGGTCCAATGACTGTGGGCTAAAACGCTCACCCTGTCCGTTTCTGCTTTACGCTCTCTGTGGTTGTGTTTACACTGCAAGAATTGTACTGTTTCAGACACCAGGCACCATCCCAGGTGATAATGAGTTTTCGTGTGGATTTGATGATTTGCTTTGCCTTCAGGCACTTGTTGGGTGTGTATATTGCAGAATCAGCCAGTGTATATCACGGCACGATGGGGTGAATATTTTACCTGTAGTAGTGTAAATAATCAAGAAAATGCGTCAAGGCCATGGAAGGAAGACCGGCTAGGTACGTGTTTTAGTAGTGGGATGAATATATTGAGCATGTTTTTATCTTTGTGCCGCGCGTTAATAGAAAGTATCAAATAGTATTCAGCAGAATCTCAGACCATAGCGGAATGGAGGGAAAGAAGAGGTGAGGATAACTGGCCAGCAATTAAGTTCAATGGAGAAATTCAGTCAGAGTTATTCAATAAGGACCACCATATACATACATGTATACAGTATTGCCAAGTGGTGAAAAAAAATATATGTATGGTTTGCAATGTTTATCTGCATGTTTGCTTGTTTGTTTTATAAACCAAAATGAAAACCTAATGAAACTTACAAACTTAATCACCACTCACTGCCTGCACCCCACCTTCCCAGTGTCATATATCCATGATCAGATTTCTTCTAGCTTCTTCACATTCCTTGTGGCTATCATATAAAAAGTCCTGTGGGTTAGATAAAGCAGCCCCTCCATCTTGTCGCATGAAACGAAACTGGTATACAACTGACGGTTATAAATATAACACTATGTGGCCTTATATTTGATTCCACTCGTCCGGGCATATACCTAATATATCCTTAATTCACATGAAAAAATATTCACAATGGTTGCTATGATATTACATTGCAACCGCTTGGAATCATATTGAATTCTGGTCACAATTCAAGGTAGCGTCGGCCACAGAGGAGGAGTTCTTGCCTCGTCCTAGAAACCAAATATAATCAAGTCTGATATAGCAGAAATTTCGAAAAGAAGGTTTTCGAATCTGGTGAAGTCCCATTTTGCTTTTGTGCATAATATATGTAGACAACCTTGCATTTGGGGCAATATGGGAGCGAGGTCAAGTCTGTACATGTATATTATACACCAAGTTCCATGGCAATGATCCCCGCTAATTTGAATTCGCTTCCCCATCAAACACTAATGCTGACTAGCGTTTAACGCTATTGGATACGGTCAATAAGAATCCTAGCTGGCATTGCTGTGTTGGCCGTAAACGTGGCTTACAACCTGCCCCATTTGCCGTACCCCGTACTGCACCCCAGTCGCTAACGGCGGCACACCGACCACTGGTCCAATATGCGAGGTGTTTACATCTGCTCGGGACGTTTCCCCTGCCCGCCGTCAGCCCGACAAGCGGCAAGGCGGTCGGCCGATTGATTTGAGGCCCGTATTCTCTTTAATTACCGGGGCAGTTGGGGTTAAAATTAGACGGGAGTAGCGCGTCAGCGGCCGCAATGAAATATGTATTGTGAGCCTAAGAAACTGCCCCAAATCTGTTTACCTGTTTCTAGTGCATCTGACTGGTCGCCAGTGGGTTGTGGAGGAGGGGTTGTGGAGGAACTGATGAAGTGGGTGGTTAAGTGGGGTAGGGGGAGTAGGACGAGTTGGGTACCCGTGTGAAAAGGCTAACGGCTATCCATAAAGTACGTGCGCACTGACGGGGCTGGGGGTGGGAGACGGGGTAAAGCCTTTTGGAAATGTGGAGTATGCTTCCTTAGTTCTATTGAGTAAATTATTGGGGAGGGATGGGAGATCCAATATTTTAGAAATTCTGCATACCTACTTTATGGACGGCCCCCTACCGATCTTAGATGTGTGGTACATACACCAAGCGAGTGTTTTCCTTCTTATTGTCCAGCGCATACTTACTCTAATGAAATATGCATCATGCCGCTCTCCCCGCAGAGTCGTTGCTCGTACTGTTCGCCATCTGTATTCGAGGTTTGTTCTGGCACCAATGCTAGAAGACCGTGTGGTTAAACTTGCCCTCTGACCGATTAGCTGGTGGCATCGGCGGCTGGGAGGCAATGCTGAGGCAAGCAGGTCGGTTGCTGCAGTTGTAGTACAGTGTCTGGGGTCTTGGCTAGAGACAGAGCATTTAAATCCAATAGGAAGTGAATACACAAGAATGGTACTGCGATACCAGCGTGTTCAGATTAGTATACCTTGATAATACAGTTTAGATAATCTGACCAATTCTCTCATGATTAAGTATTAATTATTGTGTAGAATACATAATACGAGGTTAAGGCTCGTTAGCAATCAATCATCCCACAATCACCCTAATCTGTACAAATCATAGGCAGGTGTGTATGAGATAAAATTATATCTAAAAATGTCTAAGAAACCCATATTAAAAGTGGAAATCGAAGAAGCAAAAGGTCGGTGACCGATATGCGTTCCGATTTTTGTCGGGTGTCTTTTTTTCACAGCACCAAGAAACAAACTCCTCGCCGACGAATTCAGCCGGGGTCAATTTTGTCGTTGATTAATTAGATTATAGCTCTAAATATCGACCAGTAGATTTTACGTCGATATGTGGAAAAAGAGGACCGATAACCAGGGTCACCAGTCTCATCTACCAATTTTTAGTGCCCGCACCACCCAAATCATTCTCAATAGTTCCTAAAAGTCATCAATCTGTTTGTCGGCAAGCGGAAAATGGACTATATTCTACTAGTCAGTAAAATCATTGTTCTCCACGTTCTCTTCTCTCTCCCTCGCACACTCTCGTCCTCGACAATACAAATTGTGAAGAAGTGGGAGGCGCGGACATTGGTTAATGAAATAAGTGTGCAAGCTGAGAGTTTGTCCACGGTCGCAAAAGCATGGGCCTCCAATTACAGTCTCTGTGCTTTAGTCATCACAGGATCCAGACGTCGCTCGGTCGACTCATTAGGGTGCTTAATTACTCGTGGATGCAGCTCGAGATGTTTGCACTGAAAGCAAATATGGAACAGACACACGGGTAACCCTCGCAGGGTCGGCTGTCTCAGCTTATTTAGAAGAAAATAAATTAAGGAGAATGGGAGTAGAGCTTCGGGTGTGATGGGTTTCGTAGTGTTTCGTGGGGATGAAAAAAAATCGCATGTCTGAAATCTCAAAGTAGCACCTCTATCATGCAGTATGACATCCATTAAGGAGATGTGACAGTTGGTCTACACTCTTAATGAGAGAGCCGAAATCTGAGGTTGAAAAACGGCGGGAGGTCACTCGTGGTCGCATTCCCATGCTACATACTTCGTCTCACAAAACTACACTCTTAATGAGGTTAATTGTCTTACCAATACATCAATTGATAATTGTATTTACATATACTTGGGAACTTTAATCAAAGATCCTAAGTGCAACATATAACCTTGTCGGAAATGACTGTAAAGTAAACGCAGGTACTGCTCTGAATTGCTGTATCCGATCTTACCTGATACTGATCTTCAAGGTTATATTATATATTAGATAGCCAACATGTGGCTAGTCGTATCCGCTATGATAGTCTATTACTCTGCTCAAAAGAGTCAAGTTGGTAAAAATATTCGTTTTTTACCTTACCATTATATATAAATCTATACATTATCAAACACAAGGCTCTGCACGTAAGAACCATTCATACCTTTCTAAGATGTTCGCTTGTACGTATATGCTACGCAATATTACCCAATTCTTTTTTTTAAACGAATTTGTTTCAAATTACGACAAAAACCTTCTTTTTTTTTCATTCAAAATTTTCTTTTTGATGCTAAAACATACACATAGGTAGTACAGAGTATCAGTAAATCCAGTTGCATCAAATAAAGTGGCCGATTGCGTAAGCCTTATGGTAGACTGTTTTTCATCGCAGGGCCTCCCAACAAACAAAGAGATATGTGACAAGAGGCTATAACAAAACTGATTCAGTCAACTTTGAATATGCGTTACAGTTACATGTCAAATTGACTAGGTATACAAAGGATAAGAGAATTTAGACACAAATTACAAGAAGGTGCCTGAGAGATCCTCATCACACAGATTTAACAGCAAGATGATCACGTCTCAAAAGTAATAGTCACCCTTCTACAAGCAGAGGGATCTTTTCATTCATACAGTTATTTGATATACCCTTAAACTCCTTATAAGTAGGAATATTTCTAGTAATGGGCAACAGTAAATTCCAACTTCGTCCCCCATGGTAAAGGATGGAACTTAAGAAAGAGTTATTATTTGGCTGTGGCAAAAACATTATTGGAGCATCAAAGTTTCGAGTACGACCTGCGGCATTATCAAGATACTCAATCCACTGTGCCCTTTTAAACATAAAACATCTTCAATGATGATCTCTACAATGTTCAAGTTGAGTCATACCAGCTTTTGCATGCAAGTAAGCAGTTGGTGTATGTTTACCAAGTTTTAAACATGTTCTTATACATTTGTTCTGAAACAGTTGCAGTTTGTTGATATAGCTCCTCTGTGAATTCATATACAGTATGTCCCCACAATCGAGGTACGGAAGAATGCAGCTTTTATATATTCTCAGTGCTGCCTTTTTGGTCAAGTAAGGCCTCATTTTATTCAATTGATATAACCTGTGAGATACAGTTTTAAAAACCCTATTTAGATGAGTAGTATAATCTAAATTTGAGTTGAGAATAATACCTAAGTAATTATAGCTCGATACACTTTGAAGAACATTATATCCTATTTTTAAATCCAAACGGGGTTCAAGCCTATGATTCTTCTGATTAAAGTGCATCACTTTTTTTTGGAGGCATTAATTGTTAGCCAGTTCTGCTCGCACCACAGAAACAGATTATCCAAGTCTGTTTGCAATTTACTAATAAAAGAATTTGCATTCTTTCCAGAACCATAAACCACAGAATTCCTAATAACACAGACGAGATCGTTTACATATATAAGAAACAGAAGAGGCCCCAATATTGATCCTTGGGGGACACCACAACTAACCATTCCTACCTCAGAGGTTATATTATATGCTTTGACAACTTGTTTACGATTTGACAAATATTCACAAAACCACTGCAGGTTCCGGTCACGAACACCATATCTTGCAAGTTTCCTCAATAAAATATCATGGTTTACGGTGTAAAATCTTTGCCAGGAGTGGGGTATAATTGTCTTATTAATAATGTGATTATAGATAGAACAATACTAATAACATTAATAATAATAATGTTCAATGTTATTAGAATTGTCTTATTAATAATGTGATTATAGATAGAATAATACTGATAACATTAATAATAATTTTCAATGTCATTAGTATTATTCTATCTATAATCATCTACTTCAAACTTGGATGTTGTAATGTAAGCTACTCAAGCACAGATTCAAGAAATGTACTGATAAACCAATGGAAGACCACCCTAGCGGTGAATTACGATATCAATAAAAAAAACTATTTTTAAAATCAAGATCTTCTGTTGTAAACTAATGAATTCTTTAGAGAGGTTTTCTCGTGTTTATATTTTGTTTCAAAGAAGCAGCTTTGTTTGAAATATCAATGATATATCAAAACTAGTCGTCCGTATGTTTACATCTGTACTATGATTTAGGTATTCGATGTTTGGACCTATATGCTACTTATTTGATAGAAATGGCCGGAGGACCATTAACCGATAGGCTATCATTTTTCAATCTGACATAATGAAAATAAAGATATAGAAATTACCTTCCCTATCTTACGTGTGATGTTGCTTTGGCTGTCAACATTAAAAATATGTTATACACATAAATAGAAACCGTAATGGTATTAAGTATCTCCAACGTTTTTTGCTGGGCTTATATGTGAAATCAATACAAAGAATACTATTTTACATGTGAGTAGCTGTGAACTTATCGCAAGCCAGTATTTTCTGTGAATATCCTCCTCTATATTCTCATGGTTGGGAACTGTTTTTCTTCCAGCAGGAAAAGGTTCCCAGTATTTGATAAAAAGAAAAGTTTTAATTCTTAGGTTTTTACCAGAAATCAGGGGAAATTTAACTGGCCATAGAAAACTACTGTTGCTAAATTATCTTAGCTATGCCAGCCTTCGAGTTCAATGGTTAGTTTTGTGATGGCTGTAAAGGATAGTGGAGGCCATATCAAAAGTATAAGTTATTTTGTATTTCTAAAATAAATCACAAACCAATTTGGTTGGTATGCAGGTAAAATACCCCTTTTAACAGGACACCATGGGAGAATTGATGTCATTGAAAAAAGGCAAGATGTGTCCTAAAAGGTAGCTGTTGATAAGACACTATAATATGACATGGTAATACACTTGCTAACGCTGGTGTATTACTACACGTCAGACTCTCGCGGTTTACGGCCGTCTGTCTATAAAAACATAGATTCTTGTCTATTACCAGGATGTGCCATGACCATGGGCCCAGTGTTCATTCTGCAGTGGGCCGATGCGTTGTTTTAGCAACATTATCTAAAAGATCAATAATTTTGAATTTCAAAGTAAACATAGCACTGCTGGGAACCTGGAAACAAGGCATGCTACCCGAATCAGCGTCTTCAATTAACCACACCGGCGTTGTTCTTTAAAGGCTCTACTTCGGGGTTTCTGTAGATCTTCTAACGCTGGCAGGCTCCCCCTACTTTTAAGCATGCAATCTGGGTGTGGATTACGGGAGAAGAATCCGTCCGCACAACCAGCTGAAAACTGATACCAGTTGAATCTAGGACGAGGCTTTCACGGGGGCTTTCTATCACTGCCCGGCGTTGGGCCGCATGTCCTTGGGAGCCCAGCCACCAGCCCGGGGCTCAATCGGAAGGCAATTAACACCAACGCGTGTCACTAGTTTATTTTGGACGGAATTGGAAGTATATAAATGGGGCCAGGGAGCAAGACAGCAGGTCCTGTTTGAAACATTCCCCCCAAACTATTTCCCAAAACTAATGTGAGTTCATTATACTTGGATCCAAATGAATGTGCCCCAGAGGCTCATTGTATACATTGTAATTCCTGAGTTTAATGTATATAATTATAGAGAATGTCCTGACCATGCTGTACATGCTACAAAACGAGATGAACATTAGCGGGGAATGTAAACGCCTCGTTCCGTATTCATCGTTAATGTTCATCGGGTTTTGTAGCATGTACGAGCATGGTAGGGCGTTCTATATTTATTATATACCCAATACGTGAATATTGTACTTATCATTCAGCAATGCAAATTTAAGTTATGAATAAAAAGACCATATGGCTGCCGATCTGCTCACGCACTATTTTATATGCAAGAAACTCCCTATATAGGTTTAGTATAGAGACTCCACATATTATCTCATCACGTTTGACCGCAGAGTAATTCACTCAGCTTCTTGAATTACTTCTGCGGTCTAACTCGGTGGAGTACGGACCAGGGAGCTGTTTCAAAACCATAGACCTCACTCGACTTTTGAAACAGCTCCCAGGTTAATTTTATCTCGTGAGTTTCCTCCTAAAAACTTCAGACCCACAACACCTTTCCAACAGGTTCGTCACACTGACGCCGGAAAGCGGGTCACTCTCTAGACAGATAGGGGCGGCGGGACCATGCAGTATAAGCAGTTTATTTTGACTACCTAATCTTTTGTTTTCGGAGATGAATAGGACATGCGGGAGAGATACGCCTCTTTTCCAATACATTTCCCATGTTTGCACTTCTATCAATTAAAAAAGCCTACCATCTTCTAATTTCTAAATAAATGTCTATATGTGTTAATCAGGGAAACAGACCGTTAATCAAATCCCAATGTTACTGTCCAATGAAGTAGCCCAATGCACTACAGGTCATTGTTATTTTCTAACAGCAACAACGAATCAAAATCCACTAAATACAAATGACGACTATATCCAATTTGATTTCGGAATATGTGAAACTATAGCCTGTACTAATGTGTATTTAACAAAGCTGAACTCTTCCTACTCTCACTTATTAACTGTTAATCAACAGCCATTCTTCTCATCTCTGAATAGTAACAACAAATAAGTGGTTAATGAACAACTATACACAAACAAAATGTTCTGCTTGTTTCTGATCGTACTTGCACGGCGAGCTCTTTCTCGGCCCGTGACATGATGCTAACATCGCCTAATATATAGATGGGTAGGAAATATTCAATGACTTCCCATGAATAAGAACAAATTAACAATTAATGAAGCGATTCATGTTCTGTTCCGGTGCGGATGAGCGCCGCTTCCTGGGAAAAGTATGGATCCATAATAAGGCTTTTGTTTTACAAATCACCCATCCACCCGGTTGTTCTGTGATGACGACCTTGGCACAAACAGCTATCACAATACTGTATACTACAGACATCCTCATTTCATTGAGCATATAGATCTACCATATTGTAGATTTAACACGCAAACTCCAGAGGAAATTATGATATTTCAGATTATGAAACTCATTCAATATATAAAGGATACAGAGCAAGTATTAGTTCCTGAAACAGTCACCAGATGCCCGAAACTAGTATATGTGAGATGGCGCTGCAAATTGTGGGGCAGAAGCCTACTGCGGCCCTTTGTTCATAGGAAATTCAATTACCTGACTGAGTTTTACCTTGGTTCCCTTGTCTCTTACACCCATCCCAGAGTAGGATGACTAAACCCAAGGCATGTTCTTCTCGCATGAAAGGCTCTAAAAGCATTTGTCAGAAAGGCTAGAGTTATGAGAGTGGTTTATTAAAACTCACTTACTTTTGCACCCCCAGCAGTGAAGAGCACCTACTTTTTCACCTCCAGCAGTGGAGAATACCTTTGCGGTGAGAAAATGGCGGTTCCCAGAGAACATTATCTGCCCCATAGGCCTACCTAAATATACGCAAGCCCAGACTAAAGGTTAAACTGGAGTAGTTTCCATACCCTACATATTTCATTTATGATTATTGATGGGTACACAAAACCTGCTGATTGTAGACTGCCTGTGCAGTTGCTTCTTTTTCTTAAAAAAAAAAAGCTGGCATATCAATGGTGGTCAACCACTATAGGTATCACCAAACCATCAAGTCTGCAATTGGGCATCAACAACAATTGGTCATTCATTTTACCAGACACCTGCGCACATATTACCATGGGTCATACACTTATACAAAACACCGTCAAACGTCGGTGGGGTGTGGCATTCACTTTGAAATGGTTTAGCCCCTACATACACCAATTTACATTAAAATATTTCCGGTATTTAAAAAATATAGAACAACCCACATGCTCCTCCACGTTACAGAACTCGACGGAGTGTGATAGTCACGGAACTTGACCATAGTTTTTCATGGTTACGTAGGCTCGTGTTCCATATGCCTCATTCTCGTTTCGTAAATAACACCATGCCCCATCCATGAAAAGGGAGGAAATGAAATAGAGAATTAAATGGAATGGCACCTGACTCCCGTCTCCCCATTTCCTTTCCCGACATGCCTTATGAGACTTGGCTTGCAAATTCACTTCTAGAGGGTATGAGAGGTCTAGCCTACTCAACACCTAGGTCATCATAGTTTGTTTGTTCGGGTAGTTTAACATCTAATATGTTCTAATTGGACTTTGGGTTTCATTGAATCAATGAGATGAATTCAGGTAGAAATCTCACCCCTACACATTCACCGAGGTAAGAGTTATTTTTCTTCCCAGACCACATAGGCATGGTCTGAGAAGGGTTGGCCTTTGATTTACCTGTAACAGTAAATCTACCACTGCTGGGGGTGAAGGGGAAAAGTGCCTATAGTAGGACTCAAACCCACAAAGTCAGACAAATTTGGGATAACAAGTCCAGTGCTATTTTCCAGTTAGTTAACTCCCCAACCCGGTCGCTTTAGTTATGCTTGCAATCAAGCATATCAGGCCTGCACCATTCGGAGGCAATGCAACCAAGAGGGTGAACAGATAAATCATTGTGGTCCACCTACTGGCCAGTACCTGTACTTTCAATATTTATGATTTACGTATTGCTGCTCCCTATACCATCTATATTCTGTACGGCACACCCTTTTGCACACTAATAAGGGAAAACTTAGTGAGTGTGTAGCATATAGGCTATAGCGATTGCGGCGAAGGGCCGTATAATTATAGGACAAAAGGCCAATAACGGAATCGCTATGATTTCACTCACTATTTTTCCTTATTATCATTATTATAGCCCTAGGAAAAACACTAAAAACAACTCCATTTTATTTATCAAGTCTTCGATTCTAAGAATAGGCCTACATAACAAATGTAGAATAACATACCGGTACGGCGGTACCATATACTTGGAGTTGATGCAAGACTCGATGACGTTGAAGTTCATTCATAGTACTCGGCAAATGTCCCCGTTCCGTAAATCAACAAACGTCAAGCCTCGATCATCTCGTTTTGTATCTTACTATATACGGGTCCATGCCGTATATACTGTAAATACGCACCGTTTCACCATAGAAGGTAAAAACACTGTGCGGAACAGTGCCTCGTACAGGAAAATACGGAACACTTCCGTGAACGTTTATTGAAATATTAGTTGTTAAGCCAAATGACATTAATGATTTTTCTTAATTCCAGGTACGATAATAGTAAATTTAGAAGACCTACCATACTTGAACAAGCCACAAAACTCTATAATAATTTACGGTTTGTACGGAACCATAAATTGTCATCTCATTTTGTAGCTTATAATTTACTATTTACTATATACCCATGCCGTGTATACTGTATATACGCACCCTTTTGACCAATGACGTTAAAATACTGTACGGACAGCGGTCCGTACACCAAAATACGGACTACCTACCCATACACATTTATTAAAAAATTTGTTGTTAGGAAAAATGAAATTGATTTTTTTTTAAATTTCGGGTATATAGTAAATATATAACGTCCAACCATGCTTCTACAAGTCACAGATCTCGATGATAATTTACGGTTTGTATGGAACTCGGCGTAAACGCCTCGGTCCGTAAAAACCGTAAATTAGCATCTCGTTCTGTGACTTGTACAGCATGGTGAGGACGTTCTATATAAATACCCGTGCCGTATATATAAGCCTACTGTAAATACACACCGTTACACCATACAACGTAAAAATACTGTACGGAACACTGGTTCGTACTTTAGGGAAACTAGTTAACCTAATTGGGACGGCTCTTCGAACAGTGTTACTCTCGGTAAAATTATTGCATGGGCTCGCAGAGCGAATGCAATAATTTTACAGATAGTAACAAGGTACGAGGAGACGTCCCAATTAGGTTAACAAGTTTCACTTATACCATACACCTCTAAATATTCGTAATTATTCAATAACTTACCAAAATAAGTCGTTGTCGAAGTAATAATCAAAGACGCCTGGGCGGGCCGAAGTAGTTTTCTGCTACACACCACGCACGATGTTCATAGCCGCGATTTCGTAAATTAAATCAAAACTGTTTGAAAATTGTTTTCTTTGGTATTAATATTCTCATAAGATTATTTATTAATTTCCTGTTTGATTCTTTTGTCCGAATTTTGGTTGTTTATTATTTATTTACATATTTCTGTCTTAACCAATGAGATCGAGCTTTCAAAGTATGGTGGTACGGCGCCATACCGGCACAGTATGGTGGTACGGCTCAACTACCACTTGCATAGCAGAGGGTGGTATTTTGAGTATTTTGAGGCATAGGTGTATAGTATACTAAAATACGGACCACCTTGCCATACACATTTATTAAAATTTTAGTTGTTATAAGTATAATGAACTTGATTTTTTTTTTAATTTCGGGTATACCGGTATAGTAAATATATAACGTCCAACGTACAGCATGGTCAGGATCGACATTCTATAAATCATTACAAAATTAGGCCCAGTTACACAGTATGTCATATATTCTCATAGCTACGGTACGGTACCGTATACAACAACTGCTTCTATCCCAAATGCATGCATATATTTTCTATGTTATATACGAAAATCTGAGTAATTATCTAAAGATTCAATCTAAAGTGATTAACGCAAATTAGAAAGATATGCGATCTCTAGCCTAAGTAACAGAGACCAGCTCATGTTTCCAGCAGGCCATATGGACACCATAAAGGCATAATTATTATATTATAGTTCTAACGTAGGCCTAACAATGTGAACCACTATAGTATAGATGGGTTTCCATTTGCTCGTCGAAAAGGTTGTTTGCTCGGAACCTATCTTCGAGAAGAGGGTGTGGATATAAACATAGCCGTCCCAGTCCAGTGGTGAGCCTTCCCCTGTTGCCGGCCACCGCAGTTCTGGCGGCGGTCCCGCTACACTGGCCACCCGAGCTACACTACGTTAGCTCTGGTCACGTTGAATTGACAGGGGCCTTGACATGGTGTGGTAGCGGGTATCTCAAGCCATTGCAGTGGGAAAAGGAACTTCACTTTAGTTATTTTCCGGTTGGGAGTTAGGGGTTGGTATCTATTTTTACTCTGTGTATCTATTTTTACTCTGTATCTATTTTTACTCTGTGGTCCAACCGCCTTGATCCACCACCTGTATGTGTCTCTTACTCTCCCAGCAGATCCTTTATGTGACCTGGACCTATTCAATTCTCACTCTTGAAACCATTTTTCCATGTTTATATTTACCTTTGTGTGTATTTTTAATCAAATAAACATAAGGTAGACTTTATCATCAATTTTGTCAGCTATGAATATTTCATAATGAGGATCTTATCTCTAAAAATCCAAAAATAAAGAAAGCTACTTGGTTTGAGAGTGAGAATCCGTGGACACGACCAGGGTTTAACGTTACCAACCTCTTAGTTGGAACACAGTGTAGACAGAGGTGGTGGCCAATCTACGGTCCCGCCTCCCGCGGGCCCCCGCTGCGCCAGCCGGTCGCCCCAGCCTACGTATCCCGCTAGCCGATATCTGCTCCCTCCAGCGACGGACAGAGATACACACGCCGCTGCCCCTGAAGCGAAATCAGGTAAAGGGGAAAAAACACCTACCTCTTTCAAATTGCAGTGATATAACTCCAATGAACAGTAAAATCGCGGTAGGATTCACCTGGCCATCCCAAGCCATATTTTCACATGGCTCTCAATCTCCTGTTTGATGATAGATCGTCTGCTCCAACACTGTCACGTGACCAGTCGGCCTAGCATGGCGGAAGATTTGGAGGGAGCTGCGTTCTGTTGATGCATAAATGATGCATACAACCAGCCCGCCCCATTGATAGTCAGTGACTGTGGTCACGATCAAGAAATAAGATCCGTAAAAGCGTCTGGGCTTCTTGTTTTGGTCGAGAGGTAAGTTGATCTGTGCAGGTTTTGCAATGTTAGCGGATAGCTAGATGTACTGTCACTGCCTCCGACAGACTGACAGTGGCCGCGTTGGGCTTCGGGTTTTGTCAACACTGCTGGTCGGGGCTCGGCGCTGTGCTAGCGGCAGGGGCACACACACACCACTCGGTGTGCGCAGATCATGACGGAGTGCTGAGGCAGATGCCCCAGCATCACCACCCAGTCGTTTTAAAGACGAGTCACGAATGATACACATTCTGCCCGAACTGGAGCCTGGGCTACTCCTAGCTCTGCCGTCGGCTATAATAGCCAAAGTCATAGGTAGGCCTACTTTAAATTAAAGATCGAGGTTTGATCCGATCTATCACATCTACCCAGCTGTGCCCTCTTCTCCGACGAGTGTGGTACGTACATCAGTGACACCCACACTTGTGACTAGTCAAGTTTTTTTTAGACTTATCAGAGTCAAGAGTGTAGATACTATAGCATATTATAAGCTATATTGAGACTAGTGATATGTGTCTCCCACAGTCCCAGCTACTACCAACGACAGATATCGTTACACCTCGTACAGAATACCTTGGCTTGAACCCTTGACTCTTAGACTTAGGGAGCGTTCATAATTATCGCCCAGGGAGGGGCACAGTTTTTCTAACACTGATAGGTAAAAAAAAAAAGTTGCCCCCCCCCCCATGAGAATACCCCCAAAGAAATTGCCCCCCCCCTTGGAATATCGACCCCCCCCCCCCCCCCCCCCCATCGGAATAGGGTAAAAACTAAAAGAAACAACACGGCAACAACAAAAAACAGCCCTGCCTCAATGAAGATGTTGGGTGAGTACGGGAAGTACTGTTTGGGTCGCCACGACTAGAAGTGTACTAAACAAATGCGAATTAGTCAAGGCATGAGGGTAAGTGATAACTGAAAGACGGGTATCTATTGTTGACCGCACATTCCGAGTGAGGCTTGCTGAGCCAGTGAGTGACTAGAATCTAGACTATACTACTTCTAGTAGTAAAAGCACAGAGGAGGCTAAACTGATGTGGCATTTTTTTCAATAAAGCCTACAAGACACCGAAATTTGTTCCCGATTCATCCCGACCATCGGCTCAGTGAGAGTCGGGAATAAAATTTCGGTGTCTTATACCTATATGACTGTCCCCGATCACACTTCCCTCTTTTAAAACCTCGTAAATTACCCGGGATAAGATCAAAGAGAGCCGCCAGGAGCCGAGCCGGGGTGAGCCACAGGCTGCTGGTGTGGAATCATAGAAATTAATTCAAAGTTTAATAACTTTGGATCCAAATAAAGATATCGGGAAACAGTTTTCAGATTTATCATTGCGCTATTCAAACGGCCAACTCAGAATCTGTAACAATCGGTGTATGTGCATACACCGATATCTTAAGGTCGGGGAGAGTCGGTCATATCTAACATGGTAGTAATGCCCGACCCGTGGGGAAAAGCAATTAAATCGGGTCAGTGAAGTGTGTACATTGACCCGATTGATGCAGATTGCCACAGACCCGACTGATCCGTTGGGCAAAGGTAGAATCGGGCACAGCGGTCGGGTCGGTGTCTTATAGGCTTTAGGCTTTCCTTCTTTGCTTTAGAACAAACCCAGATACATTCAGTCATTTGTCAAAATTTTAACCAATCTCAGTGGCTAAGTGGTAGGGGTGTTCACCTCAAGCATCTTAGGTCATGGGTTCAAACCCCGGTCGGGTTATACCAGTTACTTACACAAAAATAGTACCCACTGCTCATTTGGCTTGACACCTGCCATTAGAATGAGGATTAAGGGTCTATAGGGCCCGAGTGGACAAATGACAGTACCACCAAATTTGGTGGTTGTACACACAATATTCACTTCATAAAAATTGCTTAAAAATGAAAATAAAAGAAACAAGTAGCAAATAAACATCTGTTGTTGACGGAACAGCACCAATGCAAAAAAGATGGGGGAGTCTGGAGCAGGACTGAAACACACACCATGTGGAGTCCTTAAGGAGCCTATATGAGAGGTTCCTGTGTCCTGCTATTAACATATGGCATCGGCTGTGTGTAGAAGTATTCCTGTCTCGTATTCTAAACTGCTTTTAACATATGAATTTGAATCCTATACATGATTTGAATGATGAATTTACCTTGCAACTGACAGCAACAATTTTTGAATTAATGCACAAGGTAACTATAGTTTCAATGTCAGTCATTGCCATATGGAGGTACCTCTGTTGGAGAGGTGCTCGCAGTTGCACCACTGGCAAACAATAGCAGATGATGTCAGCCCTTAGGTATTCCATGGCCATTTTTGCAGGAGAGTCCTTGGAGAGCCTATATGAGAGCTTCCTGTGTCCTGCTTTTAACATATGAATTTGAATCATACACCTGATTTGAATTGTAAGATTCTGCAAGAATCATATACATGATTTGAATTTTTAAATTCTGCTAATGTTCTAACCTGAAATCAGTGATGCAACCACTGGCAAATTGAGGCTGTAGTTGGCAGCTAGCAGTCTTGCTAGAAGCTCCCATCTCTCCTATACCCATATAATCAATCATAAAGCTTGATTACCTAGAACCTAATTCTCAATGAAGTCACTTATTGAGACTTGGTTGTTCCCATTCAAATATCCAGCAGCAACTGCTTTCTTGATTTGTGTCATCAGTTGGTAGTCATCAGGCTCCCTTGCAGTATCTTAAAGGACCTCACTGTTTCTTGTAGCAGTATCATTGACATGCAATTTATATGGATCTTCTGGCAATTTGTTATAGTCTGGCATGGTGGAGGGATCTTTGGAATGAGTGGCTCAATCTATGGTGTGGCACTACAGATGGAAGTCCCATTTTCTTGCATGCAGAACCCCTTTAAGTACTCAATGTAGAGTTCTCAATAAAGAGTTCTCTTTGCTCATAGTGCTCTTCCATAAATATAGTAATCTTATTGAAATAAGCATCAACAGGGGAATTTTGTAGCACTTGATGTTGTAGCAAATGCTCCTAATTCATCAATGTTGAAGAAAAAACTAATGATCTTGTGAGACTGCATTGATTCTGGGACAAATGTTAGTGTTCTTCCATTATTGTCTCCCTCCACATAAGTCTGTCAGACTGAGGGAGGGTGGACACCCATCTCGAATTGGCGAACAGGACTGTGACCATAGACACTGAACTCTAGGGAGTGAGACACCTATAGTTACCTTGTGCATTAGTCAGTATCATAGTTGTACAACTATGCTGATTTCTTCTGTGATATGAAATGAATGCATTTCATAACATCAATTCCTGTCATTGAACACAAATATGGGAGTTTGCCTCCATGTTCAGCTGAAAACGTCAACCCTGTGACAGAAATAGTGAAAAATTTGCCCCCCCCCCCCCCCCCATGGAGATACAAAGAAAAAAGTCCCTCCCCCCCATTGGAATACCAACAAAAAAGTTGGCCCTCCCCCCCCTTGGAATACCCAAAAAAAAGTTGCCCCCCCCCCCCAAAAAACAAACAAACTGGGCCCTCCCCGGGCCATAATTATTGAACGCTCCCTTACTCGTAATCTTATTGAGCGTTCATTATTTACGGTAGGGGGTCGGGTATGATCTATTGGAGGGAGGGGCAGTTGATGGGATGATTTGGATTGGGAGGTGTGTGTGTGTTAATTTTGGGGGGGAGGGGGGGAGGCTTTTTTGTGTAGTGGTGGTCCATCATACAAAGACTTAAGATAAATGAATAGTGATCTGCCATGCAAGAGCTTTTCTGAGATAACAGTTCAATGTTTTTCAACAATCATCTCCCTAAAGTATAAGCAGTAAAATTGTTTGCTTATTGCAGCAGAGACCATCATAGGGTTATTGCAGGCCCTTCTATATTGTTATTTATGTCCTGAGTAATCTGTAATGTCACCATAACGTTACATAATTTCGACAAATATATCCTGATAAAATAACAGTTACCGGTACCTAAAGAAAATGGAGGGCAAATAACAGTTGCTGTGATGAATGTGTATTTTGATGAAATTCACTGAGCAATCTCCAAAATCACAGCAGTAATGTTAAGGGCCGATTCCACCAACAGGATGGATTTGCCATGGTATTATCGTAAAACTGGATGAGTTTTAATCTTGGCCACCGTATGCCACGACTGGAGTTTGGCATAGTGACTTCATGAGGCGAAGCCTAGTGAAGTCTGGAGTCAAAACTCCAGGAGTGCCATGCGATGGCCAAGATTTTTATCCTGCCCCGTCTCCTCGATTATGGATTATTACGTGATAACAATTCTGTATGCCACTAGTGGCATATAAAACTCTGTATGCCAATCAGCGTGGCATACAGAAACTCAATGGTAAGCCTATGGGATTTTATATTAGGGGTAGGAAATAGGAAAAGAGAGTAGCTCGAATCCTGATTATCTCTAACTGCTTGTAATGATGCTAACATATTCTGGTTTTGTGCACTTCCTACCAATGAAGTTCCATTTACTTGACTTAACCTAAAAATCAGGAGGATTATACGAGTTGAGAAGCAAGTCATCAGTCCCCTTAAAAGCATTATACTCTGTCCCTAACTGAGTAGCTTTTGAAGTTTTGACACACTGAGTTTGCACCGCATTTACTGAACTTTGATTAATTAGGTCAAGCAGCTCACCAATATGGCGGATGAGCAGGGGAACAAGGTCAAAGGCAAACATGGCCCACCTAAGACCAAGGCTGAGAAGCCAAAAGCTCCCTCGAACAGACTGTCCAAGGCCTAAACATGGTACAAATAAATTCCTGGAAATGATGGAGGCATTTTTTGATGAGAAGGAAAAACAGCGTGCGACCACGCGGCCCTCACCAGCGGCATAGAGGGAACCCTCCTGCAAGACCACTTGCCAGTCTGACTCTGACACTAGCTCAACTCTCCAAAGAAGAAGACCAGGTAGATGTTGCAGATTCCTACCGTGATGGACTATGTGACATTACAAATGTGGGCAATAAAACAGGACCTGAGGTGTCCAACATGGTTGTCCGGGCCCTCTTGCGAGTCAGGATCGAGAAGGAGAAGCATGAACACTTCCCGAGACCTGACAACATATCAATGCTGCAGGTCCCTAAGTTGAACAAAATCTGTAACAGGGTATCTTCCCGAGAGTTCCTACAGATGGATAAATTTCTGGTGGAAACGCAGCAGAATGTTGTCGCTGCCATGCCAGCCATGGCACACCAGTCACAGGCCTTATATGAGCTGAAACAGTGGGCAAAAATGAACAAAGATTCCAAAATTAGGGAGAAAGCAGCTCCACTCGCAGATACTTATGTCAGCCTAATAGATACAAACCTGATCCTTTCAAGGGCTATGTCAGACACCAAACATACCAGGCGTTACCTGCTCAAGCAGAAAGTAGGGGAAGCTCCTGTCAGATGAAAATCCCACCATGCCAGGGTGGCCCAGAGGAGAAGACCTGAACGAGGCCATGAAGAAAGCCTAAGACGAAATCAGGCAGGCTGATAAAATAACCAAAAGGAAATATGAATCTCAGTCAGAGCAGAAGGATTTCTTTAAAAAAGACTATGGCTACTAAAACAAAAACAAGGCCTACAACAAGAAATGGAAGTCTGACAAGGGGCACAAAGACAAGTCCCCGTACACCCGCAAGTTGTGTTTGCACAAACAGGGGTCACAGTAAATCCACAGGTGAGTGTCTCCCTTGCATTGCCAGACTATGGCATGTTTGTGCCTGGTGGTACCAAATACCATGTAAAACAATGGTTAAATATTACACACGATCCCTAAACAATCTAAAGTGTAAAAGGGGCTCGAATTGACATTTGTCTGCCTAATGTCCTAGCGCAGGCACCAAGGCAGTTTACAAGGGTTTTGAAGGCAGTATTTGCCCATCTGCAGAGCCAGGGCCACTCAGTGTTTGGGTACATTGATGACACATTTATCATGGCAGAAAGAGCTAGCCAGTGTTGAAAGATCATTAGGGCTCTGTTGGCCTCACTGGTGAGGAATCCAAAGTAAGTCTAATTGAACAAATTGGACATTAAACTACCCAAACAAACAAACAAAACTGGTGAGGCTAGGCTTCAAAGTACATGAAGATAAAAGTGTGACCATTCCTACTACACAACTAACCTTCCTAGGCTATATAATCAATACAGCACAGATGAGGGTAGCCCCTACAGAGACAAAAGTTCTCAAATTCCAAACTCAGGCTAAGAACCAAGGGGCAGGTCAGAAGGTCAAGATCTGACATGTTGCTAGCCTAATTGGCCTTATGGTGGATTTCGCAAAGGGAATTGAATATGGGGAAGCCCACTGCAGACATTTGGAGAGAAACAAAATTCAGGCCCTAAAGAAGAGAGGGGGGGGGGGGGGGGGGGACTATGAAAGGACCATGAGTGTCTCTGCTAAAGGTATGGAGGATATTGACTGGTGGATGAAAAACATAAAGTCAGGCTCTAAGCGTATTAGGGTACAATCCCCTCACCTCACCCTAAACTACAGATGCCTCCAATGTTGGCTGGGGTGCAGTCTGGGACAGTGGACAAACCACTAAAGGCAGTTTTTCTCTGTTAGAACAAGAGTTGCATATCAATGTTTTGCTAAGTCACTAACGGATGCTACTATCAGATGCCCCTGTCAGACAACACCATGACAGTGGTATACCTGAACCACAAAGGAGGTTCAAGTTGCAAAGGAAATATGGGAAATGTGTGGGCACCAAAATAACCTTCGCGCAAATGAAATAAAAAGGTTTCAATCGTGGGGCAATAGCAAGGCCAACAATGATATTATATGATGAGTATTTCATTTTTTTAAATTGCTTGTAGTTCCATGGTTTGAGGGGCCTCATTCTCCCCTATTGTATAATCTGTTTGAGGTCATTTGATACGGCCGGACGCCGCAGGCAGGAGGGGCATACTTTTTCATCAAATGACTGAGAACGGACACCGACGGGCTGAGTCACTACCTTTTCTTATTACCATATACCTCCTACTCATTTAAAACGCTGTATCATTAACTTTCCTGGTCCGTGATTCAACCCCCGTTCCTGTACAAAACCACTGCTACTCACTACGGCCCGCGGGTAGAAAGCACCCGCAACAGACGACGCAATGCAGACTATGAATTGTTGACAGGTTTTGCAAAGTCCACTGTCCGTGCGTCCCCGCTGCCGTTGACACTGGAAGTAAACATGACAAAATTATGTTAGAGACGTGACAACGTGAACTCATTGTTATCTATTGTTTGACATATTTGGGTTATTTAAACTCTATACAGGTGTTGCCGTTCAGCGCCACCTAACGGCCCACTGTCTACTCAAGTGGCCGTTCGGACAAACACAGGGAGTCCGGCGGTATTCATACAGAGACATACAGCAATCACACCTACAGTGTGAACGGTGGGTGTGATTGCAGTAGTGTTGCTTTTGGACAGGGTGGACTACTAGAACAATTAAAGGCATTGTATCAACGAGTCTGGACTATCAAAACTTTATAGTTGATAATTGTTTTGGTTTAAACTTGGAGAAAGATAAGCATATTACAGCTAGGCCTGCCAATGTATTACTGTGTATCTAGTTTGGATATACCTGTGTTATCTAAGCTATATCTAAAGTATTATTGAGTTTATATGCATGTTTGACACCTCAAATCAGAGCTGGAATACCATGGAATACAGTGTAATCACTTTTAGCCCTATGGGAATGATGTGCATGGGTATAATACACGTATTACTTTCATATATTCATTAATCCAATGCTAAAGTATATGTTGCCAGGTGAATGTTTGGCTGCAGGCATTGCGTAACCACGCAGATAACGTGCGACACCGGCCTATGAAAAAAGGCCTATTAGATGTCGCGTTTCCAAGGCACTTCTAGTTGGTACGAGGAGTTTGAAGCATTTTGCTGAACTCACGAATAGGGATAAGAGAACTGCCATTTTGTTTTTCTGACATCGGCACTGCTCTCGCGGGCAACGAGAGAAATTTCGGGAGTGTGCCAAATGTTGGTCACGGTGCAACATATATAGTTTGCACTGAGCCAGAACATTATTACACCCCCAGGTAGCGGGTAGTATTTCATATACGTTTGTGCATAGGTGTATAGTAATCTAGTATTTATTGATGTTATATATGAGAATATTAGTATTATCATTCCTTTTATCATGGACCTCGGTTACAGGTCCATCGTTTGTATACCTCCATCTTCTCGTCCATTTACTTTGAGTGATTTTATATTTCTGTTCGCTGAATAATCAAAAATGGCCTAGAGGGTCTAATTTGGCGTAAAGAATAAAAACATCACAACATTATGGGTTTTAAACCATGAGAATCATGCCAACAGTATATTATTATGGAATATCTTTCTTTTTGAATAAACAGTACTTACCAGGATGAATGACTATTTGTGCAATACTGGTGTCATACTTACATCAATAAGTTGAATTACGACTTAAACCATGAACCATCCAACACAGGCTTTGAAAAGAGGAGGCATTATCCTTGCCCCCCCCCCCCAATCTCTTGCCTTCCCTAAGCCGTTCATATTTTTGTTTTGTTTTTTGTTTTAAGGTCTTTTATTGGTCTATTCATATATTCAGCAGCGTAACTCTTTATAAGAAAAGAAATCTGGTCGAGTTTCAGGAAATGGTTATTCATAATATCTATAGAGAATTTGTTATATCTAGTATTCTACTCTTATCTATATTTCCTTATGTCATAGTCCAATATCTTCCAGGTCAAGTATGAAAAGTTATTGTTTGTCACGGCCAGATTTATTCTCTATCAGACAAGCACCAATACGCTGCGTGCTCTTCTAAACTATGTTTGTAAAATGAATGAACAATGCAGCTTTGATTGTGATTTCAGACCCGCGTGATCACTCTATTGGACGGCCTATGTTGTCACGTGACACGCTGCTACAATCTCCCAGCTTCATTTGCCTCTTATTCAGGCAACCGAGCGTTTTTTCCTCAGGTTCAGTAAATAGATGTAAAATCCACGCATCTTGGAGTGCTGCTATTTTGTGCCTCTCTGGACTGAAGTAGCTCACTTGAGGAAATTTGGGACGTTTGTTCAGAATTCACATTTCTGTGAGGTCCATTATTGTTTGTAGATCTGAATATTTTCTATGCAGGATGCGCCTTGATTCCCCATCCTTTGTTATCTCGTTGTTTCTTTATTTTTTCCTTATCATTGATCAAACTAGTTTTGGGTAATTGGAACAGAACCTGAGGTGATGTGTTTCTTTCAGCCTCCGAGTTCTGTAGTTATTTTATGGATGTGTATATCTCATCAGAATGATTCATATGAATACAATGCAGAGTGTGGTTGCCTATTGAAATATCAACCCTGCACCCCACCCCACATAACTCACCCCCACTCCCACTCCCCCATACTAAATCACACCGTCACAATGTACCCATGTACCCACTGGCTGACTTCACCATCGAATCCCTGCGAGAGAAGTACCAGCAGTTCATGTGAGGTGGCAGCACACCCCGCTGCTCTGTTATCAGTGATTTTGTGGAGACCTTCCATGCAGCGCTTCCATATTTGTGTGGAGTATCTACTGGTTTCCCACATTAGAAATGAGTGTAGCCAAAAATATTATATAGCTATAACGACAGTAATCAACATTTCGGTATATTTGTTTCTGTAGTAAGTTATCGTTGCACAATTAACCTAAAGCCCAGTATACGCCTTGGGAATTTCATTGGCAATGAACCTCCCACGCCCGTCATTGACAAGTGTACTTTGGGTACATGTGTTACAGACGAAATGTGCAATATTGTAGAATATACGTGGCGTTGCGTTGACTATCGCGACTACTGAGCAAATATGCAATATGTTGGATATAAAATCACAAGCATTTCGGGCTCCTCAGGAGGGGTTTCTATTGACAACTAAAACCCCTCTCCAAAGGGGGTGGTATATTCATAGCAGACGCAGCGTTTTATGAAGTATATATCTAGAGATCCATGTCAGACAAAACATCGGTGTGTTTTATCGTTAATGAAGATACAAAAAGGGACAAAAACTGATCTAGAAAACTGGACAAACAGACTATCTAGTATTTTTAAGCATGTTCCTGCTTGTGTCTCGGTAAGGAAGGGGTCGTTGGTTAAACCACTACATGAACATTTGCTGATAATTATTCATATATTAATTCTCTTTTTTTTCCTGTTTCAGATCAAAGTCCCCAAAACCATGGAGAGAGTATTTGTGGTAAGTATATTTTAACTCAACTCTACTGAAAAAAATCTACCCTATTGGCAGAACTAGAATGAAAGGTTATTAAATACGGCTTTGCCTTCAGTTTCATATAATGAATTGTTTTCATCACCAAGATTTGATGTATTACAGCATTTCTCCCTGTATTATCATACACCTTTGCGTGAATATCTCACACTTACTGGTCAGCTGTACGGATTTAGGTTGGTTTTTTTAATTAGCTTTCGCTCTGATATAGTCCAACTACAAGGCGCCGGTATTGATATTGATTTCAAAAAATCATTTTAGAATTAATGGATATGAGAAATATCAAAGCACAAGACTGTTTGGAGACATATAGAGAAACTCTGATCATGACGTACATTGCTCATGCCCATGCTTTCTCCTTGGTGTTCTGAGCTGCTCTGAAGGGGAGACGAGCACAATCTCCAACCTGGCTGACCTCCATTTACACCACCAACGGACTCACATACGCTTGATACATCCCAAACTAGGCAGACCAATAGAAAAAAACTTACCCACCAAAGCACCTCGCTCTCAAATCAATCAGATTACACGCTCTAATCAAAATCAGAGGACCCCATTTGGCGGGCGGGGTGGGCAGGCGGGTGCTCTCCCTACCTTGGCTGATCAGGCACCAATGGCGGCCGGTTACCACGCCCAGCGGGACCTCAAACTTAAAGAAGCAAACTGGTAGAAAATTGCTAACGGTCACTCCGTGTTGGCCCACATGGTCAGTTGTTAACGGCTCGTTTCCCACTCCGGTATCTAAACTCTCCAAGCGCCGCTCACTCTCCCAGCATGAGTCTGCTCACCCTCGCTCTGTGGTTTGCTCTCTACATGTTCTGCTGTTCTGTAGAGTCCGACTTTTATTGGGAGAACTACTGTTACTCTGGGTAAACAAATCCAACCATAGCCTTTGGATTTGTGGATGTCAGAGTTCATAGAAATCCATGAAATCATGGACTTTTTGAAACGCAGAAATATTGTCTCACTATTGAAGATTTGTGTATGTCAACACCACATAGTATCTTGAGCCCCATACACCTGACTTCCCTGTGAATGTGTGAATTATTACTTCCATGATCTTCATGGTTTTACATGACAAGCTGCCCATAGATAATCATAGAAGAAAATTCATAGAAATCCAGGAGACCATTGATATATTACCGAACAAATCACTTTAAATGAATCAGGTATCATCAGCAACCAGTTTCATCCTACACTCTCCCATGCAGATATTTGGCTTAACATTGATAGGTTATATAAGGTAGGGTTTTAGTGGGAGAGCACAGAGTAGTACCAGTCTTACACACCTGGAGACACAGTTTTCATTGTTATTGTCATCCCAGTAAACTCGATCAATGTAGTCCAGAATAGCGGTGATGCCTTTTTTTACCATAAAAATATTCCTCTTAGAGAACATTATTAAATCAATGAGTAAGTATTAAGAATCCCTATTACCATTAAAAAAAAACCAAAAAAACAAACTTAAGTGTGGGATTGCCCTGGGTATGAACTCCTCCCAGACCTTCTGTTGATCAACCCAAAGCTCTTTCACTGGGCTCACTTGGATTTAGGTCAGGTAATATGGAATTCCATATTAGCAGATTTAATGGGTAATGGAATGGTGATCATATAAAATCCATAATTGCTCGCTCTAGTATAAAAAAAAACCTATTGCAGTTATGTATCATTTCCTCTCCTTTTTTATAGTAGAAGAAGAATAAATCCTGCTGAAGGGCACAGTAAAATCCCGCCTAAGGGATACCCCGCATAAGGAGACACCCCGTGTGAAATGTCATTTCCTCTCCTTTTTTATCGTAGAAGAAGAATAAATCCTGCTGAAGGGCACGGCAAGGCCCCTGGAAACATTTGGATTTTATAGATTAAGAAAGCTGTCACCAGGATTTTCTTTGAAGGAGAGGGGTACATATTTTAGGGGTTTTTAAATTTTTTTTTTATTTAGCAATGAATAATAGTTCTGCTCAAGGGCAGATCTTCCACTGCTATGGTGCATATGTCTAGATACCTTTTGGTCCAGACATTATATAATATAACATAATATTGTAGGGGTCAGGGTAGTCGAGCAGCGTTTGGTTCACTTTACGATAGGTGGCGCGAGTGCCGATCCCCACTGTGCGGTAAGGCTGGCGGACCTGTGTATGCAAATACTATGGGGATTGCCCCGTTACTTAACTCAGTCAGTATATAGGCTGAGTCCGCAGCAGGTCGACAGGTCTTCTTGCTGTGCCTCTCAGTCAAGTGAATGCCTGGAGCCTCTGTATTGGTTAGGTTTCTCCGGAAACCTTTCTGCGGCAAAGATACCCGAATCTCTTTCCTTACAATACTTGGTGCCCCATAGCACCAAGGGACTAACAACAGGTATCAATAAAATCTGTATACCTGAAGTGTCCGAAGTCTGGTTTTCTGTTCTAGGCTAAGCTAGGTAGCAGGTCCCACATCTCCCCAGCCTTACCTCGTAACATTCCGAACCAACTCGTGTGGAAGCGGTAGCACGGGGTTGCGACTTGTCTCCCCCACCGGTGAGGTAGAAATACCCCCGAGAGGGAGAGGACACTCTCACTCTCCGGGGTACCTGTGGTCCGCTACAATATCATATCAATAAAAGTATTAATAATACAATGGTGAAAATGTTGATGGAGCAGAACACCTTGTGAGGGTCAAGGGCGAAGCCCCTTGGAAATACTTTGAATTTACACTTATAAAAGCTATACCCAGGGTTATGTCTTTATTTACACAACTGAGACTACCTAGGGAGTTTGTCAGGGTCCCAGTGGCAAATCCCTTCTGGTAGTCCAGGGGGCAAACCCCGGAAACACTTGGAGTTTATACATTATACTAGTGGGGCTTACATAATTGAGACTGCCTAGGAATATCAGTGAGGGTCCAGTGGCAAAGTCCCTCCTGGCAGTCCTTAGGACAAAGCCCTTAGAAGGACTTGGCTTTTATACATTATACAATTTGTATAATTTTTTTGGGAATATAAAAAGGGGTCCAGGAGCAAATCACTCCTAAGAGCTTTGCATTTAGATTCTGTTTTGGTGACATACATGCCATGTTGAATGCCACTGAAACAAGCATGTGCTTATTTGGAGGGGGGGGGGGGGGCGGGAAATTGGTACTATCTTAACCACATTTCCCTAACGGAGCATTCACCATGACCAAACACAGGATTTTGGTCACACCTTGGACTACTTAAGATGATTGGCTTGGGCTGCAGGGAGCAAAGCACCATGCAGCACTTAGAATTTGTCAATTATACAAGCTGTATCCAGAATACCCTGGAACGAATTTGGAATTTTATTAATTATGTATCATAGGATTGTGTTATGGGGAGGGGGGAGCAATACACCTGAAATTACATGGGTAGTTTGCCAAGGGTCCAGCAGCATAGCTGCTGCTAAGAATCCAGTAAGCCAATCCTCAAGATTCACTTGGGTTTTTAGATCTTATACAAGCTACATTTGAAATTTCTTTCAAGGAGGGGGAATTACAAATCAGATACTACCTGGGAAGATCAGTAGGTTCCAGTGGCAAAGCCCAGCCTACCCCTAGGTCCAGGGGGCAAAGCCAGCAGAAGCCCTTGGCTTTTATACATTATATAAGTTGTCTTTAGGATTTTGTTTCAAGGAGCAGGGTAGTTACTGTTTTGAGACTAAGTGGGGTCAAGGCGGCGAAGCCCCTGGAACCACATCCATTTTACCGTACCTAGGATCTTGTTTTCGGGAAGTGGGTTTACACACCCTGAATACATGGGAAGATTGCCAGGGGTCTGGTGACAATATCTTATGTATGTGTAAATAGCCCATTCCTGTATATTGCTGTAACTTTTTAACTATAATGTATAGAAATAAAATTCGAAAAAGAGTATGTAGGGAATATTCAGTCGGAACAGACCATCTTTGAAAAAAAATTTAGGAGGGGGGGGGGGGGAAAAGTCACCAAGCAATATTGAGATGTCTGAAGAGTTTAGAGAACCTAACCCTTTATCTAATTCATTACTGCGTTTCATTAACTCAGGAATCATATTCTATCAATGCAATTTCAGAAACAGTAGTTGACGATTCCTTCACCAAGAGCCTAGTCGTGATAAATCCGGAAGCAGCTGTGACATTGCCAGCGATGTCAGGACACAACACTGCACAGGATAGCACCACACAACATAGCGTATCATGCTCACGCCATTAGGTTATGAATAATCATAGAGGTGTATTTCGTGTTATATTAAGTTTTCCCGCGTCGGCAGACACTTCGTATCATTCACTGGAGATTTATTCACGTTTTAAAGGGACTGGGTTGTTTCTATTTTCGACATTTGCATCGAGTGAATGTCACATGTATCACGTCAGCCTGCTAATCTTCGCAAAATAAAAAAGACTATCAATAATTACAAAAGATCAGTGACCAGGATAACATCGGTAGTACTCATGCCTTGTACTCATTACACAACACATGAGTGTGACCCAGTTACTATCATAATATTATGATTTAATACCTGACACATGTATAAAATGTAAGTCCTATGACGTAGCCACTTAGACTTAAGTGTTCCGAGCAGCGGTTCCGTTGCAGGTCCTCCTTTTTCCCCATCCCCCTTCTCCCAGGAAAGCAATCACCTCCTAAGAAGGAGACTTAATGTGATTCTTTTTCGTCGACTTCCCTTCTTAGCGGCTGACCTTTCCCTCCCATTATACCCTCAAGACATTTTATACTAGCTGATCAAACGACGCTAACGCCGGCAAAGCAAAACTCGCAGCGCTCAATAAGGGAGAAATTGACACGCTGCAGAGCGTAATTCCCACTTCTAAAGTCCAGTTTTATGCTTGGTTCGCTGGCCTGATAGGACCCAATAAACGCCGTTATTTCCCATTTCACGGGCATTACCGACTTGTCTTTGGGGAAAGCTGCGCAGGTTTCCCAGGGCACCAACAAGGAGCCATACCAACCGGGATTGGCGATGATAGAAAATTGATATTGCATTTGCCTTGGCTGCGGTAATTCAATGAATAAGCCTTGTGCTAGAGACCAGACAGAGGAACCTATATAAAATCCACACAGGCTATTTTCTCCACAGGATGATTTCATTGTCAAAGTTCTAACCCCATTCCTTAACAGAATTTCTACCGTATTGACTGGGAATAACATCAGGCCTTTATAAAGATAAGGTGTGTGTATTGTTGTGGCATGAGCCCAGAGCCGACAGGCTAACCAAGCACCTGGTCAGCAGAACTGCCCCTAGCTAAGTCTGAGAATACTTAAGAATTTCAGGGCAATTTTATACTTTTCAATTCTGATTTTAAATTTCATTAAAGCCTTTAACAAGTGTTGTTTTTTTGTAGAAGTTTTGTAAACAAAACGAAAAATGTACAACTTATAGGCTGGGAAGCTTATCATGGGAGTTGCTCGCCACCAGATCTACCGACCACTAAGGATCTAAGTAATACGTTTGTTATTCCATGGGCAGTGTTCCGATCACAGATAATGATAGCATGCCTCCCTCCCTGCTCACAGCTCTATCAGATGGCCTGTAGTGACGTGAGCCCAGACCTGACTGGCTGACCAATGTGCCTGACCTGGTCAGTGGAACTGCTCCAGGCAAAGACGCTGTGTCGCTAGCAGCCAACTCGTTCATCTTCCAGACCTAGGCTACCGCCTATGCCATGCAGAGTGTCTATGACCAAATGCTAGATCCATTAGCCGCAAAATATTAGAATCACCAATAGAGCATTCAATATCAGTTCAGCCAGAAAGTGCTCGTTCACAATGGTGTGTGCTACTCGGTTTTACAGAAAGTTGATTCCATTATGTAATTAAATCCCTTTACCTTTCTTACACATTTTTCATTTTTAATCACTTCTCCCATTTTATTTCATTTACAAAGTCTAGATTTTAACTATAGATTGAAAACAAAAATTTCCCCCAGAAACAAGAAACTCTTGAGTCGAGGGAAAATTATAACAACATTGATCTATAGATTGAAATGGATTTTTGTGATATTTATTGCTAAAGGGAATGGCTTATTACACATTTAAGCTAAGGAAATTGTGATATTTCCATTTTTTTGGTAAGACGAAAAAAATACATCATAACTCAGTGCCTTCCACAACACTGGCAAGAGAGAGCTTCTTGAATTCGTAAAGGCATATCGGGCATTTCAGAAAATTGAGACCAAAAATCGATTTCCAGGAAGTTTGATATGATGAAGTGTTGTAGAACATATATCCGTCGGAAAAAATGGGGGTCTCTTGGAAGGCACTTGGAAAATGAGAGGCACCAAAAGTGGCATTAACTGCTTCAAATTGAAATTTCCGTTTGCTGTTATTGCGAATGTTCTCCCACTTTTCATGAGAGGGTCCAACCTCTCGTACATATCATAACAACAATTTTGAAACATATTTCATATATTATCGGTGCATAACATATTTAAGTAAAGAGAAGCATGCTGCGAAGAATTCAATATATATATACTTTACCTTTATTTCGATATTCATAATTTTTCTAGTGGTCAACTCCTTTGTGAAAAAGTTGTGCTATTCAAACCAAGAACTGCAGTCACTGCACCACACAGCCCGTTCTCACACATTACCTACTGCAATGCTTGCGAGATTGGTCACAATTAGGTTGTCTTGCTAAATCGGGCTAGGTTTGAATAATCGCGTGCCTATTTGTAGCGATGTGTCGTGTTGGTGGAGAACCAAATCATAACCTGACACCGCATGGCTACGTTTTGCAACAACGGTGGTACGACATATCGCGACACTTCTGAATGAAATTCAATGTCAATATAATGATAATAAGCGATCGATTTCATTTCGCAGCAATATGACCCAGCCTGTATCCAACCCAATATGTACATGAAAGGTTAATGAAAAGCGACAGATTTCATTTCGCTCTAAAATAGAAACAAACGAAATCAAGCAAAACAATAAACTCCCATGACAAAAATACCCATGACACTTAACACTGCATACGACAGCTCTTCCAACAAAAAAACTGTTGGGCCCACCTGGTGCATGCGCTTTGCCCTGAATTCGCAGGGTCACCTTTGATATGAGATTAATTTATGGGCGAATAAAAGCGGGGTAATTGGTGTTTTGACGTCGGCGGACAAGCGGGGACGGCCGGGGTCGGTTTTTCTGGCAGGAGAGAGAAGCAGGGAGGTGGGTCTTTCCATAGCCTCAGCCGTGTGACCCCCGGAACCCCTGGACACACCTCATTCGTATGCTGTCCCCCAAGCCACTTGGCCGGGTCTGATTTTCCGGGCAGTCGGGCGGGGGGCTGCAGGGAATGGGATTCTCTATGGGGCAAGAGACACCTGCAGCAGCTGCCGGGGTTATGTGCGCCTGTTGGCAGCTGTAGGTTGCAGGTAGTCCCGGTATCACATTGAGAAGCCATGGTAGTCCAAGGGATAGGCGTCAGATAAGACCGACAGGTTCAGGGTGTGTGTGTGTGTGTGGGGGGGGGGGGGGGGGGGGGTGACGGTACGCCCCTCTGGTGGCCGTGATAGATACTGCGTTGTCACCCTCCTAAACTACTAATTAGGGTCGAATTATTTTCCTAACCTAAAAGAACCCCACCCAAATGGGCCTGAGATTAGGAGAGAAATTTAATTGATAATAATCGGGGGACGGTTTAGGATAGCAAGTGTAAAAGACAGAGGCAGATGGAAGGTAAGTGTGATGTAAGTCCCACGAGCAGCAGACATTCCCTCACCTGCTTCAAAATGAAGCAATGACGAGTGATATCATAAGCATCAAAGACATACTTAGAGCATGAAACGTTGTGCCTACAGTGTCGTATTGCAATCATAAACATCAGAAAATTTAACCCTATCGCGCCGGGTGCCCACAGCAGTTGCACAGGCATGGAGCCGGGTACTAGTGCCAGTAAATACCGCTAGAGGCCGGGTATAGTATAGAGGCCTAATTGTGCATCACATAACATGGTGGGTTTTTTTTCATTTCTCTCGTGGGCTTTCCCGGGTTTCCAGGGCCCTGTTTTTCAGTCGAGACGATCTCAAGTTGAGACCGTTTGGAAGCCAAACTGTTTTTCAGTTGAGACGATCTCTGGGGATCTCAGCCTGAGACTGAGATGCAACCATTTCAGGTGATTTTAGTGTTTTTCAGTTGTGATGATCTCAAGGGATCTCAAGTGAAATGATCTCCCAAACGGTCTCAACCTGAGACCAATTGATACTTGTCATAACTTATTTTTTCAGATGCTAAAACTTATTCAAATTCAAAGATATTTGGATTGGAGGGTACTAATAATCTGACATACCAATATCCCAAATTTCATTGTATTTCTGTGGTTATTAAGACCGTGAAAACATTTGTCTGTAAATCTGAAAAATGCAGGCACTGCACCACTCAGGCAGCTTGTGTATACCTACTGAAATGCTCGATTTTATTTGAGCAGGCTGAGGTCAAGGTCATCCCATATTTGTAAATAACAATAACACCCATTCAAAAAGTAAAACATGTCTCACTTATTGAATACTCAACGGAAAATTATGAAATCTTAGGATTGGATCAAATGGACATAGACAATTATTCGCCGTAAATATGGTCTAATTTGAATAAGTATAAGTATTTCAAATAAATCATTTCCGATTGCAGAATCTTGAAAACTGTAGGAAATGATCTCTAGGGATCTCAGATTGAGATCGTTTTAGCTGAGATCCGCTGTGGCTATCTGAGACCACCTCTGAAAAACACCTGCAGCCATTGATCTCCCAAACGGTCTCAGGATCGCTCATGGATCTCAGCGGATCTCAGCTTGAGATCGTCTCGACTGAAAAACAGGGCCCAGGTCGCTCAAGCTTGGACGTGGTGTCTTTGCGAGCTGTGCTGCTTTATTTTTGTATTTCTTGGTTGGTCTGATGTTTTCTGTTGTTGGTTGTTGTCAGTGTCTTGTTGGTTCTTATTGGTGGTTATTTGTTTGTCAGTCATGTGGGGTTTTTTTTGGGTTCTTTTTTTTTCAAAGTTCTTTTTAATGGTCTCAATAGGTACAAATTTTCTAGAGACATTATCGCACCTCAAGGTATGATGAACACCATGAAGACCAAAGAAGATAAGACCGTTTGTTGTTGTTCTGGTAATTTTGATGCTGCCTTCTTCTTTTGGGGTTCTGTATGTTGGGTCGATGGTGACATTGTATGTTGTTGTAAGTTTGTTTAGTGTTTTATCACCCTTGCCTATGATGTAGCCGAGGTCTTCTGGTCTGTAGTTTATTGATGGTTCTTGATTGTTGGCTTTGGTGGTGTGATGTGGCTTCTGGTGGTTAGTTTATTTTCGTTGGTTGGTGTTTTGTTTTGGTTGTGTGTTTTGTTTTGTGGCTTTCCGGTGTTTTCCATGGGCTGTCTCCGATTTGTTGTTAATTGTTATTTGTGATGGTGGTTGTTTGTTGGGTTGGTTCTGGGGTAGTGGGTGATGGGCCGTTTATTGTTGGCTGGGTATTTTGTTTTGTTGGTGTTCTTGGTTGGAGGTAGTAGTCTGTTAGGTTTTGGATGGCATCTGTTAGGGTGTTTTGGTTGAAGTGGAAGCCATCCTGTTGGAGTTGTGTTTGTGTGAAAGTGTTGATGTGTTTGTGTTTGGATTTTTTCTCCAGGGCTCTTTCGATGAGTTGGCGGTTTGTTTTGTGTTTTTGTGTCGTTTCTATTGGTGGTGGCATGAGTATTGTTATTGTTGCACCGGTGGTGGATTGTATATGTGTGGTTGCTGTGTCTAGTTTGTTGTGTATTTGTTGTGTGGTTTGGTTCTGTCTGATGTCATTGGTGCCTGGTAGGATTAGTATGTGGTCTCCTTTTTTTGTGCCTATTAGGAGTACTCTGGTTTTTTCTGTTGGTGGCTGGGGTTGTTGTTTGTTGCCAGTTGTTAATGTTCTCCTCAGGCAGGTCATTAACTAGGGATTCTGCCTTTGTTGTGTTTATTTCTTATATCAGTTTGTCTTGTTGGGTCTGCATTTGTTTTAGTTGTTTGTTTAGTTCTTGTTCTTGTTGGGTTTGGTTTTCGTTTGCTTGTTTTAGGAGGTTGTCTATTGCCATTTTGTGTTTGTTGGTTTATTGTTCTAGCAGGTTGACTCTGCTAGTTGGTGTTTTCACTTGGAGTTCTTTTTTGTTTTGTTCTAGTAGCTGGATCCTTGTGTTTGTTTGTTGTGTTTGGTTCTGTATGAACTGCTTGAGTTCTTGTATGGTGGTCTGGGTATCTGAACACTATGGGCAGGTGTTTGTTTTTTCGGTTTGTTTTGGTTGTGTGGTTGGGTTTTGGGTGGTTATGGTTTCTTGGGAGTCTTGGTCGTGTCTTGGTTTCTTTGTTTTGAGCATTTCAGCATAGTCTTGTTTCTTTCTGCCATGCACTGCATCTTGTTGAGGTGTCTGGGTTTGGTGGTTGGTTGTTATTCTTTTGTTTTGGTGTTTCTTTGTTTGACTTTTCTTCAGCTTTGGCTTCTGAGCCTGTTGTTGTTTCCGATTGGTGGGTGTCGGTCATGGTATCTGGATATATGGTCAGATTCTCCCAAATATTTCTTAATTTCAATTAATTTTAGCATCTGAAAAAAAAAGAGTTACAACCACCTATTTTACCTGTAAGACATGTCCAACATTGTCGTCGGTTTAGACACTTTGGACAACAAATTCACCTACAATACCCTACGATTGTCACGACTAAAGGACACCTCAAACCGCCCTACGTGCGTAGCCCAACAATCATTGGCCTATCCTGTATGACCGTACGTCTATAGGACACTGATGCATCAAAAGTGTTGTTATGAACAATTGTCGTGACTGAAAAACACACCCCTGGAACCCACCAACGCCGAACGCAGAATTCAGACCTCCCGATGCACCCCAACGCCCATTCAATTCATTGCAATTGTGCGTTATAAGAGTGCATCGTAGAGTGCGTCAGAGTGCATCTTAAACCTGGTGGGTTCCCCACTTATAGGGCCAAACCCTCGAGGCTCCCATTGCCCACCGATGTGCCTTCCGACACACTCTACAAGGCACAATTGCATTGAATTGAATGAGCATTGGTGCATCAGCAGGTCTGGGCCCGATTCTTTAGTTTTGGCACCGTACCGAACAGAAGACCGCAATAGCAGCACAATAGCGGAGACAATAGCAGAGAAAGTGAAGCAAAGCGAACAGAATATTCAATAAATTAACATTCAATGAATAATCTAATGATCCCACATTATTGCCCGTGTCTTTCCCCTCATTTCAGTTTTTATTTTACGTCTCTACGTGCATTTTTGGCTGAGTTATGGAACTGACACTGTAGTCTCTTTTGTTAGAGCTGGTAGTGATAGCCTATAGTCGAGTGATGGAGTGTGCTGCTTGTGGGAATGGGCTGAGTGGTGCAGTGCCTCCATTTCTTGGGTTAAATAGAATAATGGTTCTCACAAAGTAGTTGACCACTAGAGAGCTATAAAAAATAGAGCTACAGGTAAAGCATTCATATAGAATTATTTACAGCATGTTTTTCTTTACTTAAACATGTTAAGATATCTGATGAAATATGTTTTGAAATTGTTGTCATGATCAGTATGAGAGGGCCGACCCTCTCGTGAGAAGTGGCAGTAACAGGGATGCCAGTTTGTAGGATTTTGCCTACATGTAGGATTTCCATTCTAGTCTAAAACATATATGGAAACTTCAAGAGATTGAAAATGTTTTAAGAACAATATAGACTCCAGCTTTTCTAAATCTTAAATAAACTTGTTTTGTAATCTTTCAAATTTTTTAATTCAGCTACCCCCAGCGAACACAAGTCAGAAAGCCTATAAGCCTAGAGCTGTAGGATGGTAGGATTCCTGTAGGAAGTCCTCCTACAGACAAGGGCAATCCAGAATGCTGACATCTGATTGGCTTAAAATATGTCATTTGAGAATACAGTTATGGGGGCCTTACCAAGTGTAAAAAGAAATCAGAGGAATACCTTATGAACTTGTTAAGATATTTTGCAGAATATAGAACTGATGATATGTGGTAATCTATTCCAAATGAATTTCTTTGAATAGTTCCCCATTTATTGCAGAACTACACATAGACCCACTCTCAGAGCAGATATCCAAATATCATATATACTGCCAGTCTATATCCAAGGATCTGCTGGGAGAGTGATGGGGATTCCCCATACACCATATGCGTTTTAGGTGAGACATAGACTGGCCTCAGTCCCCATGTAGGATTTCTTCCTGACCCCAACTGGCATCCCTGCAGTAAAGTGGGAGTAACAGCGAACGGAAATATAGTTCTGAAATGGTTACTGTCACTGTTGATGCCGCTTCTGTTCAAAGTGCCTCTCACTTTTGCGTCCATAAACTATTAAAATGCAAACTGTCACTGTCCTGCCGTTGAGACCAACAACACACGGAATTTCAACTAGTGAGACGGGTCCCAGTAGCCGTCAGAGTGCCCATGGTTGCAGTAGCCAAGTGTGTATTGTTTAGGGTAGCGGTCAGTGATTAAGTGTTTTCTAGGTATATGACTGTGGCCTGATTCGCATTACGCTTCTTCCACCGTTAATGGCCTCTAATGTTAGGGCGAGAAGCATATTCTGCATTGTAATGGTTTCAATAGTATAAACCTTATTAAGCTCTGACATTGAAATATCTATACTTTTAGTACTACGTCTTCCTTTTTTTAAAAATTGTTTTTGATAGAAAGTGTTTGTTTAAAGTTCTACTTAAAGAATTATTTTCTTTATGCATACAATTGCAGTGATTGCTCATTTGTTTTCACCAGCCCCTGCCTGGCCATACCTTTGTTCCCATCCATCATTGGCCGATAAAAAGAAAATTGATAATCTTTTTATAATTACATCGTAAGACTTTAAATTGGGAAAAGAGTGTTGATGGAATCTTTTCTTCAATGTTTTCAAATGTTTAAGAGTTGTATTTACGTTATTCAATCTTATTGTGAAATTGATTAACAGAAAAACAGAAATTCCCCAATTTCCATATCGAACTAGAGTACTTTTGTTCATAGAAGCAATGCAGATACTATCGCATGACATCTTTCACAATATGGTTCATAATTGATACCTTAGGCCAATTAAAGTAATTGTGCACCACACTTTTCAATGAAATGAATAATTCACTGCCCTGTACTTTTTTTAAGTACACAGAGATGTCAGTTTTCCATTTTTCCGTGGAAATCCACTTTTTCATATTCAGTATATGTAATTGCTTTTTATCAGGGCATGCATCAAACAAAGAAAATATTGATTTAGCCTCATTTACGCCAATAAAACAATAGTTTGAACCTCCCCACAGACCCTCAACCCAATGCCATGACAGTCAAGGACATATTCTCCAAGTTTTTCCGATCTCTCTTAGGCAGAATAATCCTAACGTAAAATATTCCCGCTTTTTTCCCTGACCCCAACTGACATCCCTGATGTACATCATTTCGTAACTTTTATAGAACTGATATGTTTTGTCATGATATGTCATCTAAGAACTACAAAAAAACTCTAAAATGGGTAATCCAGTACTGGTATAAAGCTTTTGAGGCATGGAAAGTGAAGCTGGGATATAGCATACTCAGTTTGAAGAATCAATTTCATTTCTTTATCTTAGTAGTTTTTCATATCGCCTTGAAGCTGATATAATTGATTAGGAGTGGTTAAAAGACTTATAAGGATATTCGGTGTGGGTATAAGAGCTTATGAAGGGTTATAAGGGATTAGGGGTAGGTGTAAGGAATTGTGAAGGGTTATACAGGCTTTGGAGTGGATACCAAGAGTTGTAAAGAGCGGATATAAGTGGGTGTCAGAGGTTTATGAAGGGCTGTACGTGTATAGTAGTGAGTGTATGGGGTTCCAAAGAGTTATAAGGTGTTAGAAGTGGATGTTAAGGCTTGAGAAGGAGGAGACGTGGTGAAGGATTGGAATGGGTTTAAGGGGGTTCAGAGGATCATATAGGATTAGTAGTGGGTGTCAGAGGTTATGCAGGTTATAAGGGATTATGAGTGGGTGTAGGGGGCCGTGAAGGGTTGTAGGGCGAGGAGTGGTTGATAGGAGTTGTGTATAAGGGGTTAGGAGTGGCTGCCACGATTTATGTAGGGTTACGAGTGGCTGTAAGCTTTCGTGAAGGGGTGTAGGGATGATCGACACTTAACTTCGCCAGTCTGTCTGTAGCTGTTCCAATCCTATCAATACCAGCCCCATCTAGCAATTATAGGTCGGCCGACTCCCGCCCTCAGGACCCCTACTCTACTGTAAAACTCGCTCCCAGCCGGGCCCCAGTATGGCCACCCTTTAATGGAGAATCCTAATCTTTCTCTGCCATGCCTCCAAAGGAATTCCCAGATTGATCAGACAGCATGTGGACATCTCGCTGTTTTCCAGCGATGCACTGAAAGGAAATTAGCATAAGTTTCTTTTCAATGTGGATCTAACGATGTTCTGGTACAATTTCCTTGAAAGCATCAAGGCAGGCTGGACTTCGTATCACCTCGTCATTGCGTATTTGTTTATTTATTCCATGTGTTACTTGTATTGTGATATCAAAGAAACTATTCAGCGGGTTTATAAAGGCCAGTCGTCTAATGTATGGCGGCTGTCAGTATTGATGACTTGTTTTCATTGTATATGATGCCATGTTGTCAGTGTTTTCTTTCCATTTGACAGGTTCTGTACACCCACCAGAAAACGAAGAAAGCAAAGACCTGGCAGGATGGGACGCTTAAAGTGCACATGTCACAGAATAGGGTAAGTTGAAAATTATTAGACAATATTTACATTCTGTATACATCAGAAATCAACCAAATACATGTATTACTATAGTTTACTCATGATGTAATTTTACCAAATTGAAATTATCAAATGATTCAATCTTATTTTCACCCTTAGTTGATATTCTCATATCACACTATTTTGACAGGTTTTGCATTTCCAGATGTGAGATCAATATGATATTTATTAGGTGGCAGCACCATAATCAACTCACAATATTTAAACCCTATGTGGAGTTACCTATGAAACTGGGCCCTGTTTTTCAGTCATGACAAGTTTTATGGAAAACATCTTTGAGGCGTCAGTGTCCTATGGACGTGATATCTTAGAGGATATGCCTAAGATCTTAGGTCTAAGACACGTAGGCTGGTCTGAGGTGTGCTATAGTCACGACAATCTTAGGGTCACATGGTCCAAAATGTCTTACAAACTGTCTTAGACCTAAGACATCTATGGACATGTTGTACCGAATGTGCAACTTCACTTCCTGTAGGAATTAAGCCATGAAACTTTAACACGAGTAAGGCATGTCTATAACCTATATTCGTACCAAATATGAAGAAGAAGATCAGATGTACCAATCTGCCGATATTGGCGTTTGAATTTCGTCAAAGCAAACGTCTGCTCTGGTGGGCAGTGTACTTTAACACTTTAATTTAGGCGGTCACCATGACATTTACTGCGCTTGTTCCCGCTTGTTACTCGTGTTAAAGTTTCATCGCTTAATTTGTACGGGAAGTATAGGAAATCCTCTATATACGCACAGTGAGGTTTGATAGAACCTAAGACAATTCTATACTTAAGACACTTTTAGTGGCGATCTCACAATACTGTCTATAGCACACCAGCCATTCTTTGTTTTCCAAACTGTCTTCCACTCGCAGAGATATGTTAGGGTATCGTTGAGCGATTATGTCGTGACTGAAAAGCAGGGCCCTGATCTTCATGATTTTCATGATACTGTGAACATGTGCAACAGTTTCCGAATCTCACACACAATATCTACAAATATATCTTAATTTATATAGGTTTTAGTTAGTAAAAACCTATATCCTAAAGTTTAATAGTACATATTGGATGTTAAACTATCCAAAGCTATATCTTATATGAATGCTATACCCGGCGTTTACATTAGACTATTATAGGCGCCGATTCTAAAGTTTTGCACCATCTGACGAATTTCAGCTGTCAATGGCTAGGCATAGGTGCATACAAGAAGTGTAAACGCTTGAGGAAATTCTTGGGTTGATGACTATTGTGGCCGATATTGCGTAATTGAGCACCAACTTCTGACTAGTGGCTAGATGATCTACAGTCGTCATGTCATGGTTGTCTGGTGTAAATGCCGGGTATGGCACCCACTGCGCTGTGAAGCCTCATCAGGGACCACGCCTCAATATGGTGTGAAATACTGGACGCCTTAACAAGATGGTGCTAGTATGCAAGGGGTCTGTTTCTGATTATTGCATTGAATTTGTGACCCTCAAAAACCCTAGACTTAAGGTGTCATACTGAAGGCTGAGTTGTTATTTCACATAGGTTTCGGGGCTGATTTAGGCAGCTATTATGGATTTTAAGATGACTGACAGATGGGAGATGCCTTTAAGTGATAGGCTGATGGGAGCAAAGGACAGACCATAGTAAAGGAAATGAGTGTCAACCTGGAAGTCATGTTGTATCCAATTGAAACGAATGGTTGTATTGTAATGATACGTTACGAAGGACAATATGGATAAACACTGCTCTTTAAAGAAAAGACATAAAATTAATGGCATACTTGATAAATATTTGAGTGTCCACTCAAGGAAAAGTACAGTTACTATTCACTGCAGTTATATTTGATTTGACGGCTATATTAAGAAAATTGAGCTTGGCCCCAACTCTGATTTTAATTAGTACACTAGCGACTTTGTCGCGTCGTCGTATTTGATCGGTCAGTGATTTAGTGGCGCCCCCTACTATTAATACCTGAAACTATCAATTAGTTCCGGACTATCATTTCATGTGACACAGATTTTACCGACTACCAGCGCAATTATTCAATTAGACAATAGAAAAACTACAGTTCTAAATTATGATTTCAGTATGGATAGAAACAAATCCTAAGTACCGAAGTACATCTGTGTAGAGAAACACAAAAAATAGTAGCAGCTTACAGTTTAGAACTGCACGAGAATCTCATTCTCGTGGCCCTTCAATCTCCAGGCCCAGGTCTGGTTCACTATGTCTCTATGTACGGGAACAACTTCAAGCGGATTCGACGGAATTCTACCGTTTTAAATATAGTAGGTAATCATGTCCTACCATTGTGCAAAGTCTCACTCTTTTATACCAAAATGATGTTACGGGCCTTTTTTGGGGCACTATTCTGCTGGACTAAAATGGCTATGTGATTTGAATAAATCCTATTAGTTTTAGCGGCTAATGCAAAAACATTTTCTATGTATAATATTCAGAATCTATATCCAGTTTTCCTTAAATCTGGATTCATGTATTGATTTCCATAAAAAGCTCAATTTCTGTGCCACTGAAGTACGAATCTTTTTCTGCGTGTTGGGTTGTATTCTACGATTCAGTAGCAGTAGGGGATTGCTCCTCCCTTTTGATCTTGGTTTCCAGTACTGAACTAACCCTCTTAACTTGCTGCTAATATTTTAACTCTAATCTCTGAATTCTGAAATCTCCCTTATTCTCCAGAGTAATTCAATTTATGCCTTTGTTTCAAACACGGAAATAATTACTAGGTACCAGAGTAATCCAGCTAGTGTCCCAACAAAGCAGATTTTTTTCTCTGCTCGCGCTCTGAGACAATTTGTCAGCACTTTCATGCCAGATGAAGCCAATAAGAGGGAGTTGGTTGTCAGGAGAAGTGATGAAGAAACCGAAGTCGGTGTATGGGATTAGATCGCGAGGTGATCGTTCTTTACAGGAACAACCAATGCGGACAACACAAACAGGGAAAGGTTTCCGAATAAGTCCTGTGAATATCACATTACTAAACTTTTATTCGACCTATGTACTCGGATCTGATATACTCCACGATTATGGACAATCGCGGACAACCAAGTTCGTGGGATAATGTAGTGATTGTTAGATGGGTTCTTGTTTCAATTGTAAGCACGGGCTCCCATTCCGTGCTATCAATCTTTTATAAGAATTCAAACGAATTTAGATTGCTAGTATAAACCTTTTAGTATAATAGTATATATACTGTACACTTTTTAGTGAAAGATTTGGGGAAAACTTTCAAGAGGTACGTAATTAAGAACTTATTTGAGGACCAAACGTAGTGTCCTAGGCTCGTTAGAACCTTAATTTCCCCATCAGTGCATCACAAGTAAGTGCCTCTGGTATTTACCTATAATCTTCAAGAATGAACCTGTATATAAACGTCCGTGGTTCAAGGATCGTTTGTTATTTTGCTCACACCTCACCACCAGGGTGGTCTTCTATTATGGCTGTTTGGGCACATCTAGATTCGGCAGCCAGTAGTTGGCTTTATAGTCAAGTCTTCTGATATATAAGGTTTTAGAAAGAATAAACAGTATATAATTTAGTAATAACGTTCTCCCACGGCCTGGATAAGTGTATGCAGAAACTTTGAACTTTAAACCTCTGAATGATGATAAACAAAATGTCTATACGTGGCTAAGCAAAAAAAAAAAGAAGTATAATGATAATCATACGTCTAGTAGATTACCTACCCCTACGTATGCGCGTGTCTCACTGCCTAATTGAAGACAAGACATCCTGAGTGCCCGGATGTGGAACGCAGGCGGTCACGTGACCCACGCGAGAAAATGACGTCAGACGCAGTACGCTGAGCTATGAGCTCCGGGATTGGACGCCCACCAGGGGATTAGGGCTGCTACTACTAGGGGGCTCTGATCACTTAGCAGAAACGCCAAACTGCCACTGATAAACCAATGAGCTCTCTGCACAGTCTCCATAGTGCTCAGTTATTTCACACAAACTGACGACGTTCTGCTGAACAAGATTAAGACGCAGCGTGTAGCGTGTGGCAATTGCCTCGTCTGTTTCCTTCTGTACTACTCCACCACGCTGAACACATTCACAACCAGCTTCAGCTTAACTCCCAGCCGTCCGCCGTACAAACAAAGATGTGCCGATGATTAAATTGGTACTAAAGTATAATGCAAAATTGCTCCCTGATATAAAGTTGTGTTTTCTTTTTATTCCACCAGGCCATTCTGTATGATGAGAAGAAATCCAAACTTGATGCTCTGTACGTCCGCCAAGGCCAGGTGAGTCAATGCGCACTTATTTCTGGTCAAATTAAGGCTATAATCCAGGCACTTTTCCCCCTCAACTCTAATTCCAGGCGCAAATTGGTCCAATCTATCAGTAAAGCCATCTGGTAATTTGGAGTTTGGTACAATATAAGAGTAGTATTTCAGAGTAGGAGTATCTATATACCAGTAATGTTGTTTGCTCCACTCCTCTTCCAGAATCTGGCAGGAGAGAGCAAACAAGAAAGTAACGCCATGGTATTTAAGGCTGGTTGTTAATTGTCACTATTTTTCTTCGACAATGTCTGCCCGTAGAATATAGCAAAGTTTTGGATCTGACTCCTAACTATCACATCCAAGGTAGCATCGACTGTGCTCAGAAGTGTATTCTCGCCTCGTCACGCTAATCAATGATGAAATAGGTCTGCTAAATGTATGTAGTTCATGAAAACGTAAGTAAAACTGAGAACACTTTATGATTCAATGGAAAATTTATCAAGGAAATGTACATTCAAGAAAAAACCTTCTTACCGTTTGTACTCAAGACACCTCCAAAATGGAGGAGGCCGAATTATATCACGTAGAGCTCCTATACAAAGATATTAAATGCAAGTTATTCTGGCAAAAAATCTTCTCCTGTAAGTGAGTGTGGATATCATTTCCCCTTTGACATGTAAACCCTTCATATATACCCAAGCCCTGCCCTGTTACATAATGGCCCTGTCCCTTGTAAGCCCCACAGGTACACACACCGAGTCTTGTCATTGAGTACCGATGTCGTACGCGAGTCATATGTACTCCGCTTACATGTCATGGCAGCCCATCGCATGTCATGAAGGGCCCTCGTAGCTATGGCATCCGGGCCCTGATTAGAGCCGGTGTAGATCAGGGCCGCACGCCTCCAGCCCCTCTAATTAGCTTGCCCCGCCCGTAATCCGCCCTAACCCCCTAATCCCCGCCCAGCGCGAGGGGCAGACGCCAAGTGGCTCATTACAGGGTCCGGGGCGACGATTGGAGAGTGAGGCGCTATGGGCTCTGAGCACCTCGCTCGCAACTCTCCATTTACACGTGACATATTGCAGTAATCCCGGCTTGACTGCTCGCTACATTCATCCACTCCACGACACGGTACTCCCAGTCACCTGTTATTGTCCCGCACTCTGACCCCACGCCCACTCTCTGTGCGCAGACTCTGCCTGAATTAGCCAGAATAAAGATGGAAAATTTGTCTCCTTTTATTTCTGTTAATACATAATTGCTGGCAAGCCTGTAAAAGTCCTACTTTTCTTATCCAATCAACGGCCTCGACTCCCCAGGCAAATTGCCTGTCATTTTCATTATGCACAATCCATGTAAATCGGAATCCTCCTAATACGATATCATTCTCATCTGCATATCTAAACCTTGTGCAAGGAAAACAAGTGTTTTAATTGAGGTGAACCAAAATATCTCAATGATATAGTATGTAGTTTGATTTAAATACCGCTTGTTTATAATGTCCCATCAGTGTGTAATGACCTAATATATCGAATATGAATTTTATAAAAAATTCTTCTTTTCTGCAATGTTCATAAGGTTATAAGAACAACACATTTCTTATTAAATGAACACCATATGATCGACAAATGTGACATATTTACAGTTTCATCATAACAAAACCGTACGATGGAATATGCAGACATGCCAATTAGATTCACGTATCTGAAAATCTACATTAGCTATGATGATGACATCAGTAGAGATACTGTCCCCATTTGCCTAATGATGCAGAAAGGGCCCGTGCCTATATTGACAACAAGCTAGCCCATAGAGTGAGCTGCCTGTTTCAAAAATAGGTCTAGATTGGCTGCATACATATAATGATCGTTTTGATGTCAAAGCCATTGCAGATTATTACCTGTATTTGCATGTAATATACTGTAAAATATTGGAGATTCTTCTTTCCTGAAAGAGAGAAGCAGTAAACTTTACCCTGTCACAAATTAAGACTGTTTCAAAGAAAGTTTCTCGACGTAATGGGTGAAAATTAAATTTAATAACGTACATGTTTAATGGAATCTAAATGGTCTTCCAATAATCCCTTTCCCGGCCAAGACTGCCGTTCGTCAGTAGTAATTAGTCTTAGGATGGTCCTGAAAATAATATTATCGTCGCATTTTCAAAAAAAATTGGGCTCATGCCGCCATCATTGTTTCGTTATAACATATACGGTTTTATAACTTACAAAGGTTTTCTCTTAAAAAAACACTATATGGCGAGCAAACTAATTACCACTCAAATGGACATACCCAATGCCTGATCTTTCTGTAAGTTATTTCAGGCACATGTATTATTGTAATCGGGTACCATGTACCCTTTAAGAACTAATTCTGACAGGTAAATATTCAGAATAAAGTATTACAAAATATGCAGAAGCCATAAGCTTAGGTATTTCCTTTGCAAATTCTTATCGTCAAGCAAGGCTACCCAATAAGCTGGCTAAGGGCAGATATTCTTCGTTATTGAACCCTGGTTGTACGTCTTTCCCTTTTAATTAAGCATTGATATTCAATTCCTATTGGGCATCGAATAATAAAGTCTCATTAAATGGCTAGCCTGACTTCTGAGCACAAATCGGTGTCTGTGCTGTATTTTGTCAATTAAAACTTTCACCCCAGTAACCAGGGAGGTGTTTTTCAGTAGTTACGATCGCTGGACAAGATATCTAAAGATCGGAGAGCAATTGTACGATAGTTTTGGAGATCAATATATGGCAAGTGTTTTTGAGATGCAGTCGCAGAGCGCCTGAGGACTGGCGTCAAAATAGTCGCCTTCTTAGATAGATAGCAACCATTACTTTTCTAGTACAAGTTTCTGCTCTCAGAAATTATTAATCATAGACACTTATAAGTACTTATTCAAATCAAACTATATTTACATCAAAGAATTGATCGTGCACATTTGATCCAAAGATTTCATAATTTTCCATTGAGTACTTGATAAGTCAGACATGTTTTACTTTTTGAATGGGTGTTGTTGTTAATTACAAATATCAAGTCACCTTGACCCTACCCTACCCTGCCCAAATAAAATCGAGCATCGCAGTAGGCTATGCATAAGCTGGCTGAGTGGCACAGTGCCTACATTTTTCAGATTTTCAGTCAAATGTTTCTTACGGTCATAATAACCACAAGAAAATTAAGGAATGTGGGATATTCAGGTACTTCAGATTATTAGAACCCTTTACTCCAGATTTCTTTTGATTTGATTAAATTTTAGCCTCTGAAAAAATAAGTCACAACCACCCATTTGACCTGTGTGATAAGTCTCAAACTGTCTCTCCTTGTGACCCTTTGGGCGACCATTTGACCTGAGATAATTTAAGTTCGTCTCAATTGAAAAACACCTAAATCCACCAAAACGGTCACATCTCAGCACATGCCTGAGATAAATAAAAATTCTTATGTCTGAAAAACACTTAAGCCTTCAAATGGTCGCTATTAACGATCGTCGCCACTGGAAAACAGTACCGGCATTTTCAGTGATGGTTGCATAATGTGTTATCTGTACATATTCTTTCGTAGTTCTTCCCTGAAACTGCTATTTTTGTATTCATCTTTTAATTGATTACTGGACTGTCGACCTAATAATTAGATCACCCCCTTACCGTATAAATCATAGAGAGGAGGTTGAGCTAGATTAGGGTGGGAACTGGCAAAAATACCAATGTCCATAGGTGACAAGTGGTGAGGTTGCTCAATCTCCAGAATGCCTTTTTTCATTTTAATGGATTTGGATGGGTGGATGTGAACCACCTTGTCCCCTAAAAGGGATAATGTCACTTGCCTTGACCTAGCCAAATTATTCAAGAGGCCCGGTGAGTCCGAACCGGATGGAAACTTGACCTGTTCCCCACTAGATCTGTTAACTCCAACAGATTTCCATCAAGAAAAAGGCTTGGTGAACAATTCTCCAATACTGTACTGTGCTGGAAAGAGAGAACATGTCAATGTCTAGTTCCCATGGTGGCAGTGCTTGTTGTTACACAGGTAACAATAGTCACCTGGAGATATCATAGCAACTTGGTTCAAAAGTGACAGGAAGTTGTCATTATCAAGGTATTCATTATCAAGGTATCATTGGCTTGCCATAGAGATGTTATTGCCATGTCTCTTTAATCTGAAACTGCTATTTTGTATAAGTTGTTCATACAATCATTAATTGCCATCGTCATATGCTCCACTACAGTAATTGCTGTAATAAATCAAGCAAACTGTGAGCCATCTTACCCTGCTCCATGTCTCTCCACTCAAATGTAAACTGAGTCATTGCCATAGGAAATATATATCTAGCTCAGTGTGACATTTTACCCAACTCTATATCTCTTGACACAGATCTGAACTGAGTCTTCATTGCTGTCGTAAATGATACGAGCCATCTTATCAATTGTAGCCGCTATGTTCAATGTCTCTTTACACAAGTCTACACCTCCCTCACGACTGTAGTACATAAATTTGATTCAACGAGCCATATCACCCTGCCCCACTTCTGTTGAAGTAGCTTTACACTGAGTCTTCATTGCCATAGTAAACAAATCTGAGTAAGCTCTTAACACTGTTGTGGATTCTAAAGAAATATGTATTTTGGCAATTTAACACAGGTGTGTGCTGGAGAGGAACTGGAGAGTGACCGTTACCTCATTCAGGTGGAGGAGCCTCTCGCAGACCTGCCCAGTATGCCAATCCAGACTCCACCTGCATCCTGCCCATCGGGCCCTGTTCCTCGTACTGCTGTCTTCAGATCGGGCGCGCCAACACTCAGGTGAACACATTTTCTTTAATTCAGTTTGATTTCATTTATAGTGAAAATTTTCCTTTTTCTGAATATGTTGTACTCAGAATATTTAATCAAAACATCTGCGAGTTTTTATGATATATGTTAGTTGTATTTCATAATTATTGCACGAGTTGTTAACTGAATTCATGTTTTAATGCCCTTCTGTTCGTATAATCTGATTCTGTAACGGATTTTACCCTTTCAGGCGCAATACCTGAAGAAAATATTTTAAGAATAACTAATTTTACTATTATTAAATATTTGAAATCTAGTTATGGACTAGATAGCAATTATCTAACTTACCAGGTTCGCATTAAAATTACCAGGTTATTTATACGGATACCAAGTACCAGAAGACCAGAGAAGAAATAGCAGAAATGATCACGTTGCCCTAGCAACACACTTTAAACTGCTCCATAAATGTACATCAGTATCAACTATTTTACAAGCAGTACACCTGATGAAGGCAACATACCTGCCGAAACGTTGTGTCATTCGTAACTAGATAACAAATAAATCAATTTAAAAAAACATCACCAAATATTCTGGAGTTGTTGGTTTGTGAGAAATATTCAATTGAAGTTCAATTTTAAGAATAGTTAATAATCCACTATCGCAATATGCCTTCCACCCATTGATATCTAAATTTTGGATATATATGAAGAACTGCAATAGTTCAATGACATTTTAGTTGTCATGAAGAAATTCAACTGGTCTCGTAGCCGAACCAGAATATGAACATCTGCTAAAGCAATTTTGTAATATCCCTGTGTATCCTACGTTCGCCTCAAGTGTTGGCAGGTTTGATGAGAATCCTAGAATGTGTTCTCCCATTTCAACGTATAGGCAGGTTAGAGCGCCTCCACATTAGTAACCACGGCCTCACGCCTCTTTACGTTGCCTCAGCGAAGGTCAGTAAGGTCAGCTGGACCAATCTCCGCTCGCGCAGTAACCTGGACCCCGTCTGTGCATGACACTGTCAGGAACGTCCTAGTATCCCTGTAACGTATCTGAATATAAGGTGACGGTTTGCGTATTGTTATTATTCAGACAGCCCTGCTACCCAGAGCCGGCAGACAGACGGGGAGTGGCCGGCCACGCACCGCCCGACACCCGGCCGACCAGCGCTCCGCCTAGCACAGCCCCACGACCGGGCATCAAGAGGAAGAGAGGGGTGAGTGACAGGCCGCTCAGTACAGCTTGATAGCACACTGATGGAGATGAATATAATAATAATTTTTTTTTTTACGCTTACACACAAATGCCCCCATGGGCTTAAATGTCATGGACCTTCTGAGACATTAACACATACCAGTCACATTCACCGATAACCGACCTAGCCACGTCAAAAATTTTTTACTTTCGAGTATTTTCAGTTATCATAAATGTGTAAAGTCATCGCTCAATCCAATCAAAGTTTTGAGCACACCCCCCTTCTTTTGAAAAAACTTGCTAAACCAAACTTTAACTTTACTAAACTTAATAAAGTTAATAACAAGAACAGACAAGAGTGTATGTGGATCCCTATCCACAAACTTTGATCTATACATTAGATTACTCTAAACTTTATTAAATGTGTCACTCTCCCCAAACTCTGGACCATTCTGGAGCATTGAGTCATATTTAATTGCCCACACCCAGTGGGATACCGCCTGTCAAGGTGCCAATGACACTAACCCAGTGTCAAGCTGAGCCCCTGACACCAAATCTAGAGCAGCCTGATGATTCCCAGTGATGAAACCGCTATTTGTTGCCCTATAGCCGGTGCTATAACAACAGACCACGCCCCCAACTCATGACATCATGACCAGGGCGCACGAGAAACGATCTCCTAGCGATTCACCAAGAAACGCGTTGATCCACATGGATACTGTTCGATAGCGAGTAAACAATGACGTCATAGCACTGTCTCGTGACAGCGCATTCAAGCGGTAGCTGCACTAAAGCATACATGCCTCGTCCCCTCTAAGCTATACACACAGATGTGTGTATGTATGAATGCGTGTGTGTAGGTGTGTATGTATGTGTGTTTATCTCACCCCTGGTATTTTTTCTCCATAGACTTAACATTGGGAACTCGTATCTAACGCCCATTAGATATTTAGGAAAAATATCCAATGGGGATTATGTCACAAATGATAGCTCATTAGTCAAAGTTAAGGATGAGATAAGTTCAGAAACCCATTCAAGTTTAGTGTGTAGGCAGGCAGGCAGGCAGGCAGGCAGGTAGGTAGGTAGGTAATGACTTGTTGTGGCTAAAATTGAATTCTGCCTCCGTGTACATTTTTAAGGGGAGTTAAATAGCACTTAAACACTTGTTTAAAACATATTTTTTGTAGTTATCAAATATGGAAAACATGCCTCTCTACCATGCCTAAAATATAATTGACCAGAAATATATGTAATATGAGCAACATGGAATTAATTGATATGGCTAAAATGTGCTTCTGCCTCCGTGTACACACATGATTGTCAATATTTCCATAAGATCTCCTTACATAATTTGAAAAAGACATGATACGAGTAGGATATGACCACATTTGTCCATGTGTGAAATTGAATAAAAATCCTTCCACACACTCTGTAGTTAGGCCACTTAAAAAAAACAACCTTGTTTCTCATCACCGCGTGCGTTAGCTAAAACGTTTTTTAGAAGATTTTTTTTTTTTTTTTTTTTAATAGATAAGATGACAATTTGATAGAAATCATGAAAAATATGAGTATTTGGTATCAAATTAAAGCTCCTGATGTAAGGAATGCATTTAATGTGGTTATATGGTTGGCAAAAGTGATGCATAAAGTGGTTTCATGTAACCAATTAAGGGGGGCATCCACCAACCATGACAAGACTACGACAATGGCTTTCCGACAAGGTCCACGACAGCTCTACGATTGGAAACCTTGTCATAGCCTTGTCGTGGTTGGTGGACCCCAGTTCCCGACAAGAGACTACAACAAGGCCATGACAGGCTGCGACATGAAGCTTGTCGGGGGCCTTCCGACAAGGCTACGACAATATTGAACATGTTCGATTTTTGCTACGACTAGACCTTTGTCGTGGAGTGTTGTGGATTCCTCGATATCACTGTTGTAGTGTGTCGGGCGCCTTTTTTATGGCAACCAGCAACGTCTACGACATGCCACGACACCGCTGTCCCTACCCTGCTCTTCTCACGACAAGGCTGCGACAAGGCTGCGATTGGAACTTTCATGTTGGCATTTGTCGTAGCCTTGTCAGGGTTGGTGGACGCCCCCCTTTAGAGTAAAACCCCGCTCCTGGGACACCCCACATGCTCCCGGCACGCCAGGACACTGCTGTGTTGGTGGACCCCAGTTCCCAACAAGAGGCTACAACAAGGCCATGACAGGCAGCGATTTTTGCTACGACTAGACCTTTGTCGTGGAGTGTTGTGGATTCCTCGATATCACTGTCGTAGTGTGTCGGAACCATGGGCGACTTTTTAATAGCAACGTCTACAACACCCCAGGACACCGCTGTCCCGACCCTGCTCTTCTCACGACAAGGCTGCGACAAGGCTGCGATTGGAACTTTCATGTTGGCACTTGTTGTAGCCTTGTCGTGGTTGGTGGACCCCCCCTTTAGAGTAATACCCCGCTCCTGGGACACCCCACATGCTCCTGACATGCCATGACACTCCACGACAAAGGTCCAGTTGTAGGAAAAATCGAACATGTTCGATTTTGTCGTAGCCTTGTCGGAAGGCCCACGACCCAGCAAAAAAAAAAAAAAAAAAAAAAAAAAAAAAGCGCCCTCATCATATTTTTCATGGCTTGGTGATGAGAAACAATTTTTTTTTTTTGAGTGGCCTTATACTGCTAAATAATGTATATGGAGGCAGATACTGCCTCAGTGTACATAGGTTTATCTCTGTTTTCAAACAAAGATTCAGTCTGCTATGGGTCTTAGTGTTGGTAGGTGCTGCTGTGGGTGTTGGTAAATAGGTGTGACTGTTGATGGGTGTTGATTTTGATGGCTATTGGTGTTGGTGGAATAAAATGGCCAAATTGTGTTTCTGCCTCTGTGTACACACATAATTGTCAATATTTCCATAAAATTTGCTATTATAATCTGAAAAGACTATAATATGAGTAGGGTATGAACACATCTGTCCATGTGAGAAATTGAATTAAAGTCCTCCCTCACACTATGGAGTTATACTGCTAAATAATGAAAACGGAGGCAGATTCTGCCTCCAGGTACACACATCTGCGTCCGCGTGCATATGTTTATCTTTTTTCATGGCATAAATGGGTCTGTAGAATGAAAGGGAGACCTTAGACATCAAAGAGCAGTACTCAAGCATCATACTTGATAAATAAATCTATAGGGGAAAAAAATTGGGGGGCCTCAAACATTAAGGAGAAAAACAGAAATGACAACTTCCTAGAAAGTGTCCTTTTAGGTTTAAATTGCTTTGAAATGATATACAAATAAACTGCACACATAATGCCTAATATTTTCTGGTAAAAATTATGTATAAGTATCCACTTAGGAAGGGAACAGATCAAGTTAAAAGATTTTTTTCTGCCTCCGTGTACACTTCAGCCTATGTGCAACTAAATAGTTCAGGTCTTATTTTCCATTACTCTATAATGCATGGGTAACTAATTTGCATATCATGTTTTCCTTTCCATTATTGCAGGGGTTCATCCCTCCACGTCAGGTGAAGATGGCGCGTACAGACCCTGCTCCCATTGAGGACTCACCATCCATGACGGCACTCCAGGTGTTGCGTTCTCGAGGGGGGCGTCTCATCCCTGCTCCCCGTATGCCCCCTGGTGGATTTCTCCAGGGCGGCAACCAGGGACAGCCTTCCCTGTTCAACATGTACTCCATCACCCCAGACACCACCACCACCACCACCACCACCACTACCAGCCCGCGGCCCCACACTATGACTGACACTGAGAGCGTGTCCATGTCCTCTGTGTGTCGTCCAGATGCAGACACAACAAGAAGGGGTGATAACAACTTGGGTGCAAGGATTCGCCCCAGTGACGTGTATCCTAGCCACAATGACGTCAGTGTGCCATGTCATCCCCGTGCCTCTAGGGGGAGCTCCGTCCTGGAAAATGTCACTCAGATGGGTAACACAAGAAGTTCCACAAACTGGAACCCACTCCAGCACGAGACTGACACTGCAGTCTCTGATAATCCCCAACGAGATGTTCATGAATTGTATGGCGACAATAGGGCAGGTGTGACTCGTGATGAGAATAAAGCGCCATTCAGCGTGGAAAGCGGCAGTTCTATGACCCCAAGAAGTGATAAGCTCGATGAGTTGGTGTTGTCCCAGGACACCCGTGGGTCTCTGTCCACGTACACCCGCTTTCTTTCGACCATGAACTCAGCTGCTGGACCTTCTCCTTGGAGCTTGGTGGGGAAGAGGAGGAATCAGACTGAAGATATTAAGGGTAGACCCCAGCAACAAGGCTTACATAGTACAAAGCGATCAGAATCCCAGAGTGAGGTAAGGGGCCCAGCAAGAACAGTTAAGGATAAAAGTGGGTATTCTTCAGCAGAGGTAAATCCAGCAGTGCCTAGTGTGGCAGATGTCATTCATATCACATCACCAGGAGTAACAGACTCACCTCAAAATGAGGCACTTCGTATGAAAGGTGTACCTCAAGATACATCATTATTAGGTGTCACAGATGTTTCAAAAAATACCTCAATTGATGACATAGATGTGCCTCAATCCGTCAGTGTCACAAGTGTGTCTCGCAATACATCAACCAGTGTCAAGGATATCCCTTGCAACACATTGATGGGACAGGGAGCAAAGCGAAATGCCTTACAGATTCTCGCTCTAATTAAGACCAAGGATGATGAGCAATCAGTTTTTGAATCAGTTCAACATGGGATACGTGATGCAGCACATCATGCCAGAAAAGCTTACCAAGGAGGAGGAGCAAAGACATGCGCCAATGAGGTGAACAGCATAGCTAGAAAGGGAGACTCAGGTGATAATGGACAGAGCGACGAGGAGACATTGGGCCCGAAGGCTGCTCCAATAAATATCCAGTTATCTGAAGCCATAATAGACCATGATATGACCCACCACCCTTGCCATAATCAAGATACTTCACAAACTAACACCACATCACCTCTGCCCACCAGTAAAATATCCAATCAGCCTGAGACACCCTGCTTTGAACTGAACTTCTCACCATTGTCGCATGCTTCACTTTCAACTGAAGATGAGGACGAGTGTCCATACCCAGAGGAAGACAAGCACGCCAGCTCATGTTGTATATCACCCATTGTCCCACCGACAGTTGATACAGAGACTGCTGACAACACAGTTCTGAATATCAGGAGGTTGATTCAGCCACAAGACACAAACATCCGAGTTCTATCATCTTTGACTAACAATATTACACCTAACACGCCCACTATGTCTACAAACTCAGCTGCGACCAGCTCTACCACCATATTACCTACAGGAGGCACACAGGATCAGGTCAGTGATGACAGGAGCGATGGTCGATTAGCTGATCCGAGGAAGGAATTGGATGAGACATACAGGGAGGACGAAAAGGAAGATGGTAGAAAGAGCGGGAGGGAAGATAGTAGAATGGACATGGAGGAAGGTGATGGGCAGGAAGGACAAAAGGATGATAGGCAAGACAGACAGGGGTATGACAGACAGGAAGGAGAGCAAAATGATGGACCAGATGGGGTGAGAGATGGCAAGCAAAATGGGGAGCGGGGTGGCACACAAGATGGAAAGTTATTTAGCAAGCGAGATGGCAAGGAAGATGGCAGACAAGTTGGAGAAGGAAATGACAGGCAGGATGAGGGGAGAGATACAAGGCAAGATGAGGGGGGGAATAGTAGGCAAGATTGGGAGAGAGATGACAGACAAGATGGCAGACAAGTCGAAGAGGAAAATGACAGGCAGGATAGGGACGGAAATGGCATACCAGATAGAGAGGAGAATGACAAGCAGGATGGGGACGAAAATGGTAGGGAAGATGGGGAAGAAGATGGCAGACAAGATAGAAAGGGAATTGACAGGCAAGATGAGGAGGGAGATGGTAGGGAAGATGGAGAGAGAGATGATGGGCATGGCAGGGAGGGAGATTGTAGCCAAGAGAAAGATGATCACCAGCACAGGGAATCGAATGGCCAGACGGAGGGAGAGGACTGTTTCGGGATGGATGGGGAAGAGATGGTATCGGAGGACTGGGAAACAACCATGGAGGTCATGGAGGACGGTGCTAAATACCAGGAAGGCAAAGGGGAAATGATGGGTGAGGTGGGCATAGAGAAAGATGGCAGGGAGGAAGCTGTCAGGATGGAAAGTAGGGAGGTTGGCTGTAGTTATGAGCAGCAGATAGATGAGACGGGGTCACATGGGATCTGCAAGATGGGACACAAGAAGGTCAGGGAGGAGATAGAGGGAAACGGGGAGTACACGGAGTGTGATGGGGAGGGTAGGGTTTGTGGGATTGGACTGCAGAAAGTCAGTGGGGAGAAGATGGAGGTATGTGGAGAGTACGAAGACAGAATTGATGAGGACAAGGTCAGCGATATATGGCTAGAGAAGGCTAGGGAGGAGACGAAAGAAGACGGGGAGTTTGAAGATAGAAATGGTGAGGACAAGGTCAGCAAGATGAACCTGGATAAAGTCATGGAGGAGTTCAAGGGGGTCAACACAGATTTGGATTTAGGCAGGGGGCATATTAAGGTCACTAGTAATGACGCGGAGTCGAATGGGACAGGTTCAGAGAAGGTAGTCGCCGACGAGCATGCCCACGGGCGTCTTCCGGCAGCGCCCCTAGTGGCCGCCGGGGGCGCTGACGGGTGGCGCCCCCGGGTGGCGGGTGACGACAGCCAACACGGGGCGGGCAGGCGGGCTGTCTGTTACAGATTACCCAGCGGCCACCGTGGCGCAAATGGACCACGTCAGGAGGCAAATCCCACTGCTCACTCGGCCATTCACGCAGATTGTGGCGTGGGCCGGCGCACGCCGCCCGTGCCCCGCGCCGTTATTAATAGCCCGCCGGTCAATGCTCAGGTCGGCGTGCGGGGCCCACCCGCCCCATCAGCCTTTGTGGATTGCTCAAGCATGACAGCCGCAGATAACGGGCCGGGTGACGGACACCGCGCCGCGCATGCGCAAGGTCCACGGGAGAAGACGCGCGCCAATAAAACACGGATCGCCGGGAACCAGCCACATCCGGGCGCCAATAATCCCCATGCCGAATGGAAACGAGGCTCTAGGTTGAACCCTGCTGCCCTCTGCCGGTCAGATTCCCACCAGTCTACGCCGGACTTTGACAGCGTCTCTAACGATAAACATGAACACGGAGAGAATCAGTCCATGGTCAGTCCCACCAGCTCCCGCTCCACCCCCGTGACCACAGCGTGTTTAGAGTCACAAGACTTATTAAATACCAACAGGCCACACAGAGGCACAGCTATTGGCTCCAATACTGAAACACGATGCAAAGACCAACCGACCCCCCATCTGACTCATAATATAGGACCCCACGAATTGTCCTCCATGCTTACCCCGCCATGTCCATTCACAAACAAGCTGGATAACGGACAAAAAACAGACCTCACGGAGAATACACCGGTCGGTTCCCACACTACCCCTCTGCTGGGTAAACCCCTGCAGGGCGGGCTGGGAGACCTCGAGTTCAGCCCAGAGATCCCGTTCACATACCGTGCCCAGCCCCTCTCCCCGTCCGGCCGTGGTCGCAGGGGCGGACGGGGTGCGGGTGGCGCCCGGGGGCGGCCTTTAGGGTGGATTGTGACCTCTAACCACCTTGAAAGAGGTCCCCAATCTCCTCCTCGCTGTGACACCGCCCGACCTCACCCTGAAACTTCTGAAAGAGACCGTTCAGAAACTATGATAGGTAAATCAGCGGATGGGGATCATAAATGTACTTCGAAAACTCTGAAAGATGGTGCAGAGATATGTGGTTCTGACCAAATGCGTATATGTTCATATAGTACAGTGCGGTCAGACTGTGATCCTTCAGGTATTAATGAAGATAAGGGTAAAATGAGCATGGTTTTGTCCAGTCAGGGCTCGCAGGAGTTAGAGTTAAGTGATATATCCGCTGACTTCACATCAGTGGATAATGGACAGATTGGCTTAGACAGATTAGGTGACGATGCGACGAAACCCTTTGCTGGGCACAGTGTAATGCGATCGGGAGTTCAGGAGCTATCAGCAGATGCATTACAACTAAATAATCCTTCTGTGAAATCTCAGACCGGATTTGAAACAGAGTCTGCCAATCGGGCAAGCCATGCCAGCCATTCACAGCTGTCGGAGGAGCTCGGGTCCGTGTCATTTAGCAGTAACCCTATACAATCACCGGCCACCGACCTCGATCCGGTGTCCTTGAGAAAGATCATGGCTGTGGGTGTGCCTGAGCAAGGTGGGAGAGAAGGAGGTGATTTACAGTATCCTGAAAACACAGGTACCACTCCCAACAAGGCAAATGCTACAATTCGGTGTCCTGACAACTCGGCTAATATTCTTCGATCTACTGACAACCTGGCTAATGCTTTTCAGTGTCCTGACAACCTAGACAATGCCCTTCGGTGTCTAGACCAACGTCCTAATGCTTTAAACTGTCCTGCAAACCCGGATACCGTTTGTCGGTGGCCTAACAGCTCAGCTATAGCTCATAGGTTTTCCAATAACGCGGCTACTTATGTTCAGTGTCCCAACAAGCCAACTACTGCTCATTGGTGTCCTGAGAACAAGGCAGTTGGCTTGAATGCAGCATGCGGCATGGGTGCAGCCCTTCAGTCTCCTGGTGACGCGTTTGGATCCGCACCACAGTGCATGCCTCATCGTACATCAATCCCTGCCTCCCTCATGGCCAGAGACAAGTATAATGATAACCGGCTGCAGACTCCTATTTTGCTGGGTAAGATCACTTCTTATTGATAAATGCCCATCAAAGGCCATTCAAATGTTCTTCTAATTCCAAGATTACAATGTTTTGAAATCTATATAAGTAGAATCAGAATTGAGTGCTTTTGCTTGTTTGTAGATCTTATGCCAGGTCATTTGAGATGATATCTGTTTACTATGCCTTATCAATTAAGTGTCCTTGCTCATAATGTCTCTAAGTAGTTTCAGAAATGATAGTTGGTGTCTGGGTTTACTATCTCTGTAATTATATTAGAAATCAGCGGTGTGTTTTTCAGTCACGACAATCGTTAATAACGACCGTTTCCAGGCGTCAGTGTCCTATAGACATATGATCGTAGAGGATCGGCCAACGATCAATGGACTACGACATGTAGGTTGGTTTGAGGTGTACTATAGTAGTGACAATCGGTGGGTATCGTAGGTGAATTAGTCGGCCAAAGTGTCGCATCCCAAGACAATTGTGGACATGTCTTAGACCCCTGTGGCAGCAAATATCTCGAGTCTCTACCTCAAATATTCGCGGAGTTGCAATGTGACAAGGGTTTTTTTTTAAGGTGAAACGGAGACTGGCTGCGGGTAGTAAAACCTCCTGGGCCCCACACGCCTTCACTGCTGTCAACTTTTCATGTGCTCCCTCTTTGGTTATCAACCACATAATAAGGGGGGGGCGTCCACCAACTACAACAATGGGTTTCCAGACAAGGTCAACGACTGGCCTACGACTGGAGGCCTTGTCTTGGTTGGTGGACCCCAATTTCCGACAAGAGTTTACGACAAGGCTATGATTGGGCTGCGATTGGAAGCTTGTCAGGAGCCTTCCGACAAGGCTACGAAAACATTGAACATCTTCAATTTTTCCCACATCTGGACTCTTGTCGTAGAGTGTTGTGGTTTACTCGATATAACTGTCGTAGTGTGTCGGTACCATGGGCGTCTTTTTTACGGGAACCAGTCACGTCTACGACATGCCCCGACAACACTGTCACCCCTTCTTACGACAAGGCTGCGACAAGGCGCCGATTTGAACTTTCATGTCGGCACTTGTCGTGGTTGGTGGACACCCCCCTTTAGAATTCTTTTGGATTTGCTTGGAGCTACTCCCAGATGTATAGTCAACTAGAAATAGCACTATTTAGAAAATAAAACTGAGTATTTTTGGACAAAAACCCTAAATTATGGATATAAACTCACCATCCCACCAACCACACACATCCCACCCCCTTCTTTCGTTTTTTGTCCTTGTTATGTCCTGTTCTGTGTTAATAGTCTACTGTCTGTCCTGTCCTGTCCTGATTACCTGTCCTGATTACCACCGACAAACAATCGAAATCGTTACCTTGTATTTATCAAGAAATGTTGTATATTCAGTTTCGAAGCTCATTACTTTTCTTTATTTTCTTGCTAAGACTAGATTTTAAAACGCCCAATGAGGTTGAATTGTATGTCTTTCTTTCCAAAAGGGGGTACCCACTGCTTACGACACACTCCGACAAGGCTTGTGACACACTCCGACACAGAATATCTGTGTCTTAAGGGCTCTGTCGGAGTGTGTCGTAGCGCCTTGTCGGATTGTGTGATAACGGTTTGGCGGGAAAAGAAAGGTTGCCACAGTACTGACACACTCCGACACAAACGGCTCACTTCGGGGACTTCATTTATATAGGAAATAAACTGAAAAATATTATTTAGGGCCATCCATAAAGTAGGGCTCCTCTACCATACTGCCCCTTTACTATACTGCCCCTCTACTGTACTTCCCCTCTACCGTACTGGCTCTCAACCACAGTCCCTTCAACCTACTGCCCCTCTACCATACTGCCCCTCCACCATACTGCCCCTCCACCATACTGCCCCCCACCATACTGCCCCTCTACCATACTGCCCCTCCACCCTACTTCCCCTCCACCATACTGCCCCCCTACCATACTGCCCTCTATCATACTGGGTCTCTACCACATACCAGGAGGGATAGTAAGATGAGAGCCAATATGGTGAGAGGCAGTATGGCGAGGGGTAATATGATTCAATATGCCTACTATCTACGAACCTACTGAGCAGCCTGCCCCCCCCCCCCACCTATACACACACACACCTAAACACACACGTACATACTTACTTATACAAGACATTTTCATTGAAATTGTGTATGCATGCATATATGGAAAATCCAGCCTTCAACCCCCCCCCCCCCCCTTGTACGTTTTTGTACGCATTTGGTCTAACCTCCCCCCTCCCCACCCCCTCCGTTGCTGCGTACATACTTTATGGATGGCCCCATACTATGTGGTACCTTGTGTGTTTGGGGGGGGGGGCGGTTCATAGCTTTTACATAGTATCGAATCCTCCCGACACACTACGACACAAGCCAACCTCTACGATTTTTCAAATATGTTTGAATTTGTTAGAAGGGCTACAACAGGGATACGACACAGGCGCTGTGTCATAGTCATGTCAGAGTGTGTCGCAGTGTGTCGCAAGCCGTGTCGGAACGGTGTGTCCACCGCTACGACAAAAACTCCAAACGTTCAATTCTGTGTCGGAAGGCTTGTCGTAGTGTGTCGGGAGCGCAGTGGACACCCCCCTTAATAATTAAAAAATGCTGCAAGCAATCATAGCATACGAAATCTGGGAATGCCTCCAGGCACCATAGCAACACAAACAACGCACTCGCTGTCGGGGATGCAAGACCGACCGCGGCGGGCTCGGCCTGCCGGCACACCAATGCCTCCCGCCCGTCAATCTTTCATGAGAGAGAGGTGTTGCAGTGCCCGGTTTCGAGTGCCAGCAGGCAGCCCATGCTAGCTGCAGGCGGTCTCGGCAGCCCGGCGAGTATAGTACCTATGACAATTCTATACTTGTCATTACGGGCGACACTTTTTGCACCGATCTACCGTGGCGCGCTACGACACTGTTCATAGCACATCGGCCATCTTTTGTCTTACAAAAGGTTATCCAATCACTGGGAGATCTTAGACTATTGGTATTTACTATTGTCCTGACTCAAAAACAAGGCCCAGAGTCGGGGGCTTAGTTCATGATCTCTGCGTAGTATATGTTGTGTATTTGAAGTTAGAGTCTCTGTCTTGCTTTGAAATGTATTGGTTTAAAAGTACAATTAAATAACATAATTTTTTCCCTTTAATTGGCATTTGATTCGCTTGTAGAGTGAATACATATATTCTATTATAAAAATATAGTGTAAAGGTTACATATCTGCCAGAAATTGTTCAAAATAGTATCAATTGCTCTTTGTTTGGAGAGAAAGTTCCAGCTGGTCATATCTTTCATCGATGTAACCATTAATATGAAACATAGCACTGTTCAAAGACCAATTACGAAACCCTAACAAAAGCATCAAGAACTAGATGGCTTGGAAATAGTTTCAGAAGAAAATAATGTATTCCTATGCCAAAGGTACACGGATAAGCCATTTGATCGCAGGAGACACTCTGTTTTGTCGAAAGCTGATACATCCATTACGAGTTCCTTTGACTGCAAACAGAGAAGAGAACACTTCCACTTTGGCGCTATTGATCCACTTTTCACAGAGGGAGTGCTTGCATGCCTCGCTGTATTTCAAACCCTCTGAGGGGCGACACTTTACACAATTTCAAACTAACGGCTCTATTTCCTATGATAGGATTGTGGCTGAGATGTGTGATGTTAGATGGGTGAGAGGCAGGTTAGGTGTGTGATGCGAGGTATGGATGGTAGCTATGAAAGAGGTTGGGTGTGAGATGTGAAATATGGATGTTGGGTGTGAGAAAGTATGGGTGTGAGATGTGAAATATGAATGGCGGGTGTGAAACAGGATGGGTGTGAGATGTGAAGTATATATGGTGGGTGTGAGACAGGTTGGGTGTGTGATGTAAGATGTGGATGACAGATTTGAGGCAGGTTGGGTGTGAGATGTGAGGTATGGATGGTGGCAATGAGGCAGTTTGGGTGTTAGATGTGGAGTATGAATGGTGGCTATGAGACAGGTTCGGTGTGTGATGGGAGGTTTTTGGGGAAGTAGATAATCGTGTCTGATACCATGTAGGTATGATGTCCAAATTCTCTTGAAACTCCAATAATCTAATATCAAAGGCTTCTAAGCTAGGTTTTGTCGACTTGATGTAATTCCTCATAGTCCATTGCCAGCTGCTGAAAGATGTATCTTTCCTACTGATAGGCTTTCCTGTTTAGAAGAGTTATGTTAGTCGTACATGCCAACATGTTCAATTGTGAGAGTACAGATGAGGTATCGTAGTCAAACTCTCAGCCGCACCCCTTGTCTAGCCTGCCTCTGTTCATTGCCATACATGAACAGAACCCCCCGACCCCCAACCGCATTATGTCACATTCGCAGCTGCCCCTACACACCTTATATCTCAACTAGTCTTCTATCAACTCTTTTTATTCTTATTGGTCATTGTTGATATTGTAGCCCAAGTGTCCCGGGCCGCGTCGACCACCGTACCGGGAGTCCCAACTCGCGTTTCTCGGCCCCGAGAGCTGGGATCGCCTGGGCCGCTCATGGGACCTGGGCTCACAGCAGTGAGTACCAAACAGCCGGCAACTTCTACGCGGACTCAATCGTTTTCTTTTATTTGTCAGCCAGCCTTAGTCATTAGAATCGATGAGAGTTGTCAATATATTTCTTCAATGACTAAAGTATGATAGATAAGACCCTCTGAGAAGAATAAATGGAAATGTAGGTTCACTGCAGAGGGACTTATAGTAAAGCACCTTGTTTTAGAGTTATGAAGTTTAAAGTAACAAGCAATTGCTCCTATTGTAAGAGATATATGTAAATCATTATTACAAGTCGTTCTATCATTTATATTGATGTTTTTGATAGGAATAAGGTTAGATATTTCTCACTGTAGGCGATGCCCAGAGAATCCTTAAGGTGCCATGTGTCAGTATAAGAATGAAAATTCAGATGTAAATGTCATCATGAACTCGGTTGATTTTAATTGAATTATTTTAGTTGATGTTATCATGATGCGTTGCATCATCTGATATATAGATTTTCATCGATCATTTTCATCGATCCCGATGTGAAACTAAGTTGTGTGTATCCCTACAGGCCTTGTCTCTCTCATGTCCTAGCACATTTTGTCAGCCTGCCAAGATTGTTAGCATTCAGAAATTTCATTTTCTCATAGCTATCATAAAACAAACTACGCGGTACACGTTACCATAATTGCTTTTCGATTTTACGGAGAATGCAATTATGAAAGGTTCACAGCGAGCATGTAATTGCGTTTAGGTTTGGTTTTAGTTGTTTGACTTGTATTTGTAGGCGAGCTCCCGGCTGGAGTCGTACATGTTGACAGGGACTGTCATGAGTGAAACTGCGCGGCGACCTACTGCGGACACTGCCACCACCATGAACAAGTCACACTTAACAAGAGGCGACAAAGTCTCAGGTACGTTTCATTTTTATATAACCCAAAGGACATCAAAGACTCCTGTACCCAGTAAAAGGTTTACTTATTCTTTTTTTTTTTTTTTTTTACCTTTGTTCATTGTAAATCACCCCAAAATGATTTCATACCGATTCGCTGTCAGGTAAGCGGGCCTCCAAAAGCTTCTCCACATTCAGCAACTTAAAAAAAAAAAGTATATATCGACGAATAGGTTCACAGCTTTGGTATTTGACTATTGAGAAACGCCCTTCCCATACCTCCCAATGTGAACATGGAAATATCATTGATTTTGACTGTAGATATAATCTATATCGGTAACAAGGTTTATAGCATTCTCTAGTAATTTTATTATTATAAATGTGGTGTGAAAATAAACGTGATATTTGAATGTAGTGAAGACAAAAAGAGCCAGATCGTCTACATAGAATTATTTATAACTTTCTGTGGTAGTTTTCCTTTCCTGACATAACGTTTAGTTTGAGAGAATATAATTCACTCATGAAAAGCTGACTGCAGATAAAAATAGCTGCCTTGGCATTCTGTAATACAGGGGGTGTTTTTCAGTTGAGACAATCTTAAGTTCAGACCGTTTGAGGGCCAAAGTGTTTTTCAGTTGAGATGATCTTAGGGGATCTTAAGTTGAGACTAAGATAAGACCGTTTGGGGTGCTTTGGGTGTTTTTCAGTTGAGACGATCTTAGGGGATCTCAAGTGAAAGGATCTCAACTTCGGTCTCAACTTAAGACCAGTTGATACTTGTCTTAACTTTCTCATCTGGTGCCAAAACATTACAAAATTTAAAGATATTTAGAGCCAAGTGTATTAGTAACCTGGCAAACCTATATTCCAAATTTCATAGTTTTATTGTGGCTATTATGACCATGAGACAAAATTGATAAGCAACATAAAAATGGAGGCACTGCACCACTCAGCTAGTTTGTGCTGAATCTACTGTATCACTTAAAGTCGCCCTCAACTTGAGATCGGTCTCAACTTTAGATCACTCTATACAGAGGGCTAGGGACCTCAAGTTGAGATCGTTTCAGCTGAGATCCCCTGGTTGGACTTGAGACAACATCTGAAAAACACTTGCCGCCATTGATCTCAAATTTGGTCTCAGGATCTTTGATCGATCTTAGTGGATCTCAAGTTGAGATCGTCTCAACTGAAAAACACCCCCCAGGTGTTTCCGTTCAGCACCACCTAATAGCCCACTGTCTACTTATGCGGCTTCTCAGACAAACACCACAAGTCTGTCGGCATTCATATAGAGACATATAGCAATCACACCTAGAGTTTGAACGGTGGGTGTGATTGCAGGAGTGTTGTTTTTTGACAGATTAAATTGCTTAAACAAACTAAGGTATTGTATCAACAAGGCATGGCTGTCTAAACTCTATAGTTGATAATTATCTTGGTTTTAAATAGGAAAAAAGATAAGCATATAACAGCTAGGTCTGCTGATGCATTTGTGTGTATGTGTCCTTGTGTTATCTAAGGTATATCTAAAGTATCATTTAGGTGATATGCAAGTCTATTTGAACAAATTGAACGTTAAACTACCCAAACAAACAAAGGTGATATGCATGTATGACATACCAAATTGGAGCTGGAATACCATAGAATATGATGCAATCACTGTTATTTCTCTGGATATTATGTGCATGGGTATCATGAGCGTTTTACGCTTATACACTTTGTGAAGCAATGCTAAACTATATGTTGCCAGGTGAATGTTTGGCTTCAGCCGTGGCGTAACTAAGCAGATAAGATGCGACACCGGCCAGTGGAAAAAGGCCTATTGACACAACATCTGATGTGAAAGTATAACTCACTCCAAAGAACCTGACAACTCACTCAAAACGAATTGACAGAAAAGAGAAGGAGCCACCTTGTATCATATTATACTGTGTAGGTTTCCATTTTCTGATATTTAGTATTAGAGTTTAACTCACTCCAAACAAGCTGATAAGCATTGCCAAAAGGGGAATACAATATTCTCTGGTGGTTTCTCTTTCCTGGCGTAGAGTTTGGTGCGAGAATATAGCTCACCCCAAACCACCAGACTGTAGACAGAAAAATATGCTTTGCCTGCAAAACATTATATGATCTTGTCATAATTTCCCTCTCACCCTGTCAGTTTGGTGTATATCGCATGGAAAGACATCACGTCATTACTTATTTTCAGTGTTATTGATAATATATTCACGTTCTTGATCCTGAATACCATCCTGACGCTAATGGTGGTTTGCTGTTAATTGAGTCTTACATTATTTTCATAACGAAAAATGATTAATTGACTTTTACATTATTTCAACTAAGACGAAGGATACATCATGTCACTTGAAGATGAGAAAGGGTTTACAAGATGGTGGCCGCCTACTTAGGAGAGGAGAAACTAAAGGGAGCCGAGTTTGATGGTTTGTTTTGTTGTACTTTGAGGTTACTTCACGAGAAAGCAGGCTGTCTTTCTGTCATTTTGCGTAGGCTTGTTTTCAGCCGTCATCAGTTGGGCCATTCATTGTGTAATTCAAGTAGTCTTTACTGAAAGAACCCCGCCAGAAAATATTCTCATTTCCGCGCTTCAGCTGCGTTAGTTTGGTCGAGGTTTTGTCAGAGGGAGACTCCCATTGTTTGGCGTGCTCGCCTAGGGCGCCCATCTGAACACAACACAATATTGTAGGATGAAAAGTGGGGCCCCTTCCTCCCCGCGAGCTTCCTCCATCTTCTGAGACGGCGACTCAAGCTGTGGACGGAATCTCCGGCCCGGTGAATTAACACACCACTGCGCGCGCCTAACACCATGTCAGCCTCAATTAGTTCAATCGACTGACAATACTAATTTAACCGCATCTGAGCACAAAACGGAATCAAACGCGAATGACTCCAGCAGACTCGTGGTAGTGAACATTTTCAAAGGCCTGCCCATTTTATTGACATTTTCGCGTCATGGCGAAGGGTAAAAAAAGGGGCAAATTAAAAGATGAAACGTGAGAAGTATTTGGATCGCGCATTAAAGCCACAATCCGATATAAAGCCAGCTTTTGTCCTGGTGGGATTTGGCGAGGCCTGAAACGCGGTCCGTTTTCATTGAAGTTAATGCTGTTGATGAGAGAACTTGAAACGCCCATCGTAGTAATTCACAGATTAGCATACACACCAGATGGGAAGTCCCAAGATGGCCAATGGCGTGGCATCCAATCTAATGGCGCTCTTTTTGTCAATTTATTCATGGAGTCTTCCTTTTAGAAACAGTTTAGAAAGTATCGCATCGCGTGAAATGCCATTTACGAAGATGCATAACAAAAGGATGGTTTCATTTCAGTTTCCCGCTTGATGCTTGGAATTTGGAACTATTATTCCTTTAATATTAGTTTCAAAGATGTGATTAGTACGCGATGGCAATAACCACTTAGTAATTTCGATTCCGAATCACAACTTGTTTTTCATAAAACCATATCCTGTAAATCAGTAAAGTAAACTAAAAGAAATAAATATCTATAAAATTAGAATTTCTGGTCAATGGATGATTATACACTGCACGTTACAAAATAAAGAATCAACAAGCAAATTTGTTGATTTGGATTGGGTACCATACTTGAGGTCTGTTTGATGTTAAACATCTGAAGAAAAAAGAGAAGATGTTGGGTATCAGTATTACCCGTTTGTAAGATTTAAATTTTAGATTTCTTCCATTGACAACTAGTTCAGTTGATCCGTTTAATCGAAAAATTTAAACCCAAAAAACCCAACCGAATCGATCAGGGAGAAAAAGTGTGTATCACGTTCTTCTCAAATCTGCTGTCGATCGTGGAGCCTCGGTTTTTTTCCATCACTCGTCCATCCTCATTCTTGATGTTTAGCTATCTGTATAGCTGACACGTCTGCTATCAAGTCGGAATATTTTCGAGGACTCGTAGTATAGATGAGCGAAATTATAACAGGAATGAATCCTGTTAAACCTTTAAGGACGAATGTTGCCCTGAGGCATCAACGGGTCCAGGCCAAATGGCATCATTTCTCCAAAATATACAAAATCATTTTTAATAAAGAGATTATTTATCAGTGAACATCAAATTTTCACAGAATATAGTTCTAATTTCAAGTGAGAAGACAAATAAATATCAAGGATTATACCACCTGATTTTACTTTCAAAATATGGGTTCTGGCAGCCATGTGCTCGTCCCCTAGCAGTATACACTGACACCAGCACCCGTCCTCACGCGGGTAGCACGGCCGCACGCACCCGTTCTTAAAGGGTTAAAAACGTGTTGGATAATGTGGTAGTTACGCTCTCTGTACGATTTCCCAACACTTATGTACCAAAGGTAAGAACCCGGAGTAGTAATATGATATTGTATGGTAGGAAATAGCAAAACCATCAAGTTGATCTCAATAGTGATAGGCTTTTATTTAGAACCGAAGTGTCGTCAATTACATGCACTTAATCAAGATTCAATAAATAATATCATAACTATCCTAGTGTGCAAGATAACATTCAAGATAGCGCTCTTGGACATAACATATCAATTGATTAGATTTACAAATCGCTTATTGATAAAGTTGTTGTCAATTATGTATCGTATACCACACATCGATAAGTACTTGGATGTAAGAGAGAGGGACCGTCCTACTAGAGCTGATGAAAAGATAAGGTTAAAAGAGTTTAGATTCAGAAACGAATCGTACAAGAAATCCCCACTTTATAGGGGCACACATTTATGGAACAACTTGGAGGGGAGTGTTCAAAAGGCTAAATCCAAGGTGGAGTTCAAATCATCAGTCCAAAACACAGTTATCCAACATTAACAGGGCGACTAGTTGGATAGCAGGTCAGTCGCAAGTCTACTTGAACACCCCAAATCTAAAAAGATGTTACTGCTCACTTCTCCTCGCAATGCTTGGTTATGTAGTATGGAATATCCTCCCGGTGCTCATGACCCTACTTCATGATTCATGTTTAACCCCATTAATGCCCATGCAACACCTGCTACCAGAATTTGTTGCCTTTAGTATATCATATCTTTGTCAAAGCCCCTAGTCTTCTCTTCCATCATCCAAACACTCATTTCACTCCATTTCAGGTATACCCACATCGACGATTGTAACTAGTTGAGTAATTTACTGTATCCTCATGGAAGAACTGTACTACCTACAGAATGTGGAATAAACATTATTAAAGAAAAAAATAAAATAAAATAAACTCAAGATTATCGCCTGACATGAAATATTTCATTCAGTAATAGCTATATGAGCTATTGGAAGATTCTTATGAGTATCAACTTTATTCATTCGTTCAAAATTAGTACTGAATTATTGTAGAAAAACAACGACCCTATTAGCCCTAAGTCTTATGAGCTCTGCCATGTTCGCAGTATTCCTGCCTTCCATTTTAAAGTCCTAATGAAAAAACAAATACATCTACTACTTTGTGAAGAATGCGTCACAACATTAAAAATATTCCTATTGCTTACAAGTACATTATGCCCTATGGCATGAACTCTGTTTAAGTTCCCATATGTACTAGCTAGATTACTATAAAAGCAATATGGCGGCTCTTTATGATATATTAGCAAAGGAATGACCATGGTCCTATCCACTCTGCACCTTTACCCGTCCACCCTATTCCATATCCACATACACATTAGGCTATGTGATAGCAAGACAGAAAATACGTAACAATGCCAAGACTTCCCACTGTAGGTTGATTTATGACTTTCATTCCCATATTTTCAAACAGATATGATTTGCAGCATTCTTGCAACAAGATACATTTCTTTGATTTTCCAAATGGACAATGACATCTTTATTTCAAAGAAGCGGTCCCTTCGTGCCGAGAACTCACAACAAGGACCAATCAGATGCGTGCTTACAAATGGCTATGGCAGGAGGAGCTGGAGCTGGTGTTGGGCGGGTTCTCTAAGTGTACTCCAGGTACATGCTGGTGTAATTGTATCTTCCCACGCGGCCGTGCAGCGGCCGCCGTTAACGTGTTTAGTCTCGTTACTCGTCGAAAGACGCAAGACGGCTAAGTTAGGATGTGCTGTGCAAATTTCTTGGTTTCTGTTCGTGCGGAGAGACGTTGCTCTGTGTCCCAAAGTGTATCTCCCTGTTGTAAATTGGCCGTGTTCCGGAGGGGTCGTCCTCAGCTACAAGAGGCGTGCCCTCGCCGTTGTTGGCCTGATCTGGTTAAGACAACTCCTTGTGTGGCAACTTGAGTGGGGTCGCACACTATAGAAAAATAGCAGCCTGCCAATTCCGGATGGAAGCCGCATGGCTTCATCCGTGGCTTCGCGTGTGCTATCATATGTGGCTTCATTGGGCTAGTTTTTGTGGGGCAGTTTCCTGTGTGTGTGAATACTGGTGAAATGTCATCAGCCAGTCACCATTGTGTGCCCCACCCAAACCCCCGGAAAATAGAGTTACTCACAATCCAGACCCCACTCAGGTGATCTAATGGTGTTCTGGTGTTGAAGCGGACGGTTTGCCCAATGCAGGGACAGGCCAGGCGAAACAAAAGGCGTGGTTGGATGGATTGGGTTTCGAGGTCCTTTCATCGTAGCCGAAATGGTCATTTCGTGTACCCTTTGTATTGGGAAATGAATCGTGATTCTATTTCGGAATCACTAGAAGACAGACATGTAAGTCTTCAGACCAGAAGGCCAGTGGGAAAAAAGACTTGCGCTAGATAGGACCTTTACAGTGTTTGGTGATTACCATTGATGCTGGGTCTTATTTCAAAGTGTATCGTCAATAAAAAGTTCAAATAAGTAGTATGTAAACAGAGTATGTCAAGCATATACAGTGTCCCAGTCTACTAAGTGTAACCTTTGACATTTAAATAATTGAGAAATACGGAGTAGAATTAAACACCTAATAACAAGTCGAAAGCGGGTAAAACAAAACGTTTATATATTGGAAATTATATGTTTGTATTTGACACTAATTTCGTCTCACCTGTTTGTCTATATTTTGTCTACACGTAGCTGATGCAAGGAAGAACGCCAATTGCTGGTGATTGTATTACTACCCATTTTTTTCACTGAATAAAAAAAAAAATTAAAAAAAATATACAATCATATATTTATTACTATTATTAACATCTTTTTAATATAATAATTTAATAATTTTTATAATAGCTCTCTAGCACACTGATACATGTCGTAAGTTATGAATGTCGTGACTAAAAAACAGGCCCCTGGAGCCCAAAGTGTTGTAGGTCTAAGACAACTATGGACATGTCGTACCGAATGCAGAAATTCACTTCCCGTAAGAGTTAAGCCATGAAACTGTATCACCAGTTAGGGACACATATAACTTATAATCATACCAAATATGAAGAAGATGGATACGCAAATATACGCATTTGAATTTCGTCATAGCAAACGCTGCTCTGGTAGCCAGTGTACCCTGCATGACACTGTTTCTGATAGCCTGCTAGGAGAGTGCTGCCCTGTCCGCCTGAAGCGGTCGTGAGAGAGACTACCGGTATGTCTCTGACAACAGAAGTAGTCCGGCCGCACATGTCCGGGTGATTTTACCCGCTTTGCCTGGGAAGTAAGGCATGAAACTTTAAAACGACTTTGGGAACTTTATAACCTATAACCATTCCAAATATGAAGAAGAATGGCCACCCCGATCCGCCAATATAACCAAAACAGTTCCCTAGTTCTTTGATAGAACCTACGTCGCTACGACAATTCTATACTTGTCGTAATGACCAACACTTTTAGCGGCGATCTCCCATGCCGCGCTATGACACCGTCTATAGGACACCGGCCATCTTTTGTCTTACAAATATGTCTTAGATCGGCTCTGCGATCTTAGGCTTGTGACACTCACATATGTCGTGACTAAAAAAACGGGCCCAGGACACCAATTCTGGTACAGAGAGAGAGAGGGAGATGGATGTGCAGGATGGAAAGGGAAAGGTGTAGTTAGTGATGAGATGGAACGAGGGGTGGCCTAAAAAGTATAAGGAGTTACCATTGATCAAATGGAGATAGGAAATGGCCTGTGTTCAAATGGGAACAGGTAGATGGCAGTGATCACTGCACGAAAACCACTATTTTACATATATATACGCCATCGCGATAACGCACGTATCGGCTGTATCGTGGCTTGTTTATACTTGTATACACCTCTTATACGCGTCTACGTTTCGGGCATCTACAAGACAGTTTCCATATGTAGACGCGCGCGACTTGGCTGTGTTTCACGACTGGCTTATTTAAGATAAAATATACTCTGCGCAATATATATACGCCAGGCATATATATATGATACAAAAAACAAAAAAAATTGCGACCCACGGCCCGCCCGGGCCTGTGGGTGTTGGTAGAGGATACACCAACACTGACCCGCCACCCCCCAACCCCACCCTCTACCGCCCCCCCACCACCCCAAGCCACCCCCAGCCAGCCTCAGTGAGAAGCCCCCCGCTGCCCGCCGGCCACCGCCCACCGCCCGCCGCCAGCCGCGTTTGTACAGGTTGACTCAGTGGGAAACCCTCCCCCACCCCCTACCGCCCGCTGCTGCCCGCCGCAAGGTGTTATGGTGTCGGGGGGCGGCCGGTAGACATGTGCGGCCGCATTCACACCTGTGCAGCCGCATTTCACACGGGGGTAAGATGATTTTAGGATTCAACCTCAAGTCTAAGAGGCTAATTATATAGTAAGGCTCACTGTCCACACATTCCGCAAAATATGATGGCGGCGGACTAACGTGCGGTTCACTTCGCGGGCTCGATTTAAATTGAGTGTGCAGGGAATTAGCGTTTGTTTTTAAACGGAAAACAGACTGATAGTTTCATTAAGCTACATAGATCTGGAATGGCCGGTAAGACGCGATCTAGAAGACGAGAACAAAACACGCATGGTAAATATAAATCTGCTACACGTGAAGATCAGGAAAATACCCAAAGCCCTGTATTATCGCCCACTTCTTCGAGCGCGGAAAGCATGGCTTCTCAATCGACGAATGGTGCTTTGAAACTCTCGGGTGAGTCGACAAACTTGCAAATTATTCAAAAGGTGAACGAACTTCAAGATAGGCTTGATAGGCAAAGTGAACATATTTCTTCTACTGCGAATCTGCTTAACAAGCTGACAGACAGATTGGATAGGGCAGATAATATTCAGAAGGAAACGGCAACGCTACTGAGTACTGTGCGGGAAAGTTTATCGGAAACTAACGGCAAGTTAAAAGATGCCATTGGTTCTATCGATGCCTTAGAAGATACGGTTACACAGCACAGTGATGACCTAGATGTTATCTACCAAACAACCGATGACACAACAAGAGTTGTGATTGATCAAGGAGAAAAAATTGCAGTTCTTGAGAGTCAGCATAATCGGAAGATTTTGATAATAGATGGTTTGAGAGAAAAGCAAGGTGAAAATCTACGTGACATATTCAATCAACTCTTAACCCTTTCATTGCAGCACCCAATTCCTCTGATCACCATTGTACAGCAGGCATTGCCTGCATAAACGACCCTTCTACAGCAGGCACCTTTTTTGGAAAATAGCAATGTCACATGATGTGTCATGTGATTTGAGTAATTTACCTTGGTAGCTGATGATATTTTGTTATACCAAATCAAAGGTCAATATGCTGTTTCTACTATGTCAAAATTTCTTTCAAATCAATCAATTATTTTTTTATTTATTGAAAATTGTATATAAGTATCAATGATGCCTCTATGATGCCTGGAGGCATCATGCTGCGGTAGCCAGGGGAATGCCTGGAGGCATCATACTGCTGTAGCCAGGGGAATGCCTGGAGGCATCATGCTGCTGTTAAAGGGTTAAGCGACTTGAGCCTTAACCCAGTTTCGGTGACGGTTGAATCTATTCATAGACGCGGGAAGTTCCAACAGAACGGGCTGCGATCTATAGTAGTACATCTTGTGAGCCTGAATTCTAAGTCGTTGATATACAAAAACGTAAGCAAACTGAAAGGGAATCCTTTGTGGAACCGTGTATCCATATCTGATGAACTTACGAAGGAAGAACGTCGCATAAATAAGAATCTAAAAGCGATTCAGGTGGTTGCGCGTAAGCGCAACGTAAAATGCGTTGTCAGGGGAACCACAATCAAGATTGAAAACACGTCATATTCGGCGGAGAAAATTGATGACTTGCCACACGGATTGTCGATTAGTAAGATCAAAACAGTGGACTTTGATCGAGGCGTTGCTTTCCAGGGTCAGTATTCACACTTTTCGAATCTGTATGCCTCTGAAATTGTGTTCAATGACCAAGCACACCCAACGGCAGAACATTGCTATCAGTATGAATTCGCAAAATCTGTTGGATCTCTCGATGTTGCAAAGAGAATACTAGCTGTCAACGCGCCAGATGATGTGATACGTCTAACTCGGGATCTATCGAAAATTGGCTTGATACACGTGACACGGTGATGCGCAACATATTGGTGGCAAAGTTTGATCAAAACGAAGTAATCCGTGGTAAACTACTTGCAACGAGGGGGAAGAGTTTGTTCGAAGCCACAAAGAATCAATACTGGGGCTGCGGATATCATCTTGGGGAGCTAGGTCTTCTCACGAACGACACGGTCAAAGGAAATAAGCTAGGCTCTATACTTGAGCAAGTTCGTGACCTACTAGTTGCTGGAAATCAGTAATGTAAATGGCTACTAAAAGTCATCTGTGTTTTCCCTCAAAACTTGATGCTGAAATGGAGAGTTTGGAGGAGACCTTGATTAAATCATGGGTTCCTGTCCCGAGCCATGTTATATTTGGGGACTCAAGAGTTAAGCGTCTTTATGAAGCTATAAGTATACAAAATTCAATGAAACAACGCTATAATGTTTTCTGCTTTCCCGGTGCCACACTTCAAAAGCTGATTACGCTTGCGGGAAACCATCTTGCTCATAACCCCTATGCAATAATCTACATTGTGGGTGGAATCTGTAACGTTACAACAAAAAAGGTTATATCAAAATTCCCGAAAAAGCTAGAAATAAGCATGAATTGGTCTTCTACTACGCTACTTCTTCAACATCTTAATGCGTATGCGTCAGCTGGTTTTGACTGGCTTGAAGAGACATATCCAAAGTCAAGATTTGTAATCTGCCCCCTAGTTGGTGCTGATCTGGCACGTTGCCTAACTGAATTCAAAAACATGACTCCAGACGTACAGTGTGAAGACTCCTGTGCTGACAGTCACTGTGATCATCAAGAACTGGTTAGTGGTATGAAGGACATTCTTCTAGAAAAACAAGACATAGTGAATCAGGCAGTGATGGCTTTTAACAAGGAAATCGTGACGGTAAATTCAAGACATAACTTGAGTTTCCCGTGGTTAGCGAACCATGTACACAAGTGGAGGAAAGGGAATGTTAAGCACTATCCAGAACTTCTACAGGATGGAATCCATCCCTCTGATAAACCCCTCTCACTGTGGGCACAAGATTTTGTAACTACATTCGCCAAAAATATCCCATCCACAAAATCTACTTGGTAATTTTGTAGTTTGAAAATTAGAAACCACAACCTTGCAAGAGACAAAGTACTTAGCTCTCTGTTACTTATGGAGAGCTACTACAATTTCTCACTCAAGGCTCGACCCCAAATTTTCATGTTCATTTTAAGTTTGTTGCTCAACTTCGAAATTTTAATTCTCATGTATACTTATAAGATATCTAAATATTAGCCTGGAAAATGCTATAGTTATCCTGCTGTTACTTATGGCTGATAACTCCCTGGTGGCCACCAGTGCTTGCGATTGATAGGGACTGACAAATAAGTCTGGGTTCCATATATGTATTCTCTGATATCTAGCGTGAAATTATATGGACCAGGAAAGAGCCCGTGAAGGACCGGTAGGAAATCTGCCTCATTATATCTCTGACAAAGATGGTCGAAATGGCCGATATTTTTGTCATTTTATTTTTTTCTTGTTACTCGTTGCAGCTGTTTGCTGCCTGTTGGTCATCTTACTATTTACCTTTAAGTACATGGATACTATTAAACACTATGTGTTTGAACTGTTGGTGTATAAGTATAGCATATTCCTGGGCTCTTGATAGCTGGTTATTATGACAACATTGTATGATGGATCTACTGTAGCCAAACATAAGGGGCTAAAATTTGTTCATGCAAACACGAGAAGTCTAAGATCATCTTATGAATCACTAGCTGTAGAGGCACAGCAAAATCGATGGGAAATTATTACTGCCTCAGAAACCTGGCATACAGAATTTGACACAGAAAGTTCTTACCTGCTGAGTGGTTATAAGAAAAGACGTGTTGATAGAACATGGTAGGTAAATGAAACTGATGAAAAGCCAAAACTGGGAGGTGGTTTATGTACTTATGTTAGGAAAGATATTCCTCATGACTTTGTGAAGTTTCAACATCTGAATCTAAGTAACAAAGATATTGAGTTGCAAATTGTACTGATAGAGAGACCCTTCACCAAACGTCTAGCTGTTTTAAATGTTTATAGGCCAAATCACGGTAATTGTGTTCTCTTTGTAGAAAGCTTGATTGATGCCATTCAAAATGTAAAAAGAGAAAAGATCAATGAATTTATGGTACTAGGTGATTTCAATATAAATGTAATGAACAAAAATCAAAATGATGCTCGAATATTAATCACAGAAATGGAGCAAATGGGTTTAAGACAATTAATCACAGATGTTACTAGATATTCGGATAGGGGCTCTATAATTGATCTGATTTTCACCACACTTACAGATATTTCGCTATCAGGGGTTTTATCAAATGGTTTAAGTGATCATCAAATGGTCTTTGTTATCAAAAAAGGGAGTCGAGCGAAGTTCAAAAAGGAAAGACTATAAGGTCGATCGTATAGAAATTATTCAGTAGATAGATTTGGAAATATGTTGAGAGGTCATGACTGGAGTATTTTTGATGAGACAAATGATAGTCGGGTAAAATGGGAACAAATTAAGGAAGCCATACTGTCCTATTTGAATATTGACTGTAAACTAAGATCTTTAACATGAATGTGACAAATGAACCCTGGATATCAATTGAAATCATTGAACGTATTAGGGATAAAAATCAACTTCTTAAAGAGGCCAAAAACACTGGAAATGAAATTGATTGGATTAGAGCCAAGAAAGCTAGGAATGATGTGAACAAATTAGTACGGTCAGCAAGGCAAGTTTATACCTTGGGTGAACTAGAAAGGCATAAAAACGACAGTAAAAAGTTCTGGCGTACGATTGGTAAAATTCTCCCTGGTACTAACGAACATCAGGATAGTGACCAGATTCGGTTAAAAGATGAAAACCAGGCATTGGTGAATGATACGGATGTCCCAAGTTATATCAATAACTATTTTTCAGAAATTGGTGATAAATTGGCAGCTGATATGACATTGCCATGGAAAGCCTATGACAACAGATGTGAAAATGACATTGTTAACTTGCTGGTTACAAAAGATCAAATACTTACTGCTTTGAAAGAGTTGAGTCCAAATAAGCAATCATTACTTGAAGGTATATCTTCGACTGTTTTTATTGATGCTGTAAAATTGATACCTGATAGATTTGTTGGCTTGTTCAACTGTATCTTTGAAAGTAATATCATTCCTAATGATTGGAAGGCGTCAGTAATTGTTCCAATACCAAAAGGAGGGGACTCGTACCAAGCAAATAATTTAAGACCCATATCTTTATTGCCAATAGTTAATAAGTTGATGGAAAAACTTGTTTATAAATGTGTAATGGCTTTTATAGATGAAAATGATATATTAACAAAAAGTCAGTTTGGTTTTAGAAAATCTCGTTCAACGATTGAAGCTGTTTCTGTTTTGACAGATGATATATTAGCAAATAAGAATATTGGTAAAGGTACACTGGCTATATATATTGACTTTTGTAAGGCTTTTGATACGGTTAACCATGGAATATTACTTGACAAGATGGAAAATTATGGTATTAGAGGTATGTGTTTGGGTTGGTTTAAGAGTTACTTGCAGGGAAGAACACAATGTGCTAAAGCTAATGATCAACGATCCCCTGCTCTTTTTGTGAAACATGGTGTACCGCAAGGTTCAATCTTGGGACCGCTTTTGTTTCTCTTGTATATTAATGATCTCATATGTGTTTTAAATCACACAAAACCAATTTTATTTGCGGATGATACTGTTGAGCACGCATCGGCCAGTGATTGCTATGCGCAACCAGCCCAACCTTAGAAACCTCCTGGTAAGGGCCAAACTAGACTACCACCCAGATGGGACCCACAAACACCCGTCGGCCCGCATGGGCCGTACATACAATGTCTGCACTCGGGCGGACTGCAGATATTGTACCAGACTGGACACCAGCGGACACATATTATCCCGCACAACTAAATGTACATACGCCTCCAAACACAACATCTCCTGTCAGAGCTCCAATCTCATATACTGCATCACTTGCACCAGGTGCGGCCTACAATACGTGGGCCAAACAAAGCGCCGTCTAATGGACCGCTTCCAGGACCATTTCCACAAAGTGACCCATAGCCGCTTAGACACGGACATGGGCCTTCATTTCAAATCAGAGGACCATATGGGCCTCTCCGACCTAAAAATCCATATAGTCGACTTTATTCACACCCACCCAGAAAATCCAAGGGCAACTTACCTGTGGAACAAACTGGAAAATGTCTGGATCCATCGCCTCCGGACAGTTATTCCGGAAGGCCTCAATCTGATAGACACTCCGGTCTATCGTGCAACAACCTCGAAGTAGCAGATACCCATTGCCTCGTCAAAAAATTTTACATCTACCGGTACATGCATACTTTCAGGTTTTGGGGTATCTAAATTAAATCAACTTTAGAACCCTGCTAATACGATCAATCTACCCGTTTCGGGTAGGTTTGTAACCACACACTGGAATTTATGGAGTAAATACCAGTTTGGATTCACTTTCCCATTTTACACAAAAGTTCAAGATGTCTTGATCACCTTGTCAACCCCTAAAAGCTTTCCTAAGATGCCTGAAGAGCCGATCCTGGCGAAACCTTGACCTCATTTGCATAAATCCCCCTTTCCCAGAGAATATCTCTACAGTATCACCCTTTTGTGGTGTCCTTCACTGTCTAAATCCAAATACTTGTTGGTAGGACATAGGGTTGCCGTGCTTCCTGCTAAGCAACCATAGGGGATCAGGGATGACATCATTTAATGATGTCACACCCACCAGTGTACATGGTTACGGTGGTTAGGTACAGTTCTTAACTGTTATTCAAGGTAGCATCAAGCTAGGGGACAGACTTAGCCTCGTCTTACATCATAAATATGTAAAATAGTGGTTTTCGTGCAGTGGATCAGATGAGGATAAACAGTGGCCGAATTGTTAGTACTGTCACCATCCTGCTCAATGATCACCCCACTTTTATAAGGCACCAATGCAGATTTCCTATGATTGGAACCCGTAATGAACCAATAGACTATTTTTGCAGCATGACTGGTTTCTAATTAACCTATTTCTACCAAATGTCAGCCTACTTTGACATTTAGAGGGTTAAAAGGCACAGCGCTCTTTGTTACACTTCACTGATTATGAATTATTGATTCACTGACGAACAGGCAGTGCATGTTATTAAGGCCTATTTGTTCATTAATTGCTTTCTAAATAAATATTTTATGCCCGCCAAAATGCCATCATCGAATTTTGAAAGGACGGTACATTATTGTAGGTTATCATTATTGTGGTTGTTTATACAGTAGGTTGATATCATTGCATTTTCTACATCGCTGTTAACCATTTAACTAAATACGGCAAGTCTAATAGAACTTATAGGATGTTAAACTAAACAAACAAACTAAATACGGCAACACAGATTTATGTTTACTCTGAAGTGTTATGACACCCGGGGAAAACCATCGCAAAGCATTGCCAAGCTAACAGGATGCCAACTTTAATGATTGATGATCTAAGAGTTGGAAGAAATTCTCTGTATTTTTATTGATTGATATAAAGGAAAGTTTAAAGAACACACTTGAAATATATGTGGAAGTAGCCAGAGGTAGTGGTATTCTATTGATATATTGATAAGTTGTATTCTATTGATGGGTTTGACTATATACGGCAACTGTGTGCACCAAAGGAAACAGTGTTCGAGTTTGCATTATTGATGGTTATTCTTAGTTGAAATATGCAGTATATGATATCTCCAAGGCAAAATATATCTTTATCATTCATCTACAAATCATCTTCAATAACCTATATTTCTAAATTTTTAGATCTAATAATTCTTTTTCAAAGCTAGTGTTTGAAAAACTGGCTTTCTTAGTTGTTTTTTTTAACATGCCCAGAAATCAATGTGTACATGTCACCACAGACAACCAACCACCAAAACCAATAAAAATCCGATCTGGAAACGGAAATACGTTTTCCAGCGCGAATTCAAAGTGGAAAACTCACCTACACATCAGTGCAGTCGTGCATCGGACTCCTAACGCCTCGTCCCCTACAGTTCATCTTCAATAACCTATGTGTATTCTATGACTCACTTAGCACTGAACCTAAATTTAATTATTCGATTAGTACCTCAGTAGAACAATCAGTAGCTGATTAACATTGATAAAGTAGTCGAAAATATAATAGTCGAAACGTCCGTGATAGAATCTGTAATAAATGCCAACATTTCCATGACAACAAAGTGGTTGTAGTATCTTATTTCTTGCACTATTTTCATCACTCAACCCAAATTGTGTGAATGTGAAATGTCATCTTTTTTTATAATAATTTTCAAATTCTGAGCAATTCATCTCTTCTCCGACACATGAAACAACTACAATATCATGTCATCCGTTAATTCTGTACCTACGGTGCTTTGCTGTTAAATGCCCTCTATAACATACAAAGATGTCGGAAGGTAGATAGTCTGAGGATCGTCAACTTGCATTTATAAAACTGTATTTTTAGTGTACAGGCACAGCGGTTAGTATATCTGCACCGGGTTGGCTCATTTCGGCCTAGGGTTGTTCCGGTATTGGCTTTGTGTTAATGGCATGTATTTCTATCTGGGTTTGTTCGTTCACCAGGCGCGGGTGTGGACGAGTCAAGTCTTTATAGGTTAGACGAGGACGGACTAACCAAGATAACGAGAGATAGCTCTCCCTCCTTCTTCTCACCTTTACAGCGGGTAGGTCCTGTTATCATTCTCCTTGTAATAATAGACAATAAATCTAAATTTGAAAGCTGCTTCCGTGAATTCCTGTATAGATGACGCGTCCTATAGGATTTGCCCAAACTCGAGGTGCGTTTTCTACGCAGGTTTTCCCGAGGGCAATTGAAAATTTCGAGGGGTACCATTAGTTAAGCCTTCAAATTAAAGGATATATATATCATTTTAATCCCGAGTGAGTCTCCTTAATTGACCAGTTTATTTACACTCTTGCCACAGCCCCTGATCATGTTTTACTCTTCAAGACCTACACAGACTAGTAATTTTCTCATAAGATTCCATTTCCGATTTTTTGAATTTTAACTTAAAAATCCCTTCAGAAGAAAGACTACATTGAGTCTCCAATAAAGTAATGTATAAATTAAGACGTCACATAGCAAACTAGTATGCCAAGAATTGGTAATAATGATACTTTTAATATCATCGATTTCGTCTTGTCCTATACAACTACTAGATATCAGCCTCTTACATGCTTTGCCTAAAGAAAAAACAAATTAATGGGCTACAAAGACGTGTGTGTGATAGACCCTTTTAACGATCTTAGAAAGCGATTATTTAACAATTGAAAAGATGTACATTTAGAGAGTGATATGATGTGCTACAATGAAATATCCAATGTAAGTATTCGTTACAGACTAATTTAATTTTTACAGGTCAGCGGAGACAACGACTCCTCCCCGAGTCAGGAGGTGCCCCATCCTAAGTCTCCCGGAGTCAAACCCTGGTCATTGTTTCCTAGTAAGTTGTGCGAATCCGCACAAACATTGAACACATCAACAAAACCTCCAGAAATACTCAGAAATGGGTGTCCAAACCAAGTCTTCCCCTTGTCTGGTGAGAGTACAGAAAACGAACAGGAGGTGCAGAGGAGTCTGCCTGGTGTGAGTTGGTTGGGATGTGAAGTAAAGGGGGAGATGGAATCCCCTATGGATTGTCAAATAGGAGACAGGACGAATTCTGCTATGGGTGATGATGGAGGGGTCAGGGAAGTTCGGGTCAGGGGGCTTAGGCAGCCACTGAGGTGTCAACCGAGTGGCGATCCTCTCGTGCATACCTCATACAGGACGTGTATGCCTGCCGCTGGCAAGACAACTGCTGCTGTACAAAAACCGGATGTAAGATCACGTTTAGGACCAAAAGCAGTTCCAGATCCAGGACCATCGGCGCCATCTCCAGCACAGGTTGTGCCTGCCCACAAAAGATCACCCCACATCTTAGAGTCTCCACATCCACTCTGGCAGATACCTGGTGAAAGCCTCAGCTTTTTGGACTCACCACTCAGCACTAACTCCCAATCTGGGCTCGGATTTTCTACTCTTGTTGGAAAGAGTAATCCTGTATGTGGCGATGGTCTTAAGCTCAGGCCCCCTAACTTTTCAGGTAGCACTGTATGTAACGATGGTCCTGAGTGGGGGTTAACTACTGGTACAGATAAGAATACACATTTATATGGTGATGGTCATTCTAAGTTCACTAGAAGCGAAGAGACCTCAGTGGATAGGGAACAGGTATCAGATGATGTCAGACCCCAAACCTGCCTCCTTGCGAGCATTAATGACTGGAGTTCAACACAGGAGTCTGCAGAGGAGCCGCTCAGTGACGCAGGAAGCAGTCAGGAGCAGGACGGAGCAATTCAATACCCACACAGGGCATCCAAGTGGGATGCCTTTAAAGAGGGGGATACACATGAAGACCCCACTACACTCCACTACCACAGTCGTTTCAGTCAGCCCGCTCCACGTCAACCAAGACCACCCGAGGACTACCAACTAAGGCAGCAGGAAATTCAACTACATGATGCTGTACAGGATTGGGAGGATGAGTGGCAACAAGACATTGAAATCACAAAATCAGCGGCAGCTGAAAAGAGCAGCCAGGTATCTGGCTATGTGCCTTCTAGTGTAGGGAACATGCCTTTCTCTCCGGAGTTGTTCTCTCAGGAGATTTCACCACGGGATGTGACGCCATCACGTCTTGCCGGACGACCAGGCGGCTCTCCCTTGTCAGCAGCTTGCGTCCACAGTGTTGCCAGCGTCCCAGCAGGGGGCGACACCCAAACTCTGCTTCCTCCGTCATCCGCTAGGAGGCGGCAGACGGAGTTCCGCGCCCCGAGGCCTGCAGGTGGCGCTGGTGGTTCTGGTCGGGGACAGTCTCTTATAGAGGGGTCGTGTTACATCACTAGCACGCCTACAGGAGCCCAGTCAGCACTAAGTAAGGTAGGCTTAATCGGAGATTGTTTTACCAAAAATTGCTTTCAACTTCTTTTGGTTTTTGGAACTCTTTCTCTGAGATTATATCGTAACAGTGCTGACGAACGATCAAAGGATTGAAACGTCAGAATGTTTAGACAGTCCACATGGGACGTCAAAACTGTTTTTCAGTCTTCCCTAAACCTTGGAAAAAAGCGGAAAATATCTAATTGTCAATTTGATGGTTTACTTTGATGCTTAGTTTAGTGAATATGAAATGTTTGATCTTCAATGCGCAGTCTATGGGCAACCAAATTAAAACTAAAATAAAAGTTGAAATTACAAAAAGAAAGATTCTCTCCCCATGGTGTTTAGTAAGATCCATGGACTAGACCTATTTTATATCCATCTAGATAAGTTCGAACATAGACAATGTTTTCTTTTAAATACACAGTCCCTGGTTAGAGGTCCTGTAGAAAATTCCCATGAAATGCAGGTGTAGCAGAGAATTCCTAGAATCATCAGAGACTACAAATCTTACTGCTCTCCACCATATGAAATATAAATAGACTAGTTCGAGGCGCTCAGCGTGAGCGGCTGCAGAAAACATTTCCCAAGAAAGTGGGATATAAGGAATACGGCCCCAAAAATATGTAGGGAGAAAAATATTTTGCTATACAATATATAAGGGGGACCTAAATGTTGTGCAGTACATTACAATTCCTGTTATGTAACCCGCATGTTCACATCTGACATTGTGGCTGACAGGTGAGTAGTTCGGCAAACATGATGCATGGGGAGCTTCGGTTCCCCAGCCAGTCAGAGGTGGAGACGACCATAACTCCCCAGCGACAGGCTACAATCCCAGCATCCTTCTCTAGTGCTGCTCTCTATCGACAGGCTCTCATCAATGCCATCAGAGGTACATGTTGAAATCTCATGTTTCAAGTTATTTTGTACCTTGCTCGTTGCTCCATAGAAATCATTTAACTAATTGTGCTTGTAAATATAGGTTTCCCCTCGTTACGCTAATAACCTTTCGTTATCAATCTCGTAATATAAAATGATAATGAAAAAAAATATTTTAGAAAATATCAATACTGCTATCAGTCAATGTAGCATACCTGATAGAAGCCGAGTAGACCGAAACGGGATAACTTTTATATGTGGTTAATCAAAAAATCCCATAATTAAAAACAGCTAAACTACATGTGTACATGTATATCTGATTATAGTTTATAACGAAATCTATAAAGTTTTACTTTCGGGGCCGCTATACGCCGTATACTAGCGCATGGCTATTCGTTTGCGAAATGTTTCTCCTTTTTGTCTTCAATTTGAGTGCAAAGACTGACATTATAATTCAATTAAGCTATATCTGTATAAGAAATGTCTCCAAAGCAATTGGTGTGACTGTCGAACATTACAACCGTATTTTGCATGATTTTCATGTAAAATCATTACACAAAAATTACCACAATTCACTGAAAGAAATCAGTGAAGTGGATATATTCCAAGGTTTAATTTTTTTCTAATTGAATTATTGTTTACCTTGGAGTATCAGTGCGAAGGGCATTCTGTAGGCTATATTTGATAGGCTACAGGACCAATATAGTGTTTGTCGGTAGGTTCCAAATGTCCACATTCATTTGTTCTCTTCATTGTTCTCCGCTTATATGTACAAACTGTTGTTTTATGTTGACGTTGTTTGTTGTCCTTTTTCTCAGAACACCTGAATCTCCTGTTGTTTGACGTGGCTAGGCGGTACCACGCTACAATGTCAAGAGCAGATACCACTGGCTATGACCCTGGGAGTGACAGTGAGTTTCTCAACAGTTTTTTGATAATGTACGTGTAACTGTTTGGCATACTTTGTGAACTAACACATCTTCAGGTATCCTTGAACTAGACGATCTGGCCAACTGGATTCGATAATTTGCCACAAATATCTCAGCTTTCTGCTATATCCGTTTTTCGCTCGGATTTTTAATGGTCATATTTTTTCGTTTCTATTTTTTTCCTTGTTAAATGCTGTTATATCAGTAAGTTGATAAGATTAAAAAAAAATAGAGGCCATTTTGGGTGTCGGCTGATGCCGGAAATTCACTTAGAACAGCTAAAAATGCAAGAACTTTGGATGGCTTTGCCTCACTTTTCACCGGGGCTCAGGCCTTGTAGCGAGTCGACTGGAGCCCCCATCTCCCACCCCCAGCACCTTTTCCCGGACTTTTTCGTGTTTCTAAATCCCACACCTGTGTGTCTTTATTTTATCATTACCAGTCCGTCCTAATAATGGCCAGATGACTGAGGGGATCGCATCCAGCTCCAATCCGCCCTGCCGGCACGATGTGCCCAGCAAGAGGGTTCAGGTCAGGAAGGCAGGCCCAAACCAGGTATGTTCTTATCCCAGGGATACAGGTTTTGCATGTTGTTTCAGATTTCTAGGTTTTTTCTTCAATGCTCTAAAATCATTCTTAGGTCTGGGTGTTTAACATAGATGACAATTTTCCTACTTTCCAAGGAAATCATTGTTTTCTCTTCAGTTTAAAAATAACATTTTCCTGTGTAAACCAAAGAGAATGAATTGGGCCTCATTCACACCAATAAAGTAATAAAACGATGTTCCTGATCGAAATTTTTACGTTTACAGGTACATCGTTTTATCTTTACTATATGCCTCCAAAACATTCATATTCTTACCTTATTTAAGTTGTAAAAGCCATTTTAAATCCAATTTGGGCACAGAACTGTCGATGTGAACCCTAGCTTTCGCTTCCTCCGTGGGTTGCGGCAGTGACGTTATCGCATAGCAACGCGCATAGCAACATTGTTGTCACTTGGAAACCAGCCGGAAACTGGCGGGAAGAAAACATAGTGGTTGCTCTCTCATTGCCATCCCGTTTTTAAGGTGAATGCCATGGTCATTCATATCTTTATTACCAGGTACTATACTTCGATATTTTTCTGTAGTTCATATGATTTTGCAGTATTCCTGTGTGTTTTCTTTGTGTACTCTAACGTTAACGTTACCGATTTCGAAGCGGAGACACTGTCGGCCATTTTTAAATATCGACGTCGAAATGATATCCGTTGCGACCGTGAGATGAACCCTAACTTACTGCACAGCTGTGCAGAACGTTGTGGGGAGCAGCGTGTAGTAATCACGATAGTTACGGCAGTAGGTATATAGTAAACAGTGGTACAAACCACCCCACACACTCCAGCCACATTTCATTGCCAATAATGATGTGTTTTCCATGTTTTCTCAGGCTCTCTGAGGCAGTAAATTCCACATGAAAAATATTTCCAATTTATTTCATGGTCCTACCTGACATCCCTGGTTTAATCGTCAGTGTGTGTCTATGTATATGTCTCGGAGTTCCTGATGTTCTGGCCGGTTCCAGTAAATTCTGACAATGTTCGTCAAAATGCACCACTATCATAGAATTTAAGGTGTATTAAGCCAGATATAGCTTGTACAAAGTACCATTTCCATTTAAGCAAAGACTTAATTCATTTCATTTTTCATCATATTTACATGTTGTAATGATATATTTTTTTACAAAGACAATCATTTGAATATAACGTCCGCTTCACTCAAAAGGAGGAAAAAGTATTTTCAGTTAAGTATAATGATTATGCTTACACCATACCCTAGAAAAGTTCTAAAGATAGAATTTGCATTATGCACCATTGAGCCACAGTGAGGTCAAAGGTCGACATATATGTTCATATAAAAGTAAATACTTATTCTATGAGATTGTGCACCTGAAAAAAACCCAGTTTATTTCTTTAAATTACTTGAAAATACCATCTAGAGGTTGTTTCATGTCTATTTGTCCACAGCTGTAGGTGTTTTGAAGGCCAAATTTGATTTTTGCAAATTAAGCATATTTCCCCAAGGGGGATTTTGGCAGATTTTTAGTATGTTGATTTGGGGACCTGTCTGAAATGCATTGTGAAGAAAAAAATTGTATTGCAATTTGTGGTGGGTCAAACCCTAAATTGACCTGACTATCAATCCCACGCCCCAGCTGGCTCCGGTGTATTATCCCCAAATTTCTCAGGTTGTCTCAAACATTATTATCCTTTATGAATATTAGGTCAGCATTGTATTCAGGTAAGATGATTTATTTTTGTCCAGGGACGGTTTTTCTTCGCCTGTGCCAGTGAGAGGGGTCAGCAGTGCGGGTTCTTTAAGTGGGCAGAGCTCGCCTCAAAGAGCAGTGGGCGTGGCCAATCCACCGCAGTCACGTTGAGTGACAGCCAAAGCATAACCTCCTTTCTGCGTGGCGCAGGGGTGAGGTTTTACTGCGAGGGTCAGCTGATACGAAAGGCTGCCAACTCATATCGACAGAACATGCCAGTGAGTCTTACTTTCACCATAGATATTCATGATACTATCAAAAAGTACAGCACATTACCCCGATTAAAAGCTGATATAAACGATTGGAAATTGATAAGTGGTTAGATTCAAGTATATATATATATATGTATATGATTTCAAATACTTAACAGTAAGAAAAAGAATTGTTACCATGGGTAGGGCCTTGTGTTTATTCAATGTCTTCGCGATTATTCAACTTACTTTATATAAAACTGTGACGTTATTTGACATCGATAAATCAACATTCAAATAATTTTGCCCATTAGTCAAAACCTTTGCGATCAACTCAAGGTCAATTTGAAACATATCCTTTATGACTAAGACGATCTCCATCCAATAGCTGCATTTCAATAGTTAAGTATGAATATTTTTAAGTGCTTTTCCTTTTTTCAAGACGATGTCAAATTCATTAGGGTATTGAATGTTTCTATTTTTATATCATAAAATATTATATCATGTTTTTTAAGCGTATTTTATTGCCGTGTAACTGTTCATAGACCAATCCACGAAACTTGAGGGAGCCTGTGTTAATTGTTTTATTCTAGCAATGGATGCGACGAAAAATGGGTCAGGATGAGGCGTCAAAACCAAAGAAACTCTACCTGGGGCTGCCACGAAAAGAGGCATCCAGTGCTTATGCCAAAGGTGCCTTTTTCATTGTCAGAAAAAGATTTGTCTATGGTTTCTGCAAAAAAAGATTTTATTTTCATACAGAACATTGATGAGATACAAAAAAGAGTGTATATCATTTTTTTGTACCCAAGAATCCCTCACAGTGGGAAGACCTACTGACAGAAAAAACTGGAAAATGGGACTTTTGTAAAACAATGACAAAGTATTTTCAGTTAAGTGTAATGACCATTTTTAGGTATTTCTCTCTTGTGTCAATTCCCCAGAGCACACAAGGGGTTGGATTACAACTAACACCATCAACAAGGTCTTTCTAATCAATAGCATAAAGCGATACTGGAATGGAGTCCCCTTTTTTCAAAGATCGCCCAGCGAACGTACGACGCCCAGAATAGACCGTGACTATGCAACGCAGGACATGAAATATCCTGTGTTATTGCCTTAGATCATGGCACTGTATCAGAATTATCTCATCCTAAGATATCTCATTCTATGAAATGGTTCCCTGATGTTCCCATGCTCATGCTTGGGAGTCTTTTTATAATCGCGATTATCAATGATCCGGTAGAGACTACTATCACTACTGCCTCGTAAGGTAATTCCTTGTAAGTGTTCCATAGATCTGATCGCAAGGAGCTGTTTTTACAGTCATGATTATCATTGATAGTGATTATCATTGAACCAGGGCCCTGTATTTTTTGTCAAGACAATCGTCATGGGCGACATGTTTCAGCCGTCAGTGTCCTATAGAGCTAAGATCTTAGAGGATCCGCCAATTGTCATGGGGCTACGACACTGAAAGGTGTGCTATAGTCATGACAGTCGGTACCTAATCAGGTGGAAAAGGTCGCCAAAAGTGTCATAGCCTTAAGGTATCTAAGGACATGTAGTAGCGAACGCGGAAATTAGGAGGAATTAAGCCATGAAACTTTATCACCAGTTAGGTACACATATAACTTATAATCAACCCAAATATGAAGAAGATCAGCTGCTCCGATCTGCCGATATTCGCGTTTGAATTTCGACCTAGCAAATGCTGCTCTGGTGGCCAGTGTAAGCCTATTCAAGCGGTCACTAATTTATGTGGCGACCTTGACATCGACTGCGCTTGTTCCCAGCTCATATACAATCTATTCAGAGGAATGAACCAAGAACAAGCGCAGTCAATGTCAAGGTCACTGCATAAATTAACGGAGGCATGGCCAAAAAGCAAAAGCCTCTGTATCTGGCAAAGGGTTCTCAATTCTCACCACTTCCCGCTAGAATTAAGCCATGAAACTTTATTATGAGTTTAGCAAACATATAACCTATAATTGCCCCAAATATGAAGAAAATCAGCTGCTCCGATCCGCCGATATTAGTGAAATGGTTCCGTGGTTCTGTGATAGAACCTAAGACATTTCTATACTTGTCGTAAAGGCCAACGTTTTTTGCGTTGATTGCCCGTGGCACGCTATGACACTGTCTATGGGACACCGGCCATCTTTTGTCGTCCAAAAATGTCGTAGATTTGCTGGAAGATCTTAGGGTATTGTTGGCCTATGATGTCCTGACTTAAAAACAGGGCCCAGGAGTGATTGATACTGAAATAATTCTTGGTGAGTATTCAATAGATTCGATCACAGTTTTGCATGAAATTGTTCACGGTCCAATTAGTCGCTATTTGCGATTTTATGAATAATCGGAATCGCAGTTTCTATAGGTCCCCACCTGCTATACCTAGGACCCGTTTCTTTAGATAATCGATAATAGCGATTATTAAATATTCAAGACGGTTTTCAAGATAAATACAGCAACCATTATTCCCAAAGTTTCGATAATTATCGCCAAATGTATAATAATTAGACTGGCCTCAAAACGGCGCTATTAACGATTATCCCGTCTAAAAACGGGTTCGGGTTCGGGAGGTGTTTTATAATTGCGGTTATTGTTATTAGCGTCAGTTTTAGTCACGATTATTATTGAGTGGTGCAGTAGGTTATGCAGAAGATGCCTGAGTGATGCAGTGTCACCGGTTTTTACTTAAAACGTAAAATTGTGGTATTGTTTCTAACGATCGGAATAGCCACAATAAAGTTAGGTACGCCATACATGTACAATCCTTTGCTGTAAATGTTACTTAATTTAAATGATTTTAGTGTCTGAAAAGCATGAATTAAAACTGGCCCCTATTAGACACCTATGACTACCAGTCTGACCCTGTCATTAATAGCGACCATTATAGCGACCGTTTCGGTTGCGATCATTAACGATAATTACGTCTATGGAACACTCTAAGGGCTCCAAGCAGTCTTTGTTGGTCATAATTATCGTCAATTGTATGGATATTTAACTATGGAACGCGATGGCCTCAAACCGGTCAGCATCAATGATTATCTCAACACCTCCCAGTCTGCCTAGAATTATCCTTTTAATAGCTAATAGCGATTATTTAAATGATCGCAGTTTCTACAGGTCCCCACCTACCATCCCAGGAGGTGTATTTCGTAGTCGTAATTATCATTTATAGTGCCTGTTTTATAGTTACGATTATTGTCGAGCTGTGCAGTAGGCTATACAAAAGCTGGCTGAGTGGTGTAGTGGTCACTGTTGTAAATTGTTTGTCATGATCTGAATACCCACAAGAAAATTTTCTGAATTTTGGAATATAATTACACCATGCATAGATAATTCTTTGCTGTAAATTTTACTCAATTTGAAAAGTTTTAATATGAATCATAGACATCTATGACTAGTCTGACCCTGTCATTAATAGCGACTGTTTTAACGACCATTTTGGCAACGATTATTAACAATAGCAATGTCTATAGAACACCCGAAGGGCTCCAAAGAGTCTTTGTTGGAAATGATTATCGCCAATAGAGCGATTATTCGACTATGAAACGCAACGACCTCAAAACGGTCGGTATCAACGATTATTACAACTATAAAACACATACCTGGTGTCACTGGTTTTCATTGTAGAAGACTTATGGGTTCTCAGTCCTCGACTAGACTTTGATCCAGCACACAGCCTTGTCGTTCGCACTACTTTCTTTGGTCCCAACCAGGCCATGCATCTGGAAATCGACCCTATTGGCCGCTACTGCCCATCCAACTGGCCCAATGGTGGTAAGTGCTTCCTTTGATTTTTATTGAATTTTATGAAGAATGAACAAAGGAGAGACGGGCAAAGGTTTATTCATTAAGGTATTCCTCAAAGTGAGATATGGGTTCTTCACTACTAATTTCTTAATTAAAGTATGATGGAAATAAGTCATTGGGGAAAAGAGAAAAACAAAGGGCACAGATGTCAAATATCTATCAAAATATGATCTTTTTTAATATCTTCAAAGAAAATTCGCCTTTAAGTTTTTACAGTTTTCAATTCAATGTGTTCAACATTTACAAATGATTCATTGTATTTTACCGCCAGCATTCTGCCACGCTATCCACACCGTCAATGCTTCCACAGAGCTTGGTTGTATAGCAAATATCGAGGAGTCAGTTAAACCAGCTACGCTACCCATTTTACCCCACCTTCTCAACAGGTAAACCATCCAATAATACGTTTTTACATATAATTTTTCCCAAAAATTGATGGATAAGCAGAGATGCCTGTTCTTAGATTCTAACAGGTTTTCATGCTTTTTCTCAGCTCTCGATGTATTGATTAGTTTTGTACACTCCCGTATGTATTTCGTGTTATTTGTTGAGTAGCTGATAGAATAATAAAGGTTTCTTAAACTGAGGACCAGTATAGGTCTTAGTGCTAAGGAGATCTTTTGGTAAATGTGAGGGAAAAGAATGTGTATGGTCAACGGTCTCTATTACTAGTGAAAAAAATTATTATGTATTCGAATATGCACGTCTGTATATTGATGGCGATACGGAAGTACAGAAGAAGATAAGGAAGGGAAGATGACAAAATCCTCATTTAATATTACCATTTACTTGCACAGAGTTGACTCGCAATCACAAGAAACATCTGCCGGAGAGAGATTCAGTGCCCCCCGAACATGCTATAAGCCGATCTTCTTCGTCCCAGGTGCTTTGGTGGTACGTAACCGGGTGCTTTGTGAAATAGCTCCATATGCACTACATGACTCAATTTCATTGGCCAAGTTTGTAATTAATTGATATGACAATATTTAGGTATATATCATGATAATAAGGAAATAGTCTGAGGTTTGACAAATGAAATTGCTCAGTATTTTTGCGTTTCCCCCCCCCCCCTCCCCCTAACATAAAAGGACGCAAAAGACCTCAAACAATTTTCATTCGCCCACCCTAACACTGTTTCCTGATATTATCAGTCAGACAGTTGATGCGAAAGACGTTAGACTTTGGTTTCAATCTGAATTAATTCATAGCACGTAAAAATAGAAACGGTGGATATTACTAGACACGTTTCTTCTATATCATATACACATCCAGAGGAGTCATATCAGAGTGCAATATATCTTTAAGGATTCCATGGCCGATGAGATGATAGACAAGTACAGATTGAACGTGGACCAGGCTGAAGCCTTGCGAAGAATCGCAGCGATGTTTGCCTCGGAGAGAACTCAGCTTCAATCTCCAATCACACTCATTCATGGTAACTTCTTTTCCTATATGATCATGGTTTTTTCCTCTTTTTTTAAGATTCAATCATGTTCATTCGTGGAAACTCCTTTTCTCACTATTCCATAGTTGTTTCCCTTTTTTCTTTTTTTTATTTGGTTCATGATGAATATTCTATCCAGTTTTTTTCTGACCTTTTCCATATTTACTTTATTTAGTTCTCTTCAGCCTCAATTTTCAATCACACTAATTCATGGTGACTCCTCTTTCCTCTATTCCCCTGCTTTTTATGTGATTTCTTTTTCAATTTAGCTCTATTCAGCTTCAAACTCCAATCACACTCTTTTAAGATACCTCTCCTGCTAAGCATTCCCTGACTTTTTCTGGATGTATTTTTTGTAATTTTCTTCATGCAGCTTCAACCTTCAATCACATTTATATGGTAACTCATCTCTCCAGTATTCTCTCAGTTCACCTTCATTACTCCTATTCATCATGCTTAATATTTATGATGTTTTCTGATAAATTACTTCAAATGCAGCTTTTCTGAATTGGTCAACACTTGAATTTTAGTTAAAAGGAAACTACTTAACTTTTAAAAAGAAGTTAGTTATAGATAACAAACCATTTGTTAGTTTAATTATTTACAAAAGTAATTCGGATCGAAATACACACACGCATAGTGATTAGATAGGAATTACGTTTAGACTTAATGTATATTGGTGTGTTCTATTTCTGTTGAATTTATCTTGCAAAGGAAAAGCTACTTCTTAAGGTAAGTTGATATCATCACATAGAAATTCCCAACATGATGAGCAAGAAGTATGTCATGAAGGGCTGCAAGTATTCTGATAAATTAGACCAAAAAAGATTTTTAGTTCTACTATTCTACTACTAATATTTTCATTCCAAATGCCAATCTCATCCCTGTTACATGTAGATGCATAGAGGTAATATGTAAGACCCTTGTGCCTGTAGGTGTGTTTGGAGCGGGCAAGTCGTACCTTCTCGCCGTGGTGGTGCTGTTTCTGGTCCAGCTGTTTGCAGAGAATGACGTGTACACGCCTGACATCCCTGATCCACTCAAGATCCTCATCTCCTCCACCACCAACGTCGCTGTCGACAGAATCTTACTCGGGTAATATTTGGAAAGCATCACCTATCAAGTTATAAAAAAAAAGACAGGGATGCCATTTTCCCGTTTTTCTATGGTGTTTTAAATCTTCATCATAGAAGCGATAAAAGGTGAAAATAAACAGGATTCGGATGTATCCAGTTTTGATATAAGTTTGATATATCAAGACGTCGCTGGCGTGTCAGTCCATAAATGACACCATGATCAATCTTTGAATTGTATGCAGTACGTGTGTGTGATGCAGTGAAGTCGCGTAGTTTTTGCTTACACAAATTTAAACAATTTAGTGCTTCTTGTTATGAAAAACCGTCTCCTCAGGGTGAGTAGTACTCATTGTAGACCATCTGACAGGTCATTTATTTTCATATGTACATGTAAATTTGATATTTTTATATTTTTCATGTTTCAAAAGCATATTTATCTTCTAGATTACTTGATATGGGCCATGATGACTTTGTACGTGTGGGCAGCGTGAAGAAAATCGCCAAACCTATCCTACCTTACAGGTAAGCGAGATTTAATACAAATGGCCTATAAGCTGCAGAAAGCATCGAATCAGTTCTATGTAACAGGGGTGTGTTCTACTGGATAGACCAGGGCCCTGTTTTTCAGTAACGACATCGTCGGCCAACGATACCGTACGATCGTCCAGCGATTCCACGACATTCTAGAAGACACAAAATGGCCGCTGTTCTAAAGACACGATCGTAGTGCGCCACTCACGATCGCCGCTAAAACTGTCGGCCGTCACGACAAGTATAGAACTGTCATCACTGTGTGTATATAGAGGATTTCTCCACTTCCCGTCAGAATTAAGCAATGAAATTTTAACACGAGTAAGGGATACATATACACTATATTCGTTTTAAATATGAAGAAGATCGGACGTAGCGTTCCGAAGTTATCGGCGTTTGAATTTCGTCATAGCAATCGTCTGCTCTGGTGGCCTAACACCCTCTCACCTCCCGTGCACAGTGAATGTCGAGGTCACTGCATAAATTAGGGTCACGTGAGCGTAGGGGTACACTGGCCACCAGAGCAGTATTTGCTATGACAAAATTGAAACGGTGCGGCCGATTTTCTCCATATTTGGTACGATTATCGATTATATGTAGACCTTACTCGTGTTAAAATTTCATAGCTTAATTCCAAGGAAAAGTGAAGTTGCGCATTCTGTACGACATGTCCATAGCTGTCATGAACCAACGACAATTTGGACGACATTTTCAATCAAGTGACCCCACGATTGTCGTGACTGAAAAACACGTCTGGACGCCCTACGCCTCTTAGACTCATGACATATTGCCTATTCACTAAAGTGTTGTGTCTATCGAACACTGACGGCAAAAACACGTCGCCCATAACGATTGTCGTGACTGAAAAACAGGGCCCAGATATCAACTTCGACAGGCGTCTTCCAAACATTCTTATAGTGAGGCCCATTTCATGGCGGATCCCATACGGTGGTCATACGGGCGCCATCGCCCGCTAACGGGCAAAAGTGTTTTAAGCAGGTTTTGAGTGTAAAGCCGCCACACAGCCATCGCCGGTGAGCATGTGGCCTGCTCCACCGCACCTATTCCTATATATCCGGCGTTAACATGGCGCCAGTACAACAGTCAGTACGGCGCCATTCAGTATGCTTAGTAGTACACCCTTTACATAGATATCCTTTTATGTTCCGAGCGAGTATTCTACCTTGTGACCATGCACAGTCAAGTACATCATAACTGCTTACAAGGTATTTACTCATTGACATTTATATGTGCCATGTGACATTAATCATTATTTAGCTGAAAATTGAACTCCTTCATATCATCCCAATTTCCTTTTCTTTATACTTTACTAACATGAAGACTATGTTGTACCGATGTATCTAATACTTGGTTTAATTGTACATATGTACTACTAGCCTGGCTGCTGTTTCATAATCCAGATATATTCTAGAAATTGCCCTCCGATCATTCTAGGTCCAACATCATTGTATAAATATTTATGTCAAGGATATGATTATGCAGGCTTCGAAATTGCCTAAGTCAAGGACACCTGCAGGGGTGTCCTAGATGTAGCGTGTTTAATAGATATAGTATGATACTGTATTGATATTGTAGTAATCAGCAATTATTGTAGTAATCAGCAATAAAATCGCTCGTTTAGATGTATGAGAAAGGGCCTAGCATCACTTTAATGACAGAAAGGACACTCTTAATTACCTAGATCACGGACTTAGTTCAATAGAACATGTTCAATATTGTCGTAGCCTTGTCGTGGCCTTGTCGTAGACTATTGTCGGGAACTGGGGTCCACCAACCGCGACAAGGCCTTTAATCGTAGGCCAATCGTGGACCTTGTCGGAAAGCTATTGTCGTAGCCTTGTCGTGGTTGGTGGACGACCCCTTTAAAGCCAGTCCACACTGTGCGACTGGGGGGGAGGGGCTTATGATCCGGTACCTCCGGTATCAGATCGCAAGTTGGAGGTTCCATATTCCTTGCGGCTTGGCATACCACATGTACCTCTGATCATAAGGTATCATCGATTCTGTGTGTGAACTACCCCCACTTGCAACTGGAGCGCTTGCGTGTTTAGGTACATCGGTACGTCCAGTCTTAGACTGGGCATACCAAATATCAAACATGTTTGATATCTAAAAACGCTTGCGATCCGGGGACCAATGAGGTGCGCCCAGTCTGAGACTGGGTGCACCGGGTACGCTCAGTCTCAGACTAGGGGGAAACTTGCAGTCTACACTGCGTTTTGCTGCGTTGCGATCCTGAAGGCACGCCCAGTGTCAGACTGGGCGTACCTATGTACCTATCTCGGCATAATGAGTAAAGCAAAGATGAATAAAGGTAGTTTATGGTTTTATTCAGTGTGCATGCAGCAGGAAGTGATAACAAAGAGCTGACCGACCTTCAGGACATGCTCAAATCTCAGGATCTCACTCCAGCCGAGAAAATGTACGTAGATCTGAGGTGTTTAGTCTGATGACCATTCCTTTTTTAGCAAAGAATTTATTCAGTTCATGTTTACATTGTATTTACCTCTTGTTATCATCTATCAGACTACCAATTGAATATAACCTGCGCTCCACTCAAATGGAGACCAGGGACAGGTTTTATAGATAATCGTCAATAGAGACCGTTTTGTAATTACCATACATTTGGCGATAATTATCGAACCATTGGGTCAATGGTCATTGCATCTATCTTGAAAACTCAAGATATCTTTAATAATCGCTATTAACGATTATCGCGTCTAAAAAACCGGTCCCAGATTTCAAATTTTGACCAACTATTTTCAGTTGACTATGATGATCATTTCTCTCTGCAGTTCATTTGATTCAAGTAAGAGTAGGCTAGAATATGCATAGATGACAGATTTCCATTTGTCCATGGAAATCCATTTTTTTCATCTTCAGGATTTACAATTATTTTTTCTTATATAAAACAAAGGTGATATTGATTGAGCCTCATTCACACCAATAAAACATTGGTTGAGGACCTCCCTACTCACCATCAGCTCAATGCATTGACCAGTATAAACGCGGCATAAAATTTCACGAGAAAGATATTTCCACTTTCTTTTTCGATCTCAACTGATATCCCTTAATAATATGATAGTACCATAAAACTACATTTCAGTTCTCCTACATTTCTTTTCCCATTTTTGTGAAACATGATTTTAAATGCACACTAGAGGTTATTTCCGATGTCTTTCGGGTAATGAATACTGCGAATAATAATGTTTCCTCTGTATTTTAGCATGGTTTTAGCTTTAGCTCTGACACCGTTATCGTTTACAAGTATATGTCTAAAAAATAGTTGATTTGATGACAATATGAATTGATCTTTCTCAATGAAAATGATGCATGTGTTTGCCAACAGTCACGTGAGGAGGTCTATTGACCAGTATCGAAAAGGAGCCAACAAAAAGGTGAAGAATTGTTTATTTCTTGGGTGAATTCGAAGAATCTTTTAGCCGTTTTAATTTTTTTCAAATTTCCTTTATTAGCACAGTTTTACAGATTTCATCCTTGTTTCGCTAATGCAGCCTAGATTCTCTGGCTGATTTTGTAGCAATACTACATCAAATAATCAACATATGGAATATTGATGTATGACTTGAGAGAAACAATGTATTTCTTCACAGGAAATCTTTTCCTCTGATATATATGTAACTTTGAGATTTTTGACTGTATGTATGGACTTTCCCATATGAAAGGTGAGTTTCATATTTCCTTCCCTGAGCAGAGACTGAAGAAGGTGCGGATAGTAGGCGTGACCTGTGCGGCATGTGCTTTTCAGTGTCTGCAGGGCTTTAACTTCCCGGTAAGTATTCCTTGACATACCAGAGGGTGCTTCTCAGTAATGACGATCACTAGCTGAGATCACCTAAGATCGGAGAGCGATTGTGAGAGAGATCGTTAAAGATATTGAGAGATTGTGACAAAGATCGTTTAAGATCTAATTTCCCATCCACTCTCATCCTTTTTATAAAGGATTGTCTTTATCACATACCACTCACCCTCTTAGCCGTATAGTATTATGTTTTATCATAAAAGAATTTTATATTTGTCTATCTCATATGGACTATCTACCAAAATTGTAATACACGAAATTCTATCAAACAATTGTATTTTCCCAGGCATACTTCACCTCGTCCTTATTGAAATATGTGGCGCCCCCTATAGTTTTATCAGTGACCGATATAGTAGAGTTTGTTCCCCAACTGGCGGTACCATCTCACAGATCGCATGAGAACATCCCATGGGCCCCTAGCGGACGGCCGCAGTATCACGGTACGCATTGTGCCCTGTAAGCTGAGAATGTATTGAGATAATATAATTTTTGTTTATTGTTGGGTTGCTGTAGGTAGTACTCCTCGATGAGTGCAGTCAGATGACGGAACCCATGTCACTCTTGCCCATCGCCAAGTTTGGCTGTCACAAACTCGTTCTCGTTGGAGACCCCAAGGTAGGTAAATAGAAGGAGGGTTATCCATGAACTCTGCCAGTATAGAGAAATGTACCTACAATGAACAGAGGCGAATTGAGAGTCCACATTGGGGCCATCCATAAAGTATGTACGCACGAAGGGGGTGGGGTAAAAAAATTAGGTTGCGTATGCCCCTTCTTTGTTCTATTGCGTACATGATTGTAAGTGGAGGTGGTGTTGGGGGGGGGGGGGGGGGTCCGAAATTTCAGAAATTCTGCATACATACTTTATGGATGGCCCCATACGTGATTGTTGATCCGGTAATAGATTTTGTGTCCACTCCTAGTCACTGATTGATCTATATTAATGAATTCCACTACAAACTGTTCGTGTGGGCAAACTGTATTTTTACTCTAATTGATCAACCGTAGCAATCTCATCTTTTTGAGTGGTGAAATGCCTGTTTTTCCTTAGCAACTCGACCCAACTATCCAGGGATCGGAGCCCAGCCATAATCAAGGCCTCGAGCAAACACTCTTCGACAGACTCACACTCATGGTAAGTTAAGCTGTATGACCAACACACATGCATCTTTAAAAGTCAAGTGCGAGATATAGGATACATCACACTATATAGATAACAGTAGGCAAAGGCAACAGTTAGATGTACTGCAGTAATGGTGTGTGCAACGAATACACACTTATACATATATATTATAATGTAGATCATTAGGCTTTCAAGGGAATGAATTCCTTAAAATGGAAACAAGAGAGCATCCATCAGTGCCTGAAGTTATTTGTTTCCAACTAAAATGTAGGTTATATTGTCGGACTTGGGAGGGCCACGTAGCCGTGATGTTACACATAATACCGATGTATATGTGTATGCTAACATATATTGTATTGACAACTGAAAAGAAGACGAGACTACGTCTTTTCTTTGTACTGATGATTCTTTGAGTACGTAACAACCATTAGCATGTTGCACTGGTGGTGTGACATTCCCCCTCATGTCTATATGCAAATGCCCATTGACAAGTCCTATAAGTATACAGTGTAGACCGTAGCTGGTATATCATTACTAAATAAAGGGTAATCGGACAAATGATGCTTCATGTCGAGGGAGGGGGTCCAGGTTTCGCCGGAATTGGAGGATCAGGCATCATAAATCGCGCTTTGACAGGGGGTGTCAAGGTGATCAAGAGAAAAATAACCTATATTGTCTGACTTGGTAGACCCAGAACGCAGTGATATTACGTACACAAAACGATGCATACATATATATCTAAGTTGCCTATCAACCAATGATAGTGGCATAGAAAATACACTGCCCGTGATAGTGGTTAACATGCCATGAGTTTGATTGCATAGTAATTTCATGAGGCGAGGCATGGACAGTGCCATGTCCATGGGCGAGGTAAAGCCGAGTGAAATCAAGAAGCAAACAAAGGACAAGATAGTCTAGGCTAGCCAGTCAGTTTGGTTTCAGATATTATCCCACCCCTTATATATAGGAAAAAGTACCATAAAAATATTTAATAAAATTAAAATATGTATAAGAAAGTTCGGTTAGTTTTTTTTTTACGATACTTGAAAGAGCAGTGGGGCCGAGTTTCCTATGGTTATGTCTGGAAATAACACCAGGGGTAAGATAAATTGTCTTACTCAGTGATGCTATGCAAACAGCACTGATGAACATATATGCTAACATTGATTATATCGTCTGACTTGACAGGGCCACAAGGCAGTGATGTTACGCACACAGTATAGATGTCATCCACTCATCAGCGCTATTCCCAACGCTCTTTTCTATGGACTCCAGCTGCAGAATGGCATCAGCGCTTCTGACCGACCACCACTTTTGGTAATATATGGAGACAGGGTTAGGGCACCTGGATGAAATATGGTCTGAGTTGTTTATGTGTGTTTAGACGCACCTCGAAGAACAAGGTGCATCTAAATACACCAAAGCAATGAGGAAAGAGATGTATTGATTTAAAAACCTGAGTACATAGTAATAAGGATATAGATTAATGTAAAAGGTGGTATTAGACAAACGCGCCAAAACTCGTACACTCTCTACATTGTGGTCGTAATTGCGGTAGGAGTGAGATCATCTAGCCGAGTCTTCTGCCCTTGATGTAAAAGGTAGTATTAAAACCATCATAATCTTTTCTCTGTTTTTCGAGCTGTTTATATTAACGACTATAGTAAATAGACATGTGAATATGTCCAAACTAGCTGATCCAGTTTAGAAGAAATTCTGTGATTGTGTTGTTTGATTTACATGGGTGCAAGTACATGTACTGAAATAGATTTCCGACGTTCAAAATTTCCTGATTTTATTTCATCAAAATTCCACAGCATCTAAAAATTGATCGGACCTAGCCATATTTCTAACAGATCTATACATTCCACAATTCTGCGCTATGCCTCTACGTTGTTGATCAGTTATTCTTCCCTCTGTATTTTTTCTCCGATGTTTTCCCTAACCATGATTTATCTTGTCTATTAGTCTGGGATTTGTATGAGTTAGTTTACATCAGTCTTGTATCGTCTGCAGGGAGGTTGGCCCTCTCTCTGTTTCCTCGATGTCCGTGACGGATGTGAAAAGAGCACTGCGTCAGGTAGCTTCTACAACGACCGGGAAGCGGATCTTGTCGTGGCCTTGATTGACAGGTTGACAGGGCAGGGGGTTCAGCCTAGTGCCATTGGCGTCATCACGTTGTATCGGGGTCAACAGGCACGCATTGTGGACCTTCTCAATTGTTCTCGGAGGTCAGTTAACTGGTTCTCTCTGAAAACCCCACTTCATATATTCTTATAAACATTTTCTTCCCATTTTGTTTTTGAACTAAAGTATTGTTCTCATCTGGATATACCAGCCATCCTATTAAGTTAGCATTGTTCAGCCATGTAATTTAGCAGCCAATTAGTGCCGCAGTAGGAAAAGATTATTTACCGATCTAAAATTTGATTTTCTACACAAAAGAATAAAAAACATTATCGATTGAATTGTGATGTGCCCTTACTCTCTCAGAAAGTGATTTCGGTTTGTATTAATTTGATTTAAAATTAGAATAGAATACGAAGTGACAGTATTCTATACCCTCCTTTAAACTCTACAATATAAAGTCATGTGTACATTATCTTTTAGTGACTTAAAGGGAATCCAGGTGTCCACGGTTGATGCTTTCCAGGGGGGCGAGAGAGAAGTGATTTTTTTATCATGTGTGCGCACCCACTTCGTTGGATTCATCGATTCAGACAAGTAAGATCATTGAATGTTACAGAAATATTGAGAAAGGTCTACCAGTATCTATTACGTTGTGATAGATACATAATCGTTAATCACGTACTTATGTGGTAATCTTTCCTTTACAAATACGGTGCAAGAAATCTTATTCTTTTTAAACAGATGAGAGGAATAGACTAAATTTCAAATGTTGAAAATACCTTAAACCTCAACTCGAGCCCGTCCACACAATTATATGGATTCACATACATATCATATAATAAATTGTTGAAATCCTAACATGACTAATATATTCTCAGGCGAACCAATGTAGCACTGAGTCGGGCAAAAAACCATCTGTACATCGTGGGACATCGCAAAAACCTCCACAATAATCCACTCTGGAGAAAAGTTATCAAGCATTGCTGTGGTAGGTTCAGTATTTGATTATTCACTTCTCAACATTAATTCAGTTTCTCAATTCAGCACCTTTAGAATGATCAGAATATGTTGCCATCGAAATATTCAAATCATTGTGATCTTAAAGTTTCGATTCATTATTGAAAAGATGAGAAGGAAAATATTCCCACAAACTCGGTGACGGGCAGGATCCATTCTTAAGTAAGAATTATGAGACATTATTTACTGACGTGTTTCGGACTATTTCAGTCCTTCATTAGGGTGTGCTTTATTGCTTGTCCAGAGATGGTTATATCATTTACAGAGCGGTTTCAGGAGCGGTAACTAGGTAACAGTGGTCGCCATGGTTTACAGACACAAGCATAGTTTTGATATCAAACTTTTAGTTTAGTATCCATGATTAATCATTTTATAGATTAATGCGTTGGTTGATAAAATTATAATAAAATAATGATCATCAATTAAAAAAAATGTTAGATTGAAAAACTGTCTCTGAGTTAATAATTGGAATGCGTCCTTTGTGAGGTTCATACACAGAATCATTCTTATTATTGAAAAAGTAAAAAGTTGCATATATATTCATCAGGTTTTATCAAATGTAAAAATTAAATTGGGAAATGCCTGGAGCCAACCTTTGTCAAATCTGTGACACGATTGTTTTCCTATACATGAAGTATGATGATGTGAATCAATCAAGTTTTCTTTAAGAGTGTTATGATGATAACATATAATATACAATGAAAAGATCAAAATGATAAATGACAATAATATGAGATGGAATGTTATAATTAGGTAGATAAGTTGGTAATACAAAATGATTTACACTTTGATTGCTTAGTAAGCTAAGGACTAACACAAAAGCATGGTAATGGATAAAAATTCATTGAGTTACATTTAAGAATAACAAGATCATTTTTATATAGTAATTAGAATATAAAATATAATTAAAATATAAAACGTTACCAGCTATTGATATTGTCCTAAGAAGTAGGGGAAATTGAGGAAACGAGAGAGAAGAGTTTTTGTGGGGTGGATCGGTGGTTCCTTTCTCGTTGGCATCCCAGTTTGAAGTGGGCGAAGGCGGTATGCGGAGTGGGGTGGTCACGTGACCAGGACCACGTGACCGGAACCACATGAGTGAGCGTCTGTTGCAACCATCTTCTGTTCACGCATTACTGCCAACTCTTCCAGTTACAGTTAATGATTAACACAGAATCACAGTAATAGATAAAAATTTATTGACTTACACTTAAGAATAACGAGATGTTTCTTATATAGTAATTAGAATATAGAAATTGATTAAAATATGAAAGAATAATCATTGAAAAAAATGTAAATGGTTGCCATAGTGACACAAATCACGCACCAAGATTTGGTGCTCGCCCTTACTGACCATACATGTTAAGCTGGCACCGCCGCCTGCAAGATGCAGAACAGAAATCGTTTTTCGTAATGTTATAAGGCAAGTTTGTCGGGTAAACCCTAGTCAGGTCAGGTTCCACGGGGAGTTCCATCCTTTCTTGTTGTCGTCCCATGTTGAAGTGGGTGAGGGCAGTGTGCATAGTGGGTTCGTCACGTGACCGAAACTATGTGACCGGAACCACGCGAGTGAGCGTCTGTAGCAAACATCTTCTGTTCACGCATTACCGCCAACTCTTCCAGGTAGCCCTAATGTAATATAATGATTTATTCAAGGGGATTCTATTCCTCGTCAATTATCGCTAGTTTCCTGACAGGTTTTTTTTATATGTTTTCATATGTATCAGAGGCTCCGCAAGGCATGCAAGTTGGAGCTGAGTTCCTAAAGAGATTGGAGAATGCAGAGAGTGAAGTAAGTCCGTCAGGGCAGAAAACGGCCGACACAAACACTGAGGTTTCCCTGAGCGAGGAAAGTGGGACTCGAGCGGTTCCTCTCTGTGATAGCGATACAGGTATGGTGCAGGGCAGGTTACACAATATTGCCAGCTTAACACAAACATGTATGTTCCATGGATGCAAGTATTCTAATGAATTACAGGAACCGGAAATTTCAACATATTTTAGCAATATCTAGAAGTCATCCGCACCCAACCATGCCCCAACCAGACTGGGCCGATCCTTAGCGGCACCAGTGTACTTGAGAGTACCATCAAGCCGCCAAAATTCTTCTTTTTCATCTATTACCTAATTAAATGATGTACATTCATCCCACAACTCTGAATATGTTTTATTATTCTCTATCTATTTTATTTCAGACTTTCGTAATCATGACTTGCATCCCTGATATACTGTTGACATATTTGAATACGATGTTATCTATGATGCAGACTGTATGAGACGAACATTTTTTGAGTATATAATAACGGGAGCGAAACACCAATTTCTTTAAAAAAAAATACACATTTACCTATAATGATCAGAGGCAAATTGTAAGTGAATATTATTTTTTTTAAACAAGGTTAACTAAAAAAAGTCATTTGTTAGAAATGGATATCTTCCCATTGAGTCACATAGGCACGATATGTTACGTGAGCTATCAACCTATTAGAATGCTGATTATATATACATGTAATATGTGTCTGTTTAGACTACATGAAGATCTAACTAATTATAACCTACATATCTGTCTGTTTTAGGTCAGTTCGGCCTGTCAGCTGACATAACGTTAAATGATGTGAACATTGCAGAACGAGCAGGGCGTGCTCGTAAGAAGGTTCACCTCATTGACTCGGCAGTGTTCAGTGATGCTCACTGCAGTGACCTCAGTGACAGTGATGACGACCTACCTACGTATTTATAAATCATGGTAATCATGCTTCTACTAAGATGTCTTTCAAAAAATTGTAATAAAAATATTCAATTACACATATATATATATATATCCGAGTAAGCCTGCAGTTTACTTATAATATTATATTAGCATGTCCATGATATTAGTTAATTAATTAAGGACTACAGCCATGCGCAGTAGTCACCTGGTTGGCCTTTGAGGAACTAATAAACATGCTTTCTGCCAACTATTGGTTATTTTTAAACGTCTATTATCTGGAAGATGGCAAGATGATCAAGGACCAAGTTGATAAATATATAACATGGGTATAAGACTGAATTTCATTTCTGGAATCTATTGATAAATGTTAAAAAAAAATCTGCAAGAAGTTTTCAGTTCCTTTAGAATGATTCATTTATCCGTGGACACAGTGTATTGAATTTTCCAGAATTATCTGCAACCCATTTCAGGCAATGTGGGTAAACTATTTGAATCGAGCAGTCATGGTGAATGCACTTTAATGATAGATAGTTTTATCTTGTTTAAGTGTTCTTCTGCGGTTATTATATGGCGATCATTGGACAATCATACAAATGACGATAAAGCATAGCAATGAATATTTTCCCAAATAATATGCATACGACAGTTTATAATGAATGATTTTATTTGTGATTTCTATATGTAAATAACACTCTTAAAACAAGGAATGGAAAGGCATTTAAGGCAATAAGGGCGATGTTTATGGACCATAGGGATCATTCGTTTTATCAATTGCAAATACAAAGTTACACAGATTCAGATATGTCTATATGTGACAGACCCGATTATCATGAATTTACAACAATTTGTGACATAATAGAAAAATTCACTGGATATGGAAAGTCCCACAGAGGGACGGAGCCCATGAAATATCCCTTACAACAGGGTATATATGTGTAATACAAACGTGATATAGACAGGGTATGTCCTGAATACTTTATGCATAAATAGCTATTATTATAGGTGTCAAGACATCCAATATATTTGACATCATTTAACAATATGAATATAGTTTCTATGGAGGGATAGTAAAATTGAAATTAAACACCATTGTTTTCCTGATTATCAGTGGCTAGATCCGTACTGCCATCCCTTCAAGAAAAAGAAGTGGTTGGTGTTTCTTATATCAGACAGAGTACTACCAGTTATTCCCCCTCCTTTTGTGTAACAGCCTTACACACTGTAGTGTCTCAGACCTGCTCTGTGGTGGCCTTTACGGTAGGACGCCAATCAATACGCATGTCTAGGAGGTTAAGCTATTGGATGATAAATAAGATCCAATAAAACACAAACCAAGTGATTATCTCCTTCATCCACAGTGCTGTATTTTAATAACCATTCAAACAATTCAAAAGCAACTTCAATTAAACTTTAACTCTTCAGATTAAGCATTATAGAAAAGCAGCAGCCACGTTATATTACTTGTCTGTACAATATGCATGGATGTCATACGCTTAACCTTAATGGGGGACAATATTTGTGTATTGATATATAACATGTAAAGTGTATGTTCCACCAGGCTGCCCGTGAATCCCGAGGCTGTTTAGTGCCTGCCAAACATGCTTATAAATACAGTTCAAATGTCAAAATGCCTGTTCCACGACTGACGTCACCTAGCGGCCATGCCGTACCCGGCAAAGGCTATTTTATTAGGTTTACCATTTCATCGCTGTGCAACCGTTCTGGTTTAGCATGTGGCCTGCTACACCGGACTGACTCCTATGCCCGCCTGAACATGGCGGCCATACAGTGATATATGTTTGTGGCTGTGCAGTCATCCCGGTGGAGGAGGCCCTTTAGATCATTGCTGCAGACAGGTCTTGTCTACTGTGATACTGTCTCGAGTACCTGTCGGGACTTGTTGCGGGACTTTTGATATATCAGTAAGCGGGTGTTTTATCTTATCTGGTCTCTTGTCTTCTGATGCTTCTAATAATATGTTCCAGTGTGTGGTGACTGACCAATTAACATGGACTATGTGATCATCTTACAGTCCATACATAAATACATAGATAGCTATGCAATCATCTATGCGACCACATTCTCAGGACTGGTGCACAGGTTCAAATTGCTACTATGTCTCATGGCAACCTAACACAAGTTGAGCCGAGTTCATTTAAGTAGAGATCTGTTTTGCCTCGGCTTGGACTGCGCATCTTCGGCTTTGAACAGGAGGAACTTTTGCAGGGTCCAATGACTTACAACGCCCTGTTCAGCGGTGTAGGGGTCGTAGTTTAACGGAGAAATGATAAGAATACAATAGTGAAATCAATTGATTGGTTGTGTTACCCAACATCACATATATTGGAAAGTTAGCAGTTACACATGATGGAAAATTCTAGATTTCTTAGGTTCTACAAGAGCAGCCACACTTGCTCTTTGTGTGGAAACTATACGGGGACTGTGACCAATCTTTCTCAATAAAATGCCAAGGGAACCGACCATACGCCACCTGGTGAATCGGGCCTAACCCTAGCTAGTATTAGTTATGGCTTGCTACACCTTAACCTATAAACTTATCCAATATGGTTGTGTAGATGTTCTATAACTGTACACTTTACCTTTTATATCTATCAGAAATATCCTGACGCAGTGGTTCTTCAATTCTCAAAATCTACCACGAAACAATAAGGTCAACACATTTAAATCTGTCCTAATGCAATTGTGATACGTGAAGCCAAAAATGTGGCGCTTTATCACCACCTTTATCAACCTCGACTGACTCGTCATCTAGTGTATAAATTTGCCGTATCCCACGTATATTTACTTAGCCTATGATAATGTAATGCGCAGCTCAATCCTTAGAAATCATTGATAGATGGGACATATGCAGCAGGGCTCTTGGAAGGGTAAACTAGGGAGAGCCTATGTGGGGTAGGGAATTTCCCTTATATTACAACTTTGCTTTATGGAGCAGTCTCATAGAATGTCTCGTTATTTTATTGAATCACGAAATAACAAGGGACAATTTCCTAAAATCAATCTTGAGCATTTCCCAAACTCAGTCCCTCACACTGCTCTTTTCCCAATCCGAATCCGTTCTTGGCAATAACACTACTAAAAACAAATCACCAATTCTGATATACAATTCTTCTCGGTTGAATAGCATTCACCTTCGTTCTTGCCTGTGGAATGTAAATGTGAGTATTTGTAGGATAACTTCCCACCCCGGGAATCTGTCAAGGTGGAATTTAGGACTCTAGGCTAAACCTTATGACACTGCTTAAAATTCAACTTATGTATGTACCGGTAACAAGAGAGATCAGTCAGCCAGTCGCGCTTGTTCAGGAAAAATATCACAAGTTTGATGGAACGTTGGGATGGAGAGATGAGGATTCGTGGAAACCATAGCAATCAGATCAAAAACAAGAGAGAGTCCTCGAGAATATTCTGGACGAATTCCACAACGGGCGGTCATAGCTCGTCCTTCCCTGGGGAGGCAGGCACCGCCCTGGCAATCTTGGCATCCTTGGGCACCTTTATATCGAAATTCTTATACTCGTCTGTTTCCTGTAAATGATAATAAGAGTAAGAAAAAAATAAATATTCATATGAGAGGACTTCGGCTCAAACTCAAGCCTTCAAAGTAGTCAATGGATGATCCCGACCACTCAATTTTATTTTTATTTGTCGACGTTTCGATCTCTGAGAAACTTCTTCAGGACAAGGAATGATATGAAACAAAGTCCACATAATGATTCACCTATTAAAGAGAACGTCCTAAATTATTACAAGACATGAGACTGGTTAGTTGGCATTGTGTAAAGTGACTTACAGCAATGAACACCGACTGGACAACACCAGTTTCCACGCCAATTTTCAAAGATTAACATTCAATATGTACATATTCATTCCTAGCTCATTGCAGACTTACCCGCGGGTCCTCTTTCTTGACAACCCTCAGGCCTAGACAGGCCCTGGACATCATGTGACAGATGCGCTTCTCCAACGCCTTCTGTCTGTCATCTGATCGGATGTGTCCGATGAGAATCTGTTCCATATCCTCATCGTGCTGCTCTGTCAATATAAAAACACAGGTCGAACGTTAATCCTCTCCCAACGAGACGTTACCACAGCAATGCCATAGTAACGCATGCATGGCGACTGTTTCTCCATGATTTTTAATCACTAGCCTAATCTTTGAATACTAACACATATATACAAATATGGAACTAATTTGATACCTAGATGAAATATATAATAGTCATGCCTAACTTTCTTTTTTTCACCTTTCTTTTATTAGTAGCTTTTATTTTCCATAATGAGTATGAATCATTTAGTATATTGCAATTTAATACTACTTCTGTATAAGCATTGACCATTGCTGCTTTTTTTCTACCTTTTATAGTCGTATTGTAATAGTGACTGAAAATAGGGGCAGGTATGAATTTAACAAGATCTTAACCATGTTTGTGATCGCTTCCCTTTATCACTGATACCAAATACTTTGGAAATAGATCTGTTGAACATTGTATAGAGTGGACAGAGGAGGTTGCACATGCATAGATAACATGTTTTCGACATGGTACGAGAGTTAATACAAACGTGTACAGATTTCCCCCAGTTGTTTACCCCAGTTTCATATGTAGAGAGCATAGCAGTGTTTCTAAAGAAAATTTCCTCCTGTAAATATTCCATTTAATGTACTCCTTTTTTGCAGTGCATAACTGCACTCCTTACCCCCATCGTCCAAATGAAAGAGCTTACACATATGTCTTTATAACACACAAATGATTTAAAATGTTAGCATGTGCTTCCCTATTAACACAATTCATAAATCGCATTAAATTGCATTTTCCCCTGTGATATCAACAAATATTATTTTTCAAAACAAAATACTTTAATGTGAGCTATGGAGTTTAAAGTCCAGGGTCGTATTCATAAATCCCTGCGTTATTAACAGGTATGAAAAGAAGAGGAGTAAAATGTGTTATTCCACTGAATGCCTAGAATTCCATTTATAGGACGGTAAAACAATCGAAGTGTGACGTGAAAATGGCAAATCCCTAATTAGATTCCTTTTTATCCCAGTTCCCAGCTAAGTTCTTTATCCCATCCTTTTCATTGTTCCAATACTGCTTCTCCATTTTACCTCCCCCCCCCCCCCCCCAACCTATTACCCTGCCCTTTTCTCTACCTCTCTGCTAATGGCTCCCTCCACTTTCCTTGCTCTTTCTCTCGTCTTGTCTACCCCGCTCCATCTTGTTCTATCGTTCAAACTCATTCATTCTACTACAAAGTAAGATAATCTAAGAGTCTTCTAACTATCTGTCGTTCCGGCCAACATATATTTCTCCTTATATCGCTCACTGTCTTTCCATTACTATCACTTCTCCACACCCTACATTTTTACTCACTGCCCTTCTCTTCCTTTGTCTCTGTCTCTGTTTATATTAAACTGCAAGTGGGTATTTATATTTACCTCACCCCTGGTTTTTTTCTCCATAGACTTAACAATGGGAACTCGTATCCAACGCCCATTGGATATTTAGAAAAAGTACCTAGTGGGGTAATATGTCACAAAGGCTAGCCAATTAATCAATGTGAAGGGTAAGATAAATTCAGAAACCCATTCAAGTTTAGGGTCAGAGCTTGATCCCATCTCGTTTGAATCGCTACATAATTCGCCTTGTGAATTACTACCGATACACAATTCAAACTCGATGAGATACGAGCTCTGACCCTAAACTTTCATAGGGTTCCTCTATAGAACGGACTTTCGTAATGTGTACCTCATGGATGCATGGTAAATTGGCGGCATTTGAATGATTGAGCTACCTTTGCTGGTGAGTATTCTCACTAGACATACCTGTACTACTTGTCTATACATAACTAGGAGGTATTTACATGCCTGAGCTTTGGTGGTTACAAAATATGTATTATTTGTCCATACCTACCTAGGAGGTATTGCATGCATGGACTGTTTTTGGTGGTGCATAGTTGTATGATGTGGACTGTTTGTCATTACCTACCTACAGGGGGTATATTTATATATACAAAGGTACTATCTTTGAGGATGTGTGGTTATAAGATACAGTACTATTTGTCTATACTTACCTAGGAGGTATTTACATGCACGGACTATTTTTGATGGAGAGTGGTCGTAAGATCTGTAGTATTTTTCCGTACAGATCCCTTCCAAAGCCTCTTCAACACGAACCTCCAACGACTCAGCCGACCGTGACGTCAGTTGGTTATGTAGCTCTGAAAGAAAATTTAGTCAACTATTAACTGATATAGTATACGGATGAATGCTAGGTATTGTGGTATTGCATAGTAATATAAATGAGCACCCTGCGGGTATATTTCACGCAAAAATCCATTTATGTAAGACATCTATCATTCTGATTGAGAACAAAAATAATTTAGCAAGAGAATATTGCAGCAGAGCAATCACCTATAGAATTGTTATGATTAGGAGCAGAGGTAGGAATTTGATAACGGGATGAGGGTCTTTTAAGGGATCACAGACATTTGGCTGTCTTCTATTTTTGTTTTTCGAGTTAATAAAGCAACTTATAAATACACAATGCTTATAGACGGATCACACATGAACTTACTAAACGATTTCAAGAATACCTACAGACAATACCTTCTGAAGAGCTATCGCACCCTTGAGGTATTTTCCCATTGCAATTGTTGATCTTATCCAAAGTGCAGTAATTCAATGAAATGTACTTTGTTTTAATAACAGATGGCATGCTCCGCAGTCATGATATCTAAAATAACCTCTGCAGGTTTCGTTAACAAAACAAAGATCCTCGCCCCCTTCTTACTTCTTCATGTCCAGCTATCGCCGCTGATAGGTCTATTAATAGAACGGCTAAGCGGACTCACTGTTAAAACATAATTAGTAACTCCATTGCGCAGCTTAATCACTGACACAAATACAGAGCAGACGTTAAACATTGCTGCAGGCATTGAGAGTGATTTCACCACTCGAGTTCTGCTTTCATCCAGGATTATGAACGTCAAATTATTGAACCCTATACCATTGCTGAGCCATCAAGACTGAAGCTACCAGCCGCTAAAGCACTGATAGATATTATACAAATCGTTAAAGAAATTAACGCATGGGAGATGCCATGTTAGCTAAAGCATTCCTGACACCACGACGATATCATTTAGCATTTATTAGAACAACTATTATTTCTCATGTTTTTTTTTGTTTTTTTTTAAGACTTTTATTTTAGCTGGAGGTCAACTTAGGCAAGATTTGCCTATTTCCAAGTGGCTCCAGGCCAGGAAATTCACATGCAATACTCTTGCTAAGACTTATATATGCGAGCAAATTGCAATCATTATCACAAACAAAGAATGGGTAAGCAGGGGATGACCAGAGAAATTCAGATCCGGTGTGTCTCCACCGTTTTGCTCTGTAGGCCAATGCTCAGATGATGCATGTCAATTGTCTAGTGGATGTCACTCCAGCTTAGTGGGATAATTATCTCTACAAGTGTGTACAGGTACCAAGTTAGTGAGCATTGATAATATACAATTGTCGAAGGAATAAATACTAAATCAGTGGATGTTACTCCAAACTGATATCGCAGTTAGAGAAAAACAAAAAGTTGAGCATAAGAAACACACAGGTAAATGTTTATAATAATTGAAAAGGGAAAAAGAGCCGTCTAAAGAGCATTTTGAGCAGTCCCCAAGAGGCAGGACAATTTTACCGCCGATGAAAGTACCAAATGATTTATATTGAAACTCAATAAATCAATAACTATGATATCAATTTATGTAAACCGACCAATCAATCACCAATCCATGAATTGCATTCACAGTGCATAACCAACGATGTACGTCATTCATGAATCACGAGACGACCTTATTAATCAATACCAAAGATGTCTTATATGTATACCTTAGAAATGATTTTGAAATGGTGATTAACGCTGATGAAGGCACAAAGGTCAAGACGTTTGTAAAGAACTGTAATGGAATTACTTGCATCACCACTAAACGCCAATTAAACGAGCTTGGCTTTGGGTTTAACCTTGATAACATAGTCATCAAACTCTTGGACAATCCCTGGCAGAAATACTAGGATCTTGTGATAGTTATAGGCAATTATACTGCAGTTAAAGATGAGATGAGGCCATTAGGACCAGTTGATAATTCCACAGAGTAAGCCCCGCCTACGACGCCCGTGAGCGTTTGCAGAGCACGACAAGCAGATACAATTGTCAGCTGGGTGCAGCGTGGGCCACTGTGCTGAACGCCCACATAGCCTTTATAGCATTGGGAGCTTTGCGATCTTGCATCATGTATGAGAGCAATGGACAATGTTAAAGACCAGGCTGGCTTGTCCCAATGTCGGGGCATGTAATGTATCTGAACATGGGTATATAACCCCAGAGACTCAGCTTGGTGATCCAATCTAGCATGGCAGATAGAATAGTGTAGACACGGGGTTCCGTGATTACCGACCATGACAAGAGATACCACCAGTGCAATGACCCTAAGGAAATATGGTAACTAATACAATATGTATATGCTCTTTAGCTATGTATTTCTATTTCTATCAATGTACCTGTGTCTGTGTATCTGTAATGTAGGATAATCTTACTGCATTGTGCATGTTTTCTAATAAATTTATAAGGCCAGGTGAGAGAAAGATGGCAGAGCAGTGAGCCATGACAGGCACGGTCAAAGTTGTACTGGTCCTGTTTTGGTTATTTGTAAACATGATATGTGTTTGGCTGGGGGAGGGAGGGGGGTTGGGGAACTCAGCGTGCCATACATCGGTCTATGTACCTGTATGTGTATCTTTGTATATATAAATGTAGAAAACTACTCATAATACTGCATGTCATAACTGCACCTAGTGGGAATTCATGTTGTTTAAGATTTGCCTTCCATGGCCCACCTGTAGCTTGCAGGGTCCCTCTCTGTGAACTGACCACCATTCCCCTGAGTCTGGCTCCAATATACCCCCCCAGAGCGCCAACTGGGGCATGGGGATGGCGTAAGCGGTGTGTGCCAGGTGCACTGACCGCTCTACATACAGAATAGGGCCGCCTTCTCACACAGTCCAAAGGCGGCGCTATATATTTTTTTAAACTATTAATGGGAGTAGTTCTGATAATTCAGCTTTGAGTACCAGGAGCTAGACGTATCATACCTCCTACATATTAGTCCTAAGCTGGATGTTGTACGGAAGATCCACTCTTAACAGGAACGAGTGATCATCTTTTCTATTGTTGAATAAACACTTCTTGATAAAAAAAGAATTATGTGTTTCTTTCAGTAAAGAAACTGTACCTAAAGTTACACAGAGATGAGGAAATGCAGTGGAGTATGCAGTACTTTCATGTTTAGCTTTCATATGTAGCACCTTTAGTATCGTGTCTGCCACGGGCTAACTTACTGCATCTGCTATCTATCCATTTCTTCTTTTTTCTATATTTTATTATGCCTTCCTCAAGCTGCCTCTTTTCTATCTCTATCTCTCTGTATTTAGTGTTTCCTCTCTAGGCCTGTCTTTCTACATATATACACCATGTATATGTGCTTACTATATCATATATAATGTTCTACGTCGTTCTCCTAGCGTGATCTAAGTGCAGAGATCTGGTAACCGCGGGGAACCAGCAGCAACATGAGGGGTCAGTGTTGTATCGACCCCGGCAGCTCTTTAGTGCCTCAGGCGATGGAGAGGACTTAGTTTCACCAGGAGAGGTCTGCGCTTTTAGTCAGCCGGTCAGTCCCAAAGCGAACTCTATGCTGCACCATGTTGGGAGAAATCTTGCGCCCATATACTGTACAAAAATGTAAGCGTTTTGTGGAATATAAATGACATTGGGTCTACATACTAAGCCATGTGCCATTCACATACTATACTAAATTTTGCGTTATCTAGAAGATCGGCAGTTATTTTGTCTTTTCTTTGATAGCTCAAATTTGTGATGCTGAATAATCAATATGATATAAAATATGAATATAGTCCTCGGACTAGACTCCGTGTAGTTTCCTAGTATTCGCTCGGATATTGTTACGTGTCTCTGAGATTACGGCCGCCTGTATCTGAAACCAGTATGTATACCAAACATATTTCTTGAATCGACCTAAAGGTGGTAATGATGTGAGGTTCTTCTTTTCTCTGGAAGTGACGGTATGGAGCGGTAATTTGAGCTAGATATCAAGCTGGTCCACACATTAATATAGAATTCACAAAATATATGCATATGTATCACGTGTTCATTGATTTCCATTCTCAAAAACAAGTAACCACACATGTTAAATTTGGCATGTCACGGTCTGGGCTTATATCTTTTAGATCTATCTACATGGGTGAATATCTGATGAGTGTCTTCCTTTTCCTTCAACACTTACTAATTGTACGGAAAATGTAATATCATTGTTTACTCCATTAATGAGTGCAGATTTAGAACAATATAACCATTTTACTGTATTCCACAATGTGAAACATAATACAAGTGTTGAGGAGAAAGTATTTAATTCTTCTGATCGTGCCTTAAGTGCAAAGGTATAAACCACGATGGAATCATACAGTATGGAATTACCACGGACCTTGGCACTGCTGACACAAACGGAAATAGGCTATTTAGGAGAACACAGAAAGTCTACACAGTGTTTGTCGACCAATGGAAAAAGCCCTATAACCACAGAATACCACCACAGGTGTCCTTAGTAGGAGACAGTTCGGACCCGCGCCACAGGGAGCGCTGCACAACACCCGGAGGAAGTGACAGGTGGTGACGTCCAGGAGAGCAGGAAACGCCAGCGTGCGGCTAGACTGTAATGCGAATCCTACTCGCCAGCTTGGCCCGAAAAAGGACTATTGGAGTCTAATGAGAATGTCCGGATTTTCTGTATTATTTTATTTTTTGATTCAGCGAACATTCACCTTATTGGACGTTCTTACATGCAGCATTGACCAATAGTATTATAAACAACGATTTGCTCGCAGGCAAAAGCAATGAATAACTGGACAACACAGGACAGTACAAGACAATACAATTAGTAAGGAAGATATTGATTTGTCTTATCTTTTTTTTTTCAGAAAATATTTTACAATAGATTAATAATTGGTTAACTTATTGTTAATATACTGGCAACTGGTGTAGACACCAGAAGCATGAACCTGTATGGTGGTTGCTAACAAACAATGTTTAGCGGCTGTTAGAAGTAGGAGTAGTTCAGACAGGAATAACATTTTAAAGATTCTATTTATTTACAAATAGGAAATATAACAATGTAGTTCTGCAACAGGTGTGGCAAACCTTATTTGAAATTTATAGAACCTTAACATTTGCCAGTTCGCATGTATGTGTTCGTTTGGGATTCCCTGGGTTTGAACCAGTTCTATTTTAAGAGCATGGCTATCGAATCATTTGCCACCACAAGCCAATCAGCAACCAGATCTGATAAGACTTTAACATACTCTTGTCCAAGCTGACTGTCAAAGAGACTGGCGTTAGGCAGGAGGAGAGCTCAGCAAAAGTCCGCTGGGAGCTGAGGCGAATGAGCATTCAGCGAAGGAAAACTCTGCTTGGTTCCCTGTAGGAGACCAACAGGGAACTAGAATATGTGGAGATAAACAAAGCTTTGCTAGAGATCAATTGATTGCAATTATTTTGAAATGGCAAATATCTCCACGGTCAGGGTAAGGCTATGTCGCAGTTTAATATTATGGTAAAGTTTATAAATAGGAATAGAAAATCAAGTGAAACAGAGACAGACGGACAGTGGCGGATCTAATATATATGATGAACAATAGAGACAGAAATTAAAAGTTCGAGGCCTATTCTGGAAACATCAGGAAGAGGTAGTCTCAAAGACGTAGATAAGTGGGGTGTTTCTTGGTGCTAAATCTTTTTTCGAACACACAACCTTGAGATTAATGCCGAGTGCTTAAGCACTGACCTAATTTCCCAACCCCTATTTTCTTTATAATCATAGAGACAGGAATATGACTGCAGTATCACACTGAGCCAGTATGAGTGAACTAAAAACATAATAAAAGTAGAATCAGAGATAATTAGTAATTTAGAAGCGATTCCCAACGTACAAGAAAAATGTTACATGAAGCATATATTTCGGGAAAGGGGAAGGAGTGAAGCATACATAATGTAACCAGTGTTTTTATCTATGACCTTTTTGCTTACAGTGATAGAGGCATCAAAAGGCAGTATAAAATAGATTCAATATGAACAATCTGGAAACCAATGGGAAGTAATAGAGGTAAAGTTGAATAGACAGCATCAAAATAGAGAAATGTCTTACGAGGCACAGATTGGGGAAGCATGAATGAAGAGTTGGGGACGTACATATGATGTGGTGTTCCTTAGCAGCGCATGACTTAATTTTGAAAGAGACAAGAATATAGGTGTTATCAAAAGAGGCAGTAGAAGAAAACAGAAAGCAATAGAGGCTTCAATACCCTGTTTTGTGGAGATGTAGTAAGTTGATATCAATAGACAGGAGGTAATCATAGAAACAGAGACAATATTGATGTCATCAGACAAAGGAATATCTTATAGCGTGCACATTGCCTCTGCAATGCGGATGGAAGGGGTTGCACATGGAATGGCATTTCTTGGTGATGGCATCTTCCTTTTACAGCAGGAATGAGCAGTATGAAATAGAGACAGTGGAACCATTATGGAGACAAAACGGAAGTGATAGAGGTAAAAATAACATATGCACCAGAGACATATTCATTTGATCTGAACAGACGGTGGACAAATTGAGAAACAATTCTCTGTGACAGATTTTATGGCTTCAGACAGAGTAATAGAGATTTCCTGAGGTACACATTACAGTGGAAAGTGAGCAGGTTAGGGAAAAAGCACATGGTAGGGCATTTCTTGGTGAAGCCGTTCTATTTTATCTTTACAGATTGTGAGACGTGGCAATAGCAACTCTAGATAGAAAATTCTTTACAGTGATAGATATAGGAATGGACAGTATAAAATAGAGGCAGTGGAACCATTCTGGACACGAAAAGGGATGGATAGTGGCATGAATATCGTGTGCAGCAGAGATGTAATGAGTTGATCTGAAGAGAAGAAGGCATGAATCGAGAAGTGATCTTCAGCGCCGGCAGCATCAGACAAAAGGATCTCTCATCAGGTGCACAGAGAAGGAAGGAGGTTGGGATACCGCTTACGGTGCGGTCTCTCCTGGGTTTCTTATCACTGTCCAGACACCTCCGCCTGGAGGAACCTCGTTTTGAATTTTGTGTCTGCCCCCTAGCGGCAGCCCCTGTGGCAGCGCGTGAGCTGATTATTGGTGAGTGCCATGCTGACACAGCAGTGGCAGTGACTTACCAACGGTCGTCACAACCTTTCGGACGGCGTGCCAACCCTGCAGCTTTGTGGAGACGGCTAATTACCTGAGTCAACGCACTGCATGGCATTCAAATTAAACAGGGCCGCAGTCAGAGTGGAGACCATTAACTTCCCAGCCGAGGGGAGAAATTCTGTGGTATCCATTCTCGGTATTTAGCACAACAGTGGTCTCACGACTAGAAGCGAAATCACCGAAAATAGCAGGAGTCGCTATAATAACTGTGGAACTATACAACCGACTATAAAATGTATTGGACGGGTTTGAATCTCATCCGCGTGAATGCCTACATACACTCAAGGATCTAAATTGCGATATTGCAATATGTACTTCTACGTACCTCCATATCATCAACTTTCTATGTTCATAATTTGCATAGATCCAGATACACAATAAATAACATTTCCTATTTAGAAGTAAAGGGAATGATCTCGAACGTTTGGCTTGTATATTCAAGGTCCAAAATACCATATTCATATGCAAATCATTCACTTTTACATACATGTAGTTATAACGGGTCGTTACGAACAATACACCAATCTGATTTAATTCATCTAGATTCATGGACACGCAGACCGACGTTCCCCCATGTAGGAGAATATGAAACCCATCCTAAATCATAATCTAACAAGAGTAACGATGTTTTCTACCTACATATTCCTAAAACTAAGGTAGATATGTGCTACACACATACTCCATCACCGCAAAATATAAACCTTCCCATGATTTACTTAAAGCTGATAGTATTGTTAGGTATTAAACTTACACACTGATAATCACAGCTCTACTAACGAGCTAACCTGGGATAATCTTCTCATGATGGAAATGTATGTACATAATGTATTGTTGCTGACTATGCAAGGATACCAATCTTCAAGACTGATGTATATGTGAGGATAAAATAAAAGGATTTTTTTTAAAACAACAATGCAATTGCTACTTGATTATCTGATTTAGAGACGGTCTATTTAATACGATCACTTCTGGAGAACAGAACAGTCAACCCCAAAAGGCATGACAAATATAAACAGCAAGATAAAAACGTCCTGACATGAAATACACATGTATTATATTTTGGTTCAAGTCATCTCACCTATCTGCAAGTATTTATTTCGGCTAGCAGTCATTCATGGTGATAGAGATTAGTGTATAGAAGGTGTTAACCTTTCAGTAGTTACAGAAATCCCATAAGAGACGATGTGTGGGGACTGAAAACTATCGTAGAGGTGGTCATATTAGGCATTAACTGTCTCATCACGTCGAAAGGGGCGGAAATTAAAGTAGAGAGGAACAAGTAAACGCCATTGCATTACAAATTACCTTCAAAGTGTAGACTCTCCTTCTTACAATGGAATTTCAGGATGGCTGCAGTGCAATGGTCTCAAAGCAATCAATTCCGGAGAGGTTTGTCTTCCAGGATCCATCTGATGTTGATTTTATTTGCTGGAGCTTCGCCAGTGGTCTCAATGTGTCGGCGCAGGCTGAGGACAGAGGCACATCATGGTGCTGTGGGGTGCAGAACCTTTGTCTTAATCTGTGCGCACTGAGGGGTGAGTGCAGTCTATTTCTAACAATTCGCTGCTGATGCTCCTATATAGTTGGTTGATGGGTATTTTAACACTGTATCCAGTGTCATATCACGTCATAATCAAACCTGGGGAGTTGAGGATAACAAACAAGCAGGTGACAAAAGAGAACGATTTTAAAGTCTTATCCCAGACCTCAACGTCTACAGACAGGTACTCTACTAATGAGCTAAACTGGGATAATCTTAAATATCTTTGGCTGAGATAATTCTGAGACATTGACAATATTTAAGATAACAACTTAGATGATTCATGCTTATTGTTGCATAGTATCTGTCTATTACCAGTTATATACTTTAAGCTCACTTTATAGTCAGGGCTAAAACCTCAGTTGGTAAATGTGGGCTAATGCAGTCAAAATAGGGCGGTACCAGGTTATGGTTTGCTCTTCTGTAGCTTCTATTTCTGGCAGCTCAACTGTGTTCCAAACCATCACATCCTTTAGTTGGTAAATGTGGGCTAATTCAGTCAAAATAGGGCGGTACCAGGTTATGGTTTGCTTTTCTGTAGAGCTCTTCTATTTCTGGCAGCTCAACTGTGTTCCAAACCATCACATCCTTTAGTTGGTAAATGTGGGCTAATGCAGTCAAAATAGGGCGGTACCAGGTTATGGTTTGCTCTTCTGTAGCTTCTATTTCTGGCAGCTCAACTGTGCTCCAAACCATCACATCCTTTAGTTGGTAAATGTGGGCTAATGCACAAACCATCACATCATAAGATTTCTTTTACTGGTTATTTTACTCAGCAATTATTTTAGGGTAGATCTCGCACTTCTAACCCAGGTCCTCCCATCCCGGAGAGGGAACCATTTTTGTAGGTTCAGATGAAATATAATTCCCTTTACAATCTGTGCTACTTGACAAAAAGCTACAAATTCCAAACTAATGAAGACTCATTTTCTCATCTTAAACTCTGATGGGGGTCATCCCTAATGTATGTACGTAACCCCCTCCCCATTCCCCCTACCTTCTCAATCATGTCTCCAGAATGTAACCTATTTTTAACGAGGTGTAGAGTGCTAAGATAATTGTAACTCTTTGTTTAGAGAAGGTCTTTGTATAGAGAATAAAGATTTCTCAGGTGAAACTATCAGTACGAATAGTGATGCCTAATAGTGAGGATATGGCACCTGCTCCTGGGGTAACCAAAATGAGGTGATATAGCAGTCTAGTGGTAATGCAAATTACAAAAAAAGAATTGCCATTGCATTCCCTACAGTTCTAGTTTATATTCATCTTCATTTACGAGGCTCAACGAATTGCCACCCACCTGACTGATGGCATTCAAAACTCCTGTGGCTGCATCCTAAAATCTGTATTGGGACATCCATAAAGTACGCACGCACTGAGGGGTGGGGGTCAACGTATTCGGAAATTGTGCGTACATGCTTTATGGATGGCTCCATACTGATTTTAGGATGCAGCCGCAGGAGGTTTGAATGATAGAGAATTTCCTTCACCCAGTCTCACATTCTGCTATATACCAAGATGCTATGAGCCTCCCCTGATCAGGAATTTGACTGAAATCTGATTAACTTGTATCTAGCGATGTCCCTGGTTGCCACTCAAATCCATTCTGGTAATATGCATCTAAAGATAGCTCAATGCACTACGTCCCTGTGGAATATATCTGTTTGGGAACAGGCCCTGGCCATGAGCACAGCGAGATTGCAGTGCACCGTTAAGAGCGGGGTGATGATGAATGTAAAGGGCTCTGCAGGTGGTGATGTCCCCAACCAGAGGCATCTCGACCAGGACCTTATTGGCTACTAGCACCATGGGATTGTGGGTAATCACGACAGAGAAGTGAATTACTGTCCACCACAGCGTCTAGATTGGCACGTGATCATCGGAGTATGACGTCATTGGTCTGGGATATTCATTGGGTATTAATCCACACCAGCGCTGATTTGTAGAGTTATAGCTGTACACATTCTCTTTCAAGGCCTGTTTCCACTGGCCGATTATTCCACAGCTTTCTCCAGCTGGGAACCAACGATCTTTTATGCCTCTTTCCATTGGCCAACGAAAAGGGCACTGAATGAGCATTGCTATGGAATAATCGTTGGGGGTGCAGTGAACACATTGTTTCTATTGCATTTTACGGGTCTATGCCGATTAGATGTTGGAAATTCGGTCGGTGGTGTTCTCATTGCATAATCGTAGCAAAAATAATTGGAGACCGCTTGTTATTGCTACCAAATAATCACTTTGTGGTTCCCGTCAACGGATCAGTGTGGAATAATCGGCCAATGGAAAAAGGCCTCATCCCAGTCAATGACGAACGGTTGGGGATTTTGCCTGTGTAACATAGCATATTGACCGATCTCGAGACTATTAGACTCCAGTCGACAAGAGTGCTGTAGCCTGAACAAATACACAGAACGGGGCCAGGAAGCGGGCTGTTTGTTGCATCCACCGACTATATCCAGCACAAATAACAATGAAAGCCACTTGAATATAGTTTAAATTGATTAGGTGCAAGGCGGAAAAATGTACCTATCTCAGAAACGATGGTAAATACTGAAATAAGGGAATTCATAAATTTTAATCCTTCGCAGCAAGCACATAGGACGCTACATTGGATATCTTAAACATGAAGTACCGAAATAGGTCTTGATAATAAATTCATTAAAAATAAAGACCCGCCCCTCACACAATGAGAGAACAGGCCTCTGTGTGTGACAGCGGCCACGACCAGTCAAGTCGGCAGCAGGGCCAGTCAGGGGGTATGATAAGCCAGGTGGCAGGGGGTCTACAGCTCATTTATATGCATGGATCCCAACAAGTAAGAGGTCGGTCATTGTGGGATATCCTCTGAGTGCAACTATTTCATTCAATATGAGGAGTGGTGGGACATATCCAGAGTGATAAACAGACAGACACTGATACACAGACACAAATAGGAAGATATTTAGGGAATACTAGGATAGTGTATCAAGATGTAGGAGCAGAACAAGTTAGTTTACTAAACCTGTACTAAACGAGCCGTTAGGCGAGTTTAGTACAGGTTTATAGTAAACTAACGAGTTCTGGTCCGAAATCTTGATACACTATATTAGTATTCCCTTTATTATATACCTAATAATATCAATATAATGTATATATTTTACTTTATTAGCCTCTAATTAGTCAATCCATTCATTATCAACTCCTAACAAACACGTAGAGATGTATCAGTCCTGCACGCTTTGATTTCACTAACCCTGAGGTCAATGCCCCGGAAGCAATCACTCTTCCCGCCAGTTTCTATGCAACAATAAGTGTTGCTATGCAGGTTGCTATGCGGGTTGCTATGCGAGAACGTCACAGCCGCATTCCATCGCGATATCGCAATATTTTTGCTCCTAATGTCAACAAGTCACGTGGTACAGTGGCTGGTACTTACTGCACACTGTGCAGTATGGGATTTTACTGCACACTTTCTGAATATTTTTTAGTTACTCTTTGCTTAGCAGAGGTTAGTAATTATAAGATAAATGTGCATCGGTATATAATAAACAGACATACAGATACAGTATACACACATAGAACCACACAGGTCGACATTGTGTGTGACAGACACACATGTGCTCACAGGGTCACAGCTCCAACCACACATACAGTGACAGGCAGGCATTGCTCTACCGACACTGGTAAAACACACACAGAATTATACAATATAATGGCCCAATCCAAATCTATTTGCAACTATAAGATATAACTTATATATACAATAACTTAATTTACGCACTCTAACAATGTGTCATGTTGTGTAGTTGTGTATTCCAGTTTAACCCTACTGAACACAGCCGGGTGTATGTGCTCTCACTGAGACTCAGAGAGTCAGTGAAGAGTAAACAGTGCTCAGAATGGTTATATAGGTGGTCCAGGTTATACACTACGGGTCAGGTTGTCATGACCGGACCCTATACCTCACCCGAGATATGCACCTGTCAGCTCCGTTCCACATGTGCTTGACGGCCGTGTGGGCGAGGCTTACTTTTTAGTATTAATCAACAGAGCTTAATTGCTTTATATAAGCTTTAAAGGATGATAAATCAGCACAGAAAAAGCTGTACCAGGGAAGTTCAACCGATTTGGTTGCTAGACTACAGGATGCCCAATGCTGCTTGGTCGATCGGCAGGCTAGTGTTGAAAACCCAATGAATTACATTTATCAATCAACTTTTTGGTAGTAGTGAAGATTTGGAGCATCACTATGCCATCGGACCTGCTTTTGTATACATTTAATTAAATTCCCCTTTTCCTTTTATAATACGTCCTGTTCCAGTCCTATATTTTCCGTTAGGCTTTGTTTGTGATAAATGATTATGGGCGCGGTTTGTTATTCACATAGATTCAAGGGCACAGCGATGTGACTGACTGTTTCTATGGCATGAAACACCATTAACGAAAATCTAGACAGTCTTCAGGAATACACAGCTTATCCAACATATCACACATGGTGCTTCCTGACTGGCCACGGCCAATAGTTAGGGCGTGGCTCAGTCTGGCAAGGCATGTCTCATTTAAGGTCACGTGATATATATCCAATGGAGATACGTAATTCAAAATCATTAGACTGTGATGCGATTGGGACATCACGCAATTGCTCACATATTCTCAGTTAACAAACTGATAGAAATATACAGGTGAGCTCGGTATTTTATGTTCGTTTCATGTTCATCTGTTACATAAGTAATAACCACTGGATTTGTAGATGGACGGTCGAGTACACTGTAGTACAGGCTTGTCAACATTGAAGTTTAGACTATCTCAAAACATAGATGCAGTTTCCACTATATCTATTAAACACCTTCACGGATTAGAATGCATCTAATTTTTCTACAAGAATCTTCTGGTAACAATTTGGCGGTATTGGTTTATTGTCACGCATACATTTTGAATGGGGGCTTTGTAATAGGAGAGTGATAATGTATTCGATTCTATGCCGTTATGCTTTCCTTCCCAGGGGTGCGGCGAATGTACTAGAAGGCAGACACTTATGAATTTATGAAGGCATCCTTGCGGCTGTCAGTGAATATATTGAGTTCCTTTGGACTGTTCGCTAGTTATCAATTTTCAATAGTTGCAAGGTCGGTAAGTGCAGGCTGAACGGTCTATCTATGTGGCAGAACGAATACAAGTTCATCCATTGAAGGTATTTGAAGTCTACCATCATGGAGAGGTGTGCACACATAGAACTTTAACAGAAAAATAATCAAGTTAGGAATGCAGGACAGTATATAGTTACATATCTATGTATATATATGTATATATGTATATATATATGTATATATATATAATAATAATTTTGATAGTCACGACATGAAAAGTCTTAACCTTTCAGATATCTGCAATTTATCGGAATACTTGTATACATGGGCAGTAGATATAGATCACCTGCCTTGACTGAAAGAATGATTCAGAGAAACAGGAGTCATATAGTATAATTATGCCGAAGAGATCACCAATAAAATCCTACCCCGGTTTTGTCTCCAAACAAACAGAGATCTTCTTCACTCAGACCCGTGGCTAGTTTCCATCATAGCTTATACCACAACTTAAGCCCGATGCGAGGAAATTGGCAATTGTGTAATGAAAGACCGGCAGTCATTTACTTGCTGATTGACTTCACCATACTGTATTAAAACCTACACCAATGGCTGTGCATTGATGCCGGAAAATCAAAATCATCTTGTAACCATTTGTTTTTTTCTATCTATGAAAGGAAGGTGAAAGTGAAATGTCCTTCCGATTCTGGGAGGAGCAATCATACCAGCTAACTGCTGACGCTTGTTTCCAGAATAAATGACGAATTCTAAAAGATATATATCGGGCTTCATTCTCTCAATGTAGCCGATTGTTAATAGAAAAGGGTGCTAAGCGGTGACCTACATTGGATGGGGGTAGATGTGAACACCATTTAGCATTGGCGTCGATCAAAGCGTAAGCCCCCTAAAAAGCCTCAGAGCGACACAACATATAGAACCATGCTACTAATGCGCTCTTCTATTGACTTGCCAAAACACCGATGTTAAAAACAGAGAAGGTAATGGCTAGTCAGGGGCTCAGAGTTGGCTGACGGAAGTAAAGCTACTTGATATGTATGTTTTATTACCTTGTAGAATGGTGATGTTAGAGCCTTTGTCTATAAATAAATTCCACTTTTGAAAATATGATCATTCAGATCCTCTTTTACATATATGTCTGCTTCTAGTTAGACTGACTTCAGTCTCTGACTCTCATGCCCACCAACCTACGTACCACACACATTCTCATTGTGATTCCTTAGAAAGGATACATGTGTCAATGTTGTCTCATTTCCTAATGTAAATCAATAAGATTTTAGTAAGTTTACCTTCTCGTATGAAATGCAGGGGCACAACAACAGGCACGATGAAGACTTGCGTTTTTTATATGGCGAGCAAATGTGTGATGTATTGCATCTTCAACAACGAGAAGAGCAGGCAGAGACCTGGGCCGTTCAACCTATGGAGATTATCACATTATTAATATAAATGAGCGGACAGATACCTAAAAGCCACAAGGTGTTCTTATTACTTGTATGATAACTATGTGCTACACAACCCAAGGAATTGGATGTGCTTCAATTCCAATACAGTGAATTTTTTGTTAAAGTGAATGATTGTTATAGTAGAGAGTTAGTCTCAGTACCAGCGTTGTCCACTATTTCGGCTCTTTTGGAGCATTATCTTCGTTCTGGTCTATTCATAAATGCTGATCACTATGTAGGCGGTATTGATAGAAATAAAGTCACCACGTTTTAGCCAGTTAATCACGCTCGAGCTTCAGGGGGACATTGCTTGAATGATAAACCCTTTCTAGAATTAGGGTTTGAATAGTGGGGCCTTTCTCCTTTATTACCCACCTGATACGGAGTCTCCATACTAAGCCTATGGAGATTACAGATCGCTACTGAGGAGGATACGGACCTGCGTACCCTCCTAGGAGGATACGGATTTTTGGGATGAAAGTAGTCCCATTGAGATGAAAATAGTCCCAAACATAACTTCTTAACTAAGTTGAAAAGTTTTCTAACGATCATATTTATTGCTTAAATCTAAAAATAAGTGAGTAATAAAAACAACATTACCATAATTTCGATCTGTGTGGCCGTATTCTCCTTGTAGTTGACGCTACGCAATACACCTCGCTATCGCTCGGAGTATTACTACGCGTCAACTACGCGGAGAATACGGCCACTCAGATCGAAATCATGGTAATATTGTGTATTTATTACCCACTTCATACTAAGCCTATGGATCCTGCAGATCGCTACTGAGTATAATACGTAAAGCCGTATTATCCTAGGAGAATACGACTTTTCCGGCCACCTGACGGGCATTATAGGAACTATTTTCTATAAACAATGCATTGCGATTGCATCGAATTTCTAATTATTTTCAAGGTTTTTTCCTCATAATTATTCAAAAGGTGAGTAATAAATATAAAATTACCATGATTTGGATATGTGTGGCCGTATTCTCTTTGTAGTTGACACTACGCAATACGACGCGGAGAATACGGCCACTCAGATCCAAATCATGGCAACATTGTGAATATAAAATGCATATATGTGTAGAATAATGCAATGAATATGATAAATTCACGACACTCTACCAATTAACCACATCACTCTCATACGCAGCAGGACTCATACTACCTGTTGCCGCTCCACTGGCCAGGGTGAGTCCTAAAAGAAATATTTCCCTTTTGGGGATTTGTGGTATTCTAATCCATACAAACAGCCTCGGCAATACCGCGGTAATATTGTACTAGAAACAAATAGTATGTCATTGTCAGTTGGGCACCAGACACTGGCACCCTGGTCCTTTCCCAGTATTATATTGGATAGCACACGGATAGTGAAGGGATATTGTTTTGCAGTACTCTGGAAGCCTCTATATTCCACCACACTAACCGTTAGGCAACTTATATAGTATGTACAAGCACGCTCTAATAAATGATAATAATATAAACTGTACACACTACTACAATAGAAATAATCATATCGTTAGTCCTGCTCTATTCAATCAAATCAAATCAATCAAACAATAGTTTGCAAATAAGATAAAAACCGATGCGCTCCCGTGTGTGATATTGATTGCACAGGTGGTGACCCAGGCTGTCCAATCAGGTGGCGCCAGCTCAGGCAATATTCACAGGTTTGTTTACCTGGGTCGTCAGGACGCCGCGCCGCGCCACTAAAGGCCGCCCCAGCTCCTGAATTAACATTCATGCCCATGTGCCCATAAAGCATTCCTAATCAGGTATCACATTAGGGGAGTCATGGGTACAGTGGACGCTAATGAACAAAGCATGAGATGTTGAATCTGAGCACCTGCATGGAGTCTATAGTTCCATTGGGGGTGAGGCTCCTAAAGCCAATCCTCATGTTCTGCTTTGGAATATACTTTTATCTGGCAATAACAGACTGTTTTTAACAGTAATAAGCATGACGGTATTTGTATGATTTAGGTCATAGATAATGTTGTCATCTTGGATACATTCCTGTGAATTTGGACAATAGGAATAGGAATTTTGAAATAAGCAAGAATATAAGCAGGAGTATACAAATTTATAATCAAATCACTATTTTGCTTCTAACCAATCTGGCATCAGACCTAAATGGCTATAACCACTCTTATCTGATTCCCATATCATAACTTAAATAACAGAATAAACAGTAGCTGGTCACATATACATTATGTTTATGCCCCAACATCCATAGGGTATGAACTGTTTCAAGAACATGGAGACAAAAACACAGGATCAATAGTACTACTTCACTAAAATATTCCAATTTGCAGAGGGTAAGACTATATGGAGCTGCTGGCTCATCATTTCACAACATTGGTAGGTGGCCTGAGAGTTTTTGTTCTACCCCCTTTGGAATTGTGAAGCCTCGTCGTTTTGGGCGTGTCGGGGGCTGACCTCTGAACCAAGATGAATTCAGAACATCACGAATCCAACCAGCATGCAAAGCCTATGGTTCAAACAAATCAATATGTAAATCCAACATAAATCAACCACTATATATATCATTGAATAATCAGGTTTACTCATCTTATGAACTGACAAATATTTTGTGCCAATACTGGGTAAATCCGCAGAAATTTGCCCGTATCTTGGCCATATTGTATGTAATCCCCTTGGCCCGCCATGTTAAGGCCGACCAGGGCCTATGTATCTCAGGATCTGTCGTTACCCATACCCTTCTCCTCTGTGGCGAATACTGTATATATATGTCTGTTATATTTTGATTGTTTGGGTAGTTAAACGTCCAATAGGTTGTATTAGACATATGTATAGTCCGCGGCGTTGGAAGTTAATGCCAGGCTGCCACATGCTAATTGAATCACCACCCCATTCTATCACCACTTGGCAGTGCAGTAATTCACTCACTGATGAGGTTTCCTCTGATTGGACACCTGTGGGTACGCTATTAAATGGAGGACTGCTGCGGTACAGTTAACGGCCCTGTGTGAGGATTTCGGTACAATGGGTATAGGATCGGACTGTAAATCAGACGTTTTTGGTTGGTTACTATGTCTCCTGCGTCTTTTCGCCAGGTAATCTCATACGTTCCATCTTTTTTCATACTGAAAATGATGTTTAAGGTTTCCGAGCGAGATCAGTGAGCTGCAATCGTATCAGAGCAGGGTCACAGAGAGCCAATCGGATCAGTGTGAGGTCATTGAGAGGCAATCCTATCATACCAAGATAAGGTTACAGAGGGCATCATACCAGTGTAACGTCACGGTGTGAGGTCAAAGAAAGGTCATCCTATGATGGTGAAGTCATTACTAGTCCAATACCTCGACAACTGAGCTAACTTACAACCCCTGCACTATGGCTTTATGAAATCTATATGCACAGTGTATCGATGCGGTAGAACATAGCCTTAGTACCTCATACTGGATGGTGTTGTGAATACATCGCACGTCTATGGGGCATCAAGGAATGGGATAGCCCTCATTTATTGTGCGAATGGAAAGTGAGCCTGTACGGGAAAATAGGTGTTCCCAATATATTGTGTGAATAGATACTGAGTCTATAGGTAATTAAAGAACGGGATATTCCCAATGTATTGTGTGACTAATTAAGAAACTGTAAGGGAAAGGAGATTTCTCCATGTGTAAAATATATAAGGGAAAGGGGATATTCCCCATATATTATATGACTAGACACTGGGTCCGTGAAAGAAAGTGGATATTCATCATGTATATAAGGATATTGAGTCTGTAAGTTGAATGGAATATTTTCCATATATTATGTGACTAGACAATGAGCCCATGAGGGAAAGGGGATAAGCCACTCAAGATGCTTAAGCAGATAGAGGAAACCATCAGGGCCGAATATCGTGAGCTATTGTCTGCGAGTTATCAGTCTTGCTGAGCAGATAGACACAGGTCTTTGATGATACATCTGGACAGTAGATTGTGATATATGGACTCTCCAGAGATGTGCTGTGAATGATAGCTAGGCCAGTATTCTTAGAGCACAGTGGTATGGTATGGAGCGATACTAGATCCCGTTCAGAAGACAGAGAGTGTTTAGCTGGAATAGGGATGATATATGTAGGTCAACCATTATGGTATAATCATGTGAGGATGATGGTGAGAAAGACATACTTCTGATAAAGTGGACAGCATTGGGGTGGAACTGACAAGAGGTACATGAACTAGTGGCGATTGGGGAAGTAGTAGTAGAATAGGGTAGGCAATGGGAATTGTCCAGCATACGTATCATCCATACCATTCTCTCACTGATGAGAACATGTCATATCTTAAGAGCATTCCTCTTAAATACGAGCTGTAAATCTGATTTGGAGTGGTTGATCAGAGGTGTGACGGGTTAGACGAAAGCTGAGAGCATGACAGGAGATTAGAAGAGGAGAAGTAGAGGAATGGATAAGTAGGCAGGATGGAGGGAATGATAGACGAATGTTGAAATGAGAGAAGGAGGCATAATGTAGATATAGGAAGGGTCTGATGCTGGGTTGTGCTGGTCGTGGGATGAAACGAACGGAATGGAAGAGTAAGACAGAAGAGGAGGAAGCAGGGAAGAGAAGATGAAATAAATGCGGTGGTTGTGACCTGTTGCTCCCATTCTGTGGTGTGGAAGTGTTTCTTGTCTTGTTTGTGTGGCTCATCCTGTAGATGCTGAGCTCTCTGTTCGAACACGAGAAGAGGGACCTATACATAACGATCGGCTCAGTCCCCTCGGAGCTACCTACCTTACGACGCTCAATTCCCGATATTTTCAATGGTTTCTTTATTGAGTCTTTCATTTTATAGTTTTACATAGATGCTGGTACAATTGTTTCTTGTCGTACTGAATAGAGTGGCTTGGACCTCAGCCCAATTATTGGGTTTGCTTTCATGGTTCAGCCTAAAATTGTATAACATATATAAAAGACTGTGGCTAATGTTAATAAGCAAAATCAAGTGATAGCAGAAACTGCATAACAATGTGACATCTGTCTACCAATATTCTGAATAAAAAAGAGCCTTATCTATATTTCACAGAGAAACTATCTTTTTAGAACGGGTGATTTAATGCCTTATTATCTAAGCAGTAGTGATACACACATGTGTTTGGTGCATCGTGATAGACAGCAGAGTGACTGGGTATGATGCTTCTTCTTTCTGGCCACTTACTTCAAATATCAATCAAGAAAGGATATAAATCCTGGTTCTCTGTTCCTTGTACCCCAGTATAAAATAACTGGTGGGCGTTCTCATCACTGCCTCTCATTGAGGGCACTGGGACCAAACCCATAAGAATACCTGGTTGTAGATCTGGTTTTGACCCTAACTCTGCCGTATTGTATTCTTGACCTGTTATGTGACTGCAGTAGTTGTCGACCTACCTTGTGTCACTGCTTCACATCCTGCACAATACAGCTCTGAAAGTAAGCAAAACATACTCTGTCATTCTAGTCAGAGAATATGAATACAGTCAGCTATTCTTATCTGAATGTTTATATCACTCGGATTTATCTAGAACTTAATAGAATTATTGAAACGGAATGAGCCTTATATATGCGAAAGATAAACAATTAGGTTGTTTATCATTACTGCTGAATTGGCAAGTTTACCAGAACATCGAAGCCCAATAAAGTCGTGAGTCTGCAGAAAAAGTAGATAACAACAAATTGATTGCCTCAAGATATTATAAGAAAAAAAGTCCAATACCTGCTTTGTAAACATTTGTGTGTGTGTTACGGCGAAGAGCAAGTAAAAAGGTTTAATTCAAAATTTGTTTCCGTTTTCTTTTCATATTCTCCACTCATATTCACAAATTAAAAGATATGAAAGCTACCATCTTACAAACTATAGAATGCCCTATGTGATGTATTAGAAATGAAAGACACTAAAGAATCTGTTAAGAAACATTCATTTGTTGCCAAATATTCTTGAAATATCATATGAAACCTTATGCACATAGACTCTGAACTAGCTTTGACTTAATATTGATTTCGTTTAAACCCAGCCTTGTTTAATACAATTATTAAATCAATTCTAATAGTGTTATTAATGCCACACTTAATCAGAAATTTGATAGAATATGACCCTTCTACGTGTTAACCCTTATTCTTAACATTATTATCAGCAGTACCCAGTGCAGCAGCATCAGATAGACCAGAGCAATTTGCTCTAACAGCCCACAGTGGTGTGATAACTCGGACAAATTGGTGGGTGTCCACTTGACTTCACAAACAGGATCCTCCACCCCTTTAACCCCCACCCACCCCTCCTGCCGTCTACTGCCGACACGGCCGACTCGGAGATCACAGCTCTGAACGGTTAGATGGTGTGGGATACACGAGACCAGTAAGATACCTCCTCTTTGTGTGAGGAAGGCGGGGAGGTCGAGTCTGTCAGGGTCAAATAAGAAAATAAAAATATATTTCGTGTGAATTAGCTTACTCGAAGAGACTGGGATTTTAACTTGAACTATTACTGAATTTGCTCAACATAATCCGAGAGATCATATCATGCCTTACATGTTTATCGTAATTGGCAGACCTGCCTCCACTAGACAATTACTGGGCTTCACCTTCCAAAGTCCTGTCAGTGTTCAGATTACTGAGAGACACGTTATATTAGATGTTGCACCGTTCCACCTCGGATTGAAGGTATGCTTACACCTGTAATATTGTTCCTTATTTGATGAAACTTCCAACAGCTAAAAACCTATCAGATCACACCCATATGAAAATAAAAAGAAATGACCCAGTGCAATTATATCATGAAACATCACAAAATTTCATATGATAGTTTATATGGCATGAGTTGTTTTCATGGCATGATATCACAAAGCGGAGCTGAGTGATATCTGTAGCGGAAGACAATGAATGGCATATAAACAATTATATGAAATTGAGTGATGTTTAGATTTTATCCTACCCTGTCACATGTTTTGAACCTCATATGTCATCAGTGGCATATAAATATCTTATGCCATAACCGTGGCATACAGTCACACCATGTTAAGTCTATGGAGGTTTATATGAGGGGTAGGAAAATAAACAATAAAGGTCTTTCATGTAACATAATAAGATTCCATATGTGACAATGACAATTGTTTATCAATAACATTGATTTTGATATTGTGCTACCCTGGACTGGTTTTTCCTGCGGATTTCCTCAATGATAATAACTGCTTATCTTCATTGGAGTAACTCAGTTTGACCGTAAACTGATCAGATTGGCTTATATTGAGTAAATCCATGCCTGGCCTACCCCCAGCTGATTAACTCATGCCATTCATACACAAACACGCGACTCTCCTAGCGGAAAATCTAGTAAGACAAATGGGACCAGATCAATGTGAGGGTTGTGGCCTTTCCGTTAAACAAATTACAAGATGCCGTCAATCATGTCACCCCGTCTCAGGGTCTCAGACAAATCGCCAAATTCCCTCATTGTACGTGTGTTGTTTCCCCTCACACCTTCCACTCTCTACAGATACTGCAGCAATACAGGGTCCGCTGTCACCCGTACAGCTACGTACTGCAGCAGTGTGTTCGCACGGTACCAGCGCAAGCAGCGTTCTCTGCAAGCAAGCAGCAGGCAGCAGCACCAATAGAACCAGCACTCACCTTGACTCAAATCGGACGGCAGTTTGAGGGCAGCAATACTCTGTAGGGTATACATCAAGGCCGTGAACAAACGTAGCAAGTCTCCTAATGCGGGTGGGGTGACCATGATTGCTGTCATATACTTCTAAGTGCGTGAGGTTCGTGGATAGTGCCACCCTTTACTACACAGTCCACAGCAGCGCTAGCTTACGTTTGCAGTTTGCTTTGCCGGATCCCCGAGTCTCTGCCAGACAAGCTTCAACCTGATTCCTAGACCCACACTGCTGCACCGGAGTACTCAGCCTCGGGTTGGAGATCCAGTCAACGTGCCTGTAAACTCTCCACCCATAGACTTTGTTATTCGCCTTTCATTTGTTACGTAGTTGCAGGGGATGTGCATGGAGAATCGAGATCTGCACATGCTGATTCAACCCGGAAGTAGTACACCGCGATAGAGAGAACGCCGTGGGCCAGTCAATGGCGTTCTGGACGGCGCATGCCTTCAGGCTGCTTCCGATAGTTGGCCAGGAATAATGGTAAAGGTAGAACACCTGAATGAAACGCAGTAAGCATCGAGAATAAAATAGGGGACTATATCACGGTTATATTGGTTCAATATTGTATCTTCTCTCTTCCCAGTGCCGTTCATTTAGCTGTGCTATACTAATAGAATTTTGTGGCCACCCTTTTGCAGAGGATCTGATCTTATAAATTCATCGGCTATTCAACGCTGAAGCTTGCAAAGCTGACGTTTACACACAAAAGCTGGTTTTGTTTCGGAAATGCCTGGAGTTTCACCCCCACATAGAAACAGACTTAAGGGCATATATATTCTAATTTCCAGTCTTTTGGTGAATTTTCCCTTTATAATGATAATGTCTCAATTTCAATCGTGGAATTATTGAAATTTTTCATGGGAAAACATTTTTTTAATGTGACGCAAACCACCTCCTGTTCAAAATCATAGCGATAAATCAGGTAAAGGAGGGGATTATACTAGGCACTCTTGATGTCAGCGCCCGTATACAAATATACCAAACGATTAATGTACAGAAACAGATTGAAGTCAGGACGTGGCCAAAAGTCGAAACTGTCGAACGAGAACATATTAGACTTAATAGAGATGGTTCTAAAGAAGAACAACATCCAGTTCAATGGATAAAACTATATACAGATAAGTGGTACCGCAGGAGGGACGAGATTGCCTCCTTCCTACGAAAATCTGTATGTAGAAAACCTGGAGGAGAGATTCCTCCTGGCACGCCAATTGAAACCGAGGACTCGGTGGAGATATATCGAGGGTATATTCCTCATATGGAAACACAGTAAACAGAAAATAGAAGAGTGGTACAGGTACCTAAATGGGGCCTACCACAGCATTAATTTCACAAAAGAAACCTCCGAAGGTTCAGTGCACCTTCTGGGCTTAACGGTAAAGGTAGGCTGGGGAGGCTTCCAATACCCAGATCTATATAGGAAACCTACGGGTGAAAACACATTCGACCCATCACCCGTCCCCAAAAAAACAGCATTCCCTATTTACAACTACTAAGAATGAAAAAAAATCTGCACTAAAGAAGCAGACATCAGAGACACACCCAACAAATGGTTTGCTGCGGAGCACTATGAACGAGGTGAAAACTTATTGATTTCTTCATAGTATAGTCTTGTTTATGCTCAGAATGGTTAATTATCATCGGAATGTAGTACATCTTGCTGGCCTATGTTGCTGGTAAGGTTCCACTGATCCCTAGATCCCTGATTATCAAAATAGTTTAGTCTTTATCCTACCCCTAATAAAAAACGCCATAGGCTTAACATGGGATTTGTTTATGTCACGGGTAGTGACATAAAGTGTTGTTTATGCCACTACTTTCTGATACTGAAAAAATATGGAAACGGGTTAGGATAAAATCTAGACGCCACTCGTTTGAGATTGAGTTTATTTATGCCACTCATTTTGTTGTCTCCGTAATGTCACTCATCTTCGACTCGTGAAATTATGGAGCCAACAAAATGTGTGTCATAAATAAACTCAGACTCAAACTCGTGACGTCTCTTGATATTCCAAGATGGTCTTATCTTTCCTAAGTAGGAGAGAGGTATCATTACTTCACAAATTAGCCTCTGATAGCACCTCTGATAGCAAACGCTTCCTGTAAGCAACAATAAGTAGCTCAATTCAGTCTCAAATGAATAATTATGAAATAATGAGGCCTATTCATACCGGACATCACTAGTTTATTTTGGATAAGTCATGCCGATGGGTGGTATTCTCTACAAATCGGTAGTCGAGGCGGGGATAGGCATTCATATCGGATAATCAAAATAGATTTGAATTAAAGGTTATTCCAATTATATCGTCATTTATAAACAGTACAGCCCCGCCTAACGGACAGCCTGCCTATCGGACAGTTTTGCTCTGAACGGACATTTTAAATTTTATTAGATAATAGCTTAACCCTGTGTAAACACACTCCACGAAAGCGGTACTTCGCAGCACAATGGGAAAATTCGGGTTTGTTAATAATTTACTATATACCTACTGCCGTAAGTGACGTAATTACAACACGCTGCTAGCTAAATTATTGCACAGCTGCGCAGTAATTCATGGTTCTTTTTAAGGTATCAACAAATTGGATTATGACATTATTTCAAAATGGCCGACGTTATGTACTGCTTCGACATCGTTATAAGCAACACTACGGTGCATAAACAAGAGGCACAGAAGTGCATAAAAAAGCAATGTACACATGAATTACCGAAATACAGTGAAGTGCAGTAAGAAAATAATAAACGTGAATAAACATAGAAGTATTACTTTAAAATGAGAGTACAATGGGAGAGCAAGCTCCTGCTATGATCTCATCCCGCCAGTTTCCCGTTGGTTTCCAAGCAACAACAAGTGTTGTTATGAGTATTTTTATGAATATTACTATGCGACAACATCACAGCCAGATTCCATGGTCGAGGCGAAAGCTACAATTCATGTTCATTGTTCTGTGCCCAAATTGCACTGAAAATGGCTCTTACAACTTAAATAAAGAATCATTTGGAGGTATATGATAAAGATAAAATGTTGTATCTATAAACGTAATAATCCGGTATTCACACGTGCCTCTGAACGGTTGCAGCTTGGTGCAAACTGTTGACTCAGGTTGATATGCGAACTTCCAGACGTGTCGGCGATCCTGAAACGTCCATTATATGTGACTAGTGTTTAGGATAAAGTTTGGTATGTGAAGATAAAGTATTCAAGAATGCTAGCCATGCCTGGAAGCAACCACTCCTCCTTCCTATTAGAAGCAACGTGCTTTCATTGGTAATTCCAGGGGATCATTGTGGTGTTTCATTAAGGTGTTTTTGTTGTTGTTGTTTTTCATTTGTCAAAAGAGCAGTTCTGCTCGCAGGCAGATCTTCCACTGTCTTGCGTTATCAACATATAATCAAATTACATAGATCATACATCTAGACCAAAGGTGAAGATGATGAAGATGAAATAGCACACATATTGCGACTTGTAGGACAAATTGGTTCGGATGGGTCGTCTTTAAAATTAACTTTTATATGAGATACGAGTCTGCCTCACACTAGGTTCAAGTTTGTCTGGCATTTTGGACATTTTAGACATCTGATTGAGTAACTGCATGTCTCTTCTTTTATTACCCACCTAATACGTAGTCTCCATACTAAGCCTATGTAGCTTACAGATCGCTATTGAGTAGGATACGGAGCTGTGTACCCTCCTAGGAGGATACGGATTTTTGAGATGAAAGTAGTCCCATTGAGATGAAAGTAGTCCCTTCTTAACTATGTTGAAAAGTTTTCTAAAGATCATATTTATTGCTTAAATCTAAAAAATAAGTGAGTAATAAATACAACATTACCATGATTTCGATCTATGTGGCCGTATTCTCCTTGTAGTTGACGCTACGCAATACTCGTCAACTACGCGGAGAATACGGCCACTCAGATCGAAATCATGGTAATATTGTGTATGTAGTCAACAGATCAACACCTAACTCACGGTGCAGTTCAGTGGCTGATTGCCGGGGTTCATAAGTACTTTCAACGCTCTGTTTTGTACTTTCTGTAACTTGTCAGCGTTTGCTTTACTGGATCCGTCTATGACAAAACTACTGTATTCTATGATTGGTCGTATGACAACAGTGTAAACTTTCAGCTTGATATGTTTGTTGACGTGGCGTAACGATTTGGGAGATCCAACTGTCCACTGCTGCTGCGACCACGGATAGAGAGAAAGGGGGAAGCGGACCGCGGAGGTTCCCGCGACCTCATCTGCATACCCAGTTTCGGCGTCTCTGATTGGCTCACTTGTCACATGAGCGTCATGTGACCCATGTTGTTGTTTTTACGACCAACGCGTTCGACAAGGCCGTGTCGCCTGTCGAGTGTGTAGCAGTGGGTGCTATGTGTCGAACCACACAGTTCCTATGGAGTTTAAACCCAGTAAACTCTCTGTGTTGGGGTTGTCTGATTTATCTGAACAAGAGGAAAAACACTGCTATTCTGCTTAGCCTTGCTGAGGGTCCTCAGCCCGGTGTGACAGGTGAGGTTGATAGTGTCACTTGTTGAGCCAGTCAACCCGTGCTGTCGCTCTGACGTTACTATGACAGAGTTTTCGAAGTGCCGAGGGTTGTCATGCCCTCGTAGTTATCACATGGTTTCGACTGATCTACAGTCTCATCAGGCAGAGTGCGGTAGATACTCTTCTGTGGTCATCCTCCCTGGACAAGTCTGGGAGGTGGATATGTCAGCCCCGCTCATTGTTGAGCTGTGAAAAAATCTCTCTATGCTGTATAGTGTTAACTGTCACGTTGCAACGGACCTGATGGCGGTCCATGGTCGGAAAAAATTTCAGCTTGATGTTGCATAATGGTATCCAGTCCAATCAGGAATTTATATATATATATATGGTCGAAAATCACGAAATAGCAGCAACTATCCAAAAAATCAAATCTGAGAGGATCATTAATTCCTTTTGCAAATATCATCTCTATATATTAGAGGACTCATGTGCAAAATTGGGAACGCTAACTAGCATAATAAGCTTTAGCACAGGGCTAATATGAAAATAAAAACCGTCACGTTATGACCCTCCACACCCCCACTCCCAAACTGGCTCATATGTATAGGCTGTGTCCACACCCCCACCAGGGAATGGGTTGACACTGGGGAAATTGATTTGATCCATAGAAAATGTATTTCTATCATCATTTTGCTCTCCCTGGCCTTATACCCACTGGGGGGTCGTAACGTGACGGGGGTCGTAATGTGACGGTGTCGTAATGTGACGGTGTCGTAACGTGATGCAAAAATATTTAGAGCCTCATAACTTTTTTTCTAATAAAGATAACGATTTAATTTTTTGCCATTCTATAGGTATATATATGTACCCAACACAGGAAAACTATTTCTACCTTTTTCCTGACCCTACGTGACCCACAGCGGGTCATAACGTGACGGGGTCGTAATGTGACGGTGTCGTAATGTGACGGTGTCGTAACGTGATGGTGTCGTAACGTGACGGTGTGGCAATGTGACTATTACTAATATCATAGGGAACCGGAACTATTGATAGTTTAGTGGGTGTCGTAACGTGACTGCCTAAACTACACCAAAATAGCACAAATTCAGTTCAGTATGAAGGAAGCCATATAGACCTATCCTTTTATGGTGGGAAGATGCATATAAGTGAATCATTAAAAACAGTGAAACTCATTGTATTCTGCAACTTTTTTATCTTATTTTATGCACGATTTTATGCTGGTGTCGTGACGTGATGCCCTCACGTTTTTTGCGATATTTTAATTAATATTGGAGTTAGGTGTGGTTTTAAGGTTCTGGACTGTGCCATACAATTCCCTAGACGTGTGAAAACTATTGAAACTAATTTCCAAGAAGGATTTTTTGAGATATTCAAAATATAGCCCATTTGCTGCCATTTTGTGATTTTCGACCGTATATATATATATATATATATATATATATATATATATATATATATATATATATATATATACATATTTACCCGGTATATATAGTTGTCGTGAACGGGTGATATAAGTATAGATACATATGATAATAATAGATAATAATGTTGCATGTGTAATATCTTTAAATGGTGTGATTTAGGCTATGGACATAAGACTGAACTCAGTAGCATTGCTTTCATAGAAGAAGTGTATTATCGCTCATAAACGTCTCTCACGTAGTGCGGTAACGGTGGCGCCGCCTAGTGTACAGTAGGAATACTACATTCCTCCCCCTTAAGCTACCAAGTACATAATACAATAATGTAACACAAATACACAAATAAATGTGTATGACATTTACCAATTTACAAATCCATTTTGACAATTGGTTTCTTAACCCTTGAACTTCTACGTGGAGGTGGAGTTGCCATTCCAGGTGATTCAATATGAGGACTTGGAGACCTCGGTATTGGAGTTTCTGCATGAATGGGAGTTTGTAGACGGACATTGGGTGACTCAGGTACATCTTCAACAGGCTCAGGTGGTTCAATTATACCTTTATCATTGTCCATAACAGGCAGTGTATCAGTAGTTGTTACATCTATACTAGTAGATACAAACTCAGATGGATCATATTCTGGAATATTATCTTGAACATGATCAGCCAATATATGATCAATATGCACAAAACGAGTAGCCTGTCCGATTTGTACAACATAATTACGCGGACCACATACTTTCATAATCTTACCTCTAACCCAACGATCTGAACCTTTCTTGAGACCTTTTGTATTGTATTTGATACGAACTTTATCTCCTACATCGAAATGCCTTTCTCTGATTCTACCATGATATAACTTCTGTTGCTCTTGTTTCTTTTCAACATGTTCAGCTAGATTCGGTTTCACTAAACTTAACCTTGTTCGTAACTGACGCTTATACAACAATTCAGACGGAGTCTTATCAGTAGTAGTATGAGGTGTCGTACGATATTTGAACAGAATATTCGCTAGTCGATGTTTTAATGACAACTTATGATTCTCAAGAATATGTTTGTTCAACATTTCTTTTATCAGTCTTACAGATCTCTCTGCAGCTCCGTTCGTCGCTGCATGATATGGTGGAGAGAGAGTATGCTTTATACAATTTTTATCACAAAATGTAGAAAACATTGATGAGACAAATTGAGGACCGTTGTCCGACACTAATTCTTCGGGTAAACCATGTCTAGCAAATATCAATCTTAATTCGTCAATAGTTCTTTCAGCAGTTGTGCTTCGCATAGGAACAACTTCAATCCACTTGGAATGTGCATCAATCATAATAAGAAAATACATATTTTCCTTCTCAAAAAAGTCAATATGAATTCTTTGAAATGGACGCCTGGGCCATTTCCATGAATACAATGGAGAGGTTGCAGGAAGAGCACGGCTATCCTGACAAATACTACAGCGGTACACAGCATTTTCTAGATCCTTATCAATACCAGTCCACCAAACATGTGACCTCGCTATACGCTTCATAGCACAAATACCAGGATGCTCTGTATGCAATTCATCCATTATACCTGTACACAAACTAGTTGGAATTATTACACGAATTCCCCACAATAGACATCCGTTTTCAATGGATATTTCGGATCTTCGTATAAAGTACGGTTTCAACTCTTCTCGATTGATATCTTCAGGCCAACCATTTGCAGCATAATCATAAACAATCTTCAGTATTGAATCGGTTTTGGTTTCTTTCGCTATAATATCAGCCTTTACAGGAAGAGTATCGACAAAATTGATACTGTATATCTTACTTTCTCTACCCACCTTCGAATTTTCATGTGGTAACCTTGACAAACAATCTGCATTAGAATGGTCACTTGATCTACGATATTTGATATCATAATCATATGCAGACAAAACTATCGCCCAACGCTGCATACGGGCAGCTGCTAAAGTTGGTATAGCATTTTTGGGACCTAAAATTGTCAAAAGTGGCTTATGGTCAGTTTCCAGAGTGAATTTTCTACCATATAGATATTGGTGAAATTTCTTAACACCAAATATAATAGATAAGGCTTCCTTCTCTATTTGAGCATAATTACGTTCGGATGAAGTTAGAGTACGAGATGCGTATGCAATAGGTCGCTCAGTACCATCCTCATAAATATGACTTATCACTGCACCAACACCATAACTAGATGCATCGCAAGCCAATTTGAGCAGTTTCTTCACATCATAATGTGCAAGTAATGCATCGCTACTCAATTTTGATTTCAACAAATTAAACGATTCTTGCTCAGACTTACCCCAGCTCCATTTGACTTCATTACGAAGTAATCTGTTCAATGGTGCAACAATAGTAGACATCTGTGGAATGAACTTAGAATAATACTGTACCATACCCAAGAACGATTTTAATTCACTTATATTTGTTGGAGCGGGAGCTTCTTTGATAGCTGTGACCTTGTCCTGTAATGGATGTACACCATTAGCATCAATACGATAACCCAAGTAATCAACACTTTCTTTCAAGAACTCACATTTTTCTCTTTTGAGTTTTACATTGTACTTGGCTAGTCTATTCAGAACTTTCTCTACAAGTTCAAGATGCTCTTTTTCATCTTTTGCACGGATCAATATATCATCCTGAAAACAAATAACACCATCAATACCATGTAAGATCCTGTCCATGGTGGATTGAAAAATCTTAGAAGCAGGCTTAGCACCATATGCTAACTTAGTATAACCATAGACACCCCGATGAGTATTAATAGACATCAATTTTCTACTCTCATCATCTAGATCAAGTTGAGCATATGCATGCGACAAGTCAAGTTTAGTAAAGATTTCACCACCTGTAAGAGAAGACATTAGATCTTGAACAGTAGGTAAAGCATATTTTTCATCTTCAATACATTCATTCACATGTACCTTATAGTCGCCACATATTCTGACACTACCATCGGTTTTAGGTACAATAACAATGGGCGAGGCCCATTCAGTGTCCTCAGGGTTCATGGGTGTTATAATCTTGTTCTTTTCAAGTTTATCAAGTTCTGCATTGACCTGATCATATAAGGAGTAAGGCACTGGTCTTGCTTTGGCAAAATGAGGTGTGACATTGTCTTTGACCTTGATATGCGCCTTGAATCCTGAAATGCTCTCGTAGCTATCATGGAAAATATCCTCGTGTTCACCGAGAATATCGTTGAGTGTCTTTTCCTTACTCTCGATTCCAAAAATGTCATTCCAATCCAATTTGATTGCTTCGATCCAGTTTCGGCCAAACAGAATTGGTCGATTCACACAGTTTACAACTAGGATCGGTAGTTCCTTCTTTTGACCCTTATATTCCACATCACATAGCAATTCCCCACAGACATGTATGTGAGCACCAGAATACACACGTAGCTTAACATCAGATTTTTTTAGTTTCTTACCGCGAAAGAATTTCCGAAATTTGTCGCAACCCATAACTGTGTAATCTGCAGCGGTATCCACTTGCATTTGAATAACTCGGTTGTTAACTACAACATCAACTGTGTACTTTTTCTTAGACTTATCAGAGTTAGTGGAAAACAAGTTGTGAATGCCCAGGTCATCCTCACTATCATCACTAGAACCTGGTTGCTTGTCCATAGAATGAACTTTTCCCTTACTCCCTTTCTTAGAGGATTTGGACTTGCATGAATTAGCCAAATGTCCCTTATGTTGGCATTTGTAACATGTCGCATCTTTGAACTTACAGTCATCTGGACTATGATTGCCAAAACACCTAAAACATTTTACTTTCTTGGTATTCTTGCTAAACTGCTTAGATTTGTAAACTTTATTTACATCAGAACTAGCAGCACTAGCAGATAAGCTAGACTTAAAATCCTTGGATTTTTTATGAGATTGCTCCATTTGCTGGGCAATAGTACAAGCTTTCTTAAAGTCTAGGCCTTCTGTGTTCAACAGTTTATCTTGGATAGGTTGTATATTTAGTCCGCAGACAAAACGGTCTCGTAAAGAACGGTTGAGATTATCACCAAAATTACAGTGAATTGCCAATTCTTTGAGAGCCAAAATATAGTCATTCACTGACTCACCCTCCTTTCTGTTCCTAGTACCAAAATAAAATGACTCAGCTATTTCAAGAGGTGTTGGGTTGAAATGTTCCTCTAACTTCTTCACTAAATCCTCAAATTTAGTTTCACGTGGGACTTTGGGAGAAATAAGGTTAGCAAGCGTTGTATAACATTCCGCTCCAATTTGTGACAGAAAAATGCCCCTTCTTTTTCTAGTGATAATTGCATTTTTCGCTTCCTGTGCTACTTTCACTGCATCATCACCGACAAGTTCTACAGTAACTAAATCCTCTCCATCAAAATATGCCTCCAACCTTTCACAATATGCCTTGAAAGTCTCCCTTTCTTTGATATAAGGCCCAATATTACAAGGTGTAGCCATTTTGATCAAAATTTAGTACAGTGCAGTGCTTTTAAAACAGGTTGTTCACAGTACAAAAGTTCATCAGTAGTACAGAATGATGCTGTGGGCCTAGTGTCTTCAAAAGTGCACACACTATAGTTACATTCACTGTGACTCAGTACAGTGCCAATACACATCCACATCAAAGTCATCAAAATCTGCCAAATTTTATGTCCAGCCAGTTCCACTCACCACCAATGGGTTCCTTGAAGTCAGGAAAGTATACCTGCATAGATTAACAGCCTTCGTCGCCAATGTAATATCTTTAAATGGTGTGATTTAGGCTATGGACATAAGACTGAACTCAGTAGCATTGCTTTCATAGAAGAAGTGTATTATCGCTCATAAACGTCTCTCACGTAGTGCGGTAACGGTGGCGCCGCCTAGTGTACAGTAGGAATACTACAGCATGCATATATATAATAGGACACATGATAATAGTATTTATTTAGAACGTCCTGACCATGATGTTCAAGGTACAGAATGAGATGATAATTTGCGGTTTGTATGGAACGAAGCGTTTACGCCGAGTTCCGTGCGAACGATAAATTATCATTGAGTTCTGCAACTTGTACAAGCAGGGTGGGACGTTATTTATTTACTATATACCAGTTTTTGTCGTATTCCTACAGTAAATTTGCGTAAAATCCAGAATTCAATCGAGTTGATCAAGTCACCGACACTTACAGGACGTCCACTGGAATACGGGTTATCTCGAGACGTCCTAAATCTCCTAGCATATATTTAGAACTAAAGCACAGCATAGAATGTGCATGGAGAGTGATGTTCTGGAGGTATCAGATGAATGCCCCACGTAGCAACCAATACTTCAACATCAACTATGAAGTGTGATCTTAGCACCTTTCCTAATCTTTGGTAGGAAGAACATATCATTTAGTTACACCACAGTATGCCTAGCACCTATTTCCCTTTTGTAGAAAACCTCAAAAGTCAGCGGGTCAGCTTTAAAAATATTATTCTAATTCGTCACATCAGCTTGCTCCTTTTAGGATTCACCTATTTTCATTAAGTAATCAGTTGCCATCTGTTCACACATGTAGATGGCTATACCATAATACATATTACTGTTGATGATACTTGAGAACAAACGTTAATCTATTCTCTGGGTTTATTGAAACATTCTTGATACTTTCAAATATAAATGGCTTACTGATCAATAATTTCCTATGATATTCTCTTACTTTTATTTGATGAGATTTTGGTATACCACGCTCTTCCATTATGAATTGAAGTAACATTTGCTCCTAGTTCTAATGTGCGTAGCAAACGTCTGCTCAGGTGGCCAGTGTACGCCACAGTTCTCTTTGATCGATAGGTCACGGGTAATCCACTAGATGGCCGCACCGCGATGACGTCGTAATGTCTTCAAGGAGAGTGAAAGCAGTGGTTGTAGCAGAGATTAGTAAGCACAAGTGCCACGGAAGTTCTGCTGGGAGAGTGAGAGGTAGGTATGACGTCATAGATTAACTTTTGGAGAGGCTCTCTCTCTCCGCTTTTGTCAACAAGTCACATGGTGCAGAGGGACGTATAGTTAAACTTTTCATCTGTCGGAGATGAACGTGATTTGTCCTCCCGGTTAGTAAAAGTAAGACCTTCGCCCATGGTTATATAATGAATATGATATACAGATGAATAAGGAAGTAAACTGTATTTGGGCATGTAAATATATTTATTACCGATATCAAGCTGAAGTGGACAGATGAACCAACCTCGCCTACGCAGGGTCTGGCCGTCTGCCATCTTGACCGCTGGTGATCACAGTGTCTGACCGTTTACCATTTTGGTTATTAGAAGAAGGAGGAAGACCCATCATAAAAACTTTCATTTTGGCCATCATGCTGGTAAGGTTCAACATCTCCCCTTTGAGAGACAGCATTTCCCTCTATACTGCTGAAGCAAATCAGACTTTTATTATAAAATCTTTCCAAAAACCGATTGGGTATCATTTCAGTAATCATACATCATAAAACGTTTTTAGATTCTAAAATACCAGTAATCTGTGGTTATAATTCTACTCTTGTATATATAAAACTGCCACAACCGCCACCTCACTGCCGCTGCCACTCCCACCACTCCCAGCCGTCTGGACAGCTGTCTGCCCACACATAGACAATACATTGATAATGCATGCATGCAAAGGACTTTCTAGGCAGTGGTAGTGATGGTGGCAGCTGGGGAGAAAGGGAGGCGGCAGGTGGCCGGGTGTCTGGGCCGCCGGGTGGCACCGGGGCAGGCAGGTCGGTGTGTACGGAAGTAACACATACATGACGTTTATATATACACCCATGTATACATATTATGCATTGTATATTTTTATTCGTATACGCTTGGCGGAAAATTAAGCCATTACAGTTCCTTATACACACATGTGTAAGTAGTGCACTGTGTGCATGCCCAGAGAACATTGTGATGATTATTGGAGAAGAGACTAGGGTTGTAGAGTAAAAGGTGAACCAACGGGAATAAGCTACATACATGTATATTCTGCTCTATAAAGAGTGGCTTCACATGTGATAGGCAAGCATGAAACTCTTTGCAGGCTGAAAATAACACCAGGTTCTGCCATGTGGGCTTTCATGTAGTCCGTGGGCTGTCACCCAGAGAATTACAAGGCTGGAGGATTGCTCAGTCAGCTATGGTGCCAGCCAGGGCTGGCTGAGAGAATTTCTACAGTGTGGCTAGGAAAGAGAGACCAGCAGAAATCCGGCTTTCTGCTGTCTTCCAGGCTACACAATTATTGGACACTGTAGTAGATTAAGAACATCCATTATGTTCGATTTGAAAAATGAAAAGTGACTATTATCTTCAGGGATTGTGAACTCAACAATGGATTGCTCTTCAAGACTGAAACTCATAGTTATTGGAACTGAAGATTGGAGTTTTGAATTGAAATCTGTTGTGAGGGAGAAACGTTAGGAACCATTGAGTGACCAGGACAATAGACAGTGGCTTTTAATAAGTTCAATATTTTGTATCTGGCTATTGATAATTGCCGTTATTGGAACCAATAGTGTTCGAGAGACACTGTTTTATCCTTATACCTCTGTGCTAGTGGAATATGTAGTTAGTGCTCTGCTGGCATAGCCAAACAAGTAAGACAGATGATACCGATACCATCTAATACAGTACCCTCAACGTTTTTTTTTTTGTTTGAAACTTTTATTTAGACTGGAGCGGACTCAGACTTACGCCTGGTTTCAATGTCCGTCCAGTTTACATTCTTTCAGTATTCTCTCGTTTTTGGCATTTTGTGAAGCAACATATTTACAGATTCAAAACAATTATACATATACAATTTGAAAAACAAGACGACAGTGGCTCCCAGGAGAGAGCGATCCCAGAGTTTTCAGAATCCCACTTGATTAATGTACGTCTTAATAGTAAGTAGTTCATAGTGTGTCACGTTTATTTACACGGGAATTTGCAAGGTAACACAAGGAGAAATTTGAGATTGTTCGTGTTATGGTATCTTAGACCTTAGGTATACTTTTTGCGAAATTTTAAAGCTTTCCAGGTTGTCAATAGTCCGTATTCCTGCTGGCAACATGTTCCATTTTGTGGCTCCGTAGTACATTATATTTTGTTTGTAGCTATTTACACGAGGAGTTTCTATTTTAAATAAGGGGGCATCGTTTGCCCTTGTTTGCCTTGGATGGTTAAAGAGTAGTGAATTATCCCTTGATTTGGGGTATAAGTAAGATAAAAGATGCATGTATCTACGGTCCTCTAAATAAGGTACTTGAGCCGATCGGTGGAGAACAGGTACGTGGGTACGTGGATGTGCCTTTAGTGCTATACGCAATGTTCTGTAATATTTGAATTTTGTTTACGTCTGTAGAAAAGCAGTTTGCGTATAATACATCTCCATAATCTATTATTGGTAATAACATAGTTTTATAAATGAGTAAGCATGCCTCTTGAGTAATATAGGGTCTTATTTTAAGTATATAAAGTTTGTGTAATATTTGATTTGATAAATTACTCAAGTACGGTCTGAAACTCATTGTTTGGTCTAGTGTCACACCCAGGTACCTATAAGAGGGCACCCACTGTAATAATTCGTCATTTAGTATCAGTCTACAATCCAAGCGATCTTGTTTGCTTATTTTTTTCCCGGTTCCATAGAGTACTGATTTTGTTTTCTTTGTATTAATAGTAAGTTTATTTGCAGAGCACCAATTATATAGCGAGTCTAAATCAGTTTGCATTATATTACAGACCTCTCTTGGATTGCTACCCGAACTAAAGAGTACAGTGTCGTCGGCGTATAGTAAGCAGTGGGTGTCCTCTCTCCCATTTCCTCTGTTTAAACATGTTTCCAGGTCATTTATATAAGTAATAAATAATAGGGGGCCTAGGATAGATCCCTGTGGCACTCCACAGGTGACCGATCCTATGTCCGATGTCATACCATTTGCCATTGATGCCTGGGTCCTGTTTGCTAAATAACTAGTATACCATTTTAGAATTTGTCCAGTTATGCCTAAATATTTTAATTTTTGTAGGAGAATTTGGTGGTTTATAGTGTCGAATGCTTTTCAAAAATCAATATAGGTACAAATTGTTAGTTTAATTTTATTTATAGCTTTGTATATATGATTTGAAAGGTTTACTACCGTGTCTATAGTTAAGTGATTTTTCCTGAATCCATTTTGAGTAGAAGTGAGTAAATTGTTTCCGTCCAAAAAATTTATCATGCGATTATGTGTGATTTTTTCCAGGATTTTCCCAGGCAATGGCAATAGTGAAATAGGGTGAAGACTATTTACATCCAAACTATTTTTTTCCTTTTTTAGGGGAAAAACAATAGCATGTTTCCATTTAGCGGGAAAAGTTCCTGTGACAAAAGAGTTATTCAACAAATATGTAAATTGGTGACAAAGTGCTATGAGAGCATCTTTCAAATACATTGTGGGTAAATTTTCCATAGCTGAGGATTTTGTTATATCAATTTGTTTAAGGAGTTTCATTACTTCAGCCTCATCAGTTATTATTTCATTCAGTTCGTTTTGTGTCACAGGACCTTCATACTCCCATACTTTATTGTGGGACCTTGCCAGGTTTGGTCCAATGTCAATGAAGAATTTGTTTATATAATTTGCAGTGTCTTGAGTTGGTATCTCTTCCAGGGTTTCATTATTTTTCAATTTAATTTCATCATGCTTGTTTTTCTTTTCTTTTACAAAATTTGATAATATGTTCCAAAATTTTTTGGTATTATTTGTATTTTCTTCCAGGGTAATTTGGATATAGTTTGATTTGGCCTTTTTTACTGCAAAATTTGCTTTATTACGCGCTTTCCTGGCAAGGTTCCAGTCAGTCTCTTTTTTGGTTCGTTTTGCTTTCTTGAGCAAGCGGTCTTTGTCCTTTATAATCTCTATAACTTCATTGGTAATCCAATCCTCCCTGATTGATCTGACACAATATCTTCTAGTGGGACACACTTCGTTTAGATGGCGCATGATTTTCTCATGCATCATATCCCATAAAGAATCTGGGTGTGTAGAGTTGTAAAACTCCTCCCATTTCTCATTCTGTGGGTTTTTCATGAACGTGTCTCTGCAGTACTTTCTACTAGATCTTCCAAAAAAGTTTTCTTTTTCATGCTTGATTTTTAGTCTTGATCTTACCACAAAGACACCCTCATGATCACTTACCTGCGTTCCCACTCGTCTTGAGGATGTTATAGTAAGCGAGTTGGTGAGTATGTGATCCAGGCAGCTGTGTTTTTGACCATGTCTTGTTGGCTTGTCTATTAATTGCTTTAAACCGTTTGCCTTTTCAAACTTCTTTAACTCTTTAAATTTAATATCATTTTTATCTAAGTAGTCTATGTTTAAGTCTCCCAGGAAGAAGATATCTGGTTCGTTGGTTTGAGTAAATTCATTTATTTTGTCATTTAGGTTTGAAAGGAAATCGATGCAATTTCCATTTGGCTGTCTATATATGTTACCAACAATGATTTTCCTGGTATGGGGCAGGCTTATCTCAATCCATAACGATTCAGTATCACTAGTGCTTTCATTATGTGTCATATATTTTACAGAGTCAACATTTAGATTATTTCTATAGTATATGCCTACGCCCCCTCCAGTTTTTATTTCATTTTTGCCAGGATCACTCCAACCTCTATCATTTCTCACAAAAGTATAATCTGGCAGATCAATCAGATAAGAGGGCATATAATTTTTCAACCAGCTTTCCGTAATACATAAAATATCTATATCGGAGTCAACCAAAAAACAGTGGATGGTATCTATTTTAGCCCATAGGCTGCATGCGTTAAAATGTACCATTTTTAACCCGTGCTCTTTCTTCTGTGTTTCAGCCATGTATTTTTACACTATTCATTTCTATGAATATTTTACAAACATGGGACAAACAGTGTAACCCTCTCTCCCCCTTCCCACCCGTCGCCCGTTTCCAAACACCTAACTTAATTCTATTTCCCGCATCGGCTTTCTTGGCCGCGGTAAATTTAGACATTTCTTATCCAATAAGAAATCTGTTCCGCATTTCCCTTTTTACAGCGGGTAATGGTTTATATACGAAAAGGATTTCTTAGTTATAATTTGGGAAAAAATTTAATACTTTTCCAAGCTTATATAAAATAGTCGAATTTAAAATTTCTATTGCTTTTTTTTTTTTAGATAGGTATACTGGTCAGGGTCGCCGCCGCTTCCTTCCCGGTCTCCCCTCTGGGACGGGCCGGGTTAGAGTTGGCTTAGATACCTGCCATGCCGTTGAAGGTTCTTTCAATGCAATTTGCCCAATAGTCAAGTGTATGGGGCTTTGGGTGAAGCCCATCGTACAGTCGGTTGTAGGTATTGAATTGAGTGTTTCCTTTAGTAAAGTGTATATTGTTATGAATCCTGGGACCTAGCATGTTCATTTCGTCATTCAAAATAGCGATGGTGTTATTTATAGCCTTCACAGCTGCATTTATGGTTTCTTGGTCGTGGTCTATGTCATTGTACAGGGGGGTGTGTTTGTACTTGTTATATTTAGTCAGGTCTATGCCAATTAGGTGTCCGATCACCACATTTCGTACATATAGGGTTAAGAATTCCCTCGCATCCAGATATTCGTCTACCGTTTTTTCAACCAAAGTTCCTAGGTCTTGGTATGCTGGTTTTACAGTTTTGTTGGCATCACGGATTGTTAAGTTATTTACACCTGACATTATTACAGCATAGTCAATAGGGTAGTCCTCTTGGTGTATATTGTTTATAAACGTGACCACTGACCTTTTGATTGTTGCCCCCCCCGTAGGATGCACAGTTACTGTATTCGCCTGCATGAAGTTTTAACATTTCTCTTCTAGGTGACTTTGTAGTCTGTACCCTCGTGAGTCTGTTATAATGCAGATCCTCATTTTCTTGTTGTTTCTTTCACTCAATTTCCTTGTTGTCCCGCAGCTCTTCTAGGTACTTCCCTAGTAGATTTTTCCCCTTCACGGTTGCTTGGTCTATCTCGGTTCTTCTTCTTAGTGGAGTTCCGCAGCCGAAGTGCATGTCACAGGTGGCCTCGTATAGGTGGCCTTGGTAGTTTCGTAGGCGTGCAAGAAGATCTCTATTCTGTGTGAATTTAGCAGTGATAATTTCTTGGAGCTTTTTTCCTTTTTCTTGCATCCAGCTCGTTGTGTTTTTTAGGGATTTACTGATTTGTTTGGCTTGGTATGAGTCTGTGCAGCGCCGTAGCTGCGGTATGATCTCCGGTTTCCCTGTATGGAAAGCATGCTCTGCAACAAATGCAGCTTCGGCCGAGAAAAATTTTCCCCATTTTGTTTCAATTTCCACTGGATACATGTTAGACATGAAGGCAAAGTGACCTTGGAAGGCAAAACCATCCTTGGTTTTTCTGATTTTTACTTTCTCGGGGGTTATCTCATCCGGCAGCATGTGCAGTTGGGAAGATGTGTATTTCTTTCCTTCTACTAGAATTGTAGATCCTTTAGCTTCGCAATTTATCCCCAGTTCTTTTGCTAGTTCCGCAGTTTCTCTCAGGTCCCTGCGTAAGCGGTTTTCTTCTGGAGGTAAGTCATTATTAATATGTAGTTGGGCATAGTTTACATTTCCTTTCAGGTTATGCACCTTTTTGAATATTTCTCCCTTCTGCATACTATTAGCTAGGGTCATCATTATTGGCCTGGGTCTTTGGTTCTTTTTTGTTTTGTCTGTTGCCTCTTTTCCCATCCGATAACATGCTTCGATTTGATCGACACTGAAGTCAACTCCAATGGTCTTAAGTAAGTCACTACAGTCCCTTTTTACATGTTTATCGGTTTCTTGAAGACCTTCAATGATTAAGTTGTTTCTCTTTTTTTCTAGTTTGATTTGTTTCAGTTCTTCTTTTACCTCTTTTAATTTCTCAATTTCATAGTCATGTCTTTCTACTGATGCCGTGTTTTGGTCTACTTGGCTCGCCATAGCTCCTAGTTCCTCGCGTATTTCCTTGTTTGTGTCTCCCAGTGATCAGAGGGAATTGTTTATCTCGTTCATGGAATTAGAAGACATCGATTTGTGTCGCTTAACTCCGTTTTGATATCGTTGATATCTTTACGCATGCTTTGGAGGAGGTCCCAGACTTCGTCCATGGTTTTGGAATCCTTCTTTACCTCAGTCCTGGTCGCCATGTTGGAACTCCGTGTAACAGGTGAGTCGCCAATTTTTTCTGGTTGTGATTTAGTCGCCGTACAGTATTAACATAGACAACCTGTAAGTGTATATACGCAGTGGCGTATAAATGAATATACCACGTTATTTCATGCAGTGAAATTGTGGTTTCCAAGCTTTTCTTACACTTGCTATTCATATGTCTAGGGAAATAATGGTTTCTGAGTAAATCATGATACATTTATGTTGTCATGGAAACGAAAAACTAAAATAATGGTTCTCCTAGATGTTACCATGACAACAATTCTTCCAAGTAAATGGAAAATGGCATATTTTCATATCTTAACAAAGCAGGTAATATATGTAAGTAATTATCAAAATATGCTTTCCTTCTGTTACTATGGAAACGAGTTTGATGCTACACTTTATGATTCCTGAGGTCATAATTGATGGACATGAGAAGTTTCATGCAGGAGACCCTCGGGTGTCATTGTGATCCATTTTAACAGCTTTTTTGACACATTGCTTCGCTCCTGATAGACATTTAAATGCATACCTGGTTCAGTAAATTGCTTCCGATATGGAAAAAATAATTAATTATTTCTGCTCTCACAGAATGTGGTGCTTGCAGACACTGGAATGGGTTAGCTCAGTGGTAAAGAGCACTGGACTTGTAATATCAAGATTGTTGGACTTTGTTGATTTGGGTCCCGCTGCAGCCACTTTCTTCCTTCACCCCCAGCAGTGGTAGATTTACTGCTATATCCAAGGCCAATCCTTCTCATACCATGTCTATGCGGTGTGTGAAGTAAAAAAACTCTCACCTCGGTAAATGTGTAGGGGTGAGGTTTCCACCTAAATTCATTTCATAGATTCGATCACCACCCTTGTGGTGTAAAAGAACCTTGAGAAAGTCTGGTGAGAACCTTCAATGGTTAACTGGACGTTAAATCAAACCAACCAACCAACCAACCATCTGGAATGGGTAACATGCATTTTTGCTCTCCCTCTCCTGTTGGACGTTATGAATATGAGGGACATGAGCTCTTTTTTTCATATAGGACAAAAATATAACTGGCATGTAACTGGGTGCAAGGCCTTATAGTAGTCTTCTAAAATTAAGATTATCCCGACGCAAAATTTCGGAACTCCTGCGTACATACTTTATGGATGGCCCCATTGCGTTTCGTTGTGCACATACTTTCATAACTAATCTACGGGATCAAATAGTACTTCCTGAAATGGGTGCTCCACGATGGCTACTGGACGACGAAAAATATATAATCCAATCTGCCTTCAACATGATAATGAAAGATTTACATGTTTAGATTTTCTAGAAATAGGAACCTATGTAAGCACGTAGCATTCTTGACCTGGAATTACCTATAAACCCATATGAATCTGTGGTACCTCATTATATTTTGAAATGCCAGATGACGCCACTGGGAACTGCTGCTGGGTCGGTCTTGGCTTTTTCCTTTCCGGGATTAGGGTATGTCCTACCAGTCCTACTGGCACCACCTGGTAATTTTTAAATAATGTCAATTATTAGTCAAAACTGTTGGATTGGAATTTTATCCAATCTTAATGGGTAAAATAGGGCAATTTACATTTGCTTGATTTACAGAGGAAATGTTGTGAAAAATATGGTTTTCTTCAATTCTTTCAAAAACAAGTCCGGTGACCTATGTTCTTTAAAACCTAAATAAGTAGTACTATACATGTACTATATTCTGTGAAGGTTTGAGCAAAATAAGATGGGTCTTGCTGTATCAAAAAATACTTTTTAGAGTTTCTATATATTCTAATATAAAATCACAATATTGATCCCTTAATCAAAAACTAGCACGGTGACCCCCGATTTTAAATTAGATTTGTGTTCCACAACACTTGGAGATCATCTTCCTAAATTTTCAGGAAATTGACATGGGTTTTAATTTTCAAGCCAAATTGTTCGATATGCCTTAAATCAAAAACTAGCATGGTGTAAAACTAGCACAGATATGTGATCCACAACACCAGGAGATCATCTAAGATTTTCAGGAACTTGACATGAGTTTTGATACTCAAGCCAAATTGTTCGATATGCCTTTCACTGCTGATACAAATGATTTAATGCCGATCGAGTTAGTGTCATATGCAGTTACAGGAGATGTTTAGTTTGGTAATGGATAATATAGGAAACTAATTACACTGTTAACGGAGTCTATAACTATACATCATCCTACTACTAATTAGTAAGCATGAAGAACTACTCTACTCAAATATGTTTTTCTAGATGATTAGCTTGAGGTATGTTTCATGGCAGGCGAAGGGACTAACACATTTATGTACTGATGCACATAAGGCGAAAGTTAACAGAGTCAATGGGAACACACACTAAAAAAGAAACACCATATGTTAAGTTGCAGTTGATTATTTGGGTTTCCTTTATTGTAATGATCATAACTAGTTAACAAGGAGGATGATAGGTAATTAGTGATATCAAATCTTGGCATAGACAACTATAATATCAGCGACTATGCAAATAAGAGTTGCTATTAAATAAGTGGAACGATGCGATGACCATTGTTATTTAATCATATGAATAGACGGGAAACGCACTTTATACTGTTTACTTTCAGTTTTATTATTTTCCGTCTCTTTACAGCCCTTAGTGTCTTCCCTGTAAGATTCGACGTATTCATTGATGCTGGACAACTTTTCCAGAATACAGGGGATAAAGGAAATAAGTCCGCGGAAGAATTTCCGTTCCATTGGCGTTAATTGAACGTTAAGTTCATGCATTAATCCAGAATAGTCATAGTTTGGTTGAAGCATTGTCTCCACTTCTGACAGTTTTGATGCTACAACAACATCATCACCTGACGTCACATCACCAACACTGAGATCTCGCTGAATCTCGTCGCACGTTATGCGGACGAGATTGACTATAGAGAGATATTCTCGAACCAAATCGGTGCGCACGTTTTTACCGATGCTGGGACTGTCACGCAGAAACGTGAACGCCCTGATGACGTCATTGAGAGTTGAGAACAGGTCCATATTTACTGAATTGCTCATCTTCAGCGCCATTAGTAAATCATCCATGTTGTCTTCTAACAATTGTTGGCGCCACCTGAGAGACGCCAGCTGAACTGATAATTTGCGGTTTAGAATCTTCATCAAACGACCGGTCTTACTCAGTGTTAAACGAGCTGAAAAAAACCCATGAGAAATTGTTCAATTACCTTAACACCTTGATATAAAGAATCCCTACTTTTCGAGGAACCTTGCTGGTCAGCCCATACTCCAGGATAGACTATGTAAATGTCTGGGCGCGTTAACTGTTTTTCATTGGCATTCAATCACTGGAATTAACAACACTGTTTATATACTACAGTTTCATTTTAAACAGTTTTGAAACTCTTGTTTGGTCCCGTATGTGTGGTCACTCTAAATTTATCTATTTGTAACTATCTCTCTAACTTTACATCGGGTATCCTTTGCTCCTTAGCTTTAATGCATATACCGAATTATAATCGTTGTTTCATATAGGGATATTAGCTTCATCTATTATGCAAATGCAAGGTCCATAGAAGTAACCCTTCAGCTAAGAAGACGTCAAACCCAATTCTATAAATGCAATCCTCTATAAGTACAATGAAACATGGAACTCATTACTAATACATATGAGATGACCAATGATGCTCAGGGATTGAGCCAGTCAAACAAAGCCTTAAATAGATCTACTGTATCAACGTGTTCGGCAGTGGCATTTAATGTGACCTACCTTTACAATCTTCACCATTATTATTACAAATGGTTCTATTGCCAACAAGTCTTTTGTGATCCAATGTCTTCAGGGACTTCCGGTACCGTTCAATCTGAGCTCGATGCAGATTCGCCTCAACGCGTAGCGCTTGAACGCCGACCTCACCCAGCACTTCCGGTGTCGCCAGTACTGACGTCATAACCTCTCCCAACTTCCTGTTCCGGTGCAGCGTCTCGAGCGTCGTCACGGTCTGCTGATTTTTACACGTCACATACACGGCAAAAGAATCTATGGTGAAACGTTTGACGGCGACACCGGACAACACCGGATGTGACCTCAGCGCGTCGATGTAGCGTTCTTCATCGCGAAGGACGGTGGTGTAGAAACGAAGAAGCGCCCGCCGGGGATCAGCAGCGACTAAATCTTCCACCGACAAGTGTACCGGAAGTTCTGAAATGGGATCCGTATAAAGAAACCATTAAATGATACAACCAGCCGGGAAATGGGTTGTGAAATTACTTTTATATTATAAGGAGTATAATGTGGAAGTGACGTGAACTAAGATACTTGTTTACAAAAGCCTCTCAGCGAATTACTCTTCATTGAGGCTCTTTATGATGCCTTGGGCAATGGACAATTTACTACAAGGAGGCATTATTTTTAGGAGGACAGAAGCATGTTTAGCAAAATAAGGTCTGAGGGAACGGCACCATGGTTTTCAAAATTATCGCCTATGTTTAGCCATCATAGGGCTCATGTTAAATGTCCAACCTCTCAGCAGCATATTCTGGGATATCACCATGCATCATGTACTTCATTAGGTGACCTAATCGATGAGTACAAATTCAGTCAGAGTAAGATTGAAACTTTATAGATAATAATGGCACAGACTAGTTATAATGGTGATGTAAGATGAAAATAACTTGCTCTATACTCCACCGAGTTTGACCGTCAATTACTCTGCGGTCAAACGAGGTTATCTTCATTGAGTGGGTTTCTGCTTTTATCTCACCCCATATAACACTAGTAATGAATAAAGTAACTCGCCCAATTGGCCATTGAGTATTGGATACACTACATTCACCGCCGCGGAGTATGAGTTCCTAATATTGAGCTTATAGATAATAATACCGGGGTGAGAAAAAGGGTGAGTAAAGATTGGGTTTGGAAAGACATCAGATAGAAGGCATAGGAAAGATTGAGGCAGTATGGACCATGTCCCGTTCACTAGTTGTAACACATTATTGTGATTAATAATCAGCAGTGGCATATAATACTTGGCATACCAGAGACATATCCCTATCTGATATAGGAGATGTAAGTCCAACTGTTTTCTGTTCGTTTTAAATGATTAGTTAATACTGCAAGTTCGGTCTTGGCCTATAGGATAACTGCCATCGACACCTATAAGGACTATATAGGAAATAAGTTGCCGATGAATGTGTAGACGGAATAAATTGTTTGATATCATTATCAAAAATATATTGAGATATCATACTGTGCTAGCTACGGGACTTGGGGTTTGTTGAATAACTTATACCTGCGAAAGTATAGGGTACAGGAGACCTCATACGTTTGATGATATTCGCTAAATAGTCAATGGAAGGTAACCCATAAGAAATTTATCCGCATCGTCTCTCTCCTATGTGGTTTCCACCCGTCTACATGCTGTGAGACGTCTTATTCTCTACGGCTTAAAGCTTGTGAGAAAATACAATTGTGTAGCTATTCCTTACCAACAGGTGTGTTTTTCCCGCCGCATAGAGAGGGGTGAAACTTGGCCCACAAGAAAGGCTTTGAAATATTTCCGTTTGGGGTTACGGGTATAAAGATTCATTTCACTCCTTACCTGTATCACTCTCCTCCTCTTCATCATTCCGACCTTTACTAGAGGTTGCCATGGAGGTCTTGGGTCGCTGGAGGACGGTGTTGGTGACGCACAGGTCTGCAGAGCCCTCCTCCAGGGTGACTCCAGTCTGAACCCCGCCTGCGTGCAATCCACGCACTGGTACCACCTCCCGGGCAGCCGGCGAGTTGGACAGCACCAGTCTCCTGCCTGAAACACACACTCACAGTCTCACAATCCTTTCTCTCTTTTTCCATTGATACAACTCACTGTAAAGTGTTCTTCTATTGGTACAACAATACAGCAGCAGATTTCTTTCAGATCGATCTCTATTACTCAGTTATCTACCTCTATATTGATAAAAAAAATACAATAATAAGTAAAAGATATCAATGTATACATTGATGAACAAGCATTAATGATATACATCATATGCTAGGGCTAGCACATTTACCAAGTTGTTTCCATAGCCTAGTTTTATATCGATATGTGTACCAAATCTAGATGAATATTATGATATTTTTATGCTAACGGCTATACCAGCCACGTTTATAATACATTACTCTTTCTTTCTATTAGTTTCTTTTTGATCAGGAATAAAGTTTCCAAAACTGATTAATGTTTTGATTTCAAATTGCTGGTTTTTCTTTACATTTCTTCTTACAAAGTCTATGGTCCATGGTAATGTTATTGGTTCCTTACTGAAATTTCTCCTCCCCTCATCTCGATGTTAAAACAAATCCCACAATAAAAATTTGATACCCAGCTTATCAGCTTGTCTGTTTTTTTGTGGACGTTGAACTTATTCGATATTCTTAAAATACTACGTATTCCGGTTGACAGAAATTCACGTTTATCGATATTTCAAGAAACGTAAATGTATATATAGCAAAACGTGGAGATAGGTAAACGAATGTAGTGATGCCTAATAGAACGTCAATGAACGTGACAATAAAAAACAATACATAACAAAACAAATTTTCATTGACGTCAATAAAAGAAAAAGAACATAAATCTATGTGAAAAGAAAATTTGACAACATGTGGCTAGTTTGCACGTAGAAGAAACTAGCATTGCAGGCGTTGGATTGTTCGATATGCTTTCAGTATAACTATTAAACAGTTTAGGTATTAAACAACGAAATGTCTTCAAATTGCTGACTAGTTTGATCATTTCCCATAGAACACGTTTATAAATTGGGTATATTCATTATTATATTACATGATTTTTTACAAATTGAGATGCAGAAAATAGTTTTATTTTATACAGAAATTAACAGAAATACATGATTTCGATCTTAGAATTTTTATTAGACTTAACAGATTCAGTAATTACACGAAAAGGTACTAGCAACGTGTCAATCTCATGTGTAAGGAATATATTAATCTATTTTAGTCTAGGAATGGAGAGAAAGGCTTTGCATCAATTAACATGCCATTTCCTAGTTGCAGGAACTTACATGTATTTTAATCACAAATAATGTTTAGTATGTATGACCATAGTTTCCGAGTTAATTGCAAGAACAGACCTGCTTTAATTCAAGGGGAAACATGTGTCTCAAACAGAAAAGCTTTTTGAATTCTCTCCTTAAAAGCCTTAAAACAAGGTAGAGGAGATCGAAAAATTGTATCACATTATTTTTTCAGACACTAAAACAATCGGTGGCAGTGGGTGCATGGTCTTGGTGTTGCCATATAAGGGTCACGGACAGCCTATAATCGTGCACCCACTGCCGCCGATTCTCCACGATAGACATCCCGCTACACTATGATTAGAAACCCCCACAACAATGTCGTCAAATTCTTTAGTTGAACCTTTGATCCACGACAACTTAGCCTTGACTAACAAGGGCAATCCAGAAGCTGAATAGGCTGATGAATTGATACAAAGTTTGAATACTTCTTCATCCTATAGATCTGTGTGTGTGTGTTCTCGCTGTACTTACTAGGCAGTGTTTCTTCATAAGAAGTTGGTTCCAGACGTCACCTGTCCATCCCACATACAAGTCACCCGGAGATCTGCCCACCTTTGACGTTGGATCCGTTGTGGTGCCTTCGCCCTTTGATCCTCCAGTAACACCCGCTCACCTCGTAACACCCTCCCCTGTGCCTTACTCCTCAGCATATTATGGATCACTGCCCATAAGATCAAACTGGCCAGTGACAAACGGACCCCACCGATCATTGCAGGGGCAGTTCCCTTATATACTGCCTGAGGGCGGTATTTTGTGGCCGATTCCCAGACACAGTCATCCAAGTATTAATCCGTACAGGGGTATGTATGTACATAACGTGTTGTGAAAATAAACGTGGGAAATGAGACTACGATCGCCCAAGTAAACATTATTTATTCTGTAAACGCCAATCAACGTTACGTGAATGACCCCCTAATGATATCTATTTCCCTATAATCTACTCAGATAAAGCAGGTCAACAATGAAATGATATTACTTTTTCAAACGGTATTCCAAAAGGTAATAAACCAAAGTATCGATAAAGTTACATAAATAGATATGAGAAAATTACTGCATGTTTGTTTTAGATAAGATATCATACAATGTCCCTTTAGGAAAGATATGAAATAAGTTCTGCTAGGAATTATAAGAAATATAATTTGCAGATGAAGAGAGCATAATCTTTTCTTTATTTTCTACTCGCATTGATTTTAGCTTAATGATAGTTTATGTTCTGATTACCCATGTGGACGACTAACGCATACACCTACATGAGTGCACTTAGAGGGAATTCTACAGCCAAACCAGCCTTGGCATCGCTCGAGGCACCGTGGACATCGAAACGGTCGGTTATACTTGTATTTGGTGAATAAACAAGGCACTTTACATGTATATACATACTTGTATAAACATACCCTTTGAGCGCAAAGAGCAGTGATTCTATCGCAGCGTGTTAGGATAAAATATAACAGGGCCCCTTCAGCAGTCTTCTTCTTTTATGTTTATATAGATTCAGTGGTGGTTATAGTACATTTCAACTGAGTTAGATGTATTTTTTGTAACAGTCACACTCCAGATTGGATGATATTTGTTCAGCAAATAGTGTTCTGAGTATTTGTCTAATGCCAGGATTACAGAGAAAGGTGACCTGTTATTGATACTGCTTTAGGAAAGCTAGACCAGGTGCTTTTCTGAACAAAGTATTTACACAGGAAGAATAACTTATACAAAAAGTTACTTTAATAAGCTGAGGAACATTATACTTGTAATGAGCCATTTGTTATTTGTTAAAGGATATGGCTATTTTTGTATGGTATTGATGTTGGTAGTATAAGACCGAGTGCTGAATTTATGTATAGCGGCTAGTTTCTTTTATTATTAGATTATTAGATTTATTATTAGAAGTTCGGCGAGTATTTAGTACAAAGGGAATTAACCAATAATCAATAATATGTGCGTACTTACATAATATTCTTATCCGGGGTACTGTGTGCGGTTACCATAGCTTACTTTGATATCATGAACATTTCTTATATGAAACAACTGCATTTAATCAATTAATTGTTCACTAAACTGAGGCTACCTATATAAACATGCTGTTCTCTTAATATATATGATTTTATTTAATCTAATGAAGGTTAGTTCTCCTCCTACACCATTCTGATAAAGAGAATATCTTCATACTCCTTTGTCTACATAGATGCAGTATATTAAATTTGGGAACAGTCTTCCCTGCCAATCATACATTGGGATTTAAGCAGATTCCTTCGAGGAAGAAGGAAATCTGTTTTAGAGCAAGCCAGCTGCTGATTGTCCTCAATCATTAGATCAAATGAATACTGTACTTATTTATGTTTCTTTTTCCCGCTCTTTGTATATTACTCTCTTGAAAATATTGCAAAATGTGGTACTCCCATGTTTCCCCCCTTTTTTCTCACCTCAGAATTCAACCCCTTATCCATGACTTCGTAGGGATTACTACTAATAGCTTAAATGGGTTTAACGCGTCAATACACATCTGAATTCGGCAGTATTCCAATAATGCATAACTTTCTATTTCATTTTATATTTCAGAATTAAATACGTCATGTCTTATAGATTGGGGAGGGGACCTATAAGGGGATCAAAAGTCGTACCCACCTCCTGCGGCCGTCTTGGCCCTGACGACCGACGTCTTAGGTCGGCCGGACGTCGTCAGGTGGTGCTGCATGCTCGGGCGTGGACCCTGACGGCCTCTCGGGGTCTCGGGAATGTTTGTCCCTGGTCTAACGTTCCATGACGTCACTGGCGACGTTAGAACTGGTTGCTCATGACGAGGCGATTGATGTCGGTTCATCAGGACAGCTGAAAGTGTGAAGGGTGAAATCAATTCTTCTTTTATGAACTACAGGCCCCTCACTTATCACCTCTGGGAAACCTATAAACTGACAGCCTCTCATTCATCATTTCAAAATTACTACAAGCTGCTCACTTGTCACCTACCGGTCCCCCATAAACTATACTGTCAGCCTCTCATTTGCCACCTCTCTGTCCCCTATAAACTACAAGCCTCTATGTTGTCACCCCTCTGTCAAGAATAAACTATAGGTACTTCATTTATCGCCTCTCTGATTAATATAATACAGGCTGCAGTCATTCATTGGTTGATAAAGAATCTGTTTCCTTTGACACTGGACCTCTCTCCTCTCACGGTTGATCTTTGGATTATCCCTGTTCTTTTAAAAGATCGCTCGATATTCTCCAGCTGGGAGCTGTTTCAAAACCATAGACTTAACCCACGTTTTGAAACAGCTCCCAGATACCCGTCAAGATACATCGTATGATGGATCGTTATGACGCTAGTAACGCTATGACGCTAACTTCTGGAACTGGGCACTTTGGGTGAATATTTTGATTTTTATACTAAATGAATATCAAATAACTATTTATAATGTTAACGCGATATAATTTACTGATCTGAATGAGCGCGTGAATATATCTGAATCTAAAAATCAAATCAGGATAACAATATTATCATACACCTGTGTGTGAACGTCTATCAAATGCTGCCCGCTACTAGGGTGCAGTAATAATAATGTTCGTGCCCGCTGTGACTCTGACCTAATAAGTCGTTAAAATGGCGTTTTTTCATCGATTTGAGGTATATGATAATAAGCAAATGTCCTTACTGTGGAAGAAATGGTTCTCGTTCTCCGTCAGTCGTCGATTTTATACTGCCTTCCGTACTATATCATATCATTATATTATTTCACATTCATGTATGTCCATACAGATTCGTGAACATTAGTGTCGGAGTATTCGTTATTCTGGCCCAAAGACTATTGCGCCTAGGCCACAAGAATCCTATGAAGTTAAATCAACAGTAAGTGCATAGAGTACACATTTATCTCACCCCTGGTATTTTTGTCCGATAGGCTTAACATTGAGAACTTGTTCTCCATATCTCTACGGGTATTGCAGTCTGTTCTCCATGGTCTATATCCTGTGCGTCATCCATTCTTTAGTGTGTACAGGGGTTAGATAAATACAGAAAGCCACTCGTTTTGGTCAAAGAAGTCACTCTCCAACTCGTTTGAACGCTGTGTGACTCGGCTGTTGCCTCATTCATGACGAATTTGACCAAAAGTTGTTGGTTTCTTATTAAATACCTAACAGATACGCTTTTTCACAGCTTTATAGAAATTCATGGTATAGCGCATGATTGCGAGGTTTATCTCTCCCCTGGTATTTTTTTTCCATAGACTTAACCTTGGGAACTCGTATCTAATGCCTATTAGATATTTAGGGAAAATACCCAATGTAGGATTATGTCACAAATGATCTAGCCCATTTGTCAATGTTAAAGGTGAGATTAATTCAAAAACCCATTCAAGTTTAGTGTCAGAGCTCGATCTCATCTCGTTTGAATCACTTCGCCTTGTGAATTACAAGGCCCTACGTGATTCAAACTCGATGGGAGACGAGCTCAGACCCTAAACTCTCATAGGTTTCCTCTATAATATCCTAGAATGTACAGCGGAAGTGCCTTTCTGGTGTACTTGGTACTTCACTGAATGAGAAACATTTCGTTGTAATTCCTGTCCCTCTATCACTTACATACATGAACTACGGTTACCTCTTATTATACTTCTGATTATTCACAAGTATCCAAGCATGAAGAAAATGTGTTTCCAGTGATCTGAACAGTAAATTGCTTTCATGAGATACAGAGACTTGCTTTGCGCAACTTTTGCCAGAATGCACCTCAGCCGCTGCAGAGGTGCTCAAACGTTACTGAGCAACAAACCATTAGTGGCTTACCTTCAGCAGCTAACAGCTTCTTTTCCTTGAACACTCTTTTGAGGGTAAGTTTAGCATCCTGTAGTTCGTGGTTTCTCCACCAGAGGGCCAGCATCCGGTACGCTAGCTCTGAACCCTTAGACATGGGGTTGGTTCGCACGAGGTAATCCACATCCGTTTCCTGGAAGCCAAGACCGGAAGCCACCTCTCGCCACCTGGTGGCTACTCGTAGAGATAGGTCTCTCAGCAGGGCCAGGTCTGACATCGAAGTGTGGCCTAAACTCGACAGGCATTTGATTGGCACCTGATTGAAGTCCTCATTCATGGTGGGCGTGGCCATGTCGCCACTGCTTCTGACAGCTTGAACCACGGCTGGTGAGGTCATGACCTTTGCGATGTCATCTCGCTCTTCAGGCGCAGTTGGGGTGCTCTCCTCCTCGTCTTGGGAGTCTAAGGAGGAGAGTGAGAGGGAGGAAGGAAGAAAAATGTGGATTGTGGTGTCTTTCCTCCTTTTTTGACCAGCAGCGACCTCGCTCTTATCACCGTCCGCTGATTGGATGGCTCCCGGAACCTGTTTCTTCCTAGTCGGTGTACGTGTTGCTTCTGCTTGGCGACGATCGTGACGACCAGTTGTGTAACCAGGCCCCTGTTTCAGTGAGAAGAGGAGGATAAGTTTCATATGTATGTGGCAGGTGAATTATGTAGACAACACTTATAACCTCCTGGCCATAGTGTATGCCTTTCTAGAGCTTGGGAACATTACAATACCCATATAGATTTGAGATCACTAAATCAGCCGAGTTTGTTTTCTAGTGCTGTCGAGCTGTAGCTGTCTAACATGCTGAGACTCGGCTCGTTATTGGGCTCCCCAACAGAGTAGGCCCTGCCGTGAATGCCGTGCCGTATGTCATAATTCTATAAACTGATTTATTTGCCAATAACCACCTACCGATAAAATGGGATTTTCGATAAGATATTTGTCAATGAAAACTAGTCACACACAAATACGGACCACCAATTTCTTATAAGAAGGAAACAGAAATGGTTGACCTACATTCCAGTTCCCCATTGATTGCCCTGGCAGGATCAGATTCTAAAGGACTGTATTGTACAGTAGGAAGCCTCTATTGCTTCTGAATACCTTGAGATATCTCTAAATGTTGCTTGATATAAGGATAATTGTTGGCAACTGGGAATATCTGCAAAATCATGATGGAGCCACATGTGCTCTGTAAAATGCGACTTGGAGAAATCCTATTCCATGACCTTTCCATGACCAACTACTGATTTTCCTGTTTTTATTTCTAGGCCTTATAAGATGTATACAATAATCGACGGTTTTGTGGACTGATGGCTGTAAACCACAAGAGGGTTGACATGTAGTGATATACACAGATCAGTGAATGTATTACAAGGTTAACCTCACATGGCATATAGAGCCGCCTGTCCACAAAGGGACTATTTTCCTATATACAATGACTTTGAGGCTGTATTTGGTACCATGGATTTGAATTAATATACCATGATATCTGACAGTTTTTAAACCATGGGTAGTGGTTTACTGAGTCCCCATACATTTTCAATGGGTACTTTATATATGATGGATGATAAATGGAAATGGAAATTAAGTGAAAATATTTTTCATGTGGAATTTACTGCCTCGGAGAGATTTAGAAAACATGAAAGTGATACCATGGTATGCAGTTGCACCTCTGTTGGGAGGTTCAAACCACCATTTTCTGTCCATGAATCAGGCTTAATTTATACCCTTTTGTTTCATAGGATAAGAAAAGATCTATAAGCTGGAAATAGAAACTAGGATTTCCAAGGAAATGTGGAAAACTGTGATTTCTGACAGCTGCTGTGAATTTTGACACATACCTTGAGCCCTGATCGTTCATCCAATAAAAAAAATATATTGTAGAGCTTGAGGGCACAGACTTATGAAAACCCCAACACTTAAGTGGTACCTATTTTTACTAGAATAATAAAATACATTAGCTTGTCATCTGGAATGGCTACACAAATTTTTGCACATTTCCTGCAAACACTTTTCTAATTGCACAGGATTGCTTATTTCTGAGTATTAACCCTATCAGACCGAGTGATGCCTGTAGGCAATCCCAGTGGAATACTACATGGTTCACATAATTATTCTATTGATGTAATAGATTATGAAATAATTGATCAAGACGCATGAACATTAGGATTTTTAGGTGAAACAAAAATTAGTATCAAGGACTATGTGTCAGGACACATGTCCTTTTCAAAAGATAAATATTAGACGTTTAGATTCTCATTGAGATGCTATACTTTGTTTTCCAAAAGGTATCTATTAACTTCATAAGTATGATACATTTGAAATATCCAACTGTGAGAAATAATGACTATTATTTCTTTAAAACTTGTATATCTGAAATATTATGCAGGGATATCTTTACCTAACAGCAGCTGAATACTTATAGTAAGGAGCAATGTGGGCTTTGTAATTTCAATTACATGTTAGCAGTCTAGCAATAGAGACACCCATCCAGGCAGAATGAGCATTTATGGGAATTTATTATGCATTACAAAAGTTTTTATTGATAGTTTTCTGGATGATAGTTTCTAAAGTGTGGCCTTGCCCAAAACCTGCAGTGACTAAGTAGTGGCAGACAAGTTTGATGTATGCTCAGAGTACTGTAGGTTTCTATAAATGACTGAAGGTTTCCAGGTAAACGCCTGAAATATATAGGCATAGAAAGCCATGTCTAAATATTATCTATAAATAAAAAATTAAACAACTTGATAATCAATCATGGTATGCATGTTTTATCTTATATGGCGTATCATGTGTTTCAATGATCTCCGTCATATAGAAAAAATCCAGGACCTTTGGCAAATTTTCAAATTCCATGACTTTTCCATGACTTTTCCATGACCACGTTCATTTTCCTGGTTTCCCTGTATTTGACTAAATGAAAGAAAAATATACGAAATATTTATTTGACACTGAGCGCAGCATAAAGGCTGGTACCTGAAGGAGACCTAATCCCCTCCTCTACCCCCAGTGGGTCTTGTTGAAGTGGATCAGCTGGCTTCGTCTCACGCTGTGTGTTTATATTAAGAACATACAGATACATATACGTGAACACATGTAGATTAGTGTCACTAAATAGCATGCCTGTCCACACTGCCCTGCACCAAGGTTTGACAACACCTGGCTAATAGTCAAACAATTTCGGAGGTACTTCGGAATCGGAACTAGTGGACAGTGGTGCAATTATGGGTTTCCTTGGGGTGGAAAGTGACAGAAATATGACAACCAGTACGTTGGCTAATATTTCTGCTCATGGGCCATGTTTCCTGAGAAATTAAGTATGAGGAAAATCCAAAGTGTGTCCTATGTTACTAGAACACAATCCTCTGTTTCTGACTTAAAACACCCTGAACTAGCAGGTATATATTCTGTGAGATAAACAGTGTCGCCTTTTCTCACTCTAACCTTGCCCACATCCCTTGAAGTTTGTGGTTGATCCAAATCAGTGACATCAGAACCAAGGACCTTGTTAATAGGTTTCTAATGTCCCCTAGTTTGATCGTTATGGTGTAGAAAGAAGACACGCTTTGAGCATTTCAACTTTATCAGCATCTGAACATATACCGATATCAGATTAAGTGCCTTTCCAGCCATTTGTTATAATCTGTGATCTTAGTGTTCTCACAAGTTGTCCATGTCAATTCCAAAAAGCGAGTTGATTAAGACAATCTGAGATAAACACTGAAATGTACTATTCAGTGTCTCACTTGTCAACTGTTTCAAGAATGTGTTCATTCCCATTTCAGCTGGAACACTGAGCTTTGATATGTTACACAATAGTGTAGCATTTGCCTCGGAGCTTATAAGTCCCTCGGCATACATTTTGAAGACAAGATTTCGAATCGTATATGACCCCTTATGCTAAATTGCTCTAACTTTGAAGGCACATACCCTCAAGTGCAATGCAATGGTCTGTACCTCCATCACGGTATTTTATAAGAATCCTTGACCTTCCTCTCTTGGATTCCTGAACCTGCCCCATAGTGTGGCATGCCCGAAGGGCGTTTACTGCTGCAACACCAAAATCAGTTACCGATAGAACACCTTGATAGAAAGATTTTTTCGTGTGATTTTACACTTCAGGAACACCAGTAGTGATGCTTTCTACTGAATATCATGATCTGCGAATACAAGCAGCAAAGAGTTTGATAGCACTAGCAATTAATTACTCTCCAGTGTAAGCGTCCATTTTTGGCGCTCTCTCAGGTTTATTCATGAAGACAAAAAGCATACGATCTTCCGAATAGAGAATAGTATACTTGCCTAACTATATAGCTTTAAGATGATAAACAATCTTAGGAAAAGTGAAAAACCTAGTTGTTCATGTGTAAAATAAATAACATCCATTACCAAATTCTCAGGTTTAATTACCCCTTTTGTGTATTTTCCCCCTTCCTTTGTCTCTAATGAAAGCGTCCATCACAAACTTTGTTGAGGCAAAATGATTTAGTCAGGATACGGCTTTCCTATGTGTGTGTAGAGGGGGTGGCTAACTCGGAAGAGGTATGGTTGGTTATATTTACTGGTTTTATTTTGACACACTAGGTGGCAGTAGTGCTGCACAAAGGACAATTATGGATCCTTGGAGAGTCACAGGTCTTTCTTCTTGCTTTGCCTCTTCATGTGGGTCTTTCTGCTGTCACTTTTCTGCTACGTATCATTGGCTCCATGTTCCTAAGGGACTGGCAAGTAAAGTGCTTAACTGCATGTGCACTGTCAACAAATTCAAGTAGAATGTATCATAATATTCAGGTCTGAAAGGAATTCAGTCATCATTAGATATTCATAGAAAGACTTTCTGTGCAATATTTCAGTCATTCACATTACATTCCATGTATCTTTTCTATGACGCCAGTTTTATATCTCTTCACCTAAGATGATTTCTCCTGATTCAAATTCAATAAAACAAAACGGACATAAACGGGGTTTTGGAGGAATTGTCAGGAGGAATCACAAATGCTTGCATATACATCATAGTGCTAACGATGTAATACGCTACGATCTTGCCACCATCGAAAACTACACAATTTGTTGGCGAATGTTCATGACCAGGAAATCAAATATGACGTCAAAATAAGGTTTTTAGGTATGCAATCCACAACGTATGTATACACAATTGTTGAAGATGTTGACCTCCCGACCCCACCCCAGCTCCCACCCATGTACGCAAAAGAACAAAGAAGGACCATTCGCAAATTTTCCAAAATGGTTGATTTCGAAGTATCCAAGTGACTCCAAATCCATGACCGTCTAGCCACGAAGGGCTTGTTGTTTGTTTGATTGTTTTTGTCTTTTTTTTTTCATTTCAATCAAGCAAATCAGTTCTGGTCCATGGCAGATCTTCAATTGTTGCTGCGTACGCCTCATTTTCTTGCCCGTTACAGCATTTTCACATACCAGCAGTCGCTTGGCTTGATTGCACGTCTACATACATAATGTTGTATTTATTCTTCAACATTGCAAATTCAAGTGTTTTTTCTGTAATTTGTCATTTTGTCCACATCGTTCGGGCACTGCTTATCCCCCTGCCTTTTGTTCCCCTTTATTACATCTCCTTTATATCTAATGATATTTTTCTATAATTTGTTGCCATTTTTTTTTATTTCTGAGGCTTCCCTTCTGGAGATCATAGTGTATATTCCTCAACCTTAAGTTGTTGTCTGGATTATATACTTCACTTATATAAATCCAGTTCGTTATTATGAAAGAGTTTCTGTCAATGAACATATGGAGTTGTAGATGTAGTTTAGTATGTTAGCTTCTTGATTTTTAGTTACAACCCCTAGCAATATACTAATGACATCTATGACTAGTTGTATATTTACTATACATTGGAACCAGTTTTTAATATATTCCCACAAGGCTTTAGTTGGCAGCTTTTATCAAAATGGACGTATATATATAAAATCAGGTCAATATATATCATATACGCCCATCTACACGGTGGCGTTTAAATGAAATATCTGCTTTTTTCGCGCAGAGCTTGAAATTGTGATTTATTCACCCTTTACAGTGTACCAACTTTGACATTGTAATTTATTCAACCTTGATGTTGTAATGTATTCAACCTTGAGAATTCCTACATAAGCAAGTGGCAACCCTTGTTCATGGTTCTTCTATCTGAGTTTGTGAGAAGAGTGTTTGTCTGCGTACCAAATAAAAGGAGCATACTGCAAGAACCTTTCCTCTAGTTCTTTCTATGAAGGGCTGATACAGTCAAGGAGTATTCTACCTCTTACAACCTACCTACATTCAGCTGCTGCGTTCTAGTAACAACTTTATCCAGGATTCCATTGACTGCTGGTAACCATCCACAATCCAGTAGATATCTCACTGTGATACATCCCAGGACTATTCCAGATACAGTAGGCTGAAACTCCTAATACCCTCCAAAAGTAAGTCTGACGCAATACTTCTAGAAAGTAGTGAGAAAAAAGAGGGGATCTCAACAGAAAATACTGCTGATTATTTAAATATTTTTCACTGGAGTAAGGCCCAAATTAGCCTTAGCATTCAATAAAGGGTGGAGAAACACCTTAATCAATCATCCAACAAATGCAGGTAAAATCGCTATCAGGGAAGAAGATGTATTGTTGGTTTATATCTAAAAACAAGAAAAACACAGTTGGTAATTATAACCTACATATTGGAGAGTCCAAGCTGGACAGAGTGGAAGCATACCAATATCTTGGAGTACAAATTGATTCCTGTCTTAACTTAGAGAAGCAATGCAGACAAATATTGAAAAAAGTATGTCACAAACTTTTTCTTCTGAGTAGAAATAGACTTTAAATGACAGAGCAGATCGCTACAAAGTATACAAAACAGCAATTTTGCCTATTTTCGATTATGCTTGTATATTACTAGAGGGAGCAAATAAAGCTTTGTTAGCAAAACTGCAGAGGCTCCAGAACCGAGTCCTAAGGATAGTGGTGGGTGACGCTGCCATGGTGCACACTGTCAAGGCACTCCACAAAAGAACAAAAGCTCCTATGTTGGAAAGGAGAAGAGCTGAGCTTACACTGACTTATATGAGGAGAGTTTATACTAGAGAGGTAGGGCCTATAAATGACGCAGAAGCGTGCGAGCAAAGCTTTTTGCAAGGTGAAACTGAATGTGACAGGGAGGGTAGCGACACTAACAATAACCATGACACGGACCACCCTAGAAATCTTCGCTCCAAGAGCAAATTATTATTTAAGATGTACAGGCCAAAGACAGAATTTCATAAAAAATCTCCAAGCTACAGAAGTAAACAACTCTGGAATATACAAACTGAAGAGTTGAAGACATGACAGTCCAAGCTCTCGTTCAAAAATCAGCTAAAAACTTTACCAACGATTAAGAGATAATAAACAAAATAAAACATCTATACTCATGTGAATTATATAGGCCCTAATAAGCAGTCGGTTGCCCTTCCCAACTTATCTTGTCCTATCTCTCTTTAGCATACCTCCTCACATCTTTGTGCTTATAAAGGTGTACATTATTACGCCACGAGTATCCCTTGCATCTTCTAAAAATCTGGGCATCAAACTCAGTATATTTCTATATTTCCAAATCAGTTGAAGTCAAGGTACACATGGGCATGTGGTTAGTGAGAATTTCGTGCAGAATAATTCACAAAAGATTATTGAAATAAATTCTTGGCACTGCTACCCAAACCTACTCCACGTTCATGCGCAGAACTCCACCTCCACCTTCCAGTTCGCGCCACAGGACGTACAAGACGTAAAATATTTTTCCTTTTCTTTTTCCTATATGTTCATTGTATGTCGCTCTGATTATATTCTACAATGTTATCATTAGATATTTCCCGCCAAACCTTTGTCTCATCTCATCTGTATAGCTGGGGAAAATTTATATCTATGCACACATATGTATGTAATATAGACGCAGCGCTTTGGGGTGATCTAGCTCACAGAGTGAGGACGCCTATCTAATGATCTGTGCCCTTGACCTATGAAACGCACAACTGAGTCTCCAGAAGCCTCAAGAGAATAGTTAGGAATCACTGCCGCCGGAGCTGCCGCCGGAACTTACACGCGGTTAAAATTAAACATCTAATAGATGGATCCGTTCCGCGGGTGTCCATTAGACGGGGTTCGACTGTATATATATTCAGATATCTGATGCTTTGCAGGCTGTATTTTACGATCTAGTCTGGACAGGTGTTCATAACTTTGTGCTGCTCAGTCAGCCGGGTTGGTGTAGAAGTGGGGTTTTCGGGTCTTAGGGCAGGCTGGCGCTCCTCAGACCGCCGCCGCCCACCCCCCACTAATAACTAGATGTATCAATTCAATACATGTGCATGTGTATACCTACTACCCAAGATGAGGACCCGGAGACATCGGAAGGTGGCTCGGCGCCACCAGGGGGCCCTTCCGCGCTCTTCCAATATCAAGAGACGTCACGAGTTTCAGTCTGAGTCTATTTATGCCACACATTTTGTTGTCTCCGTAATTTCACGAGTCGCAGACGAGTGATATTACGGAGCCAACAAAATGAGTGGCATAAATAAGCTCAAACTCAAACGAGTGGCGTCTAGATTTTATCCTACCCCGTTTCCATATTTTGTCAGTATCAGAAAGTAGTGGCATAAACAACACTTTATCTCACGCCCGTGAAATAAACAAATCCCATGTTAAGCCTATGGCGTTTTTAGTAGGGGTATGATAACGAGCAGATCGCCCCTGGTGTATAGATGAATAAAACACATTTTTCACGCAGTGTTATGAAACGAACCCCAGGTTGTTATTGAGTGGACAATAAATAAAGAGTTGTATTAAGGATGATACTGATGATGATGTTGACATATGTTTCGCCATGTGTCTATTATTCTATTGCCTAATGCAATTAGATGACAATCAATAATATGGTCTATGTATAATTTCATGTTGATCATCTCTTTACCTCTACTGCCATCCTGGCGGTATTTTGGGAGTTGGCCTGTCGTGGGAGGACGACGGAGAACTTGATTCGGGACATTCTGGCGGGTGTTTCACCACACATCAGCTCCAAGTACTTTTTCACCGGTCAGTAGAGCTTGTAGGTCTCACCCGATCATATGCAGAGGTCTGTTTGAAAAAGTACTATGTTGTAATTCAATACATGTACATTTATATATTCAAATTTCAATGTATAAACTGAAACAAGTTGCGTTTTATAGTAAAACAGGGGGAAACAGATTAGCACTCATACACTTAATGTGCTATTGAATCACAGGGCTTTGGGGGTCGTGGAATAATTTACGGTCGTGTATGGAGACCCTTTTCTGTACGCCAACGAGAACCATGTGGAGCAACTTTATTCAACACTTTTTTGCCAGGTAGAATAGTATTAGAACGTGCTTGAATATTATTAAACAATAACCCTACTATGAGGTTTCCCTGCATCCCGTCCTTTCGCTGGCATACGTTATTCTGCCAATTCCCATCCAGCCACCCTATTTGTGGATGGGTGAAATGGAGAGATATATCCGCAAGCTTTTATGATGGACATGGAATTGCTATCAATGTATCCCTTATTATGAAATAGAGTAGGTCAAATGATATTCGCAAAGAGTAAGCCCTATACGTATACGTATGGAAATACTTTTCCTAATCAGGGGTAGGAAATGGAGCCACATTTTGGAGACTGGTCTAACACTGACACTGTTGGTCCCCATGGTCTCTGCCCCTGATTTTTAAGTATCATTATTTTGTGGTGTCGAATGTAAATAAATGTTCAATAAAGCCCATTCTATAGAATAAACACTATATATATGAGAGAAAGAGAGAGGCTGTTTAGATTTGGCCCCAATATTTCTGGAACTTCAACGCAACTTTGTGAAATATTGTTATATGCCAAATACAAAGAAAATTCTTTTCATACTTCAAATTTTCCGAAGTGAAAGGCTCTACGTTGTTTTGGTGGTTACTAGATTATGTGCCTGGTCAAAATTTGCCAAACGTCTATGAGTACTAGAATACTATTGGCATGTAATATGAGAAAACGTGGTCACTGAGCCCGTAAAGGTGGCTGTTCGAGGTCATTTGATGAAAAAATACGGCCCGATGCCGCAGGCTAGAGGGCCGTATTTTTTCATCAAATGACCGAGAATGGACAACGTACGGGCTCAGTCACTACGTTTTCTTATTACTATACACCTCCTACTCGTTGAAAAATATGTTTTTATTAACTTTTCTGCACCTCAAAAGACCACTGCTATTCACTACGGCCCGCTGCCACAGCAGGCGCGAACATTATTTATACTACACCCCCAGCAGCGGGCAGTATTTCATACATGTTCGCCCATAGGTGTATAGTAATATCATGATCGATACCTCATTAGGCTGTGACTATTTGAACAATTCTTAGGGGAATAAAGTAGAGTGTCCGTTCTGAATTGAGATGTATATCGAAGCGAACATATATATACAAGCAAGCATACCTTTATATAGGGTACAGTACAGAGCGTACCCTAATTCCTAACAGACTATCAATTGGTAATCCGTTAGAGGCTTTCGGAGAGTTTCAGTCTCCCAACAGATCCTTTGTCCCATATGCTAATCAAACGGCAATAAGGATATGCCAGGAGACTGAGCAAGTTCCCGTGCGACCCATGAAGATAACGCCACTATGCAAGGCCACAGTATTCTATTATTATCCATTAGCACCTGCCACTTGGCGTTTTGTTTGACGTGTAGGGCCAAATGGCCGTCCCTCTTACTGGATCGCTCTCTCCTTTATGTATTGATTTCACCAATAATCGGGACAGAAATCTTTAATCCTAGTAATACCAGCATTAAGCTCAGTATCTATTAACTCACACATGCAGAATAGTGCATACTGTGTAATCATGGTTGGACCAGTCTGAGTACAAAAAGCCCGCTTTGAAGCACAAAATGTTTGCATAAAAATAATACAACACGAAAGTATAGCTCGTAATGTCAATGCTAAGTATAGAAACATAGCGGGCCCTGTAGCAGGGGGTAGGGACGCGGATGAACCAGCGCTGCGTGCCCAAGTTCAACTTTGAATGACAATTACGGATAAGACATTACTCGTATTAAAGCTCTGGCTTAACAAGAAAATCGTAATGTGTGGAAATCATGGAAGTGATAATTATTCAACCTGGATATGTATATCGGAAATAATGATAAGTTGCTACTAACCTTCTTGAACACTTGAGTCCCCATTATGAATCCAAGAACTGAGAATGGATGAATAAATCCGGATGCTTCAAAATTCATACAATTGACCATTCACTCGTATATATTCTCTGGAATCTCTGCTAAACTGAAGTGATGAATGTGTTAGGTGTTCCTGACATATAGAACTCAAATTACTATGAGCACTCCATATATACAAGCTTCCAAGAAATACTTTTCCTGTCTCTTGTGTCATCCTCGACTGCAGCAGGGTTAATCAGTGTTTGGAGATCCTTGGATCTGTGCAGAGCACCAAGATTCAAAGTCAGATCAATACCGTCCCGTAAAACCTATGTATTGACATCCATACTAGCTCAACGTTATCGCTGTGAGTCCACCAGAGGTGTACAAACTCCTATAATCCCTTCGTCTTCTGGTATTATCGCCTGGTGGTGGTATGACAAGGTCTTAGTGGGGCTAAACCCCACCGGTCTCACTGATTGCCGCTTATAAATCCACATATTAAACAGTGAAGAGTCCAAACCTCTCTCCACTTCACATAGAAATGTATAACCCTACGCTCACTCCCAAATGTTAGTCACCCAGTTGCGGTCGGTAAAGGCAATTGCAACTGAATGAAATAATGACAGATCCTCTATTGATAATGGAGGACTATCCAGGAATGGCTTCCATAGAAACAAACCGGTATGATAGAATCAATTGATAATAAATCAACACAAAATTGATTAAGTTTTGGAAATATCACAATTATTTCGAGATCATTACAACAATTATCATGGGACATAGTGTGAACGCTATTAGTGTTAACTTGGATACATACCCATTTAAATTATACAATTAGTGCAACATATACCTAGCTTCTATTCTTATTAGTCTGGAGACCATGTTGCCAGATATATAAATAGACAATAATCGATGGTTTTGTGGACAGGCGGCCGTAAACCACGAGAAGTTGACGCGTAGTAATACACGAGCGCTAGCGAGTGTATTACGAGGTCAACCGCGATGTGGTTTACAGAGCTGCCTGTCTACAAAATCATCGTTTGTTGCATTTATTATCCATCTTTTCGAATAAATTAAAACCAGTAATTGCCATATTAACAGGTATAAAATTAGGAACTATTTCTTTGCTCTATAGCAAAAGGGACTATTTTTCCCGTATACCATGGTTTTGAGGCCGTATACCACAGGTTTGAATCCGTATACCACAGTTATGGTATCTGACAGGTTTTATACAATGGGTAGTGGTTTACTGAGTCCCCATACATTTTCAATGGGGACTTTGTATACGATGGATAATAAATCTTTTTATACATCATGAATAATGTTTCCCTTTGAGGTATAGAAACTAGAAACAAAACAGAATTTCAATGAGCCGTCTAAGTAATTACCTAATTCTACATTGTGATATGTAATAATGTAACCCTGTTGTTACTGTCTGAATTTAACCAACTCTCTCATCCTCATCGCATTATCTATCAATGATATAGTTACTATATCTAATAGCTATTTCTAATATATGCATATATCATATGCTGATGTAATGATGTCACGGACAATTGTGAACATTCATAGGAAAAGCTGTTGTTTCAAATAGATATGAATAAAAGCATTATTGAAAGCATTTACAGCATTTTGTTATGTCTTGATAGCTATACCTAAAGAGTCGGGTTCTTGCTCTTCGAACACAACTTTTTGAGGGTAGTGTATTATCGCGGGCTGTGTGGTTTAAGCTGAGAGCCAACACAAACAGGAGAAGTGAGGTTAGTATGAGACGAGTCCGCCATTATGTCGTAACACTCACCACTTCACGCAACAAGTCAAAGCGCCCTGATCCTCTACAAATTGTGGCCAATTTTGTATTCTGACACACCCCTAAACAGGGCAATATTAAAACATATCACCACGGGAGGGTGATGCAAAGCCCTCAGCTTGATATAGATTTATATAGATAAATGAATGTAATACAAACACAATATTGACTTGGGTCAGATATAAACGGTCGTATGCTCTGAGTAGTTGACGAGTAGTAATATGCGAGCGCAATCGCAGAGTGAACTCTGAGGTGCATACAACCGTTTTTATATGAACTCAAGTTTATACTGTCTTTATTATCCACCTTTTCCTGACAAGTGGCGTACCAATATTATTTCATTTAGGCGCGCACTACCTTTTCATATGCACTTTCTTTCCGTATGCATCGGCTTTTGCAGCCCGGGGCATACAACGTATCTGTATACATGCTCGGGAAAGGGTGATGCACACTCACTATGTGTTTTCTATGGACACATAAATGGTGCAGGCGTTTCCATTAACAGGAGGATTTAATCTGCGACAGGCCTTTCCAACTCTGATTTTATGGTTGGGAAACCTCTCAAGATGTACGGGAAAGAGAATACAAGACCATTCTATACCAGTGGTATATGTGTGTGCTTCGGTAGATGGGATAATGCTAGAATTGAACCCTGGAGCAATTTTAGATACAAAGTTATGAAGCAGTAACCCTTTTGGTTTCAATTCTTAATCCTTTTGGTCTGCCGTAGATTACCACTGGAAAGGGTTCTCTCGTTTTGCGTCGAACACGTAGACATTAATAAAGATGCATTTTTAGATCATTATCATGAATGTATATCACTGGACTGAGATGAACCAAGGATCTGGCTATTATCATGGTGGTCCTTTCATCCATTTCATCATATTACTCTCAGGAATGTGTTATCATATTATGTTTTTTAAGAGAAACTTAATATTTCTTATCAAACCTATTGTTGTTTCCCTTGAACATAATTTGCTCGCACATTTGTGAGATATATTTGTACATATCAGATTCTTTTTATGACATAGCAGAGCATGTATGTATTTTGGGTTAAGAGTGCCTGATGTCAGGGCATTGCGTTTTGCTTATAGACTTGCTCAAGTCTTTGATTATAAATATTCATTAAATGATTAAACACAATAAGAATAAAGTTCATTATAGTATTATCCTTCTCTGACTGGTCCATGAATCTCCTATTTCCCAGCAAGGAGGGTAGCCATAGGATGCAGGGACTGGAGCCAGTCTACTTCGCTTATTGAATGTATACGGGTCCCGGGACGGGTGATAGGTCTATATGGCAATAATGCAAAGTTTGGTAACTTTTGGTCTATTCAAGATATCATAAAACAGTTTTCAGATTTATAATGGCCATGGCCTCCCCTACAAAACGATATAAAGCACTTGTGAATCGGACTGAGGGATACACTTTTTAAATTGCATGCTCAGAATCGGTAACGATCTGTGAAGTGCGTACACCGGAATCTTAAGGTCGGGCATATCTGACATGGTAGTAATGCCCGACGCGTCGGGAAAAGCAATAAAATCGGGTCGGCGAAGTGCGTACACCGACCCGATTGATACAGATTGTCACAGACCCGACGGATCCATCGGAGAAAGGTAGAATCGGGCACAGCCGTCGGGTCGGTGCCTTATAGGCTTTAAGCTACTAAGTGCTATTTTCAAGTAGTGTTACTCAAGTGGTTATGCTAGCTGTTAAGTATCAACAAATAGGATAACGCTGTGTTATAGCACAAAGATGTGGACAGTCAGCCTTATAATCCATGAGGACGACCAGCAACCAAGTAAACATTTGGCTTCGGAGATCAACTATCGTGGACGAGGTGTAAGGAGTCCGATGTAAAAGATTCTTTAGAATACCAGACTACCAGTTTAAACACAAGTTCTAAAACCCTGGGTCTAAAAATCTAGAAATAAATATTTGACTTCAGGTTTGTTTTGAATAAATTACATTGTAGTTGTAACAAGTTGTAATAAGTTGTAATAAGACTATAATCTAGTGAATTATCATTCATTCTGTATCTGCATCATTAAACTTTATTTATATCTTATTCGTAAATGAACATTTTCCAGTTTAGGGATACAAACAATTTGGTCAGACAATATTAAAGTGGATAAATAGTGCGGTATAAACTCTACCTCAGTTATGTAATAGGCAATAAAACCCGCAATGTCCAAAGTCCATCCATCGGGCACGTTTTCCTTCGAGTTAGCTGCAAATTAAATTGCTCAGTAACATAGGCTGTTGTACTTACAAAATGGTCTTATGTACACTGTAATAAAACCGAGCACATTGCCACTGGGCATGCCATGTGGTAACAGGCGACGGGAGATTGGACTGGTTGAGTGCTGAGTGGTGTGGTACACGTGCGAGATGGAGGTAATTCGTAGCCTGTTTGTCCAGCAAAGAGTACAGCCATTGTCTTCTCAACAGTTACTTGTAATAATGTTGGTACGTCGTGTAGAAATTCATATGTTCTGGTCGATAAAGGCATTAGCCATTGGCAAAAGATCAGCACAGGTTGTGGGTAAATAACAGGTTCCGTCGGTGGATTTAGTATGAGTGAAGCATTGACTTGTCATTGAATGGCTTTCCTCTGAATTGCATATCTTACTGTGTAACATACAGGGAATTTCACAAAGTAAATACAGTTGATTTAAGTCACATATCTTTTATATTCCACTTTCTCTCCATATGTTGCAGTTCTTTCCGAGAGTTCATCACAAATATATCAGACACGTGAAGAACATAGTCTGGTCACCTGAAGGGTTTGTTACCTTCAATAGTTCCATATAGACCATCCAAAAATCGACGCAAAGCATTATTAATAATGGAGTCCTGAGTCTTCGCTAAACGATAAACCAGGTGATACATGTAGATAAAAGAGCATTGATAAAAAACAGTTCCTCATAGTCCGATTTCACGACTTGGTCAATCTATCACTGTTGTTATCGTTCTGCACTGATTCTGGTCCCAATCTAGTGGATCTAGTCTAATTCGTTGTGCATGGTTATACCATTCTGCCCAGTTAATATAGATACATCAAAGGCCACCGTGACTGAGGCCAAGATTACTCTCTATCACATCGTCTGCCACAATATATCAGGTTGATCGGTTTTTATGCAATCACATGCACAGACTGTGATATCGCGACGCAAAAAGAAGGCTTCTACGTGCAAATGATCATTCAAATAATCCTGGAAGCATTTTAAGTGCCATTAATAGATCGGAGATTGAATTGCCATTCATGGTAACAATTTGCAAAGTCCGGTAGACGCATAGCTTGTAGACAAAAACACAGAATTATAGGCCCATTTATTAACACTTGGAAGTGTCAGGTTCCCCACACAATGGTTAGGAAAGCACGGACTTATATGCGTACATCCCACGAGAATAGAGAAAGTCTTTTTGGCCAGGTGACCATGACGCCCTTAGGAGAGCCATATTTTCATAATCTGACATTCTGTTAAACCGAATTTTCAACATTCTGACAAGGCTATGATGCGGGAATTATCATTTAGAGCTATGTCGGAGCCATGTAACAATCAGAGGGGGCCTGGCTTAAAGGCCAGACTGAGTATCTGCAGCCAGCGGAGACTTTATCAGATTGTAAAGATCTGAAGTCATCTTGATATACTTCGGTGAATATTTCTCCCAATAAGGAACGCCCCAAATTCTTTAATATATAAATAATTCTCTCTATATATGTATATCCATATTAAATTCATAACCAACCAATATGGCCGCAGTAGGCTGATAACTTAACTGATTAATCTGTCCACCTCCCTGATATAAACCTTAATTTCCACCCACCTACCCTCCCACCTGGTGCACTCGCATCTCCATGATTTCTGAATAAAAAGAGAGGCAAGGCCCTGCTCTAGTCAGTCTTGCCTATAAAGTGGGATTCACAGGATGGGACAAATGTACCTGAGAAATGTACTTCACACCTTTGCACCAGTCGGCTATAATTTCCAGATGGTTAAAAAGTTTCACAGATTGGGGTGTCCTACAGTCTCAGTGTAGCATGGCGGATTCAATTCACATGGGAAGACTTAACAGGTACATAGTCTCACCCCTACACCTCTACACAGGGTACACAGGGTGCACAGGGTACACAGTTGCCAACTCAGGGTACTTCCCCGTGTGAATAGGTGTTATTTGAGACCACTGAGATTCACAGATTGGGGGAGAATGTGTGAAGTACATTTGTCTCTACAAAATGTCCCTCTAAATTTTAAACCTGTTTAAAGTCAAAATCTCATGAGATTCTGTTCCTTGTAAAGTGGGATTCACACGATGGGATTCATGTACCTCACAGGGTGTTTTTCTGAGACAAATCCTGCTGAGATTATGTACTCGAACACAATTTCTTCATCTAAATTATAGGGTTTCATTTCCCTGAGACATGTTTTCCCCCTCTCATTACCCCTTACCCGCAACACAAAAGTATAAAGCAGAGGTTGGGCAAATAAAATTTATTTTAATTTTATGAGCGAAAAGAGAAGATATTAATACGTGATAGTAATATCTTAAAGATAACAATATACATATGGAAGATATGTTATGTTATATGATAACATATTGGTAGATATGATACATATATGGTAATATGGTATATGTTATACGTGATAAGGTATAAGGTATTACATATGTTGATATGTAATAGTATAATACATATGGATATACATGTATAAAGTATAATGGTATATATGAATATACAGTGTGTATAAAAACGCCCTACAAGAGTAGGAAGATATAGGAGAGGGTGGGTGGGAGAAAATTGGAGTGCGTCTGAACGTAGTGAAGCGCGAGAAGAGAGTGAGAGAGAGTGTGAGAGCGTGCTTTACCACGTGACCTAATAGTTCACGTGGTTCGCACGAGGGGGCGCGCAGGGAGCGCGAGTACAGAGGGAGTGCGCTAGGTGGAGCAATGACCGCCCCTGACCCTACGGCCATGGGCTACCCATTACCCCTTACCCGCAACACAAAAGTGGGAAAAAGGTTCGAGTCACTTTTTAATAGACTTGATCAGAGAGTCATAAACTTGAGTGGCACTCGACACTCGGATGTAGCTCCTGTGAGCGTTCGAGCGCCACCCCCCGTATCTCTGGATGGAGAGTTCGGGGACCCCGGCCTGGAAGGCCTGAGTGGCCGCGGCCTTTCTCAGGCTGTGCAACGTGTACGTTTTCGCCGGGATCCCCGCCAGAGCCGTAAGTCTGTCCCATTCCTTGGTCAGCGACCTGGTCGTTATCGGTGACCGATCAGCGTTCATCAGGAACGGGTCTTGGTCGCTAGACGTGGGTACGGCCGCGATCATTTCTCTCACGGCTTGCATCGGGCACGACCTCCGGTCGGGAGAGGGCTGGAGAGCCACGTGCTTCTCCTCTCCAACACACTGGAGGTTTTTCGCCGCTTTTACCCTGACGGTGACGTGAGCTGATGTGACTTTCACGTCCCCGCGAGTTAGGTGCCTGTCCGGATCGAATCCTCGGACGGATGGTGGGGCGACCTCGCTCTGCCGCAGGGCCGCGAAGAACATCAGCAGGCAGGCCGCTCTCGTGGACCGGTCGAGGGGCGTGGCCGTTAGTCCACCGAGGACGCTCCTGAGGGCCTGCATCGGGATGGGCGGTTTGATGTTCGGCGTGTAGGACTTGTCCCTCTTCATCGCGTCGATGGCCCTCTATACTCTCGCGTCCTCGGTCGCCGCGACGTTGCCCCCGGACAGGCGCAGGTGCGACCGTAGGTGCGACAAGTGGTTGGCCACGGTCGCGGGTGAGGGGGCGTGGTCCCGGACGTACTCCAGGTATGACGTGACGAGGCTGACCGACAGCTGCTGCGGGTCCGTACCCATCCTCCGGCAGAATGCGATGTAGGTCGATACGGCGCTTCGCTGGTTCGCGACCGTGCCGGGGGCACGCGCCGCGGCTTGCCGCGCAGATGCCCTCTGCTGGAGACAACGTAGCGCCGGATCTGCAGGAGAGCCGGAGGACAGGCACAAATGAGGCGTGGTTACAAGGCACAACAGACATGAGATTATGAAATGACATGTAACGTTCAGCTTTAGCATTGTCCCTGGAGGTGAGGTGCGACCGGCTGAGGGCGTCCGCGACCGAGTTGAGGACCCCCGGGATGTGGGTGTACAGGAGGTCCACCTGTAATTTCGCCTGTACCATCCAGGCCTGGCGCGCGCACTCGGCGAGAACCCGGTTGCGTGCCCGCCCCGACGTGAGTGCCTGGACAGTTCCCATATTGTCGCAGAACACCTCCACCCTCGTGCCCCGGTCACGGTCCGTCAGGAACGTGTTGAGGGCGTAGATGGTATTGAGGGCTTCCAGCTCCGAGATACACTCCACCGGGTCCCCGACCGGGCAGACCTGACCGGAGTACGCTAGGCGGCCGTCTGTGCCCCCCACGCCGGTGAGGCAGGCGTCCACGGTGATACACTTCGTCGGGGGGCCCCTGGGGATTAAGGCACGTCCATTCCACCCGTCAGCGAATCTCGAGAACCAGTCGAGGTCCTGCCGCATGTCCGACGAGATGTTGATGTAGAATCCGGACATGCCTCGCAGGGCCTCGAGGAGCTTGCTGACGAATGCCCTTGCCGGCCGGATGCACTTCGCGACGTGTAGTATTTTCCCCAGTACCGACTGGAGCTGCCTCTTCGTGATGGACCGCTTCCGAGAGACGGCCGCGACGTGTTGCCGCACATCCTGCAGTTTGTCTTCCGGGATCGATAGCGTCATGTTCGCGGCATCGATGTCGATCCCTAGCCAGCGGACCACCTGCGACGGCTCCTGGGCTTTGTCCCGGGCCTCGGGGAGGCCCAGTTCGCGGAAGAGCTCCCGGGCGGTCGCGAAGTCCGACGCGGCTTTCTCCTTCGACGGCGATATGATGATTAGGTCGTCGAGGTACATCGCTCCCTCGACCCCCTTGCCGGCCAGAATCTCCACTATGGTATCCGCTACGCACTGCATGTGGTAGGAGGACGCGCGGGCACCGAACGGCATGGCCGTATCACAATAGTACCTGCCGTCCCACATGAAGCATAGGAGGGGCCAGTCGAGGGGGTCGCAGCGAAAGTTCTTGTATGCCCTCGCGATGTCGATCGAGGCCATATAGGCCCCGGGGCCCGACCTCAGGAGGCGGGAGACGAACCCGTCGATGGTAGGGAGGCTGTGCTCCCTTTCCTCCCCGTAGACCGAGTTCTTCATCACAAAGGCATTGACACTCTGTTGCCGCAGGAACGTCATGTCCGTTATTACTCTCCGGGCCTCGGAGTCCCGCTTCTCCCGCGACATCAGGGGAGACACGTGGCACCACGGGCTGAACGGGGCGTCGGAGAACGGACCGAGCAGATTGGAGAACGACAGCTCCTTTTTCACAAACTGCCCCACCTCGGTCGGGTACCCGGTGGCACTGGGGTGGTTAGGCACCCCTCTGGTATCCGTCGCGGGACCGAGGTATCCTAGGGGGAAGCCGTATCGTATGAAGCCCAGTAGCTCCTGCTTCCCCCTCATGCCCGTGAGGTATTTCTCCCACGCCCGTAACCTTAGGTCCGTGGGGAGAGTTATCGTGCTGCACATCGCGTTGGGCAGGCCCGAGGCCCGCACTGCCTCGTAGATGTGGCCGCCGACGGGGCGCCGTCCTGCATCCGCGGCCATTCCGCGCGCCGATGTGCCCTGAACGCCTCCGGGTCCGTACGAGTCCCGGCGGCAACAATCCCGGTCCGACACACTTCCTCGAGCTTAGCGAAGTCTGGGGGCGTGCCAGGAGGGGCTCCGTCCTTGGTCCCGTGGCCGGTCGTGCCCGGGTGGGGGACGCCCACCGGCACGGCCATGTGGTCCCGCGGAGTTGTGTTGTTATTGTTGTTTTGTACTGCCTACCTGTCACGTTGGGGAATCCCCACTCCCTCTGTGACGTCACGTGTCGGGGTGGCCTCACGTGGGGAAGTCCCGACCGGCGGTTTCCTGTCCTGTGTTGTTTCAGCACTGGACGTCTCTGTGATCTCACGTGCCGCGCACCCTTTGACCCCGGGAGCCCGGGTGGGGGGTACACGTGAACATCCTGTAGTCGGGTGTGTTCCGGTTACTCTCGGGGCGCACCGTGCCCGTTTTTTGCCGGCTGCGGAAGTCCATGTTGGTAGAGGGCATCCGGTCCAGGGTCGGCCGCCCTCATCGTGTATCCGGCCTGCGGGGTGTATCCGGCCTGCTGTCCGCGGCGTGTTGGTTGAGGGGCTACCAGCTGGGACTCGTATCCCATGGTGTACCCCAGTTTACGGTTGCAGGCATGGAGCGAGTGCCCGCACTGTTTCCCCACCGAATCGCAGAACGAGCAAATGTGAACCCATTTCACGGGCCCGTCCTCGTGCCCGCTCCTATGCCTGCACCCTCTCTCCGAATTAAACTGCCGGCACGGCAGCTCCCTAGCTTTGTCCTTCCCTGCGTTGTCCGGTCCGGCCGACCGGGTCGAGGTCGTCATGGCGAGCCGGACTCGCTCCTCCTGTATCAGACCGTAGTCGGACCAGCTAAGCCTGCCGGCCTCGATTTGGTCGAACACAAATTGGCTCCATCGCCTCACTCCCGCCCACGGTCGAGACTGGGCATCGATGGATACCTGGTGGAGGTGCTTAAACATGTGGTCCCGGTCGGCGGGCTCCACGGCTCGGTCGTCCCCTAGCAGACCGAGGAACGCGCTAACGTATTCCATCGGCCCTAGGAACCCCCGCACCTCCAGTTTCTGAGACAGTGTAAATACGCCCTCGCGGTCCACAAACATAAAAGGCTTCGAGGTCAACCTAGAGATGTTTAAGTCCGAATGGAGCTTACCCGTAGTCCTGTCGTGTCTGATGGCCTCACGGTCCAGCTCGCGTTGGATGTAGGAGTCGGCCGCATACCGCTCCCTCAGCTGACGTGGCGGAGGCAGGACCCGTGCGGCCTGGTCCTCGGCCCACTCGTTGGTGCGTCGATCCACGGCCGACTGGACGGATGGTGGCCGTGAGGCCCGGTCGTTGGTCCTCTGTTCCGCCAGCCGGTTGATCGCTGCCAGGACTCCCCCGATCTGATCTTTCACGTCGTTCTTGAAGTCGGCGAGGCCTTTCTCAACGGCCACGAGCCTGACCGTCTTCACACTGCCTACCTCGGAGGCCGAGTCCACGTGCTCCTCCGACGGTCGTTGGGTAGATTCCGACGTTACTTCAGCCTCCGCATCGGCGTGCGATGTGCTGGGGCCTGCTCGTGTCTTCGGCATCCTCACGTTGTTCTGGCGGTCAATTACCCGTACTTTTAAACCTTAACGACCTCGGGCCGATACTCGTGGAGTATCCGGTGCCGCGAGCGATGTTGGGCCAAAAATAGCGGAGAAAATTGGAGTGCGTCTGAACGTAGTGAAGCGCGAGAAGAGAGTGAGAGAGAGTGTGAGAGCGTGCTTCACCACGTGACCTAATAGTTCACGTGGTTCGCACGAGGGGGCGCGCAGGGAGCGCGAGTACAGAGGGAGTGCGCTAGGTGGAGCAATGACCGCCCCTGACCCTACGGCCATGGGCTACCAATTGTTAAAAACATTTCCCCCTAAAAAGGAACAAAATCGCATGAGATTTTGAGCCCTGTTAGGTACATGAATCCCATAGTGTGAAACCCACTTTAGGGGTGATTGTTGCCGCCAGTTGCAAGAGAAAAAAGTTGTCTCAGCAAAATGAAAGCCTGTCATTCACAAAAGGAGATTGTGTTCCAGTACCGAATCTCAACATGATTTGTCTCAGACAAACGGCCTGTGAGTTACGTGAATCCCACCGTGTGAATCCCACTTAACCTTTCTACAGGTCTACACAACTCTCCGAGTTCCTCTGTTAGTCGCTACAGGACTACACGCATCTCTTAACACAGACTAAGAACTTTAGCAGATGTATGACGTGGTGTAAGCAGCTTGTTATCAGATATGTAAAGCACTAAATCCATAAGAATGTAGTAGAGGAGCAAATGGCCTAAAAATGGGTAAAATTGACCCCCGAAAGTCTACTGGCTGAAACTTGCCATATTAGTCAATTAATACCAACGTTTAAGTTTATTTCTTGTGATAATCACATCGCAACTATCGCGATGTCCGTTGGTGTTTGAAAACGGAGCTTGTTTCCGGGTGTGTTCCCTACTTCCGATCATTGACTCAAAAACCAGAGAAGGTACAAGGAGACCTTGTACAGGGTCCACTGACATTGCCAGTTGATTCCTGAGAGCACACATGAACCAGCATGTTCAGCACCGATCTAATCAATCACAATTCGCATTGTTTCCGATTGAATCTGGTCTCTGGTGCATTTAGCAATTAACAGATGTCGGGTCGAGACACCACAACGTGCCCGATGAGAGCACTAGGAACTGAAAGCGGGCGAAAAATAGAGGTAATTTAAGCTCCCCACCCCACCCGCCCACTGAGCTCCCGACAACGCTGTTCAGTATGTTGTTCCATTGCTTCTCCTGTGTTCCGATACCCTCGATACATAATTTCCTCCATCGGGGCCAAAATCTGGTGTGCTATTCGATTGGCTCGCCATATGCTAATTGGTTCGTTTGAGGATAAAAGGAGCTAAACCTTTCTGGCATTCAAAAGTAACAATCCTGGGGTTTGTTAAATAACTTATGCCGACGAAAGTATAGGGTACAAGGAGACCTTGTACAAGGTCCTAGCCAACGAAAGACCGTCCATGAGTGCTGAATACAGTTGACCCAGCTCGTCTCTGGGTCTCTTTGGCGTACTGAAAAGGGTCTCCGTATAAAATTACTAAAGTTACTGGGTCCTCAGCAATTCCTGGAAATCAAATTTTGAATACTGTAAGGGCTAAATCAGCTATCATCGATAGAATCAACCATCTCTTCAATAGGTTTTCTATTTGTTTAATGGTCTGGATACCGAGAAACAAGCTCCCATAAAAGTGACCTTTTGGGGGAAATTCTTTATTGCATAATTTGGTATTTTGCCCAGGGCTTTCATGCAGGAGCTATTGTTGCTTTGTTTCCCCTGTCTTTGTAGATGTTCACCAATACTATGGACGTGTCAGCAGTAAAACCGCACGGCTGCCATGTTAGTTGTTTATCTGACTGACATGGTCTACTCGTTGTGTTTACCACTTGCATCACCCTGGGTGGCCTGAACCTGTTCTCAGAAGACGATGTGCTCCATGTAACCATTTTACCGTGATAGTTGCTTATCTTAACCAAATGAGGATTATTTCATGCTTTCTTTAGTAATGTCTGTATCTTGGTAAAACTCAATTACAGAAGTTATTCGAAGACAGCGAGAGGCTTGAATTACAATGTTTGACAGTTTTATTATCTCTCATAATGTTATTGTCCCTATTAGTGTGCATTTTAACTTGCTTGTTGGGTCTGGTATGTGGAACAATTTGGACTAAATAAAACATTTTTATTTTATTTTACTTTGGTGTTTGGTATAAAACCGTTTTGAGTATACCTCTCAATATCGGGAATTGCTTCCTTTTTGGAGGTATATAGTAGATATAAAGGTTTAAATGAAAGACAGGAGAGGGCACTGTATACATTATTATATGCCTATGCACAAACTTAGTATAAATATGTGCTGCTCCCAGGGGTACGGTTATTACAGTTATTGTACACACAGATTGCATTATACGCCGTGTACTGGTGTCTTTGGATACTGACAGACTGCACACTTTAGTTGACAGACTGCATGCTTTGAACTTTGAACTTTGAACAGCAAATTTTAACAGTGGAGTCAACAGGTTCGAATCACTTTTCATGTGTCGATAGAAGTCTCACAAACTCCCTGTAATAAATAAGATTGCATAATGCATAGATATTAAGGTATCTAAGGTGGGTTGCTCATGTGATATAGTTTGAATACCTTAAATATGCAAAATCAATTGATAACAAGTTCACTTGCCAATGTCTTGACTCTTGGACACTAAACCTGAAGTTAAACGTGCAGAATGTGCCACTGTGCATAGCTTTTTGAGCTGACTCCAATGAAATCGTTCATCTACGAGCTGTTTATAGCGAGTTTTGAACGATTTCATGAGATCAGGGGATCGGAGGCAGGAAAGTTGGGATATCGGAAGTAGGGAGATAGCAAGCTATGTTCCTAAGTAGTTTACGAAGTGATTTGTAAAACGATGTATGCTTTTTGCAAGTTTTGGCCGTACAGCTGATATACAGCTCCCGGTGCTGAACAAATAGGCTGCTCTACCAGACAGGTTCTATATATTCGCCTGACAGGCATTAACACAGTGTGTATTTAGCATCAATCAGCATAGCCAGTGTACCCGGCCTTGTTCCAAACAGGGTAAGGTAAGTTTGCGAACTTGGCAAAACTCGGCCTGTTTAGATGTCAGTTGTTCACCCCTAAATGGAGGGATCGAATTATTATTAGGGGTTGATACTTTAGTTACAATCAGCCTGTCCGGTGGAATATGTCCGAGAAATAGTGACTAAAAGCACTGCATGGAGATGCACACAGAAATTATGATCCATCAGATAAGTAAAGGTACAGATATTTATCATCAGCTCATACATGTAATACGCATGGTTGGTTACATATAGAACGTGGCATATATATTGGCAAATCTAAGTCACCAATTCCTGAAGTATCAGGAGCCAATGGAATTCAGTTTCGAATGAGCATGCACAATGACTAGTAATGCCATGCTCCCATAGTACTAGTCATAAAATAAGAGCGAATAATTCTACATGGCGAACTGAGACCTAATAGGGTAAATGTAGTGATGTTTTATGACGTTACTTACCGTATTAGACCAGCATTTGCCGCAAATGACGGTAGCATTGTGAGATTCGGGTCACAATGATATAAAGGATGTACGCCGAAGCTGTGATCCACTTTCTTTTCTTTTGGAGCTGTTGTTTTGGGGTATTTTTGTTGGGTTACTGTTTGTCTCACATTTGGAGCGCACTTGTTCAAGTTGTTGGATTGGAATGGTGGAGAGAATTCGATCAATGCAGGCTTTCCAAAGCTTTTTCAATGCACTTAATACAATTATTGAAATGTAGGGCAGGATACAGGGATTTGTAAATGAAGAATTATAATGGTTCAAGATCGGGTTGTGGCAGTATTATCTTCTAATCTTAATAAATTGTCCTATCTTCAACTTACCCTGTTGTTCCCTGGGTTGTGTCATAAACGCTGCTATTTTGATTATCATTAAACATGTTGACTGTATACCAACAATGTCTCTCGATGAAGTGATCAATTTCTATGTATCCACTACATCGGAATTTTTCAAATGACATCTGAAGTATTATTACACAAACAACGTCACTAGTTAGCATACAAACTAGGTGCACATTCCAGGCACATACACCAGAGCAACTTAGTCCTGGCGTTATAGTCACTTTCCTAAGCTGAAATTCTTTACATCTGTGTACACAAAGCACCAGACATCATCATTTATAACCTGACCTACATCCTGGGAAGGGGAAGAGGGGCAGAGAGGCACCATTGTACCCGGGTGGTGACCGCCTTCTCAACACCAACCACTTATGGTCGGACCACCTCCTGTCGGGAAACTATTTCTTTCGACTTTAAAAAAAAATTACAGTTTATTATCATGGCCGTGATACAATTCAGAGTGATTATATCAAATCATGGATTGTGTCATTGTTATCAACAATAAATATATTTCCAGTTACACTGAGGTGAGCAATACTGCTACAAGACCGAAGTTATTCTCAGTTAATAGCCTAAGATGGATTTATCTTTTCCTTTAAAAGATATTTGTTTCATGAGCAATCTAGAAATAATTCAATCATAAATAGATCCTCCACACGTTACCAAATACCCTAATATCGCCCCGGGTAAGTACAGGATCCACTCCCGACTGTCTGGCCGCACCACGGCCTCATGTCTCCCGATGAACAACCGTTTTCTGATTTCTAACTGGAGAAACCGGATATAATTTGAAGTATATACATAGAGAAAACTGATATTTCCATTTCTGCCATCGGATTTCCAATTTGAAGATTCATAAAGACCGTTAAACTGCGATAATTGTGGGAAATAAGTCAAGAGTCTACCATACAACGACGGAAAACCAGCTAACACCGGATCCTGTAAACCAACTGAATTATGGGATACCCCAATGAGGTTTATATTTTTAATCATAGACTACAGACTTAGATGGACTAATATAATTATCAACGGTAAAATGAGCCCAGAAGAAATTACAACACCTTTCCCAGATACTATATGATTGACCCGGAGACTGCGAATATAGATACGTGTTTACCCCTCGTCTGCTAACAATCTATATCTGCAGTGAAAAAAACCCACCAAAAACAATGCTGTTCTCTGTTTCCCGTCGATAAGGTGCCATAAATCATTCTTAAACAAGGACAGTCTCATCCTGCCCTGTCCTCATTTCCTTGCTAGATTGGTGTTTGTTCAGGGTTAATAACAGCGTGTGATACGACAGACTGGATACCAATAAAAATCAATAGATCTTAGGACCGGTAACAGGTACCACACGTGACCTTAAACTTTGCCTCTCTTGACTTTGCTTAGCATATTGAACCTCCTTTCTGTGGAGTATCAGGAAAGGACAAACAAAAGACCGAAAACTATGCCATTTTTAAAGAGATCAGACTACACACCGCAACCAACAGATGAATACATGTATTCAGATGTTATCTGAATGAATAAATGAAATAACAGGACGCAGGCAGGATGCGACTGCCATCTATATTTCGTCTGCTTTGTATCCATGAAGCTCGCCGTCAAGCTCTTAAAAAGTAGTAAAACAATAAATAAAATGATAGATATCTAATTATACAATGATAAAAAATCCACATAGCTGTGATTTACCGTTCCGGGAATAATAATTCTTTCTCGAGGATCTATGCTTCTTGATTCCCCACCTAGTTTTTAAAGAAATGAATCTTCTGGGAAATATATATATATATATATATATATATATATATATATATATATATATATATATATATATATATATATATACATATATATATGATGAACAGACAATGTGTGCATACACCCATAAACATGTTTCATGTAATAGGCTTGACATCATTAGTAGAAAGTCTAATGACAATTGTATCACGTGTATATGATCAAAATCGAACTCCGACTAGCTGTAAACCAGACACATGTATTGTCTTTTGAAAAAATTCAGCCTTGCAGAAAGTAGGTCAGAGTGACATGTTGATAAATGGAAAGAGAGAGGGTCTAACTGTAACCAAGCACAACCTTTGTCTGAGTGATGCGAGACATAACCGCACATCTCTGTGGAGAGTGACGGGGTCATGTGGTGAAGTGTTCTGCCCAACCATTGGAGCGCCTCTTTGAGCTAGGACGTTGAGTCGAGGTCATAGCACCCAGTTGTTATTATCTCCCTAGTGCCACCTCCATCCACGATCGTGAATCAAGTTTCAAGAGTATCGGCAGAGAAGTAAGTCGCTCTAAGTTGTTTCTGAATGGATGTAATAGTTGATACTTATATTCTCCTGTGTATGAAAGTTGTGAAGATGATTTGATAGTCTTTGGTGCTTCATGCAGTAGAACGGTCTGGGAACTAGTCCTATGGTGCCATTTTCATGGTGTCTCTCTTAGCTGCTCCCGCATCTACCGCTCACGTACGATCCTAAGGGGTGGCTGGAGACGTGCAGGCTTCCGGCGTGCACTCGGGGTTAGAATTCCCTGGTTTGTCCTGTAGTATCCTTATATACCACTGCCTCTATTATGTTTAGTCTCAATACATTTGTCACTGTTAACATGACCCACACAGTCACACATTACAAGTCCCACTTCATCTCTTGCTATTTCTAAGTCTCTTCCCCTCTCTCTTTATTTCTCTCTCTCTAACTCTGTCTGTCTGTCTTTCTGTCTGTCTAGTTCTCCCCCCCCCCTGGCTTCTCCCTCTCTCTCTATCTCTCTCTCTCTCTCTCTCTCTCTCTCTGCGTAGAATTGTTAACAAAACTTATGAAAACATATTAATTAACGCGAAAACGAAATAACTGCAATATGTACATTCCGGCAGAACTGATTAAAGATTGTCTAGTGAATGGATTCGTAGACCTACCCATTTTTACCTTTCTTGAGATGTCCAAGCTAGGGGCTAGTATTGAATTAAAGATTCACTCCAATATAAGTTTAATAACTCTACTACCATTTGGAAATCATTAGATTCTGTTAATAGTGAGCCACTGTTACAGTTACCAACTAACTGGGTATGTATCTATATGTTTGCCAGAGAATTTACGCAGACCACAATCATTCAGCCAGTTACACCCTGTACAGCTATAAATTGCAAAAATGATGATTTTGGGGGCTTGTTTTGACTGTCATTTAAACGAGTGTTTGATAAAGTCCTATTACCTGGTACACTAATTAACAAATGGAACTTTCCTCTGCAGTAGTATTTGTTTTCTAGGCAATAATGAATGATAATGTTTCGCTTCCTTTACATCCCTTATACTGTATTACTTTATTCTCCCCGATATAAGTATTCAATTATTCTAACACCCACTTTTGTCTTTACGGCCACGTGCATAAAGGGCCGCGTCCACCAGAGCCGACACGCTACGATAGTCCTCCCGACACGCTGCGACACAGAACCTCTGTGTCGTGGCGTGTCGGGATCTTCTGTTGCAGAAATGGCGGCGCCACTCTGCGACACCGCTGGTTACCGAAAACATAGCGATCATATGGATTTTCCGTTATTCCTTTTCAATAAGAGGGAGAAAACAATGTTTATTCAGAAGGTCTAACCTTCCAAAACATAGGAAATGACATTTTATAAGTCTTCTGTCATTTGTGTGGTTGCGATTAGGGTCCTAAGTGAAGAATTTCCAGATTCATGGAAATTTAGTCTGAAAATCGAAGAGGGCCACCCACATGTTGATATATGGTACAACATTGATAAATCCACCATTCCATGTCTTTATGTTCATCTTGCACACATTTGAGGTGATTGAGATAGATCTGATTTTGGTAATAACAATTCTGAGAAGTGTCATAGTGCTCTGTGATGGCCAATTTTCAAAATTGCGATCATTCTGCTCCTGGGACTTATCTGCAATGCCCATGCATCTAAAAGGTTTTCTGAGGGGTCCCAAAACTCATGTATGTTTCATTAAATGCACAATCATGTGCTATATCTACTTCACTAACAGTCAAGGTAGGGAAATGTCTCCCTCCAACGCACTGGACGAAAACCACCATTTTACATATATATACGCCATCGCGATAACGCACGTATCGGCTGTATCGTGGCTTGTTTATATTTGTATACACCTCTTATACGCGTCTACGTTTCGGGCGTCTACGAGACAGTTTCCATATGTAGACGCGCACGACTTGGCTGTCTTTCACGCCTGGCATATTTAAGATAAAACATACTCTGCGCAATATATATACGCCAGGCGTATATGATACCAAAAAAAAATTGCGACCCGCGGCCCACCCCATCCTGTGGGTGTTGGTAGAGGATACACCAACACTGACCTGCCACCCGTGACCTCCCAACCCCACCCCCTACCGCCCCCCACCCCGACACCCCACCACGGCACCACCCTACACTCACTCTACTCACAGTGAAGCCCTGGTACACGACCCCCGCCTCCCTGCGTTGTGTGTAGAGGGATTAGCGGCCACTCGGCGTGTGTAAGATGTTTTCAGTCCTGAGTCAGAGGCGCACAGGGCGGGCGGCTGAGCGGGTGGCTGTGAGGGTGGCGGCCGCGTTCACAAGGCAGAGTCGGAGTCGGGGTCGGGAGTCGGACTTCAGGTGCACAGAGACATGGGGGGGGAGGCCAATATATAGTAAGCCTGAATGTCCACACATTGAAATGGTGTCTGAAAGTAAGATCTATTAGAAAAACAATTAAAAAAACAACATAATGCAAGGTTTACTATGTGTAATTAATCAATTTATACTTAATTAGGTTTTGATAAAATAAATTGGTAATATAAAATTGCAATTTTCATATAATACAGACTTGGATGGTTAATGTCAAATGAAATATGCTACCAGTAGTGTCCCCAAGTGGCAGAGAATGGAACTTTTTGAGAGTGGTGTATATTCAACGGAATCAGGCGTATATATGACGTATATAAGACCGCACCATGGACATGTATATACGCCACTAGATAAGGCGTCTACGAGACGGATAACAGGTCTAACTTCTAGACGCAAAATCCTACTGTCAGACGCGTTTCGCATACATATGTAAAGCGGTAGGTTTCGTGCAGTGACGATGGCTACATGGCTGGAAACTCAGCACCCGTTGGCTGGAGGTTGGATGTACGTCTAAAGTGGCAAATCTACCATACAGATGCTCTGCAGATGGGTTTTTAACCTCCAGCCATTGATCCTCGCCAATCCCCCTCAGATTCTCTAGATATTTCACACTGATCCACTAAATCGTCTCTTCCTGGCCGCTCCAACAACCACTAGAAACCCACACCATGCTTGGGCAGCACCTAGCGAGCAAGTCCACCAAGTCATCTGATAGGCGGCACACCGAAAGTGCCTCCATACACTATAATGCTTAAGCTGCACAAAACCCGGTAATTGAGCAGAGCAGTGTGCACCGCATCGGGGTTTGGCCCTAACTACAGGAACCCACTTTGGGGAGTCAATTGATGCTGACGTCCACAATTCCATGACAATTCCACCGGCGCTAGCTCTGGCTTGGTGGATCACCCGCTTAAATCCCATAAGACAGCAACATCGACCACAGATTCTCACCTATCCAATCAACGAAAACAATAATGTCGATGTCTTATACCCTCACTGACGCTTGCTGATTACACCTTTCCACTTTATAGCCTTGTTATGTACAGTGACCCGAGTAAGATCAAAGAGAGCCATCAGGAGCCAAGTCAGGGTGAGGCATGGAAATAATTTAAAGTTGAATAACTTTTGATCCCATTAAGATATCGGGAAACAGTTTTAGGAGTTAAAGGCTATATCACATTAATCCAAATTTACTCTAGATGTGCTACCGCCTGTGCATCGGCTGCCAAAACTGGCTTGTGTCTGACCTAGAGCCCTGTCTTGCCGATGGAATAAGGTGTTGTGCCAGTGGAGTAAGGTGGACAGGTGGGCGTCGGCACTGAGGACTGGAGTACACTGGGAGCCTCACTGGGTGGGGTCAAGATGTGCCCAAGCTGCCTGACCTGTGACTGGAGCAGCTCTGGGATATAGTGGGGGGGGGGGGGGGGTGTTGTCACCTAATCCCAGGGGTCACTGAAGAATATCTGGGGTTCATCAGATGGGTTATTTTCCCACCTTTCATCCACAGCCACGATTTATGAGATAACTTGCACCCTCCTACAAAGTATCCCATTCTCTTCTGCACCCGGTTTGAGTGCCAACATGCACCAGACAAAATCTGGAAATTCAAACTGTCAACCTCCTCCAGTCACAGCAGATATATTCTCTGACCAGTACAGAGTGGCTAGAGCTGAGTGACCAGCACAGTCTGACTCAATTGACGAGTACTTTCTTACTAGTCCCCACTCACCAGGCCTCACTCACTGGTCCTCACTCACTAGTCCTCACTCACCAGTTCTCACTCACCAGTCCTCATTCACCAGTACTCACTCACCAGTCCTCACTCAACAGTACTCACTCACCAGTCCTCACACACCAGTACTAACTCACCAGTCCTCTCTCACCACTACTCACTCACAGGTCCTCACTCACAGTCCTCACCCACCAGTACTCACACACCAGTACTCAATCACCAGTACCTAGGTGCCAGCACTGGTTGACCAGTACTGTCTAACTCAAATCAATCTTTTGAATGAGAGCCTGAGATTCTTTCTCTTTTTGAATTTCTTTTAATCAATGAACATGACAGTTTAATTTTGTCCTGTTGGGTGAATCTGTATTCGCTGACACTGCCAACTTCCGTATCTTGAGTCAACAGGTTACCCAGTGATCAATTGTGGGTTATATACAGATTGATTACTCAATACAAGATGTAGGGGTGGTGAAGGCTCAATATGACCCCTGACCCTGCGTCCAGTGTGGGAAAAATGTCTTGCAAAAGTCCTATTATCTATTGTGTTTTTTCTGTGCTAATCGGAAAGTGTAACTTTTTTCAATTGTTAACAATTTGCCTACATGGCCTGTCTTCCATTGTCACAAATATATGTTATGTACTAACAATTGTACGAACTGATAAGCGATATTCTACATAGGTGCTCAATATACTTTGAAAACACTGCAGTCAAAGGCCACTTAGTATGAGTCACTCTGAAAGGGTCACTAAGTATGTGTCACTCAAGAAGGGTCACTTAGTATGTGTCACTCAAAAAGAGTCACTTAGCATGTGTCACCCAGGAAGGGTCCCTTAGTGTCACCAAGGAAGGGTCTGATAGTAAGTGTCACCAAGGAAGGGTCACTTAGTATGTGCCACCAAGGAAGGGTCACTTAGTATATTTCACCCAGAAGGGGTCACTCAGAAAGGGTTACTCAGGAAGGGTCACTAAGAAAGGGTTATTCTGTATGGGTCACTCAGTAATGCTAAGTAACCCTTTCTGAGTGACACATCACAAGTGACCATATCTGACCCTGACTGACTGACTGCAAGTCTACTTTTCCTGGGATGGGAGATGCACAGTAGGGTCCAGATGGCAGGAAATGTCCAGGCAACAAAGAGCTATAGCCTCTGAGCTAACTCCCCAAGCCCCCCCCCTCCCCCCAGTCCTAACCCTTCCTTTTCTTCTTTTGAAAACGAGTAATGATCTGTTTTATTGAGTCACTTACAATATCGATTGCACACGTGGTTTCTTATTCAATTTTCCAAGGCGATTACAATTACGATTAGATGTGTATAATCCATCGAAGGATATCTTGGGAGCTACATGTGCTTGTCCTATGTTGAACATGCACAGTTGTCTGATGAACATGTGTTAATCCCTCGGAGCGTAAAATAAATCCGAAAATGAAAGGGTACATAGTTTCCCGTAGAAGTATCTTGCTAATTTTTTGTTTGTTTTTGGGGGTCATCTCAGTAGCATTTGTTATGAAATTTTCACATCCATTTTTTGTTTTAAGCAATCTTTTATTGATCTTTCCACATATCCATACATCATACAATTTGCAGCTCTTTAAAATAACTTTCCATGTATTTTTCACACCATATCTTCACCAGTTTAACCTTGTGGTCTCTTCTCATTGCTCTTTTTTTTAAAGTTTTGGAACAAACTTTTAAATCTATCTTATCTTATCAGCCTAACCTATTCAGTCCCTAGCCTTTAAAGAAGTTGCCACCCTTTTGTCTCTTTTTATCTAATACATCTTAGTATAATATTCTCTCAGTAACCATGGTACCATTGCATAATAAGCATTCATTGTTCCAATCTTTTCAGGGTGATGGAATTAGGTATAGTTAGGACAGAACATGACCGAGGAAATAAGTACAATATTACAGAGAACAATACATAATAATGTGACAAGACAAGACATTAGATGAAAGGAAAAAATACAGGAACTATGGTTGTACTTTAAATCAGCTATGCATTCAAGAAATTTGAATCTATTCACCTGCTTCAGACCCTCACATGTGACTCTTTCAACCAAAATCCTTTGTTTCAGTTCTCAGAGGAAAAGCGTTAAATCAAGCATATTTGAATAGAACAGTCTCTGTCTGTGTATAAACATTTTGGCATAAAGGATTACAAAGTTTAGCAGCTTTCACATCCATTTTATAATCAAAATATTATGTGATGGAATCAATCAACATTATATTATCAAGACAGAAGAGGGTTACCACACAAAAGCAATCTCGTTCACTTAAAATCAAATTTGTTTTATGGACATGGTGGTGATATTGAATTTAAGAGAAAATATATAGAAATATACAGGATCTTATCATGGGCAATATACAATGATGAGTGGATAATTTGGTAACTAACACATTGAATGAGTTTGTGACTATTAGTATTGTGACATTGGTTATTCTAGGAGTTTTTACAATAAAAGAATTGATTATGTGACAATAAACTATAGGTGATGATTGATCATTGATATACAGGTGATTATTGAACATTGTTAACAGTTAACACTTTTAAATATTATGAAATTAGATTTATATAAAAAGAAATCTAATCATAATGTGAACAAAATATTTCACAGAATTCACAGCACAATAATATCCATGAGAAAAATATAGGTGACAGTATTCAAACGGTTTGATATTATCCTACAAAAGCGTTAGATGGGGTCTTTTCAAGTTCGGGTATTTAGTTTCTCATGGATGAAGATGGCTACATCCTGATATTTTTCAGATACAGGCAAGATACCAAGATGGATGAAGTACAATGGCTCGGAGCTTCCATAGGTATCCCTGTGCTGGTCATCTACGTGTGTTTTCTCTTGTTCGTGATGTTCCTGCTCCTCCATGGTGAACACCGACATCAGCTTCCAGTTCAACTGGCTGCCAGTATCATGTTTGGCCACTTGCTTATTGTCCTTTTCTTTCATACTGGAAACTTCCATATGTACCTATTCGGAAGGTCATTCAGTACTGCCTACTGTTGGTTCTATATCATAATTGAGAGCTTTGGTTTTACAATCATTCCACTCACACTTTTGATGTTTGATATTGAGAGACTTATGTACATCCGAAATCCTACTGGATACTCTCAGAAGATCACCCGGACAGGAGCTATCACCTTAGTGTTATTTCCCTGGGTTTTTGCTGTGGTCTTTACTATAGTGGATACCACTGCTTTTGCAACTGTAACAGAATATATTGTCCATGGAAACGTCTCATCACAGTATTTTTGCTACACCTCTGGTGACTCTTGGCAACATGTTTTCAGAGATTTTGTTGGTGCAGTCATTCCATTATTCATCTTCCTTATCATAACTATAACTGTGCTAGTTATGTGGTGTTGCTACAAACGTAAATTGTCATTGGGTAGAGACTATTCCATGATGGGTGAAGAGGTGGAGAGAACAGTACGTAACTCAGTCATTGCTGTATCGGTGCTAAGTGGCCTGTGTAGCCCCCTTCTGATGATGGATATGGTGATCCGGCTTGTCCCAGCTTATTCAGTATTAAATGGATTTGCTATCATAGAGGGAATTATGTGGATTTGCACCCTTGCTGAAGTCCGTAAAAAGTTTGTTGGACTATTCCATTCGTGTTGCCCTGGAAAGAAGGCAGAACTTCCCACTATCCAATATACACCAGGTAATGAAAATCAAACTGATGCTTAATTTCCCATAATGTGGAAGATTGTTAACTATGCAACAAATATTATGTCAATAAACAAAAATATAAATATAACATAATACCATATAATTTTCAGGATAATGGAGCATGAGAAACTTTATACGAAATTAACATCAATTAGAAATTATGTGACTACAGTCCATGATACAATTAAGGGGATAATTGCCATTCAGTGCATTATATTATAAGATATTGCCATATCTTTTATTGATACGTATCCAATGTTTCTATCATGATTTTTCCTAAAGAGACAGTTTAAGCAGCCTTTGTTTCCATTCTTGAAACATAGAATTCAATCTATATTATAATCAGTATTCCAATGCTTCCAAATGGTAACATATCTGGTGTGTCTTAGAATACAGAGTGGGGGTGACTTTATAAAGATACATATAGCAAATACACGCATGTCTTGTTATTATATCATGAAGCAAAATAATTACAAATGCCGTAAGAACATAACAGAGCCATGCAGATGGGAAAATAAAATGGACATTTTCATTCTTTGTATACTCAATAATTAAAGAAAGCATTCTTCATTGATAATGATTAGCATCTACTATTTTGTATTTTTGTTTATGACATTTGTGATGAAGTCATCAGTTGTAGTTGCATAAAGTATACAGATGATCTTGTGATATAACTAATCTGAGGAAGAACAAGTGCCTAAGAAATCCTTGTAAGTATCATAGATCTTTTAGCAAAATAGAATTGAAATCACTACGCGAAAACCCCCAGTTCATTCATATAAATACGCCATCGCATAAATGCATGTATCTGATGTATATTGGCATGTTTCTATATATATGTATACGTCCACATTTCATGCCAGCCTATGCCATGTATACAAATGTGTTTTTCTTTGTATATATGGATGCGTAATGGCGGTATTTGTGAAGAAATATCCTTTGCCACCCTGTCTCTCCCCTTCAATTTCTAACCACCCGTCTGTGCTGAAGTGTTGGTAGAGTACCCACCTTCCCCAACTCCCCGCCCTGCCCTGCCCTGCCCTACCCTCCCCAACTCCTCCCAGGCTCCCCACAGCCTCCCCCCAGCGTGTGTAGATGGATGACTCCAAGTCCTCTGTCTACACCCTTTATCAGAATTTTGTCTATGAGTGGGCAGGCACATGGCTGCATGCAGACGGGTGTGAAAGCGGCCGGTGTGAAAGCGCTGGGTGTGAAAACGGCGGATGTGAAACGGCGTCGGGAGCAGATGTGTTGGTGATGCCAGCTGTGTGGCGGCAGTTGCAGTGGTAGGGTGATATCAGATGAGACCTTGTGTTATATATGCAGTACCAGAATTGAAACCTCAGAAGAATAGTGTTTTGAAAGTAAAAACTATTAAAAGTCGGTTAAAAAAGAAGAGAACACTAGGTTCATTATATATAATAAATCAATTGATACACAATGTGCAGAGATCAGAATTATTGGATAGTGGTGTAAATACAACAGAATCAGGTGAATATATGACATACATATGCCTGCAACATGTACACTTATATACATCTATAGATGAGATGTATACACGATGGAAAATAGGACTAACTTATTTACTAAAAATCCTAGCTATATATATGTGTAAATTAGGGTTTTCCGTGCTTTGAATCTTGCTTTGTTTTTTTACCAATTAGATAAACCAATATGCATTGATTACATGTGTTGTAATGATGCTTAGAATGGAAGAAAACAAGGTGATGTGCATTCTCCCAATAAAATCACTCTCTCATGAAGGAGTCATTAGAACTATGCATTGCAATATTTTTAACATTAACTTTAAATTGATGAAAACCTAGAGGCAAGTCCCCTTTGCCAGCCAATATACACCAGTTCAAATGGTTTTCAGCCTAAATGAACTATATGTCATTAATCGGCATCGTATGATACGCGTATGATAAAATGGGTTGCTTATATTCACAGTTTCTGGATTTACTGAAATTTTTCTATCCATTGGAAATTGAAAATAAATATACCAGAACGATGGTCTGTAGAATATTCATGCAAAGTCTCCGAATCGATGAAAAAATTCCAAAGATAAAGAAAAAAAGAAAGGATCAATGCATCGATACCCATGCAGAAAAAAAACATCACCAATTGCCGAAAGTCCGGTAGAAATCGAAGTATCGCCAGGAAAACCGACTATAACACCGATAAAGGCTGAAACCTACAAAGAAGACGACGAAGGCAACACTGAAGATAGCCATCGGTAACCTGCGAACAAATCAGAAGGAAAAAAGATGGAGAAAAATAGAAGGGAAAACTAAAGACCATGATAAGGAACGCCACAAAACCGCCCAGTATGAACAAGATAGACGCAAGCCAGAAAATGTAGGCCTCCAGGGGCCAAGCAGCATCCCGTCTTATAGAGTATCAGTAGACCCATATCACGTCTCAAAACGCATTAACCAGCCCATGGGATGGGTAATGGAGCGTGAACCTTATCGCTAAGTAACAAATTTTGACTAAATCTGAATAAGACTGTTTATACCAGTCAGTGAGTAATTGATACATGTATATAAAAGAATCACCGTTATATATTCAATAGTATATAGTAATACAGAATTTATATTCTGTAAAATATGCAGTAGAGAATGTTAAAAGCAATACATTGAATCAAAACAACAATGTATAGTATGACACCACATAAGGAAGAAATGCATGAGAATGAAACACATCTTGATTATCAATGATATGCTACCATAGAAACTTGCTTAGATTATTGGTCTTGAAATCTACTTAACAACACCACTGTTATCAGCTTTTATAACCACACCTGAAGAAGGCTCACCCGCCGAGACGTAGTGTCAATGTTATAATATGCAACAAATCTAAGTATTCATTAAAGAAAAAATCAAATAGAAATGCCGGTGTTGTTGGTTTTGTGATAGATTAAATGGAGTTAAAAAGATAGTTTTTCACATAATACAACTGATATCATTTTCTTGAAACTTTCTTCACAGAATATAGTAAATGTGTAGAACTACAGATTTAAGTATCAAAAAGCATAGGCACGTCCGTGGCATAGGTCACCAGACTTATTTTTGACAGAATTGAAGAAAACTATATTTTCCTATTAAAAACAAACGAATGTAAATTGACTTATTTTATTTGATACACCAAATTGTAGCTGTAACTCTACTTTCATTTGTTACATAGATTGTCCATATACTCCCAATATCACCTAAGATATTGAGGATATACTGTAAAGCAAATAAACCATTCCCCCGCCCCACCCCCAGGCTGGTTTCCCAGGAACGTGCGATGCCTGGGCCCATCCGTCACAAAAGCTCCTTTCCCAGCCATGTATGAGATAATACAGTTGTATCTGAAATGATAAGTTGTTGATGCTAGAAACTGAATCTCGCCACTGCAAGGAACACCAAAGCCCAGGCACCCCATGTCCAGGTCCCGTGTGGTTTATTACAATTAAACTTCATTTTGATCGTTTGATTTTCAATTATATAGGTCTGAGGAAGACCAACACTCTCATCGCAACCTTTATTAAGTCAGTATTTGTACTTAATTCCGAAATCCATTTCATGACATAAGAAAGCCAGACTAAACTCCTTCGCACTTTTAGTTAAAGTATGGATGTGCAATACAAAAGCCGGGTGTTTTTTTCGGTTTCAATTCAGATATACGAAAATTGCCATATTTTGGTCTTTTTTCAGATTACCAAGACCAGAGATGAATCGACCAATCCAGGCAGCAGATATTGTAGCTATCGTATTGTTGGTCCTCTTTATTGCTTTCGTCTTGGGTGTAATATTCCAGCTCCTCAATGGTAAACAATAAAATCAGCTTCCAGGTTATTTGGCTGCCACTATCATACATACCCGTTACTCTTTTCTATCATATTAGCAAGATCAGCATCGTGGATATCATTCATCTACAACTAAGATGTGCTGCTACCTATGTTTATTGCTACATATGTTTACTTCTACTATACCTCTACACCATATACACATATATATATATATATATATATATATATATATATATATATATATATATATATATATATATATCTGTGTGTGTGTGTGTGTGTGTGTGTGTGTGTGTGTGTATGTAGGTGTGTGTAGGTGTGTGTGTGTGTGTTCTACAAATATGGAGAGATAGTGTTAGTGCTTTCATTCCAATAGGGTCTACAATAATTAATATAGCTGCCCTTGTGTACCAAGATACCTAATATCGTAGATCATGGGAACTATTATACTTAATGAATATTAGAATAACAATGTTCAATGTTTGATGTGGCTATAATCTCTTATGCAGTAAAAGGAATGACTTCTATATTTAATTCATCAAATTGTAATATTTCTATCTTATGTTTCTATAATGGTTTAGCTTTATAGCAGGTATTCCACCAAACAGCACTCTGCAGGCGGGTTTTTACCCTCCGGTAAACATTGTTTACCAGAGCCGGCCGCCCGCCTGCCCTGAAATCTGGAAATCCTCCCAATGAGCAGTTCCACCAAGCATCGGGGCCAGCCAGTGCTGACATGCCACTGAACACACAGCTGGGAGCTGTTTCAAAAGTCTCGCCAGTGGCACGTCGCATTTCAAAGCGAGAGGCCGCAACAGCGAGCGGCACTTTGAATCAAAGCGGCAGCAAAACCGCCACCAATACCCAATAGTGAGCAGCACCTCCACCTCGACAGCGACTCTTCAAGTGCCATTGTTAGCTCTCGCTTTGGCGGTGAGTACTCTCGTTTAGCACCCTCCCGACTTTTGAAACAGCTCCCAGGTTTGCTGCTGCCATCTGGTGGACTCTAGCCGCACAAACGTGCTAGTTGAGTTAGCCGGTCATCCGGTAGGGGTGTGCCGAGTGTGCCTGCACACACTGCACCGCTCCAGCAGCCCAAAACACGATGATGGAGCAAAGGAATATGCTGTCATGGTGGGATTTGTATGGGGAAGCTGATAGCTCATCAATTTTCCACAGAATACTATGGTTAAGTGAACGTTGAGGGTAAATAAAGATCAGGCTTGATGTTATAAATGTGTACATCTGACTCTGGTGCAAAAATTCTACCGAAGCTGCTGCAACTGTCCAAACTTTCGGTCTGCACTCGCAAGCAAGTTACTTGTGGATATCACCCGCCCATGTTGATTCCACTAGTGGATAGGCCGGGAATTTTCAATACGGCTCCCGGCATCACTCTTAGAGGCCTATTCCACCAAAAAAGCCCTCAGCAGGCGGGTTTTTGCCTTCCAGCCGGCATTTGCCGCCGGGGCCGGCCACCTGGCCGCCCCTAAACCCCTAAATTCTAGGACCTGTTCCACCAAAGCCCCACAAGGCGACCAACAGGCGTACACAAGGCGCCCGGCGAGCGCCCATAGAGCCGGCCGGACCCGGCGCGGCGTTACACCCGGGTGAGTTTGCTATTGCCGTCTGGTGGACGTTGGCCGCACTAACGCGCAAACCCGCGGTTCTCTATCGATCCGATAGGCGGCGCGGCATGCGGCGATACACTACGACGCTCTGAACCCGCGAAAGTCGCGTATCGAGCGCAGCAGTGTGTCAGCGTGTCAGGATTTGTACGGGAACGGTCAGAAAACGTCAAATAACAGCGGAATTACATGTTAAATCGAACCATGAAGGTAAATAAAGATAAGGGTTGATGTTATGAATGTGTATATTTGACTCTGGTGCTTATATTTTGCCCAAACTGCCGCAAATATCCGAAATATCGGTGTCCGCGTATGGGGATATCGTCCGCGGACCTGTTAGCTCAATGTTGACGGTGCATATCGTAGTAAATGCCGGCGAGCGGTCAACGCGCGGCCGGGGAACAGCTCTCCGCATCACTCTCGATGTAGCTAATGGCACGCCGGCCGGCCTGCCGGGGACTTAAAATCAAATGGATCAGTTTTCCTCTGCCAGGTCTTGCGGGGGAGGTCACGATCATAATGCCCGGCCGCCCGCCCGGCCTTCTCTGTGGTTATCACTTTATTTTGGTGGAACACCTCCAAAATTGGCTGTTTCACCGAGTATTGTCCCCGGCCGGCGGCCGGCGGCCACCAACAGGTCAGCCGATTCTGGCCGGCCATGGGGTTTTGGAGGCACGGTGGCCGGCAGGGTCCGGCCGTGAGGGGCCTGTGAGGTCTCATGAGCTGTTCCACCAAGCAGATTATCGCCGCCGGCGGGAGGTTTGGGCCGGCTATTGCGGCCGATCGCCAATAGGCGACCACAAGGGGCCCGGCCTGGGCTTGTGCCTCCTTGGTGGAATAGGCCTCTTAGTGATGCTCTTGGCAGCGCTCTTGGTGTCCTTGGCCGGCCAGGCTAAAAAGCACCCACTTAAAGAGATTTACAGGCCCTGAGAACAGATCAGAGAATTGGTCACAATTGCCATAATGATGCTTACAGTGTAAAAGGATATGGTGTGGTGTATCTGGCCTATACTCGAGACTCTCTTCCTCATCCAGTCTTTAAAAATACTGAACGAGAAATTTATAAAACCATGGCATGGGACATCTTCAAATTAATGATAGTTCAATATGAGTATTTGTAGTTGCAACACTATGCACTGTCTGTAGAACTCTTTTCATTTGCGACATCCTCCACCTCTGTTTCCACAGTGGGAATGAAAGTCAATGATCCTCCACATCAAACACCCAAGTATTCCTGGACTGGTCTACCCTATCGACCTCACCCTATTAATGAATGTGATGATCACTGCCTTTAAACTACAAGGTTAATGAGGTTGTTAACTTCCTGTGCGTCTCCTGTGCTGTCCGTTGGCTTTCTAGTGTTATCTATGTTTTTCTTTTCTTCTCTCTTCTATACTTAAATAATGCATATTTTATGTCTATAGGTAAGACACAACCAACAATAGAATGCAAAATCTTTGTAGGAAAGCTTCAATTAACACAGTAATGTGAACATGTGAAAAGATTTGTATCACTATCGTGTATATAAAAAAAGAGGACATCTGGCCTTCCAAAAAGAAAAAAAAATGCAGCCATGACCTTGCCAATCCAATATTGAAGGATAATTATCAACTAAAGCAGGAATAGTATATTCCAATACACTGATTATGAATGTCCAGATCAATGAGGATTCTGTAATGAAATACTGTATGTAATATGATACTTTATGTAATAAACGCTACTATATAAAAATATATATATTTTAGTGATAGAAGTCTATTATGGCGAATGCGCATGAATGGTGGTTAATATGCATTGAAATAACGAAGTTATGTTCCTGTGGATGTATTATTTACTTTCCAGAGTCATGCCTCTGGAGATTCAGAAGCGTTAATTTATTTTCAAAATACTTCATTACCAACTGTCTCAGTTTTGCAGAAACCCATTTGATAAAGGACCTCGATCGACAATTCGTAACTTCTATAATCTGTTACTTCTAAATATTGAACAATTCTATGGCACAGAGAGAATTACAAAAGGCTAGAAATCTCAAAAGCAAACTTTCATATTAGTTTGATCTGTTTGATCTTTAACTGCATGGTTGACCGTGTGATTTCGAAGGTTCGAGGCTACTCAGTCGTTGCTCTAGATCGGCTGTTACCTGTCACAATATATATATATATATATTTTTTTTGTAGCAAGATTTTATTTCAATGATATTTCCATTACATCGACTCTATCGTGTGTAATGTTCAAAATTATTATTCATTGGGGCCAGCACCCTGGCGATGACCGGGAGACAAGCATATGGTTAGTGCGGTCGCATTCCACAAGAAAGTGTCGTGGTTTATAAATATGCTAAGCAGATGATGTCACACGGAATTCGAACCCCCATTATGAGTTATTTTTCCAGGATGCTTCCTTAGCGTTCTTTAGAGTCTATTCATTTGATCAATAATATTACCAGATATCTACAAATAGAACCGCCCATATTTAGGCCCTTTCACATTGCAATGTAGGAGAATTGCAATTGTACTTGATTCTATATCTGTAATTTCTTTGGTAAATCTGAGAGCTATACTTCTTTATCAGGGGCCCTCTCCCAGCTGAGATTCCCAGCCAATGAGTAGCTCAACTTCTCAGCTGAGAGAGTATATAACCTGGAGCAAAAGGAAGTCTGTCGTTGACGGATAAGCGTAGAATGTTTGATAAACCTCTGATATGCTGGCAGGCAGGCCTTTGACAGAATACCAATGACTAGAAATCTTCTGACACGTAGCGCACTAGCAGACAGTATTGCAGGTCAATGACAAGCAGACCACTGGTAGCCAGGCCACTGGCAGGTAGACCACTGACAGTCAGGTAAATCACTGATGAATGAGCATGTAAATCGCTGAGTCGACAGGTTGGTGATTGCTCAGATTGATAGGCAGGTAGGTTGGTGGGTGGGCAGGCTAATGGTTGGTCATTTTATGGAAACCACTTTTATACATTGTAGCAAAGGTTAGTAAAATAGGAATTACTGGTATATGTATAGATATGAAAAATTCATGTAGTGACCATAATTTATTTGCTCCAAATTCTCATATGATTGTGATTAACTGACATTAAATTCCACACCCTTCGGACGCCGTCACATTGTTTTCTGTGTTTACTCTATTTGGGTATACGCTAATAAAAAACAGAAAAGGTGCACGCCGGCACCTGAATAAAGCTCCATGTGAAAGAGGTTGGATTTTACAAGGTAGACCAACTGGACTCCGATTTGCGTTAGTGAAGCCTAGTTAGATATATCAACATCTAGGCGCCCCCGATCATAATCAAAGCAACAATTCGCAGAAATTGAGACTTAGTCATTGGTGGAAACCTTAGGTATTTCATAAAGTAACTCCCAAAAAAAAACCGTTTGCACACACAAAGAAACATTCTGGAAAATATATTTCTGACTGAATTATATGTGCATTGGTTCTTTGCGTTTTTATGGAAATTTCGTGTTGTAAATGTACACAAAATAAAAGATTGGTTTAGGCATTTATTGATTTATTTACATAATTCCCATCTAATTATTCCAGCATAGTACTTACAGTAGTGATATTGCACCAGAGAAGCTGCTACACCACATGTACTGCGAAGCATATGACTGGTGAGTGAGGGTATTTTTCTTATTCATTTGTGCAGTAATAACGAGTATATCTTTTTCTGCGACAGGAACACTCGGTATTTTCAGTTATTGTGGCTGTGCAACAGGCCCGATTCTAATTTATCCAATGGAGCCTGTGCTATTTAGCATTTGTGAACTGAATATGGTAATATGAGCCAATCTATTCGAAATGCCAATATCAATATCATAGCATGGGGAAGACAGGCAGGTGGGTTAGGACGTGTAAGCCAAGCCTCGTTACTCAACAATGAAGACAGGCAGTAAACCTGTTAAAGAGCTCGAACACTACATTTTGGATTTTAAAATGCAGAGACATGTATGAGCCTCATTCAGGGTACCTTCTCAAGTTTAATCTTTCCATTCCAAAAGACTTAAGCCCCGATTCAACGGCAAAATCTTTTTATCATATAGTTCTGTGGATATTTGTAATATTTCGGAGAATCGTACATCTCCTTGCAGAAATATCGTGCTTGTGTGTACAGTTCCACCTATTTGGAGCACCTGAAACTGCCCGAAATTTCATGGAAAATTGTTGAGGCCTGTTCACTGTCAATGAGGATGAACGTGTGATATCATTCATGGGATACCCCCGCGGGGCTTTCACGGGTTCCCAATACCACCTTATTTAACAAGGCGAATTTCAGGTTAATAGTTGGGTAAAAGAGAAATGAGTATCAGATTTGTGTTCGTCTCCAGCATGGAATTAGTCTATCCAGTGACACAACTCCAGTGGAAGAGTTGAACTTGAGCTATGAGAACAACAGAGCGCATAGGCATAAAATCATTGAATTTCGGCGGGAATATTTAGAATTTAAACTTTGCCTAAGAATATTGTAGTGTATCGGAAGTCATGAATATCGCTCATGATTTATCGAGATATGTCAAAATAAATTTCGTATGGTTTCCGAAAGTTTTGGGAACCTTTTCGTTGAGTGGAAGAGGTGTTTCTAGTAATACAAAGCTTCCCGAAATTTCCTGAAATCAATCAGCAACGTGAACAGGCCTCCACAAAATTTGCGTGAGCTCCTGATAATCGCCAATATCTTTAGGTGTTTCTTCCACCAAGAAAGTCTGCTTGTATGACTATGACAGAAACATTACGATATATACCCCAAAATTAATTTCGGAGATTTTCTGGTTAGATTGGTGGCTCGGTGGAATCGGCGCTTAAGATGACCTTATTATGTTTTTCAGACTACAAAGACCCAATACCAATATGAGTCACCAAAAATGGCCAGCAGCTTTTAAAGCTATATCAATGCAAGAGATCTTCCTGGGTTTCTTGTTGTTCATGCTCTTCCTGCTCCTCCTCCTTCTCTTGAACACCGACGTCAGCTTCCAGTTCTTGCTCGGACACCTACTTATTGTTTTTCTCATTTTTGCTGGAGACATTCATGTCTACACATTCAAGGATTCCTTTACAACAGTCTACTTCTGTTATAATAGTGTGATACAGAGTTTTTCCTCAATAATCATACCACATCATATTCAGATTGTTGATGTTTGACATTGAGCGACTTCTGTACATTCAGAACCCTACTGAGCATTCTCGGAAAATCACTTGTGCAGAAGTTATCACCTTAATGGTGTTTCCATGGGGTTTTGGTGCATCATAAAGTATAGTGGAAACTACTGCTTTTATAACTATAAAACTGCACTTTAAAAATGCTCAACTTATTTTCAGAGGTGTTCTGTCTGGACTTATTTGTCCGTTCATATTCATAATGATAACTATCACTGTGCTAGTTATATATTTTGTTCCTTCAAATGTAAATTGTTATTGGGTAGAGACTAGTCCATGATGGGTGAAGAGGTGGAGAGAACAATGCGTAACTGTGCGAAGTTGGCTGTGTGGCTATATTTTGATTGTAGAAATGGTGATGTCCTTTACTGCTGTGTCTACTATTTTTAATGTTCAACGGGTTTAGTGTCATTGAAGGAATTACGTGGATTCGCACCCTTGCTACACTCTTGATGGACTATTCCATCCATTTTGGATGACAGGCCAGAGGTGCCTACTGTGGAATATACTGCAAGGAATAATAGAACTGATACATATTTTTATACAATACAGTTTAGTACCTACATTTCTGTTGTGCAAATTTGTGTATTGACCTTTCACTTGTACAGTCTTTGGCATCTATGTAAATACAACTCTTCCATGGAATTCCTGAATTCAGTAAGTGTGTAATTCCATGCCATCTGTAAATCTGGTGCAGAAGATAGCAATATCAATAAAGTCTTTACCTTGTAGAGAGTTCCATTGTTATTTGATGTTGGTGTACTGATTTGAGTTGACAGAATCATATCATTTAAAGACATATCCTGCAATACCCAGATTCTAATACTGACATTATGAAGTCAAACTAGTTCCTTTTGACTTATTCTAATACCAAATGAGTATATATCCCGTTTTGTCTAGTTTTACCTGATCCAATAGGTAAAATAACCCCATTCACATTCTTATTCATAGGCTTGATTTTATAGGAAATGTACCAGAAATAAGAGAACTGTACTTGCACTAATCATAGGCAAAAATATAGCAAGGGAAGCAGCCGGATTCCCTCGCCTCTCCCATCCCGTAAAATTGGCCCAGGTACATTGCTCTGGGAATTCTGAGGGATGGGTAGAGTGTGTGTACATGTGTGCAGTGTGCAGTGGCTGTGTTGATTACTTTACACCAGTGATCTGTATGCTAACTATAGTATTCTGAAGGTTCTGCAGTTTGATAGTAACCAGGATAGTATTAAAGAGAGCCTGCAGTAAAAACTAGCTTTTGTGTTCAACATGTTAATGCCCAGAATAAATATCACCTCCAGCCTAATTTCAAGCCTCCTCTTCAATCAAAACACTATATTGGTGCGGAGGCTGCGTCTGGAAAGCATATGAAGATCCTGTGGAGCTCAATAGACTGTGAGTAGGATGGCTTTTTCAATGAAGAGAGGAAGAGTTGAGAGTTGATTGTGACAACATCTACTGACCTATTTGAGGAAATGTATGCTTACTGGCAGTAAGTGGTGGTGACCTGTTGACCTAATTCAGAAATCAAACTCAAGTATTTATATGATGTGAATCTAGTGATATTCTCCAAGTGAAATTTTAACACTAAACTGAAATTGTGTGCAATTAAAGGTGAATTATTGCCATCAAGATTTAAAGGATTACTCCAGTCTTCAACATTTTATGGAGTACTCCAGCAAACAGAGAAGAAGAATGAATTTAAGGGGAAGTGTGGCTATAATTATCGACCTCTTCATAAAAAAAGAAGCCTACATGTGTGAAGCGTAAGGTGAAAAAATGGCAGAAAAAGCCTGCAAACCTTCACGCTGCCATCGTACACTTAATTTTAGGTCCCTAATGTGCATCAAAATAGGAAGACTGGCAGAATCAACCATTGCTGCAACTCATCTGAAGAGGCAGACTGAGACGAAAGACGTTCTGTAGTACTGGCTTGGAAATTCATGCTGTAAAATTGTAAAACAGATGAACAATGTGAATCTCAGTGCAGAAGACTGCTATGATCAATTAGTGAATTGCCTCAATGATCATTTTAAGCCAAAGCTAAATCGAGTTTACAGCATGAATACGTTACACCAATTAAGACAACAACCTGGTGAATATGTGGACAACTATCATTTATGAGTGAAAGACAGATAGTAGCAGCAAAGACGCTTGAAGATCTCACAAATGAGAAGATTTTCAAACTAATAACTCTTTCACATATCATAAACTACTACCCAAACAAGTGAAATACAAAGTGGTCAAAAGTGATCAAAGCTTAAAAGATTTCCTTGGCTAAACACAAACATCCGAATGCCAGATGCCAGAATCAAGGAAATGAAAGCACTGGTTGAAGTATCCATAAATGCAGTTGAGAAACATCAAAGGCATGGAGACAGTCGTGGTTAATTTGGGCATAGAGGATCCCAAAATCAAGGTTGTTCTAAATGCAAGAAGTATGGAGGTTTGTGGCCTCACAAAGATGACAAGTGTCTGAGGAAATGGAGTTTTTGTTGTGATGGCGTATATATATTCCAAGGCAAAGGAAAGAATTTACTGAGCTGTCAGACATCTGAAAAACTTGGACTTGTACAGTTTATGTATAGTGTTGATGAAGTTGAAGAAGACATCACAGTTAATTACAGGATCGGTTTGAAGGAAGATTAAAAAACCCATGTCACTTTTATGAAAGTTGGATATAACGATGTCAAGGTTTTGTAGAACACATATCTGAATTAAAAATGGAAGTCGCCATGCTAGCTTTTGATTAAGCGATTAAAATAGTGATAGTATCAGAATAGAATATGTAGAAATTCTAAAAAGTTATTTTTCACAGTGTAAAACCCATGTCATTTTACCTTCACAGAATATAGCACATGTATAGTACTACATAGTTAGGATTTAATAAATCAAAGCGTCACCATCCTTGTTTTTGAAAGAATTGAAGAAAACTATATTTTTCGGTACATTTCCCATGTGAATCAGTCAAATGAAAATTAGCCTGATTTAGCAATTGGGTTAAGTCAAACTCGATGATTACGTGCCATATATAAAAAAAACCCAGAATTTTGACAGATCTACATGGAGTTTCTCTCCAACATATGGACAGAGTTCACTAGATTTTTTTTATAGTAGTGACGATCATTGAGAGCATGGACAGTGTATCTCTATTACCACAATTCAAAGTGTTCTAGAAAGGCCTATATTAACTATAATGCACTGGGCATATATCAAGAGACTGGGGCGTTTTGAAAATTTTCTAATCAGGGGATGCATTTCATAAATTTTTCAGTCTCAGACAGTGTCCCAGATTTGTACTGTGGCACCAAAGTGACAAAAAGTTTCACATTTTTTTAGACCACATAGAATGAAGATAGAACCACAATTCAAAGTGTTCTAGAAAGGCCTATATTAACTATAATGCACTGGGCATATATCAAGAGACTGGGGCGTTTTGAAAATTTTCTAATCAGGGGATGCATTTCATAAATTTTTCAGTCTCGGACAGTGTCCCAGATTTGTACTATGGCACCAAAGTGACAAAAAGTTTCACATTTTTTTAGACCACTTAGAATGAAGATAGAACCACAATTCAAAGTGTTCTAGAAAGGCCTATATTAACTATAATGCAATGGGCATATATCAAGAGACTGAAACATTCCAAAGATTTTGTAATCAGGGGATGCTTTTCATGAATTATTCAGTTTCGGACAGTGGCCTAGATTTGTACTGTGGCACCAAAGTCACAAAAAGTTTCACATTTTTTTAGACCACATAGAATGAAGATAGAACCACAATTCAAAGTGTTCTAGAAAGGCCTATATTAACTATAATGCACTGGGCATATATCAAGAGACTGAAACATTCCAAATATTTTGTAATCAGGTGATGCTTTTCATGAATTATTCAGTTTCGGACAGTGGCCTAGATTTGTACTGTGGCCCCAAAGTCACAAAAAGTTTCACATTTTTTTAGACCACATAGAATGAAGATAGAACCACAATTCAAAGTGTTCTAGAAAGGCCTCTATTAACTATAATGCACTGGGCATATATCAAGAGACTGGGGCGTTTTGAAAATTTTCTAATCAGGAGATGCATTTCATAAATTTTTCAGTCTCAGACAGTGTCCCAGATTTGTACTGTGGCACCAAAGTGACAAAAAGTTTCACATTTTTTTAGACCACTTAGAATGAAGATAGAACCACAATTCAAAGTGTTCTAGAAAGGCCTATATTAACTATAATGCAATGGGCATATATCAAGAAACTGAAACATTCCTAAGATTTTGTAATCAGGGGATGCTTTTCATGAATTATTCAGCTTCGGACAGTGGCCTAGATTTGTACTGTGGCACCAAAGTCACAAAAAGTTTCACATTTTTTTAGACCACTTAAAATGAAGATAGAACCACAATTCAAAGTGTTCTAGAAAGGCCTATATTAACTTTAATGCACTGGGCATATATCAAGAGACTGGGGCGTTTTGAAAATTTTCTAATCAGGGGATGCATTTCATAAATTTTTCAGTCTCAGACAGTGTCCCAGATTTGTACTGTGGCACCAAAGTGACAAAAAGTTTCACATTTTTTTAGACCACTTAGAATGAAGATAGAACCACAATTCAAAGTGTTCTAGTGTTCCCTACATTACATATTTTAATCATTTTTCTAAAATACTTAGAATAAAGATAGAACTTTAATTACAAATCGTTACAGAAATGCCTGTAATAACTGTAATGCATTTCATATATATTACTGTAGCACCATCTAGTGGCAATTCGCGGAACTACGCGCAAAACGGTGGCGCCGCCTATGGCGGGTGTATGTATTAAAGTGCGGCAGTGATCGGCCCACGGCAGGGCCTGCTTCCAGTCCATAGAGTTGTATGTCCATGTTTAGAGTGACCGTTTCCGTTGCATAGTCGACTTAAATACTACCTGCATGTGTATGGCACAGCTATATCCAAATTGGTTTTAGACCATCTGTGGTCGTTTCAATCCAACAGGTCTATACAACACCTTGTCTATGAGACACAGATCTGAGCTTGGGGACTGAGGCGCCATGAGACTGAGATTCTCACGAAGCAAAAAAATAAAAACTGGTCTTATTTTTCAGATGTCTTTACCCATATGTGTTTTTTTATTATGGTTTTCTCTATCCATGCTGAAAATAGAATTTAATCCTGTAGTTTTCTGATCTCCTTACCTTGACAGAGAGAGAGCAATGAGAGTTTCAAAATGCCCAACAGAAGGATGGTTTTGGGTGGGCAGTGTTGTTTCTGCAGTGCGCCCGAACATTATTTAAATACTGCACCTCAAGCAGCGGGTAGTATTTCATAGATGTTCGGCCATAATAATACAGTCTACGTGCGCGTTAGCCTGTAGTGCGGCCGACTTTCACCAGACGGCGTGTACACGCCCTAGCGTGCCCCGTGCGCCCGAAGCGGTTGTGAAAGAGACTACGTGGGCCTCCTAGAGTCTATAACAGACACTAGGAGTAGGTGTCACGTGATCCACCTGTGGTCATGTGATCGTCATCTGTCCGGTTGGATTAAAGTGCTAGGAATACGAGCTTATACTGTTATGGTGATGTCAATTTGGACTTGTGTTTTGTTGAAAGACCCCGACAGAATGTGCTGCATCGACGCATTTTCATGTACCTCGGACCAGTGTTTGTGATAATCTTTTCACCCTGCCTACAAAATCTGCCATTGGGCGTAAAACATGACATAAACTATCCCAAATATCAGACGCTCGGTTCATTGTTGCTTGTCCTCCGAGAGCAGGTTACAACAACAACACTGCACTTTATGACTACAAGGACAGAATTATCCAAGAAAACGTGTCTATTGGCAAATCAAGGCTTCACTTAAACTGCTTTCGCTGAACTTAAACACAATTCTAGCGGGTTTTAAGGTATATGTACAGTTGTTAAATTCTCAGGATTATGTTATTGTCATTCTGGCTTTGGTGATTTGGAACAAAGACTGAAGCTGAAAGAATTCTGACACAATCATGGCAGACGTTTTGGTGGACGCCGGGGCCGGATACTCTCCTTTGGTGAGTAATTAACACGCTGCTTCATCTCCTACAATTTATCACATAAGTTTAGGGTCATCTTAAAACACTTGATCGAAAAATGCCTACTGCTGTTCTGTATATATATTTTATATATGGCAACATTTTTATTTACAGAATCTGAAAATAAGTGGAGTTATTTGATTCATAACAGTAACCATAACGTAAAAAACTCTAAAAATTCTCTCAAGATCGGAAAGTATAAGATTTTCCCAAGTTCTAAATATGCTTGTATTTATCATATCTCAGTGCAAAGTCTGTATTATTAATTAGGATTCTGAAAAAATTTATCTCGAGTAACCATGCAGTTTCTTTTTTATCTCACCCCTTGTACAAGTTTAGCCGAATACAAGAGAACTGAGCCTGCAGGAGAACTGAGCCAGAGGTGTGAATGCGAACTGAGCCTTCAGGAGAACTGAGCCTCCAAGAGAAGTGAGCCTGGCTCAGTCAGTGCTGAGTTGATGAACGTTGAGAAGCGTTCTAAAGCGTTAAAGCAAAGCAAACAATACGTTCTAAATCCGTTCTAAATCCGTAGCTAATACGTGGTCCCCATCAATTCAAATACGTAGAAGAAACGCCAAATTTTACGCCAGTGTGACTGGGGCATCACTAAGGATATTTAAAAAACTGGCACACCGCGATGTCACGCTCGCAACGGGAAACTCCGCAACGGGAAACGGCGAATTATCATAAATTCCCTCTTGTAAATCAATATATAAACTTACCGATCGTTTTTGGCATGTCTTTAGCTATCTACTGGTCGTTATCTGGTATTCCTACGTTAATTATTTACAGCGTTATGACCTGAGATGTTGAGTAACTTGCTAATTAGCAGTGGGCCCAGGCTCACTTCTCCTGCAGGCTCAGTTCGCACCTCTGAATCTCAACCCCAGGCTCAGTTCTCCTGCGGGCTCAGTTCTCCAGGTACCGTTTAGCCATAGAAATAACAATAGGAACAAAAACTCAACCATCACCCCTGTAATGTGACAATACTACGCCACGGCTGTGGCATAGTGAATGTGAGATGACATCATATGGATTTGCTAAGTATATTCTAATTATTCTGATATTCTGATGCTATTTAATGTCATAGAAAGGGGTGAGATAAATCCAGAACCGCACTTGTATTGTAAAATACACAATATTCCACTCGTTTGGATGAGCCATAATTGTCACTCGGTTTCGCCTCAATGACGAGTGGGGCCCATCCAAACTTGTGGCATATTGTGAATTTATACGATTCTCGATGCAATTCTACATAAGGATGTCATGTGAAAGATTATACAAATTTTACTATCGGGTCATATATTTTTGTTGATCGGAATGCAACACTTACCCCGATATATAGGAGTATTTCATAATTTCAAGAGATTGAATTTGAACCCACTTCTAGTATCAGGCTCCTCCAGATAAAGTGACTGTCACTAGAACACTGATAGACATTGTTTGTCAAACTTGTTACCGTGTATAAAAGATAGCACCTCTTCTACCTATCAGGTGTTAAATCTGATAGCAGGTGTGACAACTCCAAATGTATTATATAAACTGCTAAAGAATTGCCCAGCTTTTTAAATATTTATGGAGAGAGATCTTTTGAAATCCACATTCATCAATGTACAGTTACCTTTCAGGTGGATGTCGACTCTGCTAAGTTTATAACTCTATAAAGGTTATTCCACATATTAATCGACAATCGATATCAATAGTTATATGAGTACACATGTATCAATTGTTATATGAGTACACATGTATTTTTTCAAACCTTATAAACCTATATTTTCACTGCCATGCATATTGATGTGTACAGGAAATCTTAGAAGTTAACTTGACACAAAGTTAGATTGTCTAATGACAAGAAATCCACATCATCAATTTATTTAAGAGATCAGAAAAGTGTTTAAGAATCAACAGTTGGTGTGACTTTTTGTGGGGTTGGCTTGCCTGTTTGAAACTCAAGACGTGTATACCGGTACATGCTTGCTGGGTATAACCTGATGAGCCTGACATCCTGCAATTTAGTAATAGGTACATTTTTTAGAAATCAAGAACTCAAAATAAGCGATTCACTATATTTTGACTCTTATTATGCTGAATATGTTAATGCTAAAAACCTATAAAAGCCTATGTTTTGGGCCTTGAAAAAGCTGTAAAAACCTATATTTTGATTTTCAAAACCTATAAAGAAACCTATATTGAGGAAGCAGGGCACTGGTAGGCCTATATATATATATAGGGCGGTCCGTTGTGGAGAATGCAGGGGGTATAACGTCTCCGGTCGTTGCTGGCACATAAGACGTCTGTTTCGCTGCTGGTTGGATGTTCCGTGGGGTAGAGGTATTAACCTGTGGAATGTGGAACCCGTCACCGCGTCCGCCATGTTGGATGCCGGTAGATTCTGCGCGTCCTTGGCCGCCATCTTGATTATCTTGAGGAGATTGGAGACCCATAACCATAAGTCTCATTTCGGCCATCATACTCGTCAGCGTCAATAATTCGCTCCGTATTGAAGTTACATCATGTCAACATTTTGCGTTGTCTGATTGGAGCGTGGCAATTACCTCTCGGGGCAATTGCTCAGGAGGTGGAGGATTTGACTTGAAGCCTCCGATGGCGCCTTCTTCGGTGCCTTCGTTCCTTTCTAGGCCTTGTAAACTTCTTTCCAAGTCCTGTAAACGCTTTTCACCTGATTATGGACACTTTGGACATCCTTTCCTGTACGTTCTCCCGTCATACGTAAAGCCACAAGTCGTACATACCGTCATGAGGAGTAGTAGTACCCACCGCACTAATGCGGACCAGCGCGACATTGCGAGGATAGTAAGGGGTACGTCCGAACAGAAAAAATTTCGGCAGGTGAGTGACGCTTGTAGGTTCGCGCTCCTCATACCTGACTCTGGTGGCGCTTGGTGGCGCTAGTAGGATAGGGCCGTCAGTGGCGCCATCTCTATTTTATAGTAAGATATACCCCGTCTCCGATATCTGTACAATATATATATATATATATATATATATATATATATATATATATATATACATACATATAGATATGTATAATATTAATCTCATTACATAAATAAAGGAGTGACAAAGGGTTTGGCGGTGTAAATATGATAAACAGACTTTATTCATGTTAAATAACAGTGGGTATAAAACCCTTAAACCTGCCACAATAGGAATACATAGATATGGGCTACATCCCTTAAGATTAAGATTTATCTCTGCCAAAACTGGAGAGACGTCTGAGGAGCTGGGTGGAGCCAGGAAGAGTGAGCTCAAACCGTTAATGAGCAGCTCTGTGACGATAAACATGGAAGGTCACCCTGGGTACCGCATCATGCATGGCGATAACTATGGCTACGAAAGAGAATTCAATATCTCAGTTAATAACACAATGATACCATTCGTCATTTATATTAATATATTATGTAATATATTATGTAATATTAATCTCATTACATAAATAAAGGAGTGACAAAGGGTTTGGCCACGTAAATATGATAAACAGACCAACCCACCCGCCAAACACAAGAACTACTTTAAACAAACATTGAGACGAGTATCTGTCTTGAGTGAAGTATCAACATTGGAGTGTAGATACCTAGATACAATGTTCGATTTCCAATTACCTCTGAGTTTAATAGAATCAATTGAGAGTCCCATAGACTCCATGAAGGTGCCACCACCGTGTCTGAGGGAATGAGAGCTTACTGCTTCATCCCCCAAACCAATTTTAGAACACTCTTGCTTTAATATAGAATTGAAATAATTATAAGGCATTGGAATAATACCTGAAATAGATGGTAAGACAGATAATTTGTCTGTGGAACATAGATTAAACTCAGAGATCAAACGGCTGAGCAAAAACGAGAGACAGAAAGGAGAATCATGAATAATTCCCAGAAAAATCGAAAATGGTTTTTGAGAGAATTGGTCAGTCTTTGATGACCTTACATTGATAATGATATGATCCTTATTAAAAATCACATCGCCTACAAGTAATAAATGTGTAGAATCGCTGTAGTGACATTTACGAAGAAGTGATCTGAACCCCAAAACACATCAGGACCAAAACACTAAATCGTTTGGTAATTTTAGATTCAAATTTGAATAAATTTGTCTAAGGTTTCCTGGGGTTATAGGAAACCTTATCATTGTTGGGTTACCTGTGGAGCGCATGAGGCCCTTGATCAGCAATTTTAGCTGAAAATCATTAGAATAGTCTGGAAACCCTAATAATTTCTGGTGAAACCAGATACAAGACAGATAGTTTCTTATCAAAACTGGAGTTAGATAAGATGAGAGATATGTTGCATAGAGTCCCACCTGTACTGGGGAGCATGGACATTTTTCTAATGAATAATTGGAGCAAAATCTCTCATAACACTTTAATTGTTGAACCCTGACCCTGCGTGTATTGTCAGATATACCTGAGTTGATTATAATAGTCCTTCTCTGCGCCAGTTCTACCATGGGAATGACTGTAATTAGAGGAACAGCACATATCCATTTTTTACGATAAGCTTTTACATTTTTCTTCATAACCCCTGTAGGTGTATCTGGATAAGTAATCTGCTATAAGATTTTCTTCTGACCTTATATACGAGGCATGAAGCTCCAGATTGAATATGAAGCATATCCATGCAGGTCTTGTTTCTGCTCCTACCTGTGTTGACCATAGCCAACACCTGCATGTTATCTGTCACTATAGACACCTTTGAATTCGATAATTTCTTTCTCCAACGATTTAGACCCACCAGAACTGGCCAAAGTTCATATAAATTAATGTTAGGATTATTTACATTATTTTCTGGAGCACTCTCAATATGTTCATTTAGTTCTTGAAAATTCAGTGAATTATTCCAAGTTCCAAAGAAATAGTCCTTACCGGCCCAGGACCCAAAGCCTAGCATTGAACTGTCGGAGGTCAATGGCGCTTTGTGAGCGTCTTTGGGTATTAAAGATTTTAAGTTGAATAACTTGCAATATTTCAACCACCACTGAAAATCTTTGATTGTTTCCTAATCAATTTTAACATTTTCATGTCTTGACATACGAGCTGATTGATCAAAAAGTCTTCGACTGAATGTCCTGCCTCCATGTACAACCTAACTATTAAATGACATAAGACCGCCAATTTTCTCCAAATATTTTTTTAGAAACTAAGCCCTTTTCCATTGCCCCTAGAATTGCATTTTTAGGGTAATGACTTTTTTCTCTGATAATGTCAACGACATATCGGCACTATTCATAGTTATGCCCAAGAAAATACATTCTTTGGATGGTTCAGCCACTTTTCTTCTTGATACTTCAAACCCTAATGACTCTACTAGATCAATAAACCTGTCACGTTTTTTTAGCATTCGTTGTAATTATCAGCAATAATGAGGAAATCATCGAGATAATTTACTTTACCTGAAATATTTTTCTGCCTAGCTGCATCTACTAGGAAATTAGAAACACGGCTAGATATATTAGGTGCGCATCTTAGGCCGAAGCATAGGCGATTGTCTCTGTAGTACCTTTCACCCTCGCCCAAGTCCCATTTAAAGCCCTGAAAATTAGCATCGTTAGCAGAAACGTTTATTGACCTATAGGCCGAGTTCAGGTCAACGAGGCACATATATTGGTCTCTCTGAAGGATATTTGCAGCAGTATTGACTGAATTATAGCTAAACTCCTCGTAAGTAGTAGACATATATAATTGTTAATGGCGATACCCTCAGGCATAGAGCAGTCAGTTATCGGCCTTTTCTTACCATCTGACTTTTCTACAGCCCCTAATGTATGTGCACATTTTGGTTTTGTTTCAACCATAGTTACCTTCAGATAATTCTGTTTTAACAAGATTATCCATTTCCTGTTTGAAATTCGATGATGGAATACTCTTGTAGTTATCGCATTCGTTAGAAGTACAACAATCCTTATCCACAATGTTAGAACCATTGTTAATTCCTGCCCAGATAAACCCCCTATCGACCTCAAAGAGAACTGACTTATCATTGGCATTAACGATGTACTTATGAAACCTATAGGGTCTAAATTGACTTACGTTATCATCAATAAAATGGATACAAGTACAAGAACCAATGCAATATGTACTTTGGCAACCTGGGAAAATATCTATATTCCCTGGATATCAAAAATATCAGAATCTTCTGATGCACCAGCTTTAACCACCGAGTATCCAGTAACGGAGTCGCATTCCTGAATTGATACATTGTCACCGGTATCAAAGCTATCGTATAATGGCACATCAGGGTCTAACCTTCATTTACTATTTGAAGATTTCGATGCAGATTTGCACTCAAAGGCACCATGTTTATTCAAGTTGCAATCTGAGCATGTGTGGCGATATCTACAATTTGAAAGTCTGCAGGAATTCTCGCCGCTGTTGAACAACTTACAGATCCCGGTAAGCTCCAATTTTTTCGATTGATTTGTCTTATTAGCCTTAGTCGCATTTATAGTTCCATCATAAGTAAGATATCTTACAATCTCAGAGGGGTCAATTTTATCAAATTCTGATAATCCATTTTTCTCAACACGTTCTTTTACCGCATTATCATATTTTATAAGCGCAGAATATGTGAAAATTCTAGTTTCTGCTTTTTCTGCGATTAGTGTCATGTGGTTAACAAACCCAGTAACCTCGTCATTATCTGACAGCATTTTTTTCAAAATCAACATATTAATTACCGATAATTCCTCTACATATGTCAGTTTTTCATTATCCTCTAGATCAGTTTTGGACAAATATTTACCCGTTTTCCTTGTTTCTTTTCCATCCTCATTCTTAGGCGCTGCTCTACTTGAGGAACTTGTAGGTGGAGAGGGACCAGGCGCATTGACAGTTCAGGCTTAGATATAGCTGTAGCTAGAACTTGAGCTGTAGAAGAGACATCACTGGAGCTGTCACGATTCTGGATTATCTGCAATGCCGCAAAAATCGAAGCCTCCAGTTTATCCATTTTTTTAGACATCTCGTCTATCCCTGGAGTGCTGGAGTTCCTCTCGTCAGAAATGGGCACCAAGTTGATGAGCCCTAGCTTAGCAGGCGAGACGGACTGCTGTCTCCTCCCAACTGGTGGATCTATTCGGGAAATCCTGTCTCTTCCCCTGAAATTTCTGAAAAATCAGAAAATTCTTTATCAGTCTCCTAAGGGACAGTCTTGGTTTATCTTCTCCTACCCATGATTAACCCGAAACCATCCGGATTACCAAGATTAAAATTTGTCTCTGCCAACACTGGAGAGACGTCTGAGGAGCTGGGTGGAGCCGGGAAGAGTGAGCTCAAACCGTTACCGAGCAGCTCTGTGACGATAAACATGGAAGGTCACCCTGGGTACCGCATCATGCATGGCGATAACCGTGGCTGCAAAAGAGAATTCAATATCGCAGTTAATATCACAATGATACCATTCGTCATTTATATTAATATATTATGTAATATATTATAATATGTATATATATATGGAATAGTTTGAAACATGGGAATAATTCATCAATCAACATGAAATTCTCAGGAAATGTAGATATATCATCATATTTGAGATACCTATTGTATCACGTGACAGAACCCTCAAATTATTAGTTCAGAGGGCAATAGGCCCGTCCCTTAGGAGTATTCACTAACATAAGCACCTTTCCTCTGGTGGTCAGTTCTGCCATAGGCTCCCGTCCTGACAAGGTTAAACAGGCAAGTTGATGAGTGTGTTTCGTCAGGGGTGCAATATGTTATCTTCAGATTATAGCTCTATGAATACACATATTTTCTACTTCATGTAGTGCTCAAGGTGTCTTTTCAGAGTGACTATGATAATATCCAGCTCACAGCAGTCATTACAAAATCTCTATTATTATTTATTATTGGGAACCCCCATTTTAAGATATATCTGTGACACATAAATGTACATGGGTGATGCATTTTAGATATATGGTAAAGCAATTTGTTAATAGTTCGAATGTAATTGTGGTGGTTGCTGCCTAGGTTAACGTCGGAAGGTCCACCTCTGGAACACTAGTTTCCACGATGTCCCACCCTACATACTATTACGTAGGTCGGTTCGGTTTTCGTAAAGTATAAGGTAACCTAATCACACAAAACGCAACTCCATGCCTTTAAATAAAGGACATGTTTATCTGAGAGGCTAATCTAAATGACTCGCCTAACCACCAGGAAGGTTCCGAGAACCCGCCTGCCAAGTGAGGGCCCAAGGGTCTGCTCTTGTGGAGAGATGCACGAGGACAGCCTGTCGACTTACTGTGAACGCTGGGTATATATACCCAGCTTTATGTAATCCCGGCCCCCGCCGTGCCACTTTTGTGTGCGGCGTTGCCCGGAATGATTACACAGCAAGGATCGGCTCTCCGCGCCACCTTCCGAGGTACGGACAAAACACTGCTAGATCCCCCCCCCTCCCACTACATAATTATATTAACCATGCCATTTGAGCTCCATGCATCCGGGCAAAGTGTAGAGGTACTTGTTAATCTGTTATTAAAAAAAATCAATTCATGCAAGTTGATAATAATGTACATCTAATATAGGTAGGGTTGTTGTGGGGTTGTTGTTTTTTTTTTTTTTGTTTTTTTTTTTGGGGGGGGGGGGGGGAGAGGGACAGCTTGTCTTTGTCAACAGAATAACCTTTCACTAGTAAATGATATAATTTGTAGAAATTGATGAAACTTAAATGTTATTCTCGTACATATGTCGCCCATTTTGCCGGTCGTTTTAAACGTCTGTCGAAAACGGGTTCGGAATCGGAATATTACTTCACATGAATACAGTTTTCAAATATTAACAAAAGTGTAACAAAGAGGTGTTGATACGTACCAGTAATACCATACAGAATGATAGTCTATTAAAACATATACAGTTTTTTTAGTGATAGATATTCTAAAGAATAACATGTCATTTTCATGTGTGCTATTCATTTTCTCAACAGGAGGGCTTGATCTTTGTCTTCAACCTGATCGTCGGTACAGGTGCACTAACCATGCCCAAGGCCTTCTCCGAGGCTGGATGGCTTGTCAGTCTCATCGTTGTCTGTGCCCTCTGTCTCATGAGGTAATTCTCTATCTACTATAAATTCGTTCATAAATCATTTAAATGTAGAAAAGAGGGTGAATGAAAGTGAACAGATAATGCTTCCCAATTCTAATACAAATTTCTTATTCGAGATATGGTTTGTTATTTTTCAACCAAAAAAAAAAAAAAATATATATATATATATTATTTTTTTAACTGAGCAAGCTCTATCTTTATTTCATTTCAAGTCTCATCTTCCAGTGCAGAGTCTCTCCTTAGTGTATATGCATAGCCTTCTCTATCGTAGAAAATATTTTATTATTTAATTTCTTTTCCTCACACAGTATTTATCTACCTAGATTCTTAATTTCAGGAATATTCTTGTAAAAGCTGAATATTATTATGTACCTCAATCCTCTTAACTAGAATGCGAGATTTTTTAATGTAAGGAACCCCGCAAAGGATGAGTCCCCTCACTGAATTAACCAGCAGACTAAATTGGTGATCAACCTTTGATTAGAATAAACGATGCTATTCGGTAGAAATGATTTTTTTCCAAGATTTGCGCTGTTTGTGATTACATGTAAATCACACTACTTCCATTGGCATGACGAAGATATAATGTCTGACATTTCAGCGTTAAGAATATATCTGATATGATTTCGGAATTTTTTAGCGCTTGTCACGCTCATAGAAATTGTGTCATGTCGTTACACCTTTTTTTTTCTTTTTTATTCAATGAACAAAATTTTACGATATGATATGATCGCCGCAGGTGGCTTTCTTCCCCATACTAGCCACACTTCTAAATAGTTGCCTCACAATAGCCAATTTATTGACGAATGCGTACACGAATAGCGAGGCATTTATGGTATTCATCGATTTGAATAAGAAAAATCTTAATATCTAACAATGATGAGTATTGTTAGACAGATGCGATAGGCTTTATCTATGATGGTTCAACAGTCCAAGGTCGTTAAAGACACCTCAGGTGTAGGAAGATGGAAGTATAGTTGCCATAGGTGTGCAGCCTTACGTACACAAAATCCATATATCGATGTGTATTTTAGAGGTGTCTTCTATGCTGTCGTACGTACTTGATACAGGGATGCAAGTTTTCCGACAAAAGACGGAAATCCGAACTTAAGACATTTTGAATTATAACGTTTAAAATCGATGAAAATTATATGAAATAAAAGATACAGTGTTTGCCGCTGTTGGCAGCTGGTCGGCCGTACCGCAACGGAGATCCACCATCGAGATACTATAGAGGAAACCCATGAAAGTTTAGGGTCTGAGCCCATATCCATTGAGTTTGAATCACATAGTAATTCACAAGGCGAAGCCGTGTGAATTACTATGTGATTCAAATGAGATGGGATCGAGCTCTGACCCTAAACTTGAATGGGTTTCTGAATTTATCTCACCTTTAATATTGACTAATGGGCTAACATTTGTGACATTATCCCCCATTGGATATTTTACCTAAATATCTAATGGGCGTTAGATACGAGTTCCTAATGTTAAGTCTATGGAGAAAAAATATCTGGGGTGAGATAAAAACCGCCATAGACCGCCAGACCGATACACACACCAGTGAGGCGGGGTCCGTCACACACAGTCCTATGGCAGTAGTAGAAGACTCTCCTGAATCCTCCAGAATCTATCGATCGATATAGACTTGTTGTTTGATTTTATTCTGATTTGATTCTGGAAATCGTTTCAGATTTCTCATTGTTCCTAATTTCACTATTCTAACTTTCTCCCTCTAAAAATACGGATAATGAGTTTTATCAAGTAGAAATGAATTTAAATATTTTATAATCAAAATGTTGATATTTTCCCCCAAAAAGCTACATGACAGTGACGTTCGTCATTGAGACCATGGCTGCAGCAAACGCCATCAGGAAATATGATAAGGACATGACTCCAAACGTGAGATACATTTAAATTTCCCAATCTTAATGACAGAGACAAGGCCTATTTTCATGGCCAAATGCAGGGGCGACGACAAAACTAAATCATACCTATCCCTAATTTAAATAAATTGATTATGTGTACCATTTCATTATTATGTAAACACAATTTAGATACTTTAAGAGGTATTAATTGTTGTTGTTATTGTTCTTATTATGATTATCATTATCATAAAATTCGTAATTCTAGTACAGTTTTACAATAATAAAAGATTCAATATGTCATTTTATATAATGAACATCATGGATTGATTATGTATACGATGAAAAATACCTTTATTTACAATTAAAAGGGTCCGCACCGTGTTGCATCACGACCAGAAGCAAATCCATCCAACGAGGCCGCTGACACAGACGAGAGGACTCCGCTGCTTGCAGTCGTCAGTGAGTATACCCAACTAACAGTGTACAGAGTGTGGGCTTTTGCAGGCAGATTATCAAGATTCTCCTGTGGTCAGAGATGTCAGCTTTTCAATTTTCTTCACTTAGAAGGGTTTGCGTGACGTTTGACTCCCCACTACTTTTCACTTTTCTCAAGAAATCCAAGTCTTTTTATTCTTTAATTTCCCATGTTTCTCATCCTCTGAGGAGGCAAATTCCACAGCAAAGATATTTCCACCTTTTCTCTAACTCCCACTAACTTCACTGTGTGGTTAACTTACAGCATAAACCCTCCTAATCTGAATTATGAATTTGAAAAAGAAAACTTCATTAAGCATGATCCTACTACAGATTAATTATTCAGGTCCTAATAGCACGTCAGACAATATACACTGAACATTGTTCTTTTTCACTCAATGAAAAGAGACCGGCACCTAACGGATTTTTTTATATCGGAAGAACATATGTAATAACATTTCAGATATAATAAGATAAGTGTATATAACCTAAATTTGACTATCTAGTCACTTCTACTTAATACTTTCATTACTAAATCACGAAATATAATTTAGCTAACATTTATTCGAAGCTCCTATACTAATAACCAATAGTTCATGTTGAAAATCTTCTTTATGCATCCCAGGGCCGAGCACATCCAAGAACAATGTGGATAATCGTAAATATTACGAGATTACAGAACGTATAGAGATGGTAAGTGTGATATTACCGTCATTTTTTTAATGTATGCAGATGGTTAGTGGAATCAAGATCATTCCGACTAAATGTTGTTTGTATTCCTGTGAAAATACACATTTTATCATCCTCATGCATTGTTTCTGTACTTAAATTTGCCAATGCCAATTAGACAGATCGGCCAAAAACGCAAAGATACCATAGAATATGTTACCTACTGAAACGCAAACAACTGAGAATAGCACCCATTTTAAGATGAAGATAAAAACTTTCTTAGATGCAAACCCAAATCTCTGAGTATGAACTCAGTACACTCCGGTCACCACACCCATCCCTTACTCGTACCCCTGTATTGTCTTGTTTGTATTGTAATGTCTGAAATGAATAATACTTCTGATATACTACCTAGAATGACTTTTGCCTAAACAGATGTAACAAGTTGTCTGTAATCGTACATGTTACCGAGACTACATTTAAAAACGCATAATGGTGGTGAACTGTATGTCTTCTTTTCCTGAATAAAAAAATGCCCCCTGATCTTTATCAACTCTATTCATGTTCTACTTAATTTCGTCAGTTTGTTTACCATGAAGTAGCCTTGTTCTGTGAACGATGATAAGTGATCGTTGAATCAGTAATCATTGGATGATATTTTGATTTTTAAGGGGAAAATGGCGTCTTTGTTCTTCAACAAATGTGAGTATAGCGTCTGTAAGATTACCACTTCTTTGCACAAAGTTTTTTTACTATTCATCTCAGCCCTGGTATTTTGTCCCCATATATTTTACATTGGGAGCACGTACTCAACGCACATGGAGTTTTTTTTAGATAGCAACTCAATGCAGGGCGAGGCGACGTCCTTCTCCCCTAGCGATGCTACCTTGAGTGGCAGCTTATAGAACTGCCCCTAACCACTGTTACCATAGTGCACTGTCAGCCGTGACATTAAAAAAAAACTCCATAGGGATGATGTCACAAATGTTAGCTTATTAGTAAGTGATATGGGTGTTGCTGCATAGTCTCACTCGACTTTGCCTCGTGAGATTACTCAGCAACCAAAATTCTTGGCATATTTTCAGTATCTATTAATCTCGATGCCTTTCCCTCTTAGTTATACCTATTTATAGTTCACTTAGGAAAAGATGGAAATCCACTTATTTCTTTGTAATTTTGTTTTTGCTAATCAGTATAGGTCTATGTTCTATCCACATTCACAATCCATTCTTCATTTTTATTACATGAAATTCTTTTTCCTCGTGTAAAGCTAAGATAATACCAATGTAGCCTCGTTCAGTCCAATAAATATCTGATCTAACAGCTCCCCTCCACCCCCCACCCTCCACACACACGGACTCTTAGACACAGGACATGGCTGATACCAACATGTTTCTATGATGTCTTTAAGGCAGTAAATTTCACATGCAAAATATTTCCCCTTTTTCGATTTCCCGAATTGACATCCCTTCTTATGTGAAGATTTATCTATTTACACCACGTCTTATCCATGATGATTTGCCTTGCCTTTCAGGGGGCATGTGGCTGTTCTACCTGTGCATTGTAGTCTACTTATACGGGGACCTAGCTATTTATGCTGCAGCTGTTCCCAAGTCAATGAGAGATGTTGCTTGGTGAGTAATCTCTCTGTACATTGATTTCAAAATATTAAGATCCTATGAGATTGGTGCGATTGTATAGTTTAAAGTAACATTGACATAGGCGGCAAACTGCCTGTTGGAATAACTTGGTCACTGTCCATGCTGGGGCCTGCCAATTACAGGGTGCGCAAATCTTGCGCCTGCCAGGGCCTGCAAAGTGACGGCCAGCTGCAATTTTAACAAACCCCGCTGCTCCACTGAGCTTGTATGACGGCCGGCGTTCAAGTTATGAACGCCTGTCCACACTAATCAACATATTTCAGCCTGCAGGGCATTGCCAGCAAAAGATGATTCATTGGTAGCATATAGAGTAGCCAGGGTAATCAGCTCTGACCACAACTCAATAGAGATGAGCGGGTGAATATTGTAACTACGTATAGATTAGTCATACATAGTGCAATATGATTTTCGAAGGTTTGGATAGAATTTTAGCACTGGAATCTGCTATACAGATTCATAACATAAGTTTCGTCTTTATTTACCTTCATTTATTGGTCAACTACAGTGCTCAGCGATAGATTGGCGAGTTGTCATCATTCAAAACGAATCCCAATATGGCAGACACGGCCCAACCATGGAGAAAGTACAGTGGCACATTGTGTTGCTCCTGTTTAATGGCATTTTGTAAGTTGCTCAAGCGATGCAGTGTAGTGCAGTCCTTGGCACGCCCCCTATTGAATGAATGGAGAACAAGCCTAGCACGGTAATGTACACTCTCCTTCCAGATCTTTCGCAGTGCTAGCACTTGCTAATTTCTGTCTCAACTCAACGTTGGTTCCCTGGTCCACGGACCTATATCTTCCATGTCCGTGCCTGGTCTAATAAGGACAGGGGGAACCAGCCAACATTCCAGATTCAAAATAAGGCAACTGTTATGAATTCTGCAGCTAGGCTCGGTGTTCCTGTGTTATCGAAACCATATCAAAAGTATTCTCCATGTGATATACATGTTTAACCCACCAAATTAAAGCTTGGATATCACAGAATATGATACAATTACTGTATTTCCTCTAGACGGCACTGCACAAAACTAACGACTTTATTCACATATACGCCATTGCCGTAGCGCATGTATCGGCCGTATATTGACATGTTTTCATATTTATACATCTATATTATACACCAGCGTATGAGGCGTAGACAAAACCGTTTCCTTTTATATACGGACGCGTCTTGGCTGTATTTCACACCTGGCGTATACGAGAAGAAATATCATCTGCGCGATATATATGCGCCGGGCGTATACATGATAAAAAAATTTTTTTTTAAATCGCCACCCTCCGCCACCCTTGCACCTGTTGGTGTTGGTAGAGGCACTACGACCCCCGCCTGCCCCTCACATAAGCCTCGCCAAAGGCCAAAATTTCTATTTAAAAATGCACTCTTAGCCCTTGTTTTTAAATAAGGTACCGGTGCGGTTACAAATGTACGTTTTTTGTTTATTTTTAAATACTTTATTTATTTTTGAATACATTGCGGCGTCAAGCCGTGTTGAGTATGCATCCAGCTGTGTTACAATTCTTTTTGGCATATCATTCTTATAGTATAACAATAAATCAATTCTTGCACTATTGATTTCCCTAATACAAAAGTCCAGACTCTCAACAGGAGACTAATAGATTCCCTCCGATTTCCACAGTTGTTATTGCTATTATGTTCATCAATCATTACTGCTCATGTCCACCTTGAACAAATAATGTGTGTCTCCATCACTAACATAGATCACGCTAAGATTACAAACCAATTATTTGCATTCGCAGACCTGAGGGGGAAAAAGGTCAACTAGGTCTTTTCAGTTCCAAGACCCACCAGAAGCTCGTTCCAAGTTCAGTCATCAAAATGCATTTCTCGGCCAACTTTGTGATAGCTATTCAGAATGTTTCCATTTGGTCGCAGCACATACAAACCGAGTGGAGTTAACAGTACGTGTAACCAGTCTCTCACTGACAGTGATATCTGCTGGGCTTCTCTGCCCAGTGTCAGCAGAATGAACGCCTACAGGATTTTCCTGGTAAGTCTTCTACGTAGCATTTATGACCTCCACCAGAGCTCCAGTATCCTCTGGCATTAGATCATCCAATCTAGTGTCAGAATGATTTTTCCAAACATAGTTTCAACATAGTGGCCCCCAGAGGTAGCTCTCTTGTTGAAAATGTAGCTGTCTGAACTTTTCATCTCACCTACTTTAGTTGAAAGAATTCCATGTAGTTGTATGTGTATATCATACCCAGATTAACGGTAGTTTACATTCAAAATAACCGCACATAATTTCTCGAGTTATATTATGATGGGACCTGGAAAGGTTGTATTGACAGATTGTTGGAAATTGGAAGGATTTAGTTTGCTGGATAAAGCAAAATCAAAAATATAATACGAAAAATTAAAAGTCGCCTTTGTATCTGAAAGCTGAAAACTCACGAATGATTAGCGAATCTCCTTCAATCTTTGATATAGATACAGAGCTATAACATTTCTTGCTCTTTATTTTAGAAATTTCGTGACTGACATGTCTATATTTCATCTTAATTACAGACAGCGTTTATCTTCCTGCTCGGCCCGTTCCTTTTCTTTAATGTACAAAAAACAAAATATCTCCAACATTTTACCACCTTGATGAGGTGGGTAGGTAAGTACAAGTCACTTTAACTTCGATTCTTCATATTGCATAACTTTTGAATTCCGTTGATTGGGATGAAAGCTACTGCTTATAAAGGAAAAGAAAATACTTTTATTCATCACGCTATGTCCACCCGAGATGGCCTATAGGGGTAAAACTAAAACAGAACTTGCTTTCTATGCAAAAAGTTCATTTTGTTGTTAATCTAATGTTATAGTGTATATGATTTGATTCTATTGCCATTAAATAACTGTGTGGTTTTAATTTATTACAGCCTTCAGTATGATGATCATTCTGACCATCATCCGTTTAGCTAAGGGTGAAGGACAAGGTAACCCACCCATTGCCAACTTTGAGGGGTTGCCAACATTGTTCGGGGTATGCGTATACTCTTTTATGTGCCACCACTCGCTGCCCTCACTTACAACTCCTATTCGAGACAAGAGAAAACTCTCCGGTCTCTTTGCCTTCGACTACATCCTCATCCTGGTCTTCTATTGCCTCCTGTCGCTGACTGGGGTCTTCAGTTTTGCGAACCTCCAGGATCTTTATACGCTGAACTTTCAGCCAGACAAATGTAGTTCGGGCACACCAATCACCACTGTAGTTTTCATTCAGTATTTCCTGGCTTTATTCCCGGTTTTCACCCTCAGCACAAACTTCCCCATTATTGGGATCACTCTCCGGAACAACCTGCAAACCATGGTTCTCAGTGAGGATCGCGAGTACAGCTTCCCAGTGAGACGCCTGCTGTTCCCGCTACTTACCATCCTCCCCCCGGCAGCGATCGCCTTTATTACCAACAAGGTAGACTTCCTCGTAGGGATCACAGGGTCCTACGCGGGTGCAGGCATCCAGTATTTTGTGCCAGCTTTGCTGGTTTTCTGCGCGCGGCGCAAACTTAATGCGACGTTTGGGTCACATCACGGGAACCAGCATCTGTCGCCGTTCAAACACACATTCTGGTATATTTTCACGCTCGTATGGGGCACTGTTTGTGTTTGCTTTGTAACAGTTAACCACATCATAACGCGAAAGTAGTGGGACTGATTAGTTTGACATAGACATTTTATAATGAGATCATAGAATGATATCTTTACATTTTGAGAACAACTGTTTATATAAGGGTTCTATATGTGTACTACATTGTATCTGGAAGTAAGTATCAAACTGCCTCAATATTTCAATACTATAATCTATATCATCTGTCTATGATTACAAATACAAGTTGAAGATATACTTCATATAGATCACGATTTACTTGCTGTAACGTGGCTATAACGTGAATGAATTAGTTAGCTGTAAAGGAAATATGTTTTGTTGTTTTTAAGGAAGATGCAGCTATAAATATACTGTTATTCATTCTTTATGCAGTGATGAAAGTATGTTTTGTTTGTTGAAGAATATATATGGTCATTGTTTGACTTTTCATTATTCCATACGGTATGATACCGTAGCGATTTCTTATGAATACTTTGCTGGGGTATTCTGTAACTACTAACGGAACAGAAATAGAAAATCTAATGATATCACTCAAACAGCATATCAGGTCAGGTAAGGGAGTGTTCATTAATTATGGCCGGAGAGGCACAGTTATTGAACGCTCCCCAAAGCCAATATTTAGATATTTGTATCTATTTTTCATAGATTTATCTTCATCTGTTTCTATTTTTATTGTGGTGCTAACAGAAGAATATAGACAATTAGGATTTATAAAAGAATTGATTATTATGTGATTATAGACTAGTGATTCCAACCTGCACGTCTACTCCTTGTATCACACTTTATTTTAGCTTTTATCGATATAAATTAAAAACAGCTTTGTTTCAGACCGTTTTATGATCTAACACCTTTTGGCATACATAAGGAGTAATAAACAGGTACTGGGGAATCGTTAATTGGCTGATAACTTTGAAATGTCAAGGCTAACTGGGTCATATAAGTTCATTTATTCATTCATTTTACAATTCAAACAGCCTTGAGTCAGATATATGTTATTTCCAATTTTGATGGGCTATCAAATTATCATCATATTATAGTTGAAGATGGAGATTAACAGGGTTATGGAATTTTCTGACTTCTTTCCTGTCCTCTCCGAGTGTGAGGAATTTTCAAAAGTATATATGTCAAATGAATACTTTTCAATGCACTCGTTCCATACTTGTCCCATATTCTACGCGTACATTGCAAAAGTAATTTCGTCAGCACATTTTGTGTAAAACTCCCAATAGAGACGCCATGATAAAGCATTACTTTAGACATTTATGTGATTGTCTATCGGCTGTAACGACTGTTACACTTAAATGACACATCTAGAACTTGCTTAGCCAAAATCCAGATTGATTAAAACCATATTTTGCAAATAACTCTCAACAAGGAAAAAAGGTACCAGCTAAAATGACCCCAACGGTTCTATTTTTTCTCAGAAAGCGATAGGTAATTCCTCATGTTAAGCAGTTTATCATGTAAATGGTCAGGTGACCCCACACATTTTCTGTGTGAGTTGTAAGGTTAGACCTATAATTTGAACAGTGTAGGGTTTAGTTTGTTAGTTAATCCCATATTTATCAGTGTACCAATTGATTTGTGAACTGATCCCACTCATATAAACAGTGTACAGTGTGAGTTGTGAAACGAGCCCACTCATTCAAATTGAGAACTACTTGTATATGTTCCACTGAACACCACCCCATCATTTTTGAGAGAGTGTGATATTTGATTAACATACTAGCGGGATGAAACTTTTTGAGAATTTGATTAGGCTGAATGACAAGTTTTGCCTCTGGGCTCGGCCGCTACCATTCTTGTCGCCTGGTCCCTATAGATTAATATTACAAGTTTCAACGTATGTAAAATAGTTACAAGGCCAAATTATCATAATCTCTTTCTCAAAAGCCATAAGCCTTTCACAATGGGGTATTTTAGGTATCGAAAGACTGTGGAATTGTACGGGAATGTAAGGAATAACATCAAGTACCAGTAGTCCATAAAGTACGGTAGGTACGATTGACAAGGACACAATGAAGTATAGTTTGTACAATACAGCTCCAAGCTGGTTGGATAGTAAAAACATAGGCTATAGTTGTTTCGGATCATACGATACGTCTCATACAATATATGAGTGCAGTACATAATCACAGATAGACTAACGAAGAATAATGGCCATCACTATTTCAGTTGCAAGCACAATCTGATATTAATGTAGGCTTTAAACATAGATACATTTTAGGGGCTGTCGTGCTACTTTTGCCCCCCCCCCCCCCCCTTGTCATGTTTTGTCATACAATCCTTGTCATGCTTGGTCATAGAAACTTGAACCCCCTATCGCCTGCTGCATGACATCATTTAAGGACGGCCCTAGCAATAGCAATCATCTAACCAAAGAAATCGTCATTTGAACAAAACATGATAAATACCATTGTAATAGACTATTGATTTTGTTACACCAATCGCATAGACCATAGTATTTAATATACCAGGTCAAGAGTGTGACAGAAATGTGTCTCATAAATCAGTGCCGGTAATGTGCTGCATACAAACCATATTTGAGATGAATCTATGGTCATCACAGTATCAGAGGGAAAGTGATAATTTCAAAGGTAACTTATTCGCGCACTATTGATTCTTCCTAGTGTGTGCGTGTATATATTGTTAATTCTACAAAGTACAATGCAAGATTACTGATTTTTTGTTTGTTTAGTAAATTAGAGTACCCTCGTATACAAGGTTATGTTGATTATACCTTTTTATTTTATATATCATGTATTGTTCGTGTGGAAGTTTTCAGTTTTTACTTGAATTGATGTTCTTTGAAATGTTGTCATTATTGTTAGTTTTTATCACTATTTACATGCAATGGTCTAAACAAACCTGGAAAAGGATATTTTAAACGTCGCTATATATATTTTAAAATATGTCGCAGAATTATGTTTATGTATTTGTACACTGTTGATTTAAAAAATATTCCTGCAATTGTGGCAGGGCATTCCAATCAACATAAGGTGTGAACCTGTAATGGCTTCATGAATATTAAACAAATTTGATAAAAAAAATAATAACCTCGTTATTTATCTATAACTTATTGGTTCACTGTCTTTTCGCTGAGTCAAACATCTCCAAGCTATATCAATCCAGACAGAAGTGATCATACCGTTCCTTTGAATTCCTTTAATTTCCTTTATTTATATCAAAACCTTCAAAATTCCTTTAATTTCCTTGATTTTCCTTTATTTCTATGAAAAACTCCTTTGAAATCATTACAATTCCATGCGAACAGCTTAAAATGTTATTTCAACAGGTAACACTTCTAAAATCTACACAATTCACCAAAATGTTCTCAAAAAGTTCATGTTGTGAAATATGCACAATTCATTCCTGACAGGTTTGCTTCATGAAATGATCCATATATCTACTTGTCCATTTGTATTGTAATTTGGGAAAATTCGAATACCTGAAAGATTAAGAAAGCCAATATCGATACATTTCTAGAAAGTCCTAGAAGGTTAAATATGTCTAATTGTCAATTATTTCTATAAAGTCTAAAATTCATGGCCCTGTCATAAGTCAAAAGCGTCATTCCCAGCCTACCCAATCAGAAACTTAGAAACACAAAGTGGATGAGCCTACCTTCTGGCTTTGACTATTTGCTTGGAAGATGGCTTTAATTCACAGTTTTAGGCAATATTGATGATTTGGGACATCCAGTTCAAATTTTAGACTGCATTATAAAAGTAACACACAAAGCATGATGCCTACTCTGTGTAGCCTGGGGCTAGGGTGCAGTAGGCGTATCCCCCCGCCCTAAGGGGTATGAGGGAACTTCCCCTAGAAGATTAAAAAAGGGGAAAAGCACCTATTTAGGGAGGGGGCAGAGAACACACATTTAGGAGGATACAGGCTAGGAAGTCTCAGGTGTGCCTAGAAGTAAATACTGATCAACTTTTTTTAAATAGACAAGTCTCTTTGCTTAGATGAGAATTAGAAGCAATACTTAACCCTTCAAGAGCCACACATCATTCACCATGTACCCATACTATAGCGGGCACCAGAACCAATTGTGGCCCTTGAATGGCCGGCTTTTGTTGTCAATATTATTAAAAGAAATTAAAAAATTTCAGTAAATCTGTATTTTTTATCAGAACTTTTCGATATTTTAATGACCTACTGGCAACATTAAGCATAATATCTCATGTAATTTTTATGATTCTGCGATAAATTTCCAAAAGGTTACAAAGGAACAAATACAGAGTGGTTCATCCATTCCATACGGGAATGCCATATGGCATTGTTCGGCCCTGGCCAGGGGAATACCATATGGCATTGTCCTGCCATGGCCAGGGGAATGCCATATGGCATTGCCCTGCCAGAAAGGGTTAAGATTGTTTACTAGACTGCATTATGAGCAGCACAATGAGAAGAAAAGAAATCTTTTGGAATTTTTAAGAAAGTACCATTATTAGCTAAGATATTTAAAAGATATGCAATCGTGTGACCATTAGAATGGGTCAGACATTGAGCAGCTCATCTATGGAGCTTTAGCATTGGGGCCAAAAAGAACCATGGACCTCAGATTATGTGAAATTATCATCTTTGTTAATGATCTCACTATGTACTTGATATTTTTGTACATAATGGTAGTTGGCCATGCTGAATATGATGCAGATATTCATTTCCATGCAATTTGGAGCATCAATTAATCATTTGGAAGATTAACAGTGTACCCTTACTGTACAGATCTTCAAATTTAGAAAAATTCATTATGTGTCACAGGCATCTTCTATAATAGGAAGAGTTTGTTTGCTGATATGGCTGGGGGGTTGTCATTTTGTATAATTCATATTGCTCTTTCAGGTATAATTTTCAATGAATCACAATGATAATAACACTGAGTGTCCTAGGTACTTGTGGTGCATTTCCTGAGTGTACAGCTTTGTTGTCAATGTCACAGTTGAACTGAAATCAGCTTCCTGGGGATATGACATCTTTCTCCACAATTATTTCCTTCTAGAAAACCTCCTTATGTCGAGCTTTTAGTAGCAAATATATCTTAGCCCTCCTTCTTTTCTCTGCCTTTCCCAAGGAAAAGCCATCTTTAGATCATTTATGTTGTGAACAGACAGTGACCATTTTGACGCCTATTTCCCAGAAATAAGGGGGCAGCACATATATAATGAGTATAGTTATAAGGGGGCAGCACATATATAATGAGTATAGTTCCCATTTCGACCACCCCAAGGCACTGTGATACCTACCAGCTTTTGTCTTTAAATTTGGTATCAGGGGCGCTAAAGATACTTTTTGTCGAGAGGAAATCGAAAATGTGAGAAGGAATCCTCAGGATTATTGGAGAAATATTAGAAATATCTGGGATAAAGGTGGAGATGATGAAACTTGTTCAATTATCAATCAAGAAAACAATGACAGGAGAGTGCATAATCAGGTCCCTGAGTTCATTGATAGTTACATCTGGAATGTAGTTTGTGAGTTACTTAATAATAAAACTTATCAAGTTATAATGGGTTATCCTCTAATCTTAACCAACAGTAATCGGAGGAATCGAATGTCTCTGTGAACACCTGATGAAATTGTTAAACACGCCAAAACGATTTTAATTTCTAAAAGCTCTGGGCTTGACATTTTATCTAGCAGATCATTTTATCTAATGAATTATCGTATATTTTTAACCAATCAATAGAATCTGGTAGTGTCTCCAATGACTGGAAAATAGGCACTGTGATACCTATACCTAAGGGCGGAAAATGTAATGATATCGATAATTGGAGACACCGGCCCCAGTGAAATTATTGGAAAAGGTATTAATTATGATTATTGAAGAATTCATTGAAAATAATGAAACTCTCACCACAAGTAAATATGGCTGAAAAAGGTTGGCCCCTCTCTTTGCATATAAAAAAAGTAGACCCTCTACCTTACCTTTAAAAAGAGTCCCCCCCCCCCCCACACACACAAACAGGGGAATAGGCTAAAATATTGTGACCTTTCTCGATAAGGCTTTCCTTCTTACATTCAGTCAATTGTCAAAGTATATGGTAGGGGTCACACTTTCGATAGTACAAACTGGTATGTGTTTAACTGAAATTGGAACATTGGTTTGTGTAATTCTTTTGCTCCGTAGAATTAAAACCTCTTGGTCGAAAAAAAGAGGTAGGAGACTGTTGAGGAGCTCTTGTGATACATGTGCTATGATGGTTTTGATTTTATCTTATTCTGCCAGTTATAGGTAACTTATGTTGTTCCAAGTATATATATAGACAGTACTGCTACCCCCAGTTTGCCAAGCTTGCTTTTAGCAAGTATCTTTTCCCAGTCATAGTCATCATATTCTTTAAATAGCATTTCTATTTGCTGCTGCTACTATAATATCTTTGTCTCATTGCCCTGGGGAGCACAGTCTTACAGTTTTCTCAATACTATATACCTAAAAACATTGAGATATTTACCTTATATCGACTGTTGGAGACAGATGTTCACCCCTGCAAGTGCTCCATGCAGCGTACTCCCTTTTTTTCAAATAAAAATGTAATGGCCACTTGAGGAGGCCACCGAGCAACCGGCTGTGAACAACAATCCAGAGGGTATGCAGGACAATCAAAACATTGGAATCCCAGGGTTGGGTGAGCGTATCCGTAGAACCGAGGCAGGCATTATATTTGCAGGGTCCGGGGCGTATCTAAGCAACCTTTACCCCTGTGAGATTGACGTGCATGTTAATGGGGTACTGTGGACCGGCAATTTAGGTTTAACAATGTTGAGCAGGGATATCAAATAACAAAGACCTTTTTCCATCAAGAACAAGTGATTGCTGGCAAAATCTATGAGCAGACAGATCCCTACGAAATCAAAAGACTAAGCCAGCAGGTAAAGTCGGTTGACAGTGGATGGGATGCTGTTAAAGTCGATAAGCTGAGGAAAATAATTAGGGCAAAATTCGCTCAAAACGAGACTCTACTAGCTGAGCTGCTCCTCTCCGTGCCTAATTGAGGCTACTAAGAATCAGTTCTGGGGCACCGGTGTTGGGTTTGAAGCAGCACTGACCCCTAGTCAGTTCCCGGGTGCTAATTATTGTGGAAAGCTGATTGAGAAAGTTCGGAGTGAACTTGCTGGTGTGTGATAGCCATATAGTGTAGACCGCTTAACATACTACAACACAGTCAGTTCTGGGGCACCGGTGTTGGGTTTGAAGCAGCACTGACCCCTAGTCAGTTCCCGGGTGCTAATTATTGTGGAAAGCTGATTGAGAAAGTTCGGAGTGAACTTGCTGGTGTGTGATAGCCATATAGTGTAGACCGCTTAACATACTACAACACAGTCATAATGAATACTTTGATTTTTGGGGATTCTAGAATTGGTCCTATTAGTGACCAGCTCCGTCAAGATGCAAACGTCATTGATGTATTTGGAGTACCCGGAGCAAGACTCGATGAGTTGGCTACAAGAGCCCTGGAGATGATACCTGCTGCAGGGAAAGGCCTACGCTTTCTGGTATTTATTGCTGGTGTGTGTGACGTCACCACTAAGGATAGGGCTACTGGTCTAGTTTCTGCTAGGTTTGGAGGAGACAGTACACAATAGAAAGCATGGAATCGATCATAACTCAATCTGGACTATGCATAAAGAGTTGTTACCCACACCTCCTTGTGAATTATGGAACCTTCTTTGGAATAGACCTCAACACGTACAACCCTTACCCTGTGCTGTTTGAGGCTCAGTTGGATCTGGATTTGACTATTATGGCGATAAACGAATCCATAGTGAAACTCAATCAGTCCAGCTACCTGGCAACCCCACATGTCGCCTCCTTGATCTGCATGAAACACTCCAAGTGGGGTAAAACCTTAGTGTTCTATGAAAAGCTGCACGATGGGTGCCACATTGAATACGGATGGTATCCGAAGGTCGTCAGTATAATACGGAGAGCTATCAGGATAAGCGTTAAGAACTGGGAATAGTGTCCATGTTGCTGTCCGTAAGGAAGCTGACGTGCTATAACCTAGACCAATGACGACTTTAACGTGATGTATGGACCGTTTCATCCCTGGATTCCTTACTGTAATCGCAGACCGTAAGGCTGTATATGCTTTATAATCCAGAAATAGATGACCATAGTCCAAATATGAAACGTAGACTACCGGCTAAAATGGAACATGAGTCAATCAACACTTGAGCAATGTAATAATATAATTACTAAAGCTGTGGTATGAAATGGATCATCCTTGGATCGAAGACCGTAAGCCTGGTGACATGTGACTCTATCCCAATTAATAAGTGAACTATGCTGCCCATGATTATATGTTGAGTGTTAGGCTACCGGTAGAATGCTGAGGAGACTGGTATTGAAGTTGATCTAGGAGAAACACCTAACTATATTGATAAATACTTTACTGGGATAAGGGGTAAGCTACTAGAAAATAGGGACATGACGGGATATACTAGGAGATTAAAGGAGCTGAACGAACAAAGCGCTATGCGACTGAAGTCTACGCGGTCGTTCACAAAAAAGGATGTTGAAGACCTAGCAAAGGAAATTTGTGTTCATAAAAGTTCAGGCATTGATGGTGTATCTGGAAGAGTAATAAGAGACGTTATGTCGATCTTGTTAACAGAATTTACACTTTTATTCAATCAATCCCTGACCACAGGGTGTGTCCCCAGCGAATGGAAGATCGCTACAGTAATTCCAATACCTAGAGGAGGTAACAGACAGGGAATTACTAATTGGAGGCCCATCTTGCTACTCCCCGTTCCAGGCAAAGTGCTAGAGAAGCTGGTGCATGCTGATATATATGAAGATGTAGTTGAGAATGGGTTGCTTACAAACTGTCAATATGGCTTTAGAAAGATGTTAGGTACAGCTGATGCTGTTTTTGCCTACACGAGGGAGTTGTATGATAGGCGTGACGAGGGCCTTGCAGTAGCATCATGTTACGTCGATCTACGCAAGGCTTTCGACGTCGTATCCCACCCTTTGTTAGTTGCGAAGCTGAAATCAATCTTTGGTCTAGCAGACAAGCTTATAAACTGGATCATAGACTACCTGCAGGATAGGTATCAATTAGTATGTATCAATGGTAACAGATCAACACGTGAGAAAATCCATTATGGTGTGCCCCAAGGCTCTGTCCTGGGGCCGCTTCTATTTATTATGTTTGTAAATGATATGTGTGAGGGTATTATTGATTGTAAACATATCCAATATGTGGATGATTTAGTTCTATATACCTCGGATAAAGATGGTCACCTAGCTCGTTCGCAATTACAATCTGCACTTAACGTGATAAACAACTGGTGTATATCGAATGGTATGACGATCAATTCTGATAAAACCAAAACTGTTTGGCATGCATCGGAGCGAAAAGCTAAATATCTGCCAGAGCTGGATATAATGTGTGGAAACAGGTCTCTAACAATGGTCAACAGCTATCGGTACCTAGGGGTGTTGATTGACACAGCTTTGACTTTTATGCCCCACTTGAAGAAAACGCACTGCACGAAAACCACTATTTTACATATGCATACGAACGGCGTCTAAAAGTAGGATTTTGCGTCTAGAAGTTATACCTGTTATCCGTCTCATAGATGCCTTATCTAGTGGCGTATATACATGTCCATAGTGCGGCCTTATATACGTTATATATACGCCTGATTCTGTTTATTTACGCCAGTATCCAATAATTCCGACCTCTGCCACTTGGGGACATCAGTTGTAGTATATTCTATTTGCCATTAATCATCCAAGTCTGTATTATATGAAAATTGTAATCTTATATTACCAATTTATTTTATAAAACCTTTATAAAACCTGATTGAGTATAAATTGATTAATTACACATAATAAACCATGCATTAAGTTGTTTTTTTACAGTTTTTCTGATTTTTTTAAAACTCTAAAACACCATTTCAATGTGTGAACAGTCAGGTTTACTATATAATCGCCTCCCCCGAGTGTCTCTGTGCACCTGAAGTCCTCCTCCCGACTCCGACTCCGACTCCGCCCCCGCCTTGTTAGAAGTAGTGTGAATGCGGCCGCCACCCTCACAGCCACCCGCTCAGCTGCCCGCCCTCAGGACTGAAATCATCTTACACACGCTGAGCAGCCGCTAATCCGTCCACACACACTACAGGGAGGCGGGGGTCGTGTACTAGGGCTTCACTGTGGGTAGAGTGAGTGTAGGGTGGTGGGGTGTTGGGGTGTCGGGGGGGCGGTAGGGGGTGGGGTTGGGAGGTCATGGGTGGCGGGTCAGTGTTGGTGCAACCTCTACCAACACCCACAGGACGGGGCGGGCTGTGGGTCGCAATTTCTTTTTTTGGTATCATATATACGCCTGGCGTATATATATCGCACAGGGCATGTTTTATCTTGGATACGCCAGGCGTGAAATACAGCAAAGTCGCGCGCATCTACATATGGAAACTACCTCGTAGACGCCCAAAACGCAGACGCGGATAAGAGGTGTATACAAATGTAAACAAGGCACGATACAGCCGATATGTGCGTTATCGCAATGGCGTATATATATGTAAAATAGTGGTTTTCGTGCAGTGACGGTAAGGAATGTTAACTCTCGATTGTTTAAACTGAGCAAACTGAGGACAAGTGTTAGTATGAATGTAGCTAAGACCATCTACACAACTGTTATTCGACCAATGTTGGAGTACTGCGCTTTTTTGGTCGATGGAGCTCTACAGATTGATATAGAGAGTCAGCAAGTGCTCCAGAACAGAGCATGTCATATTGTACAGGGCCACTATCAGCAACGGCAAAGGGTTGATACGCTACATGAAAAATATCATGTGGACTACTTAGATTGTCGCAGAAATATGCTCACTTTGTCTGTCATGTTTAAATTATCAAAAGATCCGAAGAACATTGATCAGAGATCAGAGAACACGAAGAGACCGTCGCGTCAAATTTGCTATGGGCAGGGTAAAGACTAGTAAATACCAGCGCTCCCCCTACTATAGAGGTAGCAAGATGTGGGAGCAACTAGACACTGATCAATATGCAACACATTGTATCAAAGAAAGAATTTAAGACAGTTGTTAAAAGAAAGTACTCAGTCTATGAATGATCTTAAGTCTTAGTATGTGCGTGTATTGGCGGCTCATTGTAGTGTAATGTATTGTATTGTATCATTATCATAACCATTCATCTCATCCTATTTGTATTTACCTTATGTAAATTGGAATGCATAATCTCGATGTAACCTTGATGTATCACTGATTGAACTACCAGTGGAAGATGTCTAATTTGAAAGAACTGGTCGTAATAAAAAAAAAGAAAAAAAGGTCTATTTATTTCTTCTTTCAGCAGTACATCCTTTTGTTAAAGCACATAATTAGTTTTCCAATAAACTGACAGGCCATCAGCCTTCCGGCTGGTTTTCATTGGCTGTTAAAGAAGAACCGTATCGGTTGTTTGTTGCGTTTATATAGATAATAAGTAATAAAGGCATTCAACACAAAAAGAAGACAGTTATTTGTCGAAATACAATAAATTTCTAGTTGTGAATAAATAAATGCTACATCCAGGGGCTAGAGAGGAATACAGCATGGTTTATGTTGGTAAAGTACCAATTAAGAATAGTTTCAGTCAGTCTTGTCTTATTTATGAGGGAATGGATTCCAACATAATCTTTTTAGAAAGTGATTTTTACATTTTAAAATTTGGCATTAAAATTGTTAACACAGGAGCATCAGGCCTATTCTCATGGAATCGGTGCAAGTCCAATTTTAGACGTGTCCAGTATTCTAGTTCCCCCCCCCCCCCCCGTACTATATATGTTTTTTTTTCACATTTAAATGAGTGCTCGAGGGGTAGTATAGGTTTTATTGATCAAATGTCAATATTTTGGTCTCTAGGGGGTCAAAATAGGTAATAAAAAAACCCCCAAAAAACCCACCATAATAATCCAAATAAATAAAAAAAAAATTAAAAGAGTTGTGGTGAAGAGAAGGTTGGTGAAACTTGAAAACGTGCTACGTGGATTTTTTTTGTTCTAACGTTCTATACTTTATGAGTAATATATAGGTACATGCAATTATCACAGGAAGCAAGGTAAGGGTTATTATTTTATTATAAAAAATTCAGTTTTTGGTAGTCGTTGGCCTGAAATAACGCAAATACTAGTAATATGCATCAACATGATATCTAACAAAGCAAACTATCATTTCAAATAAATTCACGGTAAGGGTGATAGATACACAGAGTGAAAAGTAAATTGGTTTTTTTTTATGTTTACTGTTAATTCAAGCCAATTCACCCTAATTTCTGGTACTTCTGATTAACGTGCTACGTGGATAATACGTGCTACCTGGATGCCTGAAAACCTTTTTTCTGTAGATAGTTAATTTTTTAACATACCAACGGGTGTTTTTTTTATAATTTTCCCTGTGAATATCGTCTTAAACGATTATTTCTATTCAAAATTGAAAAAAAAAAAAGATTCTTTGAATATCTTATATATGATACGGTCAGTGAAATTTGAGATCGTGCTACGTGGATAGTTAGTTCAAACATTCTTAACCTATTATAAATGATACATAAACATTAGAGACTATGACTATAGGCAAGGTGGTGGCATCACATAGTACTTTACTACAATAGGTTATGGTTTAATGTCAACATAAAAAATATATTGGGCCCTCATTGAATATTGACTCGAAATATCGTGCTACTTGGATCGTGCTGCGTGGAGCGTGCTACGTGGATCGTGCAATATCGCCATATCATCGGTCTTTTCAACTTCAATGGTCAAATTTGATACAGGATTTCTCCTACCCTGGCTATGAACATAGGATACCATAACCAACGACATTTCTCACAGATCATCAATTTCCTGCCTGCCTGCTTGCCTGCCTGCCTGCCTGCCTGCCTGCCTGCTTGCCTGCCTGCCTGCCTACCTGCCTGCCTGCCTGCCTGCCCGCCTCCCTCCCTGTCTCTCTGCCTGCCTCCCTGCCTGCTTACCTGCCTGCCTGCCTGCCTGTCTCCCTGTCTCCCTGCCTGCCTGCCGGCCTGCCTTCCTGCCTGCCTCCCTGCCTACCTGCCTGCATCCCTGCCTGCCTCCCTCCCTATCACTCTGCCTGCCTGCCTCCCTGCCTGCCTCCCTCCCTGCCTGCCTGCCTGCCTCCCTGCCTGCCTACTTGCCTGCCTCCCTCCCTGCCTCCCTCCCTGCCTGTCTCCCTCCCTGCCTACTTGCCTACCTGCCTGCCTGACTGCCTCCCTGTCTGCCTCCCTACCTGCCTGCCTGCCTGCCTCCCTGCCTGCCTCCCTGCCTGCCTCCCTGCCTGCCTCCCTGCCTGCCTCCCTGCCTGCCTCCCTGCCTGCCTCCCTGCCTGCCTCCCTGCCTGCCTCCCTGCTACTCGCCTGCCTGCTTGCCTGCCTGCCTCCCTGCCTGCCCCCCTACCTGTCTCCCTGCCTGCCTCTTTTCTCGTCTCCCTGCCTGCCTCCCTACCTACTTGCCTGCCTGCCTGCCTGCCTGCTTGCCTGCCCGCCTGCCTGCCTACCTGCCTACCCCTTCCCTCTCTCCCTCCATCCTTGTCTCCCTGCCTGCCTGCCTGCCTGCCTGCCTGCCTGCCTGCCTGCCTGCCTCCCTCCCTGCCTCCCTCCCTGCCTGCCTGCCTGCCTGCCTCCCTACCTGCCTGCCTACTTGCCTGCCTGCCTGCCTACTTGCCTGCCTCCCTCCCTGCCTGCCTGCCTCCCTGCCTACTTGCCTGCCTGCCTTCCTACCTACTTGCCTGCCTGCCTGCTTGCCTCCCTCCCTCCTTGTCTCCCTGCCTGCCTCCCTGCCTGCATGCTTGCTACTGGCCTGCCTGCTTGCCTGCCTGCCCCCCTTTCTGTCCCCCTGCCTGCTTCTTTCCCTGTTTCCCTGCCTGCCTCCCTGCCTACTTGCCTGTCTGCCTGCTTGCCTCCCTGCCTGCCTGCCTATCTCCCTGCCTGCCTCCCCCTCCCTCTCTGCCTTCCTGCCTCCCTGCCTCTCTGCCTCCCTGCCTGCCTCCCTGCCTCCCTCCCACCAAACTTCCGACCCACCGACCTACCGACCCACCAACCAACCAACCAACCAACCAACCAACCCACCGACCCATCCGCCGACCTACCCACCCATCCACCCTCCAACTAACCAACCGACTGATTGACAGATTGACCAACCAACTGGTCGCCCTACCAACTGATTTTACCATCTATCGATTGATTCACTGACCTATTGACCCACTGGCCGATCGACCTACTGACCAATCAACTGATCAACCCAATGACCTTCCTAATGGCTGATGGATCGATTGACCGATTGATCGACCAACTGACTGATTGTGCCACTGACCAATCTTCCCACTGACCGATCATCCCACCAACCAATCGTCCCACTCACCGATCGTCACACTGACTGATTGACCCACCAACTGACCCACCAAACGATCGATCAACTCATTGACTAATTGACCAACCGACCAATAGATCTACCTATCAATTGACCCACTGTCTGATTGACCCACCAACCTTCCTGAAATTACCAGTCGATCGACCAACCAACCAATCCACAAACTGACTGATTGTCCCACCAACCGATTGTCCCACTGATTGATTGACTGATTGACCACTTGACCAACCAACCCATTGACCCACAGACCAATCGACTCACTGACCAATTGACACACCGACCAATTAACCCACCGACCGATCGACCAACCAACCAACTGACCTACTGACCCACTGACCGAACAATGGACTGATTGACCGATTATCCCACTAACTGATTGTCCCAACAACCGATGATCCCTCTGACTGCTCGACCCACCGACCAATCAATCCACTGACCGATCAACCCACTGACTGATCCACCAAATGACCAATCCACCCACTGATTAAGACCCACCAACTGACCAACCTACCGATCGATCGACTGTTTGATTGACCTACTGACCGGTCAACCTACCAATTGATTATCACACTGACCGAATGACCCAACGACCAATTGACCCATCGACTGATCGACCCAATGACCCATCGACCCACCAACCAATTGACCCACCAACCTTCCTGAAATAACAAATCGATCAACTGACCAACTGATCGACCAAATGACTGATCGTACCACCAACTGACTGTCCCACTGATTCATTGACTGATTGACCACTTGACCAACCAACTGATTAACCCACCACCCGATTGACCCAACTGATCGATCGATGTGTCACTCAGGAAGGGTCACCCAGACAGGGTCACTTATCATGTGTCACTCAGAGAGGGTCATTCAGAAAAAGTTATTCAATATGGGTCAGTCAGAAAGGGTTAATCAGAAAGTGTCACTCAGTATGGGTCACTCAGAAAGGGTCACCAAATATGGGTGACACATACTTAGTGACCCTTTCTGAGTGACACAGACTAAGTGACACATACTTAGTGACCCTTTCTGAGGGACACATACTAAGTGGCACATACTAAGTGATACTTAGTGACCCTTCCTGAGTGACCCTTTCTGAGTGACGCATACTAAGTGACTCTTCCTGTGTGACATGTACATAGTGACCCTTCATGAGTGACAGATACTAAGTGACCCTTTCTGAGCAACACATACTAAGTGAGACATACTTAGTGACCGTTCCTAAGTGACACATACTAAATGACTCTTCCTGAGTGACACATACTATGTGATCCTTTCTGAGTGACACATACTGAGTGACACATACTGTGTGATACATACTTAATGACCGTTTCTGAGTGACACACACTAAGTTAACCTTTCTGAGTGACACATACTTAGTGACCCTTTCTGAGTGACACAGACTAAGTGACACATACTTAGTGACCCTTTCTGAGGGACACATACTAAGTGGCACATACTAAGTGATACTTAGTGACCCTTCCTGAGTGACCCTTTCTGAGTGACGCATACTAAGTGACTCTTCCTGTGTGACATGTACATAGTGACCCTTCATGAGTGACAGATACTAAGTGACCCTTTCTGAGCAACACATACTAAGTGAGACATACTTAGTGACCGTTCCTAAGTGACACATACTAAATGACTCTTCCTGAGTGACACATACTATGTGACCCTTTCTGAGTGACACATACTGAGTGACACATACTGTGTGATACATACTTAATGACCGTTCCTGAGTGACACACACTAAGTTAACCTTTCTGAGTGACACATACTTAGTGACCCTTTCTGAGTGACACATACTTAGCACTTGACCCTTCCTGAGTGACACCTACTGAGTGACCTTTTCTATAAAAACATCGATTTTTTTTCCAAATTCATGAAACGCACACATGCTGCATGGATATATTCTATGGTTATACTATATATTTCATGTTTTCATAAATGCCTACTGCAAATTGCGAACTTCTTTCCAAAGAAATATGTTAAATTTATACAATTAAACATTTTAAACGCATAAAAATAGTTGCCTCATCAATTAGAGACTATAGTTCTAATAGATACTCTGTTAGCCTATTACCAAAAACGAGCTACGTGGATACTTAAGTAGCTTCAATATTTAAGCTTCTGTTGATTTTTAGGAATTTTTTACACATTGATTTGATCACTCATTTGAAAGTAGAGATGTTACACTTACATAAACTAACTTGAATTTATTCAATTGATTTTTCTGTAAGAACTACAGCGAACGCAAAGTTTGTACTCTCCTCCAATTGAGAAAAAACAGGGTTTTAAGAATAGTGAATTCTGATTTCTGGCTAAAAAAAACTTTTTTAAATTGTAATATGGTGCTGTGAAATCCCATTAATCATAGTACACTACTTATGTTTCGTGATTCTAACCTTTAATTTATATTGATATAATATTTAACTAATACTATTTCAGGGAAAGTTGACCCATACTACAGACAATATGACCACATAATTATTTTAACCGTTCTCCAAGATTTTTATTTTTGCCTGGAGCTAATTCAGTAAAGTATTAGAGGACCTGATATATAGTACATCTCCATAGTCGAAGTGGGGTATGATCATCGGCTTATACACTCGTAAAGCTGTTTTTGTATCTGTAAATGGTCTCATTTTTGCTAATTGATATGATTTAAATGCAACCTTTTTTAATAATTGGCTTTTATGTAAATTGTAATTTAAGCTACTATCATCCAGATAGATACCCAAAAATTTGTAAGAGGATACTCTTTGAATCAGTCGATTATTTAAACTAACATTTAGAGGTTCCAATTTTTTAATTCTCTGGTGGGATCCAAAACATAGTAATTTGTTAGTTTTTTTTACATTTATCGTTGAACGATTTTGACTTTCCTGCAACTCAAATATATCAAGTCCTCTCTGTAACCTCTCCTGCAAGTCCTCCTTATCGCTACCATGTACACATAGAATAGTATCATCTGCATACAACTTTATCTTCAAATCTGCAATACACGTCACCACATCATTAACATAAAGTAAAAACAAACTGGGGCCCAGGTTGGATCCTTGTGGGACACCGCAGACACCGCTCCCTCCTCATTCAACAACCGGCCATTTGCCTATGTTTTTTGCATTCTTTTGGAAACATAATTTTTCAGTAAAACCGAACTTTTAGTGCAAATTCCATGTAAGTCAGGTTTTTGTAAAAGGATTGAGTGGTCAATGGTGTCAAAGGCCTTCTTCAGGTCTATGAAGACAGTTGCAGTAATATTTCCCACATGAAGTGCTCTTTTAACATCATCGGTAAAACCAATTACTGTGAACTTAGATCTTTCTTTTCTGAAGCCAGATTACATTTCCGATAATGTTTGGTGTTCTTCTAGATGTTGCAATGAATTTTTATTTAAAAAATTTTCTAGAATCTTTCCTTGTGCTTGAATTATTGAGATTGGCCGAAAGTTGCTACAGTCCCGGGCCTTACCCCCTTTAGGAATCGGTGTTACCGTTGTTGCCTTCCAAGTGTTTGGGTAAAGCCTGTACTAAATATCTATTACAGAAATTTTTCTTTTATAATTGATAGATAATCTTTAAGTACTGTAGCGTTGATATTTTCAATTCCCGATGGTTTATTTAACTTCATTTTGCCAATTAATTTACTTTAATTTGCCATCTCATCTAGATTTGTCGTAATATCTTACATATCATTGTAAACTCTTTCACTGTAGAATTTCCATGTTGTGTAATTCTCTTTTGATAAATTAAAATCTATTTTTGTATAAAAAAAAAAAAATTATTTATAAAGTTTGCTGTTTGTTCTGATGGAATTTCATTGTTGTCAAAGTATTTTAAGTTTATTATTTCCTTGTTATTAGAGTCTACTCCTGGTAAGATCCTATTGACAGTCCTCCAAAATGTTTTATTATCATCATAATTCATTTCAATTTGATTTAGAATATAATTTTGGCGGGCATCTTTTAGTACCTTGTTGGCTTGATTTCTCGCTTTCCTGGCAGTTAGTTACCCAGTCTTGTGGTTTATTAGTTCTTTTGGTCTTCTTGAGTTGATAGTTTTTATTTGATATGCTAATTCCAAAGTAATCCATGGTTCATTTTTTGTTTTACAAGTAAATTTCTTTATTGGGCATTTTTTATCCAGGTATTTATATAAAATTTCTAATAAAAAATTCCATCTTTCTTGAGTTGTTTCTGTCTCGTCATACTTGTCCCAATTTATTCTATGCATAGCTCTTTCCAAATCGTGTCTACAATAAATATAATACTCCTCATTTATTGTGAGAGAAATCAGTCTATTCCTGTTGATGTAGATAGGTTGATGGTCAGAAAAGCTATCATTGAGTGTCTCATATTTGTTTATTTCATTTTAATTAGTAAATATTAAATCAATAGTGGTATTTGTTTGCGCAAATCTTGTTATATCTTGTATATATTATTTCATGCCCATTTGTAATATTGTATTAATCAAGCTTATTACGTGTTAATTTTGTTCCTGATTGACATTTATATTTATATCACCGAGTATGAAAATTTCACCTTTAAACCCATGGGTTACTTCAGTCACTGTGTCTCTAAGTGTTTCAATAAATACATTTTTGTCTCTATCTGGATGTCTATATACATTATTAATAATAATAATAATAATTGGTTTCATCTTATTATATATTACCTTGATTAATTGCCTCTCGATGTCTTTTGAGCTAATTTTTTTTATATTTTTTTTAATATATTTTTTTTATTTAGAAAACAAACAACATACACTGTCGTCCGAAGACGTTCTTCCCAGCGATGGCAAACAATACAATGAACAAGACTCACATTCATCCAACAGGCACAACCAACAAAACTTGAAAGAAAGAAGATAATTTGATTTGGCATCTAATGACACCACCATGTATCAATTTGTTTCAAAACCAGAGTATAAATGACTAAGCACATATTATTGTATAATATAAACTGAAGCCTCGTTTTAACAATCATTCATTAATATTTATAGATTTATCATATGCATCTAATGACACCGAGGGATCCCAGTTACACTAATATTCAACAAACAAAAATAAATGTTTTTTCGGTACTTAAACTTGTCATATTGTATATTTTGTTTTATTAAACTTAGTAATCCCCTGTCCGTTTTTGGCTCATTATCTGTAGGTCTTTCTTTCCAAGTTCTATCTAGACGTATTGTATTATAATTTTGAATCTGGTAAGATATTGGTAAGTCATTTTCTTTCATCCATGATTCCGAAAAAGTTAATATATCTGCTGGTGAGTCTTTTAGTTTGATTTGAAGTCTTTCGAATTTTGCTTTAAAACTCCAGACGTTTAAATGCAATATGTTCACCCCCTTCAGCTACCCAAGTTTACTTAAATGTAGAGACTATCAATTTAAAGTAATACATCTCATCCTTATGTATTCTTTTCAATATTATATCCATAAACCACATATAGATTCAGACTTAGTAACCTCGAAAACAATTTGCAGCAACATAAAAATTAAAAAGTGCTCCTTTGTGGGCAGCATCGACATCCTGGGTCGCTGCACACACATGGGGCAAAAAGAAAGGAACATATAATAGGCATATACCGGCACAGCTGTGCATGGGTCCGAATTTTCCTTATACTTGTTCTTGGTATTAATTCTCAATATTTATTTTTCACCAGTAACCTTTAACCTTCTTGATTGAATATTATGGTAGGAGTGGTTGGTACATGTTTGTTGGATTCACAAATACTACTATTTACACCTTTATACATTTATAGAACAAAGCTGGAAAATGCTAATACCTCTGTTATATACCATCATTTAACCATAAACTCTCTTGTGGGTATATCTCAGCACATATGGATATGTATAGAGTAATTAAGTATTAAAGCCCTTACACACAATATACACATAGCAAATGTAAAAGACATTACTACTAAGCACTTATAGCAAGCCAACCCATTATGTATAAATAGGTACCATTCTATCCCTATTACAGCGTTAACATTCTAACCCCATTAACTCTTTACTGCATTATTTCGTTACTATTCTAGTTTCGTTATTGCATTACTATTCTAACCCAGTTACAGCGTTAATATTCTAACCCCATTACTGCATTACATCCTAAGCCTGTAACCTCATTGCAGCATTACTATTACCATGTTACTGTTCTAACCCTCATACTGCGGTACAATTTCTAACTGTGTTACCATACTAACCCCATTACCGCGTTATGGTTCTAACTGCGTTATCCCAATCCTGGAACCAAGTTACCAAGTGACCATTCTAACACAGTTACAGTGTTATAGTAGAGGAGCAAATGACCTAAAAATTGGGTCACAATGACACCCGAGAGTCTCCTGGCTGAAACTTGCCATGTTGGTCAATTATGATCTCAGGAATCTGAATCTGATGCTCGTTTGTTCCAAAAAGTGTAGCATCATGCTCGTTTCCATGGTAACAGAAGGAAAACATATTTTAATAATTACTGATATATATTAAATACTTTGATGTAAAGAGATAAAAATATGCAATTTTTCTGTGAAGAAAATCATCGATTCTTTTGTCAAAAGTATACACTATGAAAATATGCCCTTTTCCATTCTCATGGAAGATTTGTTGCCATGGTAACATTCCAATATCTAGGAGAATCCTTATTTTCGTTTTTCTAATGGTACTTTATGGTACTTGATGTTGAATAAAAAGAGTTATTTTATGAACAACACATAAAAATTGATGAATATAGCAAAAATACAAAGCAATAATGGGCAGCGCCATTTTTTTAAGTCATTAGATTGTTCCCATGGCAACCATCGCAAGGTAGTTTCTATGACCATATCTGCCAAATAATGATAATTTAACTGGACATTTGTTTGGTGAGTCCTAATGACATGGCAACTAATAGAGGAGTATAGTACAAAAATGGTCATTAGAGAGTCTCCTGCATGAAATCTGCCATATTTGTCAATTATTACATGGGGAATCTGATTCTGCCACTCTCTTAGCCAAAAGAATGTAGCATCACTACCATTTCCATGACAACATACATGCATAATGATTTACTCAGAAATCCCTATTTTCCTATACATATGAATAGTAAATGTAAGAAAAACAACAAAGCATCTGCTCACAAGCTTTCATTTTCATTTTTATATGTGTACCTTTGGAACATAATGGAGGATTGTTATTTACATTCCCTTAGAATTTTATTGCCATGGCAACCAATGCAGATCAGAACATCCACTGCAGGAAGCAACTCTGAATGTATGTGAAACTAACTGCTGTACCTTTATAGTCACTGAAGATGAGTCTCCTGCATGAAACATGGCATGTTTGTCAATTATTACATGGGGATTATGATTCTGCCACTCTTTTGGCCAAAAGAATGTAGCATTACTTCTGTTTCCATGACAACATAAAAGTATGATAATGTACTCAGAAACCACTATTTCCCTATACATATGAATAGTAAGTGTAAGAAAAACGGTAAAGCATCTGCTTATGAGATTACATTTGCAATTTTTAAAGCATGAGATTACACTTGCATTCCTTAAAGCATACATTTGGGACATAATGAGGGATTATTATTTCCTTGTCCTTAGAATTTGGTTGCCATGGCAACCAATGCAGAATAAAACATCCATTTAAGTAACAATCTCTGACTGTCATCTAAATAAATTGCTATAACTTTATAGCCACTGAAGATAGAGACCTAATGGAAGTATCTATTCTGGTACATTAAAGCATACATGTAGAATCCAATGGAATGCAGCCACAATCCCAGAATGCAATATTTAGGTTGCCATTTTAAATCTGAGCACTTTCAAATAGATATACATGTATATATACATAGGGTATGACACCATTCAGTAGAGGTTTTTATATGGCCAGATGTCATAGATCGTCATCAAATGACCATTATTGCTTTTCCATTCAATAAAATGCTCAATTTAATAGAGATCTATGATTTTATTTTGTATTCTGGTCAGGCTCAGTCAGATCTTACAGGGGAACCATAGTTTTGCCTATGTGGGATCATAAATAACAGAGCTAGAAGGCCCAAACTACCCAAAACATGGTGTTTTTTCATGATAGAATGAATGTACCATAATTACAACAGTCAGCATTAGTAGAAAAATATAATAATGTTGACAATTATTGTTCTTAACTGGGTCCTTATAGGTTAAGGAATTTTTCAGACCATTTACTAATTTTGGGCAGGATAGTATACTCTCTACAAATCAACAAATGTACATGTGTAGTTTTAGTGTGGAAACGATCGACTTGCTAAAGAAGACACCCTCCCAATATCTACATACAGTGCAGACAGGAATAAAATATGTCCTGGTAAACCTTAACATGTGCTGACACATCCCTGGAGAATGCCCCAGAGGCAGCTTCAGCCCCAGAGAGCATATCTGAAAGGCAATACAGGAGACAACCAGATGTATTATTGCAAGTGCTGACCTCCTTTTAATCCGCTTCCCTGATCTGACCGCTATCCAGGCCGATATACACCCAGAATTTGTTGGGAGGCATCTTCCATACACCTGGGAGGTATGCTCCATACACCCGGGCCTATCCAGCACTCCCAAATACCATCAGCAGCCTCGCCCCCCCAGCCTCCTTACCTCCCCCCAGGTCAGGGTGGCAGTTTATCTAGGACAGCATGAATAGGTTCAAGTGTGCCTTGGATAGCACCAGGGTGCCTCACCTCTAGACACACACCAGGGAGTAGAACTTTCAGTTTATTTTTTATATTTTTATTTAATTTCTTTTTTTATTGAACAAAGATCATGTCCCATATATATTTTTTATTTACTTGGTCACAAAGGGTTAGATGGTACATGTCATTCTTCCACGCTGATGAGTAATAGCCTTTCAATTTTTTGGGCTTGGAAAGGCAAAGGATTTGTTTTCTCCAAATTAAAGCAAAATAGGTAAAGAAATATTTTAATGTTTTTATTTTACCAGGCCTGCTGGGTGAAACAAATTGGGAGGCAAGGCTATTTGGTGGGTTTTTGCTGGGTTTATGCTGGGGGAGTGCTATTTATACCCGGGTTAGTTAACTTTTGCCAGAATGAGGGTGGCCAGGGTCCATAAATCAGCCCCTTTACACTCCCAGGAGGTCAGGTATAGGCCCGGTGAGCTATGTGGAATAATTACAACTTTATTTTCTGTTTCATCAGAAGCCCAATATGGCCCTGTGCCCAATACAGGCGAAAAAGGAAGGGGCAGGAGTTGAAACATTGCAACTCTTTCCCTTAAGAATGGCACACTTTAGGTGTTATGGGATTAGCAGTGGCAGTAGTTTCAGTAGGAGACAGCCCATGACTGGTGCTAGAAATCAACAGAGCTACCCTTGATGAAGGTAGTGATATAGTGGTTATAGTTGAAGGGAAAGTGGACCTTAGTGACTCCTATTGCTGGAATATGCCCTGATGGTCAGACTTTATTGGACAGTTTGTTCTTCCATTCATGAGGATAACTGAAGAGCAGCAGTAGCCAGAATGGAGGGTGCAAGACTGTAAACCATGAGAGGTTGATGCATAGTATTATACAAGCACTAGCAAGTGTATTACGACGTCAGCTTTGAGTGGTTTACAGAACCACCTGTATACCATGGATAATCATAGTTGGGAGATGTCAGTGCATTAAACAGGTACATGTATACTATAATATGATATAGTAAGGTGGAATCAGTAGAACCCTGCTAGATTCCCCTGTCTAGTAGGATATCCTTAAATGGGCATTTATAGATGTATATAGAAATTAAAGAGACTCAACATTTAGTCAGGTCCTCATTTTGAGCCATGTATAATTATCTTTAAGTTCTCAGTCCTACCCATCTTCATATTCTTGAATTGCCCTTCTGTTAGGCCCCAGGCAGGGAAGGGTGCATTATCCCAAGGTGATCAGTAAGTCATATTTGTACCGTAACCTTCTGAAGAGAGGTTTTCTTCTTGTTATTACCAGTCCTACAGGACCACCTCAAATGGGATAATCCTCAGGTAATTAGTAGGACACCTTTCTTAACCCTTTCTATGCAGGTAATGCCTTAAGGCATTCCCCTAGCGTGTGCCGGTGATGCCTTAAGGCATTCCCCTACTATATGCCTGTAATGCCTTAAGGCATTCCGCTAGCGTGTGCCGGTAGTGCCAAAAAGCAATAATGTTTTTACACAAAAAATAATTTCAGAATCGTTTTCTCCATACCTTTTTATTATTATTAACATAAAAAAAAGATTATGTCATCGCGATGAAAAAAAAGATACAGATCTTCGTAAGTGGCACAGTGCTTTATTGAACCTAGCCACAGGCTTGTGTCAATGAAGGGGAAAAAAAAGTCTTCCTGCACTTGGAAATATCAATATAATTATTGAATATTGATCTAATCAATAAATCATGGTATGGACATAAAGCCTGAAGACTCTTCTTTTTTTCGGTATCATTTAAATTATCTAATTATTTCTCTAAGTTATTTAAATTTGATAATTAGTAATGCACCCCTCTGTGAGTTTAGCCATTTTTTAACGCTTGCAGAATGGGCCGGCGTATGACAGGTCAGATGACGTCAGGTGTGCAGCGTTATAACAGAGATTCCCGTAGGGGGGGGGGGGGGCGGCGGTTAACAACGTTTACACGCACTAGGCCCGGCAAGGACAGGGTTAACAGGACTTCAAGGTGTGGGGAGTGTTGTGAGGGGAACCACAGAGGACAAAAGCTCTGGAATGGTGGTAGTGCCTCTGGGAGTCTTGTAAGGGTTATATCACCAGCAAGTGCATGGATGACACCATATGGTCCCCCAAGAGCATGCATCACCCCATTCTGACATTCTGAGCTATATATCTAATTATGATATCCATTCTACCAAATAGTGTTAGATCATAAGTATCATATATTTATCAATTTGAAATTATCAGGATTCAAAATAACAACCAAAATATTGCATTCTGGGATTGCTGATACATCCCATTGGATTCTGCATGCTTTAATTTACCAGAATAGCTACTTCCATTAGGTCTCTATCTTCAGGGGCTACAAAGTTATAGCAATTTATTTAGATGACAGATATTTTGTTCTGCATTGGTTGCCATGGCAACCAAATTCTAAGGACAAGGAAATAATAATCCCTGATTATGTCCCAAATGTATGCTTTAAGGAATGCAAGTGTAATCTCATGCTTTAAAAATTGCAAATGTAATCTCATAAGCAGATGCTTCACCGTTTTTCTTACACTTACTATTCATATGTATAGGGAAATAGTGGTTTCTGAGTACATTATCATGCTTTTATGTTGTCATGGAAACGGAAGTGATGCTACATTCTTTTGGCCAAGAGAGTGGCAGAATCAGATTCCCCATGTAATAATTGACAAATATGGCAGATTTCATGCAGGAGACTCTCTAATGACCATTTTTATACTATACTCCTCTACTAGTTGCCATGTCATTAGGACTCACCAAACAAATGTCCTGTTAAATTATCATTATTTGGCAGATATGGTCATAGAAACTACCTTGCGATGGTTGCCATGGGAACAATCTAATGACTTAAAAAAATGGCGCTGCCCATTATTGCTTTGTATTTTTGCTATATTCATCAATTTTTATGTGTTGTTCATAAAATAACTCTTTTTATTCAACATCAAGTACCATAAAGTACCATAAGAAAAACGAAAATAAGGATTCCCCTAGATATTGGAATGTTACCATGGCAACAAATCTTCCATGAGAATGGAAAAGGGCATATTTTCATAGTGTATACTTTTGACAAAAGAATCAATGATTTTCTTCACAGAAAAATTGCATATTTTTATCTCTTTACATCAAAGTATTTAATATATATCAGTAATTATTAAAATATGTTTTCCTTCTGTTACCATGGAAACGAGCATGATGCTACACTTTTTGGAACAAACGAGCATCAGATTCAGATTCCTGAGGTCATAATTGACCAACATGGCAAGTTTCAGCCAGGAGACTCTCGGGTGTCATTGTGACCCCTTTTTAAGGCTCTTTTTGACACTTTGCTCCCCTACTATTACCATTGTAACCCAGTTACTTCTTTACTGCATCACCTTGTTACCATTCTAATTGCGTTACACCCTAACCGCGTTAGCATTACATGCTAACATCTTAAAGCTGTTACTCCGTAACTGCACTCCTGTTACCATGATACCATTACCAATACCTAAGAATGGGTTATATTTCTGTCTGGGTTACAACCTAACCAAGCTACTGCTTTACCGTTACCGCGTTATCATCACAATTCTAACCCCATTTTCACGTTACCTTTAGCACATTACCATTCTAACCACATTCTAACCCTATCACAGTGTACCATTACCGCGTTACCATTCTAACCTGGTTACTGCATTACCATTGCCCAATACCACATTTGATGCATTACCATTCTAATCAGGTTACAGTGTTAACGTTCTAACCCCATTACTTTGTTGTCATTCTAACTGCATTACATCCTAAACCTGTAACCTCATTACCACATTACCATTACTGTGTGACTGTTCTAACCCTGCTACCGCATTACCATTTCTTACTGCATTACCATTCTAACCCTGTTACCTCATTACAGTTCTAACCGTGTTACCGCATTACCAGTCTAACCCGGTTACAGTGTTACCATTCAAAACTTGTTACTTTTTTTCTGCATTTCTGCGTCACCATTCTAATTGTGTTACATCCTAATCATGTTAGCATTATACGCCAACATCTTAATGCTGTTACTGCGTTACTGCCTGACTCTTACCATGATACCTTTACTGTTACCTAAGAATTATAGGTTATATTTCTGTCTGGTTACAACCTAACCAAGCTACCGCATCACTGTTACCATGTCACTGTCACGATTCTAACCCCATTACCATTCTAACCCTATTACCTTTCTAACCCCATTAAAGCATATCATTACCACATTACCATTCTAACACATTTACTGCATTACCATTCTAACAAGGCTACAGTATTAACATTCTAACCCATTTCGGTGTTACTATTCTTACCACAGTACATCCTATGCCTGTAACCTCATCACCATGTTACCATTACTGTGTTACTGTTCTATTTGTGTTACTGTGTTACCATTCTAACCCTGTTACCATTTCTTACCATCTTACCATTCTAACCCTGTTACTTGTTTACTGCATTACCGCATTACCATTCTAATTGCATTACACCCTAACCCCGTTAGCATTACATGCTAACATCTTAATGCTATTACTCCGTTGCTGCCATACCATTACTGTGATACCGTTACTGCATTACTATTATGTTACCATTCCAACCACGCTACCGTTTTAATTATTCTACAGCATTACTGCATTACCATTACCATAACATTATCTTATTACCCTTCTAGCTCTGATTACCATGGTACTGCTACTGCATTACCATTCTAACCTTGTTTCCATATCACTGTTCTAACTATGGAACACCGTAACCCTGCTAGCGCCTTACCACGCTGCTGATACCATAGTACTGTTACCAGATCATCATTCTAACCCAGTTACCTGGTTCTAATCTCATTACAATTCTAACACTGATTACTACATTACCATTACCATTGTAACCTGCCTACTCTGTTTCTGTTGCTACAGTTTTACATCCTAACCATGTTACAGCGTTACCATTACCGTGGTACCCTTCTAACTGGCTACCATGTTACTGTTGTAACCTCATTAAGATTCTATCCCAGTACCATATTACCATTCTAACCCAGTTATTGCATGCGTTACTGTTATGGTTAGAATAGTAACGCCTTTTACAGGAATAAGATGTAACACGGTTAGATCAGTAACAAGATAAAGGTATTAGAATGGTAATGCAGTTAGAAATGGTAAAACAGTAACAGGATTAGAATGGTAACTCAAATAGGGTTAAAGGATTAGGAGGTAATGCAGTTAGAGAGGTAACAGGGTTAGAATAGTAATGCAGTTTACAGGACTAAGATGGAACTTGGTTAGATCAGTAACACGGTAACAGGGTTAGAATGGTAATGCGGTTAGAAGTGGTAATGCAGTAACATGGTTAGAACGGTAACTCTTACGAGGTAAAGAGGTTACAAGATTGGGAGGTAATGTGGGTAGAGAGGTAACCTGGTTAGAATTGTTCCTCTAACTGTGTAATGAGGTTACAGGATTAGGAGGAAACGCTGTTAGAACAGTAACGCGGAAACCGGGTTGGAATAGTAATGCAGTTTACAGGATTAAGATGCAACGTAATTAGAACAGTAACGCGGTAACAGAGTTAGAACGGTGACGTAGTTAGAAATGGTAACGCAGTAACAGGGTAACTGTAAGTGGTAATGAGGTTACAGGATCAGGAGGTAACGAGGTTAGAGAGGTAACGTTGTAACGGGGTTAGAATAGTAACTCGGTTTACAAGGTTAAGATTAAGCGCTGTTAGAACAGTAACACGGTAATGGCGTTAGAATGGTAAAGCAGTTAGAAATGGTAACACAGTAACAGGGTTAGAACTGTAACTGTAATGGGAAACGAGTAGAGGTTTACAGGATTAAGATGTAATGCGGTTAGAACCGTAATGCGGTAATGAGGTTAGAATAGTGACACAGTAACAGGATTAGAACAGTAACTCTAAAATGGTAATGAGGTTACAGGATAAGGATGTAACGTGGTTAGAGCACCAACGCGGTAACCGGGTTAGAATGGTAACAGTATGCTGTTACTTAAGGGAAACTAGTTAACCTAAGCGGGACGGGTCGTCGTACCGCGTACGAGGACCCGTTACCGGCTTTATCGAAATATTCATAGCTGCGATTTCGTAAATAAAATTCAAACTCTTAAAAAACTCTTTTCTTTACAAATATTAGTTTCATAATATTATTTATAGATTTTCTGTATGATTTTTTTGTCCGGATATTGATTATTTATGATTTATTTTCGTATTTCCCTTATTACACGAATTCGCGTTGCTATGTATCATAATATCACTTGGAACTTCCTATAATTGTTGTTACATTGCTGTAAATTGCTATGCTAGTTTTATTTAACCATTATGGGCCACATTTTCATGTTAATCCACAAATATCATATGTTTGCATAATCATTTGCTATCAATCGTCTTTATTTACATTTCGTAACAACCGTTTACGCATGGCATCGCGGCATCGCGTCATAAATAGGTCAGTCATTTTCTTAACCAATCAAAATCAGTCTTCAAAGTGTGGTGGTATGGTGCCATACCGGCACAGTATGGTGGAACGGCTCAACTACCACTTGCATAGCAGAGGTTGGTATTTGAAGTATCTTTAGGCACAGGTGTATAGTACTGGGTTAGAACGGTAACGGGGTTAGAACAGTAATGCGGTAACGATAACATGATGACGGGGTTAGAATTGTAACGGTAACGCGGTAACGGTAATGGTAACAGATCATTAACGTTTTCTTAGGTAGCTTAATGCGGTTTGAATGTAACGGAAAGTAACGCAATGTAACGCGAATGCGGTAACACGTTTCTTTAAGCAGGTTTTGATAGTTATAGACATTTTTTGATACTTTTGATAGTTATGGACATGACGAATGTCCATAAGTTGCAAACCTAGTCATTTTTGATAGTTATGGACATTTTTGATAGTTATGGACCGCACACCCCTCATGCCTCGAGCTGTCTCAGCGATCCAGTTCGAGTATATTTAGGCATGGTTAACATTATCACAATTTGTCAAGAGTCAAAAGATTCAATCAGGTTACTATATATATCGTTAAAATATAATGCTAAAAACTTTTGTATCAAAGGTTCTTTTATATCCAGGGTTTATTATAAGGTTAGGTTGGTATTTAAATTTTACCAAGGATACCAAGGCGTAGTATAATACTATTCCCCATACCTCGAGTTGTCTCAGCGATCCAGCTCGAGCACTAGAGTATATTTGAGTATGTAATTGCATAGATCACAGTTATTTCTGGTAGGGTTTTGTTATTTCGTGATAAGTGGGTATACGTTAGTATTGTTGCGCTCAGTCTTCTATAGTGCAAGAAAAGGCTCATTAGAAATGATTTAACTCCTAAATAGTCTTTTGGTTTTCCAGTATTCAATCTCAGTGATTGTAGTCCCATCAATACTCTATGACATTTATTTCATGACCCATATATACGTAATCACTATGTTATGTTACCGACTACCTGAAAATCTCGTTAACTTAAGACACCTCAAGTGGTGTCGTAGGCTAAATTTATACTTTTTTGAATGTTTATTGTTGGCCAAAATACTAGCTGACCAATCGTCCCTCCGACCAATCGTGCCACCAACTGATTGTCCCACTGACCGATCGACCCACGGACAGATCGACCCACCAATTGATTGATCAATCATCCCACCAACTGATCGTCCCACTGACCGATTGTCCCACCGACCGATCGTCCCACCGACCGATCGTCCAACTGACTGATTGTCCCTCTGATTGATCATCCCTCCAACTGATTGTCCCACTGACCGATCGACCCATGGACAGATCGACCCACCAATTGATTGATCAATCATCCCACCAACTGATCGTCCCACTGACCGATTGTCCCACCGACCGATCGTCCCACCGACCGATCGTCCAACTGACTGATTGTCCCTCTGATTGATCATCCCTCCAACTGATTGTCCCACTGACCGATCAACCAATCGACCCACCGACCCATCGACCCACTGACTGACCCATCCACCAACCGCCCCACTGACTGATCCATTGACTGATCGACCCACCAACAGATCAACCAATCAACCAATCGACCCACCAATTGATTGTCCCAGTAAAACTTCATAATGACAACAGGGTCTTGATCTTAATTTCAATAGGCGCTTTAGACCAATTTGTCTTTATCATATTATCATGACAGTAGCGGTTCATGGACGCCTTGAGCCCGGGACGATTTGAGCCCAGGACGCCTTGAGCCTTGTTGTGGACGCCTTGAGCCTACCCCGTTTTGGTGGCCTTGAGCTTCTAGATGTAGAGACTTTGAAAAGTGCACTGATACTGGTTTATAGTCATATATATTCAACCTTAACCCTTACCCAACCCTTTTCTATTAACCCTAACCTGCCAATAAGAACTAAGATGGGGTAGGCTCAAGGCGTCCACGGGGTAGGCTCAAGGCGTCTACGTTTTCGCGCTTACAGGAGGCTCAAACATTAAAAGGCTCAAGGCGTCCAATTCCCACAGTTGCTAGCAACGCGCGCGGCCGTCACTAATTATAGCGAAGGCGAAATTGGAATTACAGGATATTTATTCTTACGGAAAAAGTTCATGTCATCATACTACAGTAGATTACAGGTAAGTACCAACATCGTAATCTTAGATAAAACATGAATATTTGAGTGTCCATAGTAAAAAATCCTGAAATTTAAAAGGTTCTCAAATGTGAGAAATTATGCCAAAGGGCATAGGCATAAATGCCAAACTTTTTAGAACTGCCGGGAAGGGGTCGACGTCCTTCCCGACTGGGGTAAATAAGGCCTAATGCCCGAGGCACTGTTCCAGGTGCCATGATGAGAGATCACGCTCTGGGGCACCCCCGCAGCCACAGCATCGTGGACTGACCCCCTCGGCCGCCGGGAATCCCACGGCTGCCAAGGCGGCGCGCATCACAGCACACAACGGCCGAGAGGTAAGCGGCATTGACGAGGACAGGATGAATGCTGGGGCCCGTGGAGGCGCCGAGACTGCTGCGACGTAGTTCGTGTAGGCGGCTACCGGGCATATCAGCGGATCCGCCAAGCACGGGAGGTCGACCACGTGAGGGGGGGCTGCACGTGACCGTGTCTTCGTCGATCTCACGTGGATCCTGAGGAGTCCAGGTAGAATTTGAAGATCCGCTCGCTGAAGGGTGTGGGGGCCTCCCCACGAGGTCAGTGACGGAGAGACGAGGTTTGTGGCCCGTAGAAAAGTGAAGTAGGCAATAAGCAGAGCCGCCCGGAGGACGAGGGCAGAGGGCCCGGCCCTGGATAAGTATTGTAGCACGAGCCGGAGTTCTTGAAGGCGAACTACAGGGGCCGGTGCCGGAATGTGGGTGGAGAGGCGTCTGGTCCCGCGCTGAACCGCGTAGTTGGCGGCCGTTGCCGGGCCCCAAAAGGAATTGGCTAGGGCCTGGGTGTAGAGGGCCCCGTAGGCAACGGTCGGCCATCGAGAGTCGAATCCCGAGGAAACGGCAAAACGCACGTAGGCATGGGCCTGAATGAGGTGATTCTGGCGAGTTGAGGCTGCCTCAGCCGATGCCAGGGATGCCATCATCTGGGCATGCAGGGGGGTGCCGGTGCCTAGAATGCATAGAGGCAAAAACATCTATATCAGATACAGGGTTGATATGTACACAGGAACGGCCGCCAGGAGCAATGGCTTCCACGACGGCCGCATAAACAAAACTGACGTCCACATCCCATAGAGCTGCCACCAGCCATATTTCACGAGCTACGGTCGCCACGACCGGGTCATTGGTCCGCCCCGTGGCAATGGCTTCAACCGGAGCCATGTCGTCCGTATGGATGACGACGGCCACACCCCTTCCCCCAAGGTGCGAACCCTCTCCGCGAGGTCGGCGACCGTTGGGAGGGTGCAGGTCTGGGCGTACGGCAGGTGGGGGCCCATCTCCATGCCCGCGTTGACCCCGCCCCCGGGGGGGAAGGACATGTCGACTATCACTCTCCTACTGGAGGAGCCTCTCTTTGGGCGAGTCATGAGGGGAGATACGGCCGACCAGGGGCGGAAGGGTAGGCCCCCAAACGGGCCTACTAATGCTCCCTCCCTGAGTTCTTTCTCCAGGTAGGCCGCGACGTGGCTGGGGTAATTCTCCACAGATGCGTGGTTGCGAGGTGTGGAGATGGGGGGGCTCGCGCCCGTGAAGCCCGAGGAACCGGGGGGATACCTGCCGCATCATCGCTGCCGCCCGTGGCGCCACCTGCCGTATCTGTCTGCGCGCCTGTGGCGCCATCTAGCGGTTCATCGGCAGAGGCGCTCGACACACCGACGTCATGGACGTGGAGGGTAGTTTCAACGTAGTAATCAGTGGGGGGGGGGCGGACCGGGACAGCGACGGCCGCCATCCCCCGTAACACAAGTAACTGCCGTAGGCGAATTGTAGGCTGTAGGCACGGAAGAACTAACAAATAAATCCTGTACAGAGTCAGCCGAAGCGAGGCGGGACGGATCAGGAGTCGCCTCGCCTACCAACGAAAAACCTGGGGGTGGGGGGGGTGGAGACTTGATCCGGGTGTCGAGGCGTGCTTGCGGGACATGCCGCGCTTGAATTCCTCTGCTTGACCCTACATGCTATCTCCGAGTGACCGTTGGATGCCCCCATATACACAGCACAGTAGGCACAGATGTGATTCATACAGATGCCTGACTCCACATGCCCGGGTGCCTTATCGCAGCCCCCCCCCCCCCCGGGTATGTTGAATGCCTGGCATGGCCTTGCTGTGTCATCCCTAGCCTTTTTGCCCTTCGATCCATCGACAGCATAGATTATACGGCCGGCATACACCTGAGAAATCGCCACCCTGAGGAGTTGAATACGATTGTCCTCGAGCCAGCCTAACCGTAGGCGGCCTTCGCTGACCATAGCAAATATCCTCTCGGACCAGCGCCCGACCTGCGAGAAATCGAACTCCCGGGCGTCCTCAAGGACATCCCCCAAGTGTGCCACTAGGGGGGCCACAAACTGGGGGGGGAAATCAGTATCATTTATAATGCGTAACAATGCCCATGCATATTCAGCCAATGTTAGTTCGTTCAGGCCTGTCTTTGCTCTCTCCGGGCCTCGATGCACATATAGGTGGGGAAAGAATTTGTATTTACCCGATTCGTTGACCCTCGAGGCCGTGGTCTCCAGTATCTTTCAAACCTGATCCTCCACCTCGTCGTCGGGCCTAGCTGGCCTAAAGGTCATAGGCGGGACCAAGGCTGCCGCCCTCCTCTGTTCCAAGAGCGCGGCCTGGAATGTGGTGCCCGGGGATGCCGCCTGCGCGAGCGCTGCCGCCGTGTTGTCGGGTGCCATGATGCCCAGCGTAGAGGCCGACGTTCCCGCGTAAGCGGCCAGAGCGGTCGGGACTCCTCCTTGTTGAGCAGGGGCAGATGCCACCACCTTTTCAATAACGGCATTCTCCATACCGTCTGTTCTACCCTGGAGAACTCGTGATTGAGATGTCTCGGCCGTTGGCGCTTGCATCGAGGGAGGCGAAGTGGTCTGAGTTGCTGAAGTGCCTGGATCCGTGCAGGCGCCATTGCCCTTCAGCTTTGCCGCTATCTCCGCGAGGGCCGTTTCCAAAACGCTAAATCTTCTGTCGAAATTCGCGAACCTGTCGCTAAAAACGACATCATCGTGGTCTTGGTCCTCAGCTTCCTTTGTCTGGTCCTTCGTTTTACGCTTTGGAGTGTTTTTACCCATCTTTGCGAGTGATTTGAGTGAGCACCAAAATCAGCTTCCGAATCAGACGCTGGCGTGAAGATCGCTGGAGGCGCCCTCTGTGGAGTACGTTGAGCATCTGCGAAGTCAATCGCGTAAGCGCTAGGTGGCGCCACCAATTCCGCCCGTAGAATTACCTCCAATTTCCAATTAGCCTCCAGTGTGACAAACAACAAATCTCTCATTTATTGTCACTTAAATGGTTTTCCACAAGCGCCTGCTCATCATATCTAAGATCAAAATATACCTTCTGAAAGCTGAGATTCAGGGCTTTCCTGTGAATATACATATAGGAATAATGGAGGAACAATTTATTTAGATTCATCACTTGTTTTCAAGGGAATTGGCCTGGGCCTACACCCTGGTCCATGGCACCTGCTCTACCAGACACAGTGTTTAGTTCAATTATTTGCTGATAGGTTACACCACTTTGAATAAAAAAACCTATTTTAGCCAATTAGAGGACACTTTGAGCTTCCCTTCAGTGCTAACACAAAATTTCTATGACCAAAATAAGTTGATCAAGCACCCATTTGAAAGAAGGAAACGCTTGTCACACAGACATGGTTGAATAAAACAGTTTCGTGCCTACACCATTGTAAAGAGCATACATAGAGGATTAATTTGATGTATGACATGCCATAGTTTGATAGCTGTAAGAGGTCGGCATCTTGAAATAGCTATACTGAAGAACTGAGTTTAGCAATTCTCTGATCTCTAATATGCAAATTATCTATGAAGTCATTAATATACATAAAAATAAATATCTCCATTAGATTCAGCATGTAAATATACCCCTATATGCTAAATATCTAGAGAGTTATTATAATAAATCTGTCCATCTGTGCTAATCATTATGTGGTGCCATGCCCTTCTACTGTTTTCTATATACTTGAGTTCCTCACATTAAATCTTAATTTGACTAGACTTTCCTCCATAATTCCTGAACTACATGACCGATTTTTTAAATTCAAGTATCTTTGTAATACTCTTATTCCAGGCTATCTGTTGCATGTATCAATCTAATTATGGATATAAAATTCAATTTTTCATTCGCGTAGCTACAGTATCAGGTGATCAGGTAAGTTTTTAAGATTCCTTTTAAACGAGGCTTTGCTGGGACACAATTTGATGTTATTATCCAAATCGTTCTTGTTATACATTTTATTTATGTATACATTTTATTTATGTTAGGTATACAGATAAAATAATTGATGCACAGACTTCAATACAATGCACACGTCGGTGCTCTAAGTCATAACTGTCAGTTCTGTCATACGACAGTTTCACATTCATAATTTTTCAGGACCGGATTTATGCAAGCGAAAGGGTAACCCTCCCTGAAAATTTACGTTAGCACTGACCAAACATTCGTTCGTTAGACACCCGTAAGACAGTTTTTTAATGCAAACGGCCCCGGGTGTGCTATAGTAGTGACGGTCATAGGGTATTTTAGGTGAAAATGTTGGCCAAAGTGTCGCAGCCCAAGACAAATGTAAATATGTCGTATGCTCGCAGTCAAACAGATCGATGGGCGGTACTGGACAGGAAACTTTAACACGAGTTAGGGACATTAAAATTTTGACCATTAAAGGGGAAACCTGTTTTTATAAAGGCCACCTCACAAACAAGTCCATGGCGTACCCCAAATTTTACAAAGTCTCCCGTTTTCACACAGCGGCTACAGTAAAGGGACATACCAAAGAGTGCTAGGTTACCTCCTTCCCCCTTCACATATCCCTCAAAGTGCCTTCTCTATAGTCGACTCCTTCGGAAATATGATAAAAAAAACATCTCCATTTCTTGAATTTACCCTCAGTGTTCTGCCAATAACAAATGTGTCATTCAATAGATTTCTGAATTCTATACTCCAGTCGTAAAGACTCAATTGATTGTCTCTGAACAGTCTCCGTCTGTATATATAGAATTTGGCATGGGGGATCAGCTGGGGGGTACCGTTTAGCCTCTGGACCTACAACACCCAAAAATAAATATCCTGGTTCAATATCTAAATGCCAACCCACCAATGTCTCTATTCATTTCTGGACTTGCTTCCAGAAGATGAAAACACATTTACAATCATAGAGAAAGTGTTCTACAGTGTCTATACAATCAAAATAAGAATATACTGGAGTGTCAACAATTTTCTTTTTAAAGAGCTAATTATTAGTGGGTACCACCCTATTAATCATCTTGTAGTTAAGAGATTGAAGTTTAGTGAAGTTTAGATCTTGTGGTCTTATATGTATTTTGAGAGAGTGAGTCCCACTCCTTTTCATCATATGACAAATCATAAAATTAATATAAAGTTTCCTTCCATGTAACGAATTCTGACGAAACCTTCTTATTCTGGCAGATAAAGTGATAGTATGCTTCTTGTTAACACATCTCAAAATATTATACAAACCTGTGCTGATATCTTGTAATAAGATACACCTATTTACAGACCGAACATTCTCATACATCAATTGTTTGAACCAGGGAACATGTTTTTTGAGCAGGTCAATGTCTTCTTTGGAAAACGAAATCCCAAATTTTACTCTATCTCTGAACACCTCATATGCATGTTGTTCAATATGATATCACATATTTGCGTTATAACAGCTGGTCGCCACCTATCACTTATCAAGCTATCATGTAATGAACACTATGTCCAGTAAACATATTACTGTGCAACAGTTCATTTTCCTGTTCATCTCCAGGGGCTTTATGGTACATGCATTTCCAATTCTTAATTAGATTACCATAAAAACTGGATGCCCATGCATTTTTCCTGAAAGGTGATTCCTCAAGAAAGAACTCGAATATTGAACCCTGTATCTGATGCATTTCTCTGAAAAAGAGCATCCGCAAGTAAAATCTTCTCAACATAGCCCGTCTATCTATCTAATATTGGGTACCCTATACATAGTATCCAGATCCAAGAGTTTTAAACGTTCCTGCTTTATATCTTGACACAATGTGTGATGGGCTACCTTGTTCACTTTACGCCACACAAAGGCATAAGTCATCCTTCTAATCTACTTCATGACTTTCACTGATATATGATTTACAGAAATTGGGTACAGCATAATGGGACTAAGTAAACTATTAACAATAGTAATCTTCCCATTTAGGGACAGGTGCTTGTTGGACCACGAGCTATATATCACTTCAACTCTTTTGAGTCAAGCTTTAAAATTTAGATGATATTTCTCTACTTCTGACATGTTGTCTTTCACCACTGTCCCTAATATTTCAGTTTGACATACCACACCCAGAGGGAGATTATATGACCCCTTTATTAGGGTGTTCACCCATCAGGAGTACCTCTGATTTCACCATATTGACATTCAAACCTAAATAAACCCCATATGCACCTAGTAGTAGTAATAGTTTCTAGTATGAGTATGAAAACCATTATCACTCACACAGACTTGGGTTAGTGTGAATGATCTTTATCCACTCCTGAAATTAGGGCCAAAGCCAAAAAGTTTAAGAGCATCCCCCAAAGCATCCCATCCTACTGAATCAAAAGCCTTCTCAATGTCAATATTAAGCAGGAAAACCTGACAGTTTTTTCTCATTAAGGAAGTGAATACAGTCGTTCACTGTCCTTATGTTAATACCTACTCTAAAAAAACAGTTTGGTCGTCATAAACAATGGTTTAGAGATGCTGTGTTGCAGCCTCTTAGCTAATGCCTTTGTTAACAATTTGCAGTCTGTATTTAATAGTGTTATCGGCCTCCAGTTTTGAATATCCTCCCAACCCTCTGCTTTCATAGGAATAAGTGTGATGACACCTCTTCTCTGTTCCATGCTTAATTCCTTAATTTCACGTGAGTAGGCCAGGGATTCCCAAACCATCATATGTATATGCTCCCAAAAATATCTATGAAATATACAGGGTTAACCCATCCATACCAGGGTACTTATTGTTATTAAGGTCTTTCAAGGCCTCTCTGAGTTCTTGAGGGGTAATGGTAGTTCTAAGGCTTCTCTGTCCTTATTAAACAACCTTGGGATATTCCCAGGGTCTGTAAACCATTCAATATTTTCAAGGAGACCAGCCAGCACCTGATTGATATAAACCCTGATACAATTTGTATATTGTGTTGTTTATAACCTTAGGGTCTGTAGATAAGTCACAGTGCGTTGTCTTCAGCTGAGGTATGAGCTTGTTATTAAATCGTTTCTTCTTTAAATTCAAGGAATATTTTCTGGGTTTCTCACTATACTGGACTCAATTGCATTTCGATTTAAACATATTTTGAAGGGCCTTCATTCGTGCCTGTGCCTCCAACTTTGTTTTGATAAGCTTATATTCAGAAATTGACTCCTCATCCTCCCAACCTTCCAGTTGTGTTAATCTCCTCTGTCCTAAGAAAGTTGTCCCAGTCATCTCCAGACGTTTGCATAACTAATAGAGTAATCCCTTATCTTATATTTCATAAAAATCCCATCGAAAATCCGGCCTCATCATCCCAGATAGCTCCTTTCATTGGTTTCATTTTATTCCCTAACGTCTCTGTGTAGATCTTATCCATTAAGAGAAAATTATCCATCTTCCAATAACCTGGTCCTCTGATGATTTTCCTTTCCACATTAAACAATATGAGGGAATGATCTGTCAGAATCATCACCTGAATGCTCGAGGACACTGCCTTATTCTTGAAATCTCTGGACAGGAAAAAGTAATGGGCCTCTCACCATACGTCTACCAAATTCAAATTTCTATCAAAATTTCCATAGGTTGCCTATATGACTGGCCCACTCCTAAACCCCCAAAATCCTTTTTATCTAAAAATGGATCCATGTGCACATTACAATATGAATTTCCCCCTAGTATGATAGGTATGTCTTGATGAGGTTGCATAAGGCCTTCAAGTTTGTTAAAAAATTCAATTTTTCCTCCAATTTTGTTGAGGTAGGGGTATAAACATTTACAAGTAAAAGGTCCTTATTATCTACCTTGATCCTCGCTGAGACCAATCGCCCTTTAAAATCTCGGTCCGCAACCAAAAGTTGTAACTCAGCTCTAGTAGAGCTTGATGAGCCATTCAAATAAACCGCTCCACCCCCCCCCCCCCCACCCCCCACCCCCCACCCCCACCTCTGTAAGCCAAACATCAACATAAGAATCGATTGCATGGGTCTCTTGTGTGAAACAAATGTTTGTCAATTTCCTAATCCCTCATATCAACAACCAGTCTGTGTGCCCAGGACCCCCTCCCCCCTCCCCATAATGACATAGTATATCATTGAGAAAAAAGATACCTTCAACTCCTCGGTTGTCAGGTTCATAGCGCTGCATAACAAAGAATGTATACAAATTGTTGTCCTTCAACTGTCTTAAATCCGAAAATGTTGCATAACAGAGAATTTCTTGATAGAGACAGTTGAGAGACAAAAGAAATTAATGACAAAAAAAAGTTCCTTGATGAATTTATTTTGTCTTTCTTTTTGTCCTAAAGATTTGTTTGCATAACAATGTAAATGAAAGTTCGGGGTGTGACCACGATGAATAGAATTTTTGTCTCAGCGCTTGCAAAATGTTCAAGGAAAAAACGTGAAAAAATGTCTTTTTTTGTCTTTTTAGTTTAGACATTTCTAGAGGTGTCCTAGCGGATGATTGTTTTTATAGAACAATGTATATAAAATTAATAATCTTGCACCTCCTGTCAATACTTAATAGGGCAGGCAGGCTCTGTTGTAATTTCTGCCCCTAAAACCCATGCCCCCAATCTCATATGAAGGGGGAGGGGGACTTAGACCACCTCCCCCCTCCCTCCCCCCCCCCCCCCCCCCCACACACACACATACAGAATATTTGAGCCTCATAATGCCCAGCTAGTGTCGGTGCAGGTGGGTTAGGGTGGTAAGGTGGTTTTGGTGTTGGATGGTTTTGGTGTTGGATGGTTGGGTGGTTGGGGTGTTGGATGGTTGGGGTGTTGGTTGGTTGGGGTGTTGGGTGGTTGGGGTGTTGGATGGTTGGGGTGTTGGATGGTTGGGGTGTTAGGTGGTTAGGTAGTTGGGTGGTTAGGGTGTTTGGTTGATGGGGTGTTGGATGGTTGGTGTATTGGGTGGTTGTGGTGTTGGGTGGTTGGGGTGTTGGGGTATTGGATTGTTGGAGTATTGGGTGGTTAGAGTGTTGGGTGGTTGGGGTGTTGTGTTGGTGGGGTGTTGGGTGGTTGGGGTGTTGGATGGTTGGGGTATTAGGTGGTTGGGATGTTGGGTAGTTAAGGTGTTAGGTGGTTGGATGTTTGTGAGTTGGATGGTAGGGGTGTTGAGTGGTTAGGGTGTTAGGTGTTTGGGGTGTTGGGGTATTGGGTTGTTGGGGTATTGGGTCGTTGGGTGGTTGGGGTATTGGGTGGTCGGGGTGTTGGGTATTTGGGGTGTTGGATGGTTGGGGTGTTGGGTGTTTGGGTGTTAGGTGGTTTGGGTGGTGTATGGTTGGGGTGTTGTATGGTTGGGGTGATGGATTGTTGGGGTGGTTGGGTTTGCATGGTACTGAATTCATCGTAGACCAGCACACCGACTCCTGTTATCTTTTCCTCCCCGCTTGTACCCAGACAGATGCGGCCGATACCATGGCCACAGCGCCTCGGGAGGCGGCAGGCATGGACTACCATACCCAGTAGCTCCCGGTTGTCGGCCTTGGGAGAGCCAGGCTGCTAGGGCTCCGCTATCGGCCGCTGGGGCTCTGCTACCGGTCCCTGGGGCTCAGATTAGAAAAAGAATACACTGGAAAAACTTCAATCCCCTCTCCCATGAATCTGCCTCCCTGTGTATCGGGAGAAGATTACATATAAGTGACACTGACAGTTCTCTTGCTTTGAAGTGCCTGAGCAATAAAAGGTGAATCCACCCACTTCGATTTGAAATCTGTGTTATAAGTTCATTTTTCAGATATAAAATGTGATCTAACATTATACACGTAATAATTTATTAAATATCTACCATGCCTTTCCTTTCAAATTCTCATAAACTTTAGACAGCCTGGTAGTTTCGCACTCACAAGCCCAAAATGTGGGATATCCCAGGATCTATGATGTCATAGGGGGGAATACCCTGGTACCCTGCCTGGTTCCTGCATTTTTTGTCCTCCAACTGTCTCTCACTTTGTCTTTCATTAGTGCGCCTTTCTAGACATTAAGGACTTCTTCAACCCTTTTCGTAAAGTTCCTTGTTTGACATGGACATTACAATTTTTTGTCCTACAACACGCTCTGTTATGCAACCCACCCCAGGGGTCTCTGCAGTTCCAGTGCCCATATATAGTTGCAGTGACTGCTCTCCCGAGTGGAGACTGTCATGAAGAAACCGATAGTACATCTTGGTTTTGCCCTCTCGACGTCTGTGTACTCGAATCTGATGGAATGGGGTTTGGACTGCATTCGAAGCGTTGATACCAAAGAAACCCCTATCTACATTGACCCCTGCCATGTCAATCATGGCCTGAGTGATGACTTCGATCAGGTTTCTAGCCGACTGGCTTGCAAAGTCCAAACCAATAATAGGGCCGAATATCAATTTCGTGTTTGGAAACATAGCCTTCCACGACCGGTTGGCCTCCGACGCCTGTTCCAAGATGTAGTCTTTTATTTCCTCGACCATCTTTTCACTTAGTTTCAAGGCCCGTTTTGTTGCCCCACATACAGTTACGTTGTTGATGCCTGTAATCACCAGGTACACCTGGTTTTGAAAGGTCCTGGCCATTGCCATCGCTCTAAAAGACGACCCGGGAAAGGGCCTAATTATGATCCTCACTTCGTCAATAAAACCACTAAATAATTCCCTTGAGAGTCCATGACTACAACCAGCGTTGGCATGATGCAGTTGTAACGGCGCCCCCAAACAGCAAAGAACTTGTGTAGAACAGCTCTTTAAAACCTCCTAAAGGATTATAGGCCGTTATCTTGCGTGACATCAACAGATCCAGATGCCAAACTTCTGAGCTGGTACCTCAACTAATTCTAACATATGCAGTAAATTTCACTGGTTACTCATATAGAGAATTCCCCTTCTCACGTCCCCTTGCCCGATCTTGGTTTCTTGAATTCTAGTCATTGAACACAAATATGGGAATCTGCCTCATTGTTTAGCTAAAGAAATGTTGACCACCAGCAAAAATAGGGAAATAAAGTTCCCCCCCCCCCCCCCCCCATGGGAACACTGAAAAAAAGTCCCCACCCCCCTTAGAATACCTAGAAACTTAGATGTAAGGCGGTGCATGTAGTTATCAATTGTCATGCATAAACAAGCGATTAATGCGATAGATATTGATAGTAGGCTGGGAAAAACACGCTGTGATGCCAAGATTACGTTTAACCAGGGTCGTATCAATTGCAATAATTATTTCATAGTTCCCAATATAGAGGGATTCTCTTGTGTGACAAGTTAAGTGTGAACGTCCAGAGTGAGGTGTCTACAAAAAACACTTTAATAAAGAAGTCAAAATGGAATACTCTTGGTAAGAATGGATATCGTAGTACCACCAATTACCAGAACACTAACCCATTTCGATTATTTACCTTATATATTTTATCATATATATCTCTGTAATTGTATCAGTTAAATGAGAATTTGGAATTTTGATTGTACCGCTTTATACCTACAGTGAAGGTACTAGCCTTTGTGTTAGAACTGTTTGTACTTAATAATAACAAATAAATACAGGTTGAGTTGTTGATATATTTCTTTGAATAAATTGTCATACTTATATGTTTTGACAGGTTCAATGACTCGAAAACTGAAGGTGTGGGCAAGAAACCCCTATTCATATACATTTTCTGTTACATGTTCTCTGTCCATGAATACCAAATATAACTGTATCAGGTAAATACAAATATTATGAGATTCTGTACAATGCCGGAAGGTAGAGAAATTGCCCATTATACGTTTTTCCGTACAGTGACCCATATACCTATGCAAGATATTGCAATTTCCCTCCAGAATGTATGTAAGTGTATAGAAAATCAGAGCTCTCACTACCCCCTCCTCAATACCCCCTTGTTGCGCTTGTGTACTTTATTGATGTCCCAGAGAGGCCGCACTGCTGTGAGAGGGGTGACAGAGATAGAGCATTTTCTGCACATTCTCTTTTTCCCCCAACGAAACGATTGGTAGGAGTAGATTTTGTACGGACTCGCTTTCATTTCCGCCAGGCCATAATCCCTTACCCCAGACACGGACGTCCAAAGTCTGTGCCCCAGACGAGAGAGCTCCAGACGGTACACTATGGAAGCATGGTAAGCAGAGCTCAATACTAAATACGATATCTATATGTTTAACCCTGAATGTCCAATATGCCTGTGGTTTATACATGCTATTCTAATCTCACAGTATGAACCTTATCCCGTTGTTATATTACAGTGGCATCTTCTAGGGCAATTAGATAAATCAAGCCAAAAGAGAATTACAGCAAAACATCGTTTAGCAATTATCCTGACGCACCAAAGAGCCGGGCGTCCCGCACTGGCATCGCTCACGTGACATGACGCTCCGCATGCACATGCACGGCGCTTGTCCCAAATTTGAGGCCGAATTCTGCCGCTTAAACACACAGCATTTAAACACAACTAAGAGCCAGACTTTTGGCTGCACAACCAGCCTCGTGATTAATCAGTTTGACGGACCTTGGATGAAGCCAATCATTTCTACTCTTTCTTGAATGGATTACGTTGCTACGCAACCACCAGCACGTCATCTCTCATTATATTGTGCCAGGCATAGCTTGCTAATCTGTGTGCAGTGGGAATTTCTTTTTCGTCAGGTGCTCTTGATAAAATGGCCTTTGAGATCGTAGGGAAAGGTGGAATAGAGGTTGAGTAGCAGGTAAGACCCAATATTTTTCTCTCTTATTGTGTCCATGTCTGTTTCTGTATCTCTCTGCCCTCCCCCCTCTGTGCTTTATCTTTATTTTACTATCATCTGTGTCTCTCACCTTCTCACAGCTTTCTGTATACATGTATATGATAATGTAACAAGACCAAATAGTAGATAAGGCAATGATGTTACCACAAATATTGAGAAGGTGCCAAACAGAGATAGTGGTACTTAATAGAAACCGAACTCGAGTTCAGTTTCGTATTTATCCTACCCCATTTCACCGATATGCAGAGGAAAAATTGTAACTATCCTTGTCAGTAGCGTGTTGACACTCATCGGAGGATAACCACGTTTATCAATGCTGCCGGAACTACTTTCGTTATTTCGTCCCTGATGGGTCCGGTTTCACCTCGGTGCATAAATAACACTTTATTCAACGCTCTGTCAAATACGCTGAGTCAATGTTTAACCTATGGCGTTTTTATTTGGGATAAGATAAAGGGAAGATGACACACAGAGAAGGAGGACAGGAAACTGATATATTCAACCTAAAAAGTGCTCAAGAACACTAAGGCTGCGGCTCCCATTACGTGAATGCTTGTTGTACTGTGAAAACGATGCCTATTGCACGTGACTCCTTCAAAATTAGTTGTCATAGCCATTTATGGGAGAATAAAATCTAGCTTGAACGAGCTTTCATTATAATAGGAAACATGATAAATCCCATGGCTACTTTTCAGAATATGTCATTTGATTTCTTAATGTCTTATTTTTCCCAAAGTAAACCGCTATTCTACGATTCGTGGCGGCTGTTAACGGTTTCGATCTGAATAACTCACAACATATTGACACTCCAGATCAATGCAATGTCTCTCCAGAGCAGGATTGGTCCCGTAGTTGAATAGACCATGAGTAAAAACAGTGAATATATAATATATATATATATATATACCATATTGAGCAACTGGAATTTTGTACCTGTCATGGGACAACGGAATTTCGGATTTACGCAAGAAAAACTGTACAACTCTTACGCTCTCTAAAGTGTTGAAGACAATAAAATTCCCAAGATATCTATCAAATTTAAGGGGCATTGCTGTGTTCCGAAGGTACAGCTGTAAGACCTTTGGTATAAGATGAATAAGATATCTAAACGGACTCTAGAATGATGTAGAGTGCATTGTAATTTACATGTATATGGATTAGAGTAATGTATGTGTTAGAACCCAAACATGAAACAACATATCGTATGCATATTAATCAGGTGATTGAAGGGGAGTTGAGGTGGAGGCGAGGTGGTTTTCCTGAGTGAAGGAGAGGAACGTGGGCAATGAGAGCAGTGAAGAGGAGCGCATTGCATGTTCAGCGCCACCATACGTGAGAATGATTAGTTGCATCTTGACTTGGCCAACAATAGGCCTTTTTCCACAAACGGTGTCGCACAATATCTGGTTGGTTATGCAATGCCTGCAGCCAAACAAGCCCCTGGCAACGTATTCCTTAGCATTGGATCTATCAGTATATGAGCGTAATACGTTCATAAGAACCATGTATCTCATTTTCAGAGAAATAATAATGATTTCATCGTATTCTATAGTATTCCAGCTACAATTTGGTATGTCATACATGCATATCACCTCAATGATGCCATAGATATACCTTAGATAACGCAGGGACACCTATGCTGCATACACACTAATTCATTGGCATGCCTAGCTATAATATCCTTATCTTTTCCCAAGTTAAAACCAAGATAATTATCTACTATAAAGTTTAGACAGCTCAGACTCGTTGATACAATATCCTAGTTTACTCCAACAATTTAATCTGTTAAAAAACAACACTCCTGTAATCACACCCACCGTTCACACTTTAGGTGTGATTACTGTGTGGCTCTATGGGCATATGGCCTGACTCGGCCGTGTTTGTCCGAGCGGCCGCGTTACTACACAGTGGGCCGTTAGGCTGCGCTGAACGGCAACACCTGTATTGGACAGCTATAGGTCTTTGCCAATAATGACTGGTTTTGATAATGAGTGGCGATTAGCGATGATATTACGTCGTCAACTACGAGGAGATTCCAGACAATCGTAATTAAAACCAGTCGTTATTGTATTTATCATCTACCTATAGCAAAAAGAAAGAAAAAGAATCTATTGCAATCAAAGGTGCATGTAATTCCAGATAACACCATAATGCCACAGCACTTTCAAGCATGGGGGTAATTTGGTGTATAACGCCAGTTATATAGTTCGGGTTTTTTTCTGTGTTTTAGTATGCAAAACGTTTTATGACAGTGATTTCTGATGGTAAATGAGATCATTTTGACTGATTATAGATGATTAATATCGAATGAACATTAGAAAACACCGTAATCGGTGGATAATAAATTTCAGTAGGGTACCTTCATACGTATCGCTATGGGTTAAATACAGCCTTATCTGATATTACAAATAACGATCCATGATGGCACCACCAACCCCCGCCACTTGTTCCTCTACCTATAGGAAATAGCGATCCACACCACCAGGTGTCAATTCAGTTTTAACTGTGATGCCATCTGTATTTAATTAAAGAACTAATAAATTTTCCCCTGTCTCATTCAATATGTGCCCCTGAATTGTTGTATCGCTATCGCATTGTAAAAAAAATAGCAATACCACGGAAATCTAGGGATACGATCCAATATTACAGGAGCAATGCTTTTTCAGTCGGATCGTTAAAGTAACCATAAAAATATAATTGCGATCCGATTATAGCTAGCGATTCCACAAAAACGGGAGCAATGGGGCCCTGGTTTGTTTCGCCATACGCGCCAAGTAAGGGAGTGTTCATTAATCATCGCCCAGTTTTTGGGACACCAATCAGGCAAAAAAAAGTTGCCCCCCCCCCCTTGAAATACCCCCCAAAAAGTCCCCCCCCTTGGAATACCCAAAAACGTTTTGGCTCCCCCCCCCCCTTGGAATGCCCCCCAAAAAAGTCCCCCCCCCCCTCCCCCATAGGGTAAAAGCACAGGGGAATAGGGTAAAAGCACAGGGGAGGCTAAACTGATGTGGCCTTTTCTCCATAAGGCTTTCCTTCATCATTTTAGAACAAACCTAGTTACATTGAACAATCTCGGTGGCTAAGTGGTAGGGGTGTTTACCTCCAGCATGGTAGGTCATGGGTTCAAACCCCAGTGGGGTTATACCAATTACTTACACAAAAATAGTACCCACTGCTCATTCGGCTTGACGCCTCCCATTAGAATAGGGAGTAGTGGGCTAGGGCCCCAGTGGAAGAATGGCTATCCGACCAAATTTGGTTATGGTACACACAATATTCCCTTCATAAAAATTGCTTAAAAATGAAAATAAAAGAAACAAGTAACAAATAAACATCTGTTGTTGACAGAACAGCACCGATGCAAAAAGATGGGGATTCCTGGAGCAGGACTGAAACACACACCATTTGGAGGCCAGTTTCAATGTCAGTCATTGCCATCTGGAGTCACCTCTGTTGGAAAGGTGCTTGCAGTTGCACCATTGGCAACCAACAGTGGAAAATGTCAGCCATTAGGTATTCCTTGCCCAGTTTTGCAGGAGAGTCCTTGGAGAGCCTATATATGAGAGGTTTCTATGTCCTGCTTTTAACATATGAAATTGAATCATATACATGATTTGAATGATAAATTTATGTTGCAACTGAAAGCAACAATTTTTAAATCGTCGCTGTAAAAAGTATATGGTAGTGGTCACATTTCTGATGGTACATACTGATATGTGTAATAAGCTCCTTTGCAGAATCTCAAAGGACCTTCACTGTTTCTTGTAGCAGTATCATTGACATGCAAATACAGATGTTCTGGCAATTTGTCTGGCATGGTGTGAGGAATCCTTGGAATGAGTTGATCAATCTATGGTGTGGCACTACAGAAGGAAGACAAAGTCCCATTGGCTTGCATGCAGAACCCCTTTAAGTACTCAATGTAGAGTTCTCAATAAAGAGTCATTTGCTCATAGTGCTCTTCCATAAATATGGTTATCTTATTGAAATAAGAAGCAACAGGGGCATTTGTAGCACTTAATGTTGTAGTAAATGCTCCTAATTCATCGATGTTTAAAAAAAACTAATGATCTTGTGAGACTGTATTGATTCTGGGATAAATGTCAGTGTTCGTCCATTGTTGTCTCCCTCCACATAAGTCTCTCAGACTGAGGGAGGATGCACACCCATCTCGAATTGGCAAACAGGACTGTGACCATAGACACTTAACTCCAGGGAGTGAGACAACTATAGTTACCTTGTGCATTAATCATTATTATAGTTGTACAACTAAGATGATGAAAGAATTTGCCCCCCCCCTGGAAATACCCCCAAAAAGTTGCCCCCCCCCCCCCCATTGGAATACCCAGAAAAAGTTGCCCCCCCCCCCCTTGGAATACCCAAAAGAAAGTTGGCCCCCCCTAAAAACTGTGCCCCCCTGGGCCATAATTATTGAACACTCCCTAACCTGTGGGCAAATATCACTCCCAACACTGTGGAATAATGGCTATTTTGAATTTAAGTAACCATATCTTAAGTCTCACCACGTCATCAAAGATACAATCACGACACTGTTGTCCAACTGGTACGATGCAACAAAGCCATCTGCATTTTCTATGAATAAGCCAATCACAATTTGATAAATATATTTATTTACTTGATTATCATTTCTTCTCCAATTGTATTCCGTGTAAATGTGTTTTCTTCTACTAGTTTCTATACAGACACAGATACTACACTCACCCAGTGTCGAACGTCCATCCTTGAATTGTCCAAAAAGAAACACGAGGGCACGATACAAGACATTAACATAAAAGTGACAACTTAACATACAGAACAAATACAGAACAATAGATCTATTTCTCTCTGACCATTACTGACCACCCGACCTGGTAATGTGCACTTCGCCTATAACAACAGTTGCAGTATGATAAATTTGATATCATATTGTTTAGATTATGTCACTTTCTGTGATGAGATGTTCGATAGTTTGTGTTTTTCGTATTTTTGTTGTTTATACTGCCTCCGATCAGCCTGTGAAGCTTGTTTGCAAATGGAGACGGTCCAAGTACATTTTGAATTAACCATTTGACTAAAATAATCAATTAATGTATTCATACAATTAATAAAGTGGTTGTAAAGTTTGTACTCTCACCACTATACATTTATACTTGCGATATACAGTAAATATAGTTTTTCAATCCCAGTATTCGGGAGATTACACCTTTGCTTCATTATCATAACTATTTAATCCTGATACTAGGCCTTATGTTAAGTCTGCCGGACACTACCAAGTGGAATTTTGCTATTTAATCGCTTACTACCGTTGGCTCTGGTGGTATTTTGGATTTGCCTGTGCTATGGTTGACATATTTAATTCTATATTGTTTTCAGAATCATCTTTTTACTATGGCCTGAGCATTAGTAATTGTACGGTACACCTATAGAATGCAGTTCGTATTCTGTAAGCTAGTATCATTGTGTTTGTTCGTACAACTACATGTACATGTTCATATAAAGCTAACATAGTTAGTTTTAGGTACTATTATTATTTTTCCACAATTTGTGTCTGTTTAAAGGAAAACCCGGATTTACTTAATCTATGCCATGTTAGACGTATCAATCTATTCTGAATATAAGAATGTTGTTCTTGCCCTTCTAAAACATTTGACCCTATTCAGCCTTTTCCTGTTGAGAGGAGGGGTGCACCCATACCTGTATTGTGAAAGCTATTTCCTGAGGTGATGGTTTTCGGAATGAGTTTTTAATTTTGACACATAATCAGTTTTACTAATTATATACCTTCTTACTTCCTCTATAGAGTGATGAGAATTAGTAAAAAAATATGAATAAATGTGCTCAGAATATTATGTCAGTATTACGCAATCAGACAATACCACAATCATATTTTTTGTAGGGGGAAGTATTTCATTTTCTGATATCAGCAGGTATCGAAACATTTTTGATATGGGTAATGTGCAGCCAATTAGATGTTCATCAAATAGGAAACTTTATACATAACAATGACAGTATTGCACCGATATTGGTGTAATAATCACAATACATAACAAAAGTGATGACAGGTATATAAAAGCAGGACACATGGCTGTCCGATACCACGAATGCTATTCCGCCATCATCCATCCCTCTGCTACTTAAACAAACCACACCAGGCACCACAGGGCGAAATGTTTATCCACGACGTGGTCACCATAGTTACGGTGGGCTGTTTACATGGGGTCCCGAGCAAGAGAGAGAAGCTCTATAGACCGTCTGGATTCCTTGTAAAACGATAGGGATTTTTTGTCGGTGCTGTTAAGCTGAACAGAATGTACTTTCCTTCAAAATCCCAGACTGATCACTCAAATTAATAGTTTTGAAAAAAAGTGTATAAAGTTTAAAAATTGATAGAAATACCAATATGAATAGGATGCTCAAGCCTTATTTCATGCTTCAATTCGGCTTTGAAGCTGTTGAATAAAGCAGTCTGTGATAGGTGCCATAGTTGTTATCAAATATCAACCATGATATGATATTTGAATTACATATATCATTTACAGTCCCAATAATATAGAATTACTATGTGATCACTCCCTTATGGTAGGTGTATGGCGAGGTTCTGATCGTCGGCACCCGAACTCCACATCTTCGGCACCCGATCTCCACTGATATTTTCATGGTTCTTGATACAGTCTCTCACTGGTTGCCCTACCATTGGCAATTCAGAGACAATTTCTCTGATCTTGACCAGGGAAGAATGGCTTGAGATGACATTAAAAAAATCAGGTATGGTTGGGACCCGCAATCGGCAAAAATGAAATTTATTGTACAATTTTAGAACCAGAGTATCCTATTTATAAATATTCATAACATCAAGGCTTATCTTTAATTACCTTCATTTTTCGATAAATCGCAATATTTAGCAGAAATTGATGGCCTCTCGATCATCCTCCTGAACAAATCCAAGATGGGGGACACTGCACCACTCCGGTAGTAGTGGTATCGCTCGAAAACCAAATTTTTTATCTTAAAAAAAAACCGGTCAATTTTCAGCAAGGTAATCACATAATCGCTCATAAAAGGGAAAAAAATCGATGGAAATAGCTGAAATGGACTGACTCTTATCTAGAGTTAGAGAATACACATATCTAGGGGTAGTACTCGATGCTTTAACCTTCGAAAAGAATCTAAGAAATACCATCAAGAAAGTTAATCGAAAAGTTTTTCTGCTTAGTGAAATAATACATCATCTTCATCATCCTTGTCCTGTATACTTATCAGAACCTTCTCTATGAGAATTGCCTCTAATGCTTAGTTGTTTATTGCTTTAGTAATAATTAATTTAATAGTAATGTTATGTTGTGTTATACATGTAAAAGTGACTGAAGAAATCTATATTGACATATAAGTGTAGTGGGTAAACCTGTCACATGGGTAACGATGGCAGATTGAAGTTGTATACTATCGAATCGCACCCAATAAAACATTTAAAAAAAGAACAGTGGAGCGCTAATGGAGCAGGACCACAGTGATGCTGCTGCATTAGCGCCGATCATGGGAAGAACAACTCTGGTGGAGATTGGGTGGAGAATGTCCGGAGACCGGGTGGAGAACAAGGGTCGGCGCAATGGAGCACTGCCCCACGGTAGTACTTGACACGGCCTATCAGGTCGAGTTAAGTACTTCCCTGAGCCAAACCGAGCCTTACGCCTATCATACAGGAGTGGGTTTTTTTTTTGTTTTTTTTTTTCATTTCAGAAAAAAATCATGTTTAATGAATAACATCGCTCTTCCACATAATCATTTAGGTAGTCAACATATAACCAAAAAGTGGAGACAGACAATTCCTTGATATAACATAATATATGTAAGTACAATCTATATGAGATATTATTAAGAGATGTCACGAGTTTGAGTCTGAGTTTATTTATGTCAAGCATTTTGTTGGCTTGGTAATTTCACAAGTCTAAGACGAGTAACATTATGGAGACAACAAAATGAATGACATAAGTAAACTCAAACTCAAGTGCGTGGCGTCTAGATTTTATCCTACCCCGTTCCATATCCTTTCAGTATTAGAAAGTAGTGACATAAACAACACTTTATATCACCCCCGTGACATAAAACAAATCCTATGTTAAGCCTATGGCGTTTTTATTAGGGGTAGGATAAATATTAGCGCCAGTCAATGCTTATTTTAGGTTGACGTTGCTAGATATATAATGATGGGAAGAACAGATAACATACTTATAACTAGTGAATATACATACGACTCGATTACAAGGTATCACAATGTTGGATAATACACAATATTATAACATGATCTTAAACGTCTCATAGTACTTATATAGAACGTCCTGACCATGCTGTACAAGTCACAGAACTCGATGACAGTTTACGCCGAGTTCCGTGCAAACCGTAAATTGTCATCGAGTTCTGTGACTTGTACAAGCATGGTAGGACGTTATATATTTACTATATACCCAAATCTATTTAATTACTACCGTAAATATAGGCGAAAATCACTTTTTGAAGAGTCTATTGGGACCCGCCCCCCCCCCCCCTCCCCGCCGTGCGCCAAGTCAATACACTGTGGTACGTGTTTACCTTTTTAAATTGATAGTCTCCTATCAGATGATTCATTTGGATTTCAATCTTCACTGCAGCATAGGTAACTTTATATAGTTAAGTTGTTAAATATCCGTTAGGAGATTGTATTGACCATTTACGGGTGGCGCCATCTTCATGTTTTATCGGAACTAATACCGTATCTACTCCTGGATTATAAGTGGCTTCTCAGCCAACGGATTATTTGGGATAACATCATATAATAAGTTAAGTATATTTACATATGTTATTCATAATTATTTCTATTTAATGTTAATACGAGTTCAAGTTGTAATCATAGATAACGAAATGTATGTAATTTATTAAAGACAACAATGTTTTATTTCAACATTTCATGTTTTTAATCACTTTTATTGGATCATTTCTATCCTAATCCACACGTCATTTTTTATCGACATCGTTTTTTTTTTTATACCTCCACATATTGAAGCCATATGTCTTTAATACACAAAAACGATAACTCCTCCCAGTATTTAGCTGACAATAGTTATATATTTATATTCATCGTGAAATTACCGCCCGAAATGTTAGCATTAGAGAACAATCCCCATATTAAATCTCTTGGATTCGTTTTATTTTGTGTATTCGTTGTGGAGATTGTCTTCGTTTCTTGCATTTTACACGCTAGATTTTGTTGAGGCGGTTCCAGGAAATAGTCTTCGTCTAGATCTTCACTGAAACTCTCAGGAATAGCAATTGCCTGGAAATATACAATTACAAATGTATTAATTTATATTTAATATAAAATGACTTTTTTTTTGTACTCACATTTTCACAATTTTTTAAAATATTGACCAATCTTTCAACTTACATTTTCAGGAATCGACATTGCAGCCCTCTTCACCTCAGGATCAGATGTTATAGTCGCTGACGATAATCGACGTTTTGAAGCAGCACTCTTCACTTCAAGTTGCCCCTGAAAAGGAATTTACTGGCGATTTAATGAAAGTGCGACAGATATAGCCTATACCAAAATATTTAAAGGAGTCGTCTCAACTTATGGTTTTATAGTCGCAATATAGTAGGCTTATGCCAGTGCTCTCGTATCAAATATTTGATAAAAAAACAAAGGAATTCAAGTTTAAATATCGGGAAAATCAACTGTAAAGCCGCATGGAATGTGATACAACGACTATATATTGGAACTATTTATTATATTAAAATAACAAGTTCATTTACCGTCGCTGGATCTGGGAGCACAGGTGCCTTGGCAGGTTGGTTTGATGTTACTTCGTAAATATCCATACCATTGTTTAATACAGAGTACATCATTTGTTCGCTAGCTGTCGCGTAATGCTGGAGACTTTGCATGTTTCGGTGGCCAGACAATTGGGCGACTAGGTTCGGTGGAACCCCGGCATGGATTAAACTCATGCACATCGTTTTCCTTACCGAATGATTCGTTAGTTTTTTATTCATTATCCCAGCGTGTTTTGCAGCATCAGGCATGAATTTACCAAGTTTGTTGTGCCCCATAGGCTGTTTTGTGTACCAAACATTACTTTCCAGTCCTCTCTTATAATTAATACATAAGTAAAACGGACTTTCCGGAGTTTAGGTCGATTCCGGCCGATGCTTTTCGTAATTAGCTAATAAATTTACGGGGCAACGATCTGAATTGTCCGGCACTGCCCACATTTTTGGCGAAAATGCTCTACTTGAACTTCCATCACCTTGACGGGTTTTTGTTTGTCTTTCGCGAAAGCTAACGAATAATAATCCATTTGAATCTCGTTCTGTTTTAAAGTCGCCCCATTTTAATTGGCGACTTTCCTGGCGTCCACGCATTCCCATGCATTTCGTGGTTATAAACCAAATCTCAATCCTCTCGGGGTATCGCTACAAAAAGCGCCGGAATCCTATATTTTCTCTTCGTCTTCCGTACTTAACGGATCGCACTGAAAAAAAAAGTTGCAAGAAACATTAAATATAAATCTAATAAATATTTTAATCGCTAATATTTGTAATAGATATACAAATTTCACGTTATAGATATCGTATAAGTGCATCGCGCCTATGTAGCAGCCCCACACAATGGTGTTTATCGAACGCTTGTCGTACAATGAAACTTACATCAATCATTTATATATTATTTCCCTTTAATAAAATAATTTTCAAATATTTCAGTATTAAATATATCAAAATAACATACCTTATGGGGTGATTTCCTAAACCTCGGCTTTTCAACTCTTTTTTTTTCGATGCCAATACCTCCCTCACTGCTTTGAACGTATCGCTGGATACAATGTTTTCTTTGTAATCATTCATCTCCAAATAACGTTTTATACTCCCAAAGACTGCTGTAAGACTATCTGGTTCATAATCTTGACTGTTGTTTTTTTAAGTTGGAGTATGTAACTTCCCAACAAAACGCTGAGTCTTTCTGGTGATAATTCTTCTATATCGCATTTCTGCTTACCGTTTTCGCGACACCATTTATTAAATGCTATTGCATCTCTATTAGTTTTTTTTTTGGTTTCTTCACTTTTTTTACTGTTAATGTACGATCGCAACTCTTTCAGACTTCTTACTGTAATGGTTGGTAATTCCTCGACGTTTTCCTCATTGTTATCGTCATTTTTTGGGTACATTTCAACCCTTTCTATCTGTATTTCAGTCACAACCTCCGTTTCCCACATTGTTGTGGTCTAGAATGAATAGGTTTTTTTAACTTTTAAATTAATATATTCATACTAATGTTAAATATAAATATAAATTTATTTAAATGTATTTTTTTTTATCGTATTATGAAATAAAACGTTATTTATGTTTATATTTCCAGTTTATATGTTAATAAGAGTATCTCCAACGCACTGCAGAGCCTGAAGGTGGGTGTGGCACTTATTAATCAATAGGATTACAGTATTTTAACGTGGTCATTTCACGTAGCAACGTGTATATTTCTGAAGTCCGTGCACTTGACAACGTCTACACCAGGCGGTCCGTACACTATAATACAGACTTGAAGTCTGTATTTTCAAATTACGTTATACGTCGAAACGGTGCATATTTACAGTATATACGGCATGGGTATATAGTAAAAGATATTACAATTTGGGATATTACACCATAGTATAACTCGATCATAAGTATACCATAATATAATATCATGAGTGTGAACATTTTTTTCTCGTTATCCACCTTTGATCTCTATACTTTCTGATGATGCTAAGGGTTTCTTTTCTAAAGAAGTGCTTGTCTTTGTTAGGTTGAGATTTTTAGGAGCGGTTGGATAACTGGTTCCAGATCGAAATGCCCACATATACCGGGGATTTTCAGAATTTATCTGATCTATGTCTCTCTTGGCGGATACAAATTTTGTCTGGCATTCGGGTCAGTCCTTCCCCGTGTGTATTTGCATTTTGTTAATTCTGATTAAGCTCCGTATGATACCTGTCAATAACATAATTTATCTAGTGCGTCTTGCATTTGATTTTTGGCATTTTTGATAATCATATCTGATTTTACTATAACTATGAGTGTTTACGTCGTAATTCTATTATTATATACCTTATAATGTATTATGATAGTCAGAATTTACCATAATCGCCCATAATCCACATCTAGTCAGACGTAGTTCGACTCTGTTCGTTCCTCACTAGTCTGTGGGGAGTGAAAACGGACACAGCATTGTACTTCGTATAACTATCCACATCACGCTCTATAAGATGGTGCTGCCAAAGACGTTGTGTACATTGTGTTATATGCTAGATCTGTTACTATGGTGATTACATTAATCACTCTTCAAACACATCCTCTGTCATATGCTCCCACATTCACACGAACCTAATATATGCTCGAGGATTAAACACGAACTGTGTTGCCAACGTCAACTTGCTGTGGGTATCAAGTTGTTGATGGTGATTAGACCTCGTGACCCTTTTCCGCCATGACCCAGAGTCACCATGACCCTACTTCCTGGTCGTGGTGACCCAGTGTCATGGTCGTGGTGACCCTGTATCCTGGTCGTGGTGACCCAGGACTGGTCATGACGACCGGGTTATGTTTAGGGTAAGTGTTAGGGATAGGGTTAGGGATAGGGTTAGGGCTAGGGTAAGGGCTAGGGTTAGGGATAGGGTTAGGGATAGGGTTAGGGGGGAATTGGATGCCTTGAGCCTTTTACAGTTTGAGCCTCCTGTCAGCGCGAAAAAAGTGGACGCCTTGAGCCTACCTCATTTTAGTTCCGATTAGCGGGTTATGGCTCAGTCACACCGGGGTTACGGAAGCCTACCGGAAAGAAACGGAAGAAAAAAATGGTCATCCGTTGACGTCCGCTTTCTTACCCAACTCCTCCGTATCGCTCCGTTCGCATCCGTACACATCCGCAGGGGTCCGGAAGAGGTCCGTCAAAGTTTTCAACATGTTGAAAACTTTGAACGGAGAGGTTACGGAAGAAGACTGATACATTTTCCGTTACTCTTCCGTTACTCTTCCGTTTTCTTCCGTTTCTTTCCGTTTCTTTCCGTTTTCTTTCCTTTTTCTTCCGTTACTCTTCCGTTGCTCTTCCGTTTCTCAGCCGTGGTTTTTTTTCCTAACGGACACGTTACGGATGTATACGGATGGCAACGTATGTCAACAGAAGCCTAACGGATGCTTACGGAAGCAATGCGGATGTATAACGGAAGAGAAACGTAAGACTTGCGGATATAAACGTAAGAGTTGCGGATACATACGGATATAAACGGAGAAAAACGGCAGAATAACGGTAAGGGAACGGAGGTATTTCTTGGGGTACGGTTGCGTTACGGAAGCATTACGGAAACCTTTTTCACTATATATACGGTACAATTTCTGATAGATCCTCATTCTCCTTCTGCACATGAGACCGTGAACATCTACCTTGCAGCCCATATCATGGAAGAGGATACTCTGGAAGACATAATGGCTTCTGCTGTAGTGCTGGAAGCAGGTCTCAAGCTTGTACAAGCTGGTTTCGACTATATAGAAGTTGTGAAGAAGCTGAAGAAGAAACGACGACGGAAATGCTGGTCTAAGGCCTGGCTCGGTGTTGAGAGGCGACGGCAATTCGGATTATATGATCAGTTGATGCAGGAGCTACGACTGGAAGACAGCCCTGCCTTCATCAACTTCATGAGGATGCAGCCTGCTATGTTCGATGAAATTGTGAGACTTGTGGGGCCTCGTATCACCAAGGAAAGCACCAACTACAGGAAAGCACTAGAACCCGGGCTGAAAGTGGCCATCACACTGCGACACCTAGCATCTGGTGCCAAGTACTCGGATATGCGGTATGGTTGGCGTGTTCCTCAAAACACCATATCCCTCTTTGTTCCAGAGGTGTGCCAGGCCATTATAGATGAATTTCTTCCCGAAGTTATGCCCCCACCAACTACTAAGGAGTTCTGGTCCAACATCGCGGATGGCTTCTTGGAACGATGGAACCTGCCGCATGTCCTTGGTGCTTTGGATGGAAAGCACGTCTCCTGCAAATGTCCACCGCGATCTGGGTCTACATACTTCAATTACAAGAAGTTCTTCTCCATAGTTCTTCTAGCACTTGTGGACTCAGAGTACAAGTTTGTCTGGGCAGACATAGGTGGCCGTGGTGCAGCATCCGATGCACAGATTTGGAATGCGTCAGAACTGAAAATGTCCATCGACCAAGGTGAGATGGAGCTCCCGGACCCAGATCCACTGCCGAATGACACGGAGGATGTTCCATATTTCATTGTGGCAGATGATGCCTTCGGTCTAAGGACTTATCTACAGAAGCCTTTCAGCTTGAGAGGTCTGGATCGGGAACATCGTATATTCAACTACCGTCTCTCCCGTGCCCGTCGTGTGGTGGAAAATGCCTTTGGTATTCTGGCCAACAGGTTCCAGGTGCTGATGTCAACCATGGAGCATCGACCAGAAACCATCCGCCTAATCGTCACCACCTGCATGGTCCTTCACAATTTGATGCGGATACGCTACCCCCGAATACAGAACCATCTACTCGATGTGGAGGACGACGATAATAACATTATTCCTGGAGAGTGGAGACGTGGGCGGTGTATGGAAGACTGTATCACTGTTCAAGGTCACAACCCGGACAACCATGACGGAAAGAAATTGCGCAATCTCCTGAAACGCTGGACAAACTCATCTGCTGGCATGGTCCCCTGGCAAGAGAAGATGATATGAAGAATGGTCCTCTTCAGGGCCAACACAACGGTCCTTTTCAGGGCCAACACAACGGTCCTTTTCAGGGCCAACACAACGGTCCTTTTCAGGGCCAACACAACGGCCCTTTTCAGGGCCAACACAACGGTCCTTTTCAGGGCCAACACAACGGTCCTTTTCAGGGCCAACACAATGGTCCTTTTCAGGACTCCCTTTATTTACAAAGGTTTTGGTCGAATCTCAGGCTTCTTAATTTTTTTTTTTCCGATATTCTTCTTTGACTTTTTTTTTTCTCTTTCCTTTTACTATTACTTTCCATGGTATTACTGTTGTGTCTGGCATTACTATTTTCTCTATCTTCTTCTAGAAATGTATTTCTTCCAATTATTTCTATGTACTGAAATAAAGACCCACACAGAAAATTTCATGTAAAACTAATTCATTCAGAAGGACAACAGGTGTATGCACTCTGAAAAACAGGAAAATCTACAAGGTAAAAACGTATATACATGTACAACAGTTCATGAGTTTCCTTTTGGTGCTGGTGAGCTTGCAAGCATATCTGTAGGACTTGTGTCCAGTCCACCAGGTGTGGGCAATGAGTAGCCTGAAAGATTCAGACTAGTGTTGAAGGGGGGCGGAGAGTTATCAAGTGTGAGCAGTGCTGAGTTTATCATGATGCTGGTGTTGCTGATGTCCTGTGATAGAGTTTCTGAGGACTGTGTGTGCTGCAGTACCTCCTGTGTCTTCTTCTGTGTCTGCTGCGGCTTTGAGGAGAGAGACTGCTGCGGCTGTGAGGAGAGAGACTGCTGCGGCTGTGAGGAGAGAGACTGCTGCGGCTGTGAGGAGAGAGACTGCTGTGGCTGTGAGGAGAGAGACTGCTGTGACTGGGACGGAAGAGACTGCTGTGACTGGGATGACAGAGACTGCTGTGACTGGGATGGAAGAGACTGCTGTGACTGGGATGACAGAGACTGCTGCGATTGGGATGACGACTGCGACACAAGAGGTAGCTGCATGTACTTCGACATGTATGCCGGAGACTGGCTCCCCCACAGAGAGCCCTGCTGCATGGTGGGGGTGGTTTGTCTCCATTGATGCGGCATTGGCTGATAGTCATACTCTGGCACAGTCTGCAATTTATGGTACTGCGTCTGGTGTTGCGGCTGGTGTTGCGGCTGGTGTTGCGACTGGTGTTGCGGCTGGTATTGGGGCCGGTGTTGCGCCTGCTGTTGCGCCTGCTGTTCTCTCCTGCGTCTTTTCCAGTCTCTATTAAGTTTGATAAATAAATCCTCAAACTCGAGGAATTCATCATCGGTTACTGTGCGGCATACCTCTTTAACCCAGTTGAGGAAAGCGTTTCGCTCACTGGGTTCCTCTCTTGTGGCGATGCGGGAAGACACTTGACTAATCTGCTCCCTCGCTTCTAGCAGAGTATTTCTAATTTCAGCCATGACCGGCTCAACAGATGCTGCTATTTTTTGAGAGGTGGTGGGGGAGGGGGAGGCTGCAGCATTTACTCCCCCTATGTCATCCGGAGGGACTTGGTCTTCTCGTGCAATGCGCTCGGCTTCTCCCAAATCACCGCGTGCTTCAGCCAGCACTTCTCTCACCTGTAATTATAAGAAGTGAACACCTATAAGTTAATTGCCTCAATTATTTGGCATCTATAATATTTATGCATAGTACAGTGGAACCCCATTTCCGGAACACCCCACTTCAAAATCGTGGAGTAATGTGCATTTATACAATTATCTATACAGTTCTATATAATTACTACGCGTCAACCTCTCATGGTTCAAGGCCACCTGTCCACAAAAGCATCGATTATTGTCTATTAAAATAGTAGCTGTCTTTTGGATGTTGTACTAGATTGCATGAAGCTAATGAAATACTCACATTTTGTACTGGTTTACGCCGGTGACGGATGACACCATCGAGGTACTTAAACCGCTCCAGGACCCCCTTCTCCCGGTACGTGAGGACCCGGGCACCCTGGCCGGACTTTGTTGAATGAAGTTTTGTGTTCCAATCTCGCAAGTCAATGTACCACACCTTGAGTTCTTGTACTGAAAAGAGAAAAGTGAAGGAGATATTAAGAAATATTGTCTATATTTCTTTCCAGGTGAGCAGGTTGGTGGGTACAAGTAGCTGCAGGGGGCTAGAATACCAATGGGATGTATGTATAAGGGTATAAAAATTGGATTAATTTTAAAAGATATCTTCCAATATTTTACAGAAAGTATTTTAAAGTTTTCTATATGGGTATATGAGACTATATAAAGATTGAAATATAATCGAAGAAAAATGCACACCCACCTTCAAGACCTATTTCTTCCGCTTTTTCTGCCCACAGTCTTTCCTTGCGAGGCCGGTTCTTGAAATCTTTGTTCTGAGGACACCACAGGCAGGGGTGAGCCTCCACCCGTTCAATGATATCGGTCTCCCGCTGTTCATCTCCCAACCGTATGGTTTTCTGCCGATGCCCTTTTTTTTTTCTTGTGTGTCTCTTCTTAAGGTGTACTTTGTGAGGCTGTGGAGGAGGAAGAGGATGTCCTCCGGCGCTGTAGGGGTGGAGGTTTTTCTGAGGAAGTAAGTGTGGCAGCAGCAGAAGCAGCTTCCTCATCTAGTTCATGTTGAAATTCACTATGTACTTCCACTTGTACTGTCTGTGTGTGAGGGGAAGCTGGGGGAGCTGGCCTGGACTGGGAGGGGCCAGGGGCTCTCCTCTTCGCCTTTGATCTAGGCATGGTGCACGTTGAGTGGTTGAAGTGTAGTAGTGTTCTCTTCGAAGTCCGAAAGTGGTCTGAACTCTGACCTGGGGTGCCTCTTTTTATATAGGAACTCCGCCCTCCGTTTTCTTCCGTTCCCTTCCGCAACTCTTCCGCAACCTTACGTTACTCTTCCGTAAATATCCGTTACTCTTCCGCAATTTTACGTTACTCCTCCGTTGGCGTCCGTTGGCGTCCGTTACTCTCCCGTACGACTTGCAGCTGCTTCCGTTTTACATCCGTAATTGTCCGTTAGTCTTCCGTAACTCTTTCGCAACTCTTCCGTGTTTGTACGTTACTTGACCGTTTCTCTTCCGGTGCATTGCATCGGGGGCCTCCTTCCGTTTTCTTCCGTAACTCTGCCGTTTCCCAGTGTGACTGAGCCATTAGGGTTAGAAAAGGGTTGGGTACGGGTTAGGGTTGAATATATATGGCTATAAACCAGTATAAGTACACTTTTCAAAGTTTTTTACATGTAGATGCTCAAGGAAACCAAAATAGGGTAGGCTCAAGGCGTCCACAGGGTAGGCTCAAGGCGTCCACAGAAAGGCTCAAGGCATCCAGGGCTCGAATCGTCCCGGGCTCAAGGCGTCCATGAACCGGGTTAGGGTAAGGGTTAGGGCCGTCTTCCCGGCGATCAAAGGGTCACGGCGACTAGCACCTCGGGTCAGGACGACCACAATTTTGCGTGAAAAACCGGGTCACGGCGGAAAAGGGTCAGGACGACCATTAACCTTGTTGATATCGATTCATTTAAGCTATCAAGACTGTATCAAGTGCCACATGTAATGGCTCAGTCACATATCGCCGGATTAGCCTTAAGAAAAGAAAACGGATGTAAAAAAGTTGATCAGTAGACATTCGCAAGGAACTGCAATACATCCTGTAGACTCCGTAAACAGGCTTACTGTCTCCGTACGGATAATATATGCGGTAAAATCGGCGATCAGATGAACCGATGCCGAAGGCAGAGGATCATCTGATCACCGATTTCACCAAGTATTTTATCCGTACAGCCTGTTTCTCTATTATTATATACCATAAAATATCCAATTTTTAACCTTGCTTCTCGGGGAGTTATTGGATTTCGCCACCATACATGCCCGTACGCCACATAATACCCCGTACGTCACCTAGGTGTCGTACGGATATAAATATGACATGGGTAGGAGCGGGCCATATGTGTAGGATATACTACCATAGGTATATAATAATACATACGCACACATCCGCAGACCTTCGTTGCTGCATACAAAAAATTTTCAACATGTTGAAAACTCTGATCGGATGAGTACCGGATCCGGGTCCGTAACTCATCCATAAATTTTCAGTAACTCTTCCATTTTTATACGTTTGTATATGCTTGTATATGTTTTCCTTCCGGGATATATATCCGCAAGTGATCTGGTTTTTTTTTTTGGCCATACGGACACGTTGCGGATCTCTTACGGAAATATACAGAAATAGTTGGTTGCGGATGTTTTTCTGACTAAACGTTTGTGTTACGCACAGTTTATAGGTAGATTACGGACAGATATCGGACTATATATACAGGGCTATTTTCTATATATCCTCATTCTGCTACTGGATACCATACCGTCAACATCTACCTGGCCACCTACATCATGGAAGAAAAGATTCTACAGCAACTTCAAGCTTCTGCCACAGTTATGCAAGCTGGTCTGAAGGTAGTAGAAGCTGGCCTGTACTACATAGAATTCTTGAAGAAGAGAGAAAATAGAAGGTATCAGTATGTTTTCATGGTTTCATACCCTTCTTATTTAATATTATCGCGTTCACCACTTATTGAATATTATCATGTTCACCATCACTATTGACAAATGCCATATATATCAATGTTGACTGTAATAATAATTGTTTCCTGTCACTAAATGTTCCATTCAATCTTTGTCTTTACAGGTGTGCCAGGCAATCATAGGCGAATTTTTCTTATGAAGTGATGCCTGCACCAACTAGTCAGGAGTTCTGGTCCCACATCACAGATGTCTTCTACAAAAGATGGAACCTGCTGCATGTTCTTGATGCTTTGGATGGAAAGCACATTTCCTGCAAATGTCCACGGCGGTCAGGTTCAACATACTTCAATTATAAGAAGTTTTTCTTGGTGGTTCTTCTTGCACTTGCCGACTTTGAGTACAAGTTCATCTGGGTGGACATAGGCAGGCATGGTGCAGCATCCGATGTACAGATTTGGAATGATTCTGACCTGAAAATGTCCATCCAACTTGGTGAACTGCAACTACCTGAGGCAGATCCACTGCCAAACGACACCAAGAATGTACTGTACTTCATCGTCGCAGATAATGCCTTTGGTCTATGGAGTTATCTGCAGAGGCCGTTTGAGAGGTCTTGAGTGTGAAGAACGGATCTTCAACTATTTGCTCTCCAGGACACTTTGTGTGGTTGCAAACGCATTTGGGATCCTCGCCAACAGGTTCCAAGTGCTTGTGTCGACCTTGCAGCATCACCCAGCAACCATCCGTTTCATCGACACCATTTGCATGGTTCTTCACAATCATATGCGGATATGTTACCCTAATGCAGGACTGTGTTGTTGTCTAAGGACACAACCAGGACAACCTTGAAGGGAAAAAACTGTGCAATCTCCTGAAACACTAAATGAACTCATCTGCTGGCACGGTCCCCTGGCAAGAAAAGATGATATAAAGAACAACAACGGTCCCTTTTGGGGCCCCATGTTCCAAAACGTTTTGGTCACAGCTCAGTTTCTTTGATTTTTGATTTTTTCCTATTTCTTTTTCTTTTTTTGTCATTTTTTCTCCTCTCGATTATGTGTTATTATACATATAACTATTGAAGGGATGACCAAAAAGTATTCAGAATGAAAATATAAATACATATACATGTCAGTTGTAGTGTGTCTTACTTACAAGCCAAAGTTTTAGATGTGTCACAATTACAGATTATATGTTTCTCTTGTAAGGTGTCAAGTCTCACAGAAAGCATGGCTTCTAGCAGTTTCAAGCCACCTAAGGAACTAGATTTCCAGGGCAATATTGCTCAGGGTTGGAGAAAGTTCAGCACAGAGTTTGATATTTTCATGTGTGCCTCAGGCCTAGACGAAAAGCCTGAAAAGAGGCAGGTAATGTGTTTGTTGAATGTCATTGGGCCAAGGGGGCTCCCTGTGTATGATTCACTGCAGTTTGATGTCCCCGCTGACAAGTTGAAAATAAATACTGTTAAAGAGAAATTTGAAGCACACTGTATCCCAAAGCAAAATGAGCTCATAAGAAAGGGACAGGTGTTTTGCTAGGACACAACAGTCAGGGTGTTCAGTATGTTAGTGCCTTAAGAAAACTAGCATAGACATGTAACTTTGGTTATGAAGAAGAAAAGTACTTATGTGATCAGTTAGTAAGGGGCATGTTACCTGATGAAAAACTCAAAGATAAACTGTACGATGAGGCACTCAAGATAATGTTGACCTACGAAATCTGTGACATGATGACAAATGCAGCCAGCATTGATTACATGTATATAATGTGGAACACACAGGTTCCAAGAGAGGGGAATAGAGAGTTCCATTGCTCATTGAAGGTACCAAAGTATCCTTTAGAATTGGCGCTGGCAATGAGGTCAACGTGTTGCCCAAAACAATGTATGATAAGTACTACAGCAGTATAAAGCTGTTTCCACCAAAATTGGAACTGGTAGGGTATTTTGGTCAAACAAACAAGCTATATGGCCGATTCTCACTGTTGGTTGAACTCAAGGGCAGGTATTTTCCCACAGAGTTCATTGTTGTAGACAGACAAAAACCAGTTCCAGGTTTGAGTTCCAGTGAAGAAATGGATCTCGTTGTAAGTGACAAGTCAAGTGTCAGACTTGTTCATGATGTTGAGTCAAAGGCAAGCCAGTGTTCACATGATATCCTCAAGGAGACAAAGTATAAGAAAGTGTTTGATGGTCTTGGATGCATAAAAAATGTAGTGTATCATATGAAAATGAAACCCGATGCTGTATCAACCCACCACATAGGGTCCCACATCCACTCCTGAAAAGGTTAAAGGCATCTCTAGATAATTGTGTGATCACGAGATTATCGAACCAATAATGGGTGAAATCACTTGTAATAGTTGAAAAAAAATCAGGTACAGTCGAAGATGTTGCAGCTTGCCTAATAGGCAAGAAAGTGTTGTCAGTGTTACACACAGGCCAAGCATTTTACCAAATATGTGTCTGAGGCCACGTCTAGACTACTGACATTTAACTCGCCTTTTGGTCGTTATAAGTTCTTGCTTATGCCTTTTGTTATCTCATCCGCCTCTGAGGTTTGGGAGCAGACAATCATGAATATGTTTGCCGACATTGATGCTGAAATCGTACACATTCTGATCTCAGTCAAAGATCTCGCTGAGCATGATAGCATATTACGAAAAGTCCTTGATCGCTTACTCCAGAACGGGGTAGGACTGAATCTTGAGAAATGTAAGATTGCAATTAATTCTGTTACATATCAAGGCCACATCTTTTCTGATGTAGGAGTTCCTGTAGACCGTGCCAAAGTCAGTGTGATCCATGACTTCCCAACCTCGCAGAATGTTGTCGATGTTACCCGTTGGTTGGGTATGATTACATATGCTTGAAAATTCATTCCAAACCTGTCACAGAAAGCAGCCCTGTTGCGACTCCTTCAAAATTCAGATGTTGCATGGCACTTGGACAAACCCCAGCAAGATGCATTTGAAATACTCAAACAGTGTGTTGTGTCAACACCTGTCATGCTTTATTACTCGCTAGAGGAGCCGATTGTTGTTACCATTGATTCTTCATCTTATGGTCTTGGGACATGCTTGCTACAAGGTGATAGAGCAGTTGCATTTGCATCATGTTGCTTAAACAAAAGTGAAAAGAACTATGGGCAAATTGAAAAAGAGATGTTAGCCATCACATGGGGTTGTACTAAATTCCATGACTACATCTATGGTCGAACAGACATAATAATTGAAACTGACCACAAGCGACTAGAAGCATTTTACAAAAAGCCAATCAGTTCCGCACCACCACGCATCCAGCGCATGATGTTAAGGATTAAAAACTGTTCCTTCAGAGTTGTCTGGCTATCACTCTCCATAATGACGTTCTGACGTCATCGCATAGGCGCCACTAAGCGGATCACCCCTGAACTATCCATCAAGGTGAATGTTCAGGGGTTCATACATGCCTTACTTATTTCGGAGGTTGAAATGGGTTGATAATTTAAGTACAAAAATTGCATTTAAATAGAACATCGGTATATAGTAACGTATATAGACACGTAGGGAGGTAAAATGTGTGCTATAGTCACGACAGTCGGTGGCCAATGGAGCGGAAAAAGTCACCATACATGTCCTATATATAAGACAACTCTGGACATGTGGTACCGAACGTGGACCTTCACTTCCTGTAGGAATTAAGCAATGAAATGTTAGCACGAGTAAGGTATACATATAACCTATAATCATTATAAATATGAAGAAAAGCGGCCGCACCGTTCCGTAGATATCGGCGTTTGAATTTCGTCATAGCAATCGTCTGCTCTGGAGGCCAGTGTACTTTCCCCACAACTGCGCTTACTTCACTCTCCCAGCAGAGATTCCGCGCTCTATACCGCGAAAGATCTGCGAGGAGAGTGCTTGTACGATATCCGATCGATAGCCCAATTTTTCAAATTCAAACCCCGATATCTTCGGAACGGTGTGTCCAATCTTCTTCATATTTGGTATGATTATAAGTTACAAACATTGGGATATCCCTTCGGAAGTGAAGCAGTCGGCGATCTTAGACATCTCAAATTCTTTAATTCTGCAGTATATTTAACTGCACTATGGTACTAAATATCATATATCAATGTGGTCAATTTCTCATGATCAAATGCATTAGTGTTGTCACACTTTCAAATATTCAAAGAACAACTTGACAGTTATTAAGATTTGAGTGCAAGGTTGGCACCATTGTTATGATATCAAACATGGGTCTGATTTTAGTCTTACTAGCAAACCTACCAATCCTGTCATAGCTGAGCTCAAAAATATGTTTCCTGCTAAATACAATTCTCAACTTTCTTTATCACCAAAATGCCAAATGATGCTGGGAAATCCCGATAATGACATCAGGACTAATACGGTCTATTATGCTGGAGAGTGTGGCAGTGTGTGTATTCCCCTAGTTTCGGTTTCACAATATTGTTTTAGGTCTCACAACACAAAACAATAATATGACAGTATCGGCGTGGCGAAAGGTCACTGCTGGTTTTACGGATTCCCCCTGGGATGATCATAAATGAGTCACTGGGGTTAGGACTCATCCATGTAGGATGATTATAATGATATTACACAACAGGCATGTCACCGGGGAATTTCAACAAATATCCACAAAAACCCTATAACAGCATGGTACCTGGGTGTCAAGGTCAAGCCTTAGGGTATATGTTCCACCATACCCTATGGGTTCATTCTCAAAGGCCTCCTCAGCAAAACTCAAATCACTTCATAGTCGTCACCTGTCAGCACCTCTGTTGTAATCTGCTTGAGGCCAGTCGCTTTGGCCCACATGGTAAAATCGAAATTCTCCTCCATCTCTGCAATGTCTCCGTAGCCCTTATCCACCATGTTGGCTTTTAGCTGGAGGCTGTACAGGGGTGCTGACTGTGCGGGTGTGTGCAGGCGAGTGAGGAGGGTGACCAGGTAGTCTTCCCTCTCCGGTGACCTCTGACCTGGATACCGCCCATCTGCAGCTCACGTGCAAACACCCCCTGGTGTCCCCTCACTGAAACTCACATATCTCCTATGTGTCTCCTTGGTATGGTTTGGGCAGTCACGTTAGGACACCCTCTAAACTATCAATATCTATTAATAACATATATGGTCGAAAATCACGAAATGGCAGCAAATAGACTATATTTTGAATATTTCTAAAAGTTCTTTTTGGGGAATGGTTTAAATGGTTCCCATGCATCTAGGGCATCATAAGGCAGAGTCTAGAACCATAAATACCACATAACTCTAATATTTAGACAAATTATGGCTAAAAACGTGAGGGCGTCACGTTACGACACCGGCATAAAATCATGCATAAAATTAAATTAAAAAGAGATAGAATCAAATAGTTTTCACAGTTTTTAATTACTCTCATATATGTATCTTCCTAGCATAAAATGATAGGCCTACATAGCTTTCTTAATATCAAACTCAATTTGTGCTATTTTGGTGTAGGTTAAACTATTAATAACTTCGGTTCTCTTTAATATCAGTAAAAGTCTATTACTTACTGTGGTATTAAAGGGCCGATATACACCTACGAAATGGCGAAATAATGAAGTCTTTATCTTTACTTGAAAAAAAGTTATCAGGCACTACACATTTTTTCGTCACATTACGACCACGTCACATTACGACCCGTTACATTATGACCCACAGTGGGTCACGTGGTGTCAGGAAAATGGTAAAAATAGTGTTCATGTGTTGGGTACATATATACCTATAAAATGGTGAAAGAATGAAGTCGTTATCTTTATTAGAAAAAAAGTTATGAGGCCCTACATATTTTGGCATCACGTTACGACCCCCGTCACGTTACGACCCCCGTCGTAACGTGACGTTTTTATTTTCATATCAGCCCTGTGCTAAAGCTATTTATGGTAGTTAGCGTTCCCAATTTCGCCCACAAGTCTTTTGATATATATAGCTGATATTTGCAAAAGAAATAAAGGATCCTCTCAGATTTGATTTTTTGTGTAGTTGCTGCAGTTTCGTGATTTTCGACCATATTATAACAAAGTATACAGTTACATAACAATTCTCATCAACATACAAAATCATATACACTTCTGTAATGTTCACATAAAAGTCCTCTTGGTCAAAGCAGTACTCACAGTCTATCACTCTCAGTTATTGTTCAATGTCTCCTTGACATGTGGATACAGATGATCCAAAGTAGTGGTAGCAGTCATCAGTGTCTTTTCCTCCAGTGCTGGGGTGATAGTAGCTTATGGAGAAGCCCAATTCTCAGTAAAGGCCTCTTGTAACCTAGTGTCCTATGGCATTTCAAGTCTGACACTGCAGTGGTGGTAATGCTGAGCCGCCTGGAGATGTTGACGCCATGGTGTCTGGGTTCCAAGTGTGCTGTGAGTGCAAATCTGCCTCCTTATACACCCTATCGGGGGGTCAGTCCAAACGAAGACAGGGGATGGTTCAAATGCTGGGGGTGGCAGTCCAAACAGTTAGGCCTTAACCTCTATCTGGAGCAAGGACCTGTTAGGATGCACCCTGTGATATTCTTAATACATACATCACAATACATATATACACCTGTGTATAAGCTGGGGTAAATGTGCACATCGGGGTCACCACTGTTTTTTCTTTCATTTGCCAGTGGGCTTACACGTCTGTATTATATGGAAAAGCCAATCTTATCTTACCAATTTTGATTGTAAAACCTTTTTAAAAACTGATTGGGAAGCATTTGAATAATTACAAATAATAAATTATCATTGTTCTGTTTTACAAAAAGGTTCAATAACCACCAGCATATTCAACATATACAGTAGAACCCCGCCTAACGGACATCATGTGTAAGCGGACACCCCACATTAATGGACACCTTTGCTCGGAACGGATCCCTCTAATAGATTTTTAATTCAACCCTGCATAAGCGGACACCCTGCGTAAGCAGACACCCCACTTTAGCCCGGAACGGAGGGTGTACGCTTAAGCAGGGTTCTCCTATAATCCCATTCAGGCATGGAATGTTGTGAGGGTGTGGGGTTGGCTACAGGGGGCAGGGGGCAGGGGCCAAGACTTCGGGGTGGCTGTGGGGTTGGCAGCAGTGTGGTCGTGGTCGTGGTCGTGGCAGCTGGGTTGGTGTAAGGAGTGTTGGGCCTATCTAATAATGTGTGAACAGATATTTTTTTTTATCTTTTTTAGATAGATTTTTGGCTTGTTGACTTTCAGCCGACAGAGTATGTTCAGATTGTGTTGTTGGGATTTACTGAAGTCTTGTTGGGCCCAAGCTATTTCTTGAAAAATCCTTGGGTGTCTTAAATGCATGGTCAAGGCTACTCTTCATGTATATGAGATTTACAATTAAAAAGGTCATCTAGTGGCAGCCATCTTGTTGTCAGGTCTGTTCTGCACAAGTGCTTTACTTAAGTACTAAAGGACTATCTCACACACCGAACACAAACCACCAAAGCTAATAACATAAGTTCGAAGTCCAAAAATATAGTCATGGGAGTCCCTCAGGGGTCAATCTGTTTTCATAAACAGCCTTGAGTCTACACTAGTAAATTCACAAGTAAAATCTTATGCGGACGATGCTATTTTATTCCTATCACATGACTCACCTGATCAGATGGAAATGATGATGCAAAGTGACTTAGATAACTTACAAAGATGGTGCACTCTCAATAAACTCACCCTCAATGCAAAAAAGACTAAAGCAATGTGCTCTGGCACCAGGCAAAAACATCAGAGACATCAATCTCACAATAAATGGTCAAAAGCTGGAAGTTGTCACGGCCTTTAATTATCTTGGTATCTCACCGTTTTTTTAGGTCTGGTTTTTCGATACCGATTAGGATAAATATATGTGGGAACTCTCCTGTAGAATATCGGCACCCCGGCACCTGGCGTTTCGGTATAAGTCAACCATATCGGTTGTCCATTGTGTTCAGTCCCCACGGGGACTGACTTTTTAGGCGATGAATCCAATTGAACTCTATTTCGCCCTTTCACTATCTGGATGTTTGTATATGAAGTCTAACGCATCGTCGCAGCCGTTGTGGTTGCAGCTGTTGAAGTGCAGCAGCACCTCGTTTTGGTTGATTCCCTACATAATGTTACAAAGGGGTTCGTAGAGTCTTTCTTTCAGTTTTCTCTTTGTTTGGCCCACATACTGCAGGCCACATTTACTGCATTCTATGCAGTATATTATGTTCGAGCTGTTGCACATAACGTTTCTTTCACCTTGTACCTTTTGCCCGTTTCGTGGGATTGTACTGTCCCACCTGTGTAGACTTTTGCACAGTATCTGCAATCCTTCTTATTGCAGGCGTTTTTGTTTTCCCGTTCTGGTTCTCCAGGTTTTTTGTCCCCCTTCTCGGGGTGGTAGTCTAGTCTGGCTCTGACTAGTGAATCTCTCAGATTCTTTGGTCTGCGATACCCTTTTACTAGGTTTTTTCTGTGTATTTCTTTGGTGGTCATTGACCTGCCCAAGAGTTCCCAGTTTTTTTGTGACTATTTTACTTAGTCTCTTGTTATCCGGTTTATGTGTGGAGATGAGGAAGGTTTTTTCTATATCTTCCTCCCCGGTTTTCTCCTTGCCCCTGAGGTGTGCGGGTGTGCGGAGTCATATTTCAGATATGTATTTGCATCAAAGGGGTTTGCAATACGGGTATGTATGCAAGTTCCCGTTCTCCGTTTTCACCTTTGTGTCCAAGAAGGGTATTTCCTCCCTAGAATACTCATTGGTGAATTTGATGGAATCATTCACCAAATTCAGATGATTCACCCATTCATCGAGCTTCTCCTCCCCATGTTCCCAGACATAAAAGATGTCATCTATATACCTCCACCAAGCCTTTGGCTTGAGGTTATGGGACGAGAGGAGTGCTTCCTCTACATGTTCCATGTATAGGTTTGCGTACGATGGGGCCAATCTGGTACCCATTGCCATTCCTCTTTCTGTAGGTAATGTGTGCCGTTGAAAACCATGTTGTTCGATTTTAGCACCATATCCAGTACCCTCGGTTTTATGAAATTATCGACAAAGGCCAATATCTTCTCCATGGCACATCCGTTTGCTGATACCACTGGCCTCCCTGGCAGTGGTCTCTCTTTTTTGTGGATTTTAGGTAGGAAGTAGATTTGCGGGGCCCTCATATCATTTGTTTTAAGGGCTCCGGCTAGTCTAAGTCCTATTTCCCCATTTTCTGACATTTCAATTATTTTGTCCTCTAATTTCTGGTAGACGTCCTTGGTTGGATCCTTCTCTAGTTTATCATAGGTTGCTGCTTCATTCATCTGTCTATGAGCTTAGGCGGTGTACTGTTCTGTATCTTGTACGCACCCCCTTTGTCAGCTGGTTTGATAACGATACTGTTATCTTTGCTGAGGTTTTTCAGTGCTACCCTCTCTTCTGAGCTGGTATTTAGTTTCAGATGTTTAACATCCTTAGAGGATTTGGTGAGGTTTATTTCGTTAATCGATATAAAGCTCTCCAAATTCTGGGAGCCTAGAGGCCGTTTCCAATTGGATTTGCCTCTCAGCTTCGCCCTGTACTGGGCTTCTCTTTAGAGAAGAATTGTTTTGTCCTTAGTTTCTTATGGAACTCATCTAGTTCTATTTTGAGGTCCCCTTCTTTTGTTCTCAAAGGTGCCGGACAGAAGTTTAGGCCTTTACTTAGGATTGACTCTTTGTCTTTAGTTAGTTCCCTTTTTGACAGATTTACCAGTATAGGCTTCTTTACCATGTTTTTATCCGCATTGTTTAAAGTTGTATGTTTCTTACTCGAAGCATTTACTTTTACTTGTTCTTTATTGGAATCATTGACGCTGACACTCGGAAAGGAACACATTTCGATTTTGGAAAATATGTTTAGAAATTCTTAAAACACATACATGACATACATAGTCTTACATATACCATAATTCTGTAAGACAAACTGGCGATATTGATAACATATTGCAATTTCTATGTATCATATATAAATATATACACATAGCATGTTAATGAGAAATGCCAGAAATTAGGGTAAATCAGTTGATAAAGTTAATGGCCCACAATTACAGTCTTTTATCATTATGCAATAATTCTTTTTAATGAAATAATATTTCCATCCACCACCTTGCCTTCTGTGATATTGGCATGTACTTATATATTACACATAATAAGTTTAGAACTTTAGAACAAAATATCCACGTAGCACATTTTCAAGTTTCACCAATCTTTACTTTCCAACAATTTCTTAATTCTTTTACATTTATATTCGGATTTTTGATAGTAATAATATTTCAACCCGAAATTCATAGGGAAATTTTTTTAAAACTGATATTGAGTCAGGTCACGCAGTGGTATGGCATTAATGGTGGTCACACAACCAGCATCTCAGAACATTCACTGACTGACTAAGCTGTTCCTTTACTCACTGCTTATCTAAGTTACACAAAAAGTTTATCACTGTTATGCTTGATAGTTAATACAGCTAGTGTGGTATCAGTACTGGCATGGTCAGTAAAAATTAAGAGCACCGATAAATGATTGTAGGGTTTATTATGTAGGAGGAAACTGTTGTACTTTTGACATATTTTTGTACTGTTGGAATTACTTATTGCATGTAATCGAAAGTCAACTTATTCTGTGTCTAGGGACAGAATTTTGGTTTTTTTAGCTGCCACATTTTTGTAAGCCCACACAGTAGGCACTAGAAGGCAGAGGAACTGTTGTCCTGGAGAACCGGGAAGATAGGAAATAGTTTTCATTTCCTACAGTACACCTCCAGGTTAAATAAAAACCTAGAAAAAAAAAGTATGAGTTACCGTACTCACAAACCTGTTGAGTATGAGCTCTTAATGTTAAGCTTATAGACGCTTATGCCATGGTATACTTATAGGATATTTATTCATTATACTTTAGTTAACTTTATCTTAACAAACATCTTCCACCTTGATTGATAGGCCCCGATGAGAGGTTAACACCATACACAGTTTGGATGTTTGTAGGTATAGTTCTTTAACCCATGTCAAGAGACAATATATGTCAAGTGATGCGTGTCACGTGTCAGTTGCATGGATCATCCCCGCCGTCACTGACTTCAAGGATATATGCTCTGCTACCCTAAATTCTATGAGCTCCTACCAGTGATATACATCTGTTGCTGAGAAGGTAAGATTCTTTAATGATAACGTGAGTAGTCTGTCCATACTGGTAGAACAGGAGATGATATACCTCAGCGGTAGAGCACTAAGGTGTCTTTCTCCAGCGGCAAGACAAGACATAAAAATAACCTTACCACCTCTCAACTATTTTCTCGTTATTTTTCTAGACTGACACGGCCATCCGCGTTCCCATACCCATCACTGAGGTCAGCTATTTACTATGCCGGCAGCTATATAGATATGTATAGGCGAACTCCCGTTGAACTATATCGTTTGTTGCATTATCTCACCCTGGTATTTTTCTCCATAGCCTAACATTAGGTACTCGTTCTCCAAGGCCGTGAAGTTCGTGTACCCAATACTCAATGGCTGATTGGGTGATTCATTTTATCAATAAATAATGTTTTACGGGGTGAGATTAGCTATAGCTAATACGATATGCGCTACTTCAATAGTGACTTATGTTTGACACACAACTAACTGAATATGACTTATATCTTACTGAATATGCGTAGCTACTGGTGGCTAAACATAGTAGGTGTAACTAACGTGCTATCGTATGAGGTGATGTAATATTTGAGAGTTATCACTTGATCAGTTTTCAATATGGATGGTTAAGTAATCTCACCCCAGTATATTTCTCCAAAGGCTTAGCATATTAGGAACTCGAACTCCACGGCCGTGAAGTTCTTGCACCCAATACTCTGTGGCTAATTGGATGATTCATTTCATCAATAAATAATGTAATACGGGGTGAGATAAAATCAGAAACCCACTCGATCTCTGGGGCTTCCTTCTAAGTTATTAATATCATTTTAAGGTGGTTGGTCTTACAGCATATCCTTGACACACAAAGACATACGTTCCACAGTTTCAACACAAAATAATAAACACAGAGTTATATACTATTCGGCCCCGCACCCACCAACGGAAGGTCCCCGAAGATTCTACTTGTAGCCTGTCGGTGTATCATAGTGCATCGGAAAGGTTTGTTGGAACAAAGAAAGAGCTAACCACCTTTACGATTAAGTCAGTGTATCTATGTAGATGTCAGAATTTAGATATTATGATATACTATAATTGTGTAAATATTGAGTGAATCTGAATAATTTAAAGGTATACAGCATCTTATCATATCGTTTTTAAGACACTAAAACTATCAAATTGAAAAATATAACTGTAGCAGAATCATAATTCCGATATGAAACTATTATTTTCAGTCACTAAGACTTGATCGAATAATGCCATATTCAAGGCGATTATACATCTGTATGCACTCTACCTAATTCCGCAATTTTCAAATTTTTTCACCCGCAAGAGATATTTTCCGTTAAATTGGCTCCCGATATAGAGACCGATAGGCTACGAATATTCCAACATGTAGGATCTTATCGGGAGGCCAGGGTCCTACAAATGGCGTCTCCTATCTTGGGGTCTCGAGAGCCAATCGTGGGGTAGTTGTGAGTCAATCGTAGAAATGTGGTCCACTGCCGCGATTTTGCCTCCCAATAAAATTTCGATTCCAATCGGGAAGTAAATCGTAAGACGATAACACTTATAATTTAGAACAATCAATTGCAAATATCATTTAATTGGAAAAAGATTCTAGCACCCTAGATCGCCTTAAACAGACAACCAGTCACTTCTGCAATGACTCATGTATAGAGATACTCTGATCTATATAGTGAGAGTGTGGCGCGAATTGGGGATTAATTGAAAATGAATGTTAGTTTTACCGGCGAAACTGGCCAACCCGGCACGACATACTCCTCATGTTTATTAATTATTTCACATGACCACCTCCTGGTTACATGACCATGCACCGGTCATCACTACGACTTCGTTTCTAGTGGGTTGGACATTTTTTTAACCATCCACCCACACCTTTTGATACATCATAATTATGCTCAAGTAGGGCACAAAAGTGAATTGGGTGATGTGTTCATAATAGTATCTTTGAGGTGCTCTCTTTTGTGATATGGATATTCATATCTCATCTCATGTATCTTATATTTTATGTTAGCATTAACCCTTTTGGCTTTTAATGGAGAACACAAACGTCAAACTTTTCAGGATCCAACCTTTAATGTCCTGGTACAGAATTTCACACAATACTAAACATCCCCCTGGGAAGCAGATACACTTTTGAGGTATCCCCCTGGACATCAATTCATTCCGGGATCTTCATTAACCTGTCTTTCATTATCAGCGTTCAATGTGCCAACACCCACAACCCATCTCTACTATTGCTGCACTATGGTTACTTACTGTTAGTCACTTCTCCATGTCTCGACCTTGGCTGCCATTACCTGAGCCCAGCTCCCCACCCTGATGCTCACACCTCCAGAAGACCCTGTCATCTATTGACTAGATGTAGACCATTACCTTTAGATTCTAAAGAATCACCTGCTCCTCACAACATTCACCATGCAGAACCAACCCCTGATTGATTCCTGCTCCTCATGATGCTCCTGAACCGCACCCACAGAGTTCATCCCAGACTGAATTCTGTTCCGCATCGCTGCCCATGCGCCTGCTCCTGTTGACTGCCAGACTCCCTGAGCCTATGTAGTTGTCCCATAGCCCGCTTGTCTCTCATGTTTGACCATGGGATGATGCCCCTCACCGTCATCACTCTCTGGTGATCACGACCGGCAGATGATGCCAACTGCTCTCAGATCCTGCCTTTTATCCTACCCCTAATAAAAAACGCCATAGGCTTAAGATGGGATTTGTTTATGTCACGGGTGTGACATAAAGTGTTGTTTATGCCACTACTTTCTGATACTGAAAAATATGGAAATGGGGTAGGATAATATCTAGACCCCACTCGTTTCAGTTTGAGCTTATTTATGCCACTCATTTTGTTGGCTCCGTAATGTCACTCGTCTTCGACTCGTGAAATTATGGAGCCAACAAAATGTGTGGCATAAATAAACTCAGACTCAAACTCGTGACGTCTCTTCATATTATCTCCCTCTCAAGCTTCTAGAACCTTCCAAAAGCAGATGTCAGCTTGATGCAATAATCAATATTTGCACGTCAGACCTGACATGTCAACTGTCCCACCATCTTAGAAAATGGCGTCCAACCCTGGATAACTCACCTTAGCAGAACCCCCTTACCTGATTACTAGATATACCATCCTCAGACATCCTACACAGATTTTGTATTAATCTAACATTTAACAACAACTATCGTTTAACAATGGATGTTTTCATCGTGTGAATCTTTTATATTAAGATAATATTGTGACGGTAATAGATATTGTTTTAATTGGTAGTTCTTTGTCCTCATGCTGTTCCTTCAGATTTGCCATTCTCTCATTCACTTAACCATTAACTTCACACAAATTATGCATGGAATTGACTATCTAAAGCGGTCTTTAATTCAGTAAACTCTGTCATTATAAAATTAATCAATTTAATCAAATACAGTTTTGATATGGTAAAATAATTTTGGAAAGTTATCTGAGAATTACAAAAGAAAATCAATTTAATTGACTTAACATGGAGAATGGATGATGGGTGGCTTATTCAGTGATGGAAGAGAGGGGTGCGTGATTGAGAGGCGCCCTGACCTAAAAGCAGCGTTTGTATGACCTACACCCGGTTCCAGTCGCGCTATCCAAACATCCCGTATTAACGCACCTGCATGTCTCATCTTCTTCCGGAACCACTGACACTGATTCAATGAGGCTTCAACATACATGTAATTCTTAGAAGCTTGGAAGGACACGCCACTATCTACCCGTTTTGTATATGGCGGATACTTTGTAATATGATTACCATCACCTGCAGAGGCAGACAGCGCTACATGCTTGGCTGAGCACACTCTCACACCGCTCGCCCGTTTCACTTGGACTCCCGAGAGAGGAATCTGCCAGTCTGCATCAAGGACTCTATCTCTCTCTCTCTCTCTCTCTCTCTCTCTCTCTCTCTCTCTCTCTCTCTCTCTCTCTCTCTCTCTCTCTCTCTCTCTCTCTTTTCCGGATGAATTTTAGCGGATACCATATCTACATACCCACTGGTAAGTAAGTTATCCAACGATGCGTTTTCCGTATGGATAAATGATACATACCCTCTCCACGGACCGGTTCCGAAGTGCTCAGTAAAGTAGCCACCATAGACCGTCACCAATAGAGTAGAATTGTATTTTATTCTCTCGAAATTCTTCAATATGCAGTAATAAATAAGTTTTAAAAAAGTATCGACCAGTAGAGTACGATATCCAGATTATGGTTGAGGCAATTGATACATAACGTTTGCCTTATAAATCAACCGCAGGTTTTCATCTTTTACTGCCTGATGCACCTAGCCAGCTGGGCGACTGTGATATTTTAAAATTCCTTGAATAATCTAAGTTCCAACCACACTGCTTTGAAGCGATCGTTGCAGAAGTTTGCCCACCCCCACTCATGACCAATCAGTTGTTTACGATATCAGTAAAATGACGGAAGAAGTGTTAAATGTGAGATTTTATTATCGTACTAAAAAACCAATGTATCCTTTTTGAGTGATATTTCATATGTATTGAGTGGAACATCATTGATGCTCTTGCTTCGTTACATAACAATCATATGGGCGAACAAGTTGGCTACAAAAGTGGCAATGGAAAATACCTTGGCCTCCTACGACCCGTCTGTGAAGTGCGGTCTGCACAATAAACTGCAAGTTCAATAACGTATATATCCCCTTTCATTTTGTATATAATGTGTGCATCCATGAAGAAAGTATGTGCCAATCGTGACTGGGAGGCCCGATATGATTTGTCGTGGTGCGTTCATCGACAAGATTGGAATGGGCGAATGCCAGACAAGCTAATAATGACTGATCGTCTTTATGATCGCAAATACCGGGTTTGTAGATTGACTACATCGTCCCGATTGAAGATACAGTATTCGGTCTGAATAGGGTCGGTGGTAATATCAATGTCTCGTGGGCCATATCTATACTAACCCACGATTACACATTGCCATTTTCAGTTTTGTCCCGGGTACGTTACTTTATATTTCCATACCATACCTATATCTGAGTGTGTGTGTGTATTTTTGAGAGCTTAGTACATACAACCCTATGGATATCTGTGGTTTTAGCTTAAAATTAAAAGCATATCAGGAAACATAGAGAGATCGTATATTCAGCATGAAATAAGATTTCGATTTTCTACGGGCATAAGGTTCCTGGGAGGCATGTCTGAAGTGAAAAAATGGTTCACTTCACTGCAGGCCATAGCACCACATTCCTCTGTTTACTCTCCCAGAAAGTAGGACAGCAGGTTGGAAGGCGGGTCAGTATGGGAGGGGAGGGGGGGGGGCAGAAGGGGGACAATGAACCCAAATAGTCAACTCCTCACTAGGTCAAAAGGACTGAAGGCGAGCATCATTGTCAGGTGAAATAAAATATTGGTCACCTATCTGCGCCCCGAGGGATTCCTAAGGTCTATGGGCAGGATAAAAAGTTAAACTAGTACTAAAGAAGAATATATTTTCAATTTTTTGGGGGTATGGACTAACTTGTTTTTTCTATACCCTACAATGTTTTTATTTTTTTAATACTTAAAAAGAAACCAACAAGTTTCTGTCAAAGTCGTCGTTCTCCGCAAGTTTGATGTGGAGTGATAAGAACGAGGCGAAGGCCGAGTGAATATTTCAATATCACGTAGCAGTCACATGAGTTGGAGAATGACGACTTTGTCCAAAGCGAGTTGCTTTCCGTATTCATCTCACCCCTGTACATACTATAAGAATGAATGACACACAGGATATAAACCATATCAGGCTGCAATACCCGTAAGGGCATGGCGAACGAGTTCCCAATGTTAAGCCTGTGGGACAAAATTACCAGTGGTGAGATAAAAACTGGTTCACGAATGATGGACCCGTGATCAGGCACCCCTAGTATCCATATTGGTGGAAGGGATAGCATTCGCATTAAGTGTTTCAAAACTCCCTCCGCGTTGTGCCTTCTTTGTCCCTGGTGGTGCATGTATATCTCGTTTCCCTTGCAAAACAATATTTCAGGTCATTACACGTCTATACTATTTTAGAGAGTATTGTGGACACCCGCAATAGTGCACCGCTCAAAGTAGGTGGTCACTATAAAAAGCCCAGTGGCATTAGTCAAACTACAGAGAGCTGGTTCCCTGTAGTAGTAGCAGTAGTAGCAGTAGTCACTGAATTTTAGAGAGTGCTCTCACGCACCATATATGCTGCCTATAAAAGGTTAAAGTGGTCACATACAGTTTCAGCGTGCTGAGATAAAATCTATTCCTTCAATATCTGCGTGCTATTCGTTGTGGTATTGGTTGGATAGCGCCAGCTTACTTTACGCTCTTCAGGAAATTGCAGCAACGGGGAGACGGGGGGGGGGGGGGTGGCCATCTTTCATGTCAGGCTGCATTGTGTATATATGATCGGTGAGCGAGACTAGTGACGGAGTCGTTATATATACATAACTTGGGTAACTATGTTGTCCATTTCGTTTTGAAAAGAAATATTTAACATCACTTCCAACATTGTCTTTACTTAAAGATTCCATCGGGATGGACCAAGGTTGGGCTAGTATTCAATTGACGCCTTGTTTAGATATGATATACATGAACGGCAGGATTATAAACTGAATTTTGCACAATCATAAGCGCTTCTATACACTCAGACTGGACGAGGGATTTTCTCTTTGATTCTGTTCTGTTAAAAGGTTTATGAAAAAACAATTAATTGATTCTTGGTATTTATGTAAAAATAAAGAAAATAGATATATGATATTTACAGACCAATGGAACGAACTCAGATCAGACTCGATCATTCTCCCAGTCATTTAGCTAGTTACACACACATTTGTCTTTTACGTTATTCAATAAAAACACAACTACGCTTGAGATATTAATGTTGATATACACAAGTTTCCTTTATTTCTCTTGAAGTAACATATCCTATTTCCATTGCCATCTTCATTATTGCTATATGCCACATGGTGTGGTGGCATCCTTGTCCAATACCTGTTACTTGGACAGCTGATCTACCTGCATCTTGCCTGAAAAGTAATGTTTGACTCTCTCGGGAAAACACCGAATCGTTAGGTCAGTATCATATTTTCCTGTACAAAGTGTGATCAGATGAAGTGACGTTCGGTATCATTGTACCAGTGGAGATTGCTGGTGAAACAGGCACACAGCAGGTCTCTGTCCACTGGTGTGTGATTGCACACCAGTTATTACCAACCCACTTCTGAGGTTAACGCGTGCAGCCAAAATGGAACAACAGATAAAAACCCGCTTATGATTGATAATATGAACATATGAACTTTGCTGGGAACAATTGTGTCTCTATGTCGACTTATTGGATTGTTATTTTATATACTTTTTTCCTATTTATATTTGTCTCCAGCTCACTACCCATCGATGTACGTACAACTACGACTGGGAAGACTGGGAAGACTGGGAATGAAACAAAAATTTCAAAACCATTTGCTCACACCCCGCCAGGAAAAGAGGATGGATGCTTCTTAGTCTGCTCATTTTGAGAGGCTGATTACCATAGGCTGGTGAGTGAAGTGAACAGAGGTTCTTTCAATTGTCTTTAATATTTTGGAAACATCTTTGAAATAACATATTCTTTATGTTTTTATTCTTATGTATGAATTTTCACATATGAATGACGTTACCACGGTCATCAATGGTGGTGCTAGTAGATCAGTTGATGTAGTAAAACATACGTAATATATGTTACCCGGTTCATCTATACTGCAATACATGAGTACGTATTTTAGCCACAATTATCAACAAATTCGCGGAAAATTCTATCACAGACGTGAAAGAGTTTTATCTTAATATATTTATTTTACACGTACATTAAGCATTCATTGTGGACTTTTACGTAATTGGTAAAATTTCACATCATTCAAATTACATACATATCACAAGCAAATTAGTGTACATCCAGTGAATCTATGAATGTAATGATAGTGTAAAGGTTAGGGAGTACAACCCACAGTGATCTAAATCATCTCATCTTACATTAGGCAATGTTGTCCGTATTATACAAGGACTTTCTAATTACCAATGTAAATATATCTATTCATTCAATATCGTGTTTCCTTTGGCCCAAGTCATTTTATAGTTGCTTATAAAAATGTAGGTCTTTATAAAAAAAAAAGTTCCTCTATACCTCTATTTAAGTTCCTCTATTAAGCAGAGACATCTTAACATTCTATATTCAGACAGCGTATCTATATATCTTTCATTATGGCTAACGGAGGCTTCAGCGGTCATGCTCAGTGGGAGAGGGGCTGGTAACCACAGACGCGACTGGTCACGTTGGGTCACCCATACCAGGGACCTGTTTCACTAGTTTCGTGACATGTCTAAATGGCGTCTGAGACACCATACAGACAGACTAGTTTCGTGACAACACAAGTAGCGGCCCTTACAACAAGACTAGAGGCTTGTCTATTTGCTCGTGACACAACATGCGACATTAGATGTGACATGCATTATGAAACGTGACTTACTTATGTCCGTTCTTGCTTGCACTGTTGGTGGCGCTAGTAATGTCTGTCTAGCACTTTTGTCACGAAACTAGTGAAACAGGGAGCTGTTTCACTAGAAGCTGCAAGTGTCGCTCTGTGTAATAGTGGCACCACAGCGACAGTGTGCGTTTCATCAGGAGGTGCACTCAAGCGTGAACGGCACTCGGGAAAGGAGCGACACCAACAGTGGCAGTAACCATTTCATCAGGAGAATTGGTGTTGCTGTTAGTGTCACTGTGGAGCCTCTGTAAGCGACAGGGTCTACCCTGTCGTTTGTTACGTGCAAAGAATACTCTCACCCACTTCCCGTGAGAATTAAGCAATGAAATTTATACAAGAGTAAGGTATACATATATCCTATAATCGTACCAAATATGAAGAAAATCCGCCAAGCGGTTCCGAAGTTATCGGTCTTTGAATTTCGTCATAGCAATCGTCTGCTCTGGTGGTCAGTGTATTTTTCGCTAATTTATGCAGCGACCTTGACATTGACTGCGTATCGGGAGGTGGATGGGTGACTGACCACCAGAGCAGATGATTGCTATGATGAAATTGAAACGCCGATTACTTCGGAACGCTTCGACCGATTTTCTTCATATTTGGTACGATTATAGGTTATGTATATGCCTTACTCGTGTAAAAATTTCATTGCTTAGTTCCTACGGGAAGGGGTGAAATTCCACGTCATCGCGGCCCGTTGACGAATAGATTCGAACGTCAAACGCGTGTGCATAGCGACAGCTGTGCAAACAGTGACAGCTAGTCCCACCTCAACAGCGACAGCACTGATGAAACGCAAATTTGGGCTTGCCACTGTTGGTGCCACTGTTGGTGCTACTGTTGCGGTCTCACCTCTCACTTTCACTCCACTACTAGTGAAACAGCTCCCAGGTCGCAGGTCACATGGAGACACCACATTCTAATGTGCCAACCACGCACTGGTCATTGTTTGTTGGATTACCAGCTCTAAAGGATACCTCACTGCGGATCTCCCATTACCCCGGCTTTTATCCGCCACAACTCTGGCAAAAATATTTAAAGCATGGGTAAAATGAAAGGAACTGTCGCAAAACCAACCCGTGCGACAAAGAAAAGGATGGGAGAAGGTCCTGTACCTGGTAACTGTGGTGCGAAGAATGTGGAGGATCAGTTTGCACAGGTCGAGTTGGCCATTGAGCATCTTGGGAGCTGTTTCACTAGCAGCTGCAACTGTCGCTCTCTGTAATAGTGGCACCACAGCGACAGTATGCGTTTCATTAGGAGGTGCACTCAAGCGTGAACGGCACTCGGGAAAGGAGCGACACCAACAGTGGCAGTGACCATTTCATCAGTAAAATCGGTGTTGCTGTTAGTGTCACTGTGGAGCCTCTGTAAGTGACAGGGTCTACCCTGTCGTTTGTTACGTGTATAGAATACTCTCACCCACTTCCCGTGAGAATTAAGCAATGAAATTTTTACACGAGTAAGATATACATATATCCTATAATCGTACCAAATATGAAGAAAATCGGCCAAGCGGTCCCGAAGTTATCGGCGTTTGAACTTTTTACTCCCTCTGTGCGATTGCGTTAGTCGCTGTTCTTTTTTCACTCCCTCCATAGTGCGGCGGGGTTTCGGCTATTCTGTTTGTCCCCCCCCCCGGAGACCGGCGGGAAGTGCAGTATTTCCTATGACAGAATTTAAACGCCGATTACTTGGGAACGGCTGGGCCGATTTTCTTCATATTTGGTACGATTATAGGATATATGTATATCTTACTCGTGTAAAAATTTCATTGCTTAATTCTCACGGGAAGTGGGTGAGAGTATTCTATACACGTAACAAACGACAGGGTGTATGCTGCGTATGCGGCCGTATGCTGCGTAGTAATATCCGAGCGTATGCGAGGATATTGCGTAGAGGCAATTCCGAGGAGCATACAACCGCTTTTATCTGAAACCAGTCTATATTGTATTTATTATCCACCTTTTCTGCAAAAGTGACATGTCAATATCAGCTCATTTTAGTTATGTACTATTTTTACATACGCACTATTTTTCCGTATGCGCCACCCGGAGCATACAACATATCTGTATGCTCCGGGTATGTACATACAAACTCCCTATGTGTTTTCTATGGACACTTTGTATTAGGTGGATAATAAACACCGGACTTCGTGTGGGCGGTCGTACGAGCGTTCTCGGTGGAGGTACTGGCACAATTGCTGATGGCCGCCTCGCATGGACGAGACCCGTGTACAGATCCTCCGGGTGTGGATGGCTCGGGCCGTCACTGCCTGCTTGGACGCGGGCCATAACCCCACGAGTTAGAGGTTATTAGACGAGAACTCTCTGCCCGGCTCGACATTTTTTTTTTCTTTTTAGGTTTTTTATTCATCCTGAAGGGATACCGTAGGAAACAATTGACTCCTATCTTTCCGGTTCTCCAGTCTGAGGCTGGATGCGGAAAACTCGAGGGCCACATGGTCGCTGGAAAGCCTTTGGGGCAATACTGCTCCTACTACAGATCCGGCCCCAGATTAGTCCATGGGGGTAGGGCCAAGCCCCTAGCGGATGACTGGGGAACTACTGTATGCAGTGTATTCACCCAACCGTGACGGCCGGGAGACAAAGATATCAGCCTCACACATCTGTTGCCATTCCTTCTGTCTCCACTTCTTTGGTGGCACCACCGACAGACTTTCTGGGTAACTCAAATAATCTACACCCTTTTCATCAGCCAATGGAAATAGGCCTAAAGGCCCGTTTCCATTGGCCGATTTCCCGTCACTGACAGACTTTTGGAACTGCTAACACAAAATCGGTCAATGGAAACGACCAAGCTGTGAAATGACCCAGGATTTTTTCTTCTTAGATTATGCAATGTGGCACCACCCACCACTGAGCGACAGCTTGGTCACTGAGTGAAATCTACTACCCTCACTGATTTTTCGTTACCGATGCACAATCAGTGGCACCACTGAAGACTTTCTTGGTAACTCAAAAGATCTACACCCTTTTCGTCGGCCAATGGAAACAGGCCTTTAGTTATCACTCGCTTGAGCGAGACTTTTTTTTGCGATGTGAGGATTTCGACTTGCATTTGGCCGCATGTGAGAGTTTGTGTATAGGATTCTTGTCGCTCGCTTCTGCGACTGTTTGGGGCTGAGAGGTTAAATATTAGAGAATATAGGTTGTCTAAGAATCTTTATCACTTGCCCACAGCCAGCGCGTATTGCTATTAGGGTCGGATTTTTAAAACCTGCTAAATTGCGCTTTCACCCTAGGATCAGACACCCCAAAAAAGATTTTAGAATATTAGTATCTTATATTAGTTACCGACTAAGTACCTTCCAGAAAAACTTTATTCTAACGAAATCAGACAAATGGTCTAAATTTGAGAGCCTTTTGAAATTGTGTATAATACTGCATGGTGTCTACTGCCCTAAAATATTTGAAATTTCAAGAAACATTATTAAAGCTTATAATTTGAGAAAACTAATTTTATATGGTGATATATGTTATATCTGACCCTAAGCACCTTTATCACATATTAGATTTGAAACAAAGGCTCTGAGCCATATTTGGGTGTTGGGCCACACAAGGGTGTCGGACAATACGAGGTGTGTTGGACAACACGTTTTAAAACTACTCAGAACAATGAATAAAATTGAATCAGTAACTATAATCCATTATATTCTTAATGAAATGATAGAAATCTATGTTTTTCAAAGCCCGGGCTGTCGGACAACACGTTTTCAGTTTTTGAATTAAAGGATATTTGTTATTCTATTATGATTATTATTTCTTCTAGACATATTTTAACAAGCATGTTCTCAAACACCCCAATTTTTTGAGAAAAAAAATATCATCACAGAATCAGAATATCTTAATATCAAAATGGATAATCCGATTGTGTTGAAACTTTCAGGTATCACAGGCAGGATTCTGGTCAACATTTTACAATAAAGGAAAATTAATTTCTCACTATATATTTGATTAGTTTTGACCTCGGAGCATCGGGGTGTCAGACAACATGCCGTATGAGTCTCCATGTTGGAAAATTTGAAGGTCCTGAATAGTTTTGACCATTTTGATATTTTTTCAAACTTTAACCAATTTTCAAAACTAAATTGTATACACTTCTCATGACATATGCTTTAAACAAGTTAATAGAAACAATTGGCTCAACATTGTCCCTCCCAGATTTTGAAAAAAAAGTGAAAATCATGAAAAATACTAGTTTTTGCTGATTTTCGGAAGGAAAAATCCATCTGAGCTATACAAAACCCGATGTTGGAATGAAAGACAATCAAAAGATGCACCAAAAACTGTCATTTTCACATTGATGAGATACATTTATACAACATCAGCCTTAAATAAGCCTGTTTTGGCCAATTTAGCAGGTTATAGAAATTCCACCCATTAAACCGAGGTGTTCAGGGACAATAGGGTACACCCTATTGCAATAGTCAACATCAACAGTGATACAAAGTTCATCCTTTACTAATGATGATCTTGTGTGTGAGAAATATTGTACTGTCTGCACGGGCAGATGGACACTGAACCACATTGGCTTGCTTGTAACCGGCACACACTGAACGCTTGGTACTCTGTACTTTTTTTGAATATTATTGTTATGGTAGTTTTACTTCTTTTAAAAAAAGTTTTCTTTGGATAAAGAAAATATATTCTTACAGACTGTTTTCTGCGTGTCTTTTAAAATCTCGAACCGGATATTCATTTTTCTAGGTCTATGATTTATTTTTGTCTCTTATGATTGATTTCTAGCCATGCAGAAAAATAAATTCAATATTGTAGTTTCCTGATCTCCTTATCCTGAGATGAGTCTCATTACAGCCTCCGAACATTTTAAGATGAACCTTTCCGTCAATAAATGCTTAAAAAAAAAAAAGTCACGCATTTCGCTGATCCATAGATTCCTCCGCCGTCCATGATTAGACAGTCGATATATATTGGGAACGAGCTAAGCTAGACGATCCAATAGCATGCAGCCAGGTATTGCGAGACACATCCTGTCGCTGCCAGTCCCGTGTTAGTGGAATCAACATTTAATCCTATGAGGATGGGTGCCAGCGGCTGAGCTACTCCCATAAGGATGGGTGCTATATCCCGCTTGGGGGCGGGCACATAGTCGCCAAAACTCTTACGTCGAGTGTGTATGTGATCGCATGATACGATACATAATCCTAGATATTCTATTTCCTTTGAATGAAAGTACTAAATATGTTATACCTACAGTCTGTGAATATTGCTCCAATATTTGCATGTTAAAAGACTTTTGTAAATATTGGAGAATGATGCTAAGCTAAGGTCCTTGGTGTGGTGATGCTTGGATGCATCTTGTGACAGTAGCACGGTGATGACTCCGGAGGCACCATTCGTCCTGAAAGTGTTTATAAACATATAACTAGGTTCAACCCACCTGTACCAGGGGTCCGCCACTGACTTCCAATGCCAGACGACGCACTGGTTGTTTACTTGGCAACGAATGTTTACATTAACTACCACTCTAACACTTATAGGCGGAGTGTTTCTTTCATTAAAAATTGACAGTGTTTGTTTTATGCTTTTGTGCCTTAATACATGATGCCTAGAATTTCCGGAACAAACTGCAATGTCTGTATCTTGTGTTTCTTGATTTATTACTCGCGATTAGAGAATAACGATACCAATGTTGTGACTAGTGGCTTGTGACTGGTTTTAAAGAGAAAAAAATGTGTTACGGGCTCGATCCTTCACATTATATCACTTGCAGTTCACAATCCGCCATCATACAAAATGATTGTCATTGCGTGATACCCGGATCTGTTAGCTGTAGATAAATAATTTATCAAAGCTTAACACAAGCACGGGGGACGGTGCCTGAAGCTGTTAAAAACAGACCGCGCCGTAATCTTTAATTTTTAATACTGGATTTGGTCTTCCAAAAAAAGCAAAGTGTCGGGACTGGGGGGTTGGGTTCCTTTCTTTTTTTACTTATTGTTATTTAATTTGTAGTAATTAATATTGATTGGTATTGGTTGATATTGTCTATTGTTTACTTCTTCTTGGTTTGTTGATACCGGTTACTAAGGATGTGGAGGTCACTAAGGAAGTCCCGGTTACCAAGGAAGTCCTGGTTGCTATGTTGTTGTTTAGAATATTTGTCATTTCCTTTAAATCTCCCCCCAACAATCTGGGGATGTCGGGACCACTATTCACTTGTAATTTTCCTTATATTTATATCTATACACTCATGAGTCCCCTGCAATACTTGTTGAGGCACCACAGCCAGTTGTTGCCTTCACACTGGATATCTGGCATGGAAATATTGCAGATGCATGTATACATACAAACATATATATATTTCAGATTATGTGAGAGGGTTTTGAAATATAGATGTCCACAAGTGAATTCAAATATAATACAGTTTTATTGCCTCAGTACTGGTTGTACTTAGACAATGCCTGGCCACTTGATAATTATAAATACACAGCTTCTCCTACCTCCTTATGTCTATATAAAATGAGAGAAAGTCCTTAAAATGTTCCCTGACTCCTTGTGAAATATTCCAATGTCCTTGAAATATCCTATTGGTGTTGCCTACCTTATAATAGTCACATTATTCTAGCAGTCTCACAAAAACGTCCTTACAGTATCATGGCTCCTCCAGGAATGCCTCTATGTATCTATTGTCAACAGAACCTTTCCCTCACTACGAGTTAAAAACATCAACAAAAGCATCAAAACGATACATACAGTGTATAACAATAGATGATTCTCATGGATCCCACTAAACCTGTGAAGGAGATTCAGTGAAGTAAATCACCTTATAGTGCCCCATGCTTCATCATAACCGTGTATAAAGAGTTAACGTGAGTGCAGGTGGTAATAGGCAGGGACTATTTCCCCGGACCACGCCAAACCTAGTCACGCGTGGAGGCAGAAAAAAGTAGAGCGTGAACAGTGCCTATGGGAAGGCCATTCTGTGGTTGGTAGGCGGTATGATCATTCTGAATCTGATCTGAATGTGACTACATTGCCCACTGCGCGGTACAATGCTCTGATTTGGGGCCTGGTTTGGCTATCATTCTGTAGATCTAATGCATATTTTCCACAAATATTGACGTTAAAATGGCTTTACTACGATCGGCCGTCGTGTAGATTGTAATACATTTCGCCGACAATGGGTTTTCAAACGGTAAGTATACTTTCTGGATCTTTAGTTTTCTACCGTATGCAATAACACACCAACTACAACACGAATCCTCATGCATTAACGATAGAAACAAACATAAATTGTATTTGCAAAAGAAAGTAGGCCATCTCCCTCATAGACAGGTAACATCACAATATTCAACATTTTATAATTTTTCGCACCATAGAGTGGGCTTTCACTGACATGAGGATATCGATATGCTAGCGTCTCCCCAACATCAACCTATCAATGAGGACAGGGAATGGGGGCATGTGCTATCAGTTCATGTGACACTATTATTTTCATAAAAATCACAAATGCGTTGCCCCACATTATATCGAAGACATAAAACCGGTTAGTAATCCGGGCTTTTTGTGTGTTAACTATCGATAGTGTCCAATACAGATACTACAGTTTCATTCAACAGCACAACCATTTTCCGCATGCAGATAACTAGACAGTCCGTGTATGTGCCCCTCCACCTACTACTTCCCTCCTCGCCGTAATTCTTAGACCAGTCACACTGCAACATACTTCATCTGGTTTTTGTTAATCATGAATGTCCATAATCAAAGACTTGAGTAAACCTAGTAGCTAACCAAGCCCCATACCAAAATGCCTCTGGTCAATAACAGGGACCCCTGCCAGCTATTTCTGATACCGATTTACCACCTTTGTACTGCTAGCTGTCAGTTTTAGCCAGTCGGTTATGAATTGTACTGGTAACACCACATGTAGTGTCAACCGCGTGTCATGATCATACACGCTTCCATACAGTAGCATCCCCGTAAATGTCGTCTTGTAAAGTTCTGGTCTATACATCCCTATCGTGGCCATGTAATATTGGTTTCTATGAGAAGAAAGTAATCATCTAAATTACCCCTAATTATTGAGGAACAAATTGACTGAATTGGAACAGTCACCATTTTGGTTAGTAACCTCCTCCCTGATGTTTACAGTATGGCTGCCATGCTTTGAATGGCATATAATACCCCTATTGTCGCTCAGCTCTAGTTCCCAGTCTGCCCACATGAGGGCAGGTCACTCTACCAATGACACTTGGAGTTGTTCAGTGTCATGAGCGGCCTCCTGACATGTGCGACAGACCGGAACAGGCGCTCAACCGGAACGGATTTGGTCTTCCCCTAGTGGCTGTTGGTACAACAGCCAATGAGAGCGCAGAGCTCACAGATGCCAAGCCTGTCATGTCAACCCCCTGCCAAGGGTATAAAACAAGGATCCCTTCTTGTCAATAAACAGTTAGTCTCAGGTTCTGACTCAGAGTAATACCTAGTACTTCTGTGTTGTGTTCTGACTTTCTCTTCTTAAGGTCTACCCCTTACGCAAGTAGGTTGTGAGACTTTACATTGGTGATCACGACAAGACTCTGCTGAACTTGTTCACTGAGTCTAGACACGAGCCGCATCTTCTGGATGCCTCTACGCTGCAGTGCCTGAGCCTGATGGTAGCCCTTGGTGGGTGACCGTGACGGCGCAGCCTGCAGCACCCAGGTGGCGACGATTCGCACCGGCCTGCGACACCATAGTGCCCGGGCCTGATGGTAACCTTTGGCGGGTAACCGTGACGGCGCGGCCTATGGTCGGACACCGCACTCCCAGCGAGTGACGGGCGGCATGCGCGGAACCACGTATCGACGGGGGAGCTGCGCTTAGGTGCCCGGGTGAAACCGGCCCTGGCAAGGACACCGCATTCCAAGGAATGACGGGCGGCGCACGCTGGTCAGCGTGAGGTTTGACTGCGACGCTCTTCTGAAGGACGCAGACCGAGTCCAGGATGGTGACCCAAGGGGAAGGTGGTGCGAACGGTAGTAAGATTTATGACGACTGGTTCCAGACTAAAGTTAGTGCTGGAAAGTTTAAACCTGAGGAAATCGATTCGGCCATGGCCCAGGGTACCTTCTGGTCGGAGACGGTGGCGTCCCAGCAGGGAGAGATGGAGGGCCGGCTAAAACAGACCGAAAGTCATCTCGAGGGGATGATGCAGCAGCTCCTGAACCGTATGGATGCGGAGACACGCCGGACCAATACCCCCGTGACTCAGGAACCCGCCCAAGAGCTAGTTCGTCGGCCCGAGGACCGGAGTGGTGACGCGGAGAAGGAGAAGCACCTGTGTCGGGTAGCAAGTACCCTCCCGATCGTAGACGGGACCAACAAGACGGCTCTCCGGCGGTGGCTCCTCGACGTGGAGGACGCGAACGACATAGCCGCCGCAGGAGAGGGGGCCCTTCTCCGACTGATGTTGGAGAAGTCAGCTCCACCCCTACGACGCACCATCACGAAGGAGTGGCGACGGCGAATTCCCATGGCCGTGTTGCTCAAGGTGGTTCGGCTCGAGTACTTGGGCGAGTCAGGCCACATGGCCCAGCGGAGAGAGTGTGAGAACCTTCGCCAGGCCGAGGGTGAATCGGTGACGGCGTTCACCGCCCGGTTCTGGGAGGCCCATCAGGCCTGTTTTCCTGATGGTGAACTCCAGATCAATGCGGTGCTTTCAGCCGCCTTGTACCGATTCCCCTTTGCCTTCAACCAGCGGACCGTGATGCAGCATATCTCCCTTGCCGGACCCAAGAAGATGGAAGCTGCCATCCAAGCAAACAACATGAGTCTGTACGACGCGGCGACCAGGGAGGAGCCGATGGAGGTCGGAGCTGTGTGTGCTGGCCCTGCCCCCAGAAAGGGTAAGGGCAAGCACAATACCCCGTCTTCCCAGGCCACCTTACCGCCGCAAGACGTCCAGGAGCTGACAGCGGCCCTGCGGTCGGTACAAGGTGAGGTGGCCAAGCTGAAGCGGCAAGAGGAACCGCGTAGTTTCACTCCCCTGCCGGTAGCGCCTGCCCCGGCTGCAAACACCTACTTGATCCAGCCATCCGCTCCGCCAGCGACGGTCTAAGCGTCCAACACCGGAGAAGTGGCTGCCGTGGCGCCGCCCCATCAGCGTCAACAGCGTGGACGCCAGCGGCCGCCACGCACTGGCCCACTCATCTGCTTCGCCTGCGACCAGGAGGGTCACGTCAAGGACCAATGCCCCTACAGGGACGCCATAGCCCGGGTCGTGTCCTCCAGCCGCAGCTACGAACAGGCGGGAAACTGAGTGACCCATCAGAACAGCGGCCCTGCATCGGATTACGAATCCGAGGTGTGATGTTGCGGGGTTTAGTTGATTCTGGTGCGTGCAGGAGTATGATCTCGGGAGAGAAGTTCGAGGAACTCAAGGCGGTGGGTATCCGATATTACCAGGATAAGTCGGGCCTCCGTCTTCGTTCGCTCTCGGGACATATACTCCCTACCTTGGGACTGGTCAAGTTGGACATCCACGGCAACCGGTGCACCCTGTGCATAATGCCGGGGATGTCCCACGACCTTCTACTTGGCAGCGATTTTCTGTAAGAGAGCGGGGCTGTGATAGACTATCAGCAGCAGGAGGTGTTTATTGCCAAAAAGCCGCATCCATTCTCATGGGCACCGCGTGGGGAACTGTGTATTGCGGAAGCGCTTACTGAGCTTTAGTACTGGAAAAAGCGCTTCCCCGCAATCTTTCCTGAGAAAGGAACCCCACTGCCGTGCACGGGTGTGGTGAAAATGGTAATAGACAGCGGGGACGCACGGCCGATCAACCAGCGTCCCTATCGCATCCCCCTCGCCAAGCGGATAATCGTGGACTAGGAGCTGGACAAGATGCTGGAAGAGGGGATTATCGAACCTTCCGCATCCCCCTGGGCCAGCCCGTTGACGCTCGTGCCAAAGAAGGATAGATCTATCCGCTTCTGCGTAGATTAGGAGGCATGGGATAAGCTGAGAGAAGCACTGGTGAACACAGTCACGCTTGCTTATCCGGATCCCTCGAAACCCTATAAGCTCTACACAGACGCCAGTGACTACTCTATTGGCGCTATCCTGGTGCGGGAGGATGGCAACGGTATGGAACGCCCGATCCATTTTCTATCCAGACAACTGACGGAGGTACAACGGAGGTACCCCGTCATCGAGAAAGAGGCGTACGCAATCATCTTCGCCTTGACTAAGCTGCGCCCGTACCTTTTTGGGGCAGACTTCCAGATCCTAACCGACCATATGCCACTCAAGTGCTTGTTCACTGGCGAAATTAAGAACACACGGGTTCAGAGATGGGCCGTACTCATGGCGGAGTACGCGGCCCCCGTGGTGTATTTCGCTGGTGCAAGGAATGTGTGGGCGGATATGTTGTCTCAGTTAAGGGGTCAGGGTCTTGCTTCGTTGCCCCAAGAGGTCGCGGCCGTAGTACCGGTCGAGGAGGAGATGAACGTGCCATGGGCCACCTACGAGCTGGATCCTAAGGAGATCCAGATGGAACATCTCAAAATGGCCGAGTACAAACTGGGGCTTGAGGATCTCGACGACTACCTTGTGAGCGGAGGTCTGCTCTATACGTTGGAGGCGCCCTCAGGACAGGCGGAGTACCCCAGGATCGTACTCCCTGTGCCATTCAGAGCAGGCCTTATCAAGAAGGCTCATGAGGTAGTGTGCCATCAGGGCGTGAAGAAGACCTTGGGGAGGATCCAGGAACATTTTAAGTGGCCTGGTATGAGGAGACAAGTTTTTGTGATTCTGGCGCGCTGTGCCACCTGTGCGGCCAGCCGGGTTCGCCGGGATCACATACACCCAACTCCTATGCCAATCGCTGAATACCCAGGTGAAGTAGTGGCCATGGACCTGACTGGGCCCTTGCCACTAGGCCATAGCGGTGCGAGATACTTGCTATCTATAATTGACCACGCTACCGGCTATGTGCACTGCTTCCCCCTCCCTGACAAAACCTCTGCCTCAATCTTCAAGGCCCTACAAACAGACTATGTCCCGCGGTACGGACCACCTAGGATCATGTTGACGGACAACGGGCTCGAGTTCAAAAATGCTCTTGTGGAGGGTTACCTCAAGGAACTCGGGACCGAAGTCCGTCACACAACACCCTACCACCCACAAGCAAACGGCAAGATCGAACGGTTCCACCGTTCGCTCAAGGACATGCTGAGGAAGATTGTCAATGCACGTGCTTGCGAGTGGGAAAATCACCTGGGATCTGCTCTCCTGGCTCATCGCACTACCACCAGCGATGTTACCGGCTATTCGCCTTACTACTTGATGTTCGGTCGCCATCCACCCCAGCCTCTGGCGGGTTTATTCAATCGGGTGAATGGCTATAGTAAAGGGCGTGTAGCCGAGGCGATTGACTCGCATTCTCGTGCGTTGAAGGATGCTGTTGCCAACGCTGAGATCGCGTGACAGTATAATGTCAATCGTCTCCAACAACAAGCAAATGCCAGAGAGGTGGAACCCGGTGACCGGGTGTTCCTTCGTGTTATAGAACCCGGACCGCTGGACCCACGATGGGACGCAGGATACACAGTGACCCGTTTCAACGGCCCTGTGATCACGTGCGTCGGCCCTAACAATCAGCGCCGCGTGATCAATCGATGCAACGTCCGGCTTGCAGAGCCTGGCTTGGACTGGGAAGGACTGAGACCACAGCTGACACGGACTCAAAGGACCAAGACAGCCGCTGACCCTAAGCCTACCCAAGTGCCTACGTCTACACAGCAGAGACCTGTTGTTTCAACAGATAGCCGTCCTGTAGACACAACCGGTAGGTCGGGACAGCATGCTTGGATGCCCACACCAAACAATGTGGCGCCAATTACCGCTGCCCCATTCTACCCACAGCCAGCTCCTGTGTTGCCTGCATCGATGCCGACGACACTTCAAACACCTGTACCCGTCATCGCCCCATCCCCTAATCCCTCTGTGGTGATGCTACCCACACAACGGCCGCCAACAAAACAGCCTGCCGACACAGACATTAGAGGTCCAGATCCCCCTAATCCCTCTGTGGTGATGCTACCCACACGCTGGCCGCCAACAAAACGGCCTGCCGACACAGACATTAGAGGCCAAGAGCGACAACCGCCGCCTCCACCCGCATCACCTCCGCCCCCCGCACCCCCAACTGTCATGGACACTGCACCGCTGCCTATAAGAAGCCTAGCGCACAAACGACAGGCACCTCTTCCTTCATCACCACCCGGCAGAGTACTTCGGAGTCACACCCGAGCGCAGAATACCCAGCTCCAACAGCGTATCTCTGCCCTGGTACCTGGTGAAGAAGAGTGCCAAGCTGCTAAATGCTTGTGTATTGCTGCTGTGCAGGCTTTCTTCATGTAGAGTGCCGACAGTTGGAGGGGAGCTCCTGTACATATTACCTTCATCACATCCCCTCATCCCGCCCCACCTTCATCATTCAAGGCACCATGATGATCCTCATGATTATCACCCTGGGAGCTGTTTCACTAGTAGTGGAGTGAAAGTGAGAGGTGAGGCCGCAACAGTAGCACCAACAGTGGCACCAACAGTGGCAATCCCAAATTTGTGTTTCATCAGTGCTGTCACTGTTGAGGTGGGACTAGCTGTCACTGTTGGCACAGCTCTCGCTATGCGCACGCGTTTGACGTTCGAATCTATTCGTCGCCGGGCCGCGATGACGTAGAATTCCACCCCTTCCCATAAGAACTAAGCAATGAAATTTTTACACGAGTAAGGTATATATATGACCTATAATCGTACCAAATATGGAGAAAATCGGCCTAGCCGTTCACAAGTTATCGGCGTTCGAATTTTGTCATAGCAAATACTGAACTTCCTGCCGGCCTGCGGGGGGGAGACAAAAAGATCAGCCGAAACCCCGCCGCACTACGGTGGGAGTGAAAAAAAACAGCGACCAACGCAAACGCACGGAGAAAGTAAAAAATTCAAACGCTGGTAACTTCGGAACCGCTTGGCCGATTTTCTTCATATTTGGTACGATTATAGGATATATGTATATCTTACTCGTGTAAAAATTTCATCGCTTAATTCTCACGGGAAGTGAGAGCGACACCAATTTTACTGATGAAACAGTCACTGCCACTGTTGGTGTTGCTCCTTTCCCGAGTGCCGTTCACGCTTGAGTTCACCTCCTAATGAAACGCACACTGTCGCTGTGGTGCCACTATTACAGAGAGCGACACTTGCAGCTTCTAGTGAAACAGCTCCCTGGTCTGTGGTCTGGGCGAGACCGCAGACCTCTTCAGAAAGGACGGAGTCTTAGTGCACAAGGACGGCCGCGCCCGCACTCTGTCAGCGACGTGGTCCGTCTTTGTCACTATTGAGCCCCCGCGGAATCCGAACATTGGAGACCTGGTGAGCACCCTCACAGACTATATCGGACGCTCCAGACCGTTCGTGGACCAGAAGGACGTGGAATTTTGGCTGGCTCGCTTGACCCGACTCCGTAGCGCAACGGAGACCAACCCCACGACACTCGATGTCGGCCAACTGAGAGTGTCTCGACCTAGGAGGGGGTTGGTTGATATTGTCGGGTCGGCCGGCAAATTCCTGTTTGGCATGGCCACGGACGCGGATGTGAGGTCCCTGCGTCAGCTTGTGAGCCAACAAGCTGCGCGCAGTATAGGGCTGTCGCATTCCATGCGCGACGTGCTCTCCGTGATGAACACCACCAGGGCCTTCGTTAAGGAAAACGCCGACCACATCGCCTTCATAGATCGACATGCGGTGATGGTTGAAAACCTGGCCAAGCGTAACGAGCTCCGTGTCTCTCTCCTGGAGAACAAGCTCAACAAGCTTTGGCTTGCTCGGCAGGTCGAGGCCGGACTCCAAATCCTCGAAGATGTCGCGATGCAGCACCAAGCTGCCGTAGATGCTTATGTGAAGCAGCGGGTCCAGTTGGAGCGTGGTTATCTCACTGAGGAGATACTTACCCCACTCCAGCTCGCAGAAGTGCTACGCCATCTGCGAGAAGCTGGGCACCATTCGCTGTCCCCCATGTGGCACTACGGGCAGGTGGTAGTGGAGGCAGCCTGGAATGACGGCCGAGCACTCGTCTTCAGGGCCGTCTTCCCCGGCGTCACGGCAGCCTCCTACCACGTCTTCAAGCTCGCCTACTTTCCCGTCCCCATCGGTCAAGACAACCTTCGAGTCGTCGCTGGACGACCCACGGTTGCCGTCCAGCAACTGTCACAAGACAACTTTATCCCCGAGAGATGTTTTGGTCGGAGACCTTGTGTGTGTCGCCCACTTATGGTGAGCACTGTGGTGACATGTGAGTCCGCCTTGGTTTCCAGCATACACCCAGAGACGTGCCGTATCCATGTCATGCCATGTCATGCCCGGAAGGCAGCCATCAGCACACCAGAGGAAGGGTCCATCAAAGCCGTCATTGCCGCCTTCGTGCCTCTGGAGGTCGTTCGCCGGTGTCCAGACCAAGAGGTGGCGCGCATATCAGTGATGGGCCCTACCCTCGTGGATCTTCCCCTGGCTTGCCGCATCACTGCTTCCGGATGGCGCTTGGAAGGCATGTCTCAGGGTGAGTCGACCATCTCTGTCAAGTTCCGTCATCAACTTCAGTTACCAGCCATCAACTTCTCTTGGCCGACTTCTCTCCCGGTGAGGGTCCAGGAGAGGTTGACCCTACTTCCCAAAATCACAGTACCCCTCATCGATCTTGGTCGGCTGGACCAAGGTTTTGACTTCCAAGCCCTGGCGGGCCCGCCTTCCTACGGCATCGCCTTTGGACTCGGGCTCGCCAGCGGGGTACTGTCCTGCAGCCTTGCCGTCATATTCACCATATACATGTGTCGCATTTACCCCCAATTCAGGCCTGTACTCGCTTGCTGCCGCAGAGCTCATACCCCCAGCCCACCCCCATCACCCCATGCCCTCCCAGCGCCTGATCAGGACCACGCCTCAACTCCCTCCCTCCCTCCCCCCGTCACTCCCGATAATCATCCCCTCCGCATTTCCCCGGTCCTCCGCGGGTACAGCGCCAGTCATTTCCCCCAACTTATCAAAGTAATCTAGATGTTACATCTATGTATTTTTTTTCTCGTATTTCATTCATAACTTTGAACGTACTGGCCTTCGCGCCTAATTATACTTACATGTCTTTTTTTGAGTGGGGTACGTACGAGCCCTGGGCAGGAGGATTGCCCCACTGGTATGAGATTTCCAGTTGATTGGCCCGTCACTAGAAGGTACCTCAAGATTCCCCGCTGGTCGACCTAGTTAGGGTCGCGCCCTCAGCTATGGTGGCCACGGTGGAATAGAGGCGGCCTTATGACTGGGAGCCACCTTTTTTATAAGTCATATCGCCTCGGGTTGGGATGTGGACTCGTGGTTGTTGTTCAAATTTTTGAAATTCTTCCAAAAATTTCAAAAGTTGTGGGGGTAGTGGTTGTAGGTACCCTACTCCGCGAGTATTTTACTACAATCTATATTCAAAATCTTGCCTCAGCGGCATATATACTTTCAAATTCATTTATATTATTCAGATCTGCTACACTCAGCAGTGGGTCAATAGGCATATATGGCGCCTTAGGGAGCCTAAAACCTCCCTTAAATAATAGTGTAAGGGGACAATTTATCTAGGCATCAATGTTATTTTACCAATCCTTAATCATTTATCTTACCTTTATCCTAGCGGACTCTGTCATCATGTATATAACTTTATCTTCTTCACTGAGTGGGGAAACCTATTAACGAGTTCGCTAGACTACAATTACTTGTATATACCTATATGTCAATATGTTATTCACTGTTATACCTAAAAACCTTCAGTACAATCTACCAAATATCCCGTTAAATTTGTGGTCAGTAGTAGATGGGTACGGATAGAGTTATTCAAAATGGTTTCAAAATTATTATGGTACAGCTTTACAGGTCACCGCCTTCACAAATTCTTGGCCTAAAACCTGCTAGATTTAGAATCTTACCAAAAATTCTATTCAAAATTTACGATAATATGCTGTATTTGAAGTTATTATCGTATAGAGTAGTCTCGAGGTGAGAACGTTTACACTACAAGAATCTTCCAAATTGCAACCAAAGTATGGTCAATTCGACGCCTGTAAAAGCTGGTACACTGAGAGTGCGGATATTACGCACAGAAACAGACCTTCGGGTCCACTATTTTTGACCATGTCACGAGAGATCCCCCGCAACTAGGATAGTCAGCATGGGTCGCGACTCCCTGGGATGCATGGAAGACGGCATTAGTACCTAACTACTACTGGGGGATAAGACTAGGGCGCATCGGCGACCGCTAGTAGGTAGTATGGTTGTACATACAATCAATAATCCTCCATAATTCAAATTTACTTCTTGGTGATGCCCCTTACACAGGTCCATATTATTCTTATTACCAATTTATCATGTTTATACCTTTACGGTTCCTATCTCTCACGTATTGTGTACGTTCACCTTCATTTTTAGTAATATAGTAACTCCTCGTGGGTATGTGTTTGTGAATTGATGTCTGAAACATCACCTTTCCCTCTAAGGATTACACCCTTGTCATGTCGAGTTTTACGAGAGCACATGGATCATGCAGATTTCTCTGGTGAGAGTATAAGGACTGGAAGCGATTCTGGTGGATGATACCGGATCGGGTCGATGACCTTAAACGCATGGGTTGAGTCCGAAGATGAAGTATATTGAGGACATGGTGTAATCTGAGAAGGGACACATTTTACGGTATACGTTACAGTTATGAGGTATTCCCATTTCTAGATGGATGTGTTGTATTTTTACTCTTTTTACGTTGTCGCCACAAGGGTGCTGGCTCACGTGAAACTGGTGGGGCCTACGAGAGTCAGGCATTTGCGAGACTTACTTGCCGTGACTAGCCCTACCAGGAGTAACAAGGACATTCCGAGCAAAACTCCACCTTACAGCACCTCAGCGGCCCCTGCCCCATTGAACATTACAGATGGACCTTTTTGTCAATTAAGCAGTGCAACATGCCTGCTAAGGGGTCCCCAAAAGACAGTTATATTTCCGTGGCTGGACATATTTTTATACTTTTTATTATCATTTTTATATGCACTTGCGCAAGATGGCATCTTTATACTTTGTTCGTTTTGTTGACATGTATTTTTCCAGGGTTATTTTTGGTTGGACATGTCAGGTTTGGACACAGCCGGGTAAGGTGACTGCCACTTTTGCAGTACCTTACTCGGGGCGATAACTAGGCTGGCAAGGATTGAGATCTTGCCCCACTTCGCATGGGACACGAGGTTTCGTGCACGAGAAAAACTAAGGCTTACCACTACGAAGTCAGATTAAGCGCGCGGTGTGTTTGGTGAAAAAGTGTGTGAAGTCTTAGTCTGGGATGCAAGACCGATACTTTATTTTACGTCTCCTAGTTAATTACACTGTGGTAATTAACTTCTAAGGGGAGGGTGTATGTAAAGTTCTGGTCTATACATCCCTATCGTGGCCATGTAATATTGGTTTCTATGAGAAGAAAGTAATCATCTAAATTACCCCTAATTATTGAGGAACAAATTGACTGAATTGGAACAGTCACCATTTTGGTTAGTAACCTCCTCCCTGATGTTTACAGTATGGCTGCCATGCTTTGAATGGCATATAATACCCCTATTGTCGCTCAGCTCTAGTTCCCAGTCTGCCCACATGAGGGCAGGTCACTCTACCAATGACACTTGGAGTTGTTCAGTGTCATGAGCGGCCTCCTGACATGTGCGACAGACCGGAACAGGCGCTCAACCGGAACGGATTTGGTCTTCCCCTAGTGGCTGTTGGTACAACAGCCAATGAGAGCGCAGAGCTCACAGATGCCAAGCCTGTCATGTCAACCCCCTGCCAAGGGTATAAAACAAGGATCCCTTCTTGTCAATAAACAGTTAGTCTCAGGTTCTGACTCAGAGTAATACCTAGTACTTCTGTGTTGTGTTCTGACTTTCTCTTCTTAAGGTCTACCCCTTACGCAAGTAGGTTGTGAGACTTTACAGTGTGTTAGCGTGCTCCTGTGACTTTTTAAAGATTTCTTTTTTTCTAAAAGGATAGCTTTGTTTGCTTATTTTCCACTCTGTCTGTCTAGATATCTCCTTAAACCTGTAAATGAGATCCAGTGAAGTAAATAACCTTATAGCGCCCCACGCTTCATCATCAACGTGTTTAAACGGTTAATTTTGCTTCTTTTCCACTCTGTCTGTCTAGATATCTTTTTTGTTATATGAACCTGGCACCCTTCATTTCTTTTCATTTTTGCCATTAATTCATGGTATCTGTTTTCAATAGCAAAGTTTATGATATCATTCATAGGTCAAACTCATTGTTCAGAGTTTTAATATAATTTTAACAGTAGATGTTAACAGGGGTTCTTACATATCGTGGACGATTGTAGGATAAACAGGATGAATTAATGTAAACTTAAAGTATTAAGGAACGGACAACACAGGTATTGAAATGATAAATATAGTATAATATTTGTTCTGTATCATACATTCCATGCATTGTCATTATTGTTCGGTATGTTTTCGGGAAGTGTACACTTTTTGTTTGTTAATTTGATCTAAACTCCATCTGCTATTATAGGTCATTTCCAGGCTTTTTCAAGGTTACTTTACATCACAAGGGTGGTGATCGGATCTATGTGATCAAATCAGGTAGAAATGTCCCCCTACACATTTACCGCGGTTAACGTCCATGTGGAGGTATTGGTTACTCATGGGCTTTGCTCAGGGGTAGTCATTGCTCCCCCCGGTGTCCCCCTCTACCGCGCCTCACGGGCGCCCCTCCTGCCCCCTCGCGGCTTTCACACTTACTACGCAGTCACGTGGTACAGCCCGGTCCAGACCCCGGCCTCACTTCTCCTTCACCCGCCCTGCAGTACACACGTACTACAGTACCTTTTTCGTTCTCTTGGCCACGTGCTTCGCCTCATACTCCCCGAGTACAGGCTAGCACCCCATACACGCGATACGGTACATAGAGTGATAGGAGAAATGGGTCCAACTACGAGGAATACCCCGATGCCCAGCACATCGAAGCCGCCGGAGTCAACGGCTGAGTCGGAGGCCACTCTCCAAGAAACGGCCGAGTCCTCCAACGAGAACATCGAGTCAGTCTCGGACAGCGGGCGAACGGTCAAGACGGCTAGGATCTCCAAACTCGAGTCAAACATGGAGAAGATGGGTAAAACCATGGAGAGTATGTTCGAGACGATGCAGGCTATGGCACGGCAACGGTCGCCGACCAGAGCTACGCAACCCACGGTACGAGAGGCACGCTCCACGGCCGAGGACCGCACAAGAGACTGGGCCCAGGACCAGGCCTCGAGACTACCCGCACCCAGACACCTTAGGGAACGCTACTTGAGCGAGGATCTGCTCCAGCGGGAGATGGACCGCGAGGGAATTCGTCACGACCGTACGGCCGGTAGGTTTTCCTCTGATTTGACCGTATCCAAGTTGATCTCTAAGCCGTACATGTATGTAGAACGTGAAGGCCTGTACACCCTGTCTCAGAAGCTCGAGGTTAGGGGAAGCCTGGGACCCTTGGAGTACGTTAGCGTGTACTTGCTTATGATGGAGGACGAGCGGGCCATACCCAAGGGCGACCGCCGGGATATGTACAGGTACCTCTCTCAGGTGTCAGTGGATGCCCAGACACGGCCGTGGCCCGCGGTTAGGAGGTGGTCCAACTACATCTTTGATCAGGTCGAGGCCGGCCGCGTGTACTGGTCGGACCACGTGCGCATTCAAGATGAGCGCGTACGCCTAGCCATGACGGCCGCCACCAGCGCCCCTAACGGTCAAGACGGAGGCAGGGACGGGGCCCGAGAGCTCCCCTGCCGGGGGTACAACTCGGAGCGAGGCTGCCGCCTACGGAACGGGCACCAAGACGGGCAGATCAAATGGATCCATGTTTGTTCGTTCTGTGATTCGGTGGGGCGGATGTGCACGCACTCTATACACGCGTGCAACAGGAAGCTCGTGTAAGGTGCGGGTTATGACAATGCTGCACCAACATCCGCACCCGCCCCACGGAGGACGCCGCACGCCGGACACACGGTCCGCCCCACCGAACTAGGAGTGCAGAAACAACACCCAACGGCTTAAAAAAACGGGCCGGACGCGCCCCGCGAGTGAGCGTGGCGCGAGACGCACCCCTCTGCCTCGGTAAGAGTGCACTCGGCGAGGGGTACCCGGTCAAGGAGTGCACGACTGATGACGTCACCCCCCATGTGACAACAACACCGCGTGCCGCGCACGTGGGGGGAAGCACGGACCGTGCAGCCCCGCCCACCAAGGAATACACTCCCGTGTGTGAGGGTGTTAGCGGGGAGACGGAGCAATTGGCTCGGCAATTGCCCCGGGAGGACGGCCACGAATCCACTCTCATCGACTTCTGATCGAGATCCCCACGGCCTCTAATGACACGTGAGAAGAGAGGAACCAGCGACCGACGAGTGATTACCGATATGACGTATCGCAAGGAGGACAGTGTCAACGGTTATATCGTCAAGAACTCAGTTTACGGCGAGGAAAGGGAGCATGGCCTCCTGACCGTGGACGGGTTCGTCGGCCGCCTGGTGGCCTCGGGGCCCGGGAGTTTTATGTCAACCATCGATATCTCCCGGGCGTACAAGAACTTCCGGTGTGACCCCCTCGACTGGCCGTTGCTCTGTTTCGCGTGGGAGGAGGGCTACTACTGTGATACGGCCATGCCGTTTGGTGCCCACGCCTCCTCCTACCACATGCAGTGTGTAGCAGATGCAATAGTTAAGATCCTCAGCCAGAAGGGGGTCGAGGCCGCCATGTACCTGGACGACCTCATCATCCTCTCCCCCGATGAGGGAAAGGCGGCCTCCGACTTCGCCATAGCCCGAGGGCTCTTTGAGGAACTGGGCCTCCCCGAGGCCCGAGAAAAAGCACAACCCCCCAGCCAAGTCGTCACGTGGCTCGGTATCGTGATCAATTCACTGGACATGTCGCTCTCCGTCCCCGAGGACAAGCTACACGAGGTCCGGGAGCACGTCAGAGCGGTCGCCCAGAAACGGTCGCTGACCAAACGCCAGCTGCAATCCATACTCGGGCGCGTGTTACATGTAGCCAAGTGTATCCGGCCTGCACGCCCCTTTGTGAGTAAACTGCTAGAGGCCCTCCGGGGGATAGGTGGTTACTACATTAATATCAACTCCGAGATGCGGCAGGACCTCGAGTGGTTCCTGCGCTTTGCTGAGGGTTGGAACGGCCACGCCCTCATCCCGCGAGGCCCCCCAACCAAGTGCCTGATCGTGGACGCGTGCTTGTCTGGCATCAGGGGTACAGACGGGAGGTATTCTTACTCCGGCCGGGTCTGTCCGGTGAACGACCCTGTTACCTGCATCGCGGAGCTCGAGGCCCTCAACACGGTCTACGCGATGTGCACGTTCCTCACCGACCGTGACCGTGGCACCCGGGTGGAAGTCTACTGTGACAATATGGGCACCGTCCAGGCACTCCGGTCGGGATGCGCCCGGAACCCCGTCCTGGCCGAGTGTGCCCGTCAAGCCTGGATGGTGCAAGCCAGACTACAGGTAGACTTCGTGTATACCCACGTCCCAGATGCCCTCAATACCGTGGCCGACGCGCTCAGCAGGGCTCACCTAACCTCGAGAGACTTTGACACGGCCTCGAGGTACCTGAAATTCCATTCCCTCGTCAAGGTCATGCCATGTACCCATGTATCGTTCAACCCTGTGTTACGTCTCACCTGCAGATCCGGCGCTACGATCGCTCCAGACGAGGGCATCTGCTCGGCAATGCGAGGTGCGTGCCCCCGGAACGGTCGCGAACCAGCGCAGCGCCGTCGCGACCTACCTCGCATTCTGCCGCAGGATGGGCGCCGACCCCCAGAAACCTACCGTCAGCTTTACCACGGCGTACCTCGAGTACGTCGCGGACCACGCCCCCTCGCCGCCGCCGGTCGAGACCCAGCTATCACACGTGCAGTCGCACCTGTGGCTGACGGGGGGCGACGTCGCGCCAACGGAGGATTTCAGGGTGAGACGTGCACTTGAGGCTATGAGGCGCAACAAAACCTACGAACCGAACGTCAAGCCGGCGGTTCCGATGGACGTCCTCAAGGCAGCCCTCGGGGCTCTCGACGAATCACCCCTACACATCGCTCTGCGGGCCGCTATCCTGGTGATATTCTACGCGGCACTGCAACAGAGCGAGGTCGCCCCACCATCTGCGACGAAGTTCGACCCGACGCGACACCTGTCAAGCCGAGACGTCGTGGTCACGCCCGGACAGGTATCGATACGCGTCAAGGCGGCAAAGAACATGCAGATGGTGGGGGAGGAAAAGACAGTAACCCTGCAGGCGTCTCCCGAACCGTCCTCGTGCCCAGTGCGGGCAATCAGGAAGAAGATCGCGGCCGCCCCCACGGCCAGCCCCGAGGACCCGTTCTTACTCCTGGCAGACGGCCAAGTGATCACGACTAGAACTCTGAGCAAGGAGTGGAAAGCACTGCTACTCAGAGCTCATCAGCCTGCCGACTACACACTCCACAGCCTCCGTAAGGCTGCCGCCACTCAGGCATACCAGGCGGGTATGCCGGAGCTATCCATCCAGCGCTATGGCGGCTGGAGGTCTAATTCCCACCGACATTACATCAAGGACACTGATGCCAAGGCCGTTAACCTTGCTCTAATTCGGTCACTAAACAAACATTCATAATTTTCTCCCACCCCCCCTCACCTTTTACTGACCTTCTTGGCATTTTCATTATATTATACAATTACGTATGTATTGTCTATACAACTCTATTGTATATCTTATTTTAATATTTTAATAATTGACATCCATTCTACCGTCAATTATCATTTATCTACTTTTACTTACCTTCATATTCTCATTACATTTTAATATGTCGTCCAGTAAGGTCGCCATAAATATTTTACTGCATTTTACTACATAAGATTAAATAAAATTTTATACTCCCAGCTACTGCTTCTCTACTTTCATCCGGGGATAGGGTAATGGGTTACTCATGGGCTTTGCTCAGGGGTAGTCATTGCTCCCCCCGGTGTCCCCCTCTACCGCGCCTCACGGGCGCCCCTCCTGCCCCCTCGCGGCTTTCACACTTACTACGCAGTCACGTGGTACAGCCCGGTCCAGACCCCGGCCTCACTTCTCCTTCACCCGCCCTGCAGTACACACGTACTACAGTACCTTTTTCGTCCCACCCACCCACAACCTCTCTCTCTTCACCTACTCACGTAGGCCATTTTCATTATATTATACAATTACGTATGTATTGTCTATACAACTCTATTGTATATCTTATTTTAATATTTTAATAATTGACATCCATTCTACCGTCAATTATCATTTATCTACTTTTACTTACCTTCATATTCACATTACATTTTAATATGTCGTCCAGTAAGGTCGCCATAAATATTTTACTGCATTTTACTACATAAAATTAAATAAAATTTTATACTCCCAGCTACTGCTTCTCTACTTTCATCCGGGGATAGGGTAATGACCGTTCTGCCTTACCAGCACTTAGATAGCATCTCGGCATGATAAATTCAATGTACTGCAGGCAGAAGGACAATAGTAGGGATGTGTCATCAATGCTCTTTCACCTTATCATTCCATTATTTATTCACGATTTCCGACCAGGCTGTGGTCTGTTCTGGCTGCGGATAAAAATGTATGAAACAGAATGCCTTGTACTGAACTTGAGTTTGATATCTTAAAAAATGAAACAGAACATAGTCATGTTCTGCCCTGTTCCAATGGCCAACACTAATTCGTGAATTACCAGTCTATTGTTATATCCCCAAAGCCACCTTGCGGGATGATGGCAACCATGTATTAGAGTTTATCCTACCCCTAATATAAAATCCCATAGGCTTAACGTTGGGTTTCCGTATGCCACGCTGACTGGCATACGTAGTTTTATATGCCACTAGTGGCATACGGCATTGTTATCACGCAATATTCCAAAATCGAGGAGATAGGGTAGGATAAAATCAAAACCTCATTCGTTTTAATCTTGGCCACCGCATGCCACTCCTGAAGTTTTGGCTCCGGACTTCACTCGGCTTCGCCTCATGGAGTCACTTTGCCAAACTCCAGTCGTGGAATACGGTGGCCAAGATTAAACCTCATCCAGTTTTACGATAATATCTGCACATCTAGGCTGGGTGTATGCTGACATGTTTGAGCATATTGTTGTTGCTCTACATGGTAACATCCCACGTGTTAACGTGGTATGTGGATGCGCATATTTCTGTTTCCAACCTGAACCTTGACTGATCCCAAAGTTGAATCTTACCATTAGAGCAACCGGCTGGTCAACAATTCGGAACTGGTACTCCCTCCTACACACCCTGACTGCCTGCCCAAACAAATTCCCCCTATTAAATCTTAAGATCGATGACATGATTCTACTCTGTGACCGATTATTGAATGAGTGGTACCGATCGATTATTCAAGCTGTAACTATTATGCTCTCCGAAATTTCAAATCGTTTACATTTCGTTGTTCTTTTATAGTTAAAAGATCTGAGGCACGTTTAATAATCTAGGATCCTATATATAGACCCTTGTCCGCATGCCATAGAGACCCAAAGATGTGCGTCAACTTTATTCAACACCTATGGATGACCTTAAGGACGGCTAATACTGCCTTAGTGATCTTACTTGAATATTATTAAACGATAGACCCTGTTCAAGGTACAGAAAAGGGTCTTCATTACGATCTTACATTGTTAAACGGGCCCCTGGATTGCACTACCTACTTTCAGATTTGATCCCACTCTTGAAATCTAAAAGGGTAACGTGATGGGTCTGACTTTCCTATGTTCAGTCTATGGAGAAATATACGAGGGTGGGATAAACGTACATGTATATAAAGGTGAATTTTATGTAAATATTTCTCTTTTAATATTTTTTGTACATATTCATGGTATATGCACATGTCACTCTAAGGGCAGTGGTGTCCATATTGTCGCACAAGGCTGCCTATGCTATAAGAGCGTAGTATTGACAAGTTCCGTGCCGGGAGAGTGTAGAAAAAGTGGTTATTTCTGGAATATTATGATGTTGTATGCATCTGGAGCCAAGCAGAGGCAGTGTTCCACATCTTGGACTCTCGACGACTGGAAAGGAATCATGGAAAAGTACTAATGCAATAACAAACATTCACAGCGGATGCCTTTCGTGTATTCTACTGCTATCTTTTCAATTATTGTTAATATGAATTTATTTTTATTGATTACAGGTGTTGGCAGTGCTATTTGGGGTCATCAAGAAGATATCTACATCCACAATATGACGTCATACGTGGACCAGTACTAAAGTGAGAAATGGTCATGAAAACGAATTTAATATACTTAATGCTCTTTGTAATGGTCTGTATGATCGTCTCGTCTCTCCTGATGAACATGGCAGATGATGATGATTGGTACGACGACGTCCCTTTCATTAAAAGCTACAACGATGAAAACGTCAAAAGGATCATGCTCTGGACGAGTAAATTCGGGGATAAACGTTGGGGTTACATCCCCGTGGGTGAGAGTCGAGACCTGCATAAGTGCGGGGTGAATGTGACGTGTCGCGTGTACCCTCACCGTCCCCGGCACCCCCACTTGTACGACGCCCTCATCTTCCACGGCCGGGACCCTCAGCCCGTCCCTGTCACCCGCTCCCCGCATCAAGTGTACGTGATGTTCCTGCATGAGTCCCCCGTACACCGCGGAAACTCTTTCATCAAAGGGGGCAACTTCTACAACTGGACTGCCACATACAGTCGCAGATCTGACTTTGCGGTGCCGTATTTAGCGTACAGGCTCAGGCGGCCATCGGAGAAGGTGAATAAGGTAAATCTACCACAGATGACACAGAGGAGGGAGCCGCAGCAAGCGATGGTTGGCTGGGTGGTCAGCCATTGCGACACACACAGTAAACGAGAGCTATACGTCGAAGCCCTCAGGCACCACATCAAGGTAGATATTTTTGGGCAATGCGGGAAAAGTTGTGAGATCCTCCAGAAAGACAACACTGTTTCCTGTGTTGAGGCACTGTTCAATAAGGGACACTACAAATTTTATTTAGCCTTTGAGAACTCGGTCTGTAGGGACTATATTACAGAGAAGGCACATAATCCGCTGAGACTTGGCATGGTGCCTATTGTGTATGGCTGCTTGAGCACGGAGGAATATGCCTCTTGGCTTCCGTCGAGTTCCTTCATTGATGTCCGCAACTTCAGCTCGCCGCGACATCTTGCTGAATACCTGCAGTACCTCGATGGTAACGATGCCGCCTACATGGCCTACCACAAGTGGCGTGAGCTCTATGTTCCAGCAAAATCAGATATCATATGCGACATATGTCAGGCTCTACACAACTCCTCGTTGATAACTCGGAAAAACGTAGACTGGGCGAAGTTCTGGGACCCTGAGACGGAGTGTGATGCGACTTCTGTGGGGAAGGTTATAGGAACGAGGGCGGGAATCTGATGGTGTTTGTAATCGATATTGGCAGCTTTCAACTTTCAACGCTAGTGGATATTAGCGTTGCAGGTTAAACCGGACACTCACAAGTAATCTGTTAAAATATGTAATCTACAGTGTAATATTTGCAATACCAGATTGCAATGGACCTCCAGACAAGAGTAGCTTTGAAGAACGTTGACAATGTCCTAAAGAGGTTAAAGAAAAATGCATCTTGTATTAGTTCTACACCGATGAACTCTGACGTTTGGTAGATCAATGTCATGGGAACATGGTTTTAAATTTACAAATTGATTGCCAGGAGTCAGATATAAAAATTGTTGTTTTTAAAGAATTAGAAATTCCGCAAATTCTGGATAAAAATTAATTGAACGTCGAGGGACAGGGACTAATGACATATTGGTTTATCTTAATGGGGGAATCGTTTTCAAACTTAATATAACCACGCGCACTTTGACAGATATTGTGTGCAGGTTACATTTTAGCTTCCACCCACATTCCGTTTATTCCATTTGGCCTGCAACGCTAACACTGACTAGTACTAAATTCTATCCGCATAAGTCTATAGTCCCTATATGTGCTTTATATCTATATTTATATGTTGCGTCGGTGCTATATATATATAGACATGTGATCTCTCATGATGAAATCTATTTTCTTTACATCCTGGCAGTTCTGATATAAACCGCAACCAGGATTCTGCTAAACACCATCAGATATAGTAGACCTAGAACTTTGCCAAGTTATTGAAGTAGTATACGCTATATTTCTAGTCCTGCTATAGAGTATCGTATTCATCGTCATTACGCATTCATTATTTATAGAATGCATCCCACCAGATACAATAAGAGTGCCTCTTCCAACCACCGATATTATTATATACATATATCCAAATGTCTATTAAATACTGCCCGCTGCTAGGGGTGCAGTAATAATAATGTTCGTGCCCGCTGTGACTGCGACTTTGTATGTCATTAAAATGGCGTTTTTCACCAATTAAAGGTATATGATAATAAGCAAACGTCCTCACTGTAGACGAAATGGTTCTCGTTCTCGGTCAGTCTTCATTTTCATACTGCCTTCCGCCTATGGCGTCAGGCAGTATGAAATCGACGACTGACCTCGAACATGAACCGTTTCGTCCAGAGTAAGGACGTTTCCTAATAGTACGGTATATATATTCCTGCATAACGATCTGGAATTGTCTATGATTCATCTTAAATTGTCTATGGTCGTAAACAGTATTGATGTGTTGTTATGAAATCAAATATTAGTCTAATGACACAAGATCTCAAACCTAGATGGTGCATTATTACAAGAGATACAGGTAAATTGTTATTCAAATGTATGGCATTAATATGTGATGTAATACCTTGTTCGCTTTGAGTGAACATTTGCATACTATCAAGAGACGTCATGAGTTTGAGTCTGAGTTTATTTATGTCACGCATTTTGTTGGCTCCGTAATTTCACGAGTCGAAGAAGAGTGACATTACGGAGCCAACACAATGAGTGACATAGATAAATTTAAACGAGTGGCATCTAGATTTTATCCTACCCCGTTTCCACATGTTTTCAGCATTAGAAAGTAGTGACATAAACAACACGCCTGTGACATAAAGAAATCCCATGTTAAGCCTATGGCGTTTTTAATTAGGGGTAGGATAAACACTGATACACCTACACACACACACACACACACACACACACACACACACACACACACACACACACACACACACACACACACTAAAATTCTATGGTGCTTAAGACACTCCGACATTCAGAACATGCTGAATATTAAAGGTATCGCTGAAGTTGCAATGTTAAATCCTGAGAAATCAATATAACACATACAACCTTTCAAGATTTTCACAAAATTAAGCATATTCTCTGCAAAATGTGAGAGAAGTAAAGCATGTTACTACATTTTTTCCCCTCACGAAAGGCACATGTTAGAACTACACAATCCATGTAACCTCTAACTTGGTTTAGAACCTGAATAATATGATATACTGGCAAAATGATAAAAGAAAACACAACCAAACTTGTAAATATGTCTATTGATCATTGTATAGCAACCAGGCATACTAAATCAATAAATGAAACAGATACTGCTATGAGATTATTTCTTTCCTTTTTTTTACACTGGCCACCAGAGCAAACGCTTGTCAGATATGTTTTGGAGTCAAGCCTAATAATTTGAGAATCTAAGGCTATCAGAAGTAAATACAAATAAATTAATTGTGTATTGTGTTGTTTTCTGGGTCTTGAAGTAGCAAAAGATGATATATACTTTGAATATCATACACTTTCAACAAGTCGCACATAGCTAATGATACTCAGGATTTTAGTTCATGCAGGCCAACCACCGTGCGGCGCCACTGTCCACGCAGTGTCACGTCATAACATGGGAGTTGGGCTTCTTGGGTATATTTCTTTGAGTCAGCTCATTGATATACAACCACAAGCACGTATTTTTAATCTTAATCAAGTTGGTTCTAAATCCACAAAAAAACAGACAAGCTGATTAAGGTATAGATATTTTATTATGGGATTTGTTTAACATAGAGATTGGGGAGGGGGAAAATTCAGTATTATTTTGCAACGTTTCGTCCCATTAATGGGACTTCTTCAGGCAACTATTTGTTGTACCCATGACGTAACCGAACTCGCATTAACGGTCAGTCAGCTCATTGATAATGATATACAACCACAAGCACGTATCTTTAATCTTAGTTATTTCGGTGTATATTTTACTGTTTGTACTAGGATTTTTTTTACGAAGCTATGTAATTTGTATTTAATAAAGCCTGTATGTTCTTGTTAATGCTTCCAAATACGTCGTTTGTCTGTATCATAATATACTATATTTATTGGGTAATTATATGATTATTACTAAACCCATTACTCAGGGGGCCTAACAGTATTATCGTTTTTTACACCCTGTATCAATATTATATATATATGACCCGTTCTCACGAAATGGGAGGAACCCCTGATTTCAGGTTCACCATGTTGTAACTCATTCAATTTTGGAGTTACTCATCCATTTCTTTTTTCATCAAGTAGATCCCACTGAGAGCTTCAACGCCATATATAGTTTAACCTTGGTCAATGCATTAGAAGAGACAATATGATTGAAAAACCACCCATTTTTCACTGGTTTTTTTGTTGCCATAAACATGTACACACAAAAATTATAAATACAAACCATATTTCTCACTCTAAAATTGCTCTCAATCAACCTGTCTCATTAGAAACAATATGTTCCAAATGAAAAATTTTGAAAAAATTTGTCTTTGAATATTTTTTATACTCACTTTTATCATGGCTAAAATGTACCTCATCTTTACGTCGCCATTTTTCTCTATCACATTGAAAAATGAAAAAATGGTTAACCACTGGTTATTTTGCATGCATTTTAACCCTTATGGTGTAGGTTATGGGAAAAATTTGTTTAAAAAATCACAAGAAAAAAAATATGACTCCATAAATGCTTATATCATAGAGAGTCTGTATGGCTAAAACATGCTCATCTTTACGTAGCCACCTTTGGCAATGTCGGAAGCTAAGAAAAAAATGATAGATATTTAGAAAAAACCTTTAGAAAATTTGAAAATATGTTCAGCTTCACTGTGAATTTTTTCCTACACATTATGTACGTTTTTCCTAGTAAAAAACTGTGGCGACCAAAGATGAGATTTAGAGTTTCTTTACGTCACCAGTTTTTATATGTCTTTGGCAACAAGGAAATGATTTAAAATTTAATAGTTTTATATTGTAAAACTGGATGAGTTTTAATATTGGCTCCCATATTCGACGACTGGAGTTTGGCGTAGTGATTTCACGAGACGGAGCCAAGTGAAATCCGGAGCCAAAACTCCAGGATTCGAATGCGGGAGCCAATATTAAAACGAATAGGGTTTTGATTTTATCCTACCCCCCACACATATCATTTGAATATCAAATTTATTCAAATTGAATTATCATTGTAACAATTACGCAATTTTTATGTAGATGTTGAAATCGCGTCACTGTCAAACTGACACTGTGGTAAGCTCCGAACAATAACAAACACACGCAAGTCGCATAGTATGGCAAGTATTTGATTCTTTCGTGTTTTGTTGTTTAATTCACAGATCTAACTCCATTTGATCTTATTCGTAATGTAACTTTACTTACCGGTATGACGATATAAAGGTGCAAATATCCATTTTTTAATCTTGTTTATGAGGCACTTTCCAATCTAACTGGGAATCCTCTACACAAAAATGTTATGACGTCACGAGTTGTGCTCCAGCCAACTTAGGAGAGTATATAGTTCGGAATTTTTTTTTATTATTTTAGAATTTATTGTAATTTTTTTAGTATTTAGCTATCAGATTAGTAATATTTCAAGAAATAAGTAACTATCTATATCAATTTAAACAATAAAGAAGCACGGGAAACAATCCCCCTTCCTAAAGACAAGGATGGGGAGGAAAGACCACAAGCCATCTACACTGACATATAACCACTATCGCACGATGCCTGATGAGACCCGCCGTGGTCGAAACCACAGAGTAAACGTTCCGATAAACAATGAATTAAAAATAAAAAAAGAATGAATAACAGCGCAAACGACCCCAACGATGGCCTCTCCCAGAGAGACCACGTAACCAAGATGAACGCTGTCCACCAGGGGAGACACGAAACAAACAATAATCAAATAAATAACGTCGAGAACAAAAATTGAACGACAAACTTTCCCGTGATGGCCACTGTCAAACTGACCACACAAAATAAAAACAACGACGAAAAGTACAAAAAAGTCTTAAAAAACAATCCACACAACAAGCCCAGAAGCGATAGAGAGCGCCGCTCCTCTACCCATATACTCAGTTCCAAAAAAACCAAAGAGGATGACGGAGGACTCTCCGTCACCAAACAAAATAATATCAAATGCCATTTGGTACTATGAAAACAAAAAATCACTAACCTCTAACCCTACAGTAAATCATACCCACCAACTAACTCCTAACAAACCCCCCCCCCCCCCCCATTAAAACAATGGAACTGTACAGCATAAAAAAGGAACATAAGGAAGAACAACCAATCAGTCTCCACATACTACAGCCACTAAAAGGAAATATAAAACTCACAAACATTTTGACACATCCGACTCCCCATAAACATCGACCACACCCGCCGGCCCGCGGAGGGGTGCAGAAAGAACAGCGACACGGGCCTCCGACGTCGACCAATGGGAAACGAGGATTCGGGGTTGAAAACAACAAGCGCGAATTCCAGTTCGCCTTAAAATACTGTAATACACTAGTGGGTTACGAAACTCTGTATCCAGTTCATAGTTGAATGCGGATTCACAATGTTAATCCTATGGGCTTTTATATTAGGGGTAGGATAAAGGCCCAAACTCACCCTCAGCCTATGTCTCACCCTCATTGATAGTCCCACCGCAGTCATACAAATTAAACATGAGATATTAGCCTTTAAAAACGGCAACGTAAAGATCATTACTATATACCCATGCCGTATTTACTGTAAATATGTACCGTTTTGACATATAACGTAAAAATACTGTACAGACCACTGGTCCGTACACTAAAGTACGGACCACCTTGCCAAACATGTTTATTAAAATATCGGTTGTTAAAAATTAAATTAATGATTTTTATTTAAATTTTGGGTATATAGTAAATATATAACGTCCAACCTTGCTTGTACAATTCACAGAACTTAACATAAATGCCTCGTTCCATACAAACCGTAAATTACGATAACTGCAGCAACAAAAATAGCCAATCATAGCCTGAATGAGATTAATGAAAATTGAAACAGCTGGTTTTGTAAATTTTGAAAATAAACCAACTTTTCAGGTCATACCCTTCCCAAGAAGTACACAATATTGACAGAAACTACTGTCATACCATCTAGTTAATTCATGCCCATAAACGGGAATTCATGCATATATAAACATAAATTTGCGTAAATAAATTACTTAAAATTACCATACGTTATACAGACGTAAGTAAACCTTAGCATTTGTACGTTTTTATACGTAAGGAATCTACCTGTGAGCTACGTAAGTTTACATCTTGTGTTTACTGGGATGTAGGTAGCTGTACCTACATGGATGGAAATGACCAAAACAAGGAAGCTATCGAGCTCCATGGTGTAGTACACTGCTGTTCCTTGGGATATCAATGGCGCTCTGCTGATTCCGTCGTAGCCCATGTCGGTTCCTTGGTCTCCTGTTTTTTCTGCCAAAAACCGTTACAACTGGCTCCAACCCACTCCAACATGTTCCGAAACGTTCTGACAAGAGTGCTACGATTGCACTACGGCAAGGAAATTCTGTGCCAGACTATGATGTAATGCTTGTCGGAGTGTGTCATAGTTAGTGGGTGTGGGTCCTAAGATCACAGACTCTATAGAGCGTAAATCTAGGTGCAGTGGAAAATAGCGATTTCTGGACCTAAGGAAAGGTGAGCACATTATTAAAGGAAATCAAATAAACAACCTTTGATTGGTATTACAGTGAAACCCCACTGAAGGGGTCACCATACGTTCGTAGCAAAGGGTCCCCTTAAGAGGGTTGCCCCCTTAAGCCAAGTGCTCCAGAAGCGGGGTTTTACTGTACTATGGTTCCTTATTTATGTTTATAATGTAGAATCCACAAGGATCGTATCACAGCGAGATTTAATGTATGAGACGAGAGTGACAGACAAGCAGGGACCACAATGGCATGGTTGAACCTCGACCCTTGGATCCCGCGACATACAGGCCAGAGCGCTACCGTCTCAGCAACCCCGCCGCCCTGTGAAAGGTTCGAGAGCTTCAGTGAGAGAACAGAGTAGTAGTATACGATTGTCGCCTTGGAGCGGGCATGATTCGAGCTCGAAGTCACTGCGATGGGATTTTATCTCACAGTGAGTAGTATATGGAACCTGTTTAGGGTTCTCTACCTAGTGAGGTACACATTTTGATGGTTGTGTTAAAAAGGTGTATTTTCAACTCTCAAAGGTCCTTACCGGAAACATTATTCAAAGTTGCATTACTGTATGACGTGAGGTGTAGCCGGAGACCAATATTTTTATGCAGATATCTCTTACAGAGAAAATGAACAAAGTTCTAGGTTTATATCTATCCTTCCTAATGGGGCATTTATCAATATAATGATTTTTTTTTATAAATTTATTTATCGACTATTTCTTTCATCCTGGGGTGTTTACAAAGAAACAGTCACACGACTATGTTATAAGTGCATGTAATACAAACAGATAAATCCATTATCATTCACTTCATCATGTTTCAGATAACAACTTCATTTATATGGTTGTACTTCATACTCAAACACAACAGTATGTTGAGTTTGGTTTACTATACAAAAAAATTATCTTTCTATTTGTATATGATACCGCACTTTTCAGTTTATCAGTTTTTCTTCTGACTTTTCACTACTACATAATATTATGGCCTCATATTACTATACATTAAAGATAGCTGCAGTAGGCTATTGTAATGTGGTCGCTCGACCATAACAGTTAAACTTTTTATAACCGAGGTATCTTACATATATGCTTACACTAGTTGCAAGCCAGAATGTCACTTGATATCATTACCTGTTTTACCCCATTATTCATATTTTTGTACTTTCACACTTCGATGCAAATGATGATAATGATTAGTGAATATATTGAAGGTAATAATTGCATGTGGGAAAAAACCTCTTCATTCTTAGCCTAGGCCTGATGTGACCTTTTGCGGTTGGGGGTTATACTTTAGCACGTAATGACGGGAAGGGGTTATCCTGGGAGGAGATAACATGTAGACCCCATAATTCAGTGTCGCGTCCTATATATACGCTACCCTCTACGCCCCGCAGTGCCCACATCCATCCCAGAGATGTCCTACTGATATCTGTCTGTTTAAATCGGGAATATTACTGTTACACTTATGCTTTATTTAATGAGAAATCAAGCATATGGTGTGTTTTGATTTCTTCATAACAGAGAGTGACCATGCAAATTAGCAGAAAAACAAGCGGCTGGCTAATTAACTGTAATCAGAACCCATCATAGAAAGGTGCGCCTGCCTATGGCAAGCCGTTTGATCACAACGGTTAGAAACTGGTTCAAAACAAGTGTAAAATGTAAAATGCACTAGATAACAGATCAGAAATAAGAACTCAGTCAGTAGACTATAATAACTAGAACAAATCGGTTAGAAGACCTGTGCTTTGTCTGGGGTAATAGGTGAGTGAAAGTGATGCGTTGTGTATTGTGAGGGCCGGCGTCCACTGGGGCCTAACTGATCGCCTGGCAAACGGTGAACGTATATACATGTAATATCATTAATTATATTTGAATGAAAAAAAATAACAAGGAGTTCTTGCAGCCTGTGAGAAATCTCTCTTCGCCGAGAAACCCATCAGGGTGAACGCTGAGTTTGTACGATGAACGTCAGTTATTGCGACAAATGTGAGAAATACTAGCTTATTGTAATATATATTCGCACGCAAGTATGGAATGAAATAAGGACTAGGTTTCTAAACAATTCTGAACATATATGCTGTATAATCTTCAGACCAAAATATTTCCTGATGCTAAAGACTGCTCTAAACAGAATATGCATGTAGGATTTATCGATTAATTATTAGATAACGATCTAACTGAGGGTCTTTCATGACCGTTCTCGATACTGCAGAGGTGGCTTCCACAATAACTCATTCCAGAATTTCCGGAAGGTATATTGTACATGTATATATACCAGCTGCAGATATCCTTTATTGAATTCTAACTGTACACCGTTGAATCCCAATATACAATCATATATATCTAAAATGCCTTAAGCTCATATAAAAAAGACATCATGAAAGAGCTTATAATCTGAAATATATAGTATCTTAATTTAGTAACCAAAAATCGAATTTAAACGTAAGACATCTCATAGTAAATACTAGTATAGTTATCACAAACTGAGCTCGTATATCGTCTGTGAAATTTAGGATAAGCCAGTTTCGAGGCAGTTTCGAGATCTATATGAAAAGGAGACATGGCTTGCCATTGTAATGGGTCTTTTCTTAAGTAATGGCGGGTGCGGTTTGAGTGACAGGTGTGAGGCGGTGAAGGGCGGGCGGGGAGGAGTCTGCAGTCGGAGAATATCTCACTTCAGATCGGCCTCACAGACTCAGGGATCGTCCTACTTGTATTCACTCAGCAAACATCATAAGAAATGTTCTCAGAGAGGAGCTGCCTCTATATAGTCATTCTACTCGGGAGATATACAGCTGCCACCACAGTGACAGATGGGGAAGATCAACTAGAACCGACAGTAATCCCAAGGTACGGAAGGCTCTTATTTCTGTGTCCATAGGTTGTTTGACCATGAAGTAAGAAAAATGTCGACATATTGTTTGTGCTTTGTCAAATCCAAGATGATTTTGTCAAAAAAAATTACACTATGGTACATTGCAAAAGACTTACTATTATGCTTATTTTACTAACCTGACATGGACACTTGTAATGTTTCATTTTCCTTTTTGTTTTTGTGAACAGTCCCGTCTGCATATTCTATCGCTTCCCACTAGAACAGTCCCTTTAAGGGATTACCGCTCGCCTGTTTTTATTTAGGGTCTTTTTCTACAGTGTTAACAGTACCATTCAGTAATTATATAGAACGTCCTGATCATGCTGTACAAGTCACAGAACGAGATGGTCATTTACGGAATGACCGAGGCATTTACGCCGAGTTCCGTACAAACGGTAAATTGTCATCGAGTTCTGTGCCTTGTACAAGCATGGTTGGACGTTATATATTTACTATATACCCGAAATTTAAAAAAAAATCAATTTCATTTGGCTTAACAACCAATTTTTTAATGGTAAGGTGGTCCGTATTTTAGTGTACGGACCAGCGGCCCGTACAGTATTTTTACGTCATATGCCGAAACGGTGCATATTTATATTATATGCAGCATGGGTATATAGTAATGAGTTATTCGGTAACGATTGTTAATATCTTTATGTCTAATCTACAACCCCTCACTCGAGGTCTGGTGTATCGAGAACCTCGCACACAGAATAAGCGTGAATTGGTCAAAACCCATGCATTCTAGAATGAGATCATGATATCAATACATTGTGACATCGAAGGGCACATATAAAAGGGGCTGTGTTTGGTGTGCTAGACGCTCGTCGTTAGGTATGCTTGAAAAATATTTATAGGATTAAGAGTGAGGTGATTGTGTGGACTAGTGTGTATCAGTTATATACTATGGTATCAGAGACGCCTGCTCTTGCATACGATCCTGGATGTGGAACCAGACCTGGCCTGTGAATATGGGCTAATGGTATGAAGAAACGTAGTTAATGAGCCTGTGGCGATCCCCGTCTTTCGTCCAGTAGTAAGTAAAAATAGTCATGACACCAAGACTCACATACTTATTGAGGGGTAGCTGATGGAAACGTTCATAGCGAGTTCATGGCTACACTCAGATAATTATGTGTGTATTGGCGTCATTACTATGTGTTTTTATCATGAAATACCTTAGATTGTTTATAATCCACCAAAACTGACAGTAACTGGACTCTGTTGTCACTGTCTCTCTAACTCAGTGTGGTAAGCACATCACAAGATCAATCCGGAAGTCAAATACACTCGCCTAGCTGAGGTTTGATTCACTCAAGCTTCCCGGTACTCATAGAAAGTATGATGAGGAGAGTTTTTTTTTATTTGAAGTGTTTATTACAATTTCTCCCTGGTATGGGAGTTCTTCCAATTGTACAATTGTATGCACACAAACTTAGTCAGTCCACAACAATACACATCATCAAGTGCGTGCGTGATTGGTGAGGAGATGAAAGATGAAATGGTGATTGGTACCCACTGCCGGCTACCTCTCGGCCAGATCCAGCAGTGGGACCTTATTATATATCTGTTTCTATTCCAGTTATTTATTGTCATCTTTCTTTAGATATCCGTTACATAGTGTTCTTGATTGTCTTTTTAAAGTCCCTTATATTATTCTTACGCTGTGTCTCCACTGCCAGTTTGTCCCACAGTTTAACACCTCTAAAATATGGTCCCTTTTCATACTTACTTGTTTTATGTCTTTTTACTCTGAACTTTACCTTATTTTCGCTTCTGGTGCTAACAGTGCTGATGGCTATCATATCTTGATCTTTAGACAGTTTAAACATTTTCCTTAACAGTTGTTTGTTACGTCTTACATCTAGATGGTCAATCCCGCATTTCTCATGAAGAGTTACTATCGACATTCGCCCTACCCACCCTCCCAGGATTATTCTCAATGCCCTATTCTGTGCAAATTGCAACAACATAACATCCTTCTTGTTACCCCCATCAAGAATAAAGCCACAATACTCAAGTATTGGTCTTATCGTAACACAGTAGATTGTTTTAGCTACTTCCATACTAATTGATGATCTCATTTTTCGTAGTCTGAACAGCTTGTTGTTTACCTCCTTTAATATTTTATGAATATGTAGATTAAAGTTTAGGCCCTCATCTATTATCACCCCTAAATATTTATATGAGGTTTTCGAACTGAGCATTATCTCGTGGCACTTGATATCTAATTTAGGGACAAATTTCCTTTTGGTCGGTGGGATAAACCAGCAAGTTACAGTTTTTTCAGTATTTAGATTAAGACCGTTGATTTTATTCCAGTAAGAAAATTCATGAATATTCTCTTCTAACGTATTCTTAGCAATGTCTGGGTCCTTGCTACTACTGTAAATCACCACATCGTCTGCATATTGTATATACCGCACCCCATTTAAACTGTTACACATATCATTTGCAAAAATTATGAACAACAGTGGGCCCAATACAGACCCTTGGGGCACTCCGGTCTCTACTGCGATATCACTAGATGTTACGCCATTCGCTGTAACCTTTTGTTTCCGTTCAGATAAATAGTCCGTTAGCCAGTTGACGATGTTTGCAGGGATATAGGCTAGGCGCTCGATTTTCGTCAATAGTAAACTGTGGGGTACGGAATCGAAGGCCTTGCGCACATCGAAAAAACATGCAGCCACGGCCTCCCCATCATCTCTCTTATGATAGAGATCCTGTAATAGTCTAAAGACAGCGTCTTCTGTGCCCATTCCTGGACGGAAGCCATATTGATACGGCGTCAGAAAATTATTTTCATGTAAGATCGAGTAAATATACCTATGGACGATTTTTTCTTGTATTTTAGAGGGCATTGGTAGTATTGATATGGGTCTCCAATTTGTGATTCTTTTTCTATTACCTCCCTTAGGTATAGGTGTAATGGTGCTCTCTTTCCATTTTCTTGGTACTATACTAACTGTAAAAGATGTGTTTAACAACTGTACAAATTCCTCAAGTAGGATTAATAAAGTGTGCTTGATCACAGTGCCTGAGATGTTTTTAATTCCCGAAGATTTGTGTTCCGACATTTCTATTATTAGCTTGCGAACATCATAGGTATTAGTAGTTAAGTCTATATTCTCCATATTCTTTGGTAGATTTCCTAGAGCACTGATTAAGTCCATGTGCCCATCGATATCGCATTTCATAAACAACTCATTACCAATTTCAGAGAAGAAATTATTTATATATTCTGCAGTTTGTTCTGTTGGTATCTGTTGCCCCGTTGAGTTATCAATTAAGAGACAAGACTCTTTAGTTTTCCCACCCTCCGTCATCTTCTTTATTTGACGCCAGAAATCTCGTGGTTTGTGTTTAGTTTGCTCTAGTATAAGTTTACAGTATTCGTCTTCTGCCTTTTTAAGGTCGCTTTTTATCTCCCTAGAGAGTTTTCTTGCTCTAGTCAATAATTTAGGATCCTTGTCTTCACGAAACCGCGATATTACATGCTCTCGTTCATCTAACTTCGATAAGACTTGATCTGTAACCCAGTCCTCCCGCTTCTTCTTAAATTTCATCTCCTTACATCTCCATCTGAAGTTAATTAACATAATTTAGTGCATGTGCAGTGATCACATCGAGCTTGTTGGACTTCCGGGTTAGTTCTATACCTCATCGTGACTTTGGGGATGCTTTAGAAACTTCCCTTAACGAATATACATGTTTCATGACCAAATATTGAAGTACTTAAATTGGGGAATTAATATAATACAGTTTTAATAGCTTAAATATGTGAAATGAATCGATAACAACAAGTTCACTCAACAAGATGCGCAGCGGGTGACTAAAGCGTTCGATACCGTTAACCACAACATTCTCATCGACAAAATGCGCCACCTGAGTATAGACAAGAAAATTTTCAACTGGCCAAAGAACTACTTACCCAATAAATCGCAACTCACCATTGCAAATAACACTAAATCATGAAAAAAACATATTACAATCGGTGTACCACAAGGCTCAATACTCGGCCCCTTATTCTCAATAATCTTCATTAATAGCCTGGAATCCCGCATCAAAAATTGTAGTATTAAGTCATATGCAGACGATGCACTTATATACACCACTAGCAAGACTATTCAACAATCCACTGCCACTATCCCATCAGATTTATATAATCTGCAAAACTGGTGTACCAATAATTGCCTCACTATCAATGCCAGAAAAAACTGAAGTTATGACCTTCAGTACTAAAAGACAACTGAATACCATGCCCAAATTTAAATTGAGATTATGTAATTCTGGGCCGAGTTTTTTTGTCAAGATAATTTTAGGCTAAGACCGTCTTAAGACTAAAGTGTGCTGTAAACAAGACATCTTAGAGGACTTTAGAAATATCTTAGGCTGAGACAACTTAGGGGGGATAGAACTGTTTTTAGTCAAGATTATCTTAAGATATCTTAGGGTATCTTAGCTCAAATTGGCTCCAAAACGGTCTTAGCCCAAGACAAGGTGCGAGGTGTCATAGAGGTGTCTTGGAGGTGTCTTAGAGCCAAGTGACTGGGAAGTACTGGTAGGTGAGTGAGAACTGGTGAGTACTATTGGGTGCGGTCTGTTGAGCGAGGACTGTTGAGTGCAGACTGGTGAGTGAGGACTGGTGAGTGAGGACTGTTGAGTGCAGAATGGTTAATGAGGACTGTTGAGTGAGGACTGGTGAGTGCTTACTAATGAGTGAGTGCTGGTGAGTCTGGACTGGTAAGTGAGGACTGTTGAGTGTGATCTGGTGAGTAAGTACTGGTGAGTGAGGACTTGTGAGTGAGTACTGTTGACTGACCTGACTGTTGAATGAGGAGTGTTAAGTGAGAACACTTGGAGACTGGTGAGTGAGGACTGGTGACTGAGGACCTTTGAGTGAGGACTGTTTAATGTAAACTGGTGAGTGAGGGCAGGTGAGTGAGGGCAGGTGAGTGGGGACTGGCGAGTACTGTTGAATGAGGACTGGCGAGTGGGTACTTGTGAGTGAATGCTAGTGAGTACTGATGGATGAGGACTGGTGAGTAAGGACTGTTGATTGAGGACTAATGAGGCCTAGGCCTGGGTCTACGCCCACACCCACACCAACACCCACCCACACCCAAACCCACAATAAAATTCTTTTCTGCCAGCACGATTGCCCGATGCCTAACCTATGACTCCACAGAGTTGGCTGATGCAATACACCCCTGAGACCCCCAAATAACTTGATATGACTGCGCCAGTGCTGGAGCTGGTATCCGGCAAGAGTAGAATTATAGAATATAAGATAGTTCTATATTTGTCTCAAGCTAAGACAAATTTAGCGGCGATCTACCATGGCCCACTTTAGACCATGTCTATAGGACAGTGGCCATCTTTTGTCTTAAAAAAATGTCTTAGATTCTCTAAGATAACTTAGCAGATCTCACCCTAAGACTGTCTTGACTAAAAAAACAAGGCCCTGACCTACAGCACGTCTCTGAATTCTCATATTTAGGCATACTACTTGATCAAGATCTAAACTACAATAAACACATTGCCAAATCAGCTCTGCGTCACACAAAACCGTATTCTATCCTACATCAGGAAATGTCTATCTACTAAACAAGCCACCACCATTCATAAAAGGAAGGTATTATCGTATCTAGAATACAGGGACATCTTGTTTTACGGGGCCAACTCTAAGCTCCTAACCAAACTTCAATCCTGTCAAACCGCGGTCTACACATATGTAACAAAAATGAACCCCGAACAACAATTATTTACCTGCATCAAAGCAGCAACATCAACAAACTCCACGAACGTAGGGAAGCTAACCTGGTTTCACTCGCCTATAAAAGGTCAAAGCAAATCCAACACTTTGCCATACCTCCCAGTCCTACTTATCACTCCTCACTGTCAGTACTATGTTATAGTGTCTCATACATGTATTTGTCATGTTTCCAATTGATTATTATTGTTGACTTTGCAACCTGTACTAAAAGCCTATAGACTTCACCATATATATGGACCGTTTTAAATATAAAACAAGCCCAAAAAAAGCAGTGCTTTAAGGAACAGGGAGCTGTTTCAAAAGTTGAGTGAGGTCTCGCCAGCGGCACGTCACATTTTGAAAGCGGGAGGCCGTAACAGCGAGCGGCACTTTGAATCAAAGCGGCAGCAAATCCGCTCCCAATACCCAATAGTGAGCGGCACCTCCACCTCCACAGCGACGGCTCGAAGTGCCATTGTTAGCTCTAGCTTTGGCGATGATTACTCTCATCTAGCACCCTTCCTACTTTTGAAACAGCTCCCTGGACTTTAAAGATAGACATTTCATACACGACAAGAAAGTACGACTTATAGCCACTATATAAAGATTAACTCAATTATGACGTATGTTCGGTCAATGATCATGTATGTCCAAAAGATTACTTCAATTAACTGCTTACCAACAACAACAAAAAAGAATTCGGATAGCTTCAGTGACAAAAAGATCAGCCAATCATAGCCTGAATGACATTAATGATAATTGAAACTGCTGGTTTGGCAAATAAACCAACTTCACAGGCTATACCCTCCACAAGAAATACAAAAAAAATCACAGAAACTACTGCCATGCCATCTAGTGAATTCATGCACACAAATGTGAATTCATGCACATAACCGTAAATTTACATGATTAAATGTAATATCATTGATGTGATATAGAATTACGACACATTTTACAGACGTAAGTAAACCTTAACATTTCTACAATTCTATACGTGAGAAATCTACCTGTGAGCTAAGTAAGTTTACACCTTGTGTTTACTGGGACGTAACCACACGCTGCCTTCCTACCCACACTAACTTTCAAACCTATAGTAGGAACAAATCGATTACTCAGTTACATCTAGCACAATAAATGTGCAATCGAGGCCTTTTCTCAAAGAAATCCAAACATGCAGCAAATTCCTCATATTCCGCCATTGACCTGATTCTCCCATGAACATCATCGGACTGAAATTGTGAACTATTGCCAACTTTTCTTTTTGTTTATATTGTATGTTATTCTTGTATTCATGCTATGTTGCACCTTACTGTTGTATCGAAGTATATCACCAAACGTGACCAAACGGCCGGCCCCGGCAAGCAATGTGAGCTGGAGGGTAAAGACACACGTGCGGAGCGCCTGTTTGATGGAGCACCCGCTTCATGCAGAATTCCTTTTTCTAAGAAGTGGTCTTAACCCTTTCAGTCCCAAAGGCCGATATATCGGCCGGCAGGGTGGCCGTTTTTATCGTTTTTGAATAGTGATATCCGGTGGTGAGCTGCAAAGGGTCTTTTGAAGATATGAATATGAAATTTTCTACACTTATAGAGTAAGATATGGGCTGTCAGGTTCAAGCAATGGATTTCCTTTAGAAGATTCTATTTAGAATTTCTGAGGGTTCCATTCAAGGTCAAAGGGCAAAGGTCATTGAATTTATAAACCTTTAGGTTAAGTGCAGATTAGATATTATTTCTAAGCCTTTCCAAGCCATTGCACTATATTTTTTAATCACATTCACCACTTGCACATAAGCGTGGCGCGACGATCGCCGTGATAACGGGTTTCGCTGGTTATATGTAATTGATAAAGTACCAGCCGCGCACCAGCGAGATTTCCGCACTTCAGAACGAGGCGTGCGCTGTCAGAGTGAAGCCAACACTGTAGCAAGTGCCTAATACCTCTATAATAATAAAAATATAAATCGCTCTTCTGTCATAAATAAATGGCCGAATTTTATAATCAAAACATGGTTAGAATTCTGAGACTTGGGCCTATCTGTTGGTACTATTTATGATATATCTGTGGTATGGGTAAGATTTCCTCTCATAGATGGAAAATCAGAATTGTTTTAGGTAAAAAAACCTAAAACATGTTACCTTCCTGTCTTTACACTGATTTCATGAAAAATCTATCGCGATGACCTATGGAAATAACCATCCTATCTTATTAGGCCTTTCAAGACGATTAAAATGATACCAATATTACTAGGTTGTGATAGATATTTCCTGAGGTAATGGACTAATAATGTATCAGTTAATTGTCAGGAAATTTGGGAATTGGTCAGAAAAAATTCTAAGTTTTGAAGCTATCATGGGAAATCGTAGCCAAGGCATAGGTATATGATATGTATACCAACAAATAGTTTAGAGTCCTAGCTTTCTAACAATGCTTTATTTATTAAGATCGGCCTGTTATACACAAAGCCAGAGCAAGTCACATTTTTTCAAGCTAGAAAAAAACTTAGATTTTTGCTGACAAATTCCCAAATTTCCTGACAATTAACTGACGCATTATTAGTCCATTACCTCAGGAAATATCTATCACACCCTGGTAATATTGATATCATTTTAATTGTCATGAGATACCCAATAAGATAGGATGGTTATTTCTATATGTCATCGCGATAGATTTTTCATTAAATCGCTGTGAAAAGAGGAAAGTAACATGTTTTAATGTTTTCATTTCAACCATTCCAATGTTCATTCTATGACAGGAAATTTTATCCATAAGACAGGTATATCATGAATATCCCAACAGATAGGCCCAAGTCTCAGCTTTCTAACAATGCATTGTTTATACAAATCGGCCTATTAGTTAAGACGTGAGACCGATTTCCATCTTTCAAGTTAGAGAAACACTAGTATTTTTATCAATATACAGGACTGAGTGGAGAGGGCTCGCCTCGTTTTCGATTCGCCTACATAGGCGGCCATTACAAGATGGCGCCAGTGTGAAGAGGGTCTATTGGAAAGACAGTAGCCCCACAAGAACCGAATCTCATTTAGAATGTCAGGATTTTGCTTGAATTCCATATTTGGTTGCCATGGCAACCATTCCTTTAATTTTTCAGTTAAAGGTGGATTTTTGTGTGCAAAGATTTCTTAAATATTTTAACTATAATAGTGTTAATCCTAAACCTTTACAGCGATAAATTCATTAATATATTTGTAAGGATATATAAGTACCATCATAGAAGGTGCAAAGTTGTCATGTTGTCATAGCAACCTCTGAAACCTAGCGCAATAGCATCGCTGCTAGTCAGTAATTCACCAAAATGCGTAAAATGAAAAACTACCTTATATTATATGTCATTCCTGTGTCAAGCGTTTTTATATAAATAAAGTGATATTTCATATACTATCACAATATTCCGATAAGAATGTAGGAATGCTGTATTTAATTCTATAGTTGGTTGCCATGGCAACCATTCCTTCTATTTTTCATGTATAGGTGGATTTCTAAAATAATTTTTCTCTTAATTGAAAAATCATTAATCTTTAGTCATTAGTCATCAATCATTAAGCGGAAAATCCATCAATATATCTTTCGGTAAATAGAGTTAACAATCTGGAAGGGTTTTCTTTCTTCGGTTGCCGTAGTGACCCTAAAAATCGGGTACGAAGGCACGATCATAGAGGCACCTGACGAGTCATGTGAAGGTAATGTCAACCAAAGAAAGTAAAACCCTTCCAAATTGTTAACTCTATTTACCGAAAGATATATTGATGGATTTTTCCCCTCAGAGTTTGATGACTAACCACTGTAAAGTCATGTTATTCAATAAATTTCTGCAAAAAATTGCAATTTTCTCTGAAAAATAGAAGGAACGGTTGCCATGGTAACCAAAATTGGAATAAACTACAACAGTTACAGAATCCTTATGGAATATGAAGTTCATATATGAAAAATCTTTTCAATCACTTGAAAAGTCTTCAAATGACCACAACATATATATAACCTATTTTTTTAGTGTGAAGTTGCTCTCAGGAGCGTGGGACTGAAAGGGTTTTAAGAACTTCCACATAGGTCATCAGCTGACCTCCAGTCGAAAATAATCTTGATATATATGAACCCCACCATCTTCTATGTACGGAGTTTATATTTTTAGTTGTACCTAATAGCGTTGATATCCAAACACGAATTTGTCATTTAGCATTGCTTTTAGTTGAATAGACCCTTTCATTGCATTCACAATGATGCGCATAATGGAAAACATGAAACCCCCCTCTTTGTTTCAGTAGGGGAGACGTCCCTGGCTTCGTATTGATAGAGCGGTGCATTGCCGAGTTGCACTGGCTGTCCGCCTCCTTGACCAGGCTACCAGGTAAGTATTATAGAGAAACAGGCTTACTGTCTCCGTACGGATAAAATACGCGGTAAAATCGGCGATCATATGAACCGATGCCGGAGGCAGAGGTTCATCTAATTGCCGATTTTACCAAGTATTTTATCCGTACGGAGACAGTCAGCCTGTTTCTCTATTATTATATACCTTAAAATATCCAATTTTTAACCTTGCTTCTGGGGGAGTTTTTGGATTTTGCCGCCGTACATGCCCCGTACACCACATACATACCCCGTACGTCACCTAGGTGTCGTACGGATATAAATATGACATGGGTAGCAGCGGGCAGTATGTGTGGGTCATACGGCCATAGGTATATAATAATATCCTTTTGTCGCTGACTGTATCGGCCTACTACGTTTATTTTCGTTCTAAGCTAACTCCATCATTTTACAAAAGTTCTTTTGAGAAAGAAATCTTTGGCCCAAGGTTCATGTATACAGCGTTTTCCACAATTGAATGACTAACTACCTCTAATTATCTATTGATTTTTACGTTTCAGTGCGTCATGTTGTTTTATGAATGCTCAATGAACATAAGGTTCTATATGCTGTAGAATTCATTCGATGTTATTTGATATTTTCCACTATGAAATTTACATCTTAAGTGTACTGGGAGCTGTTTCACACTGGAACTTGAAGCGCCAACAGATTTGGGAATTTTGCGTATGTTCCTTCTTTGTGCAATGGTATAGAAGACTGAGATGGGTGATAGAATTATCAGGGATTTTGCGCACATATTTTATGGATGGAGCTTCTATCGACTTGGTTGTCAAACAGATATGTTATTGGAGAAATCCGCTGTTAAAAATACGTTTAAATCTATGTTTTAAATCATCATTTGCATATATTGGTTAGGTATGAGCCACTCAGTAAACCTGACGTTAGCTGCTCGACGCATGCACAGCGTGGCGAAGACGCTGGTCAGACTGGAAGCAGTGCATGTCGGGAACGTCTCGCGGCTGGCGACTTCGGGGTGGTTGCGCGTACGTCCACTCTCCGCCAGAGACTTCGTGCTGGTCGGCAGTATGGCCTATGACGTGGGAGACTACGCATCTGCTCTGAGATGACTCAAGATGGCGGCGGTGATGAGCAGCAGCATGCATGTTAATGTGAAAGATGCCCGCCACATGTCAATGGTAGCGCCACCTAAAGGTAACCTGCATACTTTAGGGTTTTTAGGGGAAAGTTTCTATTGGAGTTGATCTTCAAATAGCATTGAATCAGGTATGAATCAATCTCAGATAATTACATGGGTGATAACAAGATATAGTACAGTAAAACCCCTCTTCCGGGACACCCCTCTTAAGGGGACACCCCGCTTTAGGGGACAATTTGCTCGGAACGGAAATTTTTCCCTCTATTAAGAGTTTATTTTAACCCCGCTTAAGGGGCCACCCCGCTTAAAGGGACACCCCGCTTTAGGGGACAGTTTTTCGGTACAGAAATGCTTAAAAACCCCGCTTAAGGGGAACAGTTTGGGGGGTCATCATATCAAAAACACTGAAAATCCAAGTTTATAGTGCCCGTTTGTACGGGACAGACAGCTGTCACAACCAGAATAATAGACTGAGCATTCCCGTGAGGGTCCGGGCGGCCGGAGTGTGTTTTTTCAATGTAATAACAACATCTCTAGAGGCTCTGGGTGGGCGACTCTGAGTGGATATTAGTATGAGCGATTTTCGCGCCTGCTGAAGGTGCCAGGTAAGAGGCCCGCTTACAGGTTAGCGGTGGGCTGGGGGCTTTGAAGGTACGGTATTCAGTGAGCCGTTGCGGCTGTGGGTGGCTCACGGTGAGTCTCTTATAGGGCTGCTGAATTCTCTCAGAACTTACAGGGGGGGGGGGACATTGAACGGGGGTGTAAAAAGGAGCAAATTTCACAAGGAATGCATATCCATCTTCAACCTCTTTTATCTATTTAAAAAAAAAAATTTTATACATTTATATTAATTTTTATTCATTTATATTGTATAATTTATATTCATTTGCTTATTTATTAATAAACCTTTTAACCTAATAACCATCATTTCCATCATTTATGTAGGTATTCTCTATTGTATAACCACTGGCATCCTGAAAACCCCGCTTAAGGGGACACCCCGCTTAAGGGGACACTTGGCCCGGAACGGAGGGTGTCCCCTTAAGAGGGGTTTTACTGTACACTTTGGCAGTGGCGACTGTAATCACGGCTATCTGCAGTTTCAGTTGGTTCGCTTTCTTTTCCTTTTAAACAAACAGGGAAAGCGTTCGGAAAGGATGTTGTTCAGATACTTGGTGGTACTTCTCCTCAGGTCAAAAGAATCTGGAAATGAGTCTCTTGACATACCATTGACAATTAAAAATTATGATTCCGTTTAACTTGAAATACCCGGCTGCCCATTGAGCTGAGATGCCTGACAATAATAGTCCATTTTCTCATTGTCTCTGCTATGTATTATCATATACCTATGGCCGAACTTCTATTGAGGAACTTCCCGCTGCAAGTGGTGTAATGTTCCGGTGCACTCTGCCCGTAGTGATTGCCTCGAGTTAACAGGCCGTGAATAAATGACTTAGAATGGCGTCGGGACGTATTTAATGCATCAAAATACCTCGAACGACCATCCCTACTGTCCCAGTGAACGCGTTTTCTCTTATTACTACACGTTTTCCCCAATGCCCTTTCACACTCTATACCTGCATGGTCAAGGTACCACGTAACAGAGAATTCGGATGGCTAAATTCTTTGCTAAGATCTAGCTAGGTGGCGTGGTGATATATGGCGACGCTATTACAGAAAGGGATTGACAAATATGGTTGATTGCGGCACCATTGGTAACAGAGAATGGCAGATTGGCTATTTGGCGATGCTTAAAAGGGACCGTTTGCAGAATGAGGAACCTTAATCCTTCACTTCTTATATGATACTGAATGGGAAACACGTATTCCTCCTTATGTTACGTAGGAACACGAATAATTGGGAGATGGCGGACTAAGGTGCCCGTATTTCTACCCCCTTGTATGTATTTTTGTGGCATACGAAATATACAATGTTTATGTAATGTTCAGATAGCCCACAAATCGTTAGAGGTTTCCAGGAATCGCAAGTAAAATATATTCGTATGTGTAATGCATTTACTCAATTGGTCCTATACCTACCTTTAAAATGCATTTTATATTGAAGGTCGCCTATCACTACTGGATAACCCTGAGGATCTGAGAAGAATATTTACCACGATGTGTGACAGAGGACATGACCTACATGAGGTAAACACAGAAGAGGAGTTATAAAGCTCATAGAAACAGTCTTTATGTATAGCAGGATCCCGGTACCGACGTCGACCTGGCATTTAAACTATTTCCTGAATATTAGATATATTCTACATTAACATTTGCCTCGTCGCCGACAAACCGAAAGAAGATTGTGGAGCTGTTGCAGAGCTCAGCGTCAATTAGCTGGGTTTTGTCGCCAAGCTCTACGACGCGCGCCGATGCGCTATGACGCGCTACAACAAAAAGAAGTCTTAGGGTGTCTACGAAATTCAAACATGTTTGAATTTCATAGCCCGTCGTACCCCGTCGGCGACAAATACGGCCAGGTAAATCTCTCTTATATGTTAAATACTTTACCAAAAATTATTGAATTGCAGATCCCGTGGGTCATATAAGGCCCGGCGTCCACCTACTACGATAGAATCGTAGACCTCCCGATATGGCACCGATACAAAATGTCAAAATCGGTGCCATATCGGGAAGGTGCAAAATCGTAGACATATGTCTAAACATGCCAATCCACCACGCATTGTATGGGGTTTTTACCGGTGTCTAATCGCAAAAACGTGGTCAACTGCCCCGATATTAGGTGACCTTCTGACGCGATTTTGATTTTGTATCGGGAGGTGCATCGTAGACCATATCGGAGGCATATCGCAGTAGGTGGACGCCGGGCCTTAGGGCCTGTAAGGGCCTACTACGATATGGCTCCGATATGGTCTACGATGCACCTCCCGATAAAAAATCCAAATTGCGTCGGAAGGTCACCTAATATTGGGGCAGTTGATCACGTTTCTGCGATTAGACACCAATAAAAAACCCATACAATGCGTAGTGGATTGGCATGTCTAGACATATGTCTACGATTCTGCACCTTCCCGATATGTCTCCGATATTTGGTTTTTGTATCGGTGCCATATCGGTAGTAGGTGGACGCCAGGCCTAATGGAGATACTGCACTACATATTTATTGTTATTTGATAAAGGCTAAGGGTCTCAAATCAATTATTTTTATGGTTTAGCTTGGGACTAAGTTCTTATTATCTCAAAAAAAGAATGGTATTATCATGTATATGTGGTGGTCCGCGCCTGGCTAGCAGGTTGGAAGACCCCTTTCCCGAACGCTAGTTCCCGGCGGGATTCCACCCTACGAACAATTACGTAGGTTGGTTCAGTTTTCGGTAGGTTTGCACAAACTTAGTAACACAAAATACAACTCACGCATTTAACAAACAGGAATGTTTATTAACACTACTTCCCAGAAAGATCTGGAAGATCTTTCCCACAAGTACAGTACCCCAGCACGGCGTGCCAGGTAATGCTGGAGAGGCTAATCTGAAAGACTCGCCTAACCACCAGGAAGGTTACAAGAACCTGCCTGCAAAGTGAGGGTCCAAGGGTCTGCTCTCAGGGAGAGATGCGCAAGGACAGCCTGTCGACCTACTGTGAACGCTGAGTATATATACCCAGCGTTACGTAATCCTGGCCTCCGCCGCGCCACTCTCATGTGCCACGTTGCCCGGAACTACTAGTAAGGATTGACTTTCCGCACCACCTTCCGTAGAACGTCCGAACACTGCTGGATTCCTGCCCCACTACATATATACTATTAAAAAATCTATCATAACGATGCATTATTTCTGGAATTATAACGGATTTTCTATATGCTACCTCAAGTAGAGGTACCCCCCCCCCACTTTTTTATGGGGGGGGGGGAGGTCAAAGAGCCCGTGGGAAAAAACCTCCTAATAAGCCCGACGCGCTACCTTGTGCTAAAATTAAGTCCCCGACGGCGTTGTCGCCGACACGCGCCGTCGTAGTATGTGGGAGGGTCCCCTAAATTATGTACATCGATTTCAGAGTGTGGACAGATGTTTATCCTGTCGAATGCTCAGGAAGAATACAGCGTATGGATATTGGAGACTCGAGGATCGCTCAGCACACCCGCAGATCGTTTACGTGCACGAAATGCTGTCCACGACGGACACTGAAGCCATTATCTCCGCTTCACAATCACAGGTAAATTTGAGCAGTGGGAGAGCACCATGAAATCAGTAGCAAGTGGCTGTTCCGGTAAAATGAGACTCTTTCTTGCTGATTCACATTGTTTCACTTTTTTCCATGTTTTAATCATTAGATAAATGTAGTGTCTTATTGATTAGTGAATGCGCCGACTATCCACTTGTTGCTTAAAAGGGCGTGTTCCATTGGAGGGACTCCACAAACACGAAAGCTGCATGGCAACTATGCAGTTGACATTTATCAGGTGGTTGTAGCAATCAATGTATTTGGGGAGGCAACATACTCATCAGCGGCCGTATAGTGGCATAACCGGTGATGGCCCATCAAACTTTATAAGATAGCATTTGTCAGGTCTCCACAAACGTAGCTCCCATATGGCTACCAGTTAGTGTCTTCCTTTGGACTTACTTGTGCGTATGTACACTATAAAGTGGATTTCACGGTGGGATTCATGACCTCAGAGGGTTTTTGTCTGAGACAAACCTTGCTGAGATTATGTACTGGAACACAATATCTTCGTCTTAATTGCAGGGTTACATTTACCTGACACAAGGTTTTTCCCCTGCCATTGTCGGCCACAGTTACCCACTTACGAGGTACAATGCCTCATGAGATTTTGGTTTTCAACGCGATTCAAATTTATGGGGGCATTTTGGTGAGACAAAAGGACCCACTGCTGAGTCGCCGACCCAACCTAGCCAATAAGAGACAGTATTTGAGTCCCAGGGTGAGTGTTCCTTGGGAATATGTCTGAGACAAGGTGTGTCTCACCAGGTCAATCAAATTCACCATTTTTCCATGAAATTGCAAAAGGACCTTGCCAATGAGAATTCTGTACCAAAGGAGAATCTGAGACTAGGAGAAAGGTGTCAAGTGCACTCGTCTCAGATACATTGATCTCTACACGTCAATCCCGCTTTAGGATATTTAGCAGACAGCGTCGGATTCATGGCCAGCTCAATGGAACATACACTTAATTAGCAGAATAATTGGAATCGATCAGTCAGCAACAGCAATTTTAGTGGAAAAACTCCAGAAATGGCTGATCACTATCAGTGACCAATCAAATTGGGATTGTAGACCATAGTCAACAACTAGAATTAGACATAACATGTGGGAGTATTGGTTTCTCTCTATTGGGTTGATTGTGCTTATTGTAGTCCAGCTGGAATACAAACCTAGGGATTGCACGGCCATATATATATATATATACGCATAACATATGATGTTATCATAATTCACTTATTTAGTTAATATGTATAAGATGGGTAATAAAGAAGTTATATGCAGGCTTTATCTCTGTGTTACCAATGGGACTAGACCCAGCCTATACATCAAGATGAATACATCTAAATTACTAAAATGGTTAGCCTAAAACATATCTAGAATATATATATATATATATATATATATATATATATATATATATATATATAAATATATATATATATATATATATATATATATATATATATATATATATATATATATATATATATTCCATAATTTACGTCAGTATACTATCATATCCTTTAAAGACTCATTATCAATCTTAACATTGGCCAAGATGAGCATCACTTGTCACTCTCTTGTGTTCCTGTCAACTTGATGTAACATACTAACTCTCCTATCTTATCATCTTATCAAATATATAACGGATCATATCTTTCCACAATCCGTCATTGAGTTATTTTAATTGTCACCCAAGCTGTAATAAACTTATTCCTAAATCCATTTGTAATGGTATCAGTTAACAGGTTCAGAAACAGTGGGTCCTGTGGCAGACCCGCTGACGTCTAAACAGATGCGTATCAGTCAGAGGTAAGGTTTTATAGAAAATTCTCTACATATTGCCAATATTGAGTAACCTCTCATGTATTTGTAATGCAATATAACCGCTACATTACAAAAGCAAACATGCCCTAAAGAAGAACCTAAAAGGTGCGAAAAAGTGACCATGGTGTGATACTATACCACATGCATCGTGCTTGCACGATATATTTATGTTCCCTAAAGGTTAGACTGGTTACATATATGCTTCCAGCGTGCTGTAAAAAGTATCTCTTCGCTATCTGTCTGTTACACTATGATACTGAGAAAGGAGCAAGGGGTTAGTGTCTCACTGTTTTAGGATCCTACCCAGCTGACCATGACCAATCGCTCAAGACCGAAATACCTGATTGACTGGCTGGAGCCTGATATGTTTGAATCCTAGACCGAGCAGTTGATGAAATTTAGTTGACAAGTTGACAATGGCAAGTTGACTGGGTGCAAGTGGGTTACAGAAAATGATCCATGTACTGAATGTAACCCAAACTGTCAATTGTTATTCATTCATCATAATCCCTACCCTGGATGAAAGGAGAGAAGCAGTAGCTGGGAGAATAAATTTTATTGAATTTTGTGAACATAAGAATTTCATGTCGACCTTACTGGACGGCATATTAATAGAGTAATTATTAATATGAAGTTAAAATAATAATACATGTTATAATTGACAAATAGAGTATAGAGTCAATTATGATAATGTTAAAGTGTATGAGATGATATATGTTTATATATTGTATATATAATAATAGAAATAGCCCTACGTGAGTAGGAAAGGAAAAGAATGGTTGAAGGTGGGAGGGAAGAGAAAAATGTAGTACTTGCGTACTGTTTGTAACATGGCCGCGCTGGGCTGAGACGGTGTGTGCGTCGCAGGGAACACCCATGAGTTAAATCAACAGTCACAGATTGAAAACAGTGAAATCAGCAGTTAAACCCACGACATGAAGATACAGCGGTCACTATGGCGACTAACTTAGACCCTAAAAAGCAAAGAGAAGCCAGAGAATCTACAAAGAAACTACGACCGATAAAGCAAGGTGAAGACACACAGGCCGCCATATCACCAACGCAGGGGACGCCGGCTGTTTACCTACCTCAACTCAAACCGGGCTCTTCACTCCAAGCTGTTATCGAAAAAATCAATGAAATTGAAACCAGGTTAGAGGCACATGAATCCCTATTATCCAAACAGACCCAGTTAATCGACAGGATTGAGAAAAGGTTAGAAAAATCAGACGCACTTGTTAGTAATACAGCTAAACTACTAGACCAGGTAGCAGAAAGGCTGACAGACACAGAGGCCACGCTAGGCACTCACGGCCCTACTCTCAACAGGCTTACCACTCAACAAGACGCTCTACAAACAGACCTACTCAAGTCTCACCTAAAGGTCCTCAGGAACGCGGACAGGCTTGACATATATGAATCGGAAAAAAGGAGGAAACTTCTTATAATCTCAGGAAAAAAGGAAAACAAGAACGAAAACCCTAGAGACATTGCCCAACTTCTCCTGAGAGACATAGGATTAAACTCTAACACAGTCCCGATTGAAACCGCTCACAGGAGAGGGAGGTACACCCCTGGAACTCGCCCCAGAGATATTGTGGTATCACTGGGGACACCGTCTACTAAATCCAGCATCTATCGGAACCTCCATAAGTTGAAAGGGAATGATACTTGGTTCAAAGTCGCAATACATGACGAGCTCTCGAAGGAAGATCTACAGACACAAAAAAACCTACGCTCAATCAATGCCTTAGCTCACTCTCGTCAACTAAATACACGGGTGAAAGGGTTAACAATTGTTGTCGAAGGACAGTCCTATGACGCGGATCATCTAGACCTCCTCGAAATGGATTACCCCGGTATATCGATTCAGAGGGCCAAGACACAACGAACCCCAGACGGAATAGCATTCCAAGGACCCTACGCCCCGTTATCTAATCTCTTTCCATGCTCCGTGAAATATGAAGGAGTTACCTACGACAGCGCCGAGCGAGCCTACCAGGCGAAGATGGCCGATTGGTGTGACAACGAAAGAGTCCTGGAACAGATTATGGTTGCAGCCGATGCATACGACGTAATGCACATCGCCAAACGAGTTAAAAAGACGGCCGACTGGACCAAACACCGCGAAACGATAATGGAAAAAATCCTACTTGCGAAATTCCGACAAGATGAGGACCTCGCCAGAACGCTAATCAACACAGGGGACCAACACCTATATGAAGCCACGAGAGATCCCGAATGGGGATGTGGAAAACACCTTGGACAGTTGAAGGACATAACGCAGGAACACATCACTGGAAAAAACAAACTTGGATTGCTCCTCCAAAAGACCCGCGATATTATCAAAAATGAGTTTGAGGAGGTTACAGATGACGACGAACATAGCGGTAATGAGGATGAGGAACAGGCTGAACCGGAACCCGACACTACAGAAGAAAGGGAGTAACCCCCCTCTCGATTCTACAAATATGTGACTCTTAACAATTGATTGCTTTGACCGCTTGACCCATAGACCGGTTAAAACTATTACGCAACAGGTGATTACTCTGACCCTAAGTAGATGTGATGATTGCTCTGACCCCTGTTATGATGATTGTCTCCTACCTCGCTTATGAAGCCTTGTTATTTGCTATTTTTGTTCTATTGTTCACCTTTTATCTATAAGACTAACGTGGTACCAGACCGAGACCAATACCGGGTCTATGTGGTTTTTTGTCCTCTACATAGATCTACTATATAACGATTAATGTTTTATCTTTAATATTGATACAGCTTAATGCTGAAATGTAGTATATGAAATGAAACTATTAGACTATGATGTAAGGTTAAATCCCTGGCGACGCATGCCAGAGTTCTCTTGCCTTGTATTTAAGGCCTCTTTTTCTTGTCTGCCCATCAAGTGAACATGAATGATAGTGACCTTAGTAGTCGAAACTATCACTCTGAGATTGGTGTATTTTACTTTGATGAGAATTTGATGTTGTGGATTAGGCAGGATCCTATTATTTTTAGCTTTAAGAAGTGGTACAGACTGTTCTTGACCATAGTGACCATTGAACAATGTTTACACAAAGTCATAGTTATTACACTTTACTCAGTAGTAACCTTTACACCTAAAACAAACTATCCTCTGATACCAACAACTAGTGATGGAAATTCACACCTAAATAATGGATGATGACCAAAACAACATTACATACATTGGTGACCTGAAAAAACACAAAGGCCTGGCAATTGCACATCTTAACATCTGGAGCTTCCGCGCCAAATATGAGAGAATCAGACTAGAAATGAATAACACGAATATACCTATAATGACCTTTTCAGAAACCTGGCTTAGAGAAGAAGACCCCACTAATTCATATTTGATTCCTAACTACAAAACCTGTAGACTGGATAGATTGTGGAAAAAACGCCCTGTGGATAAGAGACCAAAAAAGGGAGGGGGGATACTTACCTTAATTAGAAACGACCTTGATTTTGATGCTAATATTTTTGACAGATTCAATACTAGTACTCAAAATATTGAGTTACAAGTTATTTTCTTTAAAAGTAAGAAATCAAAATCCCTCATACTGTTGAATACATATAGACCACCGGATGGGGACAAATCCATATTTATAAATACCCTCTTAGAAACTATTGAAGAAATATCTTCTCCGACATATGAAACTGTGCTAATAGGGGATATGAACATAGATATTAAACAAACTCATGATCCACATGTAAATGACCTGATAAACTCTCTTGCGCTAGCTGGATTTACACAATTAATCAGGGACATTACTCGTATTGAGACTGGAACCACTATTGACTTACTATTTGCTAACTCACATGCTATAACACACTCCGGGACCCTCGATAACAACATAAGCGACCATCAGATAATTTATATCATAAGAAAGAAAACACTAGAACGAAAAAGCAAAAAAACGTTTTTTGGAAGAACCTACAAAAAATATAACATAAAAAAGCTTGAAGACTTTGTAAAAGAGATAAACTGGATTCAATATTCTAAACTTAACACAACAAGTGCAAATTGGGACTTTATGCTCGAAAACCTTAACCGATTTTTGGACAAAAATTGCCCACTAAAAAAAATCACCACCAACGCCTCGAACGAACCATGGATGACCGGAGACCTGGCACTTGAGATAAAACAAAAAAACAAGTTACTATCAAACGCAAAACGAAGTGGTTTAGAGAAAGATAGGATTACTGCAAGGGCAGCCAGAAATAAATCTAATAGATTAATCAAGGAAGCTAGGCAAAATTTTATAATGAACCAGGTCGAAGCCTCTGGCACTGATGCAAAACGTTTCTGGAGAGAAATCAATTCGATTATCCCTGGCACAAAGAACAAAATTACTAATGATATACAACTGAAAAAAGCTGATGGTTCACGGGTAGATACTGATGACGTTCCTAATCACATCAACAACTTCTTCACGGGCATTGGCCCGCAACTTGCTGGCGAAAAATACACACCCTGGTACCCACATGGAAAAAAATATCCTTTGATGAATAACATTGCAGTAGAAGAGAGGGAGGTGTTAAAACTGTTAAAAGAAACGAAAACAAAAAAACCCTCTGGACATTGTCATATCAGGACTGAGGTTCTTAGAGATTTTCTTGTTCTTATCTGCAAGGAATTTACCATCTTGTGTAACCAGATTTTTTCCTCGGGTGAAATCCCTCTAAACTGGAAATCGGCTGTTGTGACACCAATATTTAAGGGGGGAAACTCTTTTGATGTTAATAACTATAGACCAATTTCTGTTTTACAAACCCAAGACAAAATCATCGAAAAAATTATAAGTGAACGTTTTATATACCACCTTGAACAACATGAGATACTCTCTGATAACCAGGATGGATTTAGAAGAAAGCATTCTACCCTGGACACTATTGCAAATTTTACTGACGATATTCGAAGGGAAACGAACATAGGGAATGTCACGGCAGCCATTTTTATCGACCTTCGCAAGGCCTTTGACACCGTAGACCACTCCATCCTCCTAAAAAAACTTGAACTTTATGGAATTAGGGAAAAAAATCTACAATTACTTGAAAATTACTTAACAGAAAGGAAACAGATAACCAAAGCAAATAACATTATGTCCGTGGAGGATGGGGTGGTCTGCGGTGTCCCACAGGGTTCTAACCTAGGCCCGACGCTTTTCTTGGCCTATGTGAATGATGTAATGAATTGTGTGAAAAATGTAAAAATTCGTCTCTATGCGGACGACACGGTGCTTTACGTCCACGGAAAGAATACTGACGTGGTAAAAACTCAGTTACAACAGGCCCTTGATATTTTTTGTTTATGGTGTGATCAAAATAAATTAACAATAAATTCAACCAAAACGAAATTAATGACATTCGGATCCCCTCAAAGATGCAAAAGACTAGGCAGTTTCGATATATATATAAATGACACTAAACTACAAAAGGTAAAATCTTATAAATATCTTGGGATGATTTTGGACTCTGCCCTAACCTTCAATATCCATGTTAAGGACCTCATCCGAAGAGTAGCTTTTAGAACCTACCAATTGAACAAGATCAGACCTTTTTTGACAAAAAAAGCAGCGCTAGATGTATATAGGGCTACTGTGGCACCTTATTATGACTATGGTGACTTTATTTATATGGGAACTGCCAACTATCTCTTGGAAAGTATCCAAAAAACACAGAACAAGAGTCTGAGGATCTGTCTGGGTGTCCACTATAGGACAAGTATTCATAACCTTCACGCTTTGGCCAAGATCCCTTATCTAAAAGACAAAAGAACTGCACACCTTTCTAATTATATGTTCATAAGAGCCCAAAAGGATAAATACAAAGATCATAGAAACCTCCCAACACGACTTCATCAGGCCCCTGTATTAAAGACTGTAACCCCTAATTGTTCAGCCTATGCAAAGAGCGTCGAATATTTCGGAGGTACTCATTGGAATAATCTATCACCAATTGTGAGGCTGACTCCTAACCTGAAAATGTTTAAACAATTAACCAAAGAAATACTGCTGGAGGCTGTTCCTCAAATGGAGTAAATTAACTGAGCATAGGATGTTATAATAATGATGTTATAATGATATTGGCCCAATGTGTGTCTCTATTGGTATTATTATGACTGTTGTTGCTATTATCACTGCTATCAGCACTACCTTGGTGAGAGGTTTCCTGACCATTCAATACCGACCACTCAATATCAACTACTCGATTTGTATATCTATGGACTATGATCTTGGTGACTATGAAATGGAATTTTGTTTGTACCCATATACTGGTTCACAGGCAACACGAAAACCAGCCCCCGGCTGATGTTGCCGTTTATTGGTCTATTCATATCTGTTGTGAAATAATTGACTACTGTAAACAAAAAAAATTATGAACCAATAAAAATCTTTTGAAAAAAAAAAAAAAACTGTATGAAGAGTCGAGCAGGAGTGAGGGGTAGGTGAGAGCCGAGTGGACGCACGTTAGTGCTTAGTGAGTGTCAAAGCCGCAAGGTGGCAGGAGGGGCGCCCGTGAGGCGCGTTAGAGGGGGACACCAGGGGGAGCAATGACCACCCCTGACCAAAGGCCATGGGTTACCAATTGTAGTTTTTCCGTTCAGCACTGCGGTGCGGTGCGTTGTTTAGTTGGGCCGTGGCTCGGACAAACACCAGTCAGTTCGGCTTCAGGGCTATGCAAAGTGAATGCATTCACACCTAGAGTGTGAAGGGCACGTGTGAGCACAAGGCTATTGTTTCACACAAGATAGGACCGTTGAAACATACTAGAGCATTATAACAATAGTTTTGGCTGTCTAAACTTCTGAGTTGATAATGCTTTTGTCTTTTTCCAGAGGAAGTTAAGCCTATATTAGGCAGGCCTGTACCAGTGTATCTCTACTATCCATGTGCATTGCTCCAATGTTGTCTTAACCATATCTCAAGTATTACTGGGGCAATATACATATATAACCCACCAGAATTGAGCTGGAATACTATAGAATACGATACAATAGCTGTTATTTCTTTGAAAATAATGTACAATGGTATTATGAACGTATTACACTCATACATTCAGTGATCCAATGCTAAGGAATACGTTGCCAGGTGAATGTTTGGCTTCAGCCGTGGCGTAACTAAGCAGATAAGGTGCGACACCGGACAACGGAAAAAGGCCTATTGCACGCTCATTCATCAATGAGGAACATACTATTTGCTCCTAGTGTTGTCAGTCCATCAAAAGTTCCAGAGAGACTCAGATTTATTTTACTCACAGGTTATGCTTATTCATGAATATTCCAGATACAATGATTTTAAAAAAAAAAGGCTGTTGTGCTTACTATTAACCATTTAGTGAACTTCTGACGTTTATCATCACTTAATCCAGGAGGGTAGACCCGTTAACCATCTGGTAATCTAACCTGTTCCATTCATTGATTAGTAGAATAAGGAATGTAGTACCATTAACCTTAAGGATAAAATTCACTATTGAGGCATACCCCTTTATGACTTTTGAGCTGCATGTCAAGTATGAAATAGATCATCCGACACAATGAGGTAAAACATTATTATTTCATGTACATTCTACTCAGCTCCTGGCTGGAGGAGTCTTCCGATATCGCTCTGCGAATCACATCATTGATTGCTGACGTTACTGGCATGAACACCGAATGGAAAGAGAAATTGAGCAATGCTGAAAATTTACAGGTGATTATAAAATTCTCCATGCAGATACGTTCGAACAAAGCGGAGATGCAATGACAATCCTACAATGTAACCATTCTTCATTGGCAATTGAGCAATTTCCGGACAGGACTTTCACTGATCCTCAAGTCTATTGTGCCCCGGTCCCCATTCACTAGCAATAAGAACAGAATCTTTATTTTGGAGCTGATTTGACGTTATCTAAGAAAGAAATTCAAATTTAAATAAGTCTCCCTTATTCCAAAAATGTATGTTGCACAAAAATCATGCAATGGTCTGTATTTAATCTCTAAACTATCAGACTGGTTTGGTGTACTGATGCACAAAACTATCCGAATTGGGTTGGTGGCTTGGTGGTGGTCCTAAGGTAGGACATCTTTGCCTGAAAAAGCCTGATAAATCAGATGAAACGACGCAACTACTTCCATCCACCACCCTCTCTCTCGATGTATGAATATCCCAAAATAGATCAATCAAAAATCAGCTTGTCTGATTTTCCGTGGAATTTTCTACTTACTGATTTTTTAAAACTATAGTGTGCCTTCCCTTCATTTGTACGAGTGGGGGCCTCAGGCTATTGCACTCAGAAATCGGTTATTCCTACTGTGTCTTCTTACTGTGTACCCTGGTGCATGTTAAATCATGATAGAATGCTTTCCAATATTTGCCTAACTGTAATGCTTGGTGACTTCACGGTTTGGCCTTTCTAAAAGATCAGTAGGCCTAGTAAAAGGTCAGTCATGACTTTGTATTGTATTCTTATGTACGTTGTTTCTGGTTCAGTTTCAGCGGTACAAGCAAGGAGGAGTGTATCACCCGCACTATGACTTCTTAGTAAGTATAAATACTATAGATATGTAGTATATAACATTTGGTCTCCAACCACTAACAGATATGCAGATATTTAAAAAAGAGATTCTGTGTCCGTATGCAATAGGGAGCGAAAAACAGGGGTTCTGTGCCTGTATGAAACAGGGAACCAAACTGAAACGGCAGATACCGTACTCAAAATGTAAAGCATCAAACTAGACCACGTTGACAATATATGGATATCGTATACACTTACACCATGTTTATTCACGTTTTGTCGCTGCAGGAGAAATCCAAAGTTCCTGATTACATAGAAGGGAGTGGAGATCGCATCACTACCTTTTTAATTTATGTAAGTTAACATTGACATTATCATTAATCATCCTGAGTAAACCGTAACCTGTTTATCTAGGAATACAAGTGTGCGGTCCACAGCTATCAAAAATGTCCATAACTATCAAAAATGACTTGGTTTGAGACTTATGGACATTCGTCATGTCCATAACTAGCAAAATGTCCATAAGTATAAAAAATGTCCATAACTATCAAAACCTGCTTTAAAAACAAACGCGTTACCCATTCGCGTTACATTGCGTTACTTTCCGTTACACTCAAACCGCGTTACGTTATCTAAGAAAACGTTACTAATCTGTCACCATTACCGTTACCGCGTTACTGTCATGATTCTTGTTACCGTTACCGCATTACTGTTCTAACCACGTCACCATCTAACCCCATAACAGCATAACGTTTCCGTTCTAAACTGGATACCGTGTTACCGTAACCGCGTTACCATTCGAACCCCGTTATTGTGTTGGTGCTCTATCTGCGTTACATCCTTTTCCTGTAACCTCATTACTATGTTAGAGTTGCTGTTCTAACCCTGTTACTGCGTTACCATTCTAACCCCGTTACCGTGTTACTTTTCGAACTGTGTTACAACTAAATCCTGTGAACCTCGTTAGCTTAGAGTTTTGAACAGTTCTAACCCTGTTACTGCATTTCCATTTCTAACTGCATCTTTATTCTAACCCCGTTACAGCGTTACTGTTCTAACCACGTTACATCTTAATCCTGTAAACTGCGTTTTATTCTAACCCTGTTACCGCTTTACTGTTATAACCGCATTACCTCCTGATCCTGTAACCTCATTACCCCGTTAGAGTTACCATTCTGACCCTGTTACTGCATTACTATTTCTAACTGCGTTACCATTCTAACCCCGTTACCGCTCTACCTCTTTAACCGTGTTACATCTTAATTCTGTAAAACACATTACCATTCTAACCCTGTTACTGTGTTACCTATCTAACAGCGTTACATCCTTATTATCCTTATTCCTATATCCCCATTTCCGAAACCTCTATAGTTACATACCACTGCTGGGGGTGCAGTAATTAAAAGTTATGTAGCGAGGCTGACGTTTTCGTCCCAGGCTGACGTTTTCGTCCCGGGCTGACGTTTTCGTCCCGGCCTGACCACGTGACATAAAGAGCAGCGGGACGAAAACTTAGCTATTGCAGTTACTCGATAAGGGTGGCCATTTTTCTGGGGCTATCGCAGGAAAAGAAATAATCATTTTTATCGATATTTGAAGGTATATAGGAATAGGGAAACCAAGTACCAGTGATCAAAAGTCCAAGTTACTCGGTAAGGCTTGGAAAAATTGCTGCCCGTGGCCAAGGCCTTGGGCAGTAACTTCTCCGAGCCTTACCTCATAACTTTGAACTTTTGCTCACCAGAACATATTTTCCCTCTATTATAACCTCATCATGTGTCATTCTCAGTAACGCATACTTAGTGACACTTTTTGAGTGACCCATACTGAGTGATACATACTGTGTGACACATACAGAGTGACCCTTTTTGAGTGACACATACTTAGTGATCCATTCTGAGTGATACATATTGAGTGACCCATACATGGTGACACATACTGAGTGACCCTTTCTGAGTTCTCATACTGAATGATCCATTGTGAGAGACTCATACTGATTGACCCATTTTGAGTGACACATACTTAGTAACCCTTTTTGAGTGACACATACTAAATGTAACATGGTAATATGGTAACGGAAATGTGGTAATCAGGGTTAGATTGATGACGAGGTTAGATTGGTGACACGGTAATGGTACCCCGGTAACGTTTATCCAGTAGCAGGTTTAGGATGTAACATGGTTGGAACAGTAACATGGTAGCAGGGTTAGAATGATTGCGGTAATATGGTAATTAAGGTTAGAATGGTAATGTGCTAACAGGTTTAGAGAGGTAACAAGTTAATGTTAACAAGGGAACAGTGATGCAGTAATGCGGTAAAAGAGTTTGAATTGTAGTATGGTCAGAAGGGTAATATTGTAATGGGGCTAGAACAGTAAAAAGGTCAGGGCATCGTGGTAATGGTCAGGCAGTAACTGGGTAAAACCTTTATACTTATGGATAGTTATGATAGTTATGGACATGACGAATGTCACCATATCAAAAATGTCCATATGGACCGCACAACAAGTTTCAGAAAATTTAATATGTTAAAAGTTGATACAAATCCTACACCAACAAAATGATTTTCTATAGATATGAAACAAAATCAGGTTTTTGCCGCATTGGAAATTCCTATATATTCGTATTAGGAAGATAAAGACAGATCTGACATAAATAGTGACTACCCATTCTTACCCAGCTTCGAGAACCTTCTGCTGGAGGAGCAACAGTATTCCCCTTACTTGATATAGTCCTGGATCCAAAGAAGGTGAGTGTCTGTTCATGTGATGTAAACTTGGCTATGATATGCTTATAGACAAATTGCAACAAAATGGACTTTTTGTCCATATCATACTGAGTAGGATACGGATTATAGTCAGTAGCAATCTGTAGGTCCTATACGTTTAGTATGGACACTCCGTATTAGATGGATGATAAAAAAGAAATGAATGTTTTGATGGGTCTACAACAGGACTTAGATGGATACATTGGCTAAATTGCACATTTCCTTATTCAGGATTTTTAATAATACCTCTTTGTTTCGTTTGATGAAGGTAAAATGGTGATGCAAAATGTCACAATGTCAAAACAGACTTTGCTTAATATACAACTAAGGACTGGTCTAATATGTTGGACCCTTCTGTGGATGATCAATAGAACTCACCACGTTGACTTGATTCCCAAACAGAAGGCTATTATGATGCTATTTTTTCATTTGTCACGGATAATGTCGATTGCCATTATATCCTTGTATCCGTTTTCATTTGTATTGGTTATAGTTGTAACGTCCTTGTTTGGTTTCCCGCGGAGCAGTCATACTTCTATTTGGCAGGGGTCTGGTGTCTTCTGGCATAACTTGCTGAGATCTGGCCAGCCAGACAGGAGAACTCTACATGGAGGTTGCCCAGTGATTGAGGGTGAGAAGTGGAGTAAGCCAAGATGTCATATTCCTCTATACATACTTTATTTACATGCATAAGATTACAGATTTTGCTCTTTTGACATATCTAATGAAAAATGAGAATCAACTTTTAATGCGGAAAATAATTCCCAAGGTAATTTGAACTCAGAGAACAACAGAAAGTAACTATAGCTACCTGACTCCCTGAAGGAGAGGAGTAGAGAACTCATTTCTCTGTTTAGGGAATGTAATCTGGGATATGTATATCTGAGGTATCCAAGAAATTTCCGATCGCACATAATACTATATGAGAACAGACTAGCCATTCAATCTGATAATTCATGGACTGGAAAATTCTCTCCCTTACACCGGGAGAGGCACATTTCCGAGTCTATCACAGGCACACAAACCTGGCCAATACAACAGCAAGCCTCATATTGAAACAAAAATCAATAGAAAGTTCTCTACTTTTTCAGTTGCCACCAAATGGATTCACGAGAGAGGGCAGACATTTACTCGGTCTTGTGGACTCGATGCAGACAGTTGATACCAGGCAGCAATATTAGAATTGGCCTTTAATTTCATTCAGCAAGCTCTCCGAAATGTCAGCAGGAATGAAATCCTAGAACATTGCCAGGTTCACGTTTCTTTGTCAGGTGTTGAATTCTCAAAGTTGACGAGTAAATCCTCGCGATCATGTTCACGAACAGACAGCGCAATTGTGAGCGATTTTTGATGTGAATAGACTTTTGTGAATTTGCCTATGTTCTACTATATAGTTGTAGTAAAAGGTATGCAAGGGTAGGTTTATTCAACTATAATTGTGTAGAGATATGTTCTGCTCTACAGTTTTAAAAAAAATTTCTATTACATGTTCGTCTACATGCTAAGGCACCATTCGGCTTTGGTTAATTGGGTACAGAGGTGACAGATTTTGGTGCAATAAATGTTGTAGGGAACAACGTATGTCTGGTTTGTACTTTTTCCCTGGTCACACAAAAGCATACATTATTGGAGCGAACTTGATGAGGAGTAATGACTGCAGAGGGCGCTTACATGGAGTCTCACCCCCTCTATCGGACGTTCCTGAGACCACATTTGGTCACGTGACACGCAGTCCTCGCTCACAACTCAGACTGTTATCACGTATAAATTTTTCCACCCACCCACCCTACATTTCTTGTCCTTACCGGGTGATTATATTTGATAAACTCTACAGATATCGTAATTCCATTTTCTGATATCTCATTCACATTTAATACTCCATGTATAATTAACATGCATCTTCAATACCATGTACTCGTTATTGTTCTTATTACAATTCAATTACTCGTGATACCTTCGTATTACTCAATGTCAATTGTTATACTGCGTATAAAATTTACCAAAGTATAACAAATACTCTTCTAAACGCATTACCACTCATGTCGGAGACAACTGCTAGCGCATGGTTCCCCTACTTGATTGCCCTGGAATATGCATCATAGAGAACCCTGCAGCTCATGTTGGACGAATTATATCAAAGACGTTGGAAGAACACAAGGAGATAGCTAGGCAGTAATATAGTAAGGGTATTTCAATAAGTGAGAAGAAAATAACAGATGTAGTCAATGCTTTATCTGGCGCAAAATATGGCGCAATATCTGTCAAGATTCATCCCCAGCTACAGTACTGTTTTAGTACCACTATATCAGGAACAGTAAGCCTTGGAAGACAGAACAATGTGTTTGATGAATTAAAAGTCCAAATGGCAGACTGGAAGATAATAGAGTACTTCAATATAAACAGACCAACCAAGTTGATTGTTGATGCTAGTCCTGTTGGTCTAGGGGCTGTGCTAACACAAAGAAGTCTGATGGCAAACTCAACATAGTTGAATATGTTAGTTGAAAATTGTCTGACACTAAATCACAGTACAGTCAAACTGGAAGAAAAACTCTAGGTGCAGTATGGGCCTGTGAGCACTTGACTGATCACTACTTAGTGGGTTCTGATTTTGTCATCATTACAGATCACAAAGCTCTGGAAAACATCATGAATAATCCAAATAACACAGCAATGCTTCATAGGCTGTGTTTGCATCTACAACCATACAGTGAAAAGGTACAATACAGGCCAGGGAAATCAACTGCAGGTGATTTCCTGTCTAGCCATTTACCAAAACAAACAATTCCAGAATCCTCATGGTTGGATATGCAGATGGATCAAATATGTTTACATGCAGTGAACTAATATGAGCAGGCTAGCTCTAAAAGCCATCACTCAGGAGAAAATCCTCAGTAACACTGCAAAAGATGAAGAAGTTGATTAACCATCAGTGAAACGTCGTGAGAATATTTGATACACCACATGAACCACCTGCTGTACCACTTGGGTTGAATAATATCATGCTACCAACAAATTTACTGTGTCTGTTTTTTTTTGCGATTTTCACCTGTGATTTATGTATTAAGAAGCTATTCCACCAACGCAGTGCACGATGCGGCCCGGCCCGGCCCAGCCCGGCTGGGCACCTTGTGGTTGCCTATTGGCATTCGGCGGCAATAGCCGGCCCAAATCTTCCGCTGGTGGTGATAATCTGCTTGGTGGAACACCTTGTGCGGTCCATAACTATCAAAAATGTCCATAACTATAAAAAATGACTTGGTTTGAGACTTTTGGACATTCGTCATGTCCATAACTATCAAAATGTCCATAAGTATCAAAAAATGTCCATAACTATCAAAACCTGCTTAAACAAATGCGTTACCCATTCGCGTTACATTGAGTTACTCAATCCGCATTACGCTACCTAAGAAAACGTTACTGATCTGGTCACGATTCTAACCCCGTTATCATGTTACCGTTACCGCATTACTGTTCTAACCGGGTTACCATTCTAACCCCATAACAGCATACCGTTACCATTCTAATCCAGTTACCGCGTTGGTGCTCTAACCACGTTACATCCTTATCTTGTAACCTCACTACCATGTTACAGTTACTGTTCTAACCCTGTTACTGTGTTACCATTCTAACCCCGTTACCGCGTTACTGTTCTAACCGCGTTACATCTTAATCCTGTAACCCAGGTTTTTATTCTAACCCCGTAACCGCGTTACTGTTCTAACCACGTTACCTCCTAATCCTTTAACCTCATTACCCCATTAGAGTTACCATTCTAAACCGTTACTGCGTTACCGTTTCTAACTGGGTTACCATTCTAACTCGTTACCGCGTTACTGTTCTAACCGCGTTACATCTTAATCCTGTAACCCAGGTTTTTATTCTAACCCCGTAACCGCGTTACTGTTCTAACCACGTTACCTCCTAATCCTTTAACCTCATTACCCCATTAGAGTTACCATTCTAACCCCGTTACTGCGTTACCGTTTCTAACTGGGTTACCATTCTAACCCCGTTACCGCGTTACCGTTCTAACCGCGTTACATCTTAATCCTGTAACCCAGGTTTTTATTCTAACCCCGTAACTGCGTTACTGTTCTAACCACGTTACCTCCTAATCCTTTAACCTCATTACCCCATTAGAGTTACCATTCTAACCGCGTTACTGTGCTACCATTTCTAACTGCATTACCATTCTAACCCCATTACTGCATTACAGTTCTAACTGTGTTATATTATAATCCTGTAAACCACGTTTTTTTCTAACCCCGTAACTGCGTTACATCTTTATCCTGTAACCTCATTAGCCAGTTAGAGTGACAATTCTAACCCTGTTACAGCGTTACCTCTCTAACTGCATTACCTCCTAATCTTGTGACCTCTTTACCTCGTTAGAGTTACTGTTCTAACCCTGTTACTGCGTTACCATTCTAACCCCGTTAACGCGTTACTGTTCTGAACGCGTTACATCTTAATCCTGTAATCCAGGTTTTTATTCTAACCCGTTAACGTGTTACTGTTCTAACCACGTTACCTCCTAATCCTGTAACCTCATTACCCCAATAGAGTTACCATTCTAACCCCGTTACCGCGTTACTGTTCTAACTGCGTTACATCTTAATCCTGTAACCCAGGTTTTTATTCTAACCTTGTAACCGCGTTACTGTTCTAACCACGTTACCTCCTAATCCTTTAACCTCATTACCCAGTTAGAGTTACCATTCTAACCGCGTTACTGTGTTACCATTTCTAACTGCATTACCATTCTAACACCATTACTGCATTACAGTTCTAACCATATTATATTATAATCCTGTAAACCACATATTTTTTCTAACCCCGTAACTGCGTTACATCTTTATCCTGTAACCTCATTAGCCAGTTAGAGTGACAATTCTAACCCTGTTACAGCGTTACCTCTCTAACTGCATTACCTCCTAATCTTGTAACCTCTTCACCTCGTTAGAGTTACTGTTCTAACCCTGTTACTGCATTACCATTCTAATCCCGCTACCGTGTTACCTCTCGAACTGCGTTACATCTTAATCCTGTAGACCAGGTTACTGTTCTAACCTGTTACTGCATTACTCTTCTAAACGCATTACCTCCTAGTCCTTTAACCTCATTACCCCGCTAGAGTAACCATTCTAACCCTGTTACTGCATTACCATTTCTAACTGTGTTACCGCGTTACTGTTCTAACCGTGTTACATCTTAATCCTGTAACATTACTGTTCTAACCACATTACCTCCGAATCCTTTAACTTCATTACCCCGTTAGAGTTACCATTCTAACCCTGTCACTGCATTACCATTTTTAACTGTATTACCATTCTAACCCTTTTACTGCGTTACTGTTCTAACCAGTTACATCTTAATCCTAATTACAACTCTAAACATGTAACCGTTCTAACCTCATTAGAGCATCCTGTTACAGCGTTACCGTTACCATTCTAGCACATTTACTGCATTACCATTCTAACCTGGTTACAGCATCAACGTTCTAACCCGTTTACTCCGTTACCATTCTAACCGCATTACACCCTGTGCGGTCCATAACTATCAAAAATGTCCATAACTATCAAAAATGACTTGGTTTGAGACTTTTGGACATTCGTCATGTCCATAACTATCAAAATGTCCATAAGTATCAAAAAATGTCCATAACTATCAAAACCTGCTTAAACAAATGCGTTACCCATTCGCGCTACATTGAGTTACTCAAACCGCATTACGCTACCTAAGAAAACGTTACTGATCTGGTATCATTACAGTTACTGCGTTACCGTCACTATTCTAACCCCGTTATCATGTTACCGTTACCGCATTACTGATCTAACCGGGTTACCATTCTAACCCCATAACAGCATACCGTTACCATTCTAACCCAGTTAACGCGTTGGCGTTATGCGTTACGCGTTACCGTTCTAACCGCGTTACCATACTAACCGCGTTACGCGTTACCGTTCTAACCGCGTTACCATACTAACCGCGTTACGCGTTACCGTTCTAACCGCGTTACATACTAACCGCGTTACCCGTTACCGTTCTAACCGCGTTACATTCTAACCGCGTTACGCGTTTTCGTTCTAACCGCGTTACATTCTAACCGCGTTACGCGTTACCGTTCTAACCGCCTTACATTCTAACCGCGTTATGCATTACCGTTCTAACCGTGTTACATACTAACCCCTTTATGCGTTACCGTGCTAATCATAGAAACGTGGTCAACTGCAATGGTACCAGAGACGGACGATTACTACGTTAATAATGGTCGTAGAAACACGAAATAAAAAACAGAGGATAGGTTTCAACCCCCCACACACATCGGAGATTTTTTATTTTTTTATTTTTCAAGATTTCAATTTTTTAACTATACATAATAGACCGGTACGGTATAGACTTGCATAGGCCTACATATTACACTTGTACACATATTACATATTCAATACCTACCAGCTCAAAACCCTTCTCATAACTTATGATGTCAATATAAGGAACAATTATAACTACTAATCACACTTACAACTATGATTAAAAATGATTCAATTATATTTGTTGGAATTTCCTCCACCATACTGCCCATCTACCATACTTTCCCTCCACCATACTGCCCCTCCACCATACTGCCCCTCCACTATACTGCCCCTCCACCATACTGGCCCTCTCCAATACTGCCCCTCTACTACATTGCCCCTCTACTACACTGCCCCTCCACCATACTGCCCCTCTACTACACTGCCCCTCCACCATACTGTCCCTCCACCATACTGCCCATCTCCAATACTGCCCCTCTACTACACTGCCCCTCCATCATACTGTCCCTCAACCATACTGCCTCTTTCCCATACTGCCCCTCCACCATACTGCCCCTCGACTATACTGTCCCTCCACCATACTGCCTCTCCACCATACTGCCCTTCTACTACACTGCCCCTCCACAATACTGCCCCTCTATCATACTGCCCCTCCACCATGCTGCCCCTCTCCCATACTGCCCCTCTATTATACTGCCCCTCCAGCATACTGCCCCTCCACCATACTGTCCCTCCACCATATTGCCCCTCCACCATACTGCCCCTCAACCATACTGCCCCTCCACTATATTGCCCCTCCACCATACTGCCCATCCACCATGCTGCCCCTCCACCATACTGCCCCTCCACCAAGCTGCCCCTCTACCATACTTTCCCTCAACAATACTGCCCCTCTACCATACCTTCCTTTAACCATACTGCCCCTCCACCATGCTGCGCCTCAGCCATACTGCCCCTCCACCAAGCTGCCCCTCCACCATGCTGCCCTTCCACCATGCTGCCCCTCCATTATACTGCCCCTCCACCATACTGCTCCTCTCCCATACTGCCCCTCCACCATACTGCCCCTTTCCCATACTGCCCCTCCACTATACTGCCCCTTCGCCATACTGCCCCTCTACCATACTGCCCCTCCACTATACTACCCTACATCCTACATCCCTACATCCCCACATCTCCACATCTATACATCCTACATCCCTACAGCCTACATCCCCACATCTCCACATCCATTTATCCTACATCCCTACAGCCTACATCCCCACATCTCCACATCCCCACATCACTTCATCCATACATCCCCACATCCTACATCCCCACATCTCCACCTCCATAAATCCTACATCCTACATCTCTACATCCTACATCTCCACATCCATATATCCATACATCCTCACAGCCTACTTCCCCACATCCATACATCCCCACGTAATGTGGGGATGTATGGATGTGGAGATGTGGGGATGTAGGATGTATAGATGTGGAAATCTGGGGATGTGGGATGTTGGGAAGTAGAATGTGGGGATGTATAGATGTAATGATGTAGGGATGTTAGGATGTGGGGAAGAAGGATGTGGGAATATATGGATATATGGATGTGGAGATGAAGGATGTAGGGATATAGGATGTATGGATGTGGAGATGTGGGGATGTAGGATGTATAGATGTGGAGATGTAGGGATGTGGGGATGTGGGCAGTAGGATGTGGGGATGTATGGATGTACTGATGTAGGGATGTTGGGATGTAGTGATTTAGGGATGTGGAGATGTAGTATGTGGGGATGTAGGATGTAGGGATGTGGGGATGTAGGCATGTAGGGATGTGGGAAATTAGGATGTAGGGATGTAGGAAAAATGGATGTGGAGATGTGGGAATGTAGGATGTAGGGATGTAGGATGTATGGATGTGGAGATGTAGGATGTAGGGTAGTATAGTGGAGGGGCAGTATGGTAGAGGGGCAGTATTGTGGAGGGGCAGTATAGTGGAGGGGCAGTCTAGTAGAGGGGCAGTATGGGAAAGGGGCAGTATGGTTGAGGGACAGTATGATAGAGGGGCAGTATGGTAGAGGGACAGTATGGTGGAGGGGCATTATGATTGAGGGGCAGTATGGTGGAGGGGCAGTATGATGGAGGGGCAGCATGGTGGAGGGGCAGTATGGGAAAGGGGCAGTATGGTGGAGGGGCAGTATAGTGGAGGGGCAGTGTAGTACTTAGAGGGACAATATGGGAAAGGGGCAGTATTGTGTAGTACTTTAAATAGAGGGGCAATATGGGAAAGGGGCAGTATTGTGTATTGTTATATACCTATGGCTGTAACAAGTGCGTATACTGCCCGCTCCTACCCATGGCGTATTTATACCCGTACGGCACACTGTGCCGTACGGGGTATGTGATCACGTGAAATAAAATATTGCCATTTTTAGGTATATAATAATACGAAAACGGGCTGACAATCTTCGTACATCAAAATACTTGGTAAAATTATTGATCACATACATCCCTCTGCCTCCGGCATCGGGATGTATGTGATCAATAATTTCACCGCGTATTTTTGACGTACGAAGATAGTAAGCAAGTTTCCGTATAGTACTTAGAGGGGCAATATGGGAAAGGGGCAGTATTGTGTAGGGGCACTATGGGAGAGGGGCAGTATGGTGGAGGGGCAGTATGGTGGAGGAGCAGTCTAATACAGGGGTAGTATGGGAAAGTGGCAGTATGTTAGAGGGACAGTATGATAGAGGGGCAGTATGGTGGAGGGACAATATGGTGGAGGGGCAGTATGATTTAGGGGCAGTATGGTTGAGGGGCAGTATGATGGAGGGGCAGCATGGTGGAGGGGCAGTATGGGAGAGGGCAGTATGGTGGAGGGGCAGTGTAGTAGAGGGGCAGTGTAGTAGAGGGGCAGTATGGGAGAGGGCCAGTATGGTGGAGGGGCAGTGTAGTAGAGGGGCAGTATGGTGGAGGGGCAGTGTGGGAAAGGGGTAGTATAGTGGAGGGGCAGCATGGTGGAGGGGCAGTATGGTTGAAGGAAGGTATGGTAGAGGGGCAGTATGGTTGAGGGAAAGTATGGTAGAGGGGCAGCTAGTTGGAGGGGTAGTATGGTGGAGGGGCAGCATGGTGGAGGGGCAGTATGGTGGAGGGGCAATATAGTAGAGGGGCAGTATGGCGGAGGGACAGTATGGTGGAGGGGCAGTATGGTGGAGGGGCAGTATGATGGAGGGGCAGCATGGTGGAAGGGCAGCATGGTGGAGGGGGAGCTTGGTGGAGGGGCAGCATGGTGGAGGGACAGTATGGTGGAGGGGCAGTGTAGTAGAGGGGCATTATAGTAGAGGGGCAGTATGGTAGAGGACAGTATGGTTGAGGGACAGTATGGTGGAGGGGCAGTATGGTTAAGGGACAGTATGGTGGAGGGGCAGTATGATTTAGGGACAGTATGGTGGAGGGGCAGTAAGGTTAAGGGACAGTATGGTGGAGGGGCAGTATGGTGGAGGGCAGTATGGTTAAGGGACAGTATGGTGGAGGGGCAGTATGGTTGAGGGACAGTATGGTGGAGGGGCAGTAAGGTTAAGGGACAGTATGGTGGAGGGGCAGTATGGTGGAGAGACAGTATGGTGGAGGGACAGCATGGTGGAGGGTAAGTATAGTGGAGGGGCAGTATGGTTGAGGGACAGTATGGTGGAGGGGCAGTATGGTGGAGGGACAGCATAGGTGGCGGATGGGCCGCACAGTGGTAACGATAACGCGATAACGCGATATGACCTTAACAAGTTAGAATGGTAATGTGGTAATGTAGTAATGGTAACAAGATTAAGATGTAATGCAGATAGAAAGATAACACGGTAATGGGCTTTACCATGGTAACATGGTAAGGCCTGGCGTCCACCTACTACGACATGGCACCGATATGGTCTACGATTCACCTCCTGATAGAAATAAAAAATTGACCACGTTTCTACGATTAGCATGGTAACGCGTAACGGGGTTAGTATGTAACGCAGTTAGAACGGTAACGCGTAACGCCGTTAGAATGTAACGCGGTTAGAACGGTAACGCGTGACGCGGTTAGTATGGTAACGCGGTTAGAACGGTAACGCGTAAAGCAGTTAGAATGTAACGCGGTTAGAACGGTAACGCATAACGCGGTTAGTATGGTAACGCTGTTAGAACGGTAACGCATAACGGGGTTAGTATGGTAACGCGTAACAGGGTTAGTATGGTAATGCGGTAACTGTGATGCAGTAACAGGGTTAGGATGCTAACACGGTTAGAAGTGTAATACTGTAACGAGGTTAGATTGGTAATGCAGTAACGGTAACGTGGTAACGATAACGCGATAACGGGGTTAGGATGTAATGTGGTCATAAATATAACGCATTCTTAGGTAGCGTAACGCAATCAGAATGTAACGCGATTTGATCGGTAATGTTTTCTTAGGTAGCGTAACGCGATTGAATGGTAACGGGAAGTAGCGCTATGTAACGCAAATGCGGTAACACATTTTTTAACCAGGTTTTGATAGTTATGGACATTTTTTGGTACTTATGGACATTTTGATAGTTATGGACATGACGAATGTCCATAAGTCTCAAACCAAGTCAGTTTTGATAGTTATGGACCGCACAAGTACTGCTTAGACCAAGAGGACTTATATCATATGTACACTACAGAAGTGTATATGATGTTGTATGTTGATGAGAATTGTTATGTAACTGTATACTTTGTTATAATATATGTTATTAATACATATCTGTGTATGGTTATCTGTCTTCTTCATTTAGTATAGAAGATATTCTGAATTCTCTTTTCTTGTCAATGGGGTAGCTAGTCTATAGGATTAGGCCTTAGCTACTGTATTTTATCTAATTTTGGTAATAGATAAAATATCAATTTGTTTCTGACACTGAAGTGCGTAGCCACCTCGTAACTCGCTACGCAATATTCTCGCTCACACTCGTATATTACCACGCGTCAACTACATGGAGCATACGCCCATTACTGGAGCCTATAAGAAACAGGTTAATATGGTGCATAAAATTCCACCACCTGACGTATACTGACACCAAGACTCAACATAAAAAAACATACTCTTCAGTTTCATCCTACCCAGTCTCTAGCTCTCTGCGTCCCATCGGGGTATCTTGATCCATAGAGCACTGGCGAGGCAAGCATAGAGTCGGCAGCTGATACACACGGGACATACATTTATTGAGGCCGAAGCGGGGTGCTGGGATACGGGGAGGGGGTGCAATACAATGGCGCAGCAAGGCATTCCACTTTACCTGATGAAACTGCACGGGGCAGGGAAGTGACAGAGTGAGGGTCTACTTGCTAGAGGTCGTATCGAACTCATTATCATGCATGGTTTACAATGTCCCCATTGAAAATGTATAGAGACTCAGTAAACCACGACCCATTATATATACAACCTGTCAGATGCCACAATTGTGGTATATATCTTCAAATCTGTGTTATACGGTCTAAAAGTCATGTATAAGGGAAATTAGTACCTTTGTGCTATAGAGCAAAGAAATAGTCCATATTGATATACTTTTTGATATAGCAATTCCTGGGTTAATTTGTTCGAAATGATGGATAATAGATACAACAAACGACGGTTTTATGGACAGGCGGCTCTGTAAATCACTCACGGTTGACGTCGTAATATACTCGCTAGCGCTCTTGTATTACTGTGCGTCAACTCCTCGTGGTTTACGGCCGGCTATCCACAAGACAATCGTTTATTGTCGATGTACCCATCTGCATAGGTTGATTATTGTTCAATGGCGATGAGCGCCTGGTAGTAGTATACGATTGTCACCCTTTGCCGGGCATATTCTGATAACTTATTAGGAAGACTAGGCACCCACCAACGCCGACGCGAGCCGATACAAAATGACCATATCGTAGCGCGTCGGGAGGCGTATAGTAGCGTATCGGTTCGCGTCGGGGCGTATTGGGGCGCATCATAACGTGTTGGGAGGGTGCATGAAAAAGGTGCCATGGTCCCGATACACCCCAATATAGCTCACGATGCAACTAGTGTAATCAACCATATTTCCTTTATAATTCCAAAAATAATGCATATTTAAGATTGATATTTTATCTAAAGATACAAAAAAAATTGGAGAGCAGCATTACCATTATATATTCTAAGTATTCTGAAAATTTCATAATTTTCCATCAATTATTTCATATGATTTCCCGTTCAAAGTGTCATCTATACACACCGATGCGCTACGACAATCGATACATGATCGATTGTCATAGACCCGCTACGATATGGTTTTTTTTATTAGTTCACGTCGTTCCGCGTCGGTGCACTTCGGGCCGCGTCGGTAGCGTTATCGTAGAGACTTGACCAACTGCCCCGATAAGCTCTACGATTTTGCTACGATATGGATTTTGTAAAAATCGGGAGGGCAAAATCGGGGCGCGTCGGTTCGCGTCAGAAGCCTGGTGGACACCCCCCCCCCCCCCCCTCCCCCGCGTTGGCCATGGAATGGGGCTGGGGATGAGTGGGGAGGTTGAAATTAATTTGTACAATACATAAACAAGAAAACATTTTAGAAACTGGAGTTGAAAGCAAGGATTTCAATGGTTAAATCTGCAAGCTCTCTATTCCTAATTGACAAAATAGTGATGACTAAAGGTTATTATCTCCTGAGCCTTTTATTGTCATATAACTAGGATATAACACATGATGATGAATGTCATTTTGTTTCGAAAGATTTATTCATGGACGGACTAATACAGCATCAGGTAACCACGATATTGTTTTGGTATTTTTGTTTTTCATATGAACAATGAAGCGCTTTATCTTATCTCTATTGAGTAATAGAAAATAAATAAATATCAACAATTATGCGACAGAACAAGGAATATGCAAATTTCTTTCTATCGATTCAAGGAATTTTTAAATTCCCTACTGTCTTCTACATTTGGAATCAGTTCAGTATGAAGCGCTTTGCAAAGTTAAGTCTAACAACATGCACTTTGAATATCACAGTAAATATAGTTAACAACTTATCACTTTGTTGAAGATTACTTGCGGCATAATAGGAAATACATGCGTAATAGTAACTCGCGTTTTAAGAACGTTGGCCAGGATGTGATAGGTCTAGGTAACGTCCCATTCACTTCACTAAAACATCTGCAAATCTATATATAGAAAAACCCAAATAGATACCACAACAATGAGATCTATTCACCTCAGGAATGCGGACGGTATAATTGTATGGTATAACTGTAAGTATATTTAACACAGGGCACAGAGTGATTGCTGATTCCGCCACCATCCACCAGAAAGATATAGGATAGAGCCATTGCAGTCGGAGAACAACTACTATTATCTGCTGTTATAATCGTGAGACAAGGCTAAAACCCTTTTGTGGCAAGCCATGAAAAATATTCTTAATAAAATCCATTGATAACTGGACCCGCCATCTGGTGTTTTGTTTGGCGTTAGGGGCAAGATGGCCGCCTCCATAAGACGATAGTTATATGCCCTATATTACCGTAAAACCCCGCTTATGAGCCGATTTTCTAGGGATTTTTTAAAAAGTCGGGGGTCGGCTTATAACCGAGGTTTTTCAAAATTTGATTTTTGAAAAACCCGGAAATCAATATTGGTACAAAAGTTCATTGAAACTTTCATATTTTATGCCTTATCATATACAATAGTCCATATACCATCCAAAACGTTATGATAATATATAGTATATGAACGTTCATAAATAAGACTGAAAATTCTACAAAAAGTGGTGAGTACGGGGGAATGGGGAGCCAAGACCCCTATGTATGGGGTCGGCTTATAACCAGGGTTTTCCTAAGGTTGAAAGGCCCCCAGAATCGGCTTATAGCATTTTGCTGAAGTTGGGGGTCGGCTTATAGCCGGGGTCGGCTTATAAGCGGGGTTTTACGGTAGGAGAGTAGACCCGTGAAGAGCGATGGTGTGACGCCCAGATGAGCCGTGTGTGTGTACAGGCTGGAGTCCTCACTGGAAGGAGTAGCTCGGGTTCGGGGTGCCTCCGCACCATGAACCGATAAACTTGAGCACATCCTGACACTCCGTACTGTGGGAGACCTGCAAGTAAGAATACATGGAGACATGGTTAGTGTGACTGAAGGGAATCTGTTCCGAGTTGTTTTGAGTTTAAGGAACGAGGTGAATATTTCCGACCCAAAACAATGATATGGTTTAGATACCTAAAACCCATTAAAAATGTTATTTTAATGTTTACTTTACGAGGCTGAAATGTCTGCATCCAGGAAGATGCTATCTTGAAGTGAGAGCGAAAAAACCTTCTCCACCGTCGCCGTAACCATGGCGTGCTCATAACTGTGACATCACTGGAAGTGTGGCAACAGCTATAACTACAAACTCCCCTGTCTCCCAGATACCTGGGAAAGGCAGCAACCGTCAACAAATTGATGTTTGCCGTGTGGGGCCTGAAGTGGCCGCTACAAAGGCAAGAAAATCTCGTCTAAGGGGATTTTGATCAAGGTTTCGCTGTAAAGCAGCTCATCGGGCATCATAAGAGAATAAATTTAAAAAAAAAAAAAAAAAATTTAAAACAAGTCGCGTAGTACGGTGGGACGTATGAATATCATTTCGTCACTCAGTGACGAACAGAATACGTCAGTAAAGGTGAGACATTCGTGCATAGGTATAGGAAACCTATGAAAGTTTACAGTCAGAGCTTGTATCCAATCGAGTTTGAATAGCGTAGTAATCCACAAGGCAAAGCCACATGATTTACATAGCGATTCAAACGAGATGGGATTGAGCTCTGGCCGTAAACTTCGATATTTTTCTGAATTTATCTCACCTTTCACATTTACTAATGGGATAACCTTTGTGATGTAATCCCCATTGAGTATTTTCTCTAAATACTCAATGGGCATTGGATATGAGTCCCCACTGTCAATTCTATGGGGAAAAAATAACAAGGGTGAGATAAATATGTAATACTTCTATGACTAATAAAGAAATTCTGAAAAAAAAACCAAAAGATCAGCAGAAGGGTTCGAGTGACTGACCTTGGTAGCCATGATGAACTTGTTATAGTCGTCCTTGTTGGCGGCGTAGCCGGGGCGCTTGAACTCGACCTTGTTGCGGAGGACGGGGTAGCCGGTGATGACGCAGGGCAGCGACTGGATACCCGTGTTGGCGGCCACCAGCGAGGCCTCGTACGTGTCGCGCTCGTCGGACGGCAGGGTCTGCTCCACGCGCTGGTCCATGGACACCGCCAGCACCCAGTCCTTGACGGCGTCGTGCGCCTTGCCCTACAACACACCCGACATATACCACTTCATCATCCATCGTATACAAAGTACCCATCAAACATGTATGGGGAGTCAGTAATATATAGAAACAGGATCCCTGGGTACTAAGTTTCCAGATTCCGAACTCGTTTCGCCGGAGGTTTCAACCGAGGTCTTTAGACCGACGTTTAAACCTCCGGAGAAACGAGTGAGGAATGCTGCAATGCTGACAGAAGCAAGTTGAATGCTGCAATGCTGACAGAAGCAAGTTAAATGCTGCAACTAGGCCTAAGCCAAACCAAATATGTGACAAATAGATGCTTCGGCGATTTGAGGTGGGGTTGGTTTCAAGGTGAGTGCCGATAATATTTACGTTATCTCTCTGATATATCGATGTATTTACGTATGCCATTAGGATTCTATCAGTTCAGAACTGTATAGTAACTGTATTTTGCCGTATATCGCGATGACTATCAGCGAGTCGAGGTGCTGCTCGAGTCTGTCCGCCATTATCCATCAGCTAAGACCTTAGGCGTAACGTCCGTTACTACTCGTCAGTGCAGAAAGTCATAGTTACTGTATACATAGCAACGTGTTGTATTTACATTAGTTACGGCAGTAGGTATATAGTAATATAGAGGAAACCTTGAATGGCGTAGTAATTCACAAGGCGATGCGGCATGAATTACTACGCGATTCAAACGAGATGGGATCGAGCTCTGACCCTAAACTTGAAATGGTTTCTGAATATATCCCAACCTTCACATTGGCTAATGGGCTAACCTTTGTGACATTATCCCCATTGAGTATTTTTTCTAAATACTTTATATGCGTTGGATACCAGTTCCCAATGTTAGGTCTCTGGGGAAAAAATACCAGAGGTGAGATAAATCACTATCCATCGTTTGAAAACTGTCAGATACCATAACCATTGTATACAGATTTCAAGTCCATTGTGTAGGGAATATAAAACCATAGTAATGGAAAATACACTCTTGAATCAAATATCTAGTTGACTTCGTGATATATTTGTTAACGCTCGTGTGCCTGTCTATTTATCATTGGCTATGAATATACTTATACACAGCCTGTAGCGGGTTTCTATGTTTTATTGTATACCCATGTACGTGTGTTTGTGATTTAACGTCTCAGGAGACCCTGAAGGTATACAGTACTTTTTATAGTTACATATTGATATTCCCCATACCGTATATTTTATGCTGTGCACTTCTTTACGAAACACGTTGACATATCGGGGTGTTGTAGACTTCGCCTTAAGATGGTTTCTACACCAAGTTCTGGTGAAACACCATTGATTCTGGGGATTTATTACCCACCAAATACGTAGTCTCCATAGGAAATACATGGAGCACCTGGAAACAGCTACCAGGAGATTATGGCATGTCAGAATCTCCTGCGGGAGATTCCGGAAAAAATGTCCCATCCATGATAAAGTCAAATCATCAATTACTTCGAAACAAGTTTCATGGATATTCATTCAACATAAATTATTTACAATTAGTCCTAGTTATCTCATTTACCATCAGATCTCACTGGCATAAAACGTTTTACATGCTAAAATCACAGGTTAATGGGGAACTATATTATTAGTGCAAGTCTACAGTACTCCAACTACTCGGAGATTACGGCCACTCGTACACAAAACCAGTCATTATTGTGTATATACGCGTGAGTGTGAATATTGTTTGGTCATACCGTGATGTGTGGTTTCTCCGGTAGGGGGATCTCGAATGGGATGTCTGTATCTTGGAAGTCACTGTTGTCCAACATGTCCAGTGAGCCTTCTTCTATGGCCTATCAGACAAGGAGAGACTACATTACACATCATGGCAGGTATATACAAACATACATGTACACTTGGAAAGAATCATTGTGGGGAATCAGGAAATGGTAATAGTTTGATATTTTTGATTTCATTTTTAAATGTATATATATCTCCTATATCTAACTTCTATCTAGAATTGTAATAGCAAATACAGTAAAACCCCACTTCTGGGACACATCGCTTAAGGGGTCACCCCGCTTAAGGGGTCACTTTGCTCGGAACAGAAATCTTTATTCAGTTTATTTTAACCTCGCATACGGGGACACCTCGCTTAAGGGGTCACTTTGCCCGGAACGGATGGTGTTCCCTTAAGCGGGGTTTTACTGTAGATGGTTGACACAAACTACATATCAAATCACAAATTTGAAGCCTCATTTATCTCTTAGCAAACACTATATGTCAGCCCTCTAGAAACGCGTTACACAAATTAAGCATCACACATATTCAAAATTGTTTTCAGCGGTAGCTGATGATCAGATATCAGCCATCTCTTTTTCTTCTCTTTTTTGAGCAGACCTGTTTATATTTTCCTTATGCTACAGGTTTATGATACGTCGCAGTACTTCAACATAGCTATGTTAGTTCATTTCTATTATATCATGCATGGTGCCTGTGGTTGCTCTCCATTTTTTTTTTTTAATATAATTCTTATGAAACTAAATAGATTTGCTATAGCTAATACTCATCCTTATCTAAACAGCCTGAAAATGTTCAACTAATTTGGAAGTTGCCACCTATTCTTTGCTATTCCTTATTCAGCCTATGTACATTCCCCTGTTCTAAGTACCAGACAAAACAAAATGACACCTATCACGATAGGTTCAGAAGTCCTTTCAGGTAGTCTATTTTAGTTGATACAAATATACGGGGTGCGGAAAAAAGACAATATCTTATACTATGAGAGTTGCGACGTCTCTTAACATTACACATATTTCTAGTTTCGTACATGAAAAAAACCTTACCTCAACCAAGTCAAGATATCTGTTGTAGAAGACGAAGGCCATGTTTCCGTTACCAATGTTCTGTAAAAATCAATATACATTTATTTACAATTATTCCTAAAGTTCTATGCTGGAGAACATTATATTTTACGAGAGTATGTGAACTACCATTATTACTTAATCTCATATAGCTTTAAACAACTATACCTCTTAACTTGAAAATTGTAATAATATGCCATAGATTAAGATGAATCAGGTTTTATATTAACCAGACTGAGAAAACATAGAAAACATGTTGATTCCAGCCGCGCCATGGGGCTGAGGGTCTCTGGGGAGGTTCAAGCTTGAATGCGGCTCAATTTATACTTTTTTTTTTTAGAAATTTTATTAGGGTTCAGTCTTTACATTAAACCAGGCTCGGCTGTTGCTATTCTGCCCCCCGGTCTCTCTACGTAGTTGGATACAATTTTCTCTCTAGTAGGTTGGTTATATGTATTAATACTGGTGCGTAATATTAGGAAACGTCCTTACTGTGGACGAAACGGTTCCTGTTCTCGGTCAGTCTTTGATTTCATACTACCTGACGCCATAGGCGGAAGGCAGTATGAAATCAAAGACTGACCGAGAACGAGAAACGTTTCGCCCACAGTGAGGACGTTTGCTTATTATTATATACCTTAAATCGATGAAAAAACGTTATTTTGATGACTTATTAAGTCACACTCACAGCGGGCACGAACATTATCATTACTGCACCCCTAGCAGCGGGCAGTATTTCATAGACATTCGCACACAGGTATATAATAATAGGTATGTTTTACCGCACCTGAAGGATGTGATCACCTGAAGGATGGTTTGATGGGATGACATGTGAATGTATACTATGTATAACCATCTTTGGTTTAGAAAAGAAGAAAAAATTGTATAAACTGGAAACGAAAACAATACAAGACGTGTTGGAATATAAGAAATAAAAAAAAAATAGAAAAGGAATGGAAACAAAAGATGTCCATGGAAAAGTGAAATTCTGCCATCTTTAGATAATCCCATAGATGAAGTCTCGGGTGGTGATCGGTCGGGTTCAGTCTCAATCAGGGTTTCAAGTAGGGGCTGAACAAAATGGTTGAAACTCGCTGGGCCACCTAACTGTTGGCTGACGAACCAGCCTAGATTTTACACTAGTTCCTTAATCAACAGCTAGTCAGAGGTAGGGTACCAGTTAACCTTAATTTTCACCTTTCTAACCAATCATATGGCTGTAAATATTCAGTGCAAGAGTGGACTTGCTGAGATGTGCACATTCTCAACCTCTTACCTGAAATTTTAGGTTGAACTGAGCCACTCTAGTGAATTTATGGATATTTAAAAGGCGACATAAAAACAGTATTTAGATAAAAATAGTTACTTGATTTATAAAATCTCCCTTAGTTATTCCAATATTCAAAACTTAAGAACACGTTGAGGACATTGCCTTGCCTTGGGTGAAAAGGTTGAAATTATACTGATTTTTTTTAAAAAATTGAAATTATATTGAAAAGTTTGCCAATAGACAAACCCCTGCCTCACCTTACACATGGTCCCGGCCTCGAGGAAGGCCTTGTCGGCGGGGATGAGGTCGGTGTGGCGGAGCAGCGACACCGACAGTTTACAGGCCACCGACTCGAGCGACTTGTGCGACATGGCCGCAGAGCGAGTGGCGTAGTAGTGAGCGATCCTCAGCATGGCCTGGAACTGCTCGTGTTGACTGGTGTTGGCCTCGCTCGACTTGGCCATGTTCTCACACTGCAGGGAAGACAGCGGGGTGTTTTCAAACAGGAATAGAATAATCAGGAATGTCATTTGTGGTCAGAGAAAAAAAGTGGAAATATTTTTCAGGGGAGGTTTTCTGCCTCAGAAAGATCGGGAAGATTTTGATAATCTTCCCTTGTCGGCCATGATATGGGGCTCAGGGTTTATGGAGAGGTTCAAATCAGTTTTATTGTCATAAATTAGGTTGAATCAATATTTGATGTAAGGAAAAGCAATTACATATACCGAATATGAAAAAGTGGATTTCCACGGGAAAATGTAAAACTGACATTTTTGAGATTCAAAATAATTTTTATTATCCACTTAATACACAGTGTCCATAGACAACACATATGGTAAGTGTATCACCATACCCAGAGCATACGGATATGGTGTATGCTCCGGGTTCCGAGAAGCGAGTAAACAGAAAAATAGTGTAGACTGAAAAATAGTGCATACCTGAAATGAACTAATATCGGCACGACACTTGTCAGGGAAATGTGGATAATAAATACAATATACTGATGGAGTGGTTTCAGATTAAAGCGGTCGTATACTCCTCGGAGTTAACTGTGCACAATATCCCCGCATGCGCTCAGATATTACTACTCGTCAACACCTCGGAGCATGCGGCCTCTTGTACCTAAAACCAGTTAATTTTATGTATGTACAGGTAAAAAATGTAATACCCTATCTACTCTGTAACAGGAACGTCAGTTGGGGTCAGGAAAAAAGTGGGGACATTTTCCATTTGTAATTTGCTACCTCAGAGAGACTGGGAAAATATGGAAAACATGTCATAGTCAGCCAAACCGTGGGGTTGGTGTCTGTGGGGAGCTTTTAAACAACAGTTTATTAGTGTGAATGAGGCTCAATTGATATCTTCGTAATAAAGAATCGTAAATATTGAAAATACTGATTTTTTAACAGTTAATCTGTTGTGATTATTATCACCATTGAGATTCATCTTAAAGACTGAATATTGGATGACTCAGTGGCGCCGACTGCTGTGCGACAGAGGAACTAACGAGCGCACACAGTGACTGTTCTCAAAATTAACTAAAAATGAAAAAGTGGATTTCCATGGAAAAGTAGAGAGTTGCCTTCTCTGAAGTTATATGCTCGGTATTCTATGTGCACCAAGTTAATACAGGGATACAAAGTGGGACTGAGCAAAAAATCGGAAATTACAAATTTTGAAAAAAGAAGAATTTTAGCATATGTACGCCTAAAAGGTAAGTGGGTTATGATCTTGGTGGTGGCGGTCTAACACCGGGTGCCTCCCGCTGGTGAGTGCTGTTGATGTGTAAATATTGCTGAATTTTTACGGGTTTTTATCTAATATGAAAGAAAATTTCGAAATCACGAAAATTTCCGAATTCCGTCCTTCTACGGAAAAACTTGCATCCCTGTATCATAATAGAGAAAGCTGACAGAAGCCAGGCGATGAGAAGCTCCCAACTTACCAGGTCATTGAGCATGTCGCGAAGGTCAGCCCAGGTACGGAACGACTCGGGCTTGTCCAGGTCAGGCATGTTGAAGAGGTCGTGTACGATCCGCTTATAGATATTGAAGTTCTGGGAAATGAAACACATAATTTAATACAGTGAGCCCCATTGATTACACAGTATATGACAATTGAATATTGTTTATAAATTATTGTAACAACTTGTTGAGAAAAAAAAGACGTCCTAATAAAAATTGACCACCATAATATTGAGGAGTTGTTGTTAGTCATTTCCCTTTATTTGATCACTCCCTTCACAGTATATGACAGTTCGGATTGGAAATGCCGAACGACAGAGATTCCGTACGAACCAAGACTAAGAATCTTGTATGCATCTCTTTCGATAGCCAGTACTACTTCCGGTAAGTGATGTCAACGGTAATGAAAACATCACCAATGTTGTGCACAGATGAATTGATACTGGAAATGTGAGACGTGCTACCGATAATGATAAAACACTCTGTACACTTCACGTCCTATCTCCAAGTGATTGTGGCACAAAATGAACATCACTGAATGGAAACAGTTGAAATAGCAGGATTTGGTTTAGTGGGAATAGAGCCATTCAATAAAATCGCTACACACAGATGTTGAAGATCTGCATACATACCTTATATCTCAAAGTTGTTCATTTTACTAGCAAGACCCCATATCATACACCAACTGTACATCCTAAAACCTTTTATGTAACTCATCCTGTTGGACAGCGACTTAAAGTGCAATACTATCCACTGAGAGACAGCATGGGGTTCATATTTTACTTTAACTGAGTACAAAGAAAAGATAATTGATTACCTGAGTGACGGGAGGCGCCCCATACTTGACGTACAGGTCGAGAGCCTGTGGGATTCGGCCATCTTTGATCAAGGTCGCCGCGTACATGGCCACGTATTTATGTAGGACCTTGGGGTTCTACAACACCAGAGAAGGTAGTGTCAGGGTAAGTTAACGATAAGCCAAAGAAAATAGAAGATTAATCAATTCTATTGGATCTCTCGTATACACAAGTTTATTTTGATACAATGTGACCTTAGTTCCGTTTTTCTATTCAAAATCATTTCACCATGTGTTAAACTAATGTTAGTCTATAACGATATAGAAATCATTATTATTCTTTTTTTATTCTTGGTACAATTCACATTAGTGCAGTGGTCTCCCATTGTCCGTGTCTATAAAGTACATCAAGAAGTTTATACAGCGCTTTTATCCTCATTTTACATGTACTTTGGTATGCCAGGAACGAAAACCCAGATACGACACTGATGCCATAATGTATACACAAATTAGTTGCTGTAAAACTCCGTGTTCTCAAGGAATGCCATCCACGTCAGTAAAGAACAAGCAAAGAATAAAAAACAAAGTCTAAATTGAGATAGTACATCAGAATAGTGCTGCTTCGACCCACGGCTGTGGCAGCAACACTCAATTTTTACTACATAGTAAAATCTGTAACAATATGCTTTGCATATCCCTATTTTTCTCTATTTGCATATCCCAGTGTCATACACACCTGCTGTTCTGCGGTCTCCAGACACTTCTGCCAGTCTCCTCTCTCCACATACATGTCGAGGGCGGCAACCACGTCGACACCAGCCAGCTACAAAGTGGGGAAAATGGAACAGTTATGCCCTTAGTTTATGAATCAAACGCTATAACATACCACTTAGCTATGTTGTGGTGCCAGATTTCTAAAAACAAAACAAAAAAGATTAAATTATAGAAAAAAAAATTTTAAGGAGTACCCGGTGCTATTTATTTTATACTACAGTTAAACCCGGCGTAAGGGGCCACACCGCTTAATGGGACAATTTGCTCTGAACAGAAAATTTTAAATTTGAATAGAATGATCTTTTCAACAAGACAGTTTCCATACCACTAAGGCTCATGGCGTGGTCCCATGACACATTATAAGGTGTGGCCTACTTCATAACTCTCAATATTTAATAGTCAACTTAAAAAGGTTTATGCAAATCCCTAATCATGGAATACTGTGGTGCATTATCTGACTGAAAGTACCTCAAAAAGATGGGGTTAGGAACTGCCATCTAAATAGTCTAGGAAAGAAAAATGGGATTGATATAACACTATTTTCATCTATGAGGGTATTACGTACAGCGTCAGCCTTGCCCTGATTTTTGAGGTGGTCTCTGTACTTCTCATCCACGTAAGGCACGTATCTGTAAGATAAGAAGACGGTGTCTGTAAGTGTTGTTCTTGGCCAGGTAATTTTATCTCAACCCTGGTGTTTTTCCCCATTGATTTAGCATTGGGAACTCGTATCCAACACCCTTTGAGTATTTGGGGAAAATATCCAATGTTCGCCCGTTAGACAATGTGACGTGTGAGATAAATTCAGAAACTTATTCAAGTTTATGGTCAGAACTCAATCCCCTCTCGTTTGAGTCGCAATGTAATTCACACGGCTTAGCCGCGTGAATTACTACACAATTCAAACTTGATGGGCTATGAGCTCATAGGTTTCCTCTATAAAAACCAACGCGTGCAGGGTTGATTCCTGCCCACTCTATTTGTCCGTGACTGATTTGTAAAAAAATTAAACGAAGATGAAATATCTGTAAAAATGAAGAGACTAATAAAACAAATTTTAAAAAGAGATGCGTCATTATAGTAAAGTATCTTGAGGACCAAAAGGGTTCCTCTTTTATTTGTTTTAATTTTTTTTTTTGCTGAATGAAAAGAAGCAATAAAGAAATTAACCAAAAAAATAAATGCGTCATTATCATTTAGTATCTTGAGGACGAAAAGGGGTTCCTCTTCTTGTGATCCAGCACGAATACTATATGAGATTACTAATACATATTGTTGTGAAGGAAAAGGCCAGGACTATATTTTCTTTATAGTTATATCAATTCATGGGTAATCTATTCCTATGTAGAATCAGCAATGTGAAACCAATTGAAAGAATGACAAAAATGGGACTAAGCCGATCCGTTCACCCCTGACACTAAAGTAAGAATCCGTAAAAATAAATCAAGGTGTAATGAAAAATGGACTGACAATTAAACTTGGGGTATGGTTGAGAATGATGTAAATTACGAGTGGAGGGATAGTGAAGCCTGTATACCTGGGCTCCAGTTCATTGGCCACCTTCTTGGCTTTGCCCCACTCGTCAGCCGCGATGAAGGCGTCGATGGCCTCTTTGATCATGTCTACCTTCAGGTACATCTCGGCCGCCTGCAGTCAAATAGCCAACGTCAATCACAATCTTTACACTCTTCATTTATCTTTAACAAACTAAGCCATTATCTTAGCCGGGTATAAACGTCCAGAAGCTTAACATTACATTATCTTAGCCTGGTATAAATGTCCAGAAGCTTAACATTACATTATCTTAGCCTGGTATAAACGTCCAGAGGCATTTGGAACTTATATAGAACTGCATCGACAATCGTATAAATAGACAATACTCCATGAGTTTGGATGTTCCCGAATCGTCATCGAGGCGAAGCCGAGTGACGATTATGGCACATCCAAACAAGTGGAATATTGTGTATCTTACGATTCGAGTGTGGTTCTGTATCTATCTCACCTCTTTCTATGATACTAGATAGCATCAGAATATCAGAATAGTTCGAATATACCTAGCAAATCCATATGACGTCATCTCACATTCACTACGCCACAGTCGTGGCATAGTATTATAGCTTTACGGGGGTGATCGTTGAGTATTTTTTCCTAATGTTATTTTTATGGCTAAGCTTGTACCAGGGGTGAGATATACCTAGCAAATCCATATGACGTCATCTCACATTCACTACGCCACAGTCGTGGCATAGTATTATAGCTTTACGGGGGTGATCGTTGAGTATTTTTTCCTAATGTTATTTCTATGGCTAAGCTTGTACCAGGGGTGAGATAAATTAGGAACTCGTTCTCAGCAGGCTTTCGAGTACGGTAACTCATACTCAACGAGTGTTAAACAGATACATATTTCCTGGCTAAGATAAAATCAGAAATATAATCGTGTTTGGTCTGAGTCCTTGTTTGCCATTTGGTTTGGATTGCAACACCGTACAAAAATGGCAGGAAGTTGTCATTTCCAAGGTAGCATTGGCCTGAAACAGGCGTGTTTAGCCACGCAGGTATGTCAGTTGAGGTCAGTGAAAAAAGTGGAAATACTTTCGATGTGGATTTTTCTGTCTCAGAGAGACAGGAAAATTGGCATGAGGCTGAGGGGTCTGTAGGGAGGTCCATATCACTGTTTCATTTGAGTAAATGAGGCTAAATCAATACTATTTTTTTTGTTGCAAGGGAAAGGATTACATATACTGAATATGAAGAGTGGATTTCCATGGAAAATTGAAAACTGATATCTCTGCCCATGTCTTGTAAATTCTAACAAATTAAGTCCGGAGATGGTGAGAACTTACCGGGCCAGCCCTTCCGATCTCCACCAGTTTGGCCCCCACGTGCTCAACGATGGAGCCGGCCCGGTCCTGATCCAGGAACTTGATGGACAACTCGCCGGCCTTGACCCAACACTTCTCCAGCACGTTGGTGTCCTGTGTGACCTTGTTGGTGACCTTGACGTAGCACTCGACGGCGCGCTGGTACTCTCCGGAGGACTCCCACTCCCGGGCCTGCTGTATGAGGGTATCCGCCCCCCTGAGACAAGACAAGTTTTACATGTGAGAGTCTATCACGAGGATTTATGAAGGAGTAAGCAAAACATATTTTTAACATTGCGGATTATGAAGTTTTCATTGAGTTATGCCTATCCTATTTCTTATATAGGACAACCGTATTCATTATATACCCGAATCTTATATTGGCATTGTTGAAATCATGCCGAAATGAAATTTTCAAGTCCACTGATATCTCATAGATATAGTATAGAGAGCAGCAGACATTACTACGTAAAGGATTACACAAGTATATAATGAACATCAACATCTACTAACCTCACCAAGTATTGCAGCAACCGAAAGAGTTTCCCCACTTTATTTTTCAAAAACATTTTAAATCAATCTTGATATGAGCAGGGAGGTGCAGAGTACACTGTGTAGTAAGCACATACTGAGTGTCTTACCTGGTGGACTTGGCCATCATCTCATACAGAGTACACTGTGCAGTAAGCACATACTGAGTGTCTTACCTGGTAGACTTGGCCATCATCTCATACAGAGTACACTGTGCAGTAAGCACATACTGAGTGTCTTACCTGGTGGACTTGGCCATCATCTCATACAGAGTACACTGTGCAGTAAGCACATACTGAGTGTCTTACCTGGTGGACTTGGCCATCATCTCATACAGAGTACACTGTGCAGTAAGCACATACTGAGTGTCTTACCTGGTAGACTTGGCCATCATCTCATACAGAGTACACTGTGCAGTAAGCACATACTGAGTGTCTTACCTGGTGGACTTGGCCATCATCTCATACAGAGTACACTGTGCAGTAAGCACATACTGAGTGTCTTACCTGGTGGACTTGGCCATCATCTCATACAGAGAACACTGTGCAGTAAGCACATACTGAGTGTCTTACCTGGTAGACTTGGCCATCATCTCATACAGAGTACACTGTGCAGTAAGCACATACTGAGTGTCTTACCTGGTAGACTTGGCCATCATCTCATACAGAGTACACTGTGCAGTAAGCACATACTGAGTGTCTTACCTGGTAGACTTGGCCATCATCTCATACAGAGTACACTGTGCAGTAAGCACATACTGAGTGTCTTACCTGGTGGACTTGGCCATCATCTCATACAGAGTACACTGTGCAGTAAGCACATACTGAGTGTCTTACCTGGTGGACTTGGCCATCATCTCATACAGAGTACACTGTGCAGTAAGCACATACTGAGTGTCTTACCTGGTAGACTTGGCCATCATCTCATACAGAGTACACTGTGCAGTAAGCACATACTGAGTGTCTTACCTGGTGGACTTGGCCATCATCTCATACAGAGTACACTGTGCAGTAAGCACATACTGAGTGTCTTACCTGGTGGACTTGGCCATCATCTCATACAGAGTACACTGTGCAGTAAGCACATACTGAGTGTCTTACCTGGTAGACTTGGCCATCATCTCATACAGAGTACACTGTGCAGTAAGCACATACTGAGTGTCTTACCTGGTGGACTTGGCCATCATCTCATACAGAGTACACTGTGCAGTAAGCACATACTGAGTGTCTTACCTGGTAGACTTGGCCATCATCTCATACAGAGTACACTGTGCAGTAAGCACATACTGAGTGTCTTACCTGGTGGACTTGGCCATCATCTCATACAGAGTACACTGTGCAGTAAGCACAAACTGAGTGTCTTACCTGGTAGACTTGGCCATCATCTCATACAGAGTACACTGTGCAGTAAGCACATACTGAGTGTCTTACCTGGTAGACTTGGCCATCATCTCATACAGAGTACACTGTGCAGTAAGCACATACTGAGTGTCTTACCTGGTGGACTTGGCCATCATCTCATACAGAGTACACTGTGCAGTAAGCACATACTGAGTGTCTTACTGGTGGACTTGGCCATCATCTCATACAGAGTACACTGTGCAGTAAGCACATACTGAGTGTCTTACCTGGTGGACTTGGCCATCATCTCATACAGAGTACACTGTGCAGTAAGCACATACTGAGTGTCTTACCTGGTGGACTTGGCCATCATCTCATACAGAGTACACTGTGCAGTAAGCACATACTGAGTGTCTTACCTGGTGGACTTGGCCATCATCTCATGCTCGTACTCATCCTGCAGCTGCTGCAGTTTATGAGGTATGTACTCTTTACAGACACGAAGGGCGTCCTGCCACATGACGGCATCCTGCAAGACATACATTACATCGGCGTGAGAAACTTAAATACATCAGCTCTAACCCATGAGGAGTAAGAAATAACTACGAAAGTAAGCCATATGTAAGCATTGATTTGTTTCCGATAAAATTCTTTAATATTGTGATAATACACTTTGTCTCCTAAAATTTTAAATCATACTTAATAGCGTCTAAATTATGTAACTCAGGGTATTTTACTCGTCAGGCCTGATAAAAAACTAAGTGGTCCAAATTATTAACATGAGTTTGCTAAATATATTTCGCTAGTTCAAATATGGAAATTGGATGCTATCAACATTTGGAGTTAATATACGTTTCTGGGTATGTTTTAAGAGAGGGATTTGAGTTAAGTTCAGAAATATTTTTCATGTGGAATTTGCTTCTTCAGAGAGACTACGAAAACATGGAAGACATGTCGGTGTCGATCAGCCACTGCGTGGGGCTGATGGTATGCGGTGGGTTAAAACTACTGTCATATTGATGTTAATGAGGCTTGATTGACATTATCTTTTTTACACAAGGAAAAAGAATTACATAGACTGAAAATGAAAATATGAAAAAAATGGGAAACTACCATCTCTGAAATATGGAAATCAAATATTAAATCGCCATTTGTTGGAGGACTAATGTAACTACACTGATGCTATTAAAGATCTTCAAAACAAAGAAAAGAACATTTACAGTCAATATACGTTTCTGGGACTGTTTCATGAAATTTCTTAATTTTTGGGTGTTTTTTTTTTTTTAACTTGAACTGTGATAACCTTAGCCACGTATTCGGAAATTCCGTATGTTTACCTTATAATACTTGACAGCCAGTTCGGGTCGCTGCGCACGGAGCAGGAACGACTCAGCTTTCTGATACTCCTTCTCCTCGAAGGCGAAGCGGGCCTGACCGACGAGAACGTCGGCCACGGAGTCGGGATCGTGCTGCTCGGCGACACGTTGCGCAGAGTCCCAGTCCTGGTTGTGTACATACCTGCATGCGATTCAAGGTGCCATATTTAACCACTAAGAGAGAGTCTGATGAGTGTTTGGTCTGTGTCCCTGTATGCCCTCGAATTTGCAGCGCTCAGGGATATGAACGAGGCGTAAGCTGAGTGAATATTCTGAAGTGCTTTAAATGAGATGAAGAACAGGTACTCGGACCAAACACGAATATGTTTCTGATTATATCTTAGCCTGGATAGAGTTATCTGTTTATCGCCAATTGAGTATGAGTTACTGTACTTGCATATCTGTTGATAACGAGTTTCTAATGTTAAGCCTATGGACATTTATACCAAGCTATGATAATGTTTAAAATGCAATGTCTATTCACTACCCATAGGTGTGATAGAGACTTTTTTTTTTTAAATTATACCATTTCTTTTAATGTTAGATGTTATCCTACCCCTCATGCAAATCTCCATAGACTTAGCATGGTGGGACTGTATGCCTTGGTTGTGCCGTAAAATATTTTTATGCCATGTTTGACATGTGACGTTAAAAACATGTGACGGGGTAGGATAAAATCTAAACATCACTCAATTTCATATAATTGCCGTTGTCTTCTGCTACAGATAACACTAAGCTTTGTTTCATCATATCATTCCACAAAGACAACTCACACCATATAACCGATCGTATGAAATTTCCTGACATTTCTTGATGATACCCTACAAAAAATCCCTATTCATATGATATCTGTAATTATTTTGGGGGTTCCTTGCCTTATTTGCCTCTCTACCTCATTTTGATCTATGTGGGTGACCATTTCTGGCCGTCAGCACTGCCCTCGGGGTGATTTGGAAAAAAAACCGTGTTATCTCAAAAGTCTTCCCCCACCTACTCAGAGTGATACAGGAGCTAAATTTTATCAAAACGGTCCCAACTAGACAACCAAGGTGAGATATGAAGGTATGGAAGTCACAGTCACGGGACTATTGATTTTTACCCAACTATATTAGCTTTTAAAAAAGAAAGTTTTAAAAAGTTATCCTCACATGAGCACTGCCTCCTTGGGCTTAGCGGCGCGGATGAATTCAGCCTCGGCCTCCTTGAACTTGCCCTCGTCCTCCAGATACATGGCGTGCTTCAGGTGGATCTCAGGCATCTTGTTCTTCATGGCTGTCTTGGCCAGGTCGAAAGCGAATTCAAACGCACTGTGGAGACAAAAACCAAACATCTATAAAGCTGCAATATTAGAAATATAGATCATCGTATTGATTAGTGATTTTCTTCTCATATTGAGTGAAAACTAATTAGTATCAATGTAATGCATTTTTCTTGAATGATTTATTGATTTAGCCCATTGCGTATAGATGAAAAACAAATGGCGAGATTCTCCCTGGCCAGTGATGGTGATATTTTCTCTGGAAAATAATTCATAATTAATGCATTTGTCGAACCATATGTCCAACATTATATCAATGTATTGCTTCTGTGACTACCATCATAGGGACACAAATGCACCACAGGAGCGATCTTGGAGTGATGTCAGTTGCGGCAGGAGAAAGGAATACATGTACAGAAAAACCCTAGACAGCATGTTGGTGTGGCCTCGTCATGGGCCTGGGGGTCTGTGGGGAGGTTAAAACTACTATTTCATTGGCACGAATGGAGCCAAATTAATATCTTTGTTTTACACAAGGAACATTTTTGTGGTTTGTTTTGGGGGTTAGGGGGGTGGGGTTAGTCATTTTTACAGTTCTTCATTCACATTTCCTGTTTGTAGTTCTTACATTATAACGTATAGCATTTCACTCTGATCAATTTCATGCTCCCATATCTTTTCTTAGGGGGTATATAAGAGATCCTGACTATATATATTCTCGTTCTAAATATGTCATTCTCAACTACTGGGACTTAAAAAATATGTCAATTTGTTCCATGTAAAAAATATGTCAGTTTGTTTGTTTGTTTGTCTGTCGGGGTAGTTTAACATCCAATATGTTCTATTAGACTTACTTTGGGTTTGACCAAACCTATGAGATGAACTTAGGTAGAAATCTCACCCCTACAGATTTACCGAGGTGAGAGTTCTTTAACTTCCCACACCACATAGACATGGTATGAGAAGGACTGGCCTTTGATATAGCATTAAATCTACCACTGCTGGGGGTGAAGGAGAAAGGTGGCTGTACACCACACCACATAGACATGGTATGAGAAGGACTGGCCTTTGATACAGCAGTAAATCTACTACTGCTGGGGGTGAGGGAGATATGCGTCACAGGCCCAGTCTTAGAGGTACAGGAGACAGACGTACCAGTTCTCGGCGGCATAGTCGATGGCCGCCTCCAGCAGTCCGAATTTGGTGAGAAGTTTAACGGCCGAGTCTCCGCCCAAGCTCTTGGCCCACAAATAAGCCACCTGCTTGGCCGCAGTCGCGCCACCGTTAGCCTTTGCCACCTATTACGATTGATACAAATATATACATGTATATCTTTTAAACTTCATATAAAGCATTATAAGTCAACTCTACGGTAGATCTTCTACTGCAGCTGGTGTACATCTCGATTTTAGATTGAAAGATATTAATTAATTGTAAAGAGAAAAATAGCAGAACTATCAAGGTGATATTATCATTGGTTGGATTTATTTTAGAACCGAAGTTTCGTCGATCACATGGACTTAATCAAGGTTCATATTAATTCCTTTCTTCCATATTGCATATATAATTGGTGATCCACATAATACTTTACATAATCATGTCGTTCCTTGTCGTTACTTTCCTCTATCTTTCTCAGTCGGTGACTGTTATAATCTATAGATACTCAGGTGACGAAGCTAAAATCCCTCTATGGAAAGCCCCCAAAAAATCTTTCAATTAAATCTATTGATAACTGACCCGCCACCTGGTGTTTTGTTTGGTGCCGGGGCAAGATGGCTGCCTCCTTAACAAAATAGCTATGTGCCCTATAGGTTTACTATGAATATTTTGTATTTGGTGGATAATATATATATACACAATATTGACTGATTTCAGATACAAGCGGCCGTATGCTCCGAGGAGTTGACGCGTAGTAATCTACGAGCGTATGCGAGGATATTGCGCAGAGTCAACTCCGAGGAGCATACAACCGCTTTTATCTGAAACCAGTCTATATTGTATTTATTATCCACCTTTTCTGGACAAGTGGCATGTTGATGTCAGTTCGTTTTAGTTATTTTTCCGTATGCGCCACCCGGAGCATACAACATATCCGTATGCACCGGGTATGTCCATACACACTCCCTATGTGTTTTCTATGGACACTTTGTATTTGGTGGATAATATAAGTAGGGACTGACCCTGTAGGACTCCTCCCACATGTCGTTTGCGCGGTACATGTTGATCGCTGCCTTCCAGTCGCCTGATTCCAGGAAATGGTGTTCAGCCTGGCGAAGCTGCCCCTCGGTCTCCAGCTCCTGAGTGGTAGAAATCACGGAGAAAGGGACGTCAACAAAAAGTCATCGTCCTTATTTTTGATAGAATTGAAGAAAACCACAATTTTCAGTGCATATCCTATATAAATCAAGCACATGATATTATGTACCTCTTGCGTTAGGTCAAACTAGGCAAAATGTTACATTTTTCATTAAAATAAATTACAACAAAATAGTTGAGACTGATAATCATCGGCATTCAATACAATTCCACAGGTGGCGCCATTGTGAATTGTAGGATGTGCCTTTAAGAGTCACCATATGGCCTGGCGTATGTGTTGTTTTTTAATGGGTTTTTTCAAGATTTCTTTATTGGGTCTGATATACAATACATATGACGTTTGTGAGTTCTTCTGGTAGTTTTACATTATGATCTTGTCCCAATAAAGGGGCAGTTGCCTCAATTGGTTTTCATGGCAGTGCCATACAGTCAACATATATTACAGTGCGATAATAATATATATTCTCTATGAGCTATACTGAAAAAAAAACCAGTATTATTTCAAAAGTACATTATATTGCATACAATATCCATTTAGTACGAATAAGTCTCATCGAATATTCTCATCTAAATACAATACATACGGCTCACTCTCATGTGTGTGTTTGTGGGGGGACGTACCTTGGCCAGGTGGATGTGCGTGTCTTGGAGCAGCTCGCTGTGGAACTGCTTGACGAGGCGGATCATGTCGCCGTACATCTTCAGCTTCTTGTACATGGTAATGGCCAGGTCGGGCTCGTTCACAGTCACGTACAACCTGGTGTATACACAGCCACATGTCAATTCTTTTTGGGGTTATAATTTTTCTTGTCCGCTATTTTAATGTATATAATAGTTGTTGGAAAAATAATTTTAAAAGAATTCCCGACGTGCTCATTCTTTCATTTAACTATTCCCCATGTCAAACAGGGATGCAAGTTGGGGTAAGGAGAAAACATGTTTCCATGTGGAATCTACTGCCTCAAAAGGACTGAGAAAACATGGAAAACACATCAATGTCGGGGCTGAAATAGGACTGAAGGTATGGGGGGGGGGGGGGGGGTCCAAAACACTGTTTTATTGGCATGAATTAGGCTCAATTTATGCCATGTATGTTTTATACAAGAAAAACAATTATTTTTAATGAAAAATGATTTTCATTAAAAGGGTGGTAATCTTTTTTTAAGTGTAGTAAGTTAGGCATTATTCCTGTATTCTGTATTAGTCTTTCCAATTAAAAAAAAGGCAGAGCATGTGAAAGACCACAATTGAAGAATGAATTGTACTCAGAGTTGACATGTTATATCAGTATCCTTCATGTACTGTTACAGTCTCGAGATGTGTGTATCAAACATATATGAAAATAAACACTGCTCAAAAAAAAAAAAAATAATAATAATAAAAAATTAACACTGCCTTCACTTACCGCTCAGCCTCCTTGAACTTGCCCTGCGCCTCTAGATTCTGCGCCTGTGAAATGTAGAGCACAGCCACGTCCTCGGGTTTCATGCATGTGGCCGCCAGCTACGAGCAGAATATGTAACACATAAATAACATATTAAATATCAGTCACTTCTTATGAAAATCTACAATTTCGGGGAGCAGAGATGTCGGTAGATTGGCCACCAACCCCTGTCTGCGCTGAGCTGTGACTGAGGGGTTGGCACAGTCCCATCTCCAGTGCAAGCCTCCCTCCCTCCCTCGATGCAAAGAGCATAATTCATTCTGTAGATGTTTAAAACTCAACAACAAACCATATTATATCATAGGTGTAAGAAATTGATATTATTTCTTCATTTATTATTATTTTATGCAAGTTGCACATAATAGAAAATGATAACATGAAAAGTAGGTTTGAGACCATTTATGTTCGCAAGAAATAAAAACAGCGCAAGTGACGTTCGATGGATACATCGCTATGACGTTAGTTACCCTTTACCACGACAAGTCAAGGCCGCCTATATCGTGCCAGAGCTAACGTGCATAGCAAACATCTGCTCTGGTGGCCAGTGCAGGATGTCGGTTGGAGCCAGGGAAAAAGGTGGAAACATTTTTCATGTGGATTTTTCTGCCTCAGAGACACGGGGAAAACTTGGATGATATGTCCATTCCGGCCATGGCATGGGGCTGAGGGCCCTTGGGGAGGTTCAAACCAAGTAAATGAGGCAAAATGAAAATCATCTTTGTTTGACACAAGGAAAAATGGGAGAAAAATATATACATTAAATCCCCGCTTGTGGGACACCCCGCTTCGGGGGACACCCGGGGGACACCCCGGTTAAGGGAACACCCTGGTTAAGGGGACAATCTGGTTGAGGGGACAGTTTGCTCGGAACAGCAACAAAATCCCCCATTGGGTATTTTTTTCTAAATACTCCATGGGCATTGAGTTATATAGTTTATTTTAACCCCGCTTAAGGGGTTTGAGTGAAATCAATAATTTAATGCAGGACTGATGATTGTCGTTGTGATTTGTGATTGCTAGCTGCTACCTGCCCTCAAATGGGGAAGTTGGAGAGAGGGTCACAATCACACGAATTACTTACCCTATGAGCATGTTCCCATTTTCCGGCAGAGTTGTACATATCAATGGCGTCCTTTGTACAGTTCGCCTGTACAAAGAAACGTTCAGCCATCTGGCAGAAGAAAAGAAAACCAAATTTATTGAAATGACCTATTTTTAAATCAGCGACATAACACTTAGAAACTTTGAGATTACATCTATGGGACCAATATTGAAATTTCGTCTACGGAATACTACCCGCTGTTAGGGGTGCAGTATCAATAATGTTCGGGATCACTGAGACTTAGTGAATGAGACCCAATATGCTGTAAATTGACGACTTCATATTCATAAAGTGGCGTTATTTAGTGTTATTTAGGTTCCTAGTATTAAGGAAATGTAGTGACTGAGACACGAGGCATGCCGTTGTCTGCCTTTTGTACCATATTATATACATCCTCCTGCCTCCTGCGTTGGGACATAATTGATATGTTACAAAAGCCCTTGAACGATCATCCCTATGGGCTCAGTAACTATGTTTTCTAATAGTACATACCCATAGTAGGAGTTATACAGAGGAAACCTATGAGAGTTTACAGTTAAAGCTTGTATCCCATCGAGTTTGAATCCCGTAGTTATTCCCAAGGTGTGAATTATGTAGCGATTCAAATGAGGTGGGATCTAGCTCTGACCGTAAACTTGAATAGGTTTCTGAATTTATCTCACCCTTCACATTGACTAATGGGCTAACTATTGTGACATAATCCCCCATTGAGTATTTTTTCTAAATACTCCATGGTCATTGAGTTATATTAAGTCTATGGGGGGAAAATACCAGGGGTGAGATATAAAAGAGATAATCATATGCATGGCAGACACACCACTCTACCAGAAATAGTAGATTTACTGCTACATCAAAGGCCAATCCTTCTCATACCATGTCTATGTGGTGTGGGAAGTAAAAGAACTCTCACCTCGGTAAATGTGTAGGGGTGAGATTTCTACCTAAGGTCATCATAGATTCGGTCAAACCCAAAGTAAGTCTAATAGAACATATTGGACGTTAAACTACCCAAACAAACAAACAAACAAGACACACCACCCACCTCATACTCGCCCATGTTGGCGTAGTGGCCTGCGATGCGACGGAAGTACTTGGCGGTGGACTGAGGGTCACGGGTGCTCTCCTGGATGTCCTCCAGGATGAGAACGGCTTTATTCCACTGTCGAGCCTGTATGGCCGCCTCCACAGCTTTCAGCACAGCTCTGCGCCCAACGATAAAGTCACAATAATGGTCTTTTAAAGGCACAGGACTTTTTTAGGGTGATGCCCCAGTGTGATTTATATCACTCAAATGTTAGTCGGATTCAAATGAAATGCATTGTCTTTTTTTTCAATTCCTATTTTTGGATGGATGAGCACACATTAGTGCAAACCATCACTTTGGGAATTCAAAGCATTATAAACGGTAGACATAATTTCCTAAATGTAAAAATAACTCAGTGGGACGCCTATTGTATCGTCGTGGGTTTGGTTATAACTTTTCATTGAGACGGAAAGTATTTTTCCATATCTTGAGAATAAAATATCTATTGTATCGTCATGACTTTAATTTTATCCCCACCCTGGCTCTTATAACGGATTAACGACTATTTTATCTAGTTTGGACTTATTTTACTCGTTACAGTGCTAATTCCACCAGCACAACGTCTCGCAAGGTCAGGCTGTGTCTTGTAGCACCTTGCTGCATCTTGATGAATCGGGATAAATCTTGTAAGATCTGCTCATGCACTTATCCCTGTGTGTAGCCCTTATCGCTCAAAGGGGGCTATTCCACTGCCGCGTGTCAACCAGATATTCGCACACGATTCATCCCGACCTAGCGAGTCATCAAATCGGGCATGTTCGGGATATATCGCACGGTTCGTTGGAATCACCCCTTCACGTTTCCTACTCACCCAGCTTCGATGAAGTGGTTGATGGCGGCGTCCAGTTGTTTCTGGCCCACCAGGTAGTCACCCCACTGTTCCTCCAGTTTGACGACGTCGGCCGGGAACGATACACGGGCCAGCTCCACCGCTATAAACACAGCAGAGTCAGTTCTGAGCAAACGGCGGTCCGTTAACAGTAACCGGTTCCGAACATTATTACTGTTACGACAATCTTTGAAATACGAGACGGAAGACAGGTTCCATAATGTAAGTTTTCACTCAAAATGGCAGACAGGAATGAGTATCTCTTCTTGCAGATTTCGGAATGATAGGTGTTGCAGTCATAAAACATGATGCCAACACCATCTAATGAAGGTAAAATAAGCTTGATAGAAGGTCAAACAAATATCTTATTTCGGGTCCTCTTCGTATGACATGCACAGCTAATTACTGTTTCCTTTTTTTTCTTTTCAATTTTTTTTTCAACAATGGCATATAAATGTAAAGAGTACTCTCCAGATACCAATGAACAGACAATGTGCACTTGTGGGGAAACACTTCAGAGAATACAGAGTGGTCAGATTATCCGCCGGAGAACACGGCATCAAACACACACACACCACCTCACGGGCACTAAGAGAACTACATATAAACTACAAACAATAGACTGTGCTTCCTTGGAATTTCTGAAACGGTGGATAACGACTTCAATATCTATTAGGCAATATCTGCTCGGATAGTACTACGAGTCGGATAATCTTTTAGATAAATCAAGGTCTGATTTACGGAAATCGGGGGCCCGATTTTTTCGAGGGAGTTCCCAACATATTACTACGATTCGACTACTCAGAGAATACGGTCACTTGTATCTGAAAGCAGTCAATAGTGTGCATATATCAACTCTATTGTTCTAATGTCACTGTATAGGTTCAATATGGTAATACATACCTCTTCTGAAGGCATAGCCTTGTTTGAAGCAGCCCAGAGCTTCCTGGTGTTTCCCAATCTTCTCATACAAATCACCAGCCTATATAACAAAAAAACACAGCATCTTTATATTCACTCAGTTTATTTCTTTGTCAATAATTGATTAGAGGTATTTGTTTTACTGTAGAGCTCAATCATAAACATATCATCTAGCAAGTCCATTACAAAAGACAAATAAAATTGAATATTCATTTAGATTCATTAAATTGGAAATAAACACGGATAATATTGATTACATACCCTTTCAAACAGCTCCCCTTTGATAAGAGCATTCGCAATTCTGTTGATGACTTCAGAATTGTAAGCAAGTTCCTGAAAGTGAATAACATCAATACTGAAAACATTTAAACTTCGAGAAAACATTTGTGATTATTCCTAATGGATTCAAGAAACACTTTTATCCAAAGTAATATATGGCTGAAACGTAAACTATGTCCATTACGTAATATATATACTTCTTTAATACAGCTATTTGGATGATATCTAAACTGCACATGTCATATCAGCCCATTACATGTCATTTCTCACTAATATTCTTAAGCAAAAGCCTGGACCATAGATTAAGTGCTATGTAATTACAGGTTCTATCATATTGGAACATATATGGATTTTCTTATGTGAACTGAAATATTGAATCTAATAGAAATCTTTATTGTAAGGTCATATGTATAACATAGGTGGGATTGTCACATGTAAACTAAGAGGGATTGTAACATGTAAACTATGAGGGATTGTCATAGGTAAACTATGTGGGATTGTCACAGGTAAACTATGAGGGATTGTCACAGGTAAACTATGAGGGATTGTCACAGGTAAACTATGTGGAATTGTCACACATAAACAGCGGGGATTGTTCCAGGTAAACTATGTGGGATTGTCACACATAAACCATGGGGATTGTCACAGGTAGACTGAGGGATTGTCACATGTAAACTATGGGGATTGTCACACATAAACCATGGGGATTGTCACAGGTAGACTGAGGGATTGTCACATGTAAACTATGGGGATTGTCACAGGTAAACTATGAGGGATTGTCACATGCAAACTACGAGGGATTGTCAAAAATTTCATCAGAAATATTGAAAATAAAGAGAGATAAGCTACATATTTTCAAGTATGTGACTGACCTCTCTGCTGGTGGCGAGGCGTGCGGCGCGTGCTGGCATGCCGGCCTTCATGTACAGATTAATGGCGGCCATGTAATCACCCTCGTTCTCCTTCAGCTCTCCGGCGCGGCCTTCCTGGTTCGTATCCATCAGCCACTGGTAGTAGTTCCTTCGCAGGCTTTCAAGCTCGGGATGGCCCTATGAGTCATGATAGATGAGTTTCAATATTATTTCTTTCAAGGAAACTAGTCACATGCAAGCCTCTTGGATTGGGACCCTCCAAATAACATACATATAATACATCTTTTTGTTGATATTTTTACAGTTTGATAACATTTCAAGTTAAGAATACGAGGCACATACACTTCTTAACACAGCCGATGCTACCTTGAAAATGACATCTACATGTCAGAACCAAACCGTTGCTATTCTATCTCCCAGGAGACATTGTTATTAGAACAATAAAGCATAACAACCACCCTTCACGACAGTGACATTATACTACAGTGGTTATTCTACCAGCATGTTTTAGTGAATGAATAGATATGAAACCTTTTTATACACAATTGCAATATCAACAAGTTTGGACGTGAGACTGCTTGTGAAAATTGCAGGTGATGAGATAAATATCTGACTATGGATTAATATTTAGAAGTAACATTAAATTTAATCCAATTACAGTTAATGAGCTATGCAGTAAAATTACATTTCTTTTTTAACTAAAACTTAAAAAATATTCTGAAAGGGCTACGGGTTCAATAAATGAATAATTTATTCTTAAAATTTCTCTAAAGTGATCATATTAAGAGAGTTTAGACAGACTACTGCGAGATTAAGCTGTAGATATTTCACGTATTTACCTTTGCTTCTGCTACTTCGATAGCTTCGTCCCATTTGTGCATTTCCTGATACATTTCCATTGCCTCATCAACGTGATTCTAAAGTCAAGTAAATCACAAGAGATCGACTAAATTAAGATATTAAGATAAACTTATCACTAAATTGGCATTTTAATTCAGCATAGAATTCAAAAGAACAAGTTATGTATTTTTTATTTCATATCTCAAAACAAACGTGGGAGGATATTCTTTGAATGTATATATTCAAATAGTAAAATATATGATATTTGATAAAAAAAAAAAATTTAAAAAAAAGTGACACTTAAAATGAGCATACTGGTTATTCTATATTGCCTAAAGACTCAAATAATATTTTAACACACTGTTAACTACTTAGAAAAAATATAAAAACGAACGCGTCCACCTCCACAGGAAAGGGACCCGTTTTACTGAATAAAAAAAATCATCAGAATCCTCAACACTATTAACTATTTAATTCGTATTAAATCCTCCTTATCACAAATGAAAATTCTGTGCTTTTTGAATGTTTTATGTTACCGTACAATGAACCCACCTGTTCTAGATAGATACTCTCAGCTAGTTTAAAGTTCTTCTCCATGATGGCCATGCGGGCTCGCACTTTGTAGTAATCGAAACCGTCTCCTCCCTGGAACATGCCAACATAAGCACTGTATTATCTTAGCCTGGTATAGGTTTAACATTAGGAACTCGTACCCAACAGGCTTGCGAGTACGGCAACTCGTACTCAAAGGGCGATAAACAGATAAATATTTCCAGGTTATAATAAAATCAGAGACATATTCATGTTTGTCCTGAGTACCTATTCTCATTTGGAGCACTTCGGAATATTCACTCAGCTATTGCCTTGTTCATATTACTGCATGCTCCAAACTCGATGGCGAACTCATCAATGTCTTTCTTATTATTACATACCTATGGCTGAACGTCTATGGTATACTACCCGCTCCTCGGAGTGCAGTATAAATAATGTTCGGGCGCAGTGCGCCTTTAGTGAATATGCAGGCGCATTGTGGCCGTAGTGAATGTCTCAGGTCAAAAAGTACACAAGAAAGTGTTTTAAAAGGCATTTTCTTGATATTTAGGTATGTAATAATAAGAAAACGTAGTGACTGAGTCCGAAGGGATGCCATTCTCGGCCTTTTGATGCCATAAATACGTCCCGACGCCGCAGGCGGAGGGACGTATTTATGGCATCAAAAGACCTCGAACAGCCATCCCTTCGGACTCAGTAACCACGTTTTCTCTTAATACTATTCAGTATAATGTCGGCTTGCAAATTCTTCTCAGATGATATTTTAGTGAGTTTCATTCATTCTAGCATTTGGAAAAACAAAAAATCAGGCAAAAGGGTGCCAGCGATTAAGGACGTTATCATTATCAACTAGTCTAAGTGAATTTCTGGCCTAATCTGACAGCTAAAATGGCCTATCTTTTCTATTTAAGTCAACCTATTTTCTACTTGGATTTACATTGATCTCAAGAATGACCCTCAGAGTCCGGAATTCCGGAAAAATACTAAGAAATCCCGCGCCAGTTTATCGAAGATATTTCACATCTATGATAATATTTGAAGAATCATGATACAACATGTACAAATATGTGTAACTACAGGCTTTCCCAAAAAGAATAAATAACTAACAAAAACATTTGTGATGATGCTAAATACATTTATACATTCTTTTTCTACATAAAAGAAATGAAACTGTTAGAAAAGCCAATATCTCCCAGAATTTAAAGCTTTACACATCAGGGGGAAAATGCTAAAATTTACATTTACACATTCGCCCAGCCCTCTCCGGTCTAGGAGTAGTAACAAGAAGGCACTACTGATATTCTAATAAAGCTGTACACTAACAAAGACTGATAAATATGACTTTACTTGAAACATGAGTAAAACTTACCGATTGCTTCCCTGCCTCCTCAGCGATCTTGTTTGTTTCGTGTAAATATCGTGCTTTGGAAATCTCTCCCAGTCCAGCATAACACCTGTAATTGACCAGCATAAACCATTCATAATCTCATTATTGTGATTTACCACATACAAAATAATTTTACAACTAGAATTGTTTCATGCTTTACTTTAATGAGAAGGGATATAAATTACGCAAACGGTACGATTTGGTTTTCCTAGTGTCTTAACATTTAAAATCTAAATACTTGTTTTTCAGCACACACACAAAATCTAAACGTGAAAAATAAAATATTTTGTTTTGTACAAGTTTCGACTAACCTTTCGGCAACTTGAAGGTTCTGGTTCTCCAGTGAGAGCCGGCTCAGTGTCTTCCACATGGCTTCCGATTCTGGAGACATCTCTAAGCTCTCCAAGAAGGCCACGGCTCTGTAAGGAGTGACATGAGTGTTATCTTTGCTGTATATACCACTTTGTTGTTTATATCAGGGGCCATCCATAAAGTATGTATGCACTGAGGGGTGAGTGGGGAGCCAACAATTTTGGAAATTTTGCGTATGCCCCTTTTTTCTTCTATTACTCCAAATCTCCAGAGCAACTTCTGCTTCCTGGTTACGCTAGCAACCAATTAGTATATAAGGAGGTGGACTCAGGAATACCAGTCATTATCAATCCAGCCCTGAAGAAGGCCACTTCTTGGTCCGAAACGTAGGCTATTGGATCAGTTAATCAAAATGTCACTGAACTATTAAACCGCATGTATGAAGAAATAATGTTCACATAAAAACCGAACAAATTTGTTTTTGATGCGTGGTTGTTGGTCATTTCCCTTAGTCTTTCTTCTATTACGTACGAGATTGGGAGTAGGGGTGGGGGTAGGGTCCGAACTTTTAGAAATTCGGCGTACATACTTTATGGATGGCCCCTAAGCAATAATCCACGAGAAGTTGACGCGTAGTAATACACTCGCGTCAGTGAGTGTATCACAAAGTCAAATCGAGCAGTTTTACACAGGGAAAAGTTTTATAAACTGGAAATAAAAACAAGGATTTCCTTGGAAAAGTGTAAAACGGGGTCCAGTCAAAGTACCACCCGGAGTCAAAGTACCACCCAACTGGCGGGTCAGAGTACCACCCTAGCTAGCCAGTGTTCCCCTGGAGTTGCAGTGCACGGGCCTGCGCTCTCACCTGCCGTAGTCCCCATCGTCGATGGCGGTGCCGAACTCGATGAGTCCTTCGTCCAGAGTGTAGGACACGGTGGTGACCCCTTCATCCACGAGCACCTCCGTCTTGCCGTTTGCCCGCTCCAGATCCACGATATCCCCCTGTGAAAAAATGAACACGGCACTTGAGCTACAGCAATAATTTGTTTCAGATCTGTTCAATTAGAGCACCAGGTATTGAATGGATGGGGTTTCTGGAGTATCCGCAGTGACTAATTCCTTCTCACTATTAAGGTTTGATATCTAAAGATGAGTTCCTTCTTTTCTCCTCAGTTTAACGACGATTCCACATCTAATACACATATCATGAAACTCAGATATTGATATCAGTTTCATGCTTAATTCCTTATTTCGATCTTTATTTTTGGAGAGGGGAAAAAGCAACATGTAATACATTTTTCATGGGTATGGGATATTAACAAGTGTGCATTCTAGGATAGAAATAAACTTGGAAAACACACTGGTGTTCTTCATGGTACAGGGCTGTGGAGAAGTCCAAACTACTAGTTCATTGGCATTAAAGAAGCTCAATCAATATTTCTTAAAAAAAAAAAAAAAAAATTCTTTTTACTGATTATGAACACATGGATTTCTATGCAAAAGTAAAAACCGCCATATCTGTTTAAGCCTGGCCAGCTGGACCTACCTTGAGTGGAAACAGTGTGACTCGCTCAGGGGAGTCGATGTTGTACCAGACACAGAGGTTCCCACGGTTCTGTGCCACCACCACGTCGCTGAGGGGTACCCACTGTAAAACCGAAAAATTTACTTATTCTACCAACTACAAAAACTAGTATGAATTGCAATTCGCATTTTTATATCATCTCATTAAATTTTATATACCTCATAACTGATTGAGGCAAATATTACATCGAATTACTTTTTTTTTAAACCTGTTTTCAAAACTAATATGAATTGCAATTAACGTTCTTATATCATCTCACCAAATTTCATTTACCTCATATTTGGTGTAGGGACACATTACTTCGAACTTCTTTTTTTTCTAAAACCTGTTTGGTTGCTCACTAAACTTACACACAGATAAACACTGCAATGTACTATACAAAGTATTCCAAGCTATCACATTTAGATGTCACAGGATATCCATAATAGAGCAATTTAATTTTGAGCAGTTAAAGAGAAATTAATTTATGAATCACAGAACCTTTTTTCACCTATAGCATGCTAGATATATGCTTTTATATCCAATTACAAAAAGACACACATCCCCAGGTGCATCAAGATAAGGCCCAGAATGAGGCAACAATGAATGTTATTCAAAAGGATGCTATGTTTTATCTGCTATGATATTTTGTCTAATCTTATGTCTGGTCGACCATATACATGTCTTTCCGGTCTTTCTCAAGGTTGAACTTTTTCTCACTGTTTTAACACCACAGGTGTGGTGATCGAATCTATGAGTTGAATTTAGGTAGAAATCTCACCCCTACACATTTACTGAGATGACAGTTCTTTTAGTTCCCACATCACATAAACATGGTATGAGAATGTCTGACCTTTGATATAGCAATAAGACTACCACGGCTGGAGAAATAGGGCAAAGGTGGCTGCTGTGGGACTTGAACCCATCATCTTGGGCTTAAAAGTCCAGTGCTGTAACCACTGAGGTAACTACCAACCCCTGCTATGATAGAGCTGGTTCCCTTCACCTACCTGTACGTAGCTACAGTAGTTAAGAATGGTGTCGCGGTGAAGCGTTTCAATGTCGTATAAATGCAGCTTTAGCTTCTTGTCCCTGAACAGCAGCTTGTGTCCAGTCTCATTTAGCTGCAAACAAACAAGTTATTATTTGACATAACACAGGTACTACATCGCAGGGTAAAGAGATTAGAAAACTACAGTTCTAAATTATGTTTTCAGCATAGCAAGAAATAAAGCATAAGAGGAAAAAACCTCTGAACATAGAAATACAAAAGATAACAACTTTTTTGTATACGAGAATCTCACTCTGGTGGCCCTTCAGTCTCCCACCCTAGAGTTGAGAGAACAGAAGACTTATTTAGATGACAATATCTGGACAAATGTCACTTACCTCAAGCCAGTCGATCTTACTCTCGTGGTTGATCTGTCCAAGATTTTTACCCAATGTAAGATCAACTAGAAAAAGAAAGTAAATTAGAATTTTTCAATATTCTCAAACGGTTTTTGTATCGATTGTATCGTATGTGCAAGGATACGCAAAGATAAAATCTAAAATTTGATTTTTTTTTTTTTTTTTTTTTTATTATGCACAAAATATAGTGATACATATAGTGAATTATTCGTAAATAACAACAACAAAAACCCAATGAACCCAGCTTAGGTATGGATGGTTTAAAGAATCCCTATTCACCATGGAATGAAGGGGTGTTTGTTGAAATCAGGAAAAATTACTGGAAATATTTTTCATGTCGAATTTACTGCCATAGAGAGACAGAGAAAATATGGAAAGTACATCGGTTTTGGTAATGGAATGGAGTTGAGGGTGTGTGGGTAGGCTTAACCCACTATTTCATTGATCTGTATGAGGCTCTTTTTATTTTACTCAAGAAAAGATAATTTTACAGATTGGAAATGAAAGCAAGTATTTCAATGGCAAAGTGGAATATTTAGAAGACGTGACCTCTATAGGGGCCATCCATAAAATATGTACGCAGAATCTCTGAAATTTTTGACCCCCCCTCCCTATCTTGTACGTAATAGAACAAAGAGAAAGCATACGCAAAATTTCCAAAAAGATCCCCCCCCCCCCAGCCCCCCTCAGTACGTACATACTTTATGGATGGCCCCTTAGCAAGCCGATGCTTTAAGAGAATTAAAAAAATTGAGGAAAAAAATCAATGGAAAAGTGGGAAACTGGCATCTCTGAGATTCTTACCAATGGCGATGGTCTTGAGGTCGATGAGGTAGGCCATCTTCTTGTTGTCTTCGACGCCGCGCTGTTTGCGCTCATTGAGACGCACGCTGATGAGGTGCGGGTTCATGAACTCTGTCCGCACACAGCCGAGAATCTCGTTCTGTCCGTACTCCACCAGGGACAGCTCGCCCGCGTTGAAGATCATGCATACGTTCTCATTGTCAAAGTAGAACTTCTCATTCCCTCCCGAAGACTGCCAGGGTACCTGTATAAGTATTACAGAGGAGAAGAAAATATTACCACTAACTCGATAATGGGCAGGATCCATTCTTAAGTAACAAAATAATAATGAGACAATTTTTACCGACATGTTTCGGACTATTTCAGTCCTTCATCAAGGTGTATAAGTATTACGATCTTTTTGTTTTTAAATTTATTTATTTTCGTTCAAGGATATGCAGCTCCTGTTGGACAATTTGTTTTTGTTATAGGACGACAGTAAATCTCCACATCCCCAGTAAAATTCCACATCCCCAATGATCTATCATTCAGGGATGCCAGTTGGGGTCATGAAAGAAAGGAAACATTTTTCATGTGGAATTCACTGCCTCAGAGACTGGGAAAACATGCAAAATACATCGTTAATCTCCATGGAATGGGGCTGGGGTATGTGGGGGAGGTTTGAACCATTGTATATTGGTGTGAATGTGGCCCAATTCATCCTCGTTTCCTTTACGCAAAAAAAAAGTTGTTTTTTTTGTTTGGGTTTTGCAAAAAGCCAAAAAAGGTCATAAACTGAAAATGAAAACAAGGAATTCCTTGAAAAAGTGGAAAACTACCCTACCATCTCTGAAAAAAACAGAGCTCTATCAGCGAGAGTACAGACTTAAGAAAGAAACTGATGAGTGTTTGGTCTATATCCTCGTTCGCCATCGAGTTTGGAGTGCCGAGTAATATGAACGAGGCAATAACCGAGTGAATATTCTGAAGCACGCCAAACCAGATGGCGAATGGGGACTAAGACCAAACACAAATATGTTTCTGATTTGATCTTAGCCTGGAGATATTTATCTGTTTATCACCCATTGAGTATGAGTTACCGTACTCGCAAGCCCGTTTTGAACGAGTTCCTACTGTTGAGCCTATGGACGTTGATACCAGGCTAAGATAAACACTGAAGGTTAGATAAACACTGAAGGCTCACCTCGCTGAGTCTGGTCGTCTTGAGGTCGCCCAGCATGAGCGTGTCGGAGGTGTGTGCCACCAGGTAGCGGTCCTGACCCATGATCTTCACCTCGTCAATCTCGTAGCCGTAGAAGGACTTGAGGATGACACGGGTGCCCGAACCCAGATTCTTGACGATCACCTGACTCAGTCCGACGTAAGTCATCTCGAACTTGTTCTTGTAGACCGATCGACGGAGACAGCAGTCGAACAGCTCTACTCCACCGCACAGGGTGCCCTGAGTGGTGAAGTCGAGTCAGAGAGTAAACAAATGCGGTTTACCCGTGTATCAATGTTTTTTAATGAAAGAGAAAGAATCTACGACCTGGCAGGGATGTCAGTTGGGGTTAGGAAATATTTTTCATGTGGAATTTTTTTCCTCAAAGACACCAAGAAAATGTGGAAAACACGTCGATGTCAATCACGGCAGGGAGCTGGTGGTTTGTGGGGAGGATCAAACTAATGTGTTTTGGAGTGAACGTCTAGCTTGTTTGTCAGCTGACAAACCTTTTTAACTCTTTCCCTGCAGAAAGTAAAAGGGAGACATTCCCCATAGGTATATGATAATATGCACAATTCAGCATGAACTGTCGAACTGGAATGGAAATATTTATTCTAATTAACATATATGTAGCTGTGTACACTGATACCAAGTATGGGCTTTGAGAACAAAAGATAAAATATGCAGCCTGTAACCTTACCGCCGAAAGTCTCGACCCATCACGCTTCCAGGCAAGTGTAGTAATGGTGTACAGGTTAGGAATTTCTTTGACCTTTGCTTCATCCCAAAGTGATTTGCGAGGACTCCAGTTGAAGACACGGAGCCTGTGAGAAGTAAGAATATAAACTGGGGTTTATTTATTGGTTCGCTTCGGGGGGGGGGGGGGGGAATCTTATGATTGTTTTATATCTCGAAATCGTCAAAAATGTTCTGCCTACAGTGTTTTACTTGTGAGAAATCACAATAAAATATATCAGCTTCCCCCTGTTGAGAATGAGCTCAAATGCCAACTGCATTATAACCGGGATTCCCACTACCTTTTTTTCCTCAATATGATCCTGGCTCTCTTTTTTCATGCTTTGATAAGCTAAATGGAAATTACATGTGTATATCCAACGTTTACGTAATACTCCTCGCTATCGCTCGGAGTTTTACGTAGTGTCAATTACGAGGAGAATACGGCCACACAGATCGAAATCATAGTAATGTAGTATTTATTACTCACCTTTCGAGTAATTATTAGGAAAAAATCTTGTATATGATCAGAAATTCGACCCAATCGCAGTGCATTGTTTATATAAATTAGTTCCAACAATGCCCGTCAGGTGGCCGAAAAAGCCGTATTCTCCTAGGAGATTCCAGAGGTCCGTATTCTACTCAGAAGCGATCTGTAGGCTCCATAGGCTTAGCATGGAGACTCCATATTGGGTGGGTAATAAATGTGAGCATCCATCACTCCGTTTACATATGTGCTACATCCCAATATTCATTATCCACCTAATACAAGGTATCCGTAGAAAACACATAGAGTGTGTCTTATAGAGGAAACCCATGAAAGTCTAGGGTCTGAGCTCGTATCCCATCGAGTTTGAATCACGTAGTAATTCACAAGGCAAAGCCGCATGAATTGCTATGTGATTCAAATGAGATGGGATCGAGCTCTGACCCTAAACTTGAATGGGTTTCTGAATTTATCTCACCCTTAATATTGACTAATGGGCTAACATTTGTGACAATATTCCCCATTGGATATTTTTCCTAAATATCTAATGGGTGTTAGATACGAGTTTCCAATGTTAAGTCTATGGAGAAAAAATATCTGGGGTGAGATAAATCACCATACTGGGAGCATATTGTATATTCCAGACACTGATAAAGCATGCATACGGAAAAATAGTGCGTACTGGAGAATAGTGATTACCTAAAATGAACTAATTTCGCAATGCCCCTTGTCAGGAAAATGTGGATGATAAATATAATATAGACTGGTTTCAGAAAAAAGCGGTTGTATGCTGCTTGGGGTTGACTCTGCACAACATCCCCGCAGGTGCTCCAATATTACTATGACCACTTGTATCTGAAACCAGTCAATATTGTGTAAATATACAATAAACGATGGTTTGTGGCAGCCGTAAACCACGAGGGATTGACGCGTAGTAATACACGAGCGCTAGCGACTGTATTACAAGGATAAACTCGAGTGGTCAAGAGAGCCGCCTGTCCACAAAACCATCGTTTGTTTAATTATATACCTGTGCCAGTATGTTACACAAATACCATATCAAATACCAATACTCACGTACCGCGTTTCTTTCAATGAAAATATTCCACTCGCTCTGCGAGCTCATGGAATATTTTCATTGAAAGAAACGCGGTACGTGAGTACATACCAATAAGGTATATACATTTTATCTTATTATTCACTATCCATCTTCTCGAGTAAATCTAACCAGAAATGGCCATATCATAATTGAATACGTATACAACAGTTAAGGTATCTGAGGGGTTTTATATAATGGGTCGTAGTTTACTGAGTCCTGATACACTTTCAATGATTACTTTGTATACGATGGATAATAAATATTTGTACGAGCATCTATGTGTCTACGTGAATAAAAAAAAATATTTAAAAAAATATATTCCTTGTGAAAAAAACCCAAAGGAATACCACTCCCATGATGATTTGTGTGTAATAATCAAACAAACAAACAAAAACTGTGAATGTGAGTATTGAGTTTGTGGAGGTGTACCTGTCGTAGCTGCCGATGACGACGGACTGGCCGCTGGGGCTGCAGGCGGCGGCGGTAAACTCGTGCTCGTCATCGTCGCGCATGTAGTCAAACTGCTGCATGATGCGCCCGTCACGGCTGTAGGCGAACACCCGCTTGTCGCAGCCGGCCGCCACCACGCTGTTCGTCGCCCAGGCCAGCGCGTAGGGCGGGCACGGGTGCACGCAGATTTTACCCTGAATATGCAAATAGTCGCATAATCAGTATATTATTATTTTATTTACTTATTTCATTTGCACTGTAAAGAGGTACATAAACTGGCCTCTGCGTTGAAGTTATTCTGACCAGGTTCTTCTCATACATAAGCAATATGTTATCACATAAACATGAAGTATTTGCAAAATGTTGATGTAAAATGAAGTAATGTTATGAGAGTAGTCCAACATTTGAGAGATTTTGTCAAACTACTCCACGTTGGCAAACAATCACCTGTATTTGGAGTATTTAGCTTTTTTATTCATCATTGTTAACTACAATTTCTTTTATTGGTTCTCACTCCAGCCTATACTTCTGACAAAGTCTTCTTTTCATCACTTCTACAGTTAATATTGCAAATCTTATATATTCAAAATTTTCCCAGTTGTCGAAACTTTCATCTGAAACCAGAAGAGATTCGGAGACTTTACCCTAGCATTACACATATCTGCGGTTATTTGGGTGTGACTACACGTATAGATTACTAGTTTTATTTACCTGAGAATCTCCCGTTCCCTCGTCGTCGAAGAAATAGCGAACGATAGAGCCATCGGCGTGACCAGAAAGGATACCCTTGCCGGAGGGGCTGTTCAATAAATAAAGCATATATTACACGCAGTTAAATATGGCAAAGATTAAAGTGAAATTTCTACATTTTTTCAAAATGTTATTATCAATACACTCTAAAATTGGCCGGTTGATAATAAGAGAGATTAAAAAATGAGTTGTTTGTTTGTTTGGGGTTTGACGTCCCAGGGGACCCTGAGGGGGGAATGTATTGAATTCGCCTGGATTGGGCATTTGAAGATTAAAATTATATGACTTGTTGATTTAAAATCCACTAATTATAGGAAACTGTTATCAGACTGCAGATTACATGAGGAAGAAAGTATAGGTATCATGTAGATTTTAAAAGTATATTCGCTTTCCATCACCAATGCTTATCTTTCATCTACGCATGGCATGATTTTCTGGGCTCAAATAGCCGGATACCTTAGCAGTCATATAACGATCAAGACTTGCTTAGTGCATTCATAAAAATGAAAATATTCACCTTAAAAAGCACTTACTTCATTGTTATAGAGACGACGTAAGAGTCGGTATTGTAGATCGTAGCTGATTTGTTTGTTTTAGCATTTGCCATCCGGACCTAAATGAGGTGAACAACATGGATTCATTTCATATATTCTATCACAATCATGCCATGTATTCACTCATTAATTAACAGCATAAATAGACTAAATGAAAAAATAGAAATGTCGAGACAGAAGAATTACATGCTGCCAAAATAACTGACGTATAACTAAAAACCAAGGTTTTATTAGTTAACCTTTGTATTACGTTCGGCGTGGGTATAAAGTATATCATTATCCACCTAATACGGAGCCTCAATACTAAACCCATGGAGCGTACAGATCGCTACTGAGTAGTACATGGGAAGTGATATTCTTTAGGAGAACATGGGAAAAAGTCCCAAGCATGGAAAGTAGTGAGAAGATCGGCGGCTATTTAGTATTTCCTTAGACTTTGATAACTTTTATATTTGGAATGCTGAATAATAAATACATTACCATGATTTTGATGCATGGTCGTAGTTGAAAATACGCAATATCCAAGCGAATGTGAGGATATTACTATGTGTCATCTACGCAAAGAATACCACCATACAGATCAAAATCATGGTCAGATTGTGTATGGCTATATCTAGAGAACGAACTTTTGATGTCCGATAGTAACGGGGATCTAGAATTCCCCCCCCCCCCCCACCACACACACACACACACACTCCGAAGCCTCTTTTTTTTCAGAAGTGCAAGATAACATCGGCTGCGAGTAGCAGGCAATTTTCCACGTCTTCACAAAAATATAGATTATCAAAAGAATGATGTTCGACTTACCTTGCCATCTGCCGTGCCGAAAATAATTTGTTGCTCTGGTGGCCAAATCATACAGGTGACAGCGCTTTGTTGCACGAACTTGTTACAGATAGTCTTCTTGTCTCCCCTGAAAACACATGGTGTGCTTTACAGAAACGTCTAAGTTACTGACAAAAAATAACTGACCAAAAAAGTGTCATCAATCAGGTCTTAAATGATTGGTTCCTTCTGGTGAAAATAAAACAAAACACATCATACATGTTTCACGTATCACTTCTTTTTTTTCTTTTTTTTTGGTATAGAAGTGTTTTCGCCTCGTTTTCTAAATCATGTATCACTTCATTGTGATGCAACAACTATGATGATGTAGTTTGTGGATGTGGCAGAGTGTGGTCTCAAGGGCAGACGTTTGAATGAGCCGACCTCTAATTACGTCAATATTCAGTTCGTTAATCTAACGACCGTAAAATACTGAATGTAATTAAGGTGATTAATGAAATGGACAAGGCGAAGAGAAAATATGTTTGAGTGTAATCAAGGAGATTATATTAGATAAGCTGTTGTCACCAAGGCAGTGATATCACTTTCAGGTAGTAACTGGGTTTGTTATTGCTGCATTTAAGAATGAACCGGTTTCATCCATTGGAATCTTCAGTCAACTCTGGATTGAGATTGAGTTGATTTTAGTTATCAGGGAGGCCAGTTGGGGTCAGGGAAATAAGTGGAATATTTTTTATGTGGAATGTACTACCTCAGAGAGAGAGACTGGAAGAACAGTATTTAACATTGAATTCAATAAAGATCCTTTAAAAATTTCTTTTAAAAAAAACACCTGAAAAAACATATCTTTATTGACCATGGAATAGGGCTTAGAGTGTGTGGTAATGTTGAGAGCAATATTTTATTGGCGTGAATGAGGCTCAATTTATACCATTATTGTTTCATAAAAGGAAAATAATTTTATAAATCGGAAATGAGAACAAGGATTTCCATGGAAAAATGGAAAACTCTCATCTCTGAGTAAAATCAGCAAAATAAGTCTTTAATGTGGTCCTATCAGCAGGAACTAACAGGTGATTAAAATAACTTGAATTTCTGAATTGAAAAAAACTGGTTCAATAATGTCTACTTGAATGTCAGCCAATGTTGATTGTTTTATACACAGGGATGCCAGTGAGATCTGAGAAAAGACCCTGAAATGTCAACTCTCTATTTGACTGCCATTTTTATTTTTGATATGATGATTATTTGATACATCTGAAATAGTAGTGAGAAGTTTTTTTTATATATGTAAATACTTACAAGACCTGAGCAAGTCTACTACAGATATGGTCAAAACATTGTTCTTAGTTCAGGGGTTTCAGGGGGTTTCAGTTAACCTATGGCAGTCCACTATAGCACCACCGAGTTCTCAGGGGAATTCCCCTGACTCTGCAAGGCCCTGGGACGCAAAGGGTACCACTGGGTGCAGCCTGACACCAGCCACCGGTCATGCCTCCCACCACTGGCTGCCTACATAAAGATACACTACATTTCATAAGAATGAATGGTTATGTTTTAGAGTATAAGAAAAATACCTGAAAACCTGAGATTCCCTGAGAACTGACATCCCTGTATACATTAACGGACTGTAAGTTTCTGTTCTGGTTTAACACGTCTGTGATTCAGCTTACATAATATCTGCAGGCCTACCAGTACCCCACTTCTTCAATTGAGGTTTTAACTGGTTTTGAAAATCAAAATATAGGTTCTTACTAGGCCAAAAACATAGGCTTTTATAGGTTTTAGGGTTAACATTCAGCATGATATATAATGAATAGCTCATTTTTAGTTCTTGCTTTCTAAAAAAATTGCACCTAGTACTAAATTGCAGGATGTCTGGATGCCTGGTTCATCTGGTTATATCCATTAAACACATGTGAGTGCTGAGCTTCCAATAAGCAAGCCAGACTAGCAAGAATTCACACAAATTGTTGATTCTTAAACACTTTAGAGATCTTTTAAGACTTTTAAGTACACTGATAATGTAGATTTCTTGTCATTTGACAATCTGACTTTCTGTCAAGTTAACTTCTAAAATTTCCTGTACACATCAATCTGCATGGTAGGGATAAAATATAGGTTTCTATAGCTTTTAAAGGTTTCACTGGGAGGCCTGTATCTGTTACTGAAATTATAACAACAACTTAAAAACATGACAACGCATGTAAAGGTATGTATGATGAGGATTTATGAGGCAGGTAAGACTTTTCGAATGATGATAATGTTGACAAAAGGTATCATGCTGGAGGACTAGGATAAGAGAGATAGTTACGATAGGTCATGTTCTTAAAGCACTGTATACCAATATAGTTGTGAAGTTAGTTCTTGTATAAATGATATAGATCTTTAGATTTAGAACATGCCTTTAAACACAACCTGAGCAAAAGAAGTTTTTTAGGGAAATTCTAGCATTGATGCGGTCACATTAAAGACGTTTGTTGGAGAGACACTGCCGGTGATATTTAGGAGCTTAGCATGCAAATTAAAAACGGTTTCTGAAGCTAGTGTGACAAATACTTAGATCACAGTGACAAGCCAACACGCTTGAACGATTTCATTTTTGCGTGCTGAGAACTGTTCTAGCCAGATTGTGGAGATATAGAAAATAAAATGCTAAATAATGAGTAAACTCACCTCCTGTCATGAATGAAATCAAGAAATCACGCTTCATTAAGGTATAAAGAAACTGATTGTGGATTTTTATTTGTATCAAAAAAAATTTCAACTGTCGAAATTATGTAGAGTGCTACCTGAATCAAACCTATTTTGTAGGACTGGCGACGTGCAGACTTAACGAAAAATATTCCCAGAGAGTGCAAAAAACACAACTGTTTTATGGAGTGTATTTGAAGAGGGAAAAAACACATAACACTAGATGGTTAACTTATTATGAAAAGAAAATTGGCAAATGGCACATTTTTGTTGGCTTTCCGACGCCCCACATTTCGCTGCATTATAGAATACAAACTCTTGAACTTCCTATTTTTTAGGATAATTTTCCTGTGGTCCAGAAATAATAAAAGTATTTCGAATAGATGATCTAACTTTTCTCAAGATTAATTCTGATTAGTTAGTCTAAAATTGAAGTTCTTACCAATCTTCTCCTATCTTATAAACAAATATGATGTTGTCTGTTTGGCCTATGGCGATCTTTGTAGAATCTGGGGAAAATGCCATTCCTTTGACCATGTAACTCTTCTTTCCATACTGCAAATGAAAGTTCACTTCATGATTAACAGAGCAAATAAAGATACACTCCAATTAGTGTTTTCTCTATTGTTACTCACAAACCTATTGTATATCTGTTGTAGTAACAGTCCTTGGTATAAGGAAACATTTTGAAATGCATCAAAATTTCGTCACAAAGTCATAGAACATGGCTATGAATTATTGGTGTTTGAAACTTTATTTAAATACATATTAGTTGTGCTTTCATCGCGTTGTGTTCCCAAGTAACTAATGTAAATCCTTGTTAGAACTAGAGTTCACACTCTTGTCCGTAGATCGTCTCTTTTGGGCTCAAGTGTTTGGATCCACTGTCTTATTTCACAACATATTAGATATTCTCTTTAAAACGTACCTTAGAATCTGAGGGTTTTGTTGCAAATTTATCTCTCCGTTCACCGTGTTCGTCGTACAACAAAACCACTCTGTCGTTTGTACAGACAGCAAGTTTGAGGTTGTTCGGGGCCCAACATAGAGCCGTGATTTTTGCTGCCCCCATCTGTAAATTCAAAGAAAAAGTTTAAAGGGCAGTACAGGATACATAAATACAAATTTTGTACACGTATTTAATGTTTAACTATTGCGGGTCAAGTAGGTTGTATCATGTTGTGTATTGTAATATGTGTACTTTGTTTTCTAATCTTATTTCGTTTTTTCCTTTTCCGATTAGTATGGTCTTTGATTTTTGTCCTCTCCAAATTTGAACAGTATCTGTTTGCTATATTGTTTGTAATGTTTAGCAACTGTTGGGTCATGTTTTTTGGGGGTTTTATCATTATTAATATTATTATTATTGCTACGTCATTTACCCAAAGAAGGCATTTAGACGCATCAGGTGTGTTTTTTGTTCCAGGGTTTAGTTCTTCTATTGTCCTTTTATTTCATCCATTATTGCTGGATATAAGGTTACCACTAGGACTCCTCCTTGTCTGAATCTGCTGTCCTTTATTTCTATTTGTCTAGCTAGCCTGTGCTTGGTGTCTATTTTTGCTGGTAAATTATCTCTAAACACACAGTTATAAGGTTATATAGTGTAGTAGCCACGCCCAACTGACCCTCTACAAATGACGTCATGTGGTAAGAATGGGGGGGGGGGGGGGGTTCAGTCTCCATGACCAAGCATTGACAAGGGTAGTACGATCAACATGAAGGGGGGGGGGGAGGTAGAAATGGTCATAAATACCATGTCATCAGTAACGGACAGCCCCTAATAGCCGGTGTATGAATACATATTACGAATACGAATATAATTATTCAATATCAACTTGTAATTGTAGATACAACTCTACAACAGTAGCCTGTAATGTCCTCTTGGCAGTCTTGCTAAAATTGAAAAGGGAGCGATCCTGTCATGTAAATACTTAAATTAAAATAGCATTGGGAAACCACCAGCCCTGTTGCCGTATTACTCGACTAGATCTAGATCTAGTTATAAATTGTCGCTATCGCAGAATCGGTATCGTCATCAAGTGGCATTTGATAAGGCTTTCATGGTATGTTTGTCACTTTGTCAAAGTTTGTGCCAGGCCCACTCGGGCCAGGGACACTCTCTCTATCAATGTATCATCTATGGCGAATGGCTACGTCACTGGGAAATATTGTGAATTCACAGACTATAGCACCGTCCCAAGTACAATATCTACATTATTTGTCTCCCACCGGATCACCAACATAGCGTGGTTAGCTTGTTATCAGCGTAAACTGTAAGAACACACTGCCAGGAGTAGGTTAAATTTATTAAGTTGGAGACTGCGTGCTTGACAACCAAACTAGTTTGCAGTCTCCGGCTTCACTATCCGCTGAAGTACATACTCAGGGATACACTTTTAAGTATTTATGATTATTTACTCACCTGTGGGGCAAGCAGGGTTTTCATGTGTTTCAACTGCATAATGAGAGGTTGTATCTGCTAGTTTGTCATGAGCCACGATTTGAAGGAGCTACCGTACACTCCTGTTAAAGCCAGTGTTTTCCTTCGTGATGAGGAATGTTGTGTGTGCCGCATAACTGGTTCCGGTAGTGTCGCCTTCCATGATTCTCCCTCAAACACATTATGTGGGGAAATTTGTGCATGAAAACGCCAGGCTAATATCGAAATTGTTCGGATTATGTCTTGGAAAAATAAATGATCCCCTTATTTATTTGAAAAGAAAGTTAAGTACACTGGACTGTGGGTGTTAGCACCGCGTGGGTTCTCAGGTTATTCGCTAGGTGGCTTTGCAGGAATTAGATCCTAGTCCGTTCACAGACCGCACGTGCCTTCGTTTGAGTAGATGTCTACTCTGTGGTTAGACTTAGAGTGTATATTCTGAGTGGCTTCCGCTCCAACTGTGAACGGTTCTGGACGGACTACGTTTGAGTGTAGCGTACCACAGGCTAGACTATAGTCTAGTACTGTCTACGCGAACTCTCTGTGTGACTGAGTCAGTGAGTGTGAGTGTCTTTGACAGGTGCGCGCCTCGCTACGGATGGACGCATTTCTCTTTGTCCGAACCGTCAAAAGTCAACGCTGTTTTGGACCCAGATAAACAGTTCATTTGTCATTTGACCTTACATCGAGCTCTCTTGTTTGTCCAGTTAATGATTAACATTTCAACTGACTACTTTGAAGCCTGAATGTCGCCGTCTGGTGATAGTTTATCGTACTACAGATTACATTACGCTGAGTCCTCCTAGCGGATGGAAGGGGGAACCAGCGTACAGTAAAGTAGTCCATCTGTTACCGCCAGTTCGCAGCACTCTACTAAAACGCAATTTTTGTATCGATGCTAGTACTAAATTGTAAGAAACAAGTGTATGCATTCTTACAATTTTGAATAGTATCGTTGATACAGGTATATAAAAATGAATGTTACTCGTCTGTAACACTAAATATTATTTATTCGTTTCTCTTAATTCGGCAAATTAATTTCACAACACAATTCCTTTATTTATAACCATTAGACATTACATAAGATAAGATGGGAAGCCTCGGCCTACGTTTAAACTCACTGAAATCCAGAGCTAATTGCAAAGAAGGATGTGAAGTCAAGAGTCGAGCTTAGCCAGGAAAATCTCCTGATAGATTTTCAGCAAGCTTGGGCAAATTGTAATTGTATTCTACATTGTTCCAGACTCAAGGAGCTTTGCTGGAGGGTGTGCCATGACATTCTTCCTGCGAACACCAAGTTGCACAAGCAAAACAAGGCACTGACTCACAGATGTTCTCTCTGCAAGAGGGATGCAGAAACGGTACTACATCTCTTCCTCTTCTGTGATGTCGTGCTACCTGTTCTGAAGATAGTGGAAAGCCTGGTACAAGAAGTTTCCTCTATCCCTGTTATATTAGATAAATATAGTGTCATTTTTTGTGTATATCCAAAAGGCTTTGATAAGTATCTGGCTATGTGCACTTTCTTGGTACCGTCATTGGGGGTTACTTGAGACATGTGGGGTAACTTGAGACAAAATGTATTATTCATCACATTAAACCTTTATTGAGGTGGCACCTTAATGACAATACAAAAATTATAACCCTTTTAATAAATATATGTGACCTAAAACATAATTGAAATTTGGAAGATGAGATGAGCTCATTATCTTTGTGTGTGACATGAGCTTAAAATCAGGTTGTTTCCCCCCAACAATTTCAAGGATACCAGAGAGTGTTCTTCTTGACTATTTTGCCGTGAAGGCAGATACAGACTTATATATCCAGGAATGTTTAAACACTCTTTGGCAATATAAATTAAGTAATTTTGTTTTATCTGAATCTACTGGTTATTATAGATTCATTGGTTAACGAAGAATAGAGGTGCATTGGGGTAACTTGAGACAGATGTGGGGTAACTTGAGACATTTACTAGTTGTGTCGTTTTTTAAATGTAACATCAATTTTTATACGTTGTTACATAAATATATACAAAAGTAGCTGAGAGACTGGTAAGTTGAACTATAGCTTTAGAACCAGAATACTCAAGGGCTGCATTTGCCTTATATCTAAGAGAAATCTGCTTTGTGTCAAAATGGGACAAAAAATCTACTTCAAGCAGCCATAGTGAAAATATCATGGTACAAACCCTAATTACCATTGCCCTCTGATCATTAAGTACAGAATGAACTTTTATTTACTTCTTCATTTGTGTTGATACTACCAGCAGAGACCAAAATATGTTTAAAAATGTGAAAAATAAGCTGTGTAACAAAATTATGAAAAATAGGTTATAAATTTCAAAGTAACTGTCTATTAAGAAGAGAGCACTTATTTTTAATATTTAAACAGAAATGAAAATAAAAATTTGTAACAACTGTGATTGGGAGGTACTATTGTACCAGTCTTGTAAATTTTTTTGAATATCCAAGTAAAATAAATAATTCATGATAAAAATTGTATAAAAAAAGTATTGGATATCGTGTTTTATCAATTATGATAATGATAGCAGTTTTGCAAGCTATTTCACCTATGTCTCAAGTTACCCCAAGTATGGGGTAACTTGAGACAATTTATTATCAAATATATATTTTTTGTTGAATAATCTGCATTTTAAAACTAGGTTAAAAATTGTGTTGGACCATTGGCAAAAAACAATGCTTTTTAAGGTTTGCATCAATCTAAAAAATCTGCAAAGTTATTTTAGAAAAATTTTTAAAAAGTGTCTCAAGTTACCCCCAATGACGGTAGCTCTTTACAAAGATGCAGTATGGAAATGTCGGAATTTAGTCAAAAAAAGAAGGAAAAGTTGTAGATTCTTTAATTATTTATAACAAATTCATGTCTACAACTTTTAGGTTTACAACTAGGGACTTTGAAAGATTCTGGTGTCACAATGACGCCTTATGTATCAAAGATGAAGGCATCTGGACCTTTGTATATTAGATTGTTTATTTGTGTTAGCCAAATGTGTTGGATTGTGTTGTACGTTACGGGTAGTAGATCTAGTAGAAATGGAGAGAAACCTACCTGGTAGGGGCTCCAAATAAATCAAGCATGTTAGCTCTTGAGATTTTACTGGCAATGTTCCGGTTCAACAAAAATTGATGAATGGATGGTAATAAAAAGAAAGAAAAGAAAACTTGTGTAGCGCCTCTAAAACGTTATCCAGCACCAGGGCGCCCCCTACAGTGTATCTGGGGTACTATTGTAATAAACAGTCAATGCTGGCGAACTTGAAATGTAGACTGCTTCTGAGTTATCCACTGATCTAATCCCCACATTATACACAAGATTTGTGACATGGTGGCAGCTAGTGGGATCTTCTTGAGTGGTTATACATTCCTGGAACAAGTTGGTAATGTATAAACCTACATTGTCATTGAAATCAGAGGAGATAACTCTGAAAGCAAAGTGGTCAAGTGAGGAAGCACATTGTTGTTGTGAACAGATATGAGTAGATGAACTGGAGTGGATAAAGACTGTCTAATATTTTGAAATCACCTATCCAACTGTAGTGCTATACACTAGTAGAATCCTAGTTCTGAGTGAAATCTCTGTGTGTGTGGCATTTTGAGTGAAGTTGTGGTGTTGACATCTGAGTTTAAGATTGTACTGTCACTGTCAACATGCCCAAATTTAACCCCCCTGAGCCTATGACTTTTGATGCCCCTGCTAAATGGCCAGAGTGGAGGGAAAGGTTTGCAAGGTTTAGAATTGCCACAAAACTTCACAAGGATGACGGTGAAATTCAGGTTGCGTCACTCATTTACGTGATGGGTAGACAGGCAGAAAATATCTATAAGTCCTTTACGTTCAATCCTCCACCAGCCGCGACCGAAGCTCAGCCTAATCCGCTCGACCCAAAAGATGATTACAAAACGATGTAGTGCTCGATAAATTCAACGCATATTTCGTCCCTAAGAGAAATACTATTCATGAGAGGACACGGTTTTACCAGCGGACTCAACAAGCAGGAGAATCCGTTGAGTGTTTTGTGCGTAACCTTCACGAGTTAGCAGAAAATTGTCGTTTCGGGGATCGTGAGACCAAAAACATCAGAGACCGTCTAATCAGCGGAATGTCCGACAAGGAGGTGTCATTGAAACTACAGCTGGAACAAGACGAGTTGACGCTCGATAAGGCAGTAGAGATGGCGCGACACTCCGAATTGGTTAAAAAGCAGAACGAGACAAAGGTGGACTTTGTACGTAAACCAAAGCCGAAGAAACCTGCAGGTGGAAGCAGACCACCCAAGAAGGAAAGTGGCGGCCCACCAAAGAAAGACAGCTCAAAGTGCGCAAAGTGCGGTTACGTGCATAGGACCCCAGAAGTGTCCAGCTCAGGGAAAGAAGTGTGTGCTCTGCAAGGGTTGGAACCATTTCGCTTCTGTTTGTATAAATAAACCAGCCGTTGAAGACCTTGAAGTGACTATCAACCGAAATGAAGATGACGATGGAGGAGCCAGTGGGTACTTCCTTGGAGCCGTTGACTGCCCCGACAACGACCCAGCTTGGTTTACAGAGCTTGACATCAATGGAAATTTTGTCAAATGGAAACTAGACTCTGGAGCCGACGTCAGCGTTATGTCAGAAGGGACATTCAAGAGGATGAAAAATAAGCCACAACTCAAGTCTGTCAACATCGAGTTGTCAAGTCTGGGTGGTGCAGTCAAGCCTTTGGGACAGTTTGTCGCCAGAACACACTTTAAAGGTACAAAGTATTTCTTTAGAGTGATCGTAGTTCCAAAGTTGATTGACTGCTTGATGAGCCGCAGCGTCGCCTGCCGTATGGGTCTGATCAAGAAGATAGATCAAGTGGAGGTCTTCCAGGGTTTGGGATGCCTCAAGACAGAGCCTGTCAAGATTGTGCTCCACGATGATGCCCAGCCATATGCTCTGACTGTTGCACGACGTGTACCCATTCCCCTGCTCCCAAAGGTTAAAGAGGAACTCGAGAGGCTAGAAGCAAATGATGTAATTCATAAGATTACAAAACCTATGGCATGGTGTGCTCCAATGGTACCTGTGGTGAAGAAGTCAGGTAAAGTGAGGCTTTGTGTAGATCTGAAGAAACTAAACGTAAGTGTTAAACGTGAAAGGTATGTGTTACCGACCTTAGAAGATGCAACATCCAAGCTGAATGGTGCGTCAGTATTCTCCTCTCTGGGTGCCACCAGTGGATTCTACCAGATCCCGCTTGAGGAGCAGAGCTGTGAGCTGACAACCTTTATAACGCCCTTCGGGAGATACTGTTTCAGACGACTCCCGTTCGGGATAACATCCGCACCTGAAATCTTCATGAGAAAGATGGTTGAGGTTCTAGATGGACTGGAGGGTACATTCATGTACATGGACGACATTCTCGTCTATGGTAAAGACCGAGAGGAACATGATCGGAGGCTAGACAACGTCATGAAACGTCTTCAGGAATCTGACCTAAAACTGAACAAGGAGAAGTGTGTGATCGGCAAGTCAGAACTCAAGTTCTTAGGACATAAGTTCACCAAAAGTGGTATTGAACCAGACAGCGACAAGGTATCGGATGCCCGAACCAACGTCCGTGCCGCTTTTACGCCAGATCATGGGGATGGTACATTACCTCGGAGCCTACCTCCCAAATCTTCATGACATTACTAAGCCTTTGAATGACCTGCTTCGAAGTGATACTGTGTGGTCATGGGGACAACCTCAGCAGGAGGCCTTTGATAGGATGAAAAAGCTGGTATCATCAGCCCAGGCTCTTGCCTACTACGATGTTTGCAAGCCGACCGTAATGAGCGCTGATGCGAGTAGCTATGGTCTAGGTGGTGTGCTGCTTCAGGACCACGATGGTCAGCTGAAGCCCATCGCATACTGTTCAAGGACCCTATCATCAGCTGAACAACGGTATGCCCAGATTGAGAAGGAATGTCTCGCTAGTGTTTGGGCCTGTGAGAAGTTTGATCGTTTCCTTTGTGGACTGGAGAACTTTAAGGTCTTAACAGACCACAAGCCCTTGGTGACTCTGATCAACGAGAAGGACTTAGACAGAGCACCCTTGAGATGTCAACGTTTGTTGATGCGCATGCTCCGCTTTAATGCGAAGGCTGAGTATGCACCTGGAAAGACGATGGTGATATCTGATGCGCTTTCACGAAGCCCTAAGTGGGATAATGCAACTGTGACGGACACAGAGGTTGCAATACACGTGGCCATGGTAGAGGAGAGTCTTCCCATGTCCGACCACCGGATGGCAGAGTTTCGGAAGGCGACACACGATGATGATGTCCTCCGAGCCGCAAGTGGCTGGATGGCCGAAGTACGAACAGGACGTCCCAGACCAGCTGAAACAGCTCTTCAATGTGAGAGGGAGCCTATCAGTTAGTAATGGTCTACTGACTTATGGCAACAGGATCATCGTCCCGGAAAAGATGAGACCCGATATTCTCGACAAGATACACCAAGGCCATCAGGGTATCACAAAATGCCTTGAACGAGCAAAGGAGTCTGTGTGGTGGCCTGGTATCGCCAAGGATGTGAAAGGTATCGTGACCACTTGTGACCATTGTCAAACCTATAGACCGACCCAGAACAAGGAACCACTCATGACGACTACGCTCCCTGATCTACCCTGGCAGAAAATAGGAGTTGACCTGTGTCAGTTTGAGCGTCAAGAGTATCTTGTTATGGTTGACTATCATTCACGGTGGATTGAGATACTTCATCTATCAACGACTACATCTTCAGCAGTGATAGCCAAGATGAAAGATGTGTTTGCCAGACTGGGATTCCCACCGGAAATAGTCTCAGACAACAGGCCCCAGTTTGCATCTGAACAGTTTAAACAATTCGCGAAGAAGTGTGATTTCAACCACGTCACTTCTAGCCCCCATCTGCCAGGTTCTAATGGAGAGGCAGATCGTGCCGTGAAAACAGCCAAAAGTATCCTGAGACAAGACGATCCATGGCTGGCACTGATGATTTACAGGGACACTGTCATCGCCGCTACAGGGTGTAGCCCATCGCAGCTCCTCATGGGCCGACATGTTCGTACGGATCTGCCAACTCTTGGTGCCAGACTTAGGCCATCATGGCCTAACCCAGACGTCATTAGAGACACTGATAAAGCAACAAAAGCAGGATATGAGCACCACTACAACAACCGTCATGGTGTCAAATCCCTGCCTAATCTACAACCAGGAGATGTGGTTAGGCTGAAGACCGACCAGGAAAAGACTTGGATGACTAAAGGTGTGATAACCACCTCAGCCGAGACTCCAAGGTCATATAATGTGCAGACAGAGTCAGGCAGTTTCCGGAGAAATCGTCGACATCTGCAGCTAACTGAGACTGCAGACTCGCAGCCAAGTTCTGCAGTGCAGAGTCCTACAACTCTGACTCGACCTGACCACTATCAGCCTTCTGTGGTCGCCGCACCTAATCCGGCTGCATCAGCTGGTCCACCTACTCCAGCTCTCACAGAAACACCTGTGCTACGCCGGTCTCTGAGGATGATCAGGAGGCCAGAGAGACTGATTGAAGCTTAGTCTTGTCCCCCGACATGGGCTAAGAATAATGCCCGGGACAAGGCGCGAAAGGGAGAAGTCTACTCCTTATTCGCAGGATATGTTTTGTTCATGTTGTGTTGCTACTATAAATATTCTCTTACAGCTGATTAACATTGAGACTCATATAGACATTCTAAAGACATTTCAAAGTAGTAGTAAAAGTAAGAGATAAAAACTCCCTATCTGAAGTAAGACTTATTTGAGAGAAACATAAAGACTCTTTTTGGTATAACTTTTTTCGTTCCGTTAGTCCCTAGATGGGGCTGTGGTTGGAAAAAAATTGCAAGTACTGCAAGCTATTAGACACAGGAGGCAAAATAAAATCAAGGTCCACCCAGAGAACCCGAGACACAAAATGGAACGTATCGTGCAACAGCTCTAACGTCATCTACTGCATAGAATGCAAAACATGCAATGCCCAGTATGTAGGCCAAACGAAAAGGAAAATCAAAGAAAGAATACGAGAACACCTCAACTGCATCAAGAAACACGAAAGCAAGAACGAAGTACCAAACCACTTCAACGAGAAAACACACAACGGGACCCAGGATGTCAAAGTATATATACTCTACTATATATATAGACACCCCGAGTCAAAAGAAGCCTCAAGACTAAGGAACAAAATTGAGTTCAACTGGATCCACAGACTCAAAACCCACGCGCCAGAAGGCCTCAACACGCTCGACAATAGATACGGCTAATCATCACAAACACGATCACTTCGGGGTCTAATGCCACGTCAAAATTTTTTTTTCCAACCACAGCCCCATCTAGGGACTAACGGAACGAAAAAAGTTATACCAAAATGATCCCCCAAGAACCCTGAAGCAAGTGAAGATTAGAGCGACATAATAATAGAGAGAACGAATCGACTATTTTTTCTTTAATTTAGGAAAAATAATGGAACTGCATACTCCGCTGCCAGAATGAAATTCTAGCAGAAAGACCACAGAAGAACACCTACCGCACCTTGCCTGATGAGACTGGTTAGTAGTCGAAACCACGAGATTAAATATCCTCGCTACATGCGGAGATATCCTCTATATGGTATGAAATACCATGTAGAGCCAAACGACAGGATGGCGACAGATTGGAATGGGGCTGGCAGCACGAAAAAACCTGCCACTGGGACTGGAATCTCTCCCGGTACAAGATCTCTTGATAATAGTGATCTTACTCCAGTTGTGAAACATCTGGCTCCCCATAGAACCAACCAGCGACGGTCGGGTCGAAGCACTCGCACGCCGCACGGTTCTATTTACCGACGTGAGACCTGAAAATCAACATAAACGGCTCTCAGCCAATCAAAACGCCGCATTCGGGTTATGCTGTCAGACAGCGGCGTCGTCCGCTGATCTATTTCCCGCTTCTCTCTATTCCGTGGTCGCAAAGCGTTGGGTGAAGAAGAGTATCACAACTTGTTACGCCTCGTCTACCTGCTAAACATAAACACTCTTGTTTAAGAAAGTTTAAAAAAAAGGGAGATGTTGTGTAGCGCCTCTAAAACGTTATCCAGCACCAGGGCGCCCCCTACAGTGTATCTGGGGTACTATTGTAATAAACAGTCAATGCTGGCGAACTTGAAATGTAGACTGCTTCTGAGTTATCCACTGATCTAATCCCCACATTATACACAAGATTTGTGACAAAAACTATCCCAGATAAATGAAAAAATTCCGAAAAGACCAAACATGGAAAAATAAAAAAGATCTCTTTTTTCTTTTTAAGTGTAAATAACTGTAAATAATAGTACTGGAAAAGGGGCAGGAAAAAAACTTGAACAATTTTTTAAAGAGCTGCGCCCATCTTTAAGTATAAGCTTTAGATGTCGAGGCCGAGTTCCGATATACAAGTGAAGAATAGTTAGAAACAATTAAATCAATGCTGCCGGCTACGGTATTATCTGGGACGTTCGTGCTGATGTTTTAGATGAAATTTAGTGTAGAAAAATAAACAATTATAACTTGCCCACCCTGTAGCGGAGAGGGGCTACCCACACATCCCGTCGTAGCCAGTGTCCAAGAGTTTTCAATAACATATATCCCAGTAAGGGGGGGGGGGGGGGGGGGGTGGGTGTCCACCGGGCTCCCGACGCGAACCGTTATTGCCCTCCCGATACAAAATCCATTAAAATGGGATTCCCCGAAAACCAAACATGCATCAAAAGATGCCGGTGGAGTGAAATTGGGGAAACTTCACAAATTAACCCCCATTTTATGATCCATAGGATTTTACATCTGGTGATAACAACTAAAACCCCCACCCCTTCCCTTTTAACAAATACTTGAATACCTCTGTAAATATAGAATCTACCTAGGAAATTCCACTTCCTAGCATCTACTCTTTTTTTTTATTCTCTTTCAAATGAGGCATATTATATTATGTTTCCACCAGTTTAAGAGGCCCCTCCCACCTACTACGATTAAGTCTACGATTAACTCTTTTTCCGTGTCGGCGACAAACTAACAGAATCGTGGAGGTGTCGCCGACGAACTCATCAATTAGTCAGGTTTTGTCGCCGACGAACTCGCTGCGCACCGATGCGCTACGATGCACTACAACAAAAAAACGTTAATCGTAGAAGCTCTACGATATTCAAACATGTTTGAATTTCGTAGAGCGTCGTAGTGTGTCATAGTGCATTGGAAGGTTAATCACATTGTTCCATTATCTAACCAACCGACAGATCGGATGTACGGAAGAACAGTGTGTATACATTGAGAACATCAGTAAAAGATCTAAAAAAAAAAAAAATTTAAAAAAAGCAGCCGTTTGTCGCCGCAATTAGTCAGCTTTCCATAGTTTGTCGCCAACGATGCCGTCGCAGACTTAATCGTAGTGCGTCGTAGTAGGTGGGAGGGGCCTCTAAGGGGTTCGTACAGCCTGGGAAACCTGGAATTCTACTTGTGGGTTTTCCAGGTCTGGAAAAGCCTGGAATTCTCAGAGAGCCTGGGAAAGCCTGGCGGAGTCTGGAAAATTTTGTTTTGCATGAAAAAATAATTTTTAGTCTATGAAATTCTGGTCATTACTAGCTTTCCTTAATTACGGCACCCGACTGCCTATGCCATTTCAGTGACTTGTATTAAATAATTCCGAAAATACTTTATTAGACCATATATAGCAAATTGCTAATGGTATACTATGGATTTGATTATTTGTCTTCATATTCAAAAGTCAAAAACAAAAAGAATTATTTTCTTTTCAACAGACATTGCCTCGTCTTCTTTACTACAAAAGGAAGTTGAAGATATTTATCCCAAACCACTAAAATTCCAAAGGTAGTAAGGAAGATAAAGACAATACTAACGAAATTTGGTCATAAATCAGACATGGTTTTAAAAATAGTGACTTGAAAGGAATATTAGAGCCTGAAAAAGCTGGGGATTTTATTGTGCTGTATATACGAACCATGGTGATTTACAATACAGGAAAACCAAGAAAGTTTCTCGGAAGAGTTCTTCCAATTTATTAAAGCATGGGCCAACAAGATATTTACATGTTGCATCAGAAGGACAATCACAAATGTCTACAAAATATATACTTTAAAACTTCTCAAATACTTACTGTGCTAAATGTTTCACAAAATGTATACAATGTAGCAGGACAACCAGAATAGTTACAATTCCCCCTAAATAATGTGTCAAACAACCTTCTCGGAAAATTAAACCCAAAATGTGGGACGAGGATTTTTTCATATATCAAACCTGCAACTGCAGGACAATTTTTTCTACAACTATTACAGCTAAAATATAACCCATGAAAATGCGTATTATGCTGTTAAAGGATCATCGAATTGAGCAACAGAGATACAGTCCTTGCTAGGTACCAGCCTTCTTCATGGCTCCGTTGAGATCCTCACCGCCAAGCCACTCGGTGTAGCGGGTTTTTTAGTAAAAAAAAACTTCCGTGTCTGGGTAGTATTCAACATGGCCTGGGTCAAAACCAAGCTAGAAGAGTCCATGAGACCCACATGAATATTGGCCAGTGGCCTTCTCTCTGATCTCTGAATCAGTCCAAACAGGGCCTGAGCCTGTTGGGCGACTCTAGACATGGCAGCATCAATATTCTGCCGTGTATCATGGGGGTATTCCACCAACCAGACAAAAACGTCGTTCAGCGTTCAAACGACGGTAGCTAGGGTTGCTGGAAAATCCCACGCGATGAATCTTTTCGTCTGGCTGGTGGAGCAGGTCCCAATCCCGCGCGATGGTCATCTGGCCGACGTCAGACAGGAACTTGTCTAACTGTTGAGAATGTCTAAAAGATTTTATTCATCTTTGTCTACTGCAGCATGGGCGTGTTAGCTGGTAGAGAGGGATTTTGCTTTTTCTTCACGGTGTCCTTCTGCAATGGCGGCCCGACGACACGGGACAACATCATTCTCACGATTTCCCAAACCTTGGAGCCAGTTTTATCCCCAGCACTCGTGACTGCAGCGTCTTTCTGTGCTTCGTCCTCTTCTTTTGAGAGTTGTCTACACTCAAGATTTTAGTCCGCGGACTCGAGAGGACGTAGCTGGAGGTGCTACAGGAGAGGGGAGCGAGGAAGCATAATGTTCTCATTCCTCTTATTGAGGATAATTGTTATACGGTTTTTTTTAAAATTCGTTCCAGGACAATTTTCGACCAGTTCTTCTGATTTTTGTCCCACAAGAGACAATCAGGCTGTAAAAACCTGTTATTATGTTGAATCACTCTACCAATGACATCTGAAAGATCTGCCTGGAAAAACACCCTGACAAAATAAGTATCAAATGACACTATCTAAAAGGCTTTGGTGTAGAGATGTCCTTATCGACACTGGGTAAAGAGCCAACCCCCTACCCCTAAACACAGCGGGACTGGCAGTTCTAACATCAAAATATGAAAATAACTAACTATGGAACCAGCCCCTGAAAAGGTAGACAGATAAGTGCTATACAGAATTTGGAGTGACAGGAGACACACACACTAGGTGGCAGCACACATATCCACAGGAACCTGCACACAGTGCGTACACTACCAAAAACCAGATGCAACCTCAATGCAGATTGGCCAAAGAGCCATTCCTGCCACTGAAGGAAGGCCTGGGGCCACACAGAGCTGAGGTCAGGGGTTGACAGCGCATCTCACCCAATGGGAAGCGCAGGTCCAGAACACGGTGTCAATAAGAGAGCCTGGGCCAGAGTTGATCCACCTGTCCAGCGCACAAGGTTTTGATCAATGTTTCTGGTTGAGTCGCAACCTCCACAGACTCCTCCTTTTCGGAAGGAGATTTAGGCTTGTCAGTTTTTTTCTTGGACTGGCTATGTTTCGGCTGTGTCTGCTCCCCCTGCTCGTCCGCCATTTTGGACCGCAGTTTTGACCAGTACCATACAGATAAAAACTGAAACTTGGTATGTGCACAAGAGGCCGTGCTGTCAACAAACAAAGACAACTTTACTTGACAAAGCATTTTGGTGTATGGGAGTATCTTTGAAGACGTTCCACGATTTGTAAATCCTCTAAAATTAAAGTCGTATTGCAGACCGATATCACGTGACTGCTAAGTGGTTTTGCCCGCTAGTTGCCACGTCTGGTACCCAGCGAGCTCTGTATCTGTGCTTTTAGTTATCTACCAATTACAAGAAGTAGACTTCAACAATCAAGATGATCAATGCCTGGCAATTCATTCTGGTTTTACATACAGTATGTGAGACATATATAAAAATACACAATGGTAGGATATCAATATACACAGATATGATCTTCTAGCAGTACTGGTGTATCATCATCCATTGATTGTCAACAATCCATATTGAAAGTATATCACCATTTACTGATATTTTATTGTCCATATGTCAAAGTATAGACATAAAGCATTCACAGTTCTACCGTTTTGAGGTCAGCTTATAATAAAAACGTTGAGTGAAATATGAGCAGGAGTGAGGCTGTTTCTGGTTTATAACAGAATAATCTATATAGCATCTGGAGAAACCCCTTGGATATACATCAATAATCCTAAATGACAAAGCTTAGATAGTTATAATAGAGTACCTTTGGGGTTCTCATGCCAGTAACTATTAAGTAAATCTCATTTGTTTATTAGTTCTTTTGTCCGATGGACGTAAAAGAACCAGACATGTACCACACAAATGTAGACATCTCTCGCCAATTTTATAATAACTGCTATCACAGGGAAAAGGTATTTCCCTTAGTGAAGAGGTCGAGTTTGCATTATATTGCATGGATATTAATATAGAGGGATCTTCTTGTTGAGCAATTTATTCACTCAGTGTAAATAACTGAGCCAGCAGCCAATAGATATTATATAAGTACACGTTCTGATGGTCTCTTTTGAACACTCTCATTCGTCATAATCAAACCCGGCTTTATACATATCTGGGTACTTGCAAGAGTGGTCACTTCTGGAGAAACCTGAATAAATGAGTATCAGCTAAATCAAAGCAGGAGTCATACTCTATGTACATTTATCCACGTAAGCCATACAATAACAACTAAACACACTAAAAGGGTGAAAATTCTCTCGAGGGAATCGGCATGCCGATTTTCGTAAATCTGACCCCTATTTCTTAGGAAAAAATTAAAGATACAAGGCCTAATGTTAGGCACTTGCTTATAAAACAGGCCCCTGTTTTCAAGATAGTCATGTGAAGCTCACACACACACACACACGCACACACGCACACACGCACACACGCACACACACACAAACACACACACACACACACACACACTTCTGCAAACCTAGATTTGCTAAAGTCTTTGATTATGAAGTCATTGAACGATTAAAAGTTTGTTGTGAATTCTGCATGTAAGAACGCCTATTTTCTGGTGAATGTATGCCATTTACATGAATACAAGGATTAAAAGTTGGCATGGCATTGCCATGATTTCGGTTTCAACAGGTAATAAGGGAGGGAGGGAGGGAGGGAGGGAGGGGAGGGAGGGAGGTGGAAGCCTGTTGCAATATATAAAAATACACTACTGTAACATAAATATCCAAGACGAATGCACCACCGTGCTTGGAGGTAGAGTCTTGACCAATGTAAAAATACACTAAAGTCGCTGGGTGCGGACCCGGTATTGAGGGAGGGAGAGAGGGAGGGAGGGATTCATTGAACCGCAACGGGTGTGCTTGTGACCTATTTGACCTAGGCCCTGTTTCATAAGCAGCGCTTGTAATAATGTACAGGGTTCATACATAGACAGCTCAATAAAATTCCAGGCTTTTTCCAGGCTTTTCCAGGCTCTAATATTGTTTTTTCCAGGCACATCTGGTCACTGTTTTTAAAACCATGTCTGATTCATCACCAAATTTAGTCTTCCTCACTACCTAGGGGTTTTATGCAAAATTATGAAACAGGGCCCTGATTCCATCCAACGCGTCTGGTATCGGCGCCCGCGGGACCCACCCGCTAGGGAGGGAGGGAGGGAGGGAGGGAGGGAGGGAGGGAGGGAGGGAGGGAGGGAGGGAGGGAGGGAGGGAGGGAGGGAGGGAGGGAGGGAGGGAGGGAGGGAGGGAGGGAAGGAGGTGGAAGCCTGTTGCAATATATATAAATACACTAAACTGCAACGGGTGCCTATACAATATATAAAAATACACTGCTGTCGCTGCCCGCGCCCGGTATCGGCGGTATCGAAGCTGTAATTATTCAGAATACATTACTGTAATGTATTATAATGTAAGCCGCAAAAACTGTTCCCTGTCTCCCCTAATATATTTCGGTCTTGACCTACAGGTCAAACCGAAATAATAAACAAAAAATAAAAAATAAAATAAAATAAATGCATTCCCCTAGCAGGTTCAACCAGACCGTGGGGAGTATAGGTGGAGGGGAAATCACGGTGTATGGTGGTGGTAGGCAGGCAGCAGGGAGAAATGTTTAGGACACAGGGAGTGAGCCTTATCTACTGCTTATCTACTGCAGACCAGCAGCAGAGGCAGTGCACTAACCCACCCACCCTCTAGTCGGGAAAAACCTGTGCTGCTTTGACCATAAGAGTAACCTAAAGCTCTTAAATGTGTGGTATAAAATAGTTTATCTAGAAAATATCTTGTTCTGCCATGCAGCACTGAATGGGGGAGAAAATTGTCCAGAATATATTTATTGTTGAAGTTATCGTATCGTCCGGCACCAGCACCAGAAACGAACGAACTTTATTCAACAGCCCCCTGGTCAGCGGGCTTGTGTTTCTCGGCAGCGGGGGACGCAAGCGAAAGTGCATTCTAGACATCCAATCAAAACAGGCGCCACGGTGAAAACCAACGAATGGTGTGTGGGGAAAAGGTATGGCCTGAATCGCTGTGTCCTACCCACCTGACCATGCCAGCCTACCACCAGCCTTACCCCTCCCCCTCCACTCCCCTTGCCCTGGTTGACACAGGCGTTTCATCCTGATTTATTTTCAGGGATGTCAGTTGGAGTCAGGGAAAAAAGTGGAAATATTTTTCATGTGGATTTTTCTGCCACAGAGAGACTAGGAAAACATGGATAAAATGTCCCTGTCTGTCATGGCATGGGGCTGAGGGTCTGTTGGGAGTTTTATTGATGTTACTGAAGCTAAATCCATATCATATTTGTTTGACGTAAGGAAAGAAATTACATATACTGAATATGGAAAGGTGGAGATCCACGGAAAAGTGGAAAACTGACATCTCTGTATTTTAATCGTTCAAAGATTGTTCATAATCAAGGACTTGAGCAAGTCTAGGCCTCAAGCCGAAATCTGAGGTTAGAACACAGCAGGGAAACACTCATGGTCACACTCTCAAGCAATCCACTTTATCCAACTATAAACTAAGCACACTAAACTTTCAAAGTGAACCACTCATATAAACAAACCCATATTAGTCGACACGTTCGTCGATCAATCGTAAACAAAAAATATGTCAAACATATCCAATAACTTATAGTATCATGGGGTTTCTAAATTCTTGAGCACCAAATGGCAAGATCAGGGCAGTGTCTTCGGTAACTGGTATCCAGTGCTCACCATTGTTAAAGTATACGAAAATCACTGCAGTAGAAAACTCTGGCTTGTGTATTCTCCGTTTCGTCTACAGTTCTTCCAGTTGTCTTCTGATGGTTTGATAGATCTAAAATGGAATATAGAAGAAAAGAGCACGGTAAGTAGGTAATGAATGAACAATTGAGTCCTAATATAGGAAGCCTTACCAAAATGTATAAAAGTGACGAACATGATTGCCAATATTAACACGGCTGTCTTCTGAATGTAGAAAGATCTAATTTCAAGTCATTGCATACATGATTAGAGCTGTCCATAAATGACGTCATGCTATTTTTGTCCATTTATGTCCCTCGCCCCCCACTCGCTTGTCATGCTTTGTCATATAACCTTATAATTCTTGGTTATGGATAATGGACCCCCCCCCCCCCCCACACACACACACACACACATAACGTCATTTACGGAAAGCCCCATATATCTTGAATTTATATCTTATAAGGTTATCATATATGTAAAACCCAACTTGATAAAAATCATGTATTCATAGCAGTGACCATAGTAAATTATTGATGTAATTAGATAGCAACTCGATCAATACAGCCTTGTAAGCCTCATCTACAATAAAATATTTTCATTTCAGAATGATATGAATAATCTATGTATAATCTATTATTTGCCTGCCCTTGGTTATAATTTCTTGTATTCATTCTAGAGGGTTTTACGAATAATAGTTACTGGAAAGTACATCTAGATTCTTTCTGTTTCCATACAAATATTGTTCGTTATTCACAGAGATGAAAGTCAGGAATAAGAAAAAACATCGGAAATTTAAAACAATTATATAAAAGAATCATTTATAATATTATTTTTGAACAGAATGGCCATGAATTGATGAATAATATTCTAGTGTTGCTGGTGTATATGAAATGTCGGAATTTTGTTATTCATCGGAAAACTTGCATCGCTGTATTCATGGGTTCTTATATCATAAACATAATTACATAAAGCTTAGTTAATAAAGAAATATTAGGAAAAAAATACAAGATGAACAAAACTATACTATACTATTATATGTATCATACATTGATATTGATGACCTATTTATCATCATAAGAAGGGAAGTAAGGTGAGTGATGAGGTTAGGAGTTGAGATAATGATGTGGCTGTGAGGGATTCTGGCATTTGGCACAACGTGCCATCTGCAGATAGCTGGTTTTCATTGCTGTTGTTTAACGTATGTGTCTTAGTTAGGGAACCATAGGTTAACCAACATTCAGATATTCAACATTCAGATAAGCAATATTCAGAAATATTTACTAACCTGTTCATCTGTAAATAGCAGTGATCGTGATATGTACAATCTCTTTGCCGTTTCGTCATATCGCCATAAGTTGATGATATTACCTAATAAAATACAAGCATCATTGTCAAGGGTGTATTTTAAACGAAATATTGATATCTAGATACAAATACTAATTGTATTAATCTAGATATTCATTTAGATCCCCCTCCAAACATGTTTAATTTTCATAAACTATCAGCCACACAAGTGTAACCACCTGTATATACATTGATAACATATCCATCAACAGACTCAAACCCCAGGTTTTATTTTAGGGTACACTCTGCTCGGAACGGAGGGTGTCTCCTTAAGCAGGGTTTTACTGTACCACCTTTTTATAAGACATAGATGATGGTAGAACCAGAGATCCCAGTGAGGTCTAAAAAAAACACGAAAAATATCCAAATCCTGAATATCTCCACTCTTTATCTTTAATACAGGGATGCAAGTCGGGACTGGGAGAAAAGTCGGAAATCAGAAACATTCAACATTAAAGAACATTATTTGCAAGCAAGCGTTTGCTCTGATGGCCAGTGAACCCAAGCGATTCCCGTCCAAAAAGGTCGGAAAAGTATGGAAGGGGTTGGCACTCATCACCCGCTAGCTGCAGGGGATCCCAGCGAGACAGGACCGCCTGCTAGCTGCCAACAACGACCATGATCAAACGCATACTGTTATAGAGATTAGACCAATACTCCCCTGTCTAAATATTGACGCTTTACTGCAATTTTATCCAAAATTCGAAAAGTCGGATTTCCGTCAATTGCTGGAAGATTTGCATCCCTGTTAATATGATTTTTTTTTTAATTCAAAAAATTCTAATTCAATCAAAACTTGATAGGCAGCTTAAGCGGCCCCACTAAAAAGCAGATACCCGTGCTCAAAACACCATTTCCGGAGGCCAGTAAGAACGAGGCTTAGGGCTAAATCTATGGGGATTCGAGACTAGAATTTAGTGTGTGGTCTCATATGCTACTTCTGAAGTGTACTTTATTAAAATTGACTCTGAACAAGTGTCTTGAGCACGGGTATCTGCTGTTTCAGTGGGCTCACCTTGGCTCCCTATACGCTAGCAAGACCTGGAAATAACCAGAAAACTGAGATCTGTGAAATTACATATACTGAAAATAAAAAAAGTGGATTTCCACGGAAAAATGTAAAACTGACACCTCTAGAAGATGCTCCGCAGATTCCCATTACATAGAAGCAGGAATGCCGGCTGGGGTTAGAAAATAAACCCATTGAAATATTTTTAATTGCAATACAGATAATAAAGGGCTCAAGTGGAAGCTCAAAGTTTCTACATAGGTCAGAGGGAAGCTTTAGTCGGGGAGCGTAGGGGGGGGGGGGGGGGGCGGGGTAATGGGCTGTGGATGACTTTGAGTTTTCACTAATACACAAGGGGAAAAAATTTGTATTCTCAAAATGCAAACATGAATTTCAATTTAAACATTAACAAAACTGGCATCCCTGGATAAGTACCATAATATAACCTTGTAAAAAAAGACCTGAAAATAACCAGAAAGCTGTGCAGATGTCCCGCTCACCTTCCTGAGAGCCGCAGTAGCTGCCCGTCTCGTCGGCGAGGAACCAGGAGCCGGCGGTGAAGGAGATCTGCTCCAGGTTGGCCGTGTTGATGAGCAGGTTCTCCGTCACCGGCAGGTACATGGGCGCCTGCCGTTCCCGCCACTCCTCCGTGTGGAACACGCCCTGCCCGAACGGTACCGCCAGGAACCGCCTAGGGGGCGCCACCCGCGTCGTCGTCGTCGTCGTCGTGCCACCTACCGGCAGAATTTATTTTTGTTTGTGCATCGGTTGGAAACAGATGTGTTATGTGCTAAATCTATCGAAGATTTATTTTTTGTTTATTTCAACAACAGGAATACTTCCTTGGATTCTACCGTCCTACCTTCTGTTTAATATTGCATATTGCATAGAGGGGGCTCAAGCTTTGAGTCAATCATGGACATATTTTACGGGTAGAATCGTTACAGTATATACAAGAGCGGCTTTCTTCAAAATAGTCTGTGACTTGTACATGTGAAATAAGAGACACCATGTTATCTGCTGAAGATAATGTTAAAGTTCAAGAAAAACTCGGCCGGTTTATGTACCTCTCTACAGTGCAATGAAAAAAAAGTCATATCAAGGTTATGTTGTCTTACATTCGTAGTTAAAGTGAAGGAAACTCAAATAAGATTAATCAATGATATTCCATGGAGAAGGCTAGGGAGTACCTTTGTTTTCCTTCATGCCCTCGTCTATAGCATCGTCCATGCGTCGTTTCTTCGGATTGGCGGTAAATGTCATGGTGTTTGGAGGGAGGGACACCTGGAACGGTGATATGGTGGCTGACTGAGTCCCGTGCTGCAAGGACATGCTCGCTACGAAAAAAAACAGATAAAAGATGTTCTTTATATCCTCCTGTTAAGGAAATAATTTAGGGGGGGGGGGCCATCCATGAAGTATGTAAGCAGAACTTCTGAAATTTTGGACCCCACATCCCTCCTCCCAATCTTGTACCTAATAGAACGAAGAAAGGGCAAACGCAAAATTTCCAAAACTTTTACCCCCCCCCCCCCCGTGTATATGTACTTTATTGATGGCTCCTATCCTGTCATATCTAAAGGGGTGATTCCACCGGACCGTGCATTGACTCGCTAGGTTGGGATGAATCGTGTGCAAATATATGGTTAAATCGCGGCAGTGGAATAGGGGCTACTCACATAGGGATAGAGGTCACAAGCAGATCTTACAAGATTTATCCCGATTCATCAAGATGCAGCAAGGTGCTACAAAACACAGCCCGACCTTGTGAGACAAAAAACATCGTGCTGGTGGAATCAACACTTAAGACTCTATATCACAATTCCGAAAACATCTTTAAAAATCAACTTTCTCCATTGGTGCATTCACTGATGTACAGGTGGGGTTATTTCTAGAGTAGGGCTATGTCAGGTAGGTTGAAAGACGAATATTGACCGCGCTGCGAGTACTCGCATACACAACACTCACTTACATCATGGGCTTTTTCTTCGCGTTTAAATGTCGTCTGTTGGACAGGAGATACATCATTCCCAAAAATATGGACATTTTAAACTGTGAAAACCGGGACTCATTTTTTAGATTAGATAATCGTTAACAGCGATTATTAAACATTCAAGACGGTTTTCAAGATAAATACAACAACCAATTGGCCCCAAGGATTCGATAATTATCGGCAAATGTATGATAATTAGACTAGGGCCCCAGAACGGTCGCTATTAACAATTATCCCGTATAGGATAACGGGTCCGCAGCAACCACATAAAGTCAACATTGGTCTGCTAGTGTTTTGTCGAGAAAGGCAGACGACAATTAATCTATGCCTGTGTGTAGATGTATAGGCGGGGTTTTATTTGCAACATCAATATCGTGGTACACTATCACATATACACGTAGATAGACTTGCAGTATCCATGTTGAGTAAAGATGAAAATAAACCCCAAATCATGGAATGAAGACTGAAGAGTGAAAAACGATTTGGTACGTCCATGCGGACTTCTGTATTAAGGAATTGGCCGACGATTTAGAACTTACAATGTTCCTTCATCAAGGCAATAATATAGAGAAACAGTATTCCTGTGGAGTAATTTTCCGGATTACCAACCATATAAACAATCATATGAAAGCGAGTGACGTTTAGATATCATCCTACCACGTCACATGTTTTTAACTTAATATGTCATGTGTGGCAATATGTCATGTGTGGCATATACTTATTTAATGGCATAACCATGGCATACAATCAGACCATGTTAAGTCTATGGAGCTTTATATGAGGGGTAGGATAAACATGCAGATCTATACACTTATAGTATTCATTTTGAACATCTCTATCTATCACATACTCCAAGATGGATGTATAAACTACAATCAACAGTCTAACCAGTCCAAATTACCGATTTCTAAAATTGAGACGTGGCTACAGCCTCCCCTCCCCCTCCCCATAGCAATGATGAAGTAGTTTTAGGACTGTCCTTAAAAATATAATTAAGCGTCTAACGCTTCAATTAGCACGAAACAGGATCAGAAATTAGTATAAGTGTGCTATATTGTTCATGCAAGTAGTTAGATAAGCTTTTCAGAGTTTCCTATGTACAATCTTTGATTTCAGACATTGTTCTTCGTTGGAGTAATCACTTGTAGCCCTTTGGATAGTCCATTATGCGCCGATGGAAAGTTTGCTTGTATTTTCTACCCAAACTTACTGTAACTCTTTCGGTTCAATAAATAGAGCGAAGCTCGATATTAAAAAAAATATATTAAAAAAGTATCGTTTTCATGTATCGCCTAACGACTTGCATCTCCATACAACTAGAACCTGCCTGCTGAATAACAATGTGAAGAAACATACAGTACAGAGGCCACGATCAGAACCAGACTACATCAGGGGCTATCCATTAAGTATGGACGCAGAATTTCTGAAATAATGGACCCCCCCCCCTCCTCCCTATACTATGCAATAGTATAACAAATATCGTTCTTCCACTAAATATATCAATGCTTTTCCGGTATCCTGGTTTGTTGAGTGCAGATAAAAAAAAAAAAATTAAAAAAAATAAAAAAAATATATAGATAATTCACAATATAGAATATGTATTACACATGCAAGTAACGCTATAACAATAGAACAAACAAGGAGCATACGCAGAATTTCCAAAGGTTTTTAACTCCCTTCCCCCCTCCGTGCGTACGTACTTTATGGGTGGCCCATCGGGGTGTATTCACGAAACTCAAGTCTGTCTCACCTTCAGCTGCTAGTACACTACAATGCGTGCCCTCCATCTCACCGCTCTCATACCACTAGCTGTGCTACCTGTGGTGACCGCGCCCATGACATGCCACCGCCCTACCGCTTACCGCCACGCCACCTAGTGCCCTCTATTTCTCAGATGATTTTATTCTGGAGGTTCTCTATTAGGGTGCAAGGCAGCCCTATTTTCAGTAGGCTCTAAGGCCAGAGATATTTTCCTGTGCTCGATATATTTTTATAGTAACAAATGCGGAAGTTTTATCAAAATAGATAACACCTTATATATTTCCTATACTTGCTGCTATAAGGCTGGCAGGGATTATAAGTTTAGCAATTAAATAGAAATACATGAATACACAATAGGTTCTAGGTTTAGGGCTGGGTTGAGTTAGGGTTAGGTATAGGATTAGCTTGGTGTGGGGGTAGGTTTAGGGTTAGGTTTAGGGTTAAGTTGAGGTAGGGTAGGGAAAGGGTAAGCGCTAGGGATGTCTGGCACCAGGCCCGCTTTTACTCAGGGTCGCGGGCTGACTTGACTCCAGTCCTAGGTAAACAGGACATCAATCAGATGGAATGCATGTATCATAGTGAATCTAGGTGAACCAGAAACCTGGAGACATCTCAGGGCTTCCATGGCCACCTATATGTTAGCACGTAACCATGCCATCTTCAATCTACTTTAACAGGAGGTGTTAGAGTGTGCTGTCATTCAGTACCGAATGACCTCTAATCTGGGCCATGGATCGTGGGGCACAGATCGCTTGTACTCGCCTACTTTCACGGTTTCTACCTTCGGAGCATCCTCTTATTTTTGTGTACATTCAAGTAAGAAATGAATGCGACGTTGTACAATCACCTAAATGTGCGTTCGCCCTTGTATAGCCCGCAAATGTATGCATATACACACGTATATAGGCCAAACACAATACAATTGGCATGAATTTTATCTTAGCCTGGAAATATTTATCTGTTGAGAATGAGTTACCGTACTCGCAAGCCTGTTGAGAACGAGTTCCTAATGTTAAGCTTATGGACGTTTATTCAAGGTTAAGATAATACAACAGAACATCACGTTTAACTCAGTTCTTATCACTGCTTATGTCTGGTCATCTTGACTCAGTACAGTGTTTTCATTACGTTCATGAATACACCAGGGCCCTGTTTTTCAGTGACGACAATCGTTGATAATGACATCGTCCAGGTTTGTGTGTCCTATAGACGTGACATAATCGGCGATGGGCGACATATCGCTGGTGTACGACACGTAGGGCGGTGTGAGGTGTGCTATAGTCACGACAGTTGGTGGCTAATGGAGCGGAAACGGTAGCCCAAAGTGTCGTAGGTCTAAGACATCTATGGACATGTCGTACTGAATGCGTAACTTCGCTTCCCGTGGGAGTTAAGCGATGAAATTTTAGCACGAGTAAGGTTCACATATAACCTATCATCGTACCAGATATGAAGAAAATTGGTCGAAGCGTTCCGAAGATATCCACGTTTCAATTTCGTCATAGCAATCATCTGCTCTGGTGGCCAGTGTAGCCCTACGCTCACGTGACCCTAATTTAGGCCACTCAAAAAAAAAAAATTGTTTCTCATCACCAAGCCATGAAAAATATGACGAGGGCGCTTTTTTTTTTTTTTTTTTTTGGCTGGGTCAGAGATGGCTTTTGACGTGTAATAATATGGACTTCAGACAGTGGTTAGGCTACTTCATACAGGCCATACTCTGGCATAGAGACACTGTTATAACCACACAGACACCCACAGACACCTACCTGACTGTCAAAGGCCTCCCAACACGCTTACAACAATTCCAACATGGTGGAATTGTTGGAGTGTGTCTGGACGCTTCCGACATGTTGGTGTGTGTCGGAGCGGGTCAGAAGGCTATCGTAGCATGCTGCATTGGTGGAGGCAGGCTTCCGACAAGGGCTAAAGGTGGGCGTCAACCAACCACGACAAGGCTACGACAATGGCATTCCGACAAGGTCCACGACAGGCCTACGATTGGTGGACTTGTCATAGCCTTGTCGTGGTTGGTGGACCCCAGTTCCTGACAAGAGTCTACGACAAGGCCATGACAGGCTGCGACTGGGAAGCTTGTCGGGGGCCTTCCGACAAGGCTACAACAAAATCATGTTCGATTTTTCCAACAACTGGACCTTTGTCGTGGAGTGTCATGGCGTGTCAGGAGCGTGTTGGGTGTCCCAGGAGCGGGGTTTTACTCTAAAGGGGGGGCGTCCACCAACCACAACAAGGCTACAACAAGTGCCAACATGAAAGGTCCAATCGCAGCCTTGTCGCAGCCTTGTCGTGAGAAGAGCAGTGTCGGGACAGCATGGCGGGCGTGTCATAGACGTTCCTGGTTGCCTTAAAAAAGGCGCCCATGGTTCCGACACACTACGACAGTGATATCGAGGAATCCACAACACTCCACGACAGAGGTCCAGTCATGGCAAAAATTGAACATGTTCGATATTGTCATAGCCTTGTCGGAAGGCCCCCAACAAGCTTCATGTCGCAGCCTGTCATGGCCTTGTCGTAGCCTCTTGTCGGGAACTGGGGTCCACCAACACAGTAGTGTCATGGCGTGTCGGGAGTGTGTGGGGTGTCCCAGGAGCAGGGTTTTACTCTAAAGGGGGGCATCCACCAACCACCACAAGGCTACAATAAGTGCCGACATGAAAGTGCCAATTGCAGCCTTGTCGCAGCCTTGTCGTGAGAAGAGCAGGGTCGGGACAGCAGTTTGGTGGTGTGTCGTAGACGTTGCTGGTTGCCATAAAAAAGGCGCCCATGGTTCTGACACACTACGACAGTGATATCGATGAATCCACAACACTCCACGACAAAGGTCTAGTCGTAGCAAAAATCGAACATGTTCGATATTGTCGTAGCCTTGTCGGAAGGCCCCCGACAAGCTTCATGTAGCAGCCTGTAGTGGCCTTGTTGTAGCCTCTTGTCGTGGTTGGTGGACCCCAGTTACGACAAGGCTTCCAATCGTAGAGCTGTCGTGGACCTTGTCGGAAAGCCATTGTCGTAGCCTTGTCGTGGTTGGTGGATGCCCCCCTTAATTGGTTACATGACACCACTTGATGCATCACTTTTGCCAACCATAAAACCACATTGAATGCATTCCTTACATCAGGAGCTTTAATTTGATACCAAATACTCATATTTTTCATGATTTCTATCAATGTTTCATCTCATCTCATGAAAAAAAAAATCTTCTAAAAACGTTTTTGCTGACGCGCGCGGTGATGAGAAACAATTTTTTTTTTAAGTGGCCTTATGCAGTGACCTCGACATTCACTGCGCTCGGGAGGTGGGAGGGTGTTATGGCAACCAGAGCAGACTGCTACGACGAAATTGAAACGCGGATATATTCGGAACGCTGCGACCGATTTTCTTCATATTTGGTACGATTATAGGTTATATGTGTGCCTTACGTGTGTTAAAATTTCGTTGCATAATTCGTATGGAAAGCACAGGAAATCCCCTATATACGCACAGTGAGGTTATATAGAACCTAAGACAGTTCTATACTTGAGACACTTTTAGCGGCGATCGTCCGTGCGCACTACGACACCGTCTATAGGACGCCGGCCATCTTTTGTCGTCCAGAAAGGTCGTAGATTGGCTCTGTGATCGTAGGCCTGCGACACTCACAAATGTCGTGACTAAAAAACAGGGCCCAGATGATCTGCAGTTCTATACAAGTGCCCTAAGGGAGAGATTGGCAATATAGGGCACATGGCTATTGTGCTATGGAAGCGGCCATCCCCCCCCCCCCCCCACCGACGTCATCCAAAACACCAGGTGGCGGAACCAATTATCAATGTATTTGATCAGAATTTTTTTGGGGGGCTTGCAATGGAGGAGTTTTAGCCTCGTCTCAATATTATCTATAGGTTATAACAGTAGGAAAAAATGTTACCCGACAACCACAGTGGGGCTATCTTACAGTTTCCTGGCGGATGATGGCAGAGCTAGTAATCACTCTGTGCCCTATATGCTGCAGTCGACAACGAGTTTACCTTCTGTAGCAGCATGTTGTACGCGGCCACTATCTACACTGTATTATCTGTTTCATATCTTAATAACAAGCCACAGATACAGGTCATGTCTTATCAACTCCATGCAATCTGTCAAATTTGACATGTCAAAGGCGTGTTGACCTGGAGTGCCTCCAACTTCCACCCCTCAGCGACTATAACAAGGACGCACGTCAAGGTTAAATAAAATCGGAAATGAAATAACAGAAAGCTGGCATCCCTGAGGATTATTAATTACCATCCAGTAATATTATGTTTTCATAAGTCCGACACGTTCTGACTGGTGCAGACTGACACAGATATAGGACAGAGGCTGGCAGAGTTTCTCGGTCTAGTAATTATCAATCACAATTCTCCTCACTCGCCAAATCCAGCACATCATGGTATAAGTTTGTCATCTACTGATTCGAAGAAGCATGACGTTGTAATGTCTGATGCCCAACAGGTAAAAATCTACAGGTAGAACTGTTGAAATTGCTAACGTTTGAAGATATCGATCATACCATAGCAGTTACAGGTAGCGGCTAGCAGGAGAGTATGGCAAGCCATTCATCCATCTACGGGGTTTTCGGCTATGTCCATTCAATAGTGTCAATTCTCTGTGTATAATATGTACACTTCTTCCAATTCCTTGTGAGAAATCACAAAGTGTGAACCATCTTATTAATAGCAAAATATATCTAATGTAAAATAATTTTCTGGAATGAGACAAAGTAGTGCTTACTGGATAGAAGCTTGGGACTGGCGCATGGTACACTCTACAAAGGTGCAGCATAATTATTTCACTCGAAGTCAGCAATGCATATCTCTTTATGTTTTTCTGTTCTCGGGGAAGGGATATTGATTTAGAGCTTCTCTCCAAATAATCATCAACATTAAAGAATTAGGCTATTAATAATCTACATTAACGGCTCCAGGGCCGAAACTAGGAGAACAACATATTTAAACTAACTGTGACTTTTAATTGTAACAAAAGTTGTAAATTAATGAAGAATTTGGAAAGAAAAGAAGACAACGTATTTGGGGAATCATTTGGTTGGCGGCTCCAACACCATCATATTAATCGACATGTGCTTACATATGTAAACATATATATTTCACAAATCTTAATTACCAGATATGTGAAGCGGCAAATTAAGTGAATTACACAAGCACAGAGAAAAAAACAGACAGGGACGCCAAAGGCTATTACTGGACTTTCGGTTATAGGAAATGTCCTCAGGGTAGTAGCGGTTTATTTCCAGCGCATTTAAATCATACTTACAAGCTGTTTTTATATTGATATATCATATCTGATATATTCTGTAATAAGAAAATGCTAGATATACACAGCAATCTCTCTAAAAAAACAATCTACTTATCTCAAAATATTGACATATATACAGTTCGGTTTAGAGAAATAAACTCCAGCTATATTAGAAACTGAAGTATGGGAATTGAAAAGTTTCACATCCTGGTTAAGTATGAAAAAGGAAACTATGTTGAGTCTTATGGATGCTCTCATTAAAACTACGTAAACTCCCAGCTATTGAAAAATGACGCCCTAATACTTAACTCCTCATTTACAAAATGGATATAATAAACACGGTACTAATAATGTATTTTACTTTCCAACCCAGCCATTTTCTGAGATAAGCACATAAGGGAGCACTCATTATTTATAACTAAGAGGGGGCACACTTTTCGCAACATGAAATAGTAAAAAATAATGTACTCCTCCGCAGGAATTCGATGAAAAAACAAAAAAAAGGCCCCCATATGGAAATACTGAAAGAAAAGTAAGTTCCCCCCCCCCCCCCCCAAGACATGATGGAAAAAGGTAACCCCCCCCCCCCCCAATCACAGAGCCAATAGTCCAAAAACAATGATTGTTGTATTTCTTTCCCATGGTAATTATCAAACAATTTGATTACTAGAAATTCAATAATGAGTTTGGAAAAGTCGTAAATCACGGGTGTAAATCACGGGTATCGGGGAAATGCCGATACATAAAACGCATATCAACATTGATGACATGGTCATTACTTCTTAAAAGAGTCTGGATGTATGTTCTTCTACTTATATAGGTCTTGTTAGTGGCTACCAAGAAACTAACAATGCTTACATATCAATGTATGTGACAATGAATGAACTTCTTTAGGCATATAACAAGCCAAGTATGCATCAACTGCGATAAGATACTATAAATAAAATCATATGTATCGCTCCCTTCATGTTGTGTCACTCCCTTCATGTTGAGGTATTTGAAATGTGAGGGATTAATATCTTATGACAAAATGTCTAGTCTACCTACATGAAATGTCCATGGCGATGATGCTGAGTGCTGAGTGCCTGGGACACTGACTACCTGGGAACACTGAGGTAAGAGTGGGACGGCAGCCTTCCAGGGAGGACACATTTACATATGTACACAGTGTTAGGACTGGCGCTTTCACTCTTCTGATGCCACGGGTATGGCCCAGCTCCTATCTAGTTTACAAGGTCAGGTCATCGTTTGTAAACACAATCTAGCCTCCATCGTCTCCCGACCCTCCCACAAGCCACGCAGATAATGTTTTATTCCTCCAAGTAAGGACAGGCCCATAGTCCAAAGACCTATTTCCATGTATGGAATATATACATGGAAACTTGGTGCCTGCAGCAGCAGTAGTAGTTATAGACTTGCTCAGGTCTTTTATTGGGGACATTTATGTGGAATTTACTGCCTCAGAGAGACGAGGAAAACATGGAAACCACATTAATGTGGGCCCCATGGCATGGGGTTGAGGGTCTGTAGGGAGGTTCAGACCACTGTTTATATTGGTCTGAATGAGACTAAATTTATAGATTCTTTGTCAGAGACTGACGCCAGTCTATAGCAATTGGGTATATCTGTTTACGGCCATTGTCACAATGATTGTAAAGAGATGCTAATGACTGCCATGATATGAACAACATGTTGATGTAACTAGGTTGGTGGTTAAGTAGGGAAAATTGTTAGTCACTAAAGTTGAACCTTTTAATAAGCAAGAGACAAGTGATCCCACATTAAAGAAACAAAGTACCAATATCCTCTCATTATGCATATCAAAATATGCGTCCTTATAATCATATATTGCATCTTTGTTTCATAAGGTTAAAGGATCAATGCACTAAAGTGCATTGAGAACAAGAGCTAAATGTGCATTACCAAATAGAAATATTGGCCTTTAAAGACCAAATGAGCAGGTGGACACCTTTAAAACTAAATCCCCTACAATGCCCACATACAAAACGATTTTGCCTCATGGATGAGTGCACACAGACCTGTCTGCATGCTGCCTGCCCATGTGGTCCAACAAAAACTTTGTTCCTATATACACCAATAAAGTAGGTCAAGCCAATATCTGGTGGTAAATGACAATACAAAACAATATCATTTGACTGGGTCTTGACTGATTCCTAAAACAAAGTTATGAACCATTTTAACCTCTGTTTGTGTGTAAATATGATGAATAAAATATCTTCTCACACACCACCTGCCTCCCCCCCCCCCCCCCCCCATTATGAGATTTGGCAAAAAATACATGAATAGCACAACAAATATACATTTCACCTTAATAATGACACCTTCTAGGGTGTAAGCAACTGTCAGTGCCACATATGGAGATGGTAAATGTTACACTAATGCTGAATGTAAATCAATATTGAGTAAACATGTGTTTGTAAATATAGAATCTACCTGGAAAATTCCACTTCCTCTTTCTAATGAGGACTATTATATTATGATTGAACTAGTTTTACAGGTAGAAATATGTCCATAAAGGAGTTCTTAAAAATGGATCTGTGACTCAAAAGCCCCCCCCCCCCCCCCCCAAACTTAAATATCTTATTTCTAAAAATCCATGTCAAAATACTAAATACTAAAACTGTAATATATTGTATGGTCATAAAACCTTCTGTCCAAAACAGAAAACATATTCCTACCTGTACTTAGTTAGCTATAAAAAGCAAAAATATGGTCAGGTTGCCTAGTGACCCTACAAGCTGGTGTACTACAGTAGGCTATAGCCATAACCTAAAGACCAACCGTCCACCTGCTAATAACCATAGGTCTGAGAATAATTTGAAATATTTACATAGCTGCTTGATAGTGATTGGTGAAAAAAGAGTACAGAAATCCATCCTCATTTCTCCTTGTCCTTTCTTTCGCCGTGCTAGAGATGTTTCCCGAATGACCTAATCACCCTATAAATAGCGTGCGTCCGCACGGTATAGGTAAAAGATAAAAGATTAGGTCCAATTAATATGCCAAAATAGCAGAGCCAAAATGGTCCAATTTCAGTCTATGTTACAATAGGAGTTTACCTCACCATACCCGGAGCACAATACTTCCACTCAGAAACTAATCCCCCAGCTATATTATCTTATTCTCTTCCAGTCAGTCTTCTCACCACCAACTTTTAAGTTATCTAACAATGTCAACTTGAAACAACTACCCATTCAGCTACAATGTTTATGAATTCATCCTATCCCTAATAAAAAGATGCCACAGGCTTAACATTGGGTCACTGTATAAGGCAAGCATGCAGTAAAGTGTTATTTATTGGACAAGGATAATAAAAAATAATTGACCAATCGGCAGCCAGAATGTGAGTGATATCACACTAATGCTGTCTATGAAATGTTGACGTCCTTTGGTCTTACTTGGCAATGTGGTAGCCGCAAACTTCACTCACTCAAGCAGCTTGGAGGATTGGTTTGGTTGATTTTACATCCAGTCAGTTCAGAATTTCTCTTCCCAGACTTTATAATGGCTTAAGAAATTTTTTTCTTTTCCCTATTCCTTAGATAGGGTGGTGTGCCTGGATGTTCAGGCTTTGAGTTCAAATATATCTGTTTAAAAATCTTGGATTCTCTTTGAAATTCAAGAAGCTCTTTTCTACCAGTGCTGTGGAAGGCACTGCAGATCGATGTTGTATTCTTCATGAAATTGTCCCTGTTCTTCTATGTTACCTGACAGTGGAGCATCAGATGTTCAATGCTCAGAGGTGTTTGGCATGTCTAACACATGGGTGCTAATTCACCTTTCAGAAGGTGTCCATGTGTCAGTTTGGTGTGACCAGTCCGCAGACGGGTCAGTTTCACCTGCTCAGATCTTGTCAGGTTTTTTTTCCTGAAATTATGGTTGATGGACTGTACAATATTCCTCAATTTATTATCTCTGGCATTGTTCCAGATGTTCTGCAACCAATTTGCAAATGCTCTTTAGTCATTGGTTTCAGATTTCTATGAAAAATTGCATGTGCTCCATATTGCCTGCCCAGTGGTTCCTTGGCTACATAGTCTGCAGCTTCATTGCCCTCAATTCCAATATGGCTAGGTAGCCAGCAGAAGACTACCTCCTTGCCATGTTCTCTCTTCAAGTTTAAGCTATGAATATTTCCTATGAAGTGTGTCTGCTCTTAGAGTCTACTTAGTACAGAATTACCTGATTTGAGGCGCACACCATAGATAACATACGCGATTTAATCCAACCAACGTCTTAGTCAGAACAGAGTGGAGACAGAGGTGGCAGTCAATCTAGTGCCAAACATGCTTATACTATGCAAAACACCAGCCCAGTTACTGCCATCAGAAAAACCTAATTCATTAGGTTTCACCGGTTCAACTCTGTGACCTCCTCTACCACCCCGGCCCCTATACTTGAGGTATGACTGGCGCTGTTTTCATGCCATATCACTGGTCTGGTGGAAGTATTCAGTGTGAAGAGTGGACTGGGGAGATGTGCACATTTTCATCCCTTTTTTTTTTTTTTTTTTATAAATTGAGTTCGCCTACATATATAGTACTTAGAGGTCTTCCACCTTCCCATGTTACATGATACAACATTCCGATCGGAAAGCAAGGCGAACAGGAAAAAAAACACCATATACAAAACAAGAGCTAAGAGTGCATTTTAAAATAGAAATATTGGCCTTTAAAGGCCAAATTAGCAGGTGGCCGCATTTAAAACTCAATACAAGGTCCACCAATAATTAATTACTATGAGATCAAGGAAGCCCCCCAGGAGTTGGAAGGAATTGGAGGTATAGGGGAGGGGGAAAGAGAGATGGTGGGTTACCATAGGAGAAACTTATACAAGTTTTGTGCATATCTTACAAGTCTTTGATTACTGGGCCTGCCAGGTGTTTGGGGAAGTTCATAAAGTAGTTTGTCTTTTTTAAATCAATGTCAAAATACTAAATAATAAAACTAGGATATTGCATTACCATAAAACTTCTCCAGAAAAAAAAAATCATATACCTATCAGTACTTAGTTACGGCTCCATCTAGTGTTAGTTTGACATACTACAGGCTCCATGTTCAAAGTGAGGCTGAGCTTCAACCAGATACTTAGTGTTCTTATAAGGATATAGGTATAGGACATGTGCCAATATGCTTGGAGAGTGACAGGAACTAGAGTCCTCTGGGGGAACATGACTGCACTAAAATTCAAAGATGGCTGATAACACCCCATGCACTGAAATTAGGCAAAAGTACAGGAATATCATGCCAAATACAAGTTTAACCTAAATAATGACACTTCCTAGAGGGTAAGTAACTGTCAGTGCCACCTATGGAGATGGTAAATGTTACACCAATGTTCACTGTAAATCATTATTGAGTAAACATCTGTTTGAGTATGCCCATTTCACTGAAAATCCCACCCACTTTCAACAAATACTTGAATATCTCAGTAAATATAGAATCTACCTTGAAAATTCCACTTCCTAGCACCTACTGTTTTTTATTCTCTTTCAAATGAGACATATCATATTATGATTGAACCAGTTTAAGGGGTAGAAATATGTGCATAAAGGAGTTCTTAAAAATGGACCTGTGACTACAAATGCCCCCCCCCCCCCCAAACTGAATTCACTATTATTTTAAAATCCATACCAAAAGACTAAATATCAAAACTGTATGGCATTGAACCACCATAAAACCTTCTGTCCAGAACAGAAATCATATTCCTATCTGTACTTTGTTAGCTATAAAAGGCAAAAATGTGGTCAGGTCACTTAGTGACTTTATAAGCAGTTGTACTACAGTAGGCTATAGCCATAACCTAAAGACCAACCGTCCACCTGCTAATAATACGAAAAAACTATCAATATACATACAGTCATAGTCATTACATGCTAACATGATTACATTGACAATAGGTTGTACCATCACCTGGCCTTTGTTATATAGTATAGAGCACAGCACATTGTTATTGTTGGTAAGTATAATAGGACATATAACATGTGGGTGTGGTTACAGTTCATGAGGCTGTTAGGTACTTTATGGGGAGCTCCTTTAAAGCCGATTTAGTGTCAGCTCTTTTGATATGCTCTGGAAGTGCGTTTCACATGGTTCCGCCACAATAAGAAGGGGACTGACAGTGGAGCATCAGATGTTCAATGCTCAGAGGTGTTTGGCATGTCTAACACATGGGTGCTAATTCACCTTTCAGAAGGTGTCCATGTGTCAGTTGGGTGTGACCAGTCCGCAGAAGGGTCAGTTTCACCTGTTCCGATCTTGTCAGGTTCTCTTTTCTAAAATTATGGTTGATGGACTGGACAATATTCCTCAATTTATTCCTCTATTGGCTAAGAGATTAGGACGAACAGAGCAAGTCTCTGCTAAGGTTTAACAACCCACACTCTGTATGAATCTATGTATATTTAAAGGTGACATATGAACGTTTCTGAAATGTGCGAGCAAGGACGGTTGCTTTATCAAAAAAATTGACCTTATTAACGTCTCTAAATCTGCTCAAAATGTTGAGGATATGGACAGAAGGTTGATAATCAACTGCAAAGTGGAAGTCTGTAAACAGTGCCCAAGTATAGGGCACAGAGTGATTGCTAGTTCTGCCATCATCCACCAAGAAATTGTAAGATAGTGCCACTGTAGTCGGGGAGCAACCACTGTTATCAGTTGTTATAATCCATAGATAATATTGAGACGAGGCTAACATTCCTCCTTGGCAAGCCCCAAAAAATATTTTGATAAAATCCATAGATAATTGGTCCCCCCACCTGGTGTTTCGGATGGCGTCGGGGTTGGGGGAGGGGGCAGGATGGCTGCCTCTTTACTGTGTATCACATATTTTTATCGCACGATGTGGGGCTATCCATAAAGTACATACGCAATGTGAAGGGGCAGCTTTTTTTAAATTATGCATACATTCCTTTCCTAATCTAATGCGTACAAGATGGAGAGGGCGGGTGGGAGGTAGACAAAATTGTCGAGAATGTTGCGTATGTAATCAACTGATGGTCCCTGTACAACAATATAACCAGTCCTCTGTACCACGGTGGTACTAGGAGAGCCTCAAAATGACACACAGGCGTCGTCCAAACAGGGTCTATGATTTATACAGTACTTGGCGCAGAATCAATAACATTACTATTAGCGACCAGTGGCTAGTGTTTGTGAGTTGAGCACCTCGCGAGCAGTTCACTCGTCCTTTGAGCTGCTTTCATCTGTGAGCTGCTCCAGCTTTGATCTGGACCACGACAGAGTGCAGTATGCCCGGTGTCACCTAGAGACAGACTCATTCATTCATACTCTAGAGTAAATATAAGACATACAAGGCCTTGCATGATTTACCAGCAACTCTTGGTAATTTTCAAACACATGTAAAGGGAAACCTCTTTGCCCTCAGGATCAATAATTAAAATCTGACTATAAATATCCGTAATGTAAAGTAGTCTGATCTAGGTCGCAAGTTCTGTCTCCCGGGGCCACTCAAACCACAGGATGTAAATACTGCAAGAGGGAGGGAGGGAGGGAGGGAGGGAGGGAGGGAGGGAGGGAGGGAGGGAGGGAGGGAGGGAGGGAGGGAGGGAGGGAGGGAGGGAGGGAGGGAGGGAGGGAGGTTGGGAGGGAGGGAGGGAGGGAGGGAGGGAGGGAGGGAGGGAGGGAGGGAGGGAGGGAGGGAGGGAGGGAGGGAGGGAGGGAGGGAGGGAGGGAGGGAGGGAGGGAGGGAGGGAGGGAGGGAGGGAGGGAGGGAGGGAGGGAGGGAGGAAGGGAGGTCATCCATGAATAGGGAAGGGCCTGCATCTAGTGGATATTTAAAGCCCTACCAGTCCGTGGCGAGTTTGAAACCAATGTTTTTATTGCCATGAATGAGGCTCAATTTATGCTATTGTAGCGGTCGCTGGCTCTGGCTTTCTGGGTGTTTACCATGGATTAGATTACTACAGGGATGCCAGTTGGGGTCAGGAAAAAATCCTACATGGGGACTGATGCCAGTCTATGTATCACCTAAAACGCACATGGTGTAGGGGAATTCCCATCACTCTCCTAACAGTTCCTTGGGCATGGACTGGCAGTATAGGATATCTAGATATCTGCTATGAGAGTGGGTATATGTGTAGTTCTGCACTAAATGGGGTACTCTTCAAAGAAAATCATCTAAGAAAGATTACCACACACAATCAGTTCTATATTCTGCAGAATACCTTTACAAGTTCATTAGGCATTCCTCTGATATTTTCTTTTAGACTTTGTAATGCTTTAATAACTTTATTCTCACCTGACATATTTTAAGCCAATCAGATGTCAGTATTTAAGTTTGCCCTTATCCGTAGGAGCATTTCCCACAGGAATCCTACCATCCTACAGCTGTAGGTTGGAGCACTGGGATCCATAGGCTCTCTGACTGAGTGAGCTGGGGGTAGCGGAATTCAGAATTTTGAAAGATAACAGAACAAGTGTATCTAAGATCTAGATTTTAGGGAACCTGGAGTCAATATTATTCTCAAAACATACAATTTCTTTAAATTTTCATCTCTTTGAGACTAAAATGAAAATCCTACATGTAGGCAAAATCCTACAAACTGGCATCCCGGGATTACATCTATCCCAGCAGTGAGACTATGCTACCTTATGTAGTTTTACATAGGTTGGTTCAGATGTTACTCAGTTTGTATTAGCTGGATGACTTTTACAGATCCCTATTCACACAAAACCAGACTCTGGAACTTAGGTAAACCATAATTTATATACCGAAATGTAAGTAAAGTTGAGGGAATAAGCAAGCTCGCTTATTCAACCAACAAGAGGGTTCAGAAAAACCTACTACCACTAATGTGAGGCTCCAAGGGGTTTGCTCTTCACAGAGGAACACACAGAGTAACCTGTCGACTCCCTGTGGACCTGGGCCCTGTTTCATAAGTTGCGGAAGGTTTTAGCGAGTGAACCCTTCAAATAGTGGCTGGAATAGCGAGACGAACGACATACCCATTTATTTTGCGTTTCATAACCCACTCGCTATTCAGAAGTCTCGTTTGTTCGTTATTTTATGGCTTCTGTTCGTTGTTCGTGCAACTTCACTCTCCCAGCAGATGTTTTTGCTACTTATCTTTTTATGGGCTACAAGATCTATGTTCGGAGAGTGAATAATAGCGGCTTGTCGGGAAGTGTAGTGGTTAGCATATTGGTTTGTTGATCTCGGGATCGCGGGTACGATTCCCGGCCGCGGTAAAGTTGTTTTTGTTTTTTTTAAGAAGCAAAACAGAAGAGAAGTCTCTCTCTATATATATATATTTATAGAGTCCGTTATTTTGGGCTCAAAGCTCCCGAAATAAACGAAATTCTCAGTAAACAGATGAAAAAAAATCATCAAAAAATGATGAAATTTTGAATAAGGGCATGGAATACAAAAAGAAGTACTCGCTACAAATATTGTTCAATTTGGATGCAATTTTGTGTTTGAAAAATAAATGTTTATAATGCTGCTAGGGCTTTACGAGAGGATCGACCCTCTCGTATATATTTTCCGGAGCTTTTAGTCCAAAATAGCGGACGCATGAATTAGCGGCAGTGCATTATGCAACGCAACCTAGCACCATTTCCTCCCGCTCACTAGGGAAGCGGACAAGCCCATAAAACCTATCTGCTTATGCAACGGGTTCTCACGCTATTAACGAAGGAACCGCTAATAACGAACCTTCCGCTGCTTATGAAACAGGGCCCTGGTCTTATATAAAGACCAAATTATGTAATCTGAGCCATTTTTCTACTTCCCATACCCATATTTTGGGCATGGCAGAGTTCCTACACTCTCCCTCCAAACGAAACATCCGTTTGGAGGAGGTGGAGACAGTCAAAACGGTTTCCAGGGCTCCCCCAACATTTTTGACTCTTTTCACAATAGTTGCTGCGTTATTACATGGCAACAGGCTGGTATCAGATCGAATTCTGGTCAAATTCAAGGTAGCGTCGGCCGCAGTGGAGGTGTTTAAGCCTTGTCCCCTAATAAAATTATGTAATCTGGGCTAACCCATAACATTTCCGTGCATGGGCCCACCAGAATCCCCACAGAGCGAGAATCAGCACCCACGTCCTCTAGTGTAAAGCGAACACACCACCGCTTGAATGACCCGATCGCTCGCAATCTTTGTTTTACACAGGATTTCCATGGAAAGTTAAAAACTGGCATCCCTGTTATTTAGGGTGACATTTGCCATGAATCTGGTTTGGTTTGTTGGTTTGATTTAACGTTTAGTCAACCGCTATAGGTCCTTTCCAGACTTTCTCAAGGTTCCTTTATTCTACAAGGGTGGTGATCATATCTTATGTGATGAATACAGGTAGAAATCTCACCCCTACATATCAGTTCTTTTACTCCCCACACCACATAGACATTGTAAGAGAAGGACTGGCCTTTGATATACCAGTAAATCTACACCTGATGAGGGTGAAGGAGAAGTGGCTGCGGTGGGAACCCACAAAGTCTCAGCCTTTGAATTATGAGTTCAGTGTTCTTAACCCGTGAGCTAACTCCCCATCCTCATTACTTTAGTTATGCTGGCATGCATGGATATCCGGCCTGCACCACACGAAGGCGATGTAACCGTGAGGGTGCAATGAATCTCCAGAAACCAAAAAGCATCTTATTAGGGCAATATTGGGATCAGACCTGGACACCAGGAACTCCCAGAAATATGAGTAGGAAAGTCGACATATTCCTACCCTATATTCCTAAAAATTCCAGTCATATACAGTCTGTCATGTAGTCAGGATCATGGAATGTGCACAGGTTAAGTGAGAATTCCACCAACCATACACTTTTATGATGCAAGGCTGACGTTCCAGCCGACCCTCCAGCAGACAATGGCTGAAATGTCTGGCAAAATGTTCTCTCATAGCTACGCTGCTCCACCGAAAACCCCAGCAGATTGCCATATGGTCGCTGTCGAGCCATCTGACGTGCGCTTCCACCAGGCTAATCTCAGCGAAAGCAGGCTGATGTGCCAGCAATTCCCCAGCCAGCGCCCCACCTGACACTCCATGTAGAGCAGTGGTGTGTGGACGGTGTCGCCGCCTCATGGACGTTGGCCATATTTAACATGGTAATCTAATTCCCCGCTGAGTCTATAGGCGGCACATCGAGCGGCCAAACACTACACCGCGCTGAATCTGCGAAAGTCGCGTATCAAGCGGGGCACTCTGCCACCACATCAGGATTTGTACAGAAATGATGATAGCTTGTCAATTATGTGCTGGATTCTGTGTTATACTGAAGAATGATGATAAATATAGATAAGCCTTCATGTTGTGAATGTGTGTAGCACCTTCTGGCACTAGAATTCTGCCCAAAATACCAAAACTGTTGCGGCTTCGGATACCGTGGGTGTCAACCATTCAATGTTGACTGTGTTCCCTCAAAGCGGATCCCAGCAAAGCTGCCAGGTGGGTGCAGTCTCCTCAAATCCATCGGTCAGACACACAGTTCCACCCAACAAAAACTAATATAATAGGTTTAGTCCGGTGGGAGATATTTCGTCTGGCAGACGAGAAATTGTACATCAGGTGGGACGCCGGGTAAAAAATCTAACAGGTGGAAGCACATTTTAGCTGGCAGATGGCCTGATGTCCCAGTAAACACTTAGTAACCATGAGGAGAAGCTCCAACAACCCCTAACAGACGTAAATTTTACCTGCCAACCAAGAGCAGACACCTGCTGGAATATCTGGCGAGTGATTCCACCAACCCGGCAGATGGTTCAAATAGACAAGATCTACTAGCAATCTCTGCACGGGCACTGTACATTTTTGTCAGGTCGGTGGAATACTCGCTCAATTACAGTTACAGTTCAATCAACAGGTTCTCCTTGTACACATTTTCGAATCCTCATCTGGCAAGTGATTCCACCAACCCGGCAGATGGTAAAAAATAGACCAGATCTACTGGCAATCTCTGCATGGGCCCTGTACAACATTTTTGTCTGGTTGGTGGAATACTCTCTTTAATGTTCAAAGGTTGTGATGAGTACCACACTATGAATTACAGTTCAATCAACATTTTCGAATTCTCATTGACCTATTTTATGATTAACGCGGATTTTATATAGTTAATATCGGTTAAGGTTTGATATAAAGTTTTCACATCACGACCTGAGATGACTGTTTTATACAGATTCGTGGTTGCATAAATACTAGTAGGTGACTTTAAATTTTAAGTGAGGAAGAAGAGGTCTGGGGGCCGTTTCACTAGTTGGGGGGTCAAAGCGAGAGGTAGGACTGCAACAGTGACACCAACATTGTCAAGCCCAAATTCGTGTTTCATCAGTGGTCTCGCTGTTGGGGTGAGACCAACTCTCACTGTTGGCACAGGTCTCACTATGCACACGGGTTTGACGTTCGAATTTATTTGTCGACGGGCCGGGATGACATGGAATTTCACACCTTCCCATAGGAATTAAGCGATGAAACTTTATCACCAGTAAGGTATACATATAACCTATAATCGTACCAAATATGAAGAAGATCGGATGAAGCAATCCGCTGATATCGGCATGTGAATTTCGTCATTGCAAACGTCTGCTCTGTTGGTCGCTGTTCTTTTTCACTCCCTCTGTAGTGCGGCGGGGTTTCGGCTGTTCTTTTTGTCTCCCCCCGGAGGCCGGCGGGACACTGGCCACCAGAGCAGTATTTGCTATGACAAAATTCAAACGCTGATATCTTCGGAACATTGCGGCCGATTCTCTTCATATTTGGTACGATTATAGGTTATATGTACACCTTACTTGTGTAAGTGGGTGAAAACATGCCCTCCTCTTACATAAACAAAACTCTAAACCCAACAGCGACACGGTCTACCCTGTCATTAATAGTGCCTCAACAGTGATAGGTACAGTGAGACCTAATTTACTAATGAAACGTACTCTCTCACTGTTGGTGATGCTCCTTCCCACACTGATATTCACGGTTGACTGCACGTTCTCATGAAACGCAAACTATCGCTGTGGTCTCACTATAACAGCTTACCCTCCTAGTGAAACGACCCCCTGGACTGGCCCAAAATGTCAGTAATTGGGGGGAGGCCGTATTAGCGGGTTGGTCGTGAGGCAAAAATGGACCTTCCTGGCCACACTGCAGCGCTCGGACAACATATAGAAAACAGGTTTTGCGGAGCGATGAACTGGAGCGGTGCAGTGTGCTTTCTGGCCTGCCCCCTGGTGGCAGAAGATGCAAGAACGAGCAAAACAAAGAACACTCCCGAACTAAGGTAACTAAGATTAAGAACGTGGTAGTGTTGCAGTCACGGATTGTCATAAATACTTAAAGTGGTATCATTTAGGAAAACGGAATCCTACATGAACTCGAACTAGAAGCGTGAACTGAAATTGAGAGTGAAGAGCGAAGACCGTCTTCAACTTTGAACGTGAACCAAATAAAATTAGATGGCACTACCATCAGCGAAGTTCATCGTTAGCAATATATGGAACAGTGTGATCATAATGTTATTGCTACCTTATTATATAAACTAATAGTCCTACCTTCATGTAGAAGAGTGTCACCGTGTGAGTCGTGAGAAATAAGCCGTGAAATAAGTCTCAAGCGGTGTTCTTTCCCGCTGTTGTTATCGACATTAGCTGGCGTCGCACCTTATATTTGACGACTATACAACGTTTAAAATTAAAAGATAAGTGTGCTGTAACATCGCTTTGGAATTGCGATTAACAATATATTATAAAAATTGCATAAAAAATATCGCTTATATATAACAACACAATAAATCTAAAGCAGATTTATACTTAAATCTATATTGTGGAGCATACTATTCTCCCGGACAGATAACCAACTTCCGGTCGCTTCCCTGCTCCCTGTGGCTGTGAGGTAAACATAAATCCTGTTTTATCTGAAGTGTCACTCCTGATTATTTTAATTTTTCATTTCCAATAATGTATTTTTCAAATGTAGTCAGAAGACGAATATGACAGTACTGTGAGTTTCTCAGCTTCGATCAAACTGCTGTTTTGATAGTGGTATTAACTGTCATTCTCCAAAACTGCCTGTCTGCACCAGTCGGACTCACTCAGTCAGAGCCTCTCGGACTTACCTAGCCGATCTTTTTTACTTTGCACTGACTGAATTCTACATAAGTTCGATTTACTTTAGCCGGCAATTTGAACTACACTATAAACATGTACAATATACCCGACAATGCAATAAACTGGACATTCATGAGATCTTCAATACAAGGCACACGCGACGGTAGTCAGTGAAACCAATCTATGTCTAACACCTAACTGTAACAGATGCCTAACAGACTATCTCTATTATACCTTTCTTCGACTTAGAAAAAAAGCCTCCCCCGACTGCCGCCCCCGGTCTTCACTGACTTTCAACAGGTTTCTAAAATTATATGTGCCTGCTTTTACAAACAAGTGAGTACCATAACTGTTGAATGTTATTATAGCTTACTGTAAGGTAACCTCACTTGTTAAGGTTACCAGGGACGACTGACTGAAACAAAAATTGTACCAAATACTCAGATTTGTCCACTGCATGGACACTAAAATCAGTCTTCCTTTGACTGATGTTCATGTAGTATAAAAATTGAAATAAAAAATATATATATACCAAGAGACGTTACGAGTATGAGTTTATTTATGTCACCCATTTTGTTGGCTCCATAATTTCACGAGTCGCAGACAAGTGACATTACTCAAACGAGTGACGTCTAGGTTGTATCCTACCCCGTTTCCATGATTTCTGAATATTAGAAAGTAGTGACATAAATAACGCTTTATGTCACACCCGTGACATAAACAAATCCAATGTTAAGTCTATGTTTAAAAAAAAATTAGGGGTAGCATAAAAATGCCTACTTTTTCGAAACGGTTCCACCAAATCGACCCTGCCCCCTCGCATTGGCATGTTGAAAACGACGTTATAGACCTATGGAAATATGACATGCTCCTTTTCTAAATCAAAATCTAAGCTTATGGCTTACTGTCTTTATTTGGAGTTCCTAAGCACTTGGTGGTTGGACGCGCCAAGAGGTCGAAAAGACCGGGTACGTATACGATAGGGGAATTGGTTAAGTATTCATTTAAAGTACATGGTAATTTTGTCTAGATATCGCTCTGCCTTCAGCATGAGGATATCTGGTCATCAAAAATACTGCATGTTGATAGACATTCCCACATTAACCCCTTCCTTGTGTAGTATATCCCGGGGGGGGGGGGGGGGCGTGGTCGGCGGTGTTGGCGGACCGTTTCTTAAAGAAAATATCCTGACCTTTATCCAAACAGGCATATCGTATTTCATGTTATTTTACACTGTTATTCATTTTAAAGTACATTTTCGTTGTCCTTTCAGAAGCAGATTGAGTGACGATGTCAATCTAGAGAACGTCAACACTGCCCCAAGCCATTAAACTGAGAGCGTCCCATTTCATTGAACCTGGACTGATAGCTATACATGAAAATGGCTCAGTTGTCGATGATCAAAGAAAGTAAGAGTGCGGCTACAATCCGTCGGAAGAGGCATATGGGCTCTCTGGCCAACAGTGGTAAAAGCAAGCAAGATGAAGATTGTGATTCTGCTGAAGATCCTGACCCCGAACTAGAAAAAGTCCAGGTAGATATCATCTTCATGTTATGTGCATGTTTTTTTACAGTTGTGTATGTAATACAGATAGTAAGAGCAGAGACTCGCATAAAAATTCAAATATTAATAGATTGAGCTTGGTCTTATTAGCCAAACAAGTAAGTGATAAGAAGTTAGTTTTACGTGTGGAAGCATTTATGTAGAATCAAAATTTCCTATAGATGGGTTTGCAGGTTGGTGATTGATTGTGTATTACTACTTCGAGCTGCATATTAGCCAAAATATAATATACATGAATATTTATAAGAAATAATCATAAAAAGTGACAACCCTCGCACCCATGCCCATTATATCCCCTTATATTCCTAGAACCTGTTTTGCACAGATTCTTCCACAACTTCCCCATTGTCCTTCAAAGGGGATCCGTGGACTTTATCAATAAGCTAGTAGGGGGGGGGGGGGGCTAGATTTTTAATGCAATAACGTGTTGGAAGTTGGAAATAGATTTTGTTCATTTATAGGTCTTCATTTGTTATAGCTCTTCATGTTTACAGATTTTAACTGAAAAACTCGCCTCGCGAGAGTTTGCAATTACCGAATAAAAAAAAGATAGATAAATAAGGTCAGTGGGAATTCTTTTCCAGCATTTTGAGTAACGATCTTTCTACTTCATACCTACAACTGTCTTCCTGTCTGTCGCAGATGGGGCCCCCGGTGGTGCGTTTATTGCTGTGTTCTGAGAAGACACTTTTTCTGGGACTGCTTGCATTCAGAGTTCTTAATTCGTTGATGATACAGACATCGTTTGTTCCCGATGAGTATTGGCAGTCGATAGAAGTCGCTCATAAAATGACCTTCGGGTAAGTATTATTCACGGAAATCATTACAAAAATAAAGAACAAAACTGAAGGTAACGATGAATAAGTATTCAGAATATTAATGTACAGCAAGAAGTACACACAGGAAAGAGAACACAAGTTCATGGGATCGTTTTTGTATGTTATAGTTAAATCAAGTTGTTTTGTAGTCCACAATATACCAGATAAGCTGATCATGGCGTATACATTTTAGTCTACTCTAATTAGACTTCTTCAGACAGTTTTTTTAATATAAAGCCTCGTCAAGAATTTTTTATCCTAAATTTAACACCATCGAAAACAGTTTTTTTCTTTAAAACCTGTGAATATAATTATCATATTTTGAATTTTAGCTTGTCCTAAAGTTAATTCACTTTGTTTGTTGTTAAATTCGTTCCAACCAACGAAAACAAAATGTAGTTTCCCATTTTTTATCAATATGCATTATCAAAAGCTATGGTTTTCTGTTGTCGGCACACATCAACTTTGCTATATTTTTTCTTCAGATACGGGTACCTAACATGGGAATGGCATCACGGCCTAAGAGGTTATTCATACCCAGCAATGTTTGCTGTCCTGTACAAAATTCTTGCCATCCTCAGACTCGACTACAGAATTCTTCTTGTAAGTTTGAGACTTTATCTTAATTTTGAGATTTTGATTTGTGCTTTGCTCATTATAGGAGATGACCCTTTTCAAATCTAATATGGCTTCATGCTTTCTAAGAACATTTTATTTATACCCTTGCATGGTATTTGCCTTTTTGTCATTGCTACTTAGAAAACTATTAACCACAGCAGTTTCATAACAGTCAATTATGATTATCGGACGTTAAAGGCATATCGGACAATTTGGCCTGAGAATTAAAACCCATGTCAATTTCCTGAAAATTTAATAAGATGATCTCCAAGTGTTGTGGAACACATATCTAACTTAAAAATCGGGGGTCATTGTACTAGTTTTTGATTTATAGATCAATATGACGATAATTTTATATAAGAATATAAGTTACGGCTAACGGTCTGTAATAAATATAGTGATAAACAACATGAGACAGGAAATTGGTTTGGCAGAAATATAGACAACACCAGCTTTATTCAGTAAAATTAAAACTTTTTTCCCAAAACTGGAAAACGTCTTATACCTTCAGGTTGTAGGGCGCAACTGACCCAGTACATAGAATCCGGTGACGTAGCCGCACGCGGCAGGTACATAGTAACCCGAGAGTCTGTAGTAACGAACCTGGATACCGTAGTTAGGCAACAATGGACCTGGCCGGAATTATATAATTATAGTGTATAATAGTACATAAGTTACGGCTAACGGTCTGTAATAAATATAGTGATAAACAACATGAGACAGGAAATTGGTTTGGCGGAAATATAGACAACACCAGCCAAACACCCGCCAATAACAATTGACTTAGAATAATTTAAGACAATTCCTTAAGAAAGTTTGATACAGATAAGTCTTTTTCAAGAATCACAGATACAGTATCATGGATATAATTATCGACCACCTTTGACTTCCAGTTTCCTCGTTTCTGGATATCATTCAGGGATAATCCCACTCTGGAAAGGAAGGTGGCCCCACCGTGTCTGATTGAATGTGTGGAGACACGTGACCCATCTAGGCCAATTTTGGAGGCCAAAAATTTTAGTCTTGAATTAAAACTCTGATAGTTCAGTTTTTTCAGTTTTCCTTGGGATTCCTCAAAAAACAAGTACTGGTGAGGGAAGGAGACCCTAGAGGCTAACATTTGCCTAATGTGTGGAAATGGACACAAAGGAGAACCCCGGATTTTCCCCAGATAGGTCGAAACTGGAACTTTACCAAACTGAGAGGTTTTGGAAGACCTAATAGTTAAAGATAAATTACCATCCGGAAAAGCAACATCCGAAACTCGAAGGGTATGATTAGAGTCCACCAGATGTGAAATTCTTAATAGTGCCCTGAACCCCAGGATGAGGGCCGACCAAAAAACAAGGTCATTGTAGACCGATAAATCTAAAAACTTGAAGATACCAAGCAAGTCCTCGGGGGTCAGAGGATATTTTTCGATCACTGGGGTGGAGAACAACCTTTCGATACCTTTTACCGTTTGAGAAACCATAAAGTCGCCCGCTATAGGAGTGAAACCTAAAGATTTCTGTTGAAAGTTCACCGCAGACAAGTAATTCTTGATAGAAACTGGTTTCATTTTCCCAGACAAAAAGGACACAAATAAGGAACAACTTCTAGGAGTTGCTGGGAAAGGAGTAATATCATAAGACTCACAAAATCTCGAGTAGCATTTTATCTGGCCCTGCCTGGTTTTCCGGGTATTTTCCGATATCGCTGATTTCTGGAGAAATGACTGTCTCAACTCTAGCTCGACCAAACCAGGGGCTGGAAGCACAACACATACCCATCATTGATAATTGTTCCCTACACATGTCAGAATAACCGGGTTGGGAAACACGAGATAATTGATCTGCGAGGATATTTTCTTTCGATGGGATGTAACTTGCGAAAAATTCAAAATTGAAGAGGAAACTAATCAAAAAAAGTTCCCTAAGCCAACCCATGCAGGTGTGGTTTCTACTCCTGCCGGTGTTTAACATCGCCAACACCTGCATGTTATCAGTCCAGATGTGAATTCTACGATTTTTAAAATGATCTGCCCAACGTTTTACGCCCACAACCACTGGCCATAACTCAAAAACATTGATATTTTTGGCTAAGAAATCAAAACTTGGAGGAGATACCTGATGGCCACAACCTGGATCGAACTCAGACACATTGTCCCAGGTACCATAAACAAAATCTTTACCGCACCATGCGCCAAAACCAGTAAAAGAAGAGTCAGTGACAATTGGGACTAGACCACAGTCTTTGAGAATAATACTTTTCCCGTTAAAAACTTTGACAAGTTTTCTCCACCAGGATAAATCCTCAACGAGTTCAACACTTAATCCCACTCTTTTTCCCCTTGGGGTATCGGAACAGAGATCGAATAAGCGCCTGCTAAAGGTCCTACCGCCCCTGACAACGTGGGAGCAGAACGAAATAAGCCCCCCCAGTTTTTCAAGATCCTTTTTAGTAACAAATTTCTGAGAGAAGACTTTATCTATTTCGGTCTCTAGTTTCACCAGTTTCTCAACGGGAAGGGATATCGTCATTTCTTCCGTATTAACTTCTATACCCAAAAAAGTACAGACTCGGCTGGGAACAGTCACTTTCTCTAAAGCCACCACAAAACCAAAGTACTCTAGGACTTCGACTAGAATATCCCTGCCTCTCAAACACTCTTCTTCAGAACTACCGATAATCAGAAAGTCATCAAGATAATTCACTATCCTATCAACGCCCCTGCTCTTGACACACTCAACGATAAAATCAGAAATAGAATTGAATATATTTGGTGCGCACTTTAAACCAAAGCACAAACGGCAATCCTCATAAAAACTACCACCAGTACCTGAATCCCAGAAAAATCCCTGGAACTTTGTGTGTCCCGGGAACACATTTATCGACCTATAGGCCGCTCTGATATCAACCACTGACTAATACTCATTGCCGATTAGATTATCGCATACATCTGATATCGAATTATATTTGAAGGGTATGTATGTTTCGTTCATGAAATCATTTATACAATCACCCTCAGGCCTACTACAGTCAGTAATAGGGCGTAGGCGACCGTTAGACTTGGGTACTGCTCCTAGTGCGTGAACACATTGAGGCCTACAGCAGACCTCCTTAACTTTTCCTTCAAATAGTTCAGTTTCTAACAAATTTGTCATTTCACTCTGGAAATCTCCCTCCGTTATGGATGAATAGTTTTCACAATAGTATGCAGAGTTACAACTGTCATCCACTTTCCTAAAACCCTCAGTAAAACCCTTCTTCAAGAACAGCCTACTATCGATACTCATGTTGCCACAGATCAGGTCATTATCTAGAACGGGGATTAACCTACATATTTTCAGTTGTGACCTATTTTCTCCGATGTAATGAGTGCACTCACACACGCCCCTAATGCAGTCATTTGAGGATTCCATATCAAAAATAAACGAATCATTCGTTAAAGTACCAGTGTTTACATCATAAACTAACTTTGTAGCAGTGTTAGTGTTAGTGCGGCTGACCGCTGGTTCAAATCGAGCGCTAGCGTCACCATAGCTACCAGCGTCAACAATATGAACGCCTTCAAATCCATCGCTATCGCGCAAACCGCTCGAAGCCTGATTTCATTTACTCGCCATAGGCTTGGCCTTCGCATTACTGCAATCATAGGCGGCGTGACTATAGCTTGAACAAGTACTACACTGGTGCTTGTATTTGCACGTTTTAAAAGTGCAGCCACCCGCAGTTTTATTAAAACTAAAACAAAACCCATCTAGGCCCTTGCTCTCAGTCTTAGGTTTGGATTACTTTGTGACTGAGGCTGCCACAGTTCCCTCGTACGATAGGAATCTAATAATTTCTGATGGATTAACCTCCGAAAAAACCCTCAATCCCTCAATCTTAGCCTTTTCTTTGATAGCTTTATCGTATCTTATCAATGCTTCTGCTGTGAAAAGTTTGGAATCAGCTTTCTCCGCAATAAGAATAACATGCTTCACAAAACCTGTTACATCTTTCCCTAGACTCAAAAGTTTTTCTAAAATTTTGGCATTAACAAGGATCAGTCTTTCGTAAGATATCAATTATCACCTTCAGTCAGATAATTTTTGGCATCAAATATAGATTTTCTACCTTTTTTCTTCTTTCTAGAGTCCCTAGAAACGCTTCTCGACGAAGAAGTATCACTGCTGGCTGTATCAGAAAAGTCACTTTCCATGCTTGATATATTCTTCAACACATCTCTAGAACGACGGGTAGTTTTTGAAGACTTGGATTTATCGTTGACGATAGTCTCTGATACCGATTTTTCTCCTATTTCCTCCACTTTTGAAGAGACATCCACTAGCTTTTGAATCGTTGTTTCGAGCATCTTCTCCAACTTGTCCAGGCGACTTCCATCGATCCCCGTAGACTCCGACCCCGTCCATTGTGTTGCCCCTGTCTGGTCGATGGTCTCCGCTGTTATCACAGACTGTTGTGATTGCTGAGCCTCCAGAACAGCATTAACAGTGGTAGAGCCACCCGAAATCCTTAAGTTGCCACCCTGGGCTGATTGGGCCACAGACCCTCTCCTCCTGCCCATTTTTATAAAACTTTTTTCCCAAAACTGGAAAACGTCTTATACCTTCAGGTTGTAGGGCGCAACTGACCCAGTACATAGAATCCGGTGACGTAGCCGCACGCGGCGGGTACATAGTAACCCAAGAGTCTGTAGTAACGAACCTGGATACCGTAGTTAGGCAACAATGGACCTGGCCGGAATTATATAATTATAGTGTATAATAGTACATATAGAAATTCTAAAAAGTATTTTTTCACATAGTAAAACCCATGTCATTTTCCTCAAATTTTCACAGAATATAGTACATATATAGTATTACTTCTTTATGTTTTAAAAACCATAGGTCACCATCCTTGTTTTTGAAAGAATTGAAGAAAACCATATTTTTCAGTAGATTTCCTATGTGAATCAAGCAAATGCAAATTGGCATATTTTACCTATTGAGATTGGATAAACTTGACAAAATGTTAAATTTACTCATGTAGAATAAGAATAAATCCCAAGAAACCAGTTTTAATTAATAATTGACAATATTCAAAAATCACCAGGTGGCGCCACTGTGAATTGTAGGATATGCCTTTAATTGAACCAAACCAAACCAATAAAAAGCCTTGTTGTCACCGTTAATAGCTAATCAATGCATCAACCTAAGAACCAACCAAACTCTTGGGTAGTAACAGCTGCGGATCATCAGTGATGACAGGTTTCATTTCTGTGTCTTGTTCTATCAGAGTCAATAGACTTCCACTTTTCAGTTGGTTTTCATCCTTTCGCCCGTGGCAAGGCCTTGACCTTAACTTTTTTTTTACAATTCGGAAACTGTAATTAAGGGAGATTTTATCAATAAAAAAAGTCTTACCCAAATATATACCAGAAATGTTCATGTTACCATAAGTTCACATAGACTATTGACCCTCAATAGAGACCTGCTTTGTTCACCTTAAACTTACAACTGATAGGTTGAGCATGTCACACCTCAGCAAGTCCACTCTTCATACTGAATATTTTCAGCTACATGATTTGTTAGAAATTATATAGCAGAGAAAATCCTGAGTTGTTTGGTACCCCAGTTCTATCTAGCGGATGATTAGGAAACCAGTGTAAGCTCGAGGCTGGTCCCCCCTCCCCCCAGTTATCCACTAGATTTTTTGTTTGTTTTTGTTTTTGTTTATTTATTCAGGATATGGTTCGCCACATTTCTGTTGCCGTCTGTCACCTTTTTGATATGATAGAACCGTCTTTTTTATTCTGCCCATTAGCAGGTAGCCTCATAGTAGTAACAATATTTTTTGTGTTTAAAAAAAATCAAATAAATTGAGCTTGATTCACGCCAATAAAACAGTATTATTTCCATGTTTTCTCTGTCTCGCGGCAGTAAACTCCACTTTTCCATTTTCTTCTTGACCCAAACTGACATACCTGCAACCGAATTGGCACGGAAAGGGAAATCTGGGCAGAAATCTGGGTCAGATGGTAGGACAACTATCACATATTCAACAGTAACCAAATATATCGAATGGCAATGATTCAGTTCTAGTATACCAAGACCTGGGGCCCGTTGAATAATCTAGGATCATACGTAAAGACCCTTATCTGTACGCCAAGGAGACCCTGGGACGATATAGGTGAGCTTAATTCAACACTTATGAATGGCTAAGGCTGTCTTAGCAAATGAACTTAAATGTCATTAAACAATAATCGAGGTACAGAAATGGGTCTTCATGTACGATCCTAGATTATTCAACAGGCCCCAGACCCTGGCCAAATCATAGTGGGAAAACTCGATAATGTAGTTTTCGTCTGTATTTCAGATTAAACTCCCACGCATCCTGCAGGCAGTCTTCGCAGCCCTTGGTGATCTTTACTTGTTCAAGTTCTCGAATAAGCTGAGTGGTCAGAAGGTTGCGCTCTGGTCATTATTATGCCAGCTGACTTCATGGTTCATTTTTTACTGCTCCACGCGAACTATGAGCAACAGCATGGAGACGGTCCTTACCACCATGGCGCTCTTCTACTTCCCATGGCCTGGAAAATTGAAGTAAGAAACTAAAATCAGTTGTACAATCATCAGTTTTACTATATTTGGAAATCTTAAACATCAATTCACTGACTCCTTATTAATTAGTTAAGAAGACTTGTCCTACTGGTTTTGAAGGAATATCTTGCAATTATCATCTTATTTTACTATATAGCTATAGTTACATTAATACCCTTTGACACAGTGGCTGCATATTGAAACGAATTTAAAAAAAAAAAATGAGACCAAGAGTTCATTTTACCTGGTCGCTTGAATCTTGAATTGATTATCAATACGGCTAACTTTCATAGTTTTTCTTTGAATGGATAATTAATCGGTACTGTCCAGTATCGTTGTTGTTTAACCAGGCAGGGTAGCGCAATCAATAACGCAATTAAAGTTTCCAGTCTTGGTGGCATCATGGACAGTGTATCTCTAGAGTTGTATGTCCATGGTGGCATCTAGCATTCTGTAGTACAGTGGTGGCCATTAATAAATCAAAATTTGACTTTTCGTTTTTTATAATACTGAAAGATATTGAACTTTTTAAACCAAATGATGAATACCAAATCCTGAAGAGGGAAGACTTTTCTGTATAGATAAATAATTTTCGATTTGGGGGCCATCCATAAAGTATGTACGCACTGAGGGGGGGGGGAAGCTGGGGGGTTAGCAATTTCGGAAAATTTGCATATGCTCCTTTGTTCTATTGCATACAAGATTGAGAGGGGAGGGGAAGGAGGTCGAAGATTTAAGAAATTTCGCGTACATATTTTATGGATGGCTCCTAGTCTGCTTTTGTTTATCACCTCACTCTGAATGGTGCCTATGTTGGGTTACAGGAAAGCTTCATGGAAGTATGTCTGTCTCATGGGACTGGCAGTGGTGGTGCGGCCAACGGCGCTCATTGTCTGGGCCCCGCTGTGTGCCTGGCACGTCTGGACACAGCGACATGCCATATGGGGTGTCGTCAAGGTCTTCGCCGAGATCGGGTAAGTAGGGCAAAGGGCTGATTCCACCAGCATGATTCTCTTTTTATCTGGCATTTGGGTGGGGAGTTAGCTCAGTGGTTAGAGCACCAGACTTGTAATCCCAAGGTTGTAAGACTTTGTGGGTTCGAGTCCCACACCCAGCAGTGGTAGATTTACTGCTATAACAAAGGCCATCCTTCTCATACCATGTCTATGTGGTGTGGGAAGTAAAAGAACTCTGACCTCGGTAAATGTGTAGGGGTGAGATTTCTACCTGAATTCATCACATAGATTTGATCACCACCCTAGTGGTGTAAAAGAACCTTGAGAAAGTCTGGAAAGGACCTATAATGGTTGACTGAACGTAAAATCAAACCAAACAAACCAGTCTGGCAAGGTCGGGCTGTGTCTTGTAGCACTTAGCTGTATCTTGATGAATAGGGATTTTAGAGCAGATTAGCCAAGGAGAGACCCCAGGTTCACATTGGAGTATAATTCAGCCATACGGAATCAGACCTTAAGATTGCTGCTTTAAAATAATGGGATATGGGCTATCCATAAAGTACTATGCAATATAAGAAGGCTAAAACAATTTTGGAAATTTATCGTACGTTCCCCTTTTCTTAATCTAACGTGTATATTCTGCAGCATACCACAACATTATATACCATCAATCCTAATGTAATTTTTGTGGCCTGAACCCATGAAATCCCATTTCTTTTTTGTATTTCCAGGTTCCTCATCCTCCTACTGTCGTCCTTGGTGGACCTGGCCTTTTACGGGAAGTGGGTTAACGTCAATTACAACTTCCTGGAATTTAACGTCATATCCAACCTGGGTACCTTTTATGGGTCTCATCCTTGGCATTGGTACTTAACGCAGGGCTTTGCTACTGTGATGGGTATGCAGCTTTTCCCGTTCTTACTCGCCGCCCGTAACGGCATGGAGAAAGTGGCTCTCGGTATCATTGCCTGGACAGTCTTCGTTTATAGGTACCTTTTCTTTCTTTCTTATAATTTTTCCCCCCACGAAATTGGACTTCGGTTATACGTTGAAACGTGTTATATTTGTCAAGTGATTTATCACTATATAACAAAAATAACTTTCTCAGATGCTAGTACTTGTTTTTAATTCAATTTTTCGTCCGTTTAATCTTCGAAAAATCGCAATTTTTTAAAATAGATTTATTTAAGAAAACCCACCGCGCACTGCGTACATACTTCATAAGTGGCCCCATACTAAGGCCTTTTCTTTGTTGTGTCCATCAAGCTTATTAGAACACAAGGAGTTCCGCTTCTTGTTACCTGTTCTGCCGCTGGCGATGCATGTGTGTGGCCGGTACCTGAGTCATGCGTGTGAACCAGCACCGGAGTCAGACGCCACAGCAAATACCATGTTAAGGTGTGTCTCCATTTTATTATAATCCTATGCATGTCAGTCCTACACTTACTAACCTATGTTCAGTTTATAATACGTATGTCATATGACACAGTGCTAGGGAAAAAAATTCAATCTGTAAAAAAAAGTTATCATATACAGCCCGCTCCACTACTCACGTAAAGCAAAAAATTCACAATGTCTAGAGAACCAGATACCTGGCAACGGCCTTCATAGGCTCCTGTAGGCGTCAGGTAGGCGTTTGTGGACAGTCTGTGTTTGGTGTCTCTATGCCATAGTTTCACCTGAATTAAGATATCCTATAAAATATAGCCTAACCATCGGCGGACTGGAAACCCCGCTTAAGAGGCCACCCCACTTACGGGGGCACTTTGTGTGGAACGGAGGATGTCCCCTCAATGCCCCAGTCACACTGGGGCGTTTCGGCGTTTCTTCTACATATTCAAATTGGTGGGGAGTACGTATTAGCTACGGATTTGGAACGTATCTGTTTGGTTTGCTATATGCCCCAGTCACACTGGCGTAAAAAACAGTGTTTTTCCGTGTATGCACGTCTACGTTCTTCTACGCATTTTAAAATTTACAAATGCGCGGCGATGCGCGGGAAAACGTGGAGATGTGTAAATGAAAGTCGGAATGCGCCTAAAAAGGCCACAATAGCGTAAATAAGCGTTGATGAACGTTGAGAAGCGTACTAAAACGTTAAAGCAAACCAAACAGATATGTTCCAAATCCGTAGCTAATACGTACTCCCCACCAATTTAAATACGTAGAAGAAATGCCGAAATTTACGCCAGTGTGACAGGGGCATTAACGTTTTAGTACGCTTCCTTCGTTCATTAACGCTTCTTTACGCTTTTGTACGTATTCTGGCGTTTTTCGGCGCATTCCGACTTTCATTTACGCATCTCCGCGTTTTGCCATGCATCGCCACACATTTGTAAATTTCAAAATGCGTAGAAGAACGTAGACGTGCGTACACGGAAAAACGCCGTTTTTTACGCCAGTGTGACTGGGGCATAAGAGGGGTTTTACTGTTTATGCCGTACAAAAGCGTAAAGAAGCGTTGGTGAACGTTGAGAAGCGTACTAAAACGTTAAAGCAAGCCAAACAGATGCGTTCCAAATCCGTAGCTAATACGTACTCGCCACCAATTTAAATACGTAGAAGATACGCCTAAATTTACGCCAGTGTGACTGGGGCATTACAGATGTAGACTTGTTGCTGACAAATCCCATTACTGTTTGCCCCCACAGCCGGCAGGGTTTGGCTGTCATCCTCCTGGTGGTCACCAACCTGCCGATGGCCTTATACTTCAGTCTCATCCACCAGCGCGGTACGATTGACGTCATGAATTTCCTCCATGACGAGAGCTATAAAAACGATCGGCATCTCATGAAGGTCATATTCCTGATGCCCTGTCACTCCACACCTTACTACAGGTAACCCTAACTTTTAATCATATTGTAAAGACATAGTGTAAAGTCTAGTGGCCTTAAGACTTAAGAGTAGACCTTAAGAGTGAGGGAGTAAGAACTCAAACACCGATAGACTATACTACTATCATGCCGATTTATTGACTAGCTAGGTCAGGATGAATCGTTTGGGAATATCTGGTTGGATCGCGGTGCAGTGAAGGCAGTTTTCCTCTTTTCCAAGGAAATCCTTGTTTTCATCTTCAGTTTTAACTTCTTTTTGTTGTTGTTTAAAACAAAATGAGAATAAATTGGGCCTCATGCATAGCAACAAACAGTTGTTCAAACTTCTCCATACACCCCAGGTCGATTCCATTACCAACAAGGATGTGTTATCCATATTTTCTCAGTCTCTCTGAGGCAGTAAATTCCACATGAACAATATTTCCTCTTATTTCATGACCCCCATCTGACATCCCTGTCTGTGGTGGAATAGCCCCCTTTGAGTGATGATAGCGGTTTCACATGCTGGGATAATGATATTTCGAGTATGATCAAGTAGGATGCAGCCAGACGCTGGAAGACACTGCCCGACCATGCTGAGCAAAATAAATCATATCAGTGGAATCAGCCCTTTAGACTTATAGGTCTGTCAACATGGTTCAAACTGACAGGAAGTTGTCATTTTCAAGGTATCATTTCACCCATGGTATTTTTTGTCCATAGACTTAACATTTGGAACTCGTATCCAATGCCCATGAGATATTTAACAAAAATATCCAATGGGGGGGGGGGGGGATCATGTCACAAATGTTAGCCCATTAGTCAATATGAAGGATGAGATAGAATCTGTAACCCATCCAAGTTTAGTGTCAGAACTCAATCTCATCTCGTTTGAATCGCTACATAATTCTCGCAGCTTCGCCTTATGAATTACCACATGATTCACACTCAATGGTATACGAGCTCTGGCCCTAAACTTTCATATGTTTCCTCTATAGTATCGTCTTTACATAAAGATGTGTTTTACAAGTTACAAAATCTACTTTTCTATTTCATTACAGCTATCTGCACCGGAATATAAGCATGCGGTTTCTGACATGCGAACCCAATATCTCCAAGGACCCAGACTACGAAGACGAAGCGGAGGTCTTCTACAACGACCCACCCGCGTGGCTGGCCACCAACGTGCCCCGGTCGCAGTCCCTCGCGCCGTCCCACCTGGTCCTGTTCGACGTGCTCCAGCCCCAGATCCGCCGCTTCCTGGAGCAGCAGGGCTTCGTGGAGTGCGGCACCTTTTTCCACACGCACGTGCCTGAGGGCAGGGTGGGTGGCCGCGTGGTCGTCCTCTGCACTGTGGAGTGGAAGATCAGCAGCGGCATCACGGACAGTATGAGGGCCTGGACCAAAGCCAGGCCCAAAGACCACGGGCTGCCACCTCCCGGCACCAAGCCTCACAAAGCACAGAGAAAGGGAAGGCGAGGGTGAAAAGCGGGTCCGGTGATGATATTCAATTTTGTTTAATGGTAATTGATTTTCTTTTTTATTCAAATCTAGTTTGTTTTTTTTATATTTTTTTTATATTTTTGAAACTTTATTAGTCATATTTCAACAATACAGTTGGTTTTGAATTGTGACCAGAACATGTCAGGTGGTTTCTAGACATCTCTAGTTTTATCATGATATTATCATAATATTTAATGGTAACGAAGTCTAGGTGATGTTTATTTTAAGCTACATCTCGTGTGGTAGCGATACAAATATCTTCTGATTCTAGTCTCTGCCCTTCACCCTCATCTGCGAGTATGTGATGAGAGAGAAGGCGTGTGTGTTTATATATTGTTATATTGTGTGGATGGCTGATTTTGTTTCATACTTTGTGGTGCTCTTTTCCTCACAGGGATGCCATTTTGTCCCCTGAGGACCTTACATACACCAATTATTCTTGTTCCAGGCCAAGGATATATGATAAAATCCTTTTGAAATAGTTCATCAATATTGTAATTCCCCTACTATCCACAAAATGCCTGGTACCCCGCGGATGACAATTAGAGATGGACGTGAAGTGAACGTGGGAGGCAGGATGTAGGAGTACTTATATATGAATATATGGAATGAGAATCATATAAATACACAATACTCCAGGAGTTTGGGCGCGCCGCAATCGTCATCGAGGCGATGCCAAGTGAGAATTACGGGACAACCTAACGAGTGGAATATTGTGCATTTACAATTTGAGTGTGGTTCTGGATTTAACTCACCCTTTCACGGATATTAAATAGCATCACAATATCAGAATAATTCAAATTACTTCGCAAATCCAGTTAGGAATGTTGTGCAGAGTAATGTCTTTTCAGGATGATGGAGCGAGGTATAAGCGAAACCAATTTACAAACGTTTAGGAATGTGAAACCCCAGGGGTGGAGAAGGTATGGCAAGCCAATGCTGCCAAAAAATTGTTAGAAAAAGACAATAGATGTATGTGTTGTTACTATATACCCATGCTGTATATACTCTAAATACGCACCGTTTCTGCATATGACGTAAAAATACTGTACGGACCGCCGGTCCGTACACTAAAATACGGACCACCTGGCCATACACATTTATTAAAAAATTGAAATTGATTTTTTTTTTAAATTGATTTTTTTTTAAATTTCGGGTATATAGTAAATATATAGTAAATATATAACGTAATATAATGGTAATTTACAGTTTGTACGGAACTCGGCATAAATGCCTCGGTCCGTACAAACTGTAAATTATCATCTCGTTCTGTGAATTGTACAGCATGGTCAGGACGTTCTATATAATTACGAGGCTAGGTGTCAATTCAATGGCAGCTACCGCTTGAATGAGCTCGATGTCTGTTATCGGCTACGTCATCGGAACCGGAAAAAAAAAGAAAATGTAATATTTAATCGTGATTTAAGTGATAATCCCGTCTTAGACACTCAACGGTTCCTGTCATCCCATAGTCCAAAATAAACGAGTATAAACTTCATGGTATAGGATAATGGTATGAATGAGCTATGAATAGATGTGCGAAAAAAATTCCATACTACTGTCTGTGATACTACAATCTTTAAATTATTTAGAAGTCTGATCATTTAATGCTTCTTTCAGATAGAACATCGTAAAATGATACTTCGTACGAAAACCTCAGGGCCAAAAGTGTGCAACAAAATACGACCTTTCAATGAACCTTTCAATAGTAGAGATAGTACTTGATGTCACTTTATAGTGGTTTCTACATAAATATACGAGTGACACGCTGTCTTTAACTCTAGTTGTTGCTAGTCAGGGAGGGGATATACAGATTTTTTTATCAATTCATTTTTTAATTACGTATACGTCGGCATGATAGAATATTGTAAAATCACATTTTCAAACAAATATATTTATATCCTATATGTATTTATGCATGTTATCGGTTGAATTTGTCCTTTAAGGACAAGATTCATCAAATTCATTAGGTCACACAAAGAACATTACTATAATTAGGATTTGATACTCCATTATGTGGTTGAATTTTCAGCGAATATTAGTATGAAATTAATGTATTGAGAACCTAAGAACAAATATACAGATTTTGTCTGTATTCTTCACTCATCTTTCATTACCAGTGTTAATAACTTAGTCACAAAAGCATTTGTAAATATATCAATTGCATTCTATCATTATACAAAATGTATAAGAAATTCAAGGTGATATAGAGTCCAATGTATGTTCACCAATACACAAACCTTACAGCAATAAAAGTAATAATTGTTGTCTAAGAAACCTTGTCCTCCTTATAGATGAAGTACTTGGCCATGAGTTGTCAGTTAACTCTCCTTCTCCTCGATAGAGTACACTTAGTGTATATTTTTTTCACGGTTTATTGTTAATTGCCTCACTTAAGTGGAAAATAAGATGTACACAATCATGGTATAGACCATAGATTTATTAAAACATAGCCATTCTAAATACATGATACTAGATATTTCAATGGTACATGTAGAAACTCTACTGTAGCTAGTGTAGGTTCGATTGTCAGAAATAAAATATCTAAAATTATATTATGCAATTCTGTAATACATCTATATATTTATATGCATTATATTTTGCGACCTACGAGATCCATGCTGAAATTACGAATCCCTTTCGAAGGATATGTTAATAGCACAAACTCTAATACTATGATATAAAGAATTGGAAGCTCCTCAGCTGTATCTAAACCACTGAATATAGTGATTAAATTCAAAGCGGGATCCAGACAGAGAGACTCGTGTACTTCAGACTGCTGTACCTCACACAATTTCTCCAGTCTCCAATAATTTATCCTGTGTCCAATAATCTCCCAGAAGAATTCTTTATTGCAGCTTTCCCAGTCTCAAGGGAAAATGGTGGATTGGGTTCACACGGAAGGACACGCCTGGTACATAGTCTCAGACAAACTCCCCTTCACAGAGTACGAAATCTTTGAGTTGCAGCTTTTCCCTGTCTGAATGCCTTCCTTGAGACTCAAGTACCCATGACTAATACCTAGTTCAGGTTACATAGTTTCTGGTCCAGGGCTTCTTCCGTGTGAACCCGTGAAAACGCACACCACTGAGCCTAGGGAACCCTCATTACAAGTAGGAGGTACACCCGTCTCACCAAAATGCTCCCAAAATTTTAAAGATGTTTAAATTCCAATTTGCTTGAGACTTCGTACCTTGGCAGGGGAAATTGATGCCGACGATTTCCCCATCTGCACCTCAGTCCCAGGGAATTAAGACCTGGGGGTATCACAAGAGGAGACTATGTACTGGTAAATAATCTCAGGAAAATTGTCTCAGAAAATCCTGCTGGGAGTACAGGAGTCTCTCCCTGTGAATCCCATTAAGCTTTTCAATATAAACATCGAAATGTTCTACCCTTGTATGGTCATCCTGTCAGGAATCAACAGACGTAGAAAAATAATCAAGCTGTTGTTAATACAGATCTTATATTTATTCGGTAAGACGTGACACTGACGATCTCTCACTCAGCAAAAATAAAATCGTAACAGATCTATAAACCAGTATATTATTATACATATATACAAATCCCATACATTCTCAACTAATTCTACACACACATATTATCTGGACCATTACACTTTGCATGGTTCTAATTCATTGGTATATGTACCCGGATAGGGTATGTTCTATCTAATAGCTCTTCTGAAGGGAACGTATTTTTGGTAATGATAAACAGTTTAAAGTTCAAAGTTCGTGATTCTAAGAACTGCATCTTCTCATAAGCTTTGCCGTCACTTTCCTTCACAAGTTTCATGTAGCTGAAAGAACAAACAATATATAACGTGAAAACGTCTTGGGAAACTGAAAATAAATATCATTTTCAATGAAATAACTAACTTTTCCCCTTCATTATTGATTCAGAAAACAAAAAAATATACTGAATAACGACTAATTTATACCTTTTCTAGTTGCTTAAGTTATCAGGAGATTGTCTAGGGGCCATCCGTAAAATATGGGCGCAAATTATTTTGAAAGATTTAACACCAACCCTCTTTCTCCATCCTGTACACATGAGATTAAGAAGGAACGTACGCAAAATATCCAGATTTTCTTTACCCCCACTCCCATCATTGCGTGCGTATTTTATAGATGGCTCCCTATGAAAGCTACTTGGAGAAATGTTATAGGATATGTGAATTCATCTTACTTTTCTTCTTTCATGATAGACCAGTCCATGATTTGTTCCATGAGTCCCGGCTGTATCTGGTTGACACGGTCCGTGATCGTATCAAACATGTCCACCATCATCATGTCAATGATCAACGGTTTCCCAAACCTACAAACACACAAGGTGCTCAAAGCTGGTACACTTGGGTAAGACAATCTGACGCTTCCTATATATTGTGTGTTTACTTAACTGAATGTATATATGTAGAGATACTGGACACATCCAATATATCTCAGAAATATTCTCAAGGAATTCTAGAACGAATTGTTGGTATCTTCATCTAGCAGTGAATCTGAAAATATTACCTTGTTTATTCATTTTTTTTTTTATTCATTTATTCAAAATTGATGTCAATATTCTATTATGTCTAGAATTATGAGACAATGCAAGTAGTAATGCCCAGGATACTAATGAGGGTCGCTAGACATGGAAAATAGACCATCATTTTGGTCTAGGTTGTCACACGTCGGGGAAAAAATCATGGACAAAAAGTTAGGAATTTGGAAAAAGTCTGGGAAAATTGACTCGTCAGTGAAAACTATATTTTCCATTTCAAGGCATTTTTTTTTTTTTTTGAGCAATTTTTAAGGGAATATTGTGTTACACAATCACCGAATTCGGCTATATGGCCGTTCTTCCCCTCGGGCCCTAGACCCCTACTCCTCATTCTAATGGCGGGTGTTAAGCCGAATGGGCAGTGGGTACCATTTTTGTGTAAGTCTTTGGTATGACCCGACCGGGTTTGAACCCACGACCTCCCATGCTCGAGGCGAACACCCTGACCACTTGGCCACCGAGCATTAAAAATTGGATAGCTCGGCCACCCTTGAAATCTGTATAAAGGAAAGAAAATATTCCAGATGTTCACGTATTCAACGTATGTTGGTACGTTTTGATATACCATCATACTATGGTAGTTCATTTTTTTATATATGATTAATACCAATGCCGCAGTAGAGGTTTTTATCTTAGCCTGGTATAAACGTCCATAGGCTTAACATTAGGATCTCGTTCTCAACAGGCTTGCGAGAACGGTAACTCGTTCTCAACAGAACGAGATAAAGAGATAAATATTTCAAGGCTAAGATAAAATCAGAAATATATTCGTCCTTGGTCTAAGTCCCTGTTCACTATCTCGTTTGGAGTGCTTCAGAATATTCACTCAGCTATCGCCTCGTTCATATTACTGCACACTAAAAACTCGATGGCGAACGAGGACACAGACCAAACACTCATCAATTTCTTTCTTTGTATTTGTGTAGCATACTGGCATAAGTATATGATAATTTGTGCTTACCTGAGACTGCCGAGGAGGGCAAGCCGCACTTTGTCTGGCTCCATCTGTGAGGGACTCAGGGCGTTCAGGTAATTGGTGTCTCTGTAGCGGAGGAACGTGGCTGCCTGCTGTGACGGGTCAATGATCAGTGGCCACCTGCAACAACCACCGAGAAAAAATCAACTCAATTCAATTTGACTAATTTAGACTGTTTCTTACACTATGGATTTTACGATGTAAGTAAAACATTATATGAGTAAAGCAAATATGGACTCCTCTATGAATAACTAACATTAGTATGCTTTAGGGTATGCTCCACTGGGCTGGAGATAGAGCATGAAAAAAGCGCTGCGCGGCTGCTGTATGGCACCCATGCGACAGCTGCAGAGTGCCCGTTATAGCTCAAGTATAGAGACCAGGGGGCTGTTTCACTAGGAGCTACAAGTCTCGCTGTTTGTAACAGTGGCAGCAAAGCGGCAGTTTGCGTTTCATTAGAAGGTGCAGTCAAGCGTGAACAGCACCTGGGACACAAGCGGCACCAACAGTGGCAGTGACCGTTTCACTAGTAAATTGGGTCTCGCTGTTAGTGCCACTGTGGGCCTGCTGTAAGCGAGAGGGTCTACCCTCTCGTTTGTTACGCGTATAGAATAGTCTCACCCACTTCCCATGAGAATTAAGCAATGAAATTTTACACGAGTAAGGTATACATATGAACTATAATCGTACCAAATATGAAGAAAATCGGCCACGCCGTTCCGAAGTTATCGGCGATTGAATTTTGTACTCCCTCTGTGCGATTGCGTTAGTCGCTGTTCTTTTTCACTCCCTCCGTAGTGCGGCGTGGTTTCGGCTGTTCTTTTTGTCTCCCCCCAGAGGCCGGCGGGAAGTGCAGTATTTGCTATGACAAAATTCAAACGCCGATATCTTGAGAACGGCTTGGCCGATTTTCTTCATATTTGGTACGATTATAGGTTATATATATACCTTACTCGTGTAAAAATTTCATAGCTTAATTCATATGGGAAAGGGTGAAATTCCACGTCATCGCGGCCAGTCGACGAATAAATTTGAATGTCAAACGTGTGTGCATAGCGAGACCTGTGCCAACAGTGAGAGTTGGTCTCACCTCAATAGCGAGACCACTGATGAAACGCAAATTTTGGATTGACACTGTTGGTGCCACTGTTGTGGCCGCTCTTGCGGTCTCACCTCTCGCTTTCACTCCACTACTAGTGAAACAGCTCCCAGGGCGGTGGAGCAGGTCACTCACATCCACCCGGCGATGAACTGTCAAAATCTAATAGATAAGCTTTCACTGATTACTGGTCAGCGGTACTCGGGCTGGTGGGTTTGTACACTACAAGCATGTTTGGCACATGTCTGCCAGATTCAAATATTGCCAGTCCGGTGAAACATGCGCTTTAGTAATAGACATTCTTTTTTTCTATTAGGTCATAGATTCAAACATTACATTTGATTTTCAATCCAGGCTAGATCACATCAAGAATATGTCAATTTAAAAGTATTACAATCAAATCAAGGTTGAGCGAGCTACAAATCAAAGCTAGTAACAGTAACGTTGAAATTAATGAGTATTGGGTGATGGGATATGAGATGAATGGATATAAATGAGCTTATGGATATTTCCATCCCAAATGGCAGTTAAGGTGGATAATTAAGACAATCATTACAGATTAATAAGAGTGAAATGTGGTTCAGGTCAATTTCACTTTGACGTTACAGCATAGCTTGTTTATCACAAAAACTATTCATGATATTGACAGTTTCATTGCACATATAGGATCTATATTGCAGAATCATTGCATTCAAAGCAATGAATCAATGAATGCAATGAATCAATGAATGCAATTCTCCATAAGAATATAAAAAGGTGGCATTGAGAGTAGATTGTGGCCTGATTGACACACATACAGCTTTATAATTGAGAATCAATGTGACTGCAGATCCTACTCCAGCAGAGCTAATAGTGGCGCAGCAAGCGTTTGCTCTGGTGGCCAGTGTAGGGGTGGATGATGTACTGCTCTGGAGGCCAGTGTAGGGGTGGTTGGTTCACTGCTCTGTTGGCCAGTGTAGGGGTGGTTGGTGTACTGCTCTGGTGGCCAGTGTAGGGGTGGTTGGTGCACTGCTCTGGTGGCCAGTGTAGGGGTGGTTGGTGTACTGCCCTGGTGACCAGTGTAGGGGCGGTTGGTGTACTGCTCTGGTGGCCAGTGTAGGGGTGGTTGGTGCACTGCTCTGGTGGCCAGTGTAGGGGTGGTTGGTGCACTGCTCTGGTGGCCAGTGTAGGGGTGGTTGTTGTACTGCTCTGGTGGCCAGTGTAGGGGTGGTTGGTGTACTGCTCTGGTGGCCAGTGTAGGGGTGGATGGTGTACTGCTCTGGTGGCCAGTGTAGGGGTGGTTGGTGTACTGCTCTGGTGGTCAGTGTAGGGGTGGTTGGTGTACAGCTCTGGAGGCCAGTGTAGGGGTGGTTGGTGTACTGCTCTGGTGGCCAGTGTAGGGGTGGTTGGTGTACTGCTCTGGTGGCCAGTGTAGGGGTGGTTGGTGTACTGCTCTGGTGGCCAGTGTAGGGGTGGTTGTTGTACAGCTCTGGAGGCCAGTGTAGGGGTGGTTGGTGTACTGCTCTGGTGGCCAGTGTTGGGGTGGTTGGTGTACTGCTCTGGTGGCCAGTGTAGGGGTGGTTGGTGTACTGCTCTGGTGGCCAGTGTAGGGGTGGTTGTTGTACAGCTCTGGAGGCCAGTGTAGGGGTGGTTGTTGTACAGCTCTGGAGGCCAGTGTAGGGGTGGTTGGTTCACTGCTCTGTTGGCCAGTGTAGGGGTGGTTGGTGTACTGCTCTGGTGGCCAGTGTATTGGAGGTTAGCCTGTAGTACGGCCAGCATTCACCAGACGGCATGTTAACGGCTCTACTTCCTAGGTTGCCCTGTGTGCCTGAAGTGGTCATGAAAGAGACTATATTGGAGGTGAGTGTACTGCTCTGGTAGCCAGTGTAGGTGTAGTTGGTGTACTTACTTGCCGGACTCTCTGATCTTGTTGCCGACGTCGCGGAGCAAAACGTCGTCCAGTTCCCGTATCATCACGGGTAGCCCCGGTTCTCCCTTCACGTCATCTGGTGCAGGTAATAGTCACAATTTTAAAAATGAAAATTAACATTACTTATCAGTGAAAATTTGACTAGTGGAGACTGGGAATTTAGTATATTGAAGAATGAGGGCGAGTTTTGGATTGCATTCTATAGTTGATAAGTAATGCCTTCCTCAATATTCCTTAAATTCCTCAAAAAAATAAAAATCTCCTCATCTACATACATATATTCATAGACACCGAAGATTATGATGATTGTAGTCAGAGAACTATTTAAAAAAAATTAAAATCGTATCACTGGGCTAATTTTTTATTAAATTTAAGGTTTAGGATTGTTTCTATTTTAGGTACTGATCTAGTATCAGATAAAAATCCTATTTCAGTGTACCTAAAGCATTTTTTTTTCAAATATGTTTTCAGGTTTATTATGTTTCTATTTTTCTTTACGTTATTCCTTCAGGCAATACCACAAAATAAAAGAAATGTCCTAGAAGCCATGTTCTATTGTGCACTGCAAAGCCAACACAGTGGAATAAGGTCGATTGTGATTCTATACTAATTTCAAACGATTATGATGCGTCTTGTGAGAAAAAATAACAGTGAACACATTGTTTCACTCTAACTGCAAGTTACCAATTCTTACCTCATCAAATTTCTTTTCTATATCTTACCTACTTGCAAAGAAATTGTATGGATAGATCAATTGCAATAGACCATATTGGGATATCCCATAATTCAGTGTGTTTACAGGGTCCGGTGTTAACTGGTTCACAATGTTGTATGGTAACAGACCCTTGACCTATATCCCACAGTTATTGTGGTTAAACGGTTTTTATATACCTTCAAATTGGAAATCTGATGCTACAAATGGACATTCCAGGTGCTTCTACATTTATATGCCAAATTATATTCAGTTTCTGCAGTCAGAAATAAGAAAATGGTGGTTTATCGGGGGACTGACGGCCGTGGTGTGGCCAGTGAGTCGAAACCGGATCCTTTAGGTACCCGGGACGATACCAGAGAGTTCAGTAACGTCTGGAGGGTATATACAGTAAAACCCCGCTTAAGGGGACACCCTCTGTTCCGGGCGGGATGGCCCCTTAAGCAGGGTGTCCCCTTAAGCGGGGTGTCCCTTAAGCGGGGTGCCCCCTTAAGCAGGGTGCCCTCTTAAGCGGGATGTCCCCCTTAAGCGGGGTGTCCCGGAAGCGAGGTTCTACTGCACATGTTCATAAAATTCTTACATGCATGAAACCTTGTGCATGAGATGTGTGCTGTATGGGTGATACACTGATCTGATTTAAAATCAGCATGAAGGTGAGATCTTTTCTTTGATCTAAAACTACAACATACTTCACTATGGGGAAAGTGACATTTTCATAGTTCCTCTTATTATCCAATTGATGAATATATAGTATTGCTTACCATACCAGTAAAAACGCCCTGATTTGATTGCATAATTGGAAAATAGTTGTATCTATAGATATATTATCAAATCAGAAAACGTCTATTATTTCATCAACAATTCCTTGGTATTACCCTACAAACTATTACATGAATACAAATTATATGATCTTCACTTCTTTCATTCCTGGAATTCCGAACTTCTTTATTATCAGTGTCTAGTTCCTAACTTTGAAATAAGTTGTCTACTCAAAAAGGCAAGTATGCTCGAATCCCACATCCACAACTCCTTATCTATTCTGTTTAATCTATTATCTTCTAACGTCTGGTTTCCTTCACTGACGTTGATGCACTGAACAGTGAATGTAATCCAATAATAATCATTTAGTTTATTTACCTGAGCTCTTTGCCTTTTTCTCGCGTAGTTCTAGTTTGGCTTGTGCAAGTTTGTCGCGATGCTTCTCGAGATCGAGCTTGGCTACCTCCAGATCCATTTCAGCGTCGTTGATGGACTGTAGAATGGAAGAGCGAGTTGATAAATTAGCTCTTTTTCTTTTTTTCCTTGCAAAAAAACCACAACAACTCATATCGCGGTTGCTGCTCCTTCAATGTAGACGCTGATCTGGCCACGTCCTAAATTGAATTTAGTATTTTTCTTATTATTATTATTATTATTATTATTATTATTATTATTATTATTATTATTATTATTATTATTATTATTATTATTATTTACCGTTTCACTGACTAAATCCAGGACGACACCATTTCCCTAAGAATCATAGGGTTTTGTCTGCAGTCTCCCTATTAAGGGGTTACAATCCTAGTTGACTGTTTCCATTTAACTAGTGTGAGTTGTACTTGTGTCCACTGTTTTTCCTTTCCATCAATTTTGATGAATTGGGGCGAGGGGCCAAGATAATTTTCCTGGCCCCTAAATACTGACAACGTCACATGCTTTGATCTAGTCTTATTTGAGATGCCTGAAGAGTCTGAACCGGATGGAACCTTGACCTCCCAACCCCCCTAATAATTTTTATCAGGTTGACAGCCATTAACCACTTTTGACTTTACACTAAACCAAACCCAGATTGTGCTTGGAGAGTGGGAAGCGAATCAATGATCAGTTTCCATGGTTGGGCTATGCGTTGTCAATTTGGGACAATCGATTCCGGGAGACACCATAGCAAGCGGGTTCAAAAACTGACAGGTAATTTTCACATTCAAGGTAGCATCGGCTTACATATGAGGTGTTCTGGTCACTTCTTGTTAAAACTAAATTGAATTTAGTTCATCTTTGATTAAAAAAAAAACAACATCCTAACAGATCTTTTTTTTAATATATCCGGGTACATGTATCTTTCAAATGATAAATTTCGATTGGGGATCTCTAGAACTAGGAGTCCAGAGACATGCATAAAGGCTGCACTGTGCTCTCAAAAACAAAATATTAATAGCAATAAAACTTGATACTTACACCAATAGTAATTTCTGTGCGCTCAAACCCAGATGCAACAGCAGTGTCATGTTCGGTGATTCGTTTGTTTAGTTCTTCAGTTAGCTTTTGAACCTGTAAAATGAGACAGAAAAAATGATTGAATGATTTTTCTAAATGTTGTTTTAGAAACGTGGTAAATAGAATCCTTTTTTTTTTCAAACCATGAATTCCATGAATTGTAAGGAATGAAAAAGTTACAGCATTCTTCTGAATGATGGTTTGATTAAGATGATGTTGTTGGTTATGGTCATGGATGGTTATGCAACTGGTTTGATTACGTATTACGTCATAGGAGCTACAAGAGTTATATAACAAGGTGATATAATGCGAAATTGTATCATTCACTCTCATGTTATATTCAAGGGTTCAAATGGTAAAATTGAAAAGAAATTATGAAACCACTCATGTACCTTCTTTTGCATAGCTTTGTAGTCTTTTTCGATTTCATCCACGCTATCCTCAAGTCTGAAGAAGAAAAATATAAAATTATTGAATGATAAGGACTGATTAATTCACACTTATAATATTTTCGAAGGCATTCGCTTGATTCATCCTCCCTCGGAATCACTCAATATTTCCTATAATTTAGTGAGGGACAAAACTTAAAATGTATCCCCGACTGATAACTCTTTTTTTTTCAATTCACCTGGGTTGTTTTTTAATTAAAAAACTGTGTCTGTTTTTTTGTGTTATCACCACTTAATTTTTTTAATTATGTTGATATATATATCAACACCATTGTTACACGATATATTGGTTTAGAAAATAAAGTATAATTATATGCATTTAACAAGGAAAAACATTAATACATGTGAAGGACGAATGTGAGATGGGCTTCATGTTGAGAAAATGGCTGGGTGTTAAACGCCATTGAAATAATAGGAGCTCAACATACCATGTATATCAGTTGGGGTTATGATAAAAAGGAAATATTTTTCATGTGGAATTTACTATCTCAGAGAAACTGAGAAAACGTGGGAAACACATTGTTCTTTGCCATGGAATGGGGCTGGGATGTGTGTGGAACTTTGAACTACAGTTTATTGGTGTGAATGAGGCCCAATTTATTCTCTCTGTTTTAAACAAGAAAAAAGTAATTTTATAAAATGAAAACAAGGATATCCATGGAAAGAAGGAAAACGTCCACCATTGTATAACAGATGAGACGTGGATGAAAATGTCAGGGACGTTTTTCGCTCTTCAAGCTACAAGACGGAGATACAGGGAAGTCAATTGGGGTTATGAAATAACAGAGGAACTATTGTTCATATGGAATGTTATGCATGAGAGGGACTGAGAAAACATGGAAAACATAGGTTAGTCTCCATGGAATGGGGCTGGGGTATGTGGAGAAGGATAAACCAATGTCTATTGGTGTGAATGTGACCCAATTTATTTTCTCTTTGTTGTACATGGGGATACTGATGGGCGATATAACAAAATTTTCGCAGGGTAACCAATTTTCGCATCATACCGGTCTGGCATAAGGGCTCAGAGCCACAGCCGGCTGGTAGGTTTAATGAGAGTACAGCGCCTGGGTCGGCTGCTTCCCTGCCTCCACCACAACAGACTTAGTCAGAGTCCCTGGGAGATACCCTGGAACTGCAAACCCGTGAGCAGAGGCCAAAAGTTTGGGCAGTTTTGAAAGATAGAAATCTCTGGAGATGACTTACTTGAGGGTTTCTGCCTCGATTCTCTTGCGGTTCTCCTCCCGACGCCTCTCCTTCTCAGCCTCCAGCTTCTTCAGGAGCATCTCCGTTTGCTCGATGTCCCAGGACTTGAGCAGTTCCACCACAGCGGGCTGCGACGCTATCTGCGAGATGGACGAGGGGTATAGGGAGGTGAGGGGGCCATGAGTGAAGTGGGGCAATTAGTAGAAACTGAACGAGAGTTAGTAGATCAGTGCACGGCGGACAGGTTGTGAATTACTGTGCGAGGCATTGGCCGAGCGTTGTCAGAAGCACACCTGCCCGGCGTGTGATACACACTAACACTATTAACTCGAGTTCAGTTTAGTATTTATCCTCCCTGGTCTCCAATAATTCAACCATGTGCAATAAATAGCACTTTACTACATGCTCGCCCCAATACAGTTAGCCATTGTTAAGCCTATAGTGTTTCTATTTTAGGTGTAGGATAAGAAAATTTATCTTTAAAGTAGCCTGGTATAAATATCAATAGGCTTAACATCAGGAATTCATACCTCATCAGACTTGCAAGTATGGTAACTCATACTCAATGGGCGATAAACAGATAAATATTTGCATAGTTCAAGACTCGATGAGGTTGATGTTATTCAAGGAACTTTGCTTCACGAACTTGTGCCGTAAATACCATCAGGGGATTTTTGCTACTTTTCTATTTCTATATCAAAACAGTCCTTTCGAATTATACTGTGAGTACAACAAAGGCTAAGGTACCAAAATGATAAAAAAAATCTCTACTTGATTAAACTGGGTTTTGATTTTGCTTCTAAGTGGATTTCTATGGAATCTTCCCTCATATTCTGGAGGTCAAACATTTTGCCTAACTTTTAACATGATTTCTGAGAAAATACGTCAAAAATAAAAACAGATAAATTATCTCAATAGATTAAAGACATATATGACAAGAAAGCCCATAATCTCTGGTTAAATATGTTACCTTTTGTAAATCTGTATATTTTTTATAGCCCAAGTTATGAGAATTTTCATATGTCAAGTCAAAAATAAATAGTTTTCAGTCCCTAATATGGTTTCGCGGCCTATAGATAGATATCACTATAGGTCAGGAAGGCATATTAGGGACTAAGGTTTATCTCTCCCCTAGTACAAGCTTAGCCATAGAAATAACATTAGGAAAAAATACTCAACGATCACCCCCGTAAAGTGATAATACTACGCCACGGCCGTGGCGTATTGAATGTGAGATGACGTCATATGCGTTTTCTAGGTATATTCGAACTATTCTGATACTCTGATGCTGTCAAATATCTTAGAAAGGGGTGAGATAAATCACATATTAGGGACTAAGGTGGGTTCCCGACACAAGTAGTGTTTCCCTAAAAATTCTTTAGATTGACTTGACTTGTGCTGCATATCTACATTTTGCTCAGCCTTTTAGCATGATTTCAGAGAAAATATGTCAACAATGAGAACAGATAAATCACCCCAACAAATTCAAAATATAAATGGCAATAACGACCATAATCTCTGGTTTAATATGGCACCCGTTGTAAATCTGTATCTTTTTTACAGCCTTAGTTATGCGAACTTTTGTATAGCAAGTCAAAAATAACTAAATTTTTAGACCCTAACATGGTTACGAGGCCTATAGGTACCACGTACATGCTCGGGCTGTTGTCCGTCCTCGGCGTACATTCGCGGGTCGGCGCCGTACTGAAGCAGCGTCTGGCACGCCTCCAGGTGGCAGGCGTACGCCGCACGGTACAGCGGCGTACGCCGGAACTGACCTCGGGAGTTGGGGTCAGCCCCTCGCTCTACGAGGAACTGGATGGTGTCCGTGTGGCCGCCGCTGGACCCCTCTGAGAGGGGAGTGTTGCCGTGCGGGTCTTCGCATTCAACCACGGACAGCTGGTTCCGCTCACGGACTGTAGTGCCTGTTGAGTCTTTCGGTACGCCAGTCTCGTCATCCTGGCGGGACACCTGTAAAATAAAACTATATATAAGACTAAAGAGAAAGGGTGGCTATTATAAACAATTGCTACCTGAAAATGTAGAATTGTTCTTTTCCAATGTTGCCATTTTCGTGGTGAGCGCACTTGGAGTGACATCACAGTTATTACTGCTAGAATTACTCGCGTAAGGGTGTCTTCCACCAACTAGGCATTATTTCGGTGCTAGTTCGGCCTCTCAGCCGAGCTCCTTGCTGGCGTCTGCTCTCCAGCCAGCCGAAAGTGTCGTTTTTACTGCCCTCTTCCACCGACCTACCTATTCTAGCCAGCCGACACCCACACAGCACCTATACACCATTAGCAGGTGCATGCGAGATGAAGGAACGATGAGCCGACTGTGGAGCTGCCTGGTGGATGTTGGCCGCATTATTGGGCTAGCCAAGTTCCCTGCTCAATCAATAGGGGGCGCTTTGAGCAGCTCAGTGACCGCCATGTTGGGATTTATATGTGACAGTGATTGTCAGCTTGTGAATTTCCACTGAATATTGCAGTTAACAGAATACTTGAGGTAAATAATATTAGATAAAGATAAGCTTTGATGTCATGAATGTTTCTAGGACACTCTGCAGCTAGAATTATGTCCATCTTTCAAAACTGCCCAAACTTTTGGCCTCTGCTCACGGGTTTGCAGTTCCAGGGTATCTCCCAGGGACTCTGACTAAGTCTGTTGTGGTGGAGGCAGGGAAGCAGCCGACCCAGGCGCTGTACTCTCATTAAACCTACCAGCCGGCTGTGGCTCTGAGCCCTTATGCCAGACCGGTGTGATGCGAAAATTGGTTACCCTGCGAAAATTTTGTTTTATCACCCACTCAATATGCACATGCGTCTGAACATGCTCCCTCCGGTCAGATTTCACGGACTATTGAAAACACTATTATTTTGATGTGATTTTAATATAAATAACTGAAAAGAATAGTATTTCACCTTGAGAATAACATGTCGTGATGTGTCGTAATATGCTTAATTTCAGCAAATTTTTCACTCTTCAATCGTGGACTTCAACACTGTGCATGTTCACCCATGCGCACCAAATACTAGTGGGCGCTAAAACAAGATTTTTGTAGGGTAACCAATTTTCGCATCACACCGGCGACAATATGCAAATATTTCAGGTGGTGTAAGGCACTGTGTGGTTGGTGTACAGTGATTTCGTCTAGTTGGTGGAACATGGAACATACCATTTAAGGGTGTGCTCCACCAGGCTGGAGGTATGGCATGAAAAGTGTGCTGTCCGGCGGCCACTTAGTGCTGGCCATATTAGGTGAAGAAAAAAAACAGCGTGGTGGAGCAGGTACACGACCACTGGAGGCGGCCACGCGGTGATGAACCGGCAAAACTTTCACCAATTACCGGCCAGTTACCAGTCGGCTGCTTCCACTGGCAACTGGGCTGGTGGGTTTGTATACTATAAGCAATCTGCCTACAAGCAATAATGATTAAAATATATACTATATTTTATTAAAAACACAGCACAATCATTACAGGAATCCCATCTATACAGAGCTGTGTATTGGAATTGATATTACACTGTTTAATATTTTCCAATATTTCTGGATTGTTACATTCAAGGCTGTAGTCGTGATTGCTAGACGAATAATCAATAACATGTGACGTTTTTGATTTGTGATTGGGAGATGTGCGATAGATTTTTCCAATGCCAATTTTAGTTTCTTTTTGTTTTTTCCTCTTATGCTTCCAGTACATCTAGCTTATATTCCAATCAATGACACATGGCAAGGACACCTTTGTGTAAGCCAGATGCTACCGTGAAACTTTTTAAAGATCTTTTTTTATAGATTATCTTCCCACACCGCTTCTATCAGCTGCACTCACCTCACTGAGAATAGCTTCCAAGTCGTCAATACTGCCGTCAAAAGCAGCATCTAAGAAGCGCTTGCGACGCTTGTTCTCCTCGGCCCGTCGTCGGCGCTCCGCCTGCTCCTTCTGGTATTCGCGCTCAGCTTGCTCCTGCTCCAACTTCACTAAGTAAACGAACGCCTGCAACAGTCACACACATAGAGGTACAGTTTAGCGTCAATGATGTTTTATTATCCATCGTATATAAAGACCCTATTAGTAATGTATGGGGACTCAGTAAACCACTACCCATAGTATAAAACTTATCACACACCACAACTATGGTATACGGATTCAAATCTGTGGTATATGGGCTTGAAGCCATGGTATACAGGAAAATAGTCCCTTTGTACTATAGAGCAATGAAATGGCCCCAATTGTTATACTCTATAATATGGCAATTACTGGGTTAGTTTTTCTCGATGTGATGGATAATGAATACAACAAACGGTGGTTTTAAGGACAGGCAGCTCTGTAACCCACTCAAGGTTGACATCATAATACACGAGAGCTAGCGAGTGTGCTACTACGCGTCATTCTCTCGTGGTTTACGGCCGCCTGTCCACGGAACCATCGTTTATTGACTATCTTTTTTTTTCATAACATTTTCTTTATTGAGTCTTCATTGATTTGATACATCGTAAATTATTTTGATTGTCCATTAATTTTGGCCAATAAAGAAGGTTTCCGTCAGCCACGTACAGGATGGCTGGTTTCAATCGGAAGCCTTTCCCTCAATTTTACAACAATTCGTGAGTAAGGTACTAGTGGCGTACCATCAAGGCCATGCATTTACCGGTAAACATAACAGCGATAGTTTCAGTCAAATGAGATGAGGTGTAGTTATTATGTTGTTGTCTGCCTCTCCAGGTTCCATTCAGGACCAATAAAAGAATAGGAACTGTACAGGGATGTCAGAGTTCAGGGAAATCCATGAAATCAGGGTCGTTGTTGATAAAACACAGAAATATTGTCCTCACTATTCAAAAGCTTCAATAGAACTTTTGTATTCCAACCCCATATTTTTCCAGGAACCCCAAATACCCAAGTGCATTATACTTGCTTGATTTTCGCACAGATCAAATCAAAGTCAAATTTATTGTTGGTTTTGTGATATAATCCGAGATTTAGAAAACGAGGCAAAAACACTTGTAGACACAACCGATGCAAAAAAAAGAATAAAAAAAGTTGTGATGTAATCTATACATATTTATTAAAACAGAATAAATATGCTACTTCAGACACTTTTGTAAGATACTTAGAATCTCTGTGTACCTCCTTTTCAAGTCTGTCCATCTCCTCCTCGTAGGCCTTCTTTTTGTCCTTCTCTTTCTGCAGAGCAACCTGCGCAAGGCGACCCCGCACCATGGTTTGGATTTTACGAGCTGCCTCATCCTCTTTGGTCCACTTCTTCTCCACCTTTTTAGGTTCTTCTTTGGGGGCTTTTCCTTTGACTGGGGCTGCTTTTTTGCTAGCACCTACAGAAGTTGGGTTATTCTGATAAAGTTCTTGATACATATTTTGTTTTAAATTCTTTTTTTTCTTTTTTTTTAAATTCAAATTTAGAAGGTGATATTCGGAATTCATCTTTGATTTTATACTGATCTTGTAGCTGAGCGAATCCCAACTTTTCACATTAAGGGCATCATAGCAAGAGCCTCAAATAAAGCATATCTTGGAGAGTGAAATATTCCAGATACAATATCTAAAAAAAACGGTACCCGGTATCCAGGAAAATGTGTGGTCGATGTCTTTTTTTCATTGATCAGGACTTGGCATGCAGATTGTTCTTACATTTGTTTGGTTTTTTTTCTATGTTCTACAAAGCTATTCTTGCTAAAGTTATCTCGCTGTGAAAGGTCGTGTCCTTAATAGGTCAGAGAATAAGACCAATTATTCTTCAATTATTAGGATATAAACTTTTATATTCTAAATAACTACAAAAAGAAACAACCCACATTATACTTAGATGAAATAGAAACATAAGATATAACTCACAATATGTTAAAAGGATCACCCCGTTCCACTCGTTTTGTTTTATATCTACATGTATTATGGTACAGAAAAGTAGGCGTAGTAGATACTGAAATAGCGCCGCGGTTGGTTTATCAAATACTGTGTTCTTTCATTTTGTAATTTTCCCAATGTGTTTACGTCATCTAACCATTCGGATTAAGTAATATGTTCCAATTAGCGAGAGTGATACAATCAGAGTAATATTGATAACAAATCTCCAACGTCAGGCACACTGAGTAAACTTCAGTCAATGAAGTGCAGGTGTACTCAGGTATGCTACAGTAGTAGTAGCCCAGTAGGGGTTTGTTTGTACATACGTATAGCCATGGACTTGGATGACCATACCGAGTACACGCGCACACATGTTGGCAACCAACAAGAGGCTATAAAATGTGTGTGGAGTAAACTGTTCCGACAGGATTTCCTGAACACTATACATTTCCGTATCGATATAAAATCACGATTGATTCCGGTGTTGGTGTTAATGAATATATTGATTTATCCTACCCCTAATAAAAACACCATAGGCTTAACATGGAATTTGTTTATTTCATGGGTGTGACATAAAGTGTTGTTTATGCCACTACTTTCTGATACCGAAAAAATATGGAAACGGGGTAGGATAAAATCTAGACGCCACTCGTTTGAGTTTGAGATTATTTATGCCACGCATTTTGTTGGCTCTATAATGTCACTCGTCTTCGACTCGTGAAATTATGGAGCCAACAAAATGCGTGGCATAAATTAACTCAGACTCAAACTCGTGACGTCTCTTGATATTATTGCTGATATATTCGTTTACAAACAATATCATGGTGCAGATCCACCATTCAAATTGGTTCCATCTGAAATATATGTAACTAACATATCTATGAATTAAATACGTAAACTTGTACATATTTAATAGATAAGGAAGAAATGATGGAAGAAGGTGGCAGATACCAGTTACACTACAGTAGTACAGAAAATACGTAGCTGGTCCGTATTACTATTAATATGACAGGAGCGTTATTGACATTGGGGATTTACGCCTTGGTTACACTGTTCCGATTGCTGTTGACAAGCAATACATTCACGTTAAATCTACGACTTAAATAACCAACATCACCATATCAGCCATAACCATTAACCCTGAACTTTGAAAACAATCCAAAGTAATCACTTACCAGTTGCGGGCTTTGCCGCTGCCCCGGCAGGCTTTTTAGCCCCTGCCTTAACAGGTGCCTTCGCAGGGGCAGGTTTCGCTGCAGCCTTGGCGGCTGGCTTTGCCACAGGTTTCTTTGGTGGCATTGCAAGATCTATACCTCAATTTCTCTTATAGGTGAAGTATTTACAACACTGTGCTTATCGCGAAACTAGAAGTGCTGTACTGTTTATGCTGTTTCGAGATGATCTACTGGCTCCCCGACGCCATTTTCAAACAAAGCAGTCTCGAGCCTGGAGATCGACGACACTGCAATGTGATTGGACGTAAATAAATGGAATGGCTATTAATAGATTGATTACTTTGTTGCCCACATGGGGGCGCCAGCGGTGTATTTTCCCGCCACGGTGGAAAGGCATCTTTCTCACACGAACTATAGAGGTCAAGTCGGATGGCAATTCTATTTAAGGGTATCGCACACTTTGCTACTTTCTCCGTTTTTAAGGGAAAAGTCGGCGCAAAACTCCTCTTGCGATATTTTTTCTGGTACAATATCGCAAGGTTTGCATGGGTTTCCTTGAGATATTTTACGACCCCCTTTTTACCCCCTTTCTCCCCCGCTATTTTGGAGTTTGTCGCCGACTTTTCCTTGAGACATTTATTGATATTTTCAAATGAAGCATGTTTCATTTTTGTCCCTTTGAGATATGTCCCTTTTGGTCTCAACCTCCCGCTGGGAGGACTGTTAGTCCACCTCCTAGCCCCTCCTAGCCATTTAACTATTTTTCCTTTCTGGGATTTAGTCATGAAATGGATATAATTATCTATTCTTAGTTGTCATCTTTATAGTATAAGGGGTCCTTCCCAACTACTACGATTAACTCTACGATTAACCCTTTGGCCGTGTCGGCGACAAACTGAAAAAATCGTGGAGGTATCGCCGACAAACTCCTCAATTAGTCAGGTATTGTCGCCGACAAACTCGCTGCGCGCCGACGGGCTGCGACGCGCTACAACAAAAAAACCGTTAATCGTAGAGGGTCTACGAAATTCAAACATGTTTGAATTTCGTAGCCCGTCGTAGCCCGTCGTAACCCATCGTAGCCCGTCGGAAGGTTAATCGTAGAGCCCGGCGGGCTGTCGCCGCAATAAGGCCTCCCACCTACTACGATGGTCTACGATTAAGTCCCCGATAGCGCTGACGGCGTCGGCGACACTCAGCGCTATCGGGGACTTAATCGTAGACCATCGTAGCCCGTCGTAGTAGGTGGGAGGGACCCCTTAGTATATGTCTCTATTTTTTTTTCTCATAGAAACAAATCATAATTGAAAAGAAATCATTAATATAATTAATATGTCTGGCAAACTTATATATAAATCTTCCTTTTGATAATTTCTAAAACTGTATTTACCAAGAGATATTTAGGAAATAATCTCCTCCAACAAAATGCACAGGCATAGAATTTAGTATCCTCTAGATATTGTATATCCATAAAAGAACTTCCAGTTATCCATGGTTGAGATTTATTTCACAGTGTAAAGGGAGGGAAATCCCAGAAAAGTTTCAAGGTATGCACAGTTATCCCTACAGCTATTCCACCCTCCTCCTGCTGGGGTGACCGACGCCCGAGCAGATTTTGTCGCCGACTTTTACCAACCCCCTTCTGCGATGGCTGCACCCACTTGCGATATTTTCGGAGCAGAGTCTCTAGCATATCTCAAGGAAAAAAGTCAAAACGTCGCAAAGTGTACGATGCCCTTTATTCCCATGGTATTGGAATGTACAGAAATGTCCAGCAGTTTGGTTATGAACGGAAAGTACTCTACTACACACTGGATTCGTGCTTAGAGCCCAGTGTGATGTACAATCAAATCATTTTCTTTTAAAAATCAGTACCGTAATACAGGAAAACTCAGTACCGTAATATAGGAAAACTGAGTTATCATTTCTGCATGGAGTAATTTGTAGAAACTGAATTAGAGTTAGTGGTGTGTGTTTATCGCACAATGGGCAGGTCGCTCTATTGCTCGAGGCTTTAGCCGAGTGCAGTGAGTAGCCGACCCGATGAGAGTGCGATAAACATTAACACTACTAACTGGAGTTCAGTTTAGTATTTATCCTACCCCGTCTCCATGGCTTAAGTATAATAGGAAATATATGAACACTCATCGATATCCAGTAAATACTGTGTAATTAGCCATTTCAGTTCCTCCAAGTTGCTCGAGCGAGTGAGCTGCATTGCTAAGTTAGGCCATGGGTCATCAATAATTCGTAGACCGCATTAGTATGACATCGCTCGCATACTGGCCGCTGATTGGTCAAATTTTTTTTATTACCCTTCTGCAAAAGATAACACTTTACTGCACGCTTGCCCGAATCTATCCAAATGGCTCTCAATTCTTAAATGCATATCATACCTTTTAGTAAGGCAACCTAGTATCTTTTTCTTTCAGATATTGACAATTAGCAGGTTCCTTGTCACTTTTTAAAAAGAAATTTATTCAGTGAAGGTTTTTGAGGATGTACAGACATTCGTTAAGTTATTCGCTGTTCACCTGACAAAACAGGTGAACAGGCAGCATCAAGTGATGCAAAAAGAAAAATGGTGAATGGATAATTAGTAGAAACCAAAGGTGAGTTAGCCTTGTCAATGTTTATGCCACGATGGACAGGTTGTGTATTACTACACAAGGCGTTAGCCGAGTGTAGTGAGTAGCAGACCTGATCAGAGTGGTATAAGCATTGAGAAGGCTAAGTCGAGTTCGGTTTCGTATTTATCCTACCCCATCTCACCAATATACAGAGAAAATTTTGTAATTATCCATGTTAGTAGCGTGTTGACACTCATCGGAGGATGGTCACATTTATCAATGCTGCCGGATCTACTTTCGTTATCTGGTCCCTGATTGGTCTGGTTTTTTTATTCACCTCGGTGCATAAATAACACTTTATTCAACGCTCAGTAAATACACTGAGTCAATGTTAAACATATGGCGTTTTTATTAGGGGTAGGGATAAAGCATTACACCAGTTTCTAACTGGATTATCATGTATACAGGTCATATGATGCTGTATTCATTCATGTTAATATTACATAGTTGATCATATCTCTTCTGTATGAGAGTTCAGTCACCGTTTACATAAATAACAACATAAATTGACGCAACTTTGACTCATGATACATAAGACAAGACAAGGACAGAAGACAGTAGAACAAAAAACTTCCATTTCCCTAGTTTCAATATAAAGTGACTTCTCTTTACTTTACATGATGAGTTGATAATACAAAATATTCAATTTAAAAAGTAAAAAGAGTATTTTCTTATACTAGTATAATTGCAAAGATCTCTTGATTGGGTCGGGTAGGTCTAGGTGTCGTTTGTTTTATCCCTGCTAATAACAATGATAACGCTGCTAGTTGTAGTAAGCAGAAATGTTTGGCCATTTGACTCAGGATTCCAAGAAATAAATTTAAAATGAGTTAGCCTATATTGGTATTTTATCCCTCGTGCCCTCAGTGTTGAGGAATTCCTTAACGTACGCTTTGAATCGCTCGCTGTCCTATATTCAGCTTGTACCTCACTTGGGAGTAAATTCCATATCAACATGCCTCTATATACCGGGGAGTTGCGATTCCTTTCTGTTTTAGGCCTTTCTGTTCTAATTTATATTTTATTTGTCATTCTGGTAGTATGTTCTTGTCGATCTAGTACATTCTCTGGAAAACCCGACCACCATTTCATGGTATATAGTAGGTGGCAATCTCTCCTGATATATAGAGGATTTTAACGCCAAAGCGGATTTTAACGTTAAAAGACCAAAATATAGCTTTTTGTATAGTTTGACCTAACCCAAGATTTATATGTAACGACGTGGCGGCTTCGCGATAATCGACAGTGACTGTCTGAGATGTATGACCCGCGGTACTCGGACTGCTTATGTACATGTATATTACTTTCACAGAGTGATTTTTTTCCTATGAGGAAAAGTATACCAAAAACACAACCCTCAAGGTATGAAGTATGGTCCCTACACCATAAGAAAATTATACCACCTCACCCAAGTTTTCTGCAGCTCATTAAAAAAATATACGGACGGCGACATACTGTAAAGGTTGTTGCTGTTGCTGTCTATAATTCCTATAGCATTTTCACACCTGGCAGTTATACGTACATTATTGAGCAAGGAAACGTAGGGATGTTGAGGGAACAAGACCAGAACAGGACTGACCGATGTTTTATTTAAAACTAACGAATATAAACAAAAGTGGACAGTAGATAAATTAATACAAAGACAACGCCCAGAGACCACGTTATAAGATATATTCTAATTTATGTAAGTGGCTCTGACGCGCCTAGCAGTACGCTAGGGGCTGAGGCGGAATATATTAGTACAAAGTACACAGGAGGAAACCAGCCAAGCCTACCAGCACCTTACCACGTGGAGGTAAGGAAGTTATTTAAAAAAAATATATACCGGGCTCAATACTCCGGGACGACCAGGACATCACAAAGAGAGGGGAGGGGGTAGACTGGCTTTAGTCCCTTTATCTCACCCCTGGTATTTTTTCCCCATAGACTTAACATTGGGAACTCGTATCTAACGCCCATTAGGTATTTAGGGAAAATATCCTATGTGAGATTATGTAACAAATGCTAGCCCATTAGTCAATGTTAAGGGTGAGATGAATTCAGAAACTCATTCAAGTTTAGTGTCAGAGCTTGATCCCATCTCGCTTGAATCGCTACATAATTCACGTGGCTTTGCCTTGTGAATTACTACGTTGTTCAAACTCGATAGGATCCGAGCCCAGACCCTAAACTCTCATATGTTTCCTCTACATTGTACCCTTCGACCTACCCCTGCCCTCCTTGTCGAGATACTATAGAGAAAACCTATGAAAGTTTAGGGTCTGAGCCGATATCCACATAGTTATTCACAAGGCGAAGCCGCATGGATTACGTAGTGATTTAAATGAGATGGGATCGAGCTCTGACCCTAAACTTGAATGGGTTTCTGAATTTATCTCACCCTTAATATTGACTGATGGGCTAGCATTTATGACATTATCCCCCATTGGATATTTTTTTCTAAATATCTAATGGGCGTTAGATACGAATTCCCAATGTTAAGTCTATGGAGAAAAAATACCAGGGGTGAGATAAAGGTCTGATCCCTGGACCAGTCACACTTCAATATCCATAATCAAAGACTTGAGCAAGTCTAGGGAGGGGGGTACAGACACATTATTACAGCCATCTCGGGTAGGTTAAATTTACGCGGTCGTGCAATATGATCATTAAATATATGTTGCGCTCCTAAGGAGTAAAATACACAAGAATAAATTAAGGCAACATCCGCTCCTTACAATATAATGCATAGTTTGATGACAGTTTTAATTAAATCATATCAGTTATTCCATGTGAAATTTGACTTTTTACATATTCCTTTTTAACACTACTATTTTAATCTCTGGATTAAGACTAGCTAGATGACTCCACTTTCAAAGTTGATTACATGTATATGTGCAAATGTATATGTGTTCCACACCACTTTGAGTTCATTATATAGAATTTTCTGGAACGTGACATAGGTTTTGATTTTGAAGATGAATTGTCCTATAAACCTTTAATCATTTAGATACGTACAATAGGTGTTCAATGATTATTTGCCACTATATTAATATGATATCCTTTTGATTATAGACTAATCTGTTATCTCCTTTAGCCAATGCTTCTCAGCTGCCCTTAAGAAAATCTAAGCATTTTATGAGCTTCTAAACATAATTTCATAGGCAGTCAAAGGGGTTATAGAGGTTCGTTCATAAGCTTGACGGAAGCCCCTAGTTTTAGACTACATGGTTAGAGTATTTGATATGGACCCTAGGGATGATCACATGTCACCAGGAAAATCTCTTCTAAATGCAAAATATACAGAGCTAAGCTCGTATTACAAAATAAACAAAAACAACAACATTACAATGGTTAAACGATTACTAAGTATTACCCTATTTTTCACACCTGATACATCTGTATGCTTGATTTAATCTTTGAGTCGTTTTGGATTGATTTACCCGTCAATACCTCATTAGGAAAGCATATATATCCGAAGATAACATAAGCGGTTTATCTATAAATTCTGTTGGAATATCAGTGACATTTGTAATTTACTTTCTCATAAAGACCTCTGAATTAACGACCGGACATGTATTCATACCCAAATGCGTGGCTATTGTATAGGACACAGAGTGATTGCTAGTTCTGCCATTACCCGCCAAGAAATATTAAGATAGCGCCACTGTAGTCGGAAGGCAACCACTGTAATCCGTTGTTATATTCTATAGATGATATTGAGATGAGGCTAAAATTTCTCCATGGCAAGACCCCAAAAATATTTTTGATAAAATCCATTGATAATTGGTCCCCCCACCTGGTGTTTCGGATGGCTTTGGGGGCAAGATGGCCCTACCATAGCACAATAGCTATGTGCCCAATAGATACTTTGTACCCTCCTTACTATGGCCATTGGAATCTCCGAGTTTTTATGCAATAGTTTGCTAGATTTTCTTCTTGTCCCAAGCCTGCGAATTATATCCATCATCTTCAAAATAGGCCTGTTTCCACTGACCTGTGTCGCACCTTATCTGCTTAGTTACGCCACGGCTCAAGCCAACCATTCACCTGACAACCTATTCTTTACCATTGGATCACTGAGTGTATGAGCCTAATAGGTTCATAATACCTGTCTGCATTATTTCCAGAGAAATAATAACGATTGCTTCGTATTATATGGTATTCTAGCTCAAATCTGGTATCTCATACATGCATATTGCCTCAATGATACTTTAGATATAGCATAGATAGCATAGGATCACCAAAACTGAATACACATTAATACATGGGCAGACCTAGCTATCATATGCTTATCTTTCTCCAAGTTAAAACCGAAACAATTATCAACTATAAAGTTTTGATAATCCAGACTCGTTGATACAATGCCTTTAACTATACTGCAATCACACCCACCGTTCACACTCTAGCTGTGAATGCTGTATATCTCTATATACATACCGCCGGACTCACGGTGTTTGTCTGAGCGGCCCCGTAACGAAACAGTGGGCCGTTAGGCGGCGCTGAACGGCAACACCTATTATGTCATGTTGTCTAAGTGTTATGCTTCATGTTACGCTAGATCATTTTCAAGTTATAAACATTTACCGACTTGTTTATATGACTAAAATGTAAGGTGATGTATATACAAATGAAATTCATGTCACAGAAACCTAGAAATAACAAACGTCACATTGATGTCCAATGATGTGGGAAGAACTGTTGGGGATTGTACCATTTTGTCCAATCTTTTAGAGCCCACTTTTTAAAATAAACGACATCCCCGCCTGCCAGGAATCCCATCCACCAGCCAAATGTTCCTACTGATATCACAGTGTGGTTACAAGCAACTGCAATGGCGAATTCCACATCTCGATCTTTCGCACCAACGTCGCCTGTAAAGTACACATCATCACCGGTGATATTAGCTTTAGACCACGTAAGGTCATCCGTGGCAACGCTGAATATCACTCCTTTCCCATATTTATGTCTGTAATGGTCCATAGCTTTTTTGAAGTATGTATGGTCAGGTTGGTGAACAGACTTTTCTGCGAGCATGTTTCCTCTCCTAACATGAACTGCCACAAAAATGGGAAGTTTGCCATCAAGTAAAACCTTGCCGTTTTTTGTGATACTCCGTGTCTTGTTTTTTTTCATTGCTACTTTCTTCGTGAGTTTGACCAAATATTCTTGCGCTTTGGTCTGAAGTTCCTTTCGCAACACAAACTGTGATCTTATTTCACTGAAATACTCAACGAAGAACCCCAGGTTCTGCAAATAGCAACAAATGAAGGCGTGTGTATTTTTAGACGCATTCAATTCTTCTATCATTGTTGTGTCATAGTATAAGTGGCTATTCATTTGCGATAAATGTAAAGAGCTATTTGGGAAAAGTACTGAACCCTTTTTGCACTGTTCACCAGTAATTCTAGGTATGACTAAATTAGAAAATATTTTACTCAAATTATAATCCATGCAGGCATGTGGTATCCTGTGGGTTTTCCTGGCGATTCCATACAACGATGCGTAAATCCACATATGGTTACCAAGTCCTCCTATAAGATGAGCAAGCACGTGGCGATCTAAGGTTGGATCCCAGTGATCATGTGTTCGTGTTGTTGTGTTTAGATCTCGTGTTCGTGTTGTTGTGTTTAAATCTCCCTTCTTGATAACATGTACACCATCCTCTTGAAGTCCCTTCGGTAAGTTCAGATTAACGGTAACATGTTTCTCCAGTCCAGATAACAACATTGTGAATATACACACAACAAAAACAACTGATATAGTAAAGGTATTTCTATGTAGAAACCCCATTATCTAGATGCAGATGTAGTAGCTATGGTCTGGCTGTGAATGTTCGCGTGTGAGAAGCATCCCGTAGTATGTAGGTTAACCGGAGAGTCGTCATCTATGTAAATACGGGATCTTCTCGTCCTGGTCGCTCTTAACACTTCCCATACCGATGACACCTCAAGGCACTCCCGTAGCTAGTGCAAATGACGCTTCAGAGCACTCCCTTTCCTAATGCATACGTGTTCCATTTCTTTTGTGAAAATTTCATTTATCTCAGCTGATTCAATATGGATCTTTATAAAAAAAAATTCGCAGAGATTATGTAAGATGCCTTTGTAATGTTAATTGATAAATAATTGCATAGTTATAAGCATGGGAACATTGAATAATTAATGCTCTCAACAATTGTAGTATACGGAAAACTCGTCGCTGCAATAGGCCCATTTACAATCCCAAGTCTCGCCTTCTCTCGCGCTCTAGGCCTGCAGTACAGGTGGTCCGGTGTCAGGCATGCTGCATTCAAAACGTGCACCTGCCACCAGAACAGGTAAGAACAGGGTTACGTTAGTCACTCTTAAATATGGACAGCATAATAATAATAAAAATTGATGCTGCATTAAATCTTTGCAGAACGACAATTTCTGTATCTTAACGTTCCTCTATAACCTAGATTGTCATCATATGTACTACAGCCGCAGTAACCAAACTATAGTGTATGTATAACAGAATTAGGCCAAAAAGTATAAAAAGAAAGAAAGAAAGAGAGAGAGAGAGAGAGAGAGAGAGAGTCTTTAAGTGGTCCTTTTGTCCCGTTTCCGCGGGACATAAGGACCACTGTGGTCCTTATGTCCCGCGGGAGTGGTCCTTATGTCCCGCGAGGGTGGTCCTTATGTCCCTTCACCCAAAAAGTGGTCCTTTTGACCCTTTGAAGTGGTCCTTCTGTCCCCTGCGAGAGTTTTTGAATATTCACTCAATATTGGTATATTTCGATTAAAATATGATTATTTACCATTTTTTGTCCATATTCAAGTGCGCAGACCAGATATATGACATTCTGCACGTGATATAAAGCGGACAAAATCGGTTTATTAGGTATGTAGGTATGGTGGGGGTAAAAGGGGTAATACAGGTAAATAAAAGGGTGGGGTGGATGGGGTAGTAAAGGTGTGGTAAGGTACGACGGGGGGTATATGTTTTAATACAGGAAACAGGAAGTGGGAAAGGGAAAGTACTATTGGGTAAGGTAAAGAACAGGGGTATACCGGGTAGTATACTTTGGTAAGGAAAATAACATGGGTAAATATATGAGGTAGTATAGGTACATTAGGGTAGAGAAGTGGTAAAGGTGAGGGAAGGCACACAGGAGGGTTGTGGGTCGGGGGGGGGGGGGTTACAGGTAACATAGGGTACATAGTGAATGGTGGTACAGGTGAGAGTAATACCACACATGAGGGTTGCCAGAGGTGATACAGGTGAGGTATGGCACCAAGGACCGATGTCAGGGGTGATACAGGTGAGGTAGGGTAGACATGAGAGTTATCAAGGGTGGGACAGGTGAGGTAGAGCATCCAGGAGGTTTGTCAGGGGCAAAACAGGTGAGGTAGGGAACAACGAGGTTTGTCAGGGGTAATACAGGTGAGGTAGGACACCAGGAGGGTTGACAGGGGTAATACAGGTGAGGTAGAGCATCCAGGAGGGTTGTCAGGTGGGATAAAGGTGAGATAGGGCACCAGGAGGGTTGTCAGAGAGAGAGAGAGAGAAGCGGCACACCCTAGATATATTATAAGGACCGAGTTGAGACAGGCACGGAACACTATCAACCTTTTCAGGACGCATGATGCCTGGAGACATCACAGTGCTATTAACACATGTCTCCAGGCATCACCGCACATAAGACCTATAATGCATTGAGGCATCATTTCTCCAATATTTACGCAATTGTTTGAACAAAGAAATAATAAAGCATCATTCATGAAATTTTCACAGAATGTAGACATGAAATATTTAGTATAAATTTATATTAGAAAAACATATAGGATTATATATCCTATCACGTGATTACTGACTAAAATTATTTTTTGTTTAACAATTATGTGCCCGTCCCCCAGCGGGACAAATTGCCACCAGCATCCGTCCTTATAGATCGGCCAAAGGTAACCGTCCTTAAGGGGTTAAATATGACCAGGTGCTTCAATACTGAAGTCTTTATACGATGTGTAGCCGTTGGCCCACGAGAAAGATCTATTGGGGCTAGAATATCTATGCAAACTGTTCATGAATATCAAGCTAATTTTACCACAGAAATGCCACAGGCATGGATACGCTACGAAGGTCTGCCCTTTGAATATAACTTCACAGTGATAAACTTAGCTGGAGAGTGTGTTTCAATTCTTGTGCATGTTTTCCAGTTTAATTTTTTGTGAAGGCATGTCTGGAAAGACGATGGATTCCAGCACATCTATGGATTGCTGAAGAGAGGGTTATGATAGTCTAGTGAAACAAATTATTGGTTCCTCGATTTATTACATGTACATGTATTTTTAAATTGACACATCAAAGGTTGATTAACATCTCGATAACAACATGGTAATATACAAATGTACTCACTTTTCTTGTGGTTTATTGCCGGTAAAAAGCCCAACGCATACTATTTTTTATGCTTTTTGTTTCAAATTTCTTTATTATATGGACGTTGTACAAGACATGTATTTCCATTGTTACAATGGGTTTTTTTCACCCAATACAGTGGCGTGGATTTCAGTTTTTACATACAAACTGGTTTTAATGGTCCTGTCTATTATACATTCCTATGATATATACACTAATTTGGAAACGGGTATATACACTATGAATATTAATGACATGAAAACCGTTTACAATAAATTACTGAACGACCTTCTATGAGATGTACAAGTTTTCCTACAGTTGGCTGCAAGTAGAAAGCCCTACGCATATTTCTAATACTACAATAATTTGGAAACAGGTATACAATATGAGTACTTATAACTTATAAAAAACCCTTTACAATGAAGTCTTGAACGACATTTTAAGAGACCTTACTAAACTACGTTTGCCCTGTGGTACTAATCTGGCTTTCCAAATATCGAACTTCTCCATGAACTGGTCGTATGTGTCGGGCATGGCATGGAGCTGCTCCCAAGTCACTTCCTCCAGAGGGTGGGTGGCCTGGAGCCACTCCCTCATCCAGTGACGGTACTTCTCTGCCTCCTGGGGTTCAGACTTGGCATGATACACCTCGCCGAGTAGCTCATAGGCCCTGCTTATCCATGGTACGCTCGTCCAGGCAGTGTCTGAAGACAACAGAAATAAGTTTTTAAAGGCATCGGGAAATTCACGCGTGGTAATTTTTAAATATTGTCAGTTATCAGTCAAAACTATATTCTTGAGATTCATTCTAATTTTACTATTTTGTCCAGTTTATTTAATTGTAATATGTATTATAGGCTAATTTACATTTGTTTGATTTATATAAACGTGGTTTTCTTCAATTCTTTCAAAAACAAGGCTGGTGACCTATGGTTTCTAAAACCTGAATGTTTAGTGCTATACATCATCTTTGAGGAAACTGACATGGGTTTTAATATGTGAAAAAGAAACTTCTTAGAATTTCTATGTATTCTATTATTAACCCATTGAGAGCGAACATGCCTGCAGGCATAATATAAATGGGGGGGGGGGGGCATTATGTACACAGGGGGCGAGAATGCCTAAAGGCATTCATTATATATTCAGGCATTTTCCAATAAATACAAGCAAAATTTAAAGAGTATGTGTAAAATATGGGAAGATATGTGTGGAAATCATCAAATTTTGTATACTGTTTCAAAAAAGAATTATGACAATTAAGAAGTTCTCTAAATCACCTGACAAGTGAAACTTTCCTGAATGCCTTGAGGCATTCTTGCCCCCCAAAAACATACAGCTCAGGGGCATCCTAGCCCCTGCAGCTACTGGTACCCACCAACCTGCTCGTCTTTAAAGGGTTAAATAGTCATAATGCTGAGCTCTAAATTAAAAAAAAAACTAGCACAGTGACTTCCAATTTTTAAGTTAGATATGTGTACTAGAACACTTGGAGATCATCATATTCAATTTTCAGGAAAATAACATGGGTTTTAATTTTCAGGCCGATTTACCTTTAACAAATTTGACTGTTGAGTTTTAGGTTGTCAGAAATTTTCCAATCAAAATAGGTGGCAGCACAGAACTTTGGTTATGTAGGCAATATGAAGAGAGATATGAATACCACGGTTTTGGGAATACCAAGATACACATAATACCACGTTGAATGCATCCCTGACTTTAATTTGATACCAAATACGCATACCTTTCATAATGTCTACCAGAGTTCATCTTATATAAAGAAAATCTTCTAAAAACGTTTTTGCTTATGCGCGCGTTGATGAGAAACAAGTATTTTTTAGAGTGGCCTAAAACAGCAGGAGACGTGCATTCACTGTCCATTTAGTTGTCTGGGGCAGTCCTCACATGGTCCCCATTTGGATTTTCGTCGTATGGTATGCTAATAAGATGGTATAAAATTGTTATGCTCGTCATGTTTATTCAAATTTTAATACATCCGTATTGCTGATTAGGTTTGCTTGCCAATAATGAGGCCATTTCTCCTTCTACCTACGCATATTTCAATAAAGTTTTAGGTTTCTGAATAGCATTATAGTTACCGCCTATTTCCACGTTCACCTTAAGTCTTGACTACTCTCACAGAATCTGTTTCTTTTCATCGGCTTTTGCAAGCGTATTAAATGAAACTCTACAGCTATATACTGCCAGGCAGTTTACCTTGATGTGAGACAATGCAAGCAATATAAGATATTCACATGTATAAAATACCACCCACAGATGTGTTGTATCAATTTGATTAAATTTCGTTGCTAATACTTTAACGCCTTTTCCGGCAGCACATGACCACTCATTTTCGATAAATTCTCAAGTTCAACAACTACTAAAATAGTCCTTCAACATTTCCCTGTAAGGTGTAGAGGATAATTTTTTTTAGTCCTGTGAATAATGGAAGTTATTTCACTCCCACCCCGCATATATACAAATATCGTCAGTAAATATACAAATTTTTAAAATGGCTCATTCCCTACAACATTTACCGAATCGTCAAATTCATATAGCACCAATTACTGGACGGTACTCTCTCAGTCCAGATAGCATTTGTTTCAGCCGGATAAATCATCGTCAGTATATGCTGGTGTCATTTGGTGTTATCACCGGGTCAAATGCATTTACATTTACACATATGTAAACGTTCTCCCATGGAAACTATAGAGGAAACCTATGAATGTTTAGGGTCAGAGCTCAAGTTTGAATCACATAGTAATTCACAAGGCGAAGCTGCGTGAATTACGTGGTGATTCAAATGAGATGGGATCCAGCTCTGACTCTAAACTTGAATGGGTTTCTGAATTTATCTCACCCTTCACACTGATTAATGGGCTAACATTTGTGACATGATCCCCACTGGATTTTTTTCCTAAATATCTCATGGGCATTAGATACGAGTTCCCAATGTTAAGACTATGGAGGAAATATACCAGGGGTGAGAAAGGACCTTGTCTTCCTGTTGCATAATGCCTGAGACACACCAAGCAAGAAACGCTGCGGTTTCCGAAATTGCCAACAGAAAAATGGTATGTATATATGAGATTATTAACAAGTACAAGTCCGTGAAGAAACGGTACTTCTGCCTATAGATCAACCACAAAGAAGACCAGATTTTAGTTTTTCCCTCCATGAGATTCCCACTCTCGTGGCGCTTCAGTCTCTAAGCCTAAGTTTGGTTCTCTCTGCCCTTAATGTGCGGGAGAAACTCCAAGCGGATCCGACCAGAATCATATTTTTTTAGATAAGGTGGGTAAATATCTCCCGCCGATAATTTAGCGTCTCAGGAGCTATGATCAGGCGAAAAATAAAACAATAGCTCACATACACGCCATTTCTTGTTGGTGTTTCTGGTAATCGCTGTATTTCTCGCTTGATGTATCCCCGGCTTTAGTACTCCAGACGATATAGTGTACATGACGCGTAGTAACACACAAGCATGAACGAGTGTATTATGACGTCAAAGTAGAGTGGGGTACAGATTCGCCTATCAACAAAACCATCGTTTCTTGTATTTTCTATGCATCCTCCATAGTAAATTAAACCCAAGAATTGCCACATTAAAATGTATTTCAATAAGGGCTATTTTTGGCTCAGCATCAATGACAACATGCAGATATATGTTGTCGTGAGGGTTTTTAAGCATACCTTTATTTTGGATGACACCCTCTAACAAGGCTAGAACCCGGTTATCGTGGGATTGAGCTTGGAATGTTGATGAGGCGATCTGGACCTTGGCTTGTGCCAGGATGTAGCTTTTCCTGCTGACTGTCAGCTCTAGCAGCTTCAAGCCCTCTTTGTAAAACTCCTCAGCTTTGTCCATCCTGTAACAAAACAGAAGCGTCCACAATTAGATCACCATAATTCTTGTCATCAAATCAAATGTAGCTCAGAACCCGGAGAATGACACTGAAGGTAAGGAGGTTCGGGTTCTTTGGAACGATCTCATCTCAATTATCTGTCATGGACAACATAAATATCTAATAACAAATTGATTGATTTATTTGAATTATTCTCTTGTTTTAGGAGTTATCTTCTTTCCAATCTATTCATGTCCATGAGATGTATCATGGCATGAGTTTTTTTTGTAAAGTATCTTTATTGACAACATTTCATTCACCATTGTTTCTTGAATAATCTTCCATTGACAATGTTCTTAAATCTAACAAGCAGTACAAACATATACAGGACATAACAAAAGACGTCACATATGGCTGCATTTATTAGCATTGCATTATATAGCAAACAATATATTTCTTATAGAATGTGATTCAATTACTTCTTAGTATCAATGGTGAAATAAGACATGATATCGCTACCTAAATGTCCTACACAAGAAATAGGTGGCAAGATAACAAAGTGCTGAATGGACTTAGTGTTCCATTCAACAGAATTACAATCTGATATTACAAGTATATACAACAAACTCACATATTAGTACAAGTGCTGTGGATAGGTATGTGTTTACCGTTGTAACTTAGGTATCGATTCTTTAAGCATTTTCTTTGTAATGTCCTTGAAATACTTGTATATTCGCTGATAATAAAATTGTCAAACTCACTCCTCCAGGGCTTGCTCCACCTGACCAGAGACCAGGAGACCCGTGCTGTAGTGCGTGCTGAACATGCCCCAGGCCGAGTTGAAGGTCCCCACAGCGGCCTTGAGGTTGATCCTGGCCGTGAGCAGCAGACCGAGTCGGTCCTGCTGCCCCTCCGGGTAACAGGCGTGCGCCAGCAAGGCCTTGGCTGTGTGCACGGTATGGTACAACATGAGAGGCAGTGGTTAATCTATGTGATAAACGTGTAAAAGTCCTGCAAATGTATAAAGGGCATTTCCCAACCTCGGAGCAAACACTCCAGCGGAACGGACAAAAATTAAACCCAATGTATAAAGGGCTGGTTCCACCAACACACAAGATACAGCGAGATTGGTGACGATTTGGTTGTCTTGCTAAATCTTGCTAGGTTTTGAATAATTGCATGCATATTTTCCGCGATGCATCAGTCTGGTTAAGCACCTTTCCCACGTTCTTGTCGCAATATGCTGTGGTATGCCGCAATGTGTCGGCAATATATCTTGAGGCATTACTGTGGTGGAGCACCAAATTATACATATGACATCAGGAAAAGTCCACATATATATGATCACGCGCAACATGTCTCGGCAAAGGCGGTAATCATATCGTGACAATGTAAGATATAACAAGATATACCAAGATATAATATGGTAAATACATCGTGTTGGTGGAACCAGCACTTAATCCATCCTCAAAAAAGACAAACAGTAAAACCCCGCTTTTGGGTCACCTCGCTTTAGGGGACACCCCGCTTAAAGGGACATATTGCTTGGAACGGAGAGTGCCCCTTAAGCGGGTTTTACTGTATAAGATTTATATGTTCTGATCACACTAGTGGCTAGCTGCTTCTTCCTAAATACGACAGCAAAGATTTCTAGATCTGCGTATCTTACGTAATTCAAAAGTCTAAGGAATATACCCGGGGGTGGACGAAATAGAAAGTTACTGATATCCAGTAAATGGCATGTCCCCGAATTATATGATAATTGCTATTCATACAACCATACACTGTATCCTAATGTCATTATGAAAATCGTGCTTTCTTCACAATAGGCACACCTTGAATACCATCTTATGTCTCATTTTTGTATCCAAAGTATGCTTACCATAAAACAAATTGGAAAGGAGTCTCACTTTTATATCTAAAATATGCTTACCATCATTACGGATACATACCTAGAGTGACTTGGAAAGGAGCAATTCTCGGATGATCCCCCCGCACAAGGTCTTTTATCATATAGTATGCCTCCCTTGCATGTGAAAGAGCCTCTGCTGTTTCTTTAGTGCCCTCAGCCAACATTGCCATAGTTATTGACTGATGTGCGGCAGCTACTTGCAAGCTATCACCGCCGTATGCTTTTTGTGCCGCGACCAACGTTTTCTGTTTCAAAGAAAGGAGAGAGAGAGAGAGAGAGAGAGAGAGAGAGAGAGAGAGAGAGAAGAGAGAGAGAGAGAGAGAGAGAGAGAGAGAGAGAGAGTAGTATAGATGAAGATATTGTGCCATGAATAATACATAAAATAATAATTTAGAATCCTCCTCATATATTTTGGTAAATGTTGTTAATCCTTCCGGGAATTCAGGAGAAAGTGGAATACAACGGGTCAAAAGTCCCGATAAATTCATGTGTGTACACCAAATTCAATACGCATTTACGGACTATAAGCAATAACCCATCAAAGAATATGATAAAACCCAACTATACTGTGATAACTGACACTATGTCCCCTTTACTGAAGTAAATTAAGGTTTCGTCTATGGAAGAGCAAAATCGGATATCGAGTAATACAATATATCAATGGAAACATTTGTGTTCCCTTTCACCAACCAAAAACATTTGCTACAACATCATCTGGTTGGTTGGTAACATTACAATTGTAAATCTACACCGAATTCTATTTCAACCTTTATTGAGTGGCGTTTTGTTAAATGTGATTCCCAAAGTGCATGACACAATGGAATGGCCTACCTTTGCAATCGCAGCTCCATTCTTAGTTCCACCAACAGTGGTTGACATAAAACAATAGTTCAGTAATGCCTCGATGTATAACGGATGAAAGGACCCAAACAGGGAGCTTGAACATTAAAAAAACGAACGGCATATCAATTAAGATTCAGTCAACATAACCCGAAAGATGCTGAAGAAACTGCCTAGCGCATCTTATACAGTTTCACAGGGGAGTAAACAAAAGACATAAATCAAATTAGTGCTGCTATACAGATAATTCATTCCTTATCATCCTGATCATTTATTTACTATCTATAACCAATTCTAAAATGATTAGATCATTTTAACCAGTATCCACCAGTAAATCTGAAGTAGAGAATGGTAGGATTT